>CM042844.1:31394229-32637354 GCA_023653725.1 Bungarus multicinctus
CAGTTGTATTTAGTTCTGACTACAGAATTACTACTGTTTTGTATTCAAATACTTACCTGCGATTGGTTGCTCTTTCGGCGGGAAGTTTATATCCCTGTCATTGGCTGGCGAGCCGCGAGCAGCCTATATAAGAAAGGCTGCTGCGGCTCCAGGGCCATTGCATTCCTGGAATTAAACAAAAAGAGCTAGTCAATTGAATGTGTGCGCCTCATTCTTCTGCCGCCAGAACACTGGCGACGAAGGTGGGATCGAGACACCAGTAATTCAATCAAGTGCGGAGCGGCGAAGTTCGAGCGGAAAATGTCCGGCAACAATACGCCACCCGAGCAGTTTAATCCCACTAAGGAGGAATGGCAGTCATATGTGGATCGCTTCTTGATGTTCTTAGAAAGCAGTGACCTGAACGGGGTTTCAGAACACAGGAAGAGAGCGGTGTTCCTGACACATTGCGGTCCGACTGTTTTCCGAATGGCAAAAGCGCTAGTGGCACCCGCAGATGTAAAAACATTGACCTGGTCAGAATTAGAAAAGATTCTGTGGGCTCATTACGCGCCGACAGTATCTAGCCTGATCAAGCGGCATGAATTTTACTTAAGAAACCAGAAGGAAGATGAGAGTATTGCCGACTTTGTAGCAGCCTTAAGGGATATAGGCGGTGAGTGTGAATTCCTGAACTTCGATGAAGCTTTAAGAGACCGTGTGGTCCTAGGCTTGAAAGACCTAACGTTACAGAGCCGTCTTCTAAACCGTCCAAAAATAACAGTAAAGGAAGCCATGGAGGAAGCCACCGCAGCAGAAGCCACGCACGAATCGGCCGCCAAAATGAAGAAAATCAATAAATCGGCAGGCTACAACAGTAGAGAGTCATCCAGACCAGAAGGAGAGAAAGAAAAAACCAAAACTCATCATGAGGACATCGAGCCGGAAACCAGTAGCGAGGAAGATGACATGTGCCACTTAAAGGCGGGAAGAGATAGAAAAGAGCGGGCAGGCAGAAAATTTGAATTCGAATGTAACCGTTGTGGGGGAAACCACCCCCGGTCAGAATGTCGTTTCATTGACGCTATTTGCCGAAAATCGATAAGAAGGGGCATATAGCTAGAGTATGCTGGTCCAGAACAAACTACAGCCCACGACGGAAAGGAAGCCCACCACCGAGAGATAGAGAAAGAGAGAGAGAGAAAGAGAGAAAGCCAAGCAGTCGTTGGAGCCTAGAAGGAAGACACAAAAGAAACAGAGACACTACCTATAGAAAAGAGGAAACCCATCAAACTGTAATAATCGGCCACTCTGACACACGAAATGTAAGAAAAGTTCACATCCAAGTGAAAATTGAAGAGCAGGTTTGCGTGATGGAGGTAGATTCGGGATCTTTCCTATCAATGGTCTCCTGGACTACCATCAAGAAACTGATTCCTGACATTCAGCGAGGCGAGTTAGAAACCCAAAATCTGACTCTCAAGGATTACCAAGGCAACAGAATTCCAGTGGTTGGCATAGGTCATTTCCAAATCACTTTCAAAAATCATATCGAAATCCTCCCGCTCACCATAGTCGACCGAAATAGACCGAGCCTTTTGGGACTTGAATGGTTTGAGCCGTTGGGGATTGGAATGACAGGCGTTAACCAGATTGCAGAAGCAGACTGGGAGGCGGACCTCGTCAGAGAATTCCAAGATCTTTTCAGCGGCGGTCTAGGCAAGTACCGGGGTAACCCGATTTCTTTTAATCTAAACCCTAATGTGACCCCAATTCGGCTTAAAGCAAGGCGTGTGCCATTTGCATTGAAACCTAAGATTGACGAACAACTGGACAAACTTATCAAACAAGGGGTTCTAGAACCCATAGATCACACCAAATGGGAGACCCCTATTGTCACCCATCAAAGCAGATGGTTCAATCCAGATCTGCGGGGACTATAAGGCTACCCTGAACGACGCACTGCAGCAAAGTGCATACCCCGTTCCGATTGTTCAGCACTTGCTACATTCAATAAAAGGGGGAAGAATTTTTGCTAAGCTTGATTTGGCACAAGCATATCAACAACTGCCAGTAGATTCTCAAACGGCTGAAGCCCAAACAATTGTCACGAGCCTTTAAATGCAACCGACTTCAATTTGGAGTTAGCGTGGCCCCTGGCATATTTCAATGTTTGATGGAGCGTCTTCTCCACGGAATACCTGGGGTTATTCCCTACTTTGATGATGTGTTAATTGTGGCTAAAAACAGGGTCCAAATTAAAGACCTTTTACGACAGGTCCTCACTAAATTTACAGAAGCTGGTCTCAAGGTTAAAAGAGAAAAATGCACACTAATTACAGACAAGATTGAATTCCTTGGCTATTTAATTGATGGCGATGGTATTCACCCCACTGAAGGGAAAGTCCGCGCAATTAAAGACGCCCCCATCCCTACCAACAAAGGGGAGCTACAAGCCTTCTTAGGACTTATTAATTTCTATCATGTCTTTTTGCCGCAGAAAGCTACAATTGCGGAACCTTTGCATAAGCTACTTGATAAAGACACTTCTTGGCAGTGGGACAGCCGGGAAGACGCGGCATTTCAAAACATCAAGGACCTTATTACATCTACCAAGGTATTGATTCAATATAACGAGACTGTACCCTTAACTTTGACTTGTGATGCCTCCCCTTTTGAAGTCGGAGCGGTCCTAAGCCACCTCCTACCAGATGGCAGGGAAGCTTCCATAGCCTTCCATTCTAAAATGCTGTCTAAAAGCCAACGCAACTATAGCCAGCTTGATAAAGAAACTTTAGCAATTATATCCGGCATTAAACGGTTTCACGAATATCTCTACAGTCGACCCTTTTCTGTCATAACCGACCACAAACCGTTATTGGGAATTCTAGCTGGGGACAAAGCAACCCCTAACATTCTGTCACCTCGGATGACCAGATGGTCAGAGTTCCTGGCCGCCTATAACTACACCTTGCTTTACCGACCGGGCCATTCTATCACCCATGCCGATGCCTTGAGCCGCTGTCCATTGCCAGACATAGACACTGACCCTTGTCCCAGCATCTCCACCCTGCAAATCGAAGCCATGTCTAACCTTCCGATGACAGCTGCAGACATCGCCCACGAAACTTCCAAAGACTGTCTCCTTCACAGAGTGGCTACTTGGGTTGCAAAAGGGTGGCCAGAATTTGACCTTAGGGACTGCATGAAACCGTTTAAACAACGACAAACCGAACTTTCACTACTGAAGGGTTGCATACTATGGGGGGATCGGGTTGTTATACCACCACGGCTGAGAGATCCAATTTTGGAACTGCTTCATGATGGACATCTGGGAGTGGTCAAAATGAAGGGTTTGGCCAGAAGTTATGTTTGGTGGCCAGGTTTGGACAAAGATATTATGAATTGGGTTGCTGGTTGCAAATCCTGCCAAGAATCCCGCCCCGCACCCCCGCAGGCACCTGTAGCTGAGTGGGAACTGCCCAGGGGCCCCTGGTCAAGGGTTCACATTGATTTCGCGGGTCCTATGAGGGGTTGCATGTTCTTGATCCTAGTTGACGCTTACTCCAACTGGTTGGAGGTCAGCCTTATGCAATCTACCTCCTCGGACGCTGTCATTCGACAGCTCCGTAAATTGTTCACCACGCACGGACTACCTGATGTCCTGGTCTCTGACAACGGGCCCCAGTTCACCTCCACAATGTTTGAGGGTTATTTAGCTAGTTTAGGGATACGACATGCCCTAACTGCATCGGCTCACCCGGCGGCGAATGGCCGAGCAGAACGTATGGTTCGATTCACTAAAGAAACCCTTAATAAGTTAGGCCCTGGCCCCATTCAGGAACGCATTGACAAACTTTTATCAATCCAGCATACCATGCCTAGCACAACCACGAATAAAACCCCGGCCGAGTTGCTAATGGGAAGAAAATTACGATCCCCTTTGGACCGTCTACACCCTAACTATTCCACTGAAAAACCTGTAGACTCATCTAGCAAACTCCGCAGTTTTAAAATTGGGGATCTACTTTATGCCAAAAACCTGGTGGGACACCCTTTATGGGTTCCAGCCACCATTACCCAAGTCGCTGGCCCACGGTCATACCGCCTGACTACCTCTGACAGCAGAGAATGGAAACGGCATATTGACCAGTTACGTTCCCGCACCCTTACAAGAGCATATGAATACCCGGGGGGGAAGGGGATTACCCAATTACACAAGAAAGGGAACAACCCCCAAATAAATACCACCCCCAGACAAAAAATGACAACCCTCACCACTAGCTCCGATCGACATTCGCGACTACGCACCTGAGGCTGAAGAAATTAGCATCAACGGGGACCTGACCGACGAAGAACAGCCATCGAGAAGAGTCTGAGAAGGGAGCGGCCTAGCCATCTCAACTGACCGGGCACGGCCCGTCAGGAGCAGCCTGGCCGGCTCGACCTTCCAGACGGTTCCACAACCAGGGACGGAAGAGCCAACAGGTCTGTCTGCACCGGCCAACAGCGAAGGAGTGAATGACTTGCGCAGGTCCAGTCAGACCCACAGGAGCCCCGCCTACTTACGTGATTACGTAACCTAGGCGGAGCTCCTGATTGGTCGGACTGGACCAAGAGGAGAGGGGTGTTTTGTATTCAAATACTTACCCGCAATTGGTTGCTCTTTCGGCGGGAAGTTTGTATCCCTGTCATTGGCTGGCGAACTGTGAGCAGCCTATATAAGAAAGGCTGCCGTGGCTCCAGGGCCATTGCATTCCTGGAATTAAACAAAAAGAGCTAGTCAATTGAATGTGTGCGCCTCGTTCTTCTGCCGCCAGAACAACTACTACAGTTGTGGGTGCTCTAACACTGGAAATTCTCAATCACTGGAAGAGATTGGACAGCCATTTGTTTGAAATGCATTTCCTGCTTGAGCAGAGGCTTGGACTAAAAGACTTCCAAGGTCCCTTCCAATTCTGTTGTTCTGTTATTCAATATTATGATTAATAATAAAAACCAATCCCTCTAATTGGAGCATAAAACTTCCTATTCCAATTTTTCCCAAAAAGAATGAAAAGTCTCACAATATTGATTGGACTTAGAAATACGGACTGATCCAAAGACCCAATGAATTTCTTGGCAAGGGTGGCTTATACCCAGATCTCTTTGATATCTTAATCACCCCTAGCCAGACAGGTGGTGCTATGGAAAGCTGGCTGAGTATCTGGAGGCTGCAAACCAATTTCAACTTAACCCCAGCAAGACAGAATGGCTGTGATTTTAGCTTCCCAGGCCCAGATGACATTTTATCTTTGAGTCTCAATGGAGTATCATGCATTTTGGGAGTCCTCCTGGATTCATGGCTCCTATTTGAGGAGCAAGTAGCAACTGCAGTTAATTGATTCCTTTGCATAGTTTCATCTAGTGTACCAATTGTTCCTTTTTCTAGATTGGATGGCCTTGCTTATAGTTTCTCATCCCTTCGTAACTTCCCATTTGGATTATCCCAATGGGGTCTATATGGGGCTGCTTTTGAAAATCATCCAGAAACTTCAACTGGTCCAGAATGCAGCAGCATGCAGACTAATGGGGCTCTAGGGTTGTCCATGTAACACTTTTGTTGTGCAAGTTGCACTTGTTTCCATTTTTTTCTAGGTACAATTCAAGATCCGGTCATCACCTATTAAATATGGTAATTTACAAAATATGTACTTATATCAAAGTCAAGCAGGAATTGTTGTCTTGTATACAACATATTGCATAGCAAGACTAGTTAAGATACTTATAATATGGTTTCTGAAAAGAGGAACATTAAAAAAAATTACATGATTCAAATAAAAATGAACAATAATGTCCAAAATATTTAAGCAGTAATATTAACCAGAGAAAATATGGAGAGAGAAAAAAAGAGATACAAAAATCATTTTTCCTATAATGCCTTGACTTTTTTTAATAAACTTTTTTTATAATTATATTTGCACTTCAGCCTTCACACAAGTATGAGACTTACTTTTTGAATATATACCTTCCCTATTTTTTTGTTTTTGCTATTTTATTTGTTTATTTGTTTTTGCTTCTCTTCATTATAAAAGGACTGCGTGATTAAAAGAAAGAAAGTAATGCTTTAGGATTGTAGTCATTAATTAGAATATATCTAAGTGTTGAATAGATTATGCATAAAATATAGATTGTTACAATCTTAATCTATAACAATGATGCAAGAAAAGATGTCACATAAATTATATTGTAGATAGTAGATAACAATATTTAGTTAATCCTTCTGCTAATGGAATAGCATAATGACGAAAGCCATTGCTTCTTACAATTTACATCTCTGAAACACTTTCAAAATCTACTTGAGAACAAAATATCTTGCACAGACCTCAATTTCATGTCAATTAGCTTTTTAAAACAAACAAACAAACAAACAAACACAAGAGCTACATAACTTATATTTCTCTATATGTCTCTCTATGGAAAAATACAGAGCAACATGGGGAAACAACAAATACCATCAGTTTTATTAAAAGATAATAGCCTTAAAAATGTACTGTAAACAGCTAGATTATTGAAAAAGAGGACATATTCTATAGTTCTGCAATTATGTAGGAATGTTCATATACTATTTTATAGCAATGTAAAAATTTAATATTTGGATAAAATGTGTTCCTGTCATAAGCTGACTGAAACTTTTGGTTCAATTCATTTCATTCCCTGAAAATCCAGAAATTAAAACAATTTTATGGGGATGTTTATTAAAAAAAACCCTACATATTAATTCTATGTAATTATAATATAGGGAGGTTGAGCAGAAAATACTTATCGTACATCTTTCTCAGTCCTCCTTTCTCTACAATAGAGCATAGAAACTTTTCAGGCCTAACTTTTCAAGTTAGGATTTATTTCTAATGTGAGCTTTTAGCAAGGTGGTCACAGCTGGCAGCAGGTGGTTCAGAAAATGCCCATTTTATTTGGCATTATTTTCTTCTGAAATGCTTCACAGCTGATGCTCAGTAACAAATGTTTCTCACTGTGTGAACATAGGGAACATTACATATTGTAGGATTGTAACAATAAAGAACTTGAGAAATGTCCTTCTTGCTCATTATTTTTAAATAAATTGCATTTATTCTCAATTCTGTATGGACAACGAACTACATGCAGGTAAGTCTATGCTGCTTTTAATGTTATCCATTGTACCCTGGATAACATTAAGAACAGTGCAGGTTTACTTGCATGGTTAAGGCAGATGGATGGTTTAGAAATGTGAAATATAAATGAATAAATAAATAATAAATAAATAAATAAATTCTTTGATGAATTAGATGCTAATTAAGTATCTATAGAAAACATCCGCAAGCTTCCTCAGCAGGTAATGTGATACAGAAATCAGTTCTGAGCATATAATATAATCTGTGTGAGAGCCAGCTTGGCGTAGGATTAAGCTAGAATCTAATAGGCTGAAAATTTTAGTTTACCCTTAGGCATGAAACCAGCTGGATGATCTTGGGCCAGTGCCTCTCAGCCCTAAGAAGGAGGCAACAGAAAACCACTTCTGAAACACCTTGTCAAAAAAGCTGCATGGTCTAGTCCACACTCCTCTCAAATGTGCTCAAAGATTCAACACAGACTTGAAGGCATAAACAAAAAAGAAACAACGAAATCCATTTATACAAATGCCTGGCTGACTAAATAAAGAGATACTGTAGTTTCAAATGGATCCTAAGGACAAGAATTTCTGGATTTGAATGTATTAATATTTTTAACAGAGAGTTGTTGTTTTTTCTGTCAAAGATTGCATTCCCAAAGAGACCTAGGTAATGGTGGGTCAAGAACCAGAGGAGGCATCTTCTCATTGGCTTCTCCCCCCTCCCCCCCACATTTCTGAAACCCTCTTATTTCATGTCTCTCTCATCTCTTACCCCCTCCCAAACTGCAACCTGGAGAGAAGAACAAATAGGTCTTACCAAAGGCCCGAACGAATTCTTGCAGAGGGCTTTTGAAATAATGTTGAGAACTATATCAAATTAATCTGAGCACTGCATGTGCCTTAGGCTACAGGTTACCCACTACTGGGCAATACTGTATAAAAATAGAATTTTCTATTATAGATCCTGTTATGCAATATGAAGGAACATTTCCTTTGTTTTTTCATAACTATAACTCCACATACTTTTGCATTACTGGCATATAGTATGAATAGTTTAGACCATCCCAGGATGTATTTGCCAAGATCTTAACTCTTACAGAGTGGCCCTGCCCAGCATCCCTCAATAGAAAGTGCATTAAGTGAAGAATAGGATTTTCATTTTTGCAAAACTCCAGTCTGTAGCCTGTTTGGCAATGATTGAATCTTCTCATGCTGAAACCAGCACCTCTACTTTTTATTCCATAACTGAGAACATTGAACTTGCAGTAAACAAAAAGTTCACTCTTGCCCTGAATGTGTGCAGTTTCATATATTTGGCAATGATTATATCACTATTTGTTTTTTATGCCTTTTGTTAAAGTTAAATAAATTAAAGTATGCATAAATTGTATTGTAGCAAATGATAACAATATACCGGTACTTTTGAAATAAAAATAATAATTTGAGTTTCTGTACCCTTATGGCTACCTGATTACTTCCAAGCTATATAAAAATGGTTTGAGGTACAGTATGCTATACAAAACAATGCCCCAAACAGTAAAAAAGCATCCAAATCATATATTTAAAATAAGAAAAATAAGAAAACCCAGTCATATCAATGTCACCGAATCTCCCACCATTAATCTGAAATTCATCAGTAGTGACAGACTCCTCGAACACATAAATCATGCCAAATTTGAGCTTCCAAATGCCATATTCTGTATTTTGTTGGAATTTTCTGATGCTGGTAGAAAGCTAAAGTTGCAAAAGTAATTGGAAAAGGTAAGTTGGAGTCATAAGAAAAATTGGTTTAGAGACTAATGGATTGGTAACTCCACCATAACATGTGACTCTTGGCACAAATACTACTGAAATCCCCTCTAAATTATTAAGCAAAGCAAACAGGCTGTCAGAACTCCAACAAATCCCCCTCATTCAAAGCAAAAGTCTCTAGGCACATCTCAGAAAAAGTCATTTGGTTTATTAGAAATTGCCATGTTGGCACATGGCTGGGTGCAGCCAGTACTAAATCACATCATACATTTCCCCCTTGACCCTGGTCTTTCTTCCACCCACTGGATGTGACTTCTCCAATAGGATATATCAGTCTCCAAGAGTAAGCCATCATGCTCTCCAGTAACCTTCTTGTGCTCTGACAACTTTGGGTTGCAGGGTTGATTATCTGGGCATTTCAAGAATGCCTTGTTTCCCCCATTCCCTTTTTCTGGTAGCTAAAAAGACCAAAGGAGTATATTTTTAGTTGATATTCAGCTGCCCTCACTTCCTGAAGGTGACCTGTACAACACAAAAAGAAAACAAATTTATTACAGGTATAGAACTTAGGGTTGTGAAGAAAAAAATAAATCCACAGGTTTGCTTGGATTTTCTGCATGGAACTCATCACAAGGCGATCAACTTGGATATCCCTACTCTTTACCCAAGGCACCTCTGATAAAGGGTAGCCCTTCCACTTGATTAGATATTGGAGTTGTCTCCTGTGCCTCCTTGAATCGAGGATTCACTGCACCTCATAATGGGTTTGGCTCCTATGACCACGGGATCTGGGGGTTCTCGAGTGGTTGCTGATGGTGAGGAAGGGGTTTGTGTCCCTTTGTTATCCTCAACCTGTGGCTGCCCTCTTGCCACCAGATGGTCTGGCCCCACTTGTCTATCCAGGAAAGTCCCAGTATGACTGCATCTGTCATTTTGGGAGCTACTATGAATCGAATTGTCTCCCAGTGCTTCGCTAGCTGTAATCTCACTGGTTCAGTTAAGTGAGTGGCATAGGCTCCTCCCAGTAGGGAGCCATCTACTTGTTTGAAGTGGATCAGGTGGGCTATTTTTTTCGCTCTGATCCCCAGTTTTAGGACCATGGTCAGATTGATCAGGCATCTGGTGCAGCCTGAATCTATTAAGGCTTGGAAATCTCCCTTATTCCCTGTCTTTGGGACTGTAAGCTATATTCGGAAAACGAAAGGGGGAATCGGTCCACTCACCATTGGGTCATCTTCCCCCTCATCCTTGCTGTTGTAAAGATCCGGTGACTGGTTGTCATTGTCTGGAATTCCTCCCCCTTCAGGTGGCTGGAGAGGGAGCTCTGCAGCCTGAAGAATCCTCTGGGATGCGTTGGTGGCAGGTTCCCCCCTTATGCCCTTTCCCCTCTTCCCTCACTACCTCGTGTTGTTCGCAATGCAAGCAATGCAAGCCTTATGTTCCCACAGATCATGTGGATGGTGCAGCCTTGTGTTCCCACACAGCCTGGATTAATTGCTTTGGGGGATGCTTTGGAGGTGACATTTCTCTGTAGACCACCAAAAAATTTTTTGCGGACCACTGGTTGGCAACCACTGCTTTACAGCCCTCTCTAAGAAGTTTTACAGAGTCAGCAAATTGCCCCCAACAATCTGGGTCCTCATTTTACCAAGCTCAGAAGGATGGAAGGCTGAGTCAACCTTGAGCCTGGTGAGATTCAAATTGCCAAATTGCAGTCAGCCGGCAGTCAGCAGAAGTAGCCTGCAGTACTGCATTCTAACTACTGTGCCACCACAGCTCGATGTTAGGAGTACCTTAAGTTTTCTTTTTAAATCAACATTGGCAAAATTGCATACAATTTTTCAAAAACCCACTGTGACACTGCCTGAATTCATAGATCCACCCTGGGTTATACCTTCTTATCAGCATTTGCCACACCACTTGTAATTTTTTAATGTATATATAGTCCGGCCTAAACGAAATTCCTGCCTTCGGATTATTCATATATTAGGATTTGCAACTAATATATCAGTCACAGCATAAAATACTATTATTCCTGGAGACCAACTGTTTACCAGAGAATAACACAAACTCTCCTTCTGTGACTCATTTCATCACACTATTTCATATTGTGATGTTTCAATGTGAAATGAAGTTTTTTCATGCTGTGCTTCTGAGTAGAAAAAAAGACAGACAATATATGATAAATGGTAAGGATTCTGAGACAGCTCTAGCAAAAAACACAGTAAGGTTTTATTATATGTAGTTAAATAATTTAGGCCATAAATGTGCTTGTTAACATTTTAGAACTAAATACTTTTTATAAGACTTACATAAGAAATCAGTGAAATTGGGATGGCAGGACTTCATCTGATTTCCTATACAGAAACAAAGAAATATTTTGCAATCTATTTTATTAGTAAAAGCCTAGAATTGATATTGTGCCACTATCCAGCTATATAGTAAAGCCACAGTTTTATTCAGTGCAGTTTTATTTCAATGCTGAGATAATCAGAAGTGCAACAGAGAAGATTTGTTGCTCTAAATTAGTTATTGTCCAACTTGCTTGATTTGGATACCGAAGAAATCTATTTTTTAGGTTTGCATGCTACATAGAATTGTTACAAAATCAGAGGGGCTATCTTTAAAGAGTATAGTACACAAATAAGTAAACAAAGTAAACCAGAGTAATATATATGATAGTGATAATAAGCCTAGCATGTTTTACTGTGCAGTTTTTGCTTAAAATCATATGAACATAGTTTTTTAGAAAATGGGTAAAATTGACGAAAACTGAGAGAGAAAACAATCAACATTGGGAAGTGGTTAGGCTTGTGGTCAAATGCTCATGTACTCCATTATCATAGTTTTTTCTTATCTTTTTTACTCTATGATTGTGATATTCCCATATGCAACTCCTGCTCTTCACGTTATTTCTCTTACCCTTTTTCATTTGAGACTTCCATTTATTTTTTTCTTTCTGCACTGAATCCTGTCTAGAAAATCAATGTTCAGATAGTGCCATCAACTAACGGTTTAGATTTTTGTTTTAGAGACCAACACTGTTAAAATTACTTTTTGCTTTTTTGTAGACCAACACTATCATTAGCTGCAAAAAAGAAGACACACATTTTGGCAGTTTTTGCAATATTATCTTTTCCATGTCAGAAAGTCTAGGACTCATTTCTCCCTAAAAGGAAAAATTAAAGAAGAAGCAACTTCTTCATTCTTCTTTTTATATATACTTGCAAGATGAAAAGCCTTGCTTGTTCTGTGCCTTCCAGATTCCTACCCCCAAGAGTTAATTCATGAGAGAGTTCCTTGAGTCAACCTTCTACTTCCTCTTGGCAGATATGCTTGGAAAAGGGGCTCTTTGACCACAGAAGTAATGTGTTTCTGTTTTTTTCCAGGGGCCTCTTAAATAAAGAAATATAGATCACTCCAGCAGGTGCAGTGATTGGACCACTCTTTTGGACCACTCTTTCCTTAACTGGGGAGATATCTAGAAAGACATAAAAACTCATGTACATGAATTGCCTTGTAACTTTTTAAATGCTTTATTCCCTGTGGAATCTGTTTATAAGGGAAGAAAATCACACACCATATTAGTTTTACAACTATTATTATTTGAAAGATTTTTTTTTCAGTGAATTGAATGAAAATTGGTTAAAAAAAAGTGCACAGGTATTTTGATGACTGTAGAAATAAGCATTCCTAGGAATATTGGTCTCTTAGGAAAAAGAACAAAAGCTATTGTTCGACGATACTAATTATTATTATGATTTTGAGACAGGAACCTGCCTACTAATGTGTTTAATCTATAATTTCCACTTGAATATTGATAAGAAAACTGCAAATTTTGTGATTGAAACATCCAATCTAATTTTTGAATAATCATGATTCATGACTTCTACTCTATTTATTCTACGGTATTCTACGGTATCCATCCTTTTTTCCTTTGTGAATGGAAAATTAATCCCATTTCTCTAATTGGTGTTCAAGAGGTTTTGGTTAATTTATAATTAAACTATTTTTTAATGAATCTCTATATTTTGTCTTTTTTCTCCCTCTTCTATTGTTCCAGTTTTTGTTCTGGTTTAATTGAAATTATGGTTATCCTTTATTTTTTTAAAATATAAATAATATAAATATTATTTAATCACTCTGAAGCACTGACTGTAGGAGGATAGCATGGTTAAAAGCCTATCTCTCAGAACCCCCCCCCCCCCCCCCCCCCAAAAAAAAATTCCTGATCTTCTGGAATTCCTATTAAATTTTACACAACTTTTTCTTGGATTTTCCTTGCCCAGTTTTCCAGGTATTTCCCTTACAAAGGAATCAAAAGAAGCCTCCCAAATATATACTAGAAGTAATATTAGATTCTTTATTCACAAATTTCTAAAAAAGAAATTCTAATTGTCTTATTGTCTCAACTGAGTTTGGATCAGTTTCAGAAGAAGAACCCACAAATAAAAGCACAACACCTTTTGTATCACTACCTCCCTAGCCGATGCTGTAGATTGACCTAAATATGGAGGCAAGATGTGATATTCTGCTTCAGTCCCATTCCATTCCTTGGTATGTAACATTGTTATGTTAGGGAAAAATGGAAACTCGTGTGTTTGTGTTTCTGTGTCATTCTATAACCAGTTCCTTTTGCCTTTTCTATATATAGATACCTCTGTTCCTAGTGAACATATTGGTTGGATTGCTTCTGAAATCAGTAATTAATACCAAGTGCTATGTGAATATGCCCTCAAGTATTTATTGTATTATTACCACAATAGCTAATTTTCAGCTAAGACATCTTTTTATTAGCACATAGTACAATAGTATGGTGAAATTCTGAGGATCATATTGCTTTTAAAAATATATATTCAAAAGAATAACTACAGTGGTTTGAAATGACATTTACTTCCAACTATTTCCAACAGTAAGGATTGATTTATTACACAGCTACTCCATCTGACATAAGGTAATAAACTCTGATGTATTAATCACGTAATTTAATATTTATGGTATTTGCTAAAGACAACCATGATTAAAATTGTTGACATTTTAATAATGATACCCTAGAAGTAACTAAAAGATTTGCTATTATTAGACTCCATATTAGAACAGTTGGTCTCCCATATGACCTATCTAATACAAAGTGATATGCTCTTCTATACTTCCTACTTGTTCTGAATAGCTAATGTAAAAAGCAATTGCTGTTCTAATTTCCTGTGGATTGCTTGGCTTAATGTGCAAACTTTTTACTGAAAATGAATTATAAAATAAGACAGAAGGATTATATGGATCTCTAATGAAATGACAGTTTTATTATGAATCATATATCTGTCGTGTTGTTTTAGCAAAGTTCTGTTTTCTTAGGAACCTGCTCTGCTTACTAAGAAAATATTACATAGGTTAAACTGGTAGATATAAAAAAGATAGATAAAATGACTGGGATCTGGTGGTTAATATTTGGATGGGAGACTACTAAGGCACATCTGGTTGTAAACTAGTTTGGAAGATTTTTTTTAAAATGACAGCAATAATAAAACATTTTCACACTGTTTCCATATTGTTCCCAAGAAAACTGAGGATATGTCTATAAAATAATCTGAACATGAGTTTTGATGGACTGTTTCTGCATGAAGAAACGGTGCTCAAATTATGATCTAGCATATTATTTGCAAAAATATGGACATCTCCCTTGAAATGCATAAAAATGACTTCTCATTTTGCAGCATCACAGGTTTCAAAAAATCAGCAGTGATGGATTGTACTTTAACAAATATAACAGTGACGTGAACTCTTTTAATAAACAAAACCTTCAATATGTCTGAAGATTTTAAGATGAAGTGATCATCTTTAAATGACTTTGCACCTAAGGAACAAGAATAGCAGCTTTCCTTTATATTTATAGTATTGTGTTTACTACTCCTAAATGATTAATATGCATTTTAGACAGAGATGTCACCTTAAGGCAAAAGACTTGGAAACAACTATGTAAATACATATGTAGATAAGTGTAGTTTCTAGGTATTCTTGCTTAGACTTATAAATATTTTGAAATGTTGAAGGGCTTTTTGACATCAAGCTAGGACACCACATAACTGCTAAGATACCTTACAAAAAAGTATATTTAGCTTACTATGTAAATGCCATACTATATATCTCCAAAGAATCTTTGTAACTTCAGTTATTTATAATAATTATAAGGAAATTTTAGTTTTACACAGTTAGCCCTTCCAGTATTCTTTGATGAAAGGCAATGATCACTAAATCTTTCTGGCTGAGGTCAGGTCTTTTAACTAGCAATCCTCTTCATTTTTGAAAGTTTGTTTTCAGTTTTTGGCACAGTGGTTTTTTTTCCTTTATAAGCCCAAATGTCACCAAATAAATTTCATTAACAGATCTACATTTTTAACATAATGGTACTATATCTTTCTCTTTCTCTCCCACACCACTGTGCGACACACATATTAATTAAGAAAAAACAGAAAAACAGGGATGCTTAAAGAATGCTTAGAAGTAGTATTTCAAAATTATTAAGGACAAACTCTTGCAGAGTAGGGCTATGTAGACTTCAAAGGGTGTTTCACTTGACAAAAGTTGTGCAAAACAGCCCTTTGAAACTGCTCTCTGAAGCCGCTTGCCCTGAAGTGAACTAGCCATGGTGCTTTGACTTGAGCTATTCCAAAGTCTTGTCTAGCAGTTCTGATAGCCAAAACATACTTTTGTACATGGATAGTGCAATGCAAAATGTTTTGAAAAAATCTTGCTGCCTCGTCATCTTGACATGAAAACTTGAAAGAGCTTGTTGAGACAAATTCAAGGTATCTTATATAGGCTTAAGAGAGAATATAAATTAGAATCTGTGTTCAAAGCAGAAAAGGATACACACACACACACACACACACACATCACACAGTTCTTTGCAGTGAATAATGTAATGAAAATAGCATAGTTTATAAGAGAGCTGTTTGTACAATTCTGAAAATGAACCTCATAATTATTGATTTGGACACATCAACAATTGGTAACTGCAGAATTCATATTAGCAGAAACAGAATACAGTCTGATGTCTATTGACTTCTTTGTGTTCCTTGTACAGGTTCTTAAACTATAAATTAGTTTGTACCTAATATGAATGACAATACCAGGCTGGTTTTATTTTCTGCCCTGCCCTAAAACCTGTCTGGAAACATTTGTAAAATTATGTTGTACTTAATACTCAGTGCCACTCCTCAGATATATTATGAGGAAAGGAACAAGATGGTCTAGGCCAGATGAAGAAATTACAAGTTCAAATATACTTTGCTTGTCTGCCCTGTATATTTCCATTTAGCCCCCCCAAAAGCGAGATAGTCACAGTAAAGAACAGGTATGGACAACCTGAGAATCTACAGCTTCATGTAGTTATCAAACACATTTATCATATTTTACTGGAATCCACTGCTTCTATAATTACTAACAATTGATGGCACTATTTCTGCCCTTTAAAAAATGAAATTATAATTGTAACAAGTTTTGTTTTTAAAAGAACCTCTTACAATATAAGAAAGACCACCTGAACATCAATGAAAACTTTGTACTCTCCAGAAAACTTTTATGTAGCTTATGACAGCCAGAAATATCCACTTCTGATGAGGAATGTTGCACAAAGCCTTCATTTCTTACACTTTCTTATATCACAATGTGGAGGTTCCTTTGACTTTAGGGTAGTAGCCCAGGCTTTGTATGCCATATCAATGATTGCCCATAAAAAATGATTGGCAGCAGATTCAAAGTGATTCTAGTTTGGGGCAGGTGGAGGTTTTTATAGGACAAAAATTAATGTCATCTGCAGATTTTTTCTTTAAAACCTCCAATCCCAAGAAATTCTAGGGGTTGGGAAAGAGTGTCTGATAGGTCTGACGATTACACCTTTGGCACACATACCTTTCACAAATAATCTACTGTATTTTTCTTTCCATAAGATGCACCTGACCATAAGACACACCTAGGTTTCAAGGAGGAAAAGACAAAAAAAATATGAATATGGAGTACTGTCTCATTGTTCATATGGAGTATCAAAGATGGAGCAGCAGTGTAGTGTGGGCAGGAGGCGGAGCCTGAGAGGACCATAGATAGTTGTCCTCTCATGTGCTAGCTCTGTCTATTGACTCTTGCACTGCGAAAAGAGACAGAAGAGGCAGGGTTCAGCATTGTAAAAGGACCCCACTGTCATGGCCTGGCTGTTATTCACCATATTCACTCCATAAGATGCACAGACATTTACACCCACTTTTTGGGGAAAAAAGTACATCTTATGGAGCGAAAAATATGGTATGTTATATATTGTTGTACACTGTTCAAGACAAGATATTGCGTTATTCCTGCCAAGATTGTGTCTTCTTGTGTAGGAGGAGGCAAGACTTGTAACATTTTTTATCAGATTGTTTTTTGTTGATCACTCATTCATCCACTCCCAGGGAAAGGACTTACCTTACTTAAACTCCATGTCCCTAAGTCTACTTAGGTGGTAATAACTTGAATCCAGCCCTCAAAGCAAATGCTGTCTCAACCTCTACTTTGTGGCAAGTATTATTTTCAAGGTAATTTTCAAGGTAATAAACATGTTGATACTAGCAACATGTTTTCAAAATCTGAATCTATCAATTCAAATTTATTAGGAAATAGACAAAGATTTCTAAAAATGATCCAGAATACCAGATGCAAATAATTTGCATCTGGCATAATCTGAAGTGAACCTATCTCACTTTGTCATCATGTAATTTAAAAATACTAGATTTGGATTAAAAATTTTCAAACAAATATTTTGCTTTTTAGGCTTTCATCCAAAATATACTTACTAGTGGCTTAGTCTTAATAAGCAGGAAGGAAATTCATTCTTAATAAAAGGAGCACCTGAAATCTGCATTTGTGTCATATTAAAGGAAATCTACAAGACAGAATAAATGAATTACTTTTGCAACATGATTTTGATTAAAGAATTGAAAGATCTGTGCAAATTCTTTGGAAGAAATGCACTGCATCATGTGAGAAGTAAAGTTCTGTGCATGATAGACTTCTAAGAGCAAGTTATGAAGCAGCAATATCATCCTGCAAAAATATATTGATACTTCAAAATTCAAAGAGAGTATTTTGTATGTGCTGCTGTGGATGACAAGTACATCTGTGTGCAATTGTAGCATCTAATATAAATTTTAATTGTAACATTGCAATTGATAATCCCAACAGATTTCTTGTTTTCATAATGATTGGTCCTCATGGATTTAACTTCTAAAACTTTTATGTAATTATTATTAGGAAAATAGCCTAATTGGTCATCATTTCAATCTTGCATAGGCTTGTTTTTAATGTTCAACTTCTTGTATTTGAACTATTAGTACAGTATTTTGGATTTAACTAAGATCTATATTAATTTTATTCTCTTTCTCTTCCTTCTCTATGAACAATATCAAGACAGCATTGTTTGTACCTGTGGATAACCTCTGAAAAGCTTGAAATTGGGGTGGTGTGTCCATCCTCACTTTCCCAGATCTTTCAGAAGTTATCAGACCCACTAGGTAGAGCCGACTTAGAAATCAACTCTAGAAGAATCTACTTCTAAATCTAAATCTACTTTTACTGAGATTGGTGATGAAAGAATCTTTGAAAATATATACTGTTCCTCTTTCTCCTTATAATTTAGGGAGTGAGGGGTACTTGTCTGAGCTGCTTCCAAACATTACCTCATTTTGGACTTTAAAAAAATGCTTCCTCTGCCCTTGCCTTGTAGTGGTTCCTGCATATCCTCATCACTGTAATCTTCCTTACTCTCTATAGCAGCATTCAACAATATTGGCCATGGTATCATTCCAAAGATATCCAAGTAGTGGTCCAGCCTTAGGCTTCCTTTATATATCTGCTCCAAATCTGGATACCTTATCTTTTCTATTTAACTTCTATATGAAGCTGCTGGTGAGGTCATTTGGTGGCATGAGGTAAAGTCTCATCAATATGCTGATGTTGTTCACTTATAATCTCAGTCCCAGGCTGGCATAAAATGTAGTTCATTTGCTCTTCCACTGCATGGGCCTGGATAAGGAGAAGCTCGATTCTAAAAAGACAATGTAGCTCTATGTTTTTATCCTCCTAGGGTCCAGAGTTCTACACTCCATGGAGTGTCACTTTCCTGAACACAATTTGTAGGCCCTTCTAAATCTTGAAACATCTGCTTGAGGAACAGGTGGTAGCTGTGTCCAGGGACACTTCTACATAAATTCATTTTGTGCATCAGTTGTGCCATTTCAAGGTGGAAGCCTTGTACATATTTGTTCATGTCTCAATCACAATCCATCTGGACTACTGCAATCTACTTTAAAGGAGATTTAATTGAAGACCATCCCAAAACTACAGCTATAACTGGTCCAGAATGTGAAACCACATGCAATTTCAGATGCCCCATATTTTCCATGTTGTCTTTCTGTTGTGCAAACAGCATTGATTTTCAGTTTCCTTCCAATTGCAATTATTTTCATCTCTAAAGTCCTTCGTGGTACAGATTGTTTCCAAGTCCTTTCCTTCAAATTCTGCCATCTGGTGAGATCTCAGAAGTGTGCCTTCTCATCCTACCCCATTTCTATGCAATAGCCTTCCACATGAAATTATTTCATAAAGAAGGATATTAAGACCTACCTCTTCATTTGACTATTGGGCTAGAATGGGATGAGCTAATGAGCATAGAGTAGGGTTATCGTGTGCCCTGAGGGAGTTTTTACATTGTTATTTTATTGATTTTATTTTGAATCAGCTAGAATTATTATATGCAATAGATAACATATAAAGTCCAATCAAGTAAATCATTCTATGATATTCATTCCCATTTCCTTGTCTCTATCCACCAGTTCAACTCATTATGTCTGGGTAAAGATAAAAGTGAAGTAATTGACATTTGTTATTTAAATAAAAATGCTTTTATAATTTTCTTTGGCAAAAATGTATTGCATATTCTCAATCAGCTCCATAGGAAAACTGCACTTACTAGAGTCAAAAGGAGAACCAACACAAATAAATCATTCCTTATTTATACTTACAAATATGTCATATGATCTTTGTTTATCTATGGAAAGAAATTGAGCCTACCTTTCACAATTTAACTACAGGTCATCCATACAGGCTTCTCAAAGGAGCAAAACACAAGGCTTGCTTGATCCAGCACCTGCTGGGAAATTAGCCCTTAGGCATTTTTCCCTCTCCTTTAAAAAAATATTGCCAGATTCTGAAGAAAGAAGAAACAGAAAGTCAAATGGCTAAACTCCAAAATGCCATGATGAAATACTGAATAATCAAATCAAGTCACTTCTGTCTTGATAGTTTCTCAAAACTACAGTAGGAATTAAAAAATGAAGTTAAAGTCAGGCTACTATGTAAAGTCAGGCATAATACAGAATATTCTATAAAATTTGGACCTAAGCAATAAGACAAAGTAGTCTGGTTCATTTTCATTCAGTTTAAACCATCTGGGTCTAATGCATGCAAAAAATATTTGGAATATTTAATTGTCAGACATCTCATGCTCTGAACTTCAACATATCATGGATTGGGTTTTGTCTTTCAATTTTTTAAGAAAGCTGTCAACATCAATACATTTATCAGACAAGATGGATATATAGTTGCATAGGTTTGTGAAAAAATGATGATTTGGGGGGGGGGTCAGTTTCTAAATTATTCAGACATGTATCTACTTTAATTTTTGTTTTTAGCAAAGAGACAACATTTTCAATAAGTAAAAGACAAAATACATGGGAAGGATGTATCCATCTGTAGTTTTTCACTAAAAGTATCAAGACCAGCTGGTATGTAGGCCCCAGGCTTCTACATTTTTGCAAATTCCTCATCTCTAATATTCAATGTTTCACTTTGACGTTATATATTTTTAAAAGGAAATCTCTCGCACAGAAAGTCCTCCAGGGGGAAAAATAGGGTTAAATTTGTCAAGCACTGCACAAGTACTAACTCAGTTCTTTTCACTGAAGACTGTTAGGAACTGCAGTAGATTGTACCTATGATAATAATCAGCCATGCAGGATTGCTTTCCCCCTCCCCTTTCTGATTTGATTGTAGGAGCAGAAAGCCCAACAGGCAGAAGAGTACATGAAAGTCTTGTGGACTTTCACTGGAATACATAAGCAGATGTGGGCACTTCTGAACCTAGCCTTTAAAACCATAACTTCAATATACTGCAGCAGGGTTTCTGAATGAAGATCCAGGTACTGAATCATGATATGCATCTTTCATATAGTGTGGCAACAAAGACTTCCAGCAGCAATATGGATGCTTTATTAATAGAAATCAGCTCCACTGAAATCTAGATTTGGTACAACAGGCAACACAAGGTTGAATGAAAAACAAGTAAATTTTAACTCACAAGACCAGGTGTTCTTCCCATTTATTTCTTCTCTTATCTACTTTTATCCAAATGCAGCAGAAAAGGTTTATTCTTCTCCTGCCATGTGTGTCACAAATCTTTTCTAAGAATCTGTTGGATCATTGTTAAGTGCTTCCTTGTTGCCAAGCTTGGCAAAACAAATCTTTCAATGTATTCCAATAGAGATACAGGTAATTATTTTAAAGACTTTGTCAGAAGAGACAAAAGAAAAAAATATGTTCTGGATAAAAATTTCTTATGAAAAAAATAGTGATGTGATGGTTATTAATTTATTTCATTAAATTTATTACAGCTACCCACTCCATCAATGTTGTCTGTGAACTTCTCATGTATCTATGAAAACTATGTAAGATGGTTTTAAATTTTTCTTCCATCTCTCTTCAGACCCAGGCACGATCAGCGTCATTATAAGTGATTAAGAAATTTCCTTTGCTATTCCGAATATTTGATTTAGGGATATGGAAGGACTGTCTTTGTTACTCTTTGAAGACACTTCTTCAGTTATTCACATCCTACTTCAAATAATATCCCACTGAGCTAACTACATGCAGACCTTGTTTAAAGGCTTCTTGTTCTTGGTAAGACTTTTCTTTCCTTCAAAGGTTCCTGTATCCTACAAGTAATTATATATTTTGTGATATACCATTATAGCATTTCATATATACTGGATACATCTACTATATAAATTAACCAGTGTGGTATAGGAATTAAGGTGTGGGGCTGGTACCAGGAAACCAAGGTTCAGGTATACTCTTGGCCATGGATTCTCCTAAATAAAAAGATATAAATCTAAGAAATAAGCAGATCTAACAGACTGAGAAGAGACAATCCATGTTTAAGTTTCCGTGTGTTGAATATATAACAGCTTTAGACTTTCACAGTAGAAAACCATGCAGGACAATGCTATTTTTTGTATTATAAGGTTAGAGTAGGGTAACAGAATATTGTGTGTTTGAATGCGCTTCCCCCTATGTTTTGTATATTTGTGAGAACTGCAGAAAATGTTCTCTGATGAGTTTTCTTAGGCTATAGTGCTGCCCTAACCTCAGGTTTCTTTATCTGACTGTTATCTTGGTAGCAGCTTTTCCTTTAGTTCCTTGAGATTATTCCTTCTGCCGGTTACAATTTGCTGTGGTTATATATGTTAGGTTTCTTTAAGAATCCCAAACTATTTGGTTTACTATATATGGTTGTAAGCTATGATGACTCATCATTTTACTGAAGCCAGGATACTGATTGGCTGCAAGAAGTAGAATTACTATAAAGCAGGAAGCCAGAGTGCTCTCCATATCTCCATATCTCTCCATCTCTCTGTATTGATGTGTTTGAGCTACGATGTTTGCTATTATGCCTGCTGACTATGATGGTTAGTTTTCTACTGTATTGACTGATGAACTGTGTATGAATATTAGACTGAATCTTGGACTGTGCCTATATCCTGTATAAAACCTTTACTTTAATACCCTTCAACTTCTATGGTTGTTTGACTTTGTGTTCATTGCTACAACTTTGCACACTACTTTCGTTTGCTGCATACTCCTTGTAACCAAGGAAACTCTGCTAATACTTATCATTGGTTATGGGCCCAGATATGCCAGGTCCAGTACCAGATATCCCAGGCCCAGACCTAGTGTCAAAGATGGTTAGCGTGAACTGAGTGAGTCACTATACAGAAGGTTCATTGTGGTATATGGTTGATGTAAAGATGGCACAAGAACATATGTCCAGCTTAGCTATGATTACCTGGTTGGATGGCACCAACTCCGTTACCTGGTCCACCAAGTGCAGTTTGCTCTTGAAGAGAGAAGGACTATGGAATGCTGTTGTTGATCCACTGAATGTAGAAGCTTTGGATACCTCGAATGATGCTGACCGAAAGAAACTAGATGATTTTGCCAGAGACAACGAGAGAGCTTTGTGCATTATTGGACTTATTCTTGGTGATTCACAGCTTGTGCATGTTCATGATGTGGAATCTGCAGCCGAATGCTGGAAGATCCTCAAGAAGCTCTATGTTAGAGACAGTGTTGGTTCTCATATTAATCTAACACAAAAAATTGTTTAGAGCGCGTATGCGTAAAGACAGTTATATGCTTGCTCATTTGGAGTACATGAAGAGAGCTCTGTAACAACTTCATGAACAGGAGCTGATTTTCTCTGAACTTCATCAAGTCTATATTATCCTTTCATCTTCAGATGACTCTTATGATGACTATGTATCTGCACTTGAGATGTTAGACAAGGAAGAAATGATTTTGACTAACATAACAGTGAGGCTAATAGAAGAGTCAAGATGGAGAAAGGATAGACAACAACTGAGACAAAATGAACAATCTATGGATGAGGAACAAGCTACAGTTTATGTTGTTAAAAAATGTTATATATGTGGGGTTAAGGGTCATTTGGCTAGAAATTGCAAGAAGAAAAATACACAGGGTAGAAAGTTGAAAAAGAAAAGCAATAATTTAGCTATATGTAATACTGGTTTAGCAGGAAACCATGATAAATGGGTTGTAGATATTGGAGCATCACATTGTATTACTAATAGAAAGCAACAGTTTGTTCACATGGAGCAGTGTTCAAAGCATTTCACTGGCTAATGGTTGGAAGCTCAAAGCTTCAGGAAAAAGTAATGCATTCTGTTCTTGTCTAAATGAGGAGTTACTATATGTGCCTAGCATGACATATCAGTTGTTATCAGTGAGTGTACTGATAAAAGCGGGGTATACAGTAACATTCAAATGGTTAGAATGTGTACTAAATTTGATAATGGCTTGTTTATATTACAAGATAACCAAGTTCTAAACTCTAAGGTGGGGTTTGAGAACAGAAAGCCACATGACAAATGTATTCATCTATTACACAGATGTATGGGGCATGTTAATTTTAAAGCATTAAGAAGAACTGTGGAATTATCAAAAGGTATCAGGATAAAGCCCTGTAATCACTATGTAGATTGCAATGTTTGCAACAAGGAGAAGAGTAAAATAACTTCTGCTAATAGAACAAATGGTTTTAAAGCCAGTGAGCAGTAGCAGACTTAATTGGTCCAAAGGAACCCAGCTTTGGGGGAGTGAGGTATATATTAAGTATTGTAGATTTATATTCTTGATATGGGTTTTGTTATTTAATGAAAAGCAAGGCTGAAACATGTCAGAATTTTACAAATTGGTTGCGGTTTGTTGAAAGAAAGACAAAATTTAAAGTCATGACATTTAGTGACTGATAATGGGTCAGAGTTCACTAACAATAAGTTCATAGCTATGTTGAAGAAGGCACGTATAGACCATAAGTGGTCTGCGCCTTATAGACCTCAACATAATGCCTATTGCGAACGGAGAGGTCAGACATTACAAACCATGGTTAGAGCTATGCTCAGTGATTCTGGTTTGAACAAGAAATTTTGGGGAGAAGCTACAAAATGTGCTAATCATATCCTAAATAATGTAATCCACACAGCAACAAATGAATTGATTGCTGTTTGTTTGCTGGCATGGTAGATAACCAGATCTCAGTTATCTCCATATATTTGGGATCCCTGCATGGGTACATATCCCAGCTCAGCTGAAAAGCAAGGAGCAATCTGGGCTAAAAAATTGTTTTTTGTGGGATACGAATCAAATCACAGGTCATTTAGATTCTGGGAACCAGGCACAACTAAGGTTTATCGTAGTGCTAATATGAAGTTCCTAGAGCACATAGGATGGGAGAAAATAGACCAGGATTATGTCATTGTAGAATCAAAGTTACCAATTAAGAATAACGATAATAATGAATCTGTAGAAGAAACACTAAGTGATGATTCAGATATAGAGGAATCCTCTGTCTCTGTGAAAGAGGAAGAAGTAGATGAAAGGTCAATAGGGGAAGTAAAAGAGGAGTTTAATCAGGTGATTAGTCCAGTATTGCCCAGAAGGACTACTAGAGTGTCATGACCTCCTGATAGATACTAGGCTTATATTGCTCAGCAAATAGCTGTTGAACCTTTTAACTATGAAGACATTAAGTCTCACTCTGAAAAAGAGCGAGTAACTTGGAATGAAACTATGAAAAAATAATTAAAGTCATTGACTGCTTTGAAGGTATTTGATGAAGTTAAACTTCCAAAAGATGAAAAGGCAATTGGATGCAAATGGGTTTATAAACTTAAAAAGAATATAGAAGGAAATGTGACCCATAAGGCATTCCTAGTCACTCAGGGTTTTACTCAAACAAAATTAGACTACAACAAAGTTTTTGCTAAAGGCTAGCACTTTAAGAGCAGTGCTAGTATGGCAGCAAAAAATAGATATGTAGTGAACCATATAGATGTTGAAACAGCGTACTTGCACACACCATTACAACATACTATGTACATGAAAAAGCCTTTGGGAATAGATGATAATAGAAAGGAAACTGTTTGGTTATTAAAGAAGAGCCTATATGGATTTAAACAATCAGGCCATGAGTGGAACAAATGCATAGTAAAGGAACTAAACAAAATAGGTTTTGAGAGTGGTTTGGCAGACCCATGTTTGTTAAAAAGAAAAAAGAATGGGGTGTTAGAATTTTTATTACTGTTTACGATGATATTGCCATAATCACTAAGATTATGCAGGAAACTGAGGATATAATAGACAATTTACAAGCAAAGTTCAAGATAAGAACACTAGGGGAAATTAAACACTATCTAGGACGTGATATATGTAAGACACAAAATGGGTTCAAAATATCACAAGTGGGTAAAATAATCGCTTTATTAAAAAGGTATAACATGGACCAATGCAAAACTTCCAAAACTCCTATGGGGAAGGAGTTTAACAATGATAACACTGATAGTCCTATATTTGATAAGGAGATTTATCAGTCCTTAATGGGTAGTTTATCATATTTGGGAAATTGGTCAAGGCCGGATATTGTTTATTTTGTAAATCAGTTGGCAAGATACACTATAGGGCCTAATGTTAAACATTGACAGGCTGCAAAGCGAATACTTAGATATTTGAAGAATACTTTGAATTATGCATTGTATTTAGAACCTGATAAAGAATTAAGTCCCACTGCATATGCTGATGCAAGTTTTGCAAACAATGTCAAAACAAGGAAATCAACATTGGTTTGGTAATAATGCTAGGGAATGCATTGATAGAATGGCAGTCAATTAGACAGCAACATATCAGTCTTTCATCAATGGAAGCTGAATTTTCTTGCTTATCTTTGTTATGTACAAAGATTTATTTTAAACAACTTTGTTTAGATATTGAGTTGAATGTAACTAAACCATTTACTGTGTATGAAGATAACCAGGCTGCTATAAAATTAGCAACCAGTATTGCTGTTAAAACAAGATCAAAGCATACTGATTTAAGGTATCTGAATGTACGGCAATGTGTGAAAAACAAACTGATTGTGCTAAAGTATTGTGAGAGTGAACAGAATATAGCTGATAACTTCACAAAGGCACAAGGTTTTAAAAAACACAATGATTGTTGTAAGAAATATGGTTTAACACTGTAACACTGTAAATATGCACTTTAACTTTGTGGATGTGTATATGTTGGATGTATATATGTAGTAAACCAAAGGGGAGAATGTTAGGTTTCTTTAAGAATCCCAAACTATTTGGTTTACAATATATGATTGTAAGTCATGATGATTCATCGTTTCACTGAAGCCAGGATACTGGTTGGCTGCAAGAAGTAGAATTACTATAAAGCAGGAAGCCAGAGAGCTCTCCATATCTCCATATCTCTCCATCTCTCTGTATCTTTACATCTCTCTGCATTGATGTGTTTGAGCTACGGTGTTTGCTGTTATGCCTGCTGACTATGATGGTTGGTTTTCTACTGTATTGACTAATGAACTGTGTATGAATATTGGACTGAATCTTGGATTGTGCCTATATCCTGTATATAAAACCTTTACTTTAATACCCTTCAACTTCTGTGGTTGTTTGACTTTATGTTCATTGCTACAACTTTGCACACTACTTTCGTTTGCTGCATACTCCTTGTAACCAAGGAAACTCTGCTAATACTTATCAATATGTTACTCTTTCTTGATGTTATTTAGAGCAGTACATATCTGACAACATTTAAGCTAAGCTGAGGCACATAGTTTCACAACAAAGCAGGAACTCAAACTGGAATAGTTATATGCAAGCATAATACTGGAACCATTTTGCTAATTTATCTATTCAATTGTCTACAGAGCCTCACTCTGCACCAGTTCAAATGGTTTTCAGGGGCAGATCCATGTAGAGAATGTTATAGTAATTTAACTTAGAGGTTACAAGGACATGAATTACTGTGAGCAGGGGCCCCCATTCAAGGACCTCCAGATTGTACATTGGTTCTATCTGTGGCAATGGAACCTCATCCAGAACCAAAGATAGAAGAACATGGTGTCTGGGGGTGATAGTAGTGTTCCTACGTTTTGCCTAAACTGATGCTCAGAAAATACAAAGGTTGTATATCCAAGCTATGGAAAAACAACAGTTCTTCCTGTTACTTTAAATAAAAGGCAAAACTTCTCAACTTTGCCTACTTAAAAGAAACAAACAAAAACTATAGTCTAGAATTAAGGGTTCCTCTGCTGAATCTGTTTAAATACATCCATCCATTCATACATACATACCTAAAAGCTAAGTCAATCTTTTATGAAAGTCAGTGCAGAATCCTAGTACAAAATGGCTGAAAAAACAGAGATCAAGGATTGGTCAGGATATGCTCCTCAAAGTGCATGCCAGCCAATTATATTGGAGGCATTTGCATAAGGTATAATAAAGAATAGTCGGTGCCAGTGAAAGAGGCAAAACACTGCTTTTAATGCAGAACAAGACAATTCAAATGCAGATTGCCTCCCCAGCAGGCTAAGGATGGGCTGAGGATTATATCATAATATCCTGCTTCCAAAACATCTCTCTTCTCCTCTCACGGAGACAAGCAAAAAAGATATATCAGGCCATGTCTGAGTTGACCAAATGTGGACTGAAACTCAGATGAAACTCTTAGTGAAGGTTGAATTTGACCTTGCCTGCCTATTCAGTATACTTAATACAAGCCATATCCTATACCTTTCATGTAAACTCCCATTTTATGTCCATGTAGTCCTTAGTTGGGATAGAGTTGGATGGAGCTGAGCAAAAAGATTGAATCTGCTTAATGAGATGCTGCACTCCTTTTTCTTCAAACAGTTAAATCCCTTGTTATTCTGTAAATTTATTTCAAAGACTCTTCATTACCAAGTAGATGATCCCATGCCATTGTGTCCATTAACACAAGCCCAAAGATTGATTAATTGAACAGGTAGTTTTTACAAAGTTTTACTTGAACAAAGTTTATTTGATTCAAAGCTCCAAACTGATATTGATTGATTAAAAAAAAGTTACCCTCAACAGGATGGAAGACTTGAGATAGATCATAGTAGAATGGGAGCTCTTAGGAAACCACAAGGCTATTGCCTAGATTAGCAAAAGGAGGTAGGGGAGTGGAAGGACCTTCTATAGAAAAAGATAAAGAATATAAAAATAAACTACAGTGATGAAGAAACTATATACTCTTTATTTTCTGAAAACCAAGGGTGGAAATGTGGAATGACATAGACCTTATACATTAATCACTGGTTTATTATAGTGAACCTTATGTTAATCTGACATGGAATAGAGTATGTGCTAGCTCTTTTTGCATGTATCAGTGCTGCAAAAATTAAGTGTTCTTCTAAAATAAACTGAATAAATAATATCATTTTACAGTTAATTATTACAAGTGTTGTAGGATAGAAATAATTCTGTTAATATTCTTCTACAATGCCTGCTAATAAAGTTTCTAGAGAATTTTTACAGAAGGAGTTTATTACTCATAATATTAATAACAAATATTTTTTATAAAAAATGTGAAGATAAATATGTGACATCAATTAAAATTTACTGGAGATTGTAGACCACATTATGCACAGGATTTTTTCCCCTCATTCTATTCTCATTCCTGTTGTAACTGTTTGAATATTCTGTTTGTTTTAATAATTCTTTTAACTTCTTGGTGCTTTCATTAGCAGATGTGTAACCTCTAGGTTTCCAAATAGCTGGTATGGCAACTCTGATTGTCACATTAAAGAATTCAGGAAGATGTGATGGCTAAGTAGTTAAGCTGGAAAGTCAATAGCCCAAGTTTGAGACCTGAGTGGCACATGACAGGATGAGTTCATGTTACTCTCTCCACATCCTGCCATCCTAGCAGTTTGAAAGCTTGCAAATGTGAATAGATAAATAAGTACCACTTTGGTGGAAAATAACAGCAGTCTGTATTTCACCATATGTTCTGCGCTGTGGCATGATGTCATGCTGGCCACATGACCACAGAAATGTCTTTCGACAGTGACAGCAATGTCTTTCTAGGCTAACTCAATGGCCTAGAAACAGAGACGAGCACTGCCATAAAGTCATCTATAAATAGTGGATTAAAACCCACGTAGTGAATTAAAACTCTTACCACTAAAGGATCAGATATGCCATAGTTTCTCTGTTGTATAATATTAGAATTTTTTAAAGCATAAGATTTTATGCTATTAGAATTCTATTAGATTTTGCTTCTCTTATATATGTATTTGGCATTCATGATTTCAATATATATTTGTTGTTTCACTTTGATATAAACAATTGCACCTTTCAGATAAGTTTTGAATCTTTTCCTAATTAAACCCAGTTACAGTATGAAATTAGATTACAAACCACTTTGAAAAACCACTTTCAGACTAGCTGAAGGAACAAAAATAATCTATTTAAAGAAAGAAAATAAAATTTCTGCTACATGTGTTAAGGATTCACATGGAACGTTCAAAAAAATCAAGACAGCTATACTCATATAGTCAAAAACCCATGTTATAATTAAAAAGAGGTTTGAAACTTTGATTTAAGTGCTTATGATTACCTTATTGACTTTTTTTGTTATTTCTGCAAATGGCCCTGGACTCAAAGATCCCATTCCAGGATTCTAAGAAATTATGGTCCCCCTGCCCCCATTTTAGGTAACAGAAAGCTGTATAAGAATTTGTATACAGGCACAACAATAAATACCCAACTAAAATTAATGGGAAATATACTACAATGGAAATGTACATATAGTTGTTTGGAGAAATAATCTTAAAAATATTTAACACCATTTTAAAATATATATTTTTTGTTCCAGATACCTCCTTCCTCATAAATAAACAATAGAAACAAAAACAATGTAATGGCTCATTTGTGTCCATACTTTGAATCACTGGGCTACCTGTTGCAATGTTTGAACTTCCACAAACATTTCATTCCCAATTTTTTTTCTTGTATGACATCTACGTGTATAAACAACTTTTGTTTACAGAATTCTGCATGATTCTGTTCTTTATAAGTAAAGGCACTACACTGCAACTGAATATCTTTTCCAAGTTTTCATTGTTACCCCATTAAATGCTCCAGGAGGTAGCCCACAGCTTGTTGCTTGATTGCTATTTCATTTAGTGTTGATACTATTGATCCTAAACTAATGGCTATAACAACTAGACTTAATATTGACACTGAAAATAATAGTGAAAGTGGTAGATAGCTTCTGACTTCTGGATTTCTAATCAGTCCTAGAAATCAGAAGCTATGCACCACTTTACTATTTTCATTGTCAATGTTAAGTCTAATTGCTACAGCCATTAGTTTAGTATTCTTTGTATTTAATCTTAATTCTTTCTTTTCACTTCAATTTTCACTTTTATGATTAGAATTTAAAGATCATTTGCATTTTCAGCTATCCATGTCATTAACATGGTGCAGCCTATTGATGTTTCTTTCTCCCCAGATCTTGAAACTGTGCTCATCTTCTTCCAATCCTACCTCCTTCAATAAATATATACATACAAAGCTTATAGATTGAATAATTTTATTTTCCTTACTCTTTTGGTAATCCGAACCCAGTCTCTTTCACTATATTTTATTAGGTCTGTGGCCTCCTATCTTACATGCAGGCTTATCATTAGGATAATCTCATGTTCTGAGAATTCCAATTTTCCTAACAATATTTCACATCTTGACATGATCATCACACTTAAAGGCTTTTCTATAAATAAATGAAGTCTATGTTTATTTCTTATTAATACTATTTATTTTTCAATTATCCAGCATGTATAATCTGTTACCTGCTTTCCAGAAAAGCTCAAATCTAAATTGGGTTTTTAGCAACCAAAATTAGGGATATTGTATAATAGTTTGCATACTTGGTTAAGCCTTTTTGCCTTGGTTTTGGTTTGTTGACTGATCTCTTCCAATATGTTAGACATTGTGCACTGTCCATATTTATGGGCATAGTTTCACTGGGATATTCATTCCTTTTTATTGTTTGCCATATTTCTGTATATAAGACATTAATTATATTATTGTCAAAGCTGCCCAGTTCAAATAATGTTGGGCATTATTCTTTATTCCAGTATATAAAATGGCAAATTGATCAAGAAGATAGACATCTAAAAGAAAACTCTACTCAATTGGAACTAATGCTTCAGGAAATAAATCAGCTCTGATGCTTGAAATGATTAACTCAGTTGGTCTTCTGGTAAGGGAGGTTCTTGTAAATAGGTAATATGTTATAAGATACTGACAACTCTACTATACAGAATTTCAGTATATTCCTATATTTGATTGATCATTTTTGAATGAATTGCTATCTGTCCACTGGTTTTCTTTTGTTCCACATTGAGTTGGAAACCGTCTCTGTTCAGAAACTGTTTGGAGGACTTTCTTTGTTTTTCTATGTCTGTTTCCTTTTTAAAGGTCTTTACAGATGTGGTTTTAATACTGCATTTCTCTCTAACAGCTTTATGAAATCCTTTGTTAAGTCCCTTCCTGAATTTTTTTAGCTTTCTTGGCTTTGTGAGTTCTTTGTGAGAACTTTGTGAGTTCTCCTCATTTCTCCTAATAGCTGTGTATGTTCCTCCACAAGCCTGTGTAAACAAGGCATTATGAACTCTTGCTGATCAAATTATGGAGGCTGAAGCTAAGCATCCAGGTTCCTTCCCGTCATTTTAAGAGATTTCAATCAAGCAAATTTAAGGAAAGAGCTCCCAAAATATTCCCAGAATGTAAATTGTCCCACCAGAGGCAAAAATACTTTAGACCAGTGCTACACAACAGTAAAAGATGCTTATAGGTCTTTACCACGAGCAGCTGTGGGGCACTCTGACCACTGCATGATTCACCTTGTACCTGCCTACAGACAAAGACTTAAAACCATTAAATCAGTGAAGACTTGGTCCGATGAGACAAAGCTGAAACTTCAGGCCTGCCTTGATTTCACTGATTGGAATGTTTTGAAGATGCCTCTGCAGACCTAGATGAGCTCACAGATACTGTAACATCATATGTTAGCTTCTGCAAAGACTTATGTGTACCAACAAGGAACCTACAAATATATAGTAACAATAAACCTTGGTTCTCAGCTAAACTAAGCAGCTACATCGTTCCAAAGAGGAAGCCTACAGAAAAGGTGACAGAATGCTATACAACCAGGCCAGAAACATAATAACGAAGATCAGAGCAGCAAAAAGAAGCTATTCTGAAAAGTTAAGGAATCAGTTCTCAACAAATGAACCAGCAAACATGTGGAAAATTCTTAAAAACATCACTGGCTTCAGCAAATGTCCTTCCCAGGCAGAAGGAAATCAACAACTAGCAGATGACCTGAATGTGTTTCACTGCAGGTTTGAAAAGAAACTACAGCCATCTATCTCCACAACCCACATCTCAAACACACCACAACAGCCAAGCCTCCTACAACTGGCCCCAGTCCATTGGGTTCACAAACTCTGGTGATCACAGAAAAAGAAGTGCAAGATCTATTACACAGACAAAAGCCAGGAAAAGCACCAAGGCCAGACAAGATAACTCTTCTTGCTTAAAAGTCTCTGCTGACAAATTGGCCCCCATCTTCATCCGAATCTTCAATAGATCACTAGAGATGTACTATGTTCCTTCCTGCTTCAAATGCTCTACCATCATCACAGTGCCAAAGAAGCCCTCTATCAAGGAACTGAATGACTACTGACCAGTTACTCTAACATCTGTAGTTATGAAAATCTTTGAAAGGCTTGTGCTGTCCCACCTGAAAACCATCATGGATCTGCTGTTAGATCCCATGCAGTCTGCATATTGAGCAAATAGATCAACAGATGATGCTGTTAACATGGCTCTGCATTACATCCTACAATACCTTGAATCTCCAAATACCTACGGAAGGATCCTTTTTGTAGACTTCAGTTCAGCATTCAATACCATCATTCCAGACACTCTTCTAAGTAAACTAAGCCAACTAGCTATACCTGAACACACTTGTAAGTGGATCATAAGCTTCCTAACAGACAGGAAGCAGCGGGTGAAGCTAGGCAGAATCACATTCGATACCTGTACAATCAGCACAGCCCCTCTCCCCCCAAGGCTGTGTGCTATCTCCACTTCTCTTCTTCCTATATACCAATGACTGCATCTCAAACAATCCATCTGTTAAAATACTGAAGTTTGTTGATGACACAACAGTGGTCTCATTCAAGACAACGATGAATCTGCATACAGACAGGAGGTTATGCAACTGTAACTAGAACAATCTGGAACTGAACATTCAAAACCATAGAAATGGTGGTAGACTTTAGAAGAAACCCTCCCATACTACCACCTCTTACAATACTAGACAACACAGTATCAACAGTAGACACCTTCAAATTTCTAGGTTCTACTATATCACATGACCTAACATGTAACATCAAAAACGTCATCAAAAAAGCACAACAAAGAATGTTCTTTCTGTTCCAACTCAGAAAGCTCAAACTGCCCAAGGAGCTGCTCATACAGTTCTACAGAGGAATTATTGAGACTATCATCTGCACCTCTATAACTGTCTAGTTTGGTTCTGCAACCCAACAGGACAGACACAGACTTCAGAGGATAATTAGGACTGCAGAAAAGACAATTACTACCCACCTGCCTGTCATGGAGGTTTAGGACTTCTGAGAAATTCCTGATTTTTGTTTGAAAATACAGGTACTTGCTTATAATCATAAGTAGATAATCATTGGCTTTGTTCTTCTGGTTTAGCTTGATTTGGTATGTGCACATGAGCAATTCAGGATCTTGTTTATGGTCAGCCCTGGCTATTTGGTGTTATATACTGTTGTAATTCATTTTTCCTTTTTCCCTCCCTGCATGACAACATCAGTAAATAGATGTCCTAAAGGTTTTAATCTAGACACAACATGAGCACTAAAACATAGTGCTCCAAAAAATCCCCAGCTCATCCTCAACAGCATTTGATGTGAGGGCTATCTGATACTGCCAGTCAATTTATCTTGACTGTCAGTGTAGTTTTCTGTGTGAAATGTAGGAATAGTTTACTATTGCCTTTTCCTATATAATATAAAATGATACCTTTACCATTTACACTTATATGATCATCTGTTTCCAGCTTCTCCTATAACACTGCTGCTCCATATGGGTGCCTGCTTTTTTAAACTTGGCAGCTAGCATGATCTACAGGTGAAACTCGAAAAATAGAATATTGTGTAAAAGTTCATTTATTTCAGTAATGCAACTTAAAAGGTGAAACTAATATATGAGATAGACTCATTACATGCAAAGAAAGATAGTTCAAGCTGTGATGTGTCATAATTGAGATGATTATGGTTTACAGCTCATGAAAACCCCAAATCCACAATCTCAGAAAATTAGAATATTACAATAAAATATTTCAATAAAACAAGGATTGTACATAGAACAATATCGGACCTCTGAAAAGTATAAGCATGCATATGTACTCAGTACTTGGATTGGGACCCTTTTGCAGCAATTACTGCCTCAATGCGGTGTGGCATGGAAGCTATCAGCCTATGGCATTGCTGAGGTGTTATGGAAGACCAGGATGCTTCAATAGCGGCCTTCAGCTCTTCTGCATTGTTCGGTCTCATGTCTCTCATCTTTCTCTTGGCAATGCCCCATAGATTCTCTATGGGGTTCAGGTCAGGCAAGTTTGCTGGCCAATCAAGCACAGTAATCCCACAGTCATTGAACCAGGTTTTGGTGCTTTTGGCAGTGTGGGCAGGTGCCAAGTCCTGCTGGAAAATGAAGTCAGCATCACCATAAAGCTCATCTGCGGAAGGAAGCATGAAGTGCTCCAAAATCTCCTGGTAGACAGCTGCATTGACCCTGGACTTAATGAAGCACAGTGGACCAACACCAGCAGATGACATGGCTCCCCAAATCAACACAGACTGCAGAAACTTCACACTAGATTTCAAGCATCTTGCAGTTGTGCCTCTCCATTCTTCCTCCAGATTCTATGTCCTTGATTTCCAGATGAGATGCAAAAGTTGCTCTCATCAGAAAAGAGAACTTTGGACCACTGAACAACAGATCAGTTCTGTTTTTCTTTAGCCCAGGTAAGATGCTCCTGATGTTGTTTGTTGTTCAGGAGCAGCTTGACAAGAGGAATATGATGTTTGAAGCCCATGTCCAAGATTCGTCTGTGTGTGGTGGCTCTTGATGCACAGACTCCAGCCTCAGTCCACTCCTTGTGAAAGTCCCCAACACTTTTGAATGGCCTTTTCCTGACAATCCTCTCCAGGCTGCAGTCATCCCTGCTGCTTGTGCACCTTTTTCTTCTACACTTTTCCCTTCCACATAACTTTCTATTAATGTGCTTTGATACAGCATTTTGGGAACATCCAACTTCTTTTGCAATTACCTTTTGAGGCTTTCCCTCCTTATGGAGGGTGTCAATGATGGTTTTCTGCACAACTGTCAGATCAGCAGTCTTTCCCATGATTGTGATTCCTACTGAACCAGACTGAGAGACCATTTAAAGGCTCAGGAACCCTTTGCAGGTGTTGTGGCTTAATTAGCTGATTAGAGTAGGACACTTTGAGCCTAGAATATTGAACCTTTTCACAATATTCTAATTTTCTGAGATTGTGGATTTGGGGTTTTCATGAGCTGTAAACCATAATCATCTCAATTATGACACATCACAGCTTGAACTATCTTTCTTTGCATGTAATGAGTCTATCTCATATATTATTTTCACCTTTTAAGTTGCATTACTGAATAAATGAACTTTTACACGATATTCTAATTTTTTTTAGTTTCACCTGTATATACTGCCTATATCTTGGCAATATATAGTATTGGTATACAGTCCTGGTATTGTTTCATCTTCCTTTCCATGAACTTCCCACCCTCCAGAAAATGAGGCAGCATATCAGAATTTGTAGATGGAAGTAGAATTAAGAATGAAAGCTTCTATTGTTGTTATTTTCATACTGACTTATTTATTGTTTATATCCTGCCCATCTCCCTGATTGGGCAATTTTTATCTTCATTTAATATTGAAATAATATATTCTCACCAGGGTTTTATATAACCCTTTAGAGATCTTGGAGCTGGTTTTCATAAAAGCTGTTTTCCATGAATCTAAGAACTGGACATGCATTTGTCTTCTTTCCAATATAGAGAAAATGATAACCATATGTTTATTAATTTATTTTTTACAGACAAAATTTTTATTCAAGTATTTCCTTGCCCTAGCAGGCTTCTCATGATTTTGCAATATTGCTATTATTCATAAGTTCTGTTGATAAACAACATAGTTATATTTTCATAGACAACTTTTCTTTTCCAACATTTAATTCACACCTTGGTCAAATTGCATCTTAACTTTACATTGAAATAATAAGTTAAATCCAATTGTGCCTGACAGCCAATGAAAAGGTATCAATCAGCACAGCAGGTTTCCCTTTGGCCCCCACCTGTCTACTCTTGAACTCTGGAAGACATTCTTGAATACATTTTTGGGGTGAGAGAAGGATTTTCAGGGAGCAGAACAGAAGGATAATTGGGTATAGAAGTTAAAATGTAATCTAAAACACTGGATTTTCTACATTCTAATAATGAATTATTTGCAGATGCACTGATAATTAAATTTAATGAAAGGAAACATTTGCATTGTTTAATATAGCCTGAAGCATCAATATTACTATCTTTTTGTCTCAGCAGTATTTATATGATGAGATCACAAAGGATCCTTCTTAACTCTACACAAACAACTTAGTGGTATAGTAATAAAACCTAATACAAACACCTTGGTAACCATATGCAGGAAAATTTCAAAGGAACAAACTATCTCATCACTAGAATATCTGACCCATACAGAGTCTTGCAGATGTTTGGATACAGTTTTTGGGATATAGCTCATTTCAGGCTCTGTATAGTAGAAACAAATTGTGCATTTATTTAGCTAAAGAATAACTGAATTCCCTCAAGAACCTTCAAAAGGTTTTTTGTTTGCCCTAGCTCCAAGTTCTGCTACTTTGGCAAAGGGATATTAACAATGACTTGTTAACAGTAAAGGACTCATACTTTTACCAGATGGGTTCCAGCAGAGACAGCAGTGTCATCTGCCTTTATTTTAATAGCTTCACTTTAAAAAAAGGAATAAAGAAAGAAAAGTGATAAATGAGATCAACATGACCTGGCCTTAGTTGAAGTCATGGTTTAAACTCTTTCCTTTCATCTTCATTGATGCCTTATTAAGGAAACCTGCTACATGAAAGACATTCAACTACAATGCCTATATATCCAAAGGGTTCATAGAAGTCAAGTCAATCTACCAATATGCCAACCAGCTTTGGATTTATAAACATGACAGCTGCACAAACCTCAGACAATAGTTTTCTTTTTCTTGAGCTGAGGAGTTTGGCCCTATTTGCAACCTCTTACCAGAGAGTTTGCAACCCTCCACAGTGTCCAAGACAAATGTATTTTGATACAACATAGTGTATATAGGAAATATGAGATCTGTTCTTTGTATTTATATTACTACACCTCTCTCTCTCTCTCTCTCTCGTGTGTGTGTGTGTATCAGTAATAATGTAGGAGGCACTTTTTAATGGTATGATTCTATTAGTCTGGAGACAGATTAATATGAATTGCTTAACAATCTAAGATGCTACTTTTTAAATTACAGAATGTTCATGAATTGTCCCATTCATATTCACTGATATGCTTTCTCTGTAGGAAGGGTTGGATCATTTCGACTGTCATGTAGTTGGGATATTTCACTGTTGCTACAGGATATTTGAAAACTGACTCCATTTACATAACTATAATAACAAATTTGGAAATCTTGGCATGCATCTTGATAGTTCTCATAAATACCCATCATGTTTATAATTAAATAAAAGTCCTACAGTTGGGCGTGCTTTAAAAATTATTTGGAATAATTGCTTCAAATCTCACATGACTAGAAAAACAACACCTTGATGTGATTCACTAAAGTAATCCCATCTTTTTTTTTTAACTTTCTGTGAACAATTCAGAAAAAGATTCTGCTGCAGCATCTGTAAGGAGCAAAATCTTTTTTCAGTTTGAAAAATAACCAACATCCTTTTCAAGGGGCATTCTATGTATGGGTTTCTGAATCATGCTAAAGTTGGTACTACCTAATTGCTGAAAAAGCTTTCATGAAAAGAAAATAAAGTACATATCTTAAAACCAAGGATAGGCACAAGAAAGTTTTTTGCCTTCTCAGTGCAGCAAACAGTAAATTAAAGATGTTCCTACATGGAGTGGGCTTTCTGCTGTAACAGTTAGCTGTTCTTTAATGTAATGTCTCAAAAAGGCAAGGGATATTTAAAGAGAAGCCAAAATTGCAGCAAGGTTGCTTATGCTTGCCTACTGTACTTCAGATTCAAATACAGCACGTCTAACTCATATGACAGAAATATATTGTTATTGGCATACACACACAAATAAATATATGATATAAATCAGTTTGTGATATACATGCACACACATCCCTCTTCTTGTAGTGGAGGTGGGATTAAAATGTTTTTACTACAGGTTCTGTGGGTATGGCTTGATGGGTGTGGCAGGGGAAGGATACTGTAAAATCTCCAGTCAAAAGTGGTATTTGCCAGTTTTCCAACTACTCAAAATTTCTGTCACCAGTTCTCCAGAACTGGTCAGAACCTGCAGAATATCACCTCTGAATCAGATGTTTACAAAACAGGCACAATTGCTTGATTTGCACAATACACGGAATAGAATAGAATGGAATCAACCCATTTGGGATTCTGCATAGTACCTTCCCCGTAACCAACATTATGGCCTGGGTTAAGCCACAAAATATCAAAGAATATTAAGGTTGTAATTAATATACTTTAACTTATTTTCCACATTAACACTTAGATGAATAGTTGATTTTATTTTACATCCTGGTATATCTTGGTGGATTCACAGAAAATATGAAAATATCCAATTTAATTAGTTTTCATCCCCATTTTCAACAAATATTTTGTAAAACTAATGGGTGGCATTAAAATAATCCATTTGATTAAGACCATTCATATAACATATTGAATAAAGTAAAAAAGGTGATTATTTCCTTGGTTTCAGATGGCAGAAAGATCAATACAGAATCTAGCCACACACAAACACACAGCCATGGGATGTGCAAAATATTTTAAATTCAACCATTTCATATTTATAACATCTCATTGTAAGGTATGAACACATTCAAAGCAGCCATCTCATTTTTAAAGTAGAATATGCTGATTTGAAGTGCTTGAAATTCTAAATAGCACACATACCTCTCCAAAAGCAGAATCATGTTAATGAAGTATCCTTCAGAAACATTTGGACTGCACAGCTTTGAGAAGCTGGTCGAAGCATTTGTAGACTGTAGCCCACTTTGTTAGATGCTACAATTGCTGACATACTGGCAGAGGAAAAACAGGACTGTAATAATGGGAAATCAAATTGAAGAACTGTATATGAACCTCCTATATTCAGTTTCTATACCATTGACAAACTAGTGCAGATAACAAATAATCCAGTGTTGGTAAGCAATTTAACACCTATGTTAGGATAAAAACCCATGGTCATAGTTGAATTAAAGATGATGAAACAAAACAATTAAATGGAAAGCTAATGGAGCTGTCTTACCCATCTGAATACATTATTTATTGATTTACTTGCTTACTAGATTTATAATGTTATCCAACTCAAACACTGACTCTGGGCAGAATACTGCATGAAAACAGGTAATCAACCAGAAAAAACCTGTCCATATAACAGTAAAACATGTAATATATAAATCTAAAATACAAAAGATAAAGTATCAACCAAGTACCATAATAAAGCAACCAAGAAAGATTCTGCTCAACTAGACCCTGATGCCTCAGGGAAACGCTGAGTCTTAATGGCACAAGGCAAGCAGAATGAAGGGACAATCAATATATTGGGATGAGGTGTTTGGGAGAGATATAGTTCTAAAGAATGGAAGCAATCATAGAGAATGGAAATATGTTTCCATAAGATGTGATTTTAAAGAAAGAACCTGGATCATTTAAGCATTGCATTATATTTTACTGTAAACAGAAAACTTAATGTAAAAATAGGCAATATCTTCCAACTTTGTTTTGTTTGATTTCATAATTTTGAAATCATATCAACTGTTGAAACCACCAGACTTTTTTGCATTCTAATTGTTTCCAATAGTACACAACTATAATATATTTGATTTTTTTAAAATGTTTTTCTTGCTGAATTTTTAAATAGGTGGTAAATAATGCAAAAACTTTTTTATGGACGCATGAATATAACAGGGACAAATACAAAGTGCTTATAATGCTGCTTATGTATTGCGACTGGTTATGGAAGATTATAGCGTATTTTATTTTTAGAGTAAAAATGAGTTTTAAAAGTTAATGCTTAGGCAATTTAAAGATATGTATGTCTATGAGAGAAGCTTTAGAACAAATGATTTGATTCAAAAATAAATGTTAGATGGAAGTTCATGTATTTGAATTTCAATAGAGGATAAATGATAAACCTGGATTTTTGGAGAATTTAGATTGAAAGAAAGGGAGGAAGAAGTATAATAAGCTTAAATGAAAAGTTATAGACCAAGCAAAAAAACAATAATAACAAAAAAAATTAAGCCTGTCTGGGGAAATTAATACTGAGGTAATATCCAAGTCCTGGAAGCAGAACTCTGCCACTTTTAGAGCAAAGACCAAAAACAGATGCCACAATCTCATAAAATAAACATGCATTGAAAGGGTAACACGTACATTAACTGCAAACTCATTCAGTAGCCAATACAGTATGATGAGAAAAGAATACACAGTATGGTGTGGTGCACAATAGAAGTCATTAGCCATATGGTACAGTGTGAAGATGGTCTTCATGAAGAGTAACGGTTTATACTGTGTGGTTTATAAAATAATTATGCAATAGCAAGCAAGGTTTTTACAATTATTTGAAATTTTAAAATATTTTTGTTACCCTAAAAGCATTTAAAACGTTGAAGGGTAGAGGCAGAATGTTCATTCTGTGTATCTAGTGTGCTTTCAGGCAATACAGTAATGTCTTGCTGAAATAGTGGCTAATTTACATGAGATTATGGTAGATATAAGAGGGGAGAGGGTTGGCATGCATATGAAGAAGCAATGGATATACAGATTTAGAGAGAGAAGATTCCTGGATGAATATTACTTGCCACCTGTCAAGAAAACCTCCAATTTGTATTTTCTATTTTCCCCCCACTGCTCTTAGCAAGTGAATATGTGGAAAAAGAAAAATAAGAACACAGACTTCTGGGATTGTCATTGGCATGGCAACGGCTGAATTCTTTCTTGAAGGGGGAGAGCCTGGGGACACCAGAGGATTTTAGGTAACTTTGAGGAAATAACTGGCAACCTGTGTGTTGTAAAGAGACATATTATTACTATTCTGTTTTTAAGGGGAAAAGCAGGAAAACCTTGTTATTAGTGTTTCTATCTCTGCTTATAGGAAAGGCATAGGGATTACTAATACTGATTTAGTTTACATGTTTTGTAATAGAAGGGATGCTTTGACTACTCTAGATATGGAAATGTGGGAAGTGTGGTTGTAAGTTGCCATCAATCAATCCCCTCCCTTGAATGTTAGGACTTTCTTCTGGACACCATTATCTGCTCACCATTCTTATTGACCTAACATATATAATAGCATTGAAGAAAAGTCATGCAGGGGATAAATAGGCAACATAGATAGAGAAAGTAAGAGAATTGACAGCAATAGCGATGGACATGCAATGTGTGAGGCTTGGACTGGATAATATCTCGAATTCCTTCCAATTCTATGAATTGGTCCAATTGGCACAAAAGATGAAGTTATGCAAAGGCTCTTCTAGCCATGACTATCATCTGACCATCATAAACATTAGGAGTGACCATATTGGGAAATCTAAGATCCTGATCTATGCTATAAACATTTATTATCGACTATTGTACAGTTCACTGTGAGCTACTATGTGCTAGTATTGTATCTTTGTAAGATGTACTTATCTTTGTAAGACCCCATAGTCACTTAAAATGAGTTAAATGGCTGTATTAATTTTAATCAATAAATAAAAATAAATAAATTGTATATCTAATCTTCTATAATAAATATCTTCCATCTGGCTGGAAATTCTGCAGTTAATCTGGAAATTAGTCTCAACATCCTATTTGGAGACATCAGGTTGGAGATAGTAACTCCTCCAATAAATATCTTCCCTGCACCTGAGCTCTAATTATAGCTAAATGGAATTTTGGGGATTGAAATTTTAACTATATGTATACTAAGCATATATTTGGATTCTGGACTGAATATTTTCGCTGATGACATAGTTACACATTTGTGGGATGTACTGTGTTAGGTTCTTGGCCTATCAACCTTACAAACTAAAATCCCATTTCACTGGAGATGCCATGGACTGAATTAGGATGTCTCTATCCAGAATATGTGGTCTTTCATCTAGCCTTGATATTTATTTGGTGTCTGTCATTTATCTATTTTGTTAGCCTATTGACTTTCCAGGTGTCAGCAGTTTGCATGACAAATATTATCTTACTGTCCCCATTTGTCTGTATTTACTTCCTTTGTTCTTTATGTTCATACTAATACTTGTTATCTTCTACATATTTGATGAACTAACAAACAAACAAATAAATATGGTAGCAAATTGATCCAGCAAGTAACCGTCTGGATGTTTGGAGTTCTGCTAAATTATGTTCTTGTTTGAAGAAAAAAATCAGGAAATACATTTAATTTTTCAACATTCTGAGTATTAAATTATTATCATTGTTGTTTTATGATTGTTCCCCAATGTTATGAGCTCCCAATATATTGAACAATAAGCATCCATTACTCTAGCTTTCAACCTTTTGGAAAACTGGATGAGATTTTACATATAGATCAATGAACCATTAATCTGGATTTCATGTAATTAGGGATTAATGACTGTATTTAAGTGGACAATACCAAACCACTGACATTTGAATATATAATTAAAAAAAACTTATTGTATGAATTTTTTTTTTATTTCTGAATCTGTTATGCAATAGGGAATTGTTGCCAACTAGTGAATTATGTATTTACTTCTGGATTAATATCACATCTATGACACCTACATAACTCCTACATGACCCCATAGGAATTTGACAACATGTTCTTGCACAGGAACAGAAAGCTCAAGTGCAAAGCCCAAAGAAGGTATAAAAATTCCCTACTCTCAACTCCATTTTGTCAGCTGCACCAAACCATGAATGCTGGTGGTTCTGTTCATCATTAAACCATCTTTCCAATCATCCTCCATGTTTCCAGTGTCCTTCTCCCAGCTTGGAACTGAACCAGATGGACATTTCTTCCCACAAATAGATATGTATTCAAACATAGATTACAGTACTAAGATTAGAAATAAGCCATTACCCTGTATTTTAGTAGATGAAAGAATGAATTGTGTTCTATGCTTTCCTCAGCCTCTTCCACATTAGCATGTCAGCCAACCAAAGGATCTTCTTTTACATCCCTCAGCAAATACTGTGTGGATTTTTTTTAAAGGCCAAATGCATTAAAATTCATATTCCATAACTGCACTGGCATATGGAAAAGGATTGTCAAATCAGGCAATGCAAATATCTTTTACCTTGTGTCTGATCTCCAGTGTATAAAAATTTTGTAGTCTCATAGATTGTGCTCATTCAAATAAGTGCCACAAAACCTATTCTCAACACATAAAGAAATATTACTTTCCCAATAATGACATGCATTATTCAAATAGTCTGTAGGTTCATATTTGCTCATCAGTGATAGCAATATTACAAATGAAACCGTAAAAAGCACACTATCTAGCAATTCGATGGTTTTATTAAGTATATTAGTACATTAAAATAAAATGTTGTCCTGCATATACATCTAAAATACTTCAGTGAAAGGGTGATCAAGTTCATTTAGCTTCACCAGAATATGAAATGACTTATTAATATATTCACATGCATACACTCACATAAGGAGAATTAAAATGCCACAAAGCAGAAAATGCAGAACAATATTATACAGAGATGAGATATAGGACAATCTACCTTTTTTTGAGTTGTTAAAGATTGATTGTTCCTTGCTAAAAACAACTGGTATAAAAACTAATGAACTGATTATTTTATTATTTTGTTATATTTTATCCAGTGTTGCTTGCAAAGATAGTACTTTTTTAAATCCAGCATTTGTAGTGTAAATGAGGAGCAACCTATTGTAAAATGAGGGGTTGAGGATCAAAGGAAGCAGTCCCTATTACTAAGCTGAAATCATTCTGGGAAACTGTTTTTGATTATAGTTAATGATGTAATCAAGCTAGTACATTGCCTAGAAGTTGTATCTGCAGTGGGATAACAAAATACTTATTAATCTGGACCAAAAATAAGAGTTAAAAAGATTAAGGTCTTAATACTTATTTTGACAGCACAGAAGATGAGAGTTAGTTGATTAAAATACTGATAGGAGCTTTTTCTTAAGAGGAAATAAGTGAAATTTTAGTACAGATGAAAATGTCAATAATATAGAGAGAGGAAACGAACACAACAGTCATTTTTAACATCTTTGATTTCATTCTTTAAAGACCAATTATTTTTCTGTCCCCAGTGGGCGGAAAAAAAACACTACCTTCTTTCTTAATGGCAGACCCATTTGGAGAATTCTCTGATTCATTTTATATTTAGTAGATTGCAGCTTCAGAATCATCAGTCAGAAGGAACCCAGCCAACTGACAGACCTGAAATCATGTCCTTTGATTGTAATTGACAGGAAAAGCATTTAAGGTAAAGGGGGAAAATATTTTATTCATCTTTGATTACACTGTGATGTGATTTGGTGACATAATACAGCTGTGAACGGAAGCAAGAAAGATTATAATTCCTACTTCAGGGTTTTGACATGATGTATTCCTTTAGTCTTCTTCAGTCCTAAGCCTTCAGGTACAATAGTCTGCCTGATGGAGTCTAGACAAAAAGATATACAGACTGCTGCCATTTAAAAGGCAAACAGCTTTAAAATAACATTTGTCAAGGCCACAAATTTCAGCGCTGTTAGAGTTGCACCATTTTTCTTCTTCCAAATTATATCCATTTAGCTCATTCCTTCCCAAAATAACATATCGTTGAACTCTTTTACTTTAACAGGGTCTTAAAAATAATCAAAGAAAAGTCTACTTGTTATGTTGTCACCTTTAAAATATTATCCCTAACATGTTGCAACTAATTCACTAGCATGAGAGTGTGCGGTATTGTAGCTAGGTGGGGAGTGGTTTCTTTCTTCCCAACTTTTAATCCATTTTGATTTCTTTAAGTCCATTTCCTAATGCTGTTAAAACTTTCTGGTGTCATGTTTCATTATGATTACTCTTTTTGTGTCTGGCAGCACTCTTAACAATCATAAGAAGTTGGTGAAATTTGAATACCTACAGAAACTTTTGAAACATGAAGAGTGAATGCATATTTGCAAAGAAAAATTCAAGTTGAACTTACTATTTTATTTATTTATTGAAGAAAATGTATATGGCTGACCAATTCACTGTCAGTGATAGCTTCCTCTTGGCTACAACTATCAATCAAAGAAGCCACTTGATGGGTTCTATCCTACTTTGGTTTCCCCAGGTCCATTGGAAAAACCAGAGCCTTGTGAAAGATTGTCAAAGTAGGGCCAACCTTATTTCTTCAGGGATGATGTTCCACAGGAATGGATCTACCACATAGAGGTCCCTTCTTCATATCAGGTAGCTACAATTGCTAAAGTTACTTGTTCAGTGTAGCATGGCTACTTATTTCCTCCATTCCCTTTTGACACTTATTACCATGGTGACTGATATTACAGATGGGCCAATCACAATTGTATGCTTATAAACATCTATATTGATGTACTTTTTCTCTGTGGCTATAACCTCTTTGGTAATCTCTGCCAGCCCTGCCATTTTAGTAGACGTATGAGTTGTAAATGTAACTCATCTATTATTAATCATTCTCTCTATCTTCATTTTGTGTTCCCTTCATGCCCATTACCTGTCAGCTGGGATATTTTTGAACATAATTGATCATTCTTTTAAAAAAGTACCGTAGCCCTGTACATGATCATACAACTGGCTCGTAACAATCATAAGAAGTTGGTGAAATAGTAGTTGGTGAGAGTAGAGGTTGTGCTGAGCAGGAGCTTCAGAAGCATCCCTTCTTATCTCGTCTTACATCTTGACTTAGAATTGGCAGCTGTCAAGCAAACTGAAAGGTAGTGAAACCTACTTTTGGTTGTTTAATCTCACCCTATTCCATATTAAGTAAAATAATTGCTGGTTCCCTAATCACATAGTTTTTGCTTACAATTTATGACAGTTCAAAGTTACGACGGCCATGAAATGGGAGCTTTATAGCCTGTAAAGCAGCTTAAATTGCATAAATGATTGTGCTGCCTCCCTTTGTTCCCATGATCACAAAACTGTATGTCAGGTAGATAAGCTTTATGACCTGTCAAGGCATTTCACAGTCATTTGATCATGATTTATTTACTAAACCTGACCTGGCAACAACATAATTCCAGGACTACCTATATTCATATTAGTGGGAGATTCAATTTCATTAATATGATTTTATTTGCAGAACTAACAACAAGTGCATTTAATTGCCAAGGCTAAACCTGACCCCAATCACTACAAGGAAGGTTGGAAAGTGTTGCTCAGAAAACTCATTAGATTGCCTATATAGATTTTAAAATCAAATATAATTATGCAGAATCTTCCTTAGAGTTATTCTCTAGGGGAAAAAAACAAAATATCTGAATTGATTTCAAAACATCTCAGATTAACAAATATATCCGAGGTGGCATATCATCAACCTTTGTTATCTTTTCACTTTACCTTTAAATGGATTGAGAAAAAGAAAGAAAGAAACTCCCAAATTTTGTTATCTAAACTATTAAGCTTCCTTTTAAATTTTAACTATACTACATTCTTTTATCACAACATAATGAAACCTCTTCTTATATTTTATACATATTCATAATATTCATGGATGTGTTGCTTTTTAAAGCAATTACATGCAGTGCAATTTTATGCATGTCGCTCAGAAACAATTCCTATGCTGTTCAACAGGCTTTGCTTCCTAGTAAATGTGTTCTAGGATTGCAGCCTTAAGGATTCTTTAAGTGGAACAGTTAATTTAATGCTTAATTCAGATTGCTAATCTGTCACTTTGTTAGTCTGTGCAATATAATAGCAGTCTTTTGGTTGCGGCATTGATTTAAAATTGGTTTGAAGAGAAATTATTTAGCCTGATTTTTCATCACTTTATTCCTGATGACTTAAACTGTGTTAAGGCAGCAACATGTGCAATTCTTTTTCTAAGGTTTAGATGTGCAAACATCCTGTGATGGCCCAGGGTGGGATACAAACCAAACACAGTCACAGAAAACAGGTGAAGCCCCTTTTATTCCTTCACTTTGCTTCCAAGCTCCAAATATTCTTGACAGAGGGCAAAAAACTCCCATACAAACAGTTACAAGAAGAAGGAAAAAAGCAACACAAACCAGGCAAGATAAGGGCTGGAGGATGTCCACAAATAACACACACTGGGAAGGATGCCAAATTCAGAGAGGAACCATAAACTAGAGATATTTCCACGCTTTGTTTCCAGCATTCACCTGTACGCATGTCCTATCTTTTATTCAGTTGTCACAGCTGCAGTCCATGAAGAGGATCAAGGCCCTCTCCTCGCAAGTAGACCACATCTCTCCCTTATCCTCTCCTCACTGTATGCCCTAGGATGGAGAGGGGATGGGCCTGAGTTCTCCTCTGACTACTCAGCCAGCCTCTGCCCTTCCCCAGCCTCCTCCACAACCTCCGGAGTCACACTTCCACTCCCTGTCGGCTGTTCCTCCTCTCCCTCAGTTAGTCTCCACCAGGACATGACACATCCATTCCCCCACCTTCAAGACTATGCGTGATCCCTAGCTGTTCATTATTTGTCACATTTATATGTTGTCAATTGCATACTTTAGGTAGAAAAACATGGTTAAAAATCACAAAATCAATTACATAAAAATATGAAATTTTAAAACAATATATGTTAAACCTCCACTTAAAGTCTACAAATGAGTAAGTCAAGCTGAATTCTTGGCAATAGATTTTATAATATTCTTGTCTGACAAAGAAAGACAATAGAATTAATTGTTAATAATAGGTCAAGCAGTGAAAAAGGCTCAAATTGTTCTGCTAATGCTTTAAAAATGTATCATAGTATGTGGTACTATTCCAATAACTTGCCAAGTCAAAGTGGGGAATTCTAGGAATTGAAAAGAAATTCACACATCTTAAAGTTAAGAAACATATGTTACACTATATGTTGGACTTCAGCTCCCAGAATTCTTGTGCTGTCTGGAAATTCTACAGCCAATGCAGATTAGAGGGAATATCAGATTGAGACAAGTTCTCAGCATAATGAATGCCATGCCTATTTGAGTGAATATGCTCAGGCACAGAATACTTGAAAAATTGCTGGAAGAAATTTGCATGCTTTTCTTTACTCGTCTATCAAAGCCAAAACAGAGACTTGATTATTTTCAATAAAATATATGGCTGTTTCATTTTACAGCCAGATTGTTTAAATTAACATCAACCCAATGAAACTGCTGCCTTTGATAATTAATTTGTGATGTGCTGTTCAAGTTACATGACTATAGCTAAAGAGTAAGATATTATAAAAAAATAAGTAGACCAGTCCAAACTCTGATAATAGAAGAAATAATTCTCAATAAGGAAAAATATAATTCTGTGTTATTTCATTTTTTGCAACAAGTAATTTTGACTACATGTTATGTAATTATTAAAAAATATTTTTAGTAGATGAAAGGTAAGCTATAGTTACTGCAACGCTATTGCTAAAATTACCATTTGAATGATAAGCAATTTAGGGAGTAATTATAGTGCACACTCTACATTCAATATATTCTGATATATGGATAATTACTCCTGGTAATATGCTTTAGTTAGATATTATAACAACAATAACAATTTATTGCAAAATTAATTCCTTGGCACAATGTAACATTTATTAATGTGAAGTCAGTATGAATTGCTTTATTTGGGGGCTCTTGTAAGTTCTTTTCCTCTGTTCATCTGCTAATTGGTTATTATAGGTCATTTTAGTATTTTAGTTAAAATTAAATTGGCTTCAAGGTGTACTTGTTTTTTATATATAAAGAGGATATGATATGTACAGTTCATGTGGCTTTATTTAGGTTAAAAATGAAACAGTAATGTAATCAACTTTGGCAATAGAATGATGGATGAATGGAAAAATGTTTTTTTGAATCAGGTCAACGGTACTGATGATTAGTATATTGTTAATCAAGTTCTTCAGATTGCCATCAAAAGCTTTATCTTTCTCAGTCAGAGTGTAAGAGGATCATGAATATTAAAGAGATTCAAATAGAGCTGTACTCATAATATGGAGCTCTACAAATGAAAATGTTAAATGAACCTAGTCTGTATTATGTACTCTTATACTTTTAAACCAGATATGAATACCTGTTCAATTACTGAGTGATAAACTTGATAGCCACAAACTCACTGGAGATTTTAAGCAATTATACATTTATATAACTATAGCAATAAAAATTACCTAAATAAAAGCTTATATCTTGATCTACAGTATATGACTTGAAAATGGCATTCATTGTAACCAAATGTTAATAATTTTAAATCTGGACACTCAACAACTATTATTTCACCTAGGAAAAAAAGCAATATCCAACAATATCTTCAGTGTACAGAACCATCTCTGGTAAACTTTCTAGATTGCAATAGTTTATATGTTGGTTTTAAGATAGCTCTATATATTATAAGAAATGTAATCAACAGATAAATGAGAAAATATTCTTGACCGAGGTAGTATGCCTTATGTTCAGTATTAATTCTGTATTTGTTATTACTAATGTAATTTTGACCCAAGATCTCTTCAGTTCTAATCTCCTTTATTGAGGCTGTCCAATGGAAGTATTATAAAGGTCTATGAACATTCGCAATTGTTGAAACAAAACCATATGATTGGAGAATATTGCCAAATTGGATTGTTTTATTTTTATTAAATGTATATGCTTAGTTTCCTATGTGAGAGTAGAATTGTTCTTTTTATAAAATCACAACTGCAGGTTCATTTGTAAATCTCTCTCACAGTCTTTGGCCATGTAGCAAACACAATATCCACAAGAATGAATAGTCCTTCTACAAGGTTTTAGGTCAGGGATGAATATTCACATGTAGATCACTCCCAAGGCCTTGAGTATAATGCTAAAAACCCTCTAAATGATGCCATAAGATAAAATTCCTAATGTGACAAAATAAACAATTATTACATAAGTGTAGAATAATGTTGTCTCAGTCTCTTCACTGTTCATTTAAATAAATCACATTTAAATATAGTTATTTTCTATTTGTCATATTTATGGAATGAGCCCTTTAGCATGCACTAAAAGGCCAGGTATGGTCTTTGCTACCCACCCCTCTGAAAAATTCCCAAAAAATTCCCAATTTCCATTACTTTTACTATGTTAGCTTCCCCCCTCCCCCCGTGTCCAAATTTCCAGCAGTTCTGCAGTTCCATCCTAGTGTCATCATTCTCAATCCCTTCATAAATTCGAAATCAAGTTTTGAATCAGTAGAGTGCATCTTCTGTTTGAATACACTTGTTTCCATAAGTCTACGGTAGAGGTGGAGCAGGATGCAGAGCTTTTTCATCATCAGCCTGTTATCTTGAATTGTTATACTTGCATAAATGAAGTTAACTAATGCATTATACTATATAACAGGGCTGTCACACTCCTGGCCTGTGGCCAGATATGTCATGTGCTGGCAACGCCCACACCCGGTTTAGCAAAGGGGGAGATAGTCCCAATAGGTCACGTGATGCCACCATGCCAACATGAGTTTGACATCCATGCTGTATAACAAGGATGCATAGGGAAGTCTTGTGGCTTTGTGAAAAGTGTGTCTTTACTTATTTCCATATAATTTTTAAATGGAATAAAGAAATGTAATATGAAAATGGACATTGAGAATGTGTAATTTTATTGGGCTAATTTCTGATTGGAGTTCATGTGCAGTTTAAGGAGTAGAATGTTCTCTGTCCTTGTTTCGAAATCATCCTCTTTCCAAGTGTTTCATAAATTTCTATATGTTTATTTGTCTAATAATTTAGGAATGATCAAACAAATCTTATTGCAATGTACTAATTTCGTACTTCTAAGATCAATGTTACAGATATCTATTCAGAAGGAAACCATACTGAATTCAAATGGAACTTAAAATTTGAACTTTGCATAACCATGACCAAACATATAAATGTTTCAAGTATCATCACCTTTTCATTTTGTTCTTCCAAAGATGGAAAAAAATACCCGTGCACAATACTTCAGTACTATTTTTCAAATTCTTGTAAAATGGCGCAGTCGCTGTCATTCAAAACTATAATAGATAGCCTACATTCCAAATATGACACTCTAAATTCAACTAATTTATAGCTTGCACTTTTGCATCACCAAATTAAAAAGAAATTAGATAGTGTTGTATATTGTTATTAGATTAGATAGCAAAATTGTTAATCTAGTTTTGTTTTACCAATGTCAGTAACAACCTTGCAACTTCCTTCACAAAGAAATGCCATTTGCAAAATATATTTGTATATATAATCTTCTGTTTGCAAGATTCATTATTCATGGTTCAGCATATTATCTCTAATGATTCATTTAAAGCAACATATATTTGTTACCTAACCTCAGCTCTTTTTCACCAATTATAGTTCTGAATGAGCATTTTCTGTTTACATGCTTACTCTTTTCTGCCATCTAATGGCAGTTTAGTGAAACTCATGGAGTAATCACCATGAAAAAATGTATGATTAAAAAAAATAAGAGAAAACCAACAAAAATAGTATTTAAAGGAAAACGACATTTTATATGGACATACTTATTGAACATTACCTCAGCTTGTATGGAAAGAAAGATGACATATCTGCATTTTTTTTTTCAACATAAATCTAAAGATCCATAGGCTGAGCACCAGATAATATATCACGTAAATCCTGTTTCTCAAACTTGACAGCCTTCAGATATGTGGAATTAACCTCCCAGGATTTTCAGTGATGGCCATAGTGACTAAGGAATTCTGGGACTGAAGGCTACACATCAGAAAATTAACAAAGCTGGGACACACTGGTCTAAATTATGCAAGAAACTGTGGGAGAAGATCACAGAGAAAATAAAGAAGAGACATTGTACTAACAAGGAATGCATATCAGGAAACATTGTTACCTATAAATTGGCCTGAGCAAAGAACATAATTCATCTAGAGAGAGAGAATTTAGCTGATGATGGGCTCAGCACAAAGCCCCAAAAGAAAAAAAAAATGATCCCAGTAACTGACTCAGATTGGATCCTGCAACATTATCCTGGAATATGTATTTCATTCACAACAATTCATCTGAAATTAGTATATTGGAAGAGATATTATCAACATCAAAGCAAAGACATTACATATTTTGCTTCCAGAAACCATTTTACACTGCCTCAAAATATTTCTATATCTCTTATCTATCATTTGCAAAGCTTTTCTTAACTTTTGGAAAAGACATGCCAAAGATAGTGACTGATGCAACCTCTAGACTTTCAAGGCTGGTAAGTGTTGTTAGAGAAAGTGTAATGAAGAACAAACCTTAAAATTGAGCAGTACACATTACTCTTTGGAACAACATGGTTTAAGTGAGGGAATGTTAAATATTTTAAGAGAAGTACTTTTTCAAAAAAAAAATCAAAAAGAAAATTAGAAATGATGATTAAGGTAAAGATATTATTGTATTAGAAGAGAGGGTTTTTATCAAGGCAATTTTATCTATTTTGAGATAAAATTATAAAGCTTTTAGGAATATTGGGAACATTTAGAAATATATTTAGGAACCTGTCTTCCAATAAAACAAGCCATTAGTTTATACAGTTCAACATTGCTAATATTGACTACTTGTAATTTTGATAGGACTAACTCTTTACATGAACCAGGGAATGGGATCTGGTTCTTCTCTTTACACAGCAAGTGTTCAACTTAGTCTTGATCTTAGAATCACTGTTCTTCATAGTCTACATCCATTGTTCAGTCTATGCTCATATATCATATTCCTTCTGAAATCTTATGGAACTAAAACACGGGACTGATTCAAGAAACATTTCTGAATTTTCTCCTGTTATATATTTATGAAATTTATATGGATGACATTCTCAGCAAATGACTGCATAGCTAGAAAATTACTGGAGGACCAATTCCTAGAGGAATTTAAATATGTAAAATTGGTGCCCTGGTAAACTATTAAAATTGTTTAATAGTAGATGTATCTGCAAGCCATTTATATGAAACTAACAATTTTGACAATGGCAATGTAAATAGTGCCTTTTGATTGGCTAAAAGAAAAATGACTTGGCAAGGAAGTAAGACAGATTAAAAGAGATTCTGTTATCCATTTCCTGCTTTTAAAGTTACAAGTCCTTCCACTCCCTGCTTTACCCATGATAGAGCACATTTCTGAAGATGTGCTGAAATCCTGAAAGATTTCCAGGATCTTGGGTGAAATGGTTTTGTGTCATGTTGCTCACTCAGAAAAACTTTTCATATTAAATTATGTACAGTGAGGTCAATGATGTTCAATCCTTGGTGCTCTCTGAACTTAGTTGCTTGCTTGCAGACATTTCATTACTCAACTAGATAATATAATCAGTGCTAGTAAGTGTGAAGTTTGCTCCCTGTTTATTTACAGTAGCGTTCCTTGCTGGTGTTGGTGAGGATGTAGTTTTCTGCTTGGTAGTTCCTTGATTGGACTATTGTTTTCTGCTTGATTGTTTGTTTGATATTAATCCTGATTATCTGGGTATTGGTTGCTGGAGAGAATGTGTTCTGGTCTTTTTGTTTCCTTCTTTGCTCTTTATTGTCTCTTTCAAATGGTGTGCAAATATGGTTTATCTCTATCAGTATGATTTTCTTGTTTTCAGTGGTACGGTAGTTTCATGGTGGACATGGCAGGGGAAGGATACTGTAATGTCAATGTCTGGAATACTCTACCTGACTCTGTGGTTTCTTCCCCAAACCCCAAAAACTTTAACCTTAGATTGTCTACTATTAACCTCACCCCTTAAGCGCACCTACGTGCCTACCATCCCCGTCCTATTGTTTCTTTTTTTTTCTTATTCGTATCCATTTCATGTATTCAAAACCATGTTTATACTTATACCTGTTATTTAATAATCGCTTGACAAAATAAAATAAATAAATAAATAAATTTTCTGGTTCTCTGAACTACTCAAAATTTCCACTACCAGTTCTCCAGAACTGGTCAGAACCTGCTGAATGCCACCTCTGATACCAATAAGGATGGAATATATTGAGAATTATTAGAAGAAAACCTTGAGGTATTCTGTAGCAAATCACAAAAGGTAGATGCAACATTGCAAACATAAATAGTACTGTGTGTGATTAAAAGGAAAAAAAGGGAAAAATGGCTAAACATGGAGTTTGAGATTAAAAAAACAATAATGCAGAATATTAATTAATAGAATTAAAGACAATTCTTTGTTGGTTGTCAATATGTTTCAAGTAAAGTAAATGTAGATGGTTTAGAGTTTATTGCAGAAATCAAATCCAGAAAGCAAAGACAGATGACTGATTCAGCAGGATTCATTAACTTCTTTATATTCATAATAATATATGAGCAAAATGTACAATACCAATAATAGATTCTTCCAAAGTAACACAAGCAGTAGTTACAAGCAAAACACAAGCAGCAGCTTCAGAGATCAGAGCAGATTAGTTTCAGTTCTCAGCACAGCACTTGGAGCTACAGGGCCATGCCCAGGCTTCTTCAGCTTCAGTTTCTAATTCAGCTCTTATTGGCTAATCTGTTCCTATGCCATTCATTGGCTGACCTTGTTACCATGTCTCTGCCAGTTCATGAATATTCTGACAGAATGTACACATCTAATTCACCAGATAGACAACTTAAGATTCTTGGTATATTTTATTCTTCTCAAACATACAATTGATGGCAAAGAAGTGAATGTTAGGGATTAATTTGTTATTTCAGGCTCAAAACTTTGTTAGCTAATATTTAAATATACTTCATATAAGATTCTCTGAAATTTAAGTCAAACTGATATGAAATTCTGGTAGAATTTCAACTCCAGGAATTCTATCATTATTCTCAGGTTAAGACACTGAGCCATCTTCATACTCCATAATGCTAACAATACAGTTTGGAAGAACTTTAGTTAATCCTATTATAGGATTATGGTTCTTACTTTATTTTTTTTCCTTTTATTTCACCAAAAGGTTGTTTAGGGAATTGACACACAGTAGGTGTTTCAATTAAAAACTGGCAGAATCAATTGCTACATTTTTGTTTGGTAATGAAACAAAGTTTGTATTTGAAATTCTTGAAAGGCAGAATTTTCCATTCCTTTACTAACATTTTTTTTTATTTAGGAGAAAACAATTAATAAACAAAGTCAATCTTTTTATCCTAAATCCACTGAGGTTAAAATAGATTAGTATTCATACAGTTTTTGTTATATATTGAAAAGCTAAACAACACATTTTATTTCTAACAGCAGGAGAAGAACGAAGAAAACAAAACTTAATTACATTGGTGATCTTAGGACTTTGGAAGAATTGAGAAACACCAGAAGTCCTGTTGCAAATTTCGAGATTCAGGACATTTGTAAGTTAGTGAAATTCTCAATGGACTGAAAGTTACTGTAAAACAGCATGGAACCCAAATTGTTTTATTTCTAGAGTTAAAATTCCAAAAGAAGGCAGCACAAACAGAAAATAGATTATTATTTTTATCATGTATTCATTGTATCAGATTCATTTTTTATTCATGTTATTACATTAGTATAATAATACAGATTTAATTTTATAGAGCTGTAGGCATTTAGGTAATAGCAGCTGTAATACTCTGTATGGGCTAGATGATTTAATTTAAATCATTCTAACTATGTGGAAGCTGTTGGGATTATGCTGAGTCGTACCAACTAAAAATCTGACCTCCACAATATTTTATGTATCTTTCCTATGAAGTTTCCTTTCTCCTTCCTTTTCTCATTAAACATTTATTTAGAAACAGCAGTATACTAGGCACTGTATGGGATGCAAAATTAACATGACTTGGCCCAGTAGGTTCAAGAAGAAAAGCTGAGATTTTTATGCACTCCTATTTAATTTCATGGAACTTATGGCACTTTGACCTAATAAAATCAGAATGCAAGTAATATGGACAATACACAAAAGTAGTGAAACAGAACAAGATTTCTTATAGGAATTAAAAAATGGAAAGTGGGTGGATAATAGAAAGGACACTCTACATCAGATAAAATATGGAACAAGGCAACATATTTGATGTGTAAAATAATAAAGTCAGTTGGTTGATAAAATTTTCAGTGGGATTGAATTTAAATTGGTTTTATTTCATTTGAAATAAATAGGAGTGAAATTAGTCATGACTAGAATCACCAATAACTTCACTCACATCAGCATGTTGTTTCCATAGGACTAAATGCAATATGAAGAAAATAGAATTCACTATGATTTTATCTTCCCTGCTACTTTCAGCATCCACCAAATCTTGTGGTATGTTATTGCAATAGTACAAAAGGATAACACTGGATAGAATCCATTCACCTTTTTTAAAGATAAAGATACATGATTGCAAGAGGAAGATATTAATTTAGGCAAGGCATTGGAGAGAAATTAATCATTTGCACTATCAAATTTTAACTGCAACCATTTTCAAAAGAAAATGATTTTCTCTTACCTCACCAAAGTTATTAGTCTATAGATATAATGCTCCAAAAGAGAGAGAAGAATGGCTGGTAATGAAGTAGGTATCATAACATTGTGATGCCCTTCTGTATTAGTTGTGTGATGTTTCAACAAAAATATGAAATGTCAGGGCTTGCATCCCGACATGTACTTTTCCATTTGGCTTCTTTATACCTCGGAACAGATACTTGTCTACTGATGTGCAGAATGCATCTGACTTACTTTTCATAGCTACCTAAATCATATTTCTATTATCATTCTGTGAGCAATGCATGTCAAATGACATTATAACCATACAATAATATAAAACAGCCATTTTCTGTATAAAAAATTAAAAATTAGGAAAAATAAAGCATTTTAGCAATGACTAAGAATTCTGTAAACGTGTTTTCTAAGACTTGGGAGAAACTTTTAAAAAACAACCAAAATGATTGTAAAGAAGATATTGAGTGTGCTTTATAGCATGCTGGGTTTTGCCACCAAAAAGATAGGGTGTCTCTTCACTGATAACTTCTCTTTTTGATTCATTTGCTGAGAGTACTCTCTGAGCTACTGCAACAGCTCTATTATGGCCAAATTTCAGTTTCCAAATCAGATTATTTTCATACATACAGTAGCTCTATGCAAACAGGAATTTGCAATGCAATCCATAGGTCTATAACACAGGAGTTGGAACGTATATATTTTTACTTATTTTTTATATATTTCTTTGATAACTTTTCCATGTTCTAAACCAGGGGAGAGCTATCAACAAATTGCTGTGCAATCACAAAAGGGCTATAGTCTTAAAACATGCTTATCTAGTCTCATTCTCAGGAATAATTTAAATGAAAATATGTGTTACTCATCTTCAGCCAAGCTATGAGAAGGATCTTAAAAATGGCTAAAATTTTGAAGGACTTTTGAAGTTAAGCTGACTTTACTTATTTTTTAATTCATAAAATAAATGATTAAATGTACACTGTAAGTTACTCTTCCATAAACCATTTTTTCTTGTCTGCATAGGGCATCATGTTTGATCCAAGCTATCCAGATGGAGTTCCTAGAGAAACCCAGATTGTGTATGGGAGAATGTGTGCCCAGAACAAGTAGGATGATTACTTTAGCTGCATTTTTCATTTTCTATTGTAACTGCCAACACTGTGAAACACATCACTGAAAGCAACCCTTTAATGATTTGTGTTTGTTTTCCTTTTTTTCCCTTTTGAGCATTGTACATCTTGCTTTGTTTTTTGCTTTCAACTCTTTCTGATTATTTTCGTGATGAGAACTATGCTGGAAAGCATTCTATATTTGATGTTGATGCCCTTGAATGAATTCATTTAAACTGATAGAAATCCATAAGCATAAAAAACCAATATTATTTCATGTGTAATATTGTCACTGTGTCAGGCATAGAGTCTCATTTCTGCTAGAATTGTTTCTCCTAATGCACAAGTTACCCAAATGCATTACAGATGATTTTTTTTTTCAACTTTAACCCTCTACTCGTACATACATTAAATACTACAGGTTAAATGCTCAGAAGAGAAAGTAACCAATTTTATTATCCAGTTTATAGGCATTTTCTAAATTCTTTTAATTGACAACTTTAAAAGAAAAGCAATATTTATTCAAAAATCTTAGCATAACACAGTTCATATATCAGTATGCTATTCTAGGAAATGTAAGCCAGAATCTGTCCACAACATAGTGAAGAAAAATATTGTAATCCCAACATTGCAATTCTTTCAATGTACTGAACCCTTCATTTATGCATCATGTCGAATATGTTAAAATACAACAATTAAAAATATAAAACTAGAAATAATTCTGACTTTAAAATTTCCAGCATTTATTAATCTACTCCTTTTGTGACAAGCATCGTTAGGTAGGCATTTAATTTTAAAAAGTATCACATAAAAGGTAGTTTAATTTTATACCAAATGTCAAAGTTGTTCATTTTTTTTAAAAAAAAGACCTATCTGAATTGCAAAGATTTAGGTTTTTTTATCATTGTAATTTTTTTCCCAGACACATGAACTGCTACTTTTATATAGCCTGTAATTATGAACTTGGTATTTTGCAGGTGTCCTACTGACTGGTGGTAGGGTGGGGGAAGCAGAGAGGGAATCTCCATTTTTGAAATTATGGGATACTGCTTTGCAATGGCAGAATTTAATCTGCTCCCAATTTGTGGCAGCTTTCTGCATTAGAAAAAGATCTCAAATCCTCTTGAAAATTAGGAATCAGAGGAAGGTTTTTTTCTTGGCTTCATAAGCCCAATGCAATTAAGCAGCAAGTGACTGTATGCCATATGCATTTATTGCTCTTCTTAGCATGTGTTACTTTGATGTGTTAGCCTGGAAAACTAGCTCTTTTTCTTGGGCAGCCTTCCTCCTGGGTCTTTATACTGCTTAGCAGTTGAGTGCAGACTTTGAAACACAGCCTAATTTAGAGGCAGATGCTGCAGCTGCTACTGTCATTTCAGTGGACTCCCCCCTTCCCCATTTTTGCTTTGATGTCAGCTTAGAGCCATTGTGGTTGCATTCAGTACTTTGGCTTCTTCTTCCGCAATTCACAAAATAGAAACTGCACAATTTTTAACTGCATGTTTTTCCTCCCAAGTCTTGTTGAAGAAAACCCACTCATTTAATACAGAATTTATATTTTTTTTCTGTCTATATGTTGCTACATACACTCTTTTATAACCACACGAGATTGTCTTTTAAAGAAGGGAAAAAAATATGTATACAGTATATTCAGTCACTCATTCATTCACTCACTCTGTATGATGATCAGGGAATGGCATTCTTTGGCTGATATGGTAGCTATTCAATACGACCTAAATCCTGTATGAATTATTAGTCAATTTTCCATGGGATATATCAAGACTCACAGCATATATGCTGTCGATGCTGGGTTTTCACTTTAGCTGAATATGCATAGAGATTTTCTTTGTACAGAATGTTCATACAGATTGCTATTGCTATTTATTGTACACATGCATTTATGTCTAATGGGATCCTTCCCAGACTGATTCAGAAATTAAGCTGCCTTGCAATGGAGACATGTATGGAGAGATTATACTATTTGCTCCTTGTTAATACATATATCCACAGAGGTCTTTATCAGTACAATGGGTTACAAAAGTGTTATTATCATCACATATGGCATCCATGTGTACGTCATTCACATTGAGGGAGTCGTTCATAAAAATGGCACTACCTTGCTATTGCTTTCCAGCTCCATTGAGCACCCTGTTGATTTATGGAAAGTGGAAATGACTTGAGTAGGGACATGCAGATTAGGATAAATCTGCTCCAGGTTGGTATTGCAAGATGTCATGCATTATTTTGTTCTGTTAATGGTTTGTCTTTTCTCTCTCCCTAGTTTCTTTTTTCCTTTTTTTTTTTGCACTGTTTTAAAAATACTAAGAACTCTTCGTTGGTGTACAGAACTTTTCAACCTAGAGATCTATATGTAACTTTCTCTAACACATACTTTTGAACCATAACTATCTCTTGTATGCTTTTTTCAAAGCAGCAGTACATTCTTTTTGTAGTTATTCCAAATACATTGTCTTTTTAGTATATATTGTTCCTCAAATGTTGAACATTCAAGAACAGAATAAAAGATACAAGTATTACAGGTACCATTTATTCCAACAGAGGAGAGTATCTATAGCTCAGCACTGAACTATGAGGTTCTTGCTGCTCTCTGTTGTTGATTATTTGTCTTTAAACTATATCCCCATCAATACTGGCAGGACAAGTTGCTGGATAGCTGCCCAGAATAATTTGGTTGAGTTGGGCAGCTATAGAAATTGAAAAATATATAACAATAAATAAATATTAACAGGCAGCAAACTTCATTCTCACTTGATACTTCTTAGTTGGATAATGAAATGTCCACAAGCAAACAATCATGCTCAGAGAGCACCAAGATCTCTGCATTCCATTTATTGTTAGCCATTTGTGCTGTGACTCTTAGATAAATCTGTGGCAGATTTCTTTTACAACCCTTTGTCTTGAGTGTTCGATAAAATTGCTTTCTCACCCAGCAGATAAAACTCTTCATCATTTTGGTCTACATTTAAGCAGAAGCCAATGTGACTCTAGTTTACATATAGGTAGAATGCATATGGAGAAAGACCTGTAATTCCTTTGAATGAACTCAAAGAACAGGTTTGCTTTGTGGCAATAATGATTCTGAGGAAATTACTCTTCCTGGTATGATCACATTTTTTACAAAAGAGCTTTCCCATGTGCTTCAGCAACTCTTATTTCAAAGAAAATTAATTAAAGTATGCTTTAACACAAGCTATCAAACTCATTATTCATGTTATGCACTGGCCATACGCATGCCCAGTTTAGCAAAGGGAAAAAAAGTTGTGATACATCACATGACGATGCCATGACAACATGAGTTTGACACCCCCTGCTTTAACAACTTCAGTAGACATTCTTAGAATAACATTCTTTCACTATTAGAACATTGTTTTTGTGCTTTTGACCCTAGCAACTGAAGTTTTCTTGACAAGATTTTGGAAGTGGTTTGTCATGCTTTCTAGGGATGAGAAAGGTCATCCAGCTTTCTAAAAGTGGTGTAGAACTTATCTCAGTTTCTAGTCTGGTGCCTTAACCAGTACATCTATTTGGCTTTTTGTTTTAATTCATAGATCAGCCTAAACTGTTCATCTGATAAGCAATTTAAGATGATTTTGATGCATTTGTCTTTTAAAAATGTTATTCTTCATTGAAAAGATTAAAGAAAAAGATCTAAAGAAAGAAAAGTTGACATCATTATATGAAGTTATAGTTTTTGATGGAGAATATATTATCTGAGTTAAGGTGTAAGCATCTCCTTTGTTGTTAGGAAACTGGAACCTATCAGCAAAATAAAGTTTAGTGAAGCTTTTCTCAGTCATACAAGGATTTCTGAACTATCTGATCCTAAGTTCATTTATTGATTCATTTATTTACATTGGAAAGATTCAATGTGATTTTGGCATTAGAAAAGCATAGGATTTCACTATTAATAACTTATTTCATCTTCTGAAATAAGGCATTGGATATGGAACATCATTTAAACCTTGATATCTGCTTTTGACTAAATTGGCTTAATTCTTTTTTAAAAAAATATTCAAATTAATATTGTCACTTAGTTGAAAAATCAATCAACAAAAAAGAATTTGAGTAAAACAATTACTTTCTGATTCCTACAGCACTACTATCGTATTAATGAAAACCTGTTATATTCCCATATTCCGAAGCTGACAGTAATTCGCATATAAGAAATGGCAACTCTGAAATATTTGAAAGAACAGAACTTCCAATTTATTGGAAGTTGGCAGCATCCTATTTTGTTTTACCCAATTAGTTTGCTGTTTGATTTGCAAAAAGAATATGATGAAACCCAAGGTCTTTGAAGTGGTGGCACCCCTTAGTAAAATAGAATTCTGTGGTTGAAAGCTGTAATTCATTGGAGATGGGTAATACATTAAAATGAATACATAAAAATAAGAAATAATACATATCAGACCTTCATATTTTATTACTCAGAATTAATTAAAATACACAGAGGTAGCAATAGGCATGAAGCTCTTTCTAGCAGAACTTGATGAAAAGTAATTCAGAAAAAATAAACAGATTAGCCAAATGTTAATCATAAAATTCAAAAGAAAAGAAAGATTACCAAGGAAAATGTGATTATTGTTCTTGTGGATGTTTATAGCACTGTTTCAGAGGCTCACCCACATATTTGTTGCCTGACTTTTTTTAGAAAAGGTCAAATTTTGAGTAATTGTTTGATAGTATAATTAAGCTTAATTAAGAAGTAATTCCAGGAAGACTGAACTGTTATAGCAATGATTTTGTGGGGATAGGTTAATGGGAAAAGTTAGTTTTTAATTCCTTTACCACTTTTTGCTTTGTGTAGTATAAAAGACAATAAATTTAGAGACTCAAAAGATATGGCTCATTCATTGGGCCAATTGAAGTAACTGGTCAAAGGTTTCCAGTCCTGAAAAACAGCAGAAAATCATAGAAGACTAAAGCCACTGCAGCTGTTGTTTTAAAAGTATAATTATATTTTTAATATTATTTTCCTACTATTATATTTAAAATAGTGAACACTAATCTTATCAAATTAAAAATAACACATATAAAAGTACTTGAAAAAAAACCTTTCACCTGTTTCTATCATAGTCCTATCTATTACTCCTTCTGCTAAGTCTTCAGGCTTTTTCACCACTTCAATTCAGATGAAACTTTCATCTCACCTACAATAGATGTAAACATCTATCAAATCAGTCTGATCTTCACCTGATATGAAGGAAGAAGAGAGAAGGAGGAGGCCAGAGTATTCTTTTGGGGGATATAGCTGCATGTTGGCAGTGTCTTGTCTTATATGATAATTTCCCTGTAAAATACAGTGAATGTGTATGTTCTTCATAACATATTTAGAATTTGAAAAAAAAAATACAACCATTTCTTTTACTAGCCAGAGATTGTGACCTGTTGTCATTTTTATTAAAGCTTATGTATTTAAGGTGTTGCTCTACCCTAGGTATAGAAATAAAATCTGGGTATAACAGTTAAATATGGATTGACTTACGATTGAATTAATCATGATGAAAATATCAGGCCTCCAGGAAAAAAAAAATCACATGTAATTATTTAAGAGGAGATTTGATTATTGTTTTTAATCTGTAGACATAATCTTGCCAGACTAAAGCAAACTTTCCAAATTTTTCAAGCTTCACTGCCTCTTTGCCCTCTGGAAAGCAACCTCTCCCTTTTGGGAATTCAGACTACATTCCACCACAGAAAGATTCAATAGAAGAAACTATAAATGATACAATTTACAAACTATAAAACCATAAAAGGTGAATGAAGAAAAGACTATAAATAAAATAAAAGAACACACAAATTGACATACATCAAGACATCTTTATTCAAAATATTATCTTGGAATACTCAAGGAACCTAAACATGTTCAAGAGACATACAACTTTATTAAACAAATATAATAACAATTCATTTTGCTTAGTGTGGACAGAGAAGAATGTAGGAAGTGTCTTGTGTTACCATTTTTTCACTACTCCTAATGATTTCAATCAATTATTATAACATATTCAAGCATCAGTAAAATCATGAATTTCAGCTAAAATATATTTTTGAATGTTGAAAACAAGAAGAATTAATTATAGACAGACATGGATGAATAGATGGATAAACATACAGACAAACAAGGCACTACATGGTAATAGAAATATCACAAATTATATATACACATTGATGCTCGTCCTGAAATTTAATTGGCAGTTCAACTCGGCTCTTAGCAATCTGAATATGCTTTGAGTTTGATCAATCCAACATCCAATATTGGGATCAAAACTTCTTTTATTTCCATCATACATATATTGTTCTTATCCCCTTCATGGAAAGTTACCTGAAGAGGCTTGCTCCTATCAATATTGCAAAAGGAAAGTTTGTTGTTCCAAAGACATTCTTGGATATATTGATGACTCTTCCAAACACATAGATGGAAGAATTATGAAACAGGGTAAAGTTGATACTATCAAAGCAGAAATATTCACAGCATCACATGCAAGCCACTTCATCACAATTGTTGAGTTTAACATTGACATTATAGAAATCAGTGAAGTAAAATACTGTATATAGGAACTGGTCACTTCACATCTGAGGAAAATCAGAACAACAGCCACAGATTTAAAAAAAGAAAAATCATCAAAGTCAAAGTCAGAGCTTAGATACAAATTTCCCAATGACAGAATGACTTCAATTTAAGTCTGAGACAAACCATTGAATATTATAATAATCCAATAAATGCTTGAAGCAGAGACACATAGAATGTAGAAATTGAACAGTTCTCTAGTGACTAATGCAGTACTGTAAAATACATCATTCTAATTATAGGTGAAGCGATTGCTAAAGTTGAACACAAATAGCCTTATAATAATGAAGATTATTTGGCTTTGCTGTACAAAATATAACAGGCTGAATACCAGTAAGAGTTCTGTTGGGGGAAAAAATCTTTACTGCAAATAATTCTTTCTACCACCTAAAGACGATTCATCAAAAGATGACAACTCAAAAAATAAAATTGTCTACATTTTCTGCAAGGATGGAATACTTCTATTTAGTAAGCAGAAAAGAACTTGATCCTGACTTTGTCTCAGATTACTAATTTCATCTTGCAGAATTATAACACTTAATAAAATATATAAAGCAGAACATGGAGAAACTACATGGTTCATTTTAAGAGATTAGTATTCAGTTTCAGTTTAGATATTTATACAATATGTATCAAGAGAAGTTTTGGATTAGAAAAATGAAAAACTGGCATTAAAATATCTAGGAAAAATCAATAAATGATACAATTTTTATGGCTGGAAGTTAGGAATTTAAAAGTTTTCTTACTGAAAGTAAAATTAGTCCATTTTACTGCCTAGCTGTCATTCAGAGATCTTTAGGCACAAAGAATCAGGATGAAATATTAAGTTGTAGTACAGATGATTTATTGTATAGTCCTGCTATACACAAGAATCTAATCAACTAACAATAAGCACTAAATAAATATTGAAGTAGCTTGAATTTCTCATCACAGACACTGAATAATGGCCTTTTAAAACTCTGGACAAACCTTTAGATACCACCTCCCTAGCTGAGAGTGGGGATAGGGCAGGCAGAACTATTGGATTTCTTGAAGTTCTGGTGGGTTTGTTCGTTGTCTTTCTAACCCATTACTATTTGAAATTGACAATTTAGCACTTAATACTAGCTTAAGGAACAAAACACTATGTATGAAGTTATATATCAACATGGTGCAATTAACGATGGACTGCAAAACTAGAAAGACATAGAAAGCTAGAACAATTAGTGATAGTATAAAATAAACTATATTTCCTTCTTTTATATGATGGCTACAATTTCTTTTAGTTTATTATTGCATGATGGCTATACATGTTGGCATGTGTTATGTTTGGTTAAGCATAATGTTTTCAAGATGAAATTACCATTATTGTTTCTAATGGAAGTACATAACTAAGGATAGCATAAACCATAAAGGAAAAAGTAAAACAAAATGGATATTTTTATAGTTTATCATGACCTGGTACTGGGCCGCATTCTTCTTGGAACTGGGCTGTTCAAGCAGCAGGCGAGTATGCATGCATAGCTCCATTTTCACAAGCAGTGAGCACTTTCATGTGCACATCCATCACTCACACAAATGGAGCTTTACACACACGTGTCTGCCACTCACAAAAATGGAGCTGCCCTTGCCACTCACACAGAACCATTTCCTCTCCCCCTCCCACTGCCAGTCTTCAAAGCCAGAAAGGTTGGAGACCACTGTTCTAGAGCATAACATAAACAGCATCAGCATTGACAAAATCACTTAATTAGTTAATCGCCAGTTAATTGCAAAAGGCAACATTACTTGGAATAGGTTACATCCTGAGATGATACCTTTAACACCATTAAACAAGAACATCTATCCCAGGTCCTTGGGAATGAGTTAATAACTGGTTGATTGCATGATAAACCATAATAATTTGTCTATAATAAAAAAACATAGCAGCTAGTGAGAGCCATAATGATGAGTATAGAATATTAATATTGGTGGCCTTTAGGAAACTGAAAATATTACTGGAGTGCTTTAATTTTTTAAAAGTTATTTCTGCTTAAATATGACTTACATAAGGCACAATGAACATTGGTTTCATTGAAGAAATGTTTTAAAATTGATACTACACATTCAAAATTATCTCGTCCAAAATTCACAATAATTGTGTTTTTGTGTCTAATAATTTACACATTATTTTTGCTTCTAATAGCTTCTTCAAAATGAAATGTTCTTAGTGATATGCAGAAATAAAACTATCTTGTAAATTTGATTAGTTGTCTAAACATCTTATCCCATAAAACAGACTTGTATCTGATTATTCTCAGGCTTATGGAAAGTGAAATGTAAAGGCAGTGGAAGTTAGGATCATACATTCCGTCTATAACCAAAGCGGATTTAGAGTTAATGGGTTTGCAGCATAGCATACTATCCTAATCTGACGATTCAGCAGCTGCATAATACAGCAACATAATTTATTAATGCAATATGTACATTCCTGTTATAATAAAAGGACTGTTGGAGTTTTCTTTAATTCTTCATAGGAGCACCTTGTAATTAGTAGCTAAGCCAATATTTCAGCATCTTTAAATTTGAGCTATTTGGTGTCTCTGGCTCTGAACAAGATCTATTTATTCAGAGGAAGCTCTATTTTATCTCTACATCACCAGAATATAATTATGAATAATATCTTTTTGTATTAAGAAGTGCAGTTGTTCCCAAAGTAGTAAAGAGAAAAAATGAAGCTTCAAGTAAAGCTTCAAAAATAGGAGAAAGATTTTGTTATCTTTAATTTCTCAGGTCTGTAGATCAAACTGCATTTAATATTAATTGTATAAATATATAAAACCTTTAATGTTTTATTTATTTTTCCCCTCTCTAAAAACATCTGGGAGGGGACAATTGAGATTGACCATGACCTGCAGAGAGAGGAAAAAACTCCTACTCCACTTATGCCCCCTGCAAAAATAGCAATTAAGCTGCCATTAGCCCCAGGAAAAACCTTCTATTGTGTGATGATGTCACACTGAGCCTAAATGTGTTAACTTTTTTTTTTTTTGCATTTTTAGTCAGAAACTCAAGCAATTTATCTAATATTGGAAGTCCGTTGCGAGGCTGCTGTTAGGAAATTACCTATGTTCTGTTTATTTTGCCAAAATAATGGTGATTTTAAATGAAGTCAGTTCACTTTGAAAGATGCTGCTGCATAACTACAACTCCCAGCATTGTCACCATAAGTCCTGCCAGTGTGCAAGACTAGAATGAAAACCTCAAAAACTTCCAGAGCACCACAAATTCTGAGTCCTACTTTAAAATCTACAATATTACTGATTAAGGACAGCTTTTCCTATCTTGTGTGTCCTTTCTGCAAGATATATGTGATATGTTGGAAACTACAACTGGATTCAAATGCCCTTTCTAAATTCTTTGCCAAACTGGTACACCATTCTTCTAAATTTCTCCAGGGAATGAAAACTAACAATTTCTCAAGAGCAAGATTCTACCTTAGTACTGACATGACACTGTTAATGAAAAATCACCAAAAGAACTGTTGCCTCATAAGTGATATATATGATAAATCATGGACATAGTAAACTATTGGAGAGAGGGTTGAAAAAAGAAATATTTGATATTCTCTTTAGCCACCTCATAACAAAATAAATTAAAGCTCTTCGGTTCTAAACTCACTAACCAGCTAGAAGCAATGTCTAAATTTCTCTTCCAATTGTACCCTCCTTCTCACTTTAATAGAGAGATAATAACCCTGGTTTATCTAATCAGATTAGATAATAGTAGAAATATTTTGGTTGGATTCTAATTCTTCTGGGCATGATCCTCCCTGTAAAAAAGTGTCTTTACAGTGTAAGCGAATATTTTTTCTGGTATCAGCGCTTGTGTGTCTCATGGACTATTATCTAAAAGATTCTCTGCAGAAATGCCTGAGTAATTAAAAACATTGTGTTCCTGCCAACCTATGTATACGTGGGGGAAAATCTTTATTTTTCTTTGCTGATAATTTAGAAAGGAGGAAAATTATTATTGGTGGTAACATGCCAATATAATTACTTTAAATTATTATTTCATGGAATAATTAGCTACTTAAAATTATTCTGACAAATAAAACAAAACTTTTTTTTTCACTTTGGTGGATGTATTTGTTGGGAAGTTATTAATATTTTAGTTGAATCCTCTGTAGCCAAATTTAGAATTTTTGAAAATAAATACTATAACTTCCAGACAAGTGGCAGAGTTAGCCTTTTCTGCAAAACAACCCTTTAAAGAATTGCAGCACTTTGGTAATTTTAATGGGTCATAAACTTTGATGGACTACAAATAATAATAATTGTCTCTGTAATTATTATAATGAACACAATATTTGCTTCATTTACAATGCAGACATTAGTAACTCTGAAGTAGAATGTCACATTTTCTGCCATAATTGTCTCAGGTCTCATACCCATAAATCACAGAGCTGGAAAGAACCCTGGTGATCTTTTAGTCCATCTCCCTGTCCAAAGCAGCTAGGCATGAAAGCCAAAGATTAGTAGTATAGGTGAGGTTCTCATCTGTACTTCCAGTGAAAGGTCAACATCCAATGAGGGAACAGAAGATTCTGGAAATAAACCCTTGTCTGATAGGATGGTACCATAGAGAAAACTTTACTTTAGCTACTGGAAGAGCTTCTGGCATGCACTTGGACTACACTTGACAGGAACCAGATATATTGTGTTTGAAAAACAATTGGCTCAGCTTATCTAAATAGCTTTAAACTAAAAATGAAAGGGGAGAAAGACAAATGTTTAGAAAACAAACCCCATGGTAACCAAACAACAAGAAAAGGAATGATGAAATAGAAAGGGAACTCAGATATAAAACAGAAAAAGTAGGAAGCAAGTTCAAGGTTAGCCACAAAGGGTTCAAATGCCTATACACTAATGCTCAAAGTATGGGAACAAACAAGGTGAACCTAGTACATAACCGTGTATATCAAAAAATAAAAACTATCCAGTTACTCATGGCTAGACTTCAAGGCATTGGAACTAGTATGGGCAATTAGAAGAAATACTCAAGCTCCGTGACAAGAGAAGCCCTTTCACAGAGTTTCAACAGGGTAATTGTGTAGTTGAGCACTCAAAAAACACACACACTTCTATGTATGATCAGCTACTGACAGGATGAACCATCCATCTATTTATTCATTCAGTGATGAAACTAGTAGTATACAGTATATCCTATTAGTATTATAATGAATGGAAGCAGGTAGAAGCATGATTCCTGAATGTGAACAACATGCAAAGCTAATTTGCTCATAAATCCACAGCTAAAGCAAGTTTTGAATTGAATCAGTCCATTGAAGTTAATCCATGCATCAAAGCAAGCTTTCAAATATGGATCAAAGTAGTATCTAAATGAGAATATATGGGAACTTGTGTTCATGGAATAGTTGCTGAACTGAGATAGAATATATTGTAGATGATCAATACTGTCAATAAATTATAGCAATGTTATTTTTTATACTAGATGGATACATAGATGCAGATAATTGAAATGTTGGATGTGTCACAAAGTCTTTGAAAGTAATTCACTTTAGGACTGTAACCATAGACACATAATGGAGCAAAAACTGCAAAGCAGTTCCTTTCCCCCTCAAGAATGAGATACTTCTAGAAACAGCAGTTCTGTGATTATTGAAGGTTGATTTTATGATGATGTGTCTTTTTACCGCTTTGGATTATCAGAGACCAATTTCATGCTGGGTGAATTCACTAATCATGCAACAAGGTAGCAATCAGATGGTGGGTAGGTGATTAGTTTGCTCTAGGTTTTTACAGAAAGAAGCTGAAAACAAGGACTATGCGGATCACCTAATTGCCATCTGGAAATATATTTACTGTAAGGTACAAAATTGGTCACAGAAAGCCTCATGTTGGGCTAATTCAAAAGCAATTTTGATGTATATGAAACATAGCTGAAATGCAAAGTCAGGCTAGCTTTGCACAGTATTATATAGCATTCTGACCTGCCCCTGGCCATACATCATATTTGTTCTTTCAGGTTTCTGCATTTCTTTATATACTTTTCCCAAACAAGACATTTAAGTAAACTTCTTACATGAAGGTACATATGCATATGAAAATTGGACTTTATTGTGTTCAGAGAACTTTATTATAAATATAACAGTCCCAAAGCAGATATCTTTGCAAATATATTGGTAATCAGTTTAGATTATGTTCCAATAAGAGTTTAAAGACAGTGATAAAGAGCATCCCCATCAAATACTTGGAAATTAATCTGGCAGTTTGATCCAGTAACCGACATGCATACTAAAACACTGATGTGAATTGAAAATAAAATAACCACGCTTGACAGATATAATAGTTTAAGTGATTTCAAATTAACCACATCCCACTGACCGCAAGTGAAGAATGTGTTCATTCTCCCGCAATGAAACATGCTCCAGGGACTCATTATCCAGAGTAGAGTAAGTAAAACCAGAGTGGAGTAATTGATGCTAAGAAGGAAGAAAGAATGACAGCTATTTAATGATTCTCAAACTTATACATAAAGATATCTCATGTGCCTAATGTATTATTTTTCTCTTTCCAAACTGGCCATATTATAACCTTGCATCTGTATTGCATAGCAATTGCATTATTTGATATAGCTTTTAGGTTTAATGAATTACAATGCCCTTCCACCTCCCCAAGACATCAGCTACTACGAGGAAATTGCAAATAGCAAGCACCTTGTGCCATTATGATTAATTGTGGAGATATATTACATAGCCAAGATATCTGTAAAAAACAATCCATAAAGAATCCAGATTCTCTCTTGTTTTTATTTTTTAAAAGCAAAGTTTCCCATATCTTCTATCCTAGATCCAGAGGGTATAGTAATGGAGGAGTATTTCAAGAGCACTCTTACCCTTATAGTGATCCCAACTGGGGCAATGGCTAGAGTTAGTTGCAATTAAAGGGACTAACTTACTGCCAGAGGATGTTTGCCCAAAATGTAATATACATTATGTTCATTTTGATTCATTTAAAAGCATTTTATTCCCACACAGTTGATGCCATTGTTTTTCAATATAGTAACTATTTCACTGATTATTCAGTTAGATTTCAAGGTCATTTCTTCATTTTTTTCATTTCTAAATTGTCCATAAGGATTTATTCAAAATTGGAAAATCTGTGCTGCTAATATAGAACACTAGATAGTATTGCCAGTTCAGGTTATTGAATGCACAAAATCAATTAAACAAAATAGATGATAGATGATTAGAGAGCAGGCAGCCTCTGGAGTTTGTCTTCCATAACTTTTAAAGAAATAATGTGACTTTTGCATAAGCTCCCCTCTCTCCCTCCTTCCCTCCTTCCTTTACCCCTCTCTCTTTAAGGCTGACTAGTAGTGGGACAGGGAGCTCTTCAAGAAGCTGATAGTTTTCTGTCAAGGGCTAATTGCTTATCTGTTTCTGATACTTTACCATGAGAATGTGCAACTAATCAGAATTCTAATTCTGTTTTCTTTCTCTGATTTTGCCATTTCTGATTTTTGGAGAAGTATGAAACATTTTTGAGCTGGATATTGCCATGAGAAAATTCCTGGGTAGGGGAGGTTAGGTCTTCATCTCAGATTTATTTAGGCACATACATTTTTTTCACATTAAGAGGGCAAATTTAACATTTACCCAAGGGCTTCTATTAAACTTTAATTCTCAAATATATATTAAGGTGCAAGCATGAGCAGCTCCCAAGAACTAACTGCAAAAGAAACATTTGGATAATTATGTTTGTGGAAGATAGAGAAATACTCTATTAGCTCCATCTGTGCACATTGGCTGCAGGTGAAATAAATACAGTTTTCAGATTCAAGCGAAAATATCAGTCTTCCCAATATTGCTCTAAAAAAAATTAACCAATTCTGTCTCTTTTCTTATGTGTTGTCCATCGCACCAGTGCTATATACCTTAGGGCTCAACATGATCTCTGATAGGTTGTCACACGGTTCAAAATATTATAGATGAAATTTTTCCAGGAGCAGCAGCTGGTATATTTTGTAAGTTACATAGTTATTTGGCAGTGATGGGCTACACATGTGCCTCAGGTTTTTTTTTCAGATGGTTAAGCTTCTTTTTCTCCAGGCGCTCTCTCTTTCTCTCTTTTTAATTCATCTTTGATTGTGAGGAATTCATGCTCTACAATATATGTTTAAGCCCAAAGCCTAACAATTATTTTGCATTATCGCCTTTTAAAACCTTTCCATTATAAATAAGAAATTTGAAAGCTGGCCATTAATATGTTGAGTTGGAACATATTATTTTAAAAAGGGAAAAAAGGCACATTAGTCTTTGAAATGCAGAACAAATTCTATTACTATATTCCCACTTCCAACAAAAAGCATGCTTTGTCCATACAATAAAAGAAATTAGAGATAAAAATGACTGGGAGGGCAATCTTTTCTAGTCTCCTCATTAATGTGAAATTATACCCTAGAGTATGCTCTCAATTGCTTTGTCCAATTTCTTTTCAGAGTATCTAGACAGACAATGGGTTCAGTTGTAACTCAACAGAAGTCAGTGCAAACATCTTTATTTCACTGCATATGGGAGCATGAGGATTGCATACATGGTACATGTTGGATATAGAAGAAAGATGCTCTTAGTCTCAGCTGGCCCACCTGTTGCTGAATGCCCATTCACACATTCCCTTTCCCCAAGACCTAATCTGATTTCTTTCTCTCATTACACTTGTTGTGGCTGATGATATCTATTATGGATATTCCCTTTTCCTTTCACAAAAATTGTCTGTACAAGAGAAAATGTCACATTTGCTGCACTTGTGGCTCCCAAACAGCTAGTGCTGGAAACTGAATAGTGTAGATCATCTCTTGGCAAAGAGAAAATGGAATGAAAAACTCACTTATCTGCCTTCTGCCATGTGTTCCATGCTGACAACACTGAACAGTCATTGTCTCTTTATAGGGAAGAGACAGTCGTTCCATACTCTCTCTTTAAATGTAGTCTGCTATATTAAAATGTGTCATTCATTCATTCATTCATTCATTCATTCATTCATTCAGGCACTTCTCTCTTTCTGGTGCAAAAGTATCAGTATCAGAAGATTTCCATATATTGTATATAGGACCTTCTCTTAAGAGGAATACATTTTAATTTTAAAACAAGGTTTTAAAAGAATCACTAATCATTTTTGCAGATATATAACTTGTATGTATATCAGGTCTGAGTGGTTTAATATGATCCCATGGATGAGCTCATATGTAAATTCTAACAACATTGTGTTGGTTCAATTGACTCTTTGAAGATTTTCCTGGTATATTTCTGAATGGAACTTCATGCCCTAAGCCATATTAGATGTAATTAATCCATATATGACTATAATTGGAATTGACCTCCTAAACAGAATAGAATACATAATTAGAGAAACTATATTTATTCTTTTTTATTCTTCACAACTTGTGTAACTGACATATTTGCAGGTCATGGATTTTCCATGGTTATCTAGTTGGCTATTACAGGAATGAGGCTAATGGACTACATAAGTCTGTCTGATCACATAAGATTATTCTTGTACTCTTAATAAAACATTTACTCCATCATTAATATATTTAGTTTTACTGCAACATATTTTCAAGAATATTAATTGCACTTATATTTGGGGAATAAATCCTATTATATAATTTTTAGCATAGGCTGAGCCCAAAGATTTTAAAAAGAAGGTTGGATATTAGAAGAGCTTATATTTTAGCGGTGAATTTTCAGATTTTATATTAAACCAACCATTTTTAGGATACTTCTATACCAAAATACTAGGCAAGTCAAATGTGGTATTATTAAATTTTAATGTCATCTGGCCTTGCATGTTTTCTTTTCTTAATAGTAGCTTTATTTTAAAAAATCCAACTAATACAAACTAAAAATAAACCTTTGGTATAGAAAATAAAAAAGAGAAATGAAAGAAAAAACAGTAATATAGTAAAGAAAAAGAAAATATATAAACTATTTCCCCCTTTATCAACATTCAACAATTTTTATTCCTTATGATCTTGTCTTAAAGAAAAATGATCTCTTCCCATATTCAATCTCTTATCTACTGTATAAATAAATCCTTACAACGTCCTTTCATCTAAAGCCTTTCAAGGTATAACATTATGTCCTATTTTAACTTTGATAATATAAACTGACTTTATATTCCATCCTTTTAGCAGCCTTGATTTTTTGTTTTGTCCCTTCAAATATTATCCTAAATCTTGGTTTCTTTTCATCCTTTCTTTGTCTTTTCTCACAAAATTCTTCAAAGTTTTAACAAATCTCTTTTGTAATTTTTGCAATAGGAAGGTTATCCAGGTCACTCTAATGATTTTTGTATTTGTATATTCCTTTTAATTATTAAAAAAGTGGCTGGGTTCTTTTGGAGGTCCAGGGTAATCTTTAGCATTCTTATTGCTTTTATTATTAAATCCACTATCAGATCAGTCACAGTATTCTCCAGAAAAACTTGCTCCTCTTTCATAACATCTGTAAAATTAAGTGAACTTTGGCTACCCATTAATGATATCATTACTAACTGTAATGTATTATTATGTCTTCTTTGGTTCTATTTTATTTCAATATTTTAATTTTTAATTTTGACCTGTTACCATGATAGTGCTTGAACTGAATAACATTTTTACCCATTATTTATATAGAGAGAGACAATCTTAAAAATAACTTCTAGGTCTATTGTTCAAAAATAACCTTTGATATATGCAATGTTAATATATTTTGTTCCATTCTGTATTATAAAGTCAAATTGAAGTATTCTTGCCTCTTAATTATAATTATTTTCTTTTACTTTCTGTAGTGTCCAATCTTCAAAGTTTCATCCTACCAGTTTTTTTTTCCCTTTTTTCATGGGAAGCATTTTTATAATCAATTTCAAAATTTTATTGCAAAATTATATGAAATCTTAGTCTGTTTGAACTTTCTAAAATTAAAGTTTTGGTCTCCTTTTGCTGATTATTTCAGAAAAAAGTCCTTAAACTTTTATTTAAAAATTCTTTCACCAAGAACTGAAGTGGTGCTGCTGCTATAAAACCTGTCCATTCAAAGATCCTTAACATTTAACAAGCATTTACCCAGCGTTCATAAAGGCACTGAACTATTTTCACATCTCTAAATAAGCTCTAAACTTGCTAAAAACTATTTTTTTTTGTATTCTCTTGATGAGAAGCAATGGTATTTGGATAATTTCCTTGTCCAGAGAGGGATGATAAATAGCCAGTTTATTTACCATTCATTTACCTTCATCTATCACAGTCATTGACTCCATCTTTAGTTGGAACCATCTTCCCTGGAAGTCAGTTTGCTTTCAACCTACAGAGTGCACTGTCAGAATATTTTTTCAAAACTTTTTCATGGTAGAATAGACCATGAATGTGATAGACCCTCTGATATCCCTTATTAAAAGAAACATATAACAAGAGATGGAAAACAGCTCATCCTGAGACTCTGGAGAACCAAAGCAAGTCAGTTTAGTCAATACTAGACTAGAAGGACAAATAGTCTAATGTGATGTAAAACTACTTACCATGTTCCAAGGTCAGGTCTCTTTAAAAATTCATACGCAGGTGAATTTTACATCCTTATATAAATACTGCATTTTCACAATCAGATTGCTGTTTAATGTAAATGTTCCCAGCTCTGCAGGTCAAGTTTATAACATCTTCGAAATTAGTCCTCAAGATGAACAGATAAAATTGTGTTTAGTAGTTTTCAACAAAAGAAATTTCTCCAACAAAATTCTAGAAAAAGTTTTGGTTAGCAAATGGGTGAACTGGGAGTATTATTAACAATTTATAGCTTTAACAATGGAGGACTATGATGTTTTCACCCCTAAATTAAAAGTATAAAAAAGTAAAGTACAACTAATGCAATCTGTATAATTCAATTGCTGCTACTCACTGGTTTTAATGATGAAAAATCTTAAAACCTTTAAAACAGAACAATTCCACGCTACAGTCTATGCTGCTTGATTCACATATTGCTCCTGCTGTTTTTTAAAGTAGTTTTACAAATTTCAATCCAGATTGCACTGGATTGGACAGAAGTAAGCAGTGGAGTACCACAAGGCTCCATCTTAGGCCCAGTACTCTCAGTATCTTCATAAATAACTTAGATGAGAGAATAGAAAGGGAACTCATCAAATTTGCAGATGACACTAAACTGGCAGGAAAGACCACACCTCAGAAGACAAGCTCAGGATCTAAAAAGGTATTGACAGACTTGAACAAAATGAATTTTAATGTGGAGCAAAAAAAAATTAAAATACACTATTGGTTTAACAATTAAAACAGACAAACAACACACACATAAATGTAAGAGAGAAAAAGAAAATAAGGAAAAAGGAATAGAAAGAAAAAGACAGAAAACGATTAAAAACATTTTCATCCTCAACAGTTTGTGAGACCTCCTTTTTATCGTTATTTTATGCTATATATGCAATTAATCCTTACATATATGTATATATCACTACTACGATTCTATCACATCTTCTTTTACCTTTTAGTGTGTAATCTGTCTTTGGTCTATCCATTTGTACCAGCAGTTCCAGCTGTTGTAATATATTGAAGTGTCTTTATCTTTTAATGCCAAGGTTAATTTGTCCATTTCTGCACAACTTGAAATTTTTTGAATGATCATTTCCTCTGATGGAACATGAGGCTGTTTCCAACATTGTGCAAAAGCCAATCTGGCCGCTGTCAAAATATGTATTATTATATATTTCACTTTTTTTGGTAGTTGTTTATCAAAGATCCCTAATAGAAAGGACTCTGGTTTAAATTCAATCTGTTCTCTTGTCATTTCCTCCAGCCAATTTCTAATTTTCTGCCAATATTTTTGAGCTTGTGTACAAGACCACCACGTATAGAAGAATGTTCCCTCTTTTTTTTTGCAGTTCGGACTCACGTTGGGGTACATCCTCGCTGATCTCAAAAGAGGAAGGTGCCACCTGTAAAACATTTTATAGGCATTTTCTTTGTACGCTGCCAATTTTGTGATTTTATTATTTCTACCCCAGACCTTTTCCCATTCTGTTAAGGTGACACTACGTCCTTTATTCCTACTCCAGGCTATCATGTTTCTTTTAGCAATTTCTTCCTCTAATTCTGCCTCTAATAAATAATTATAAAGTTTTGTTATTTTTTTTTCCCCTGATCCTAATAAAATTTTATCTAATTGCTGGAGTTCATTATTAATTCCAAATTCTTTCTTGTCCTGTTTGTATCTGCTTTGAATTTTAAGATATGCCCACTAATCAATTTTTAATCCCTGATCTTGAAGATTTTGCCATAATTTCAAATTTCCTTGCGAGTCCAATAGGTCCTTATATTTAATCATTTTAGTAATATCCAAATTATTTGGGTGGATCATCGCCTCCATTGTTGAGATCCAGATTGGTATCTTTAAATAGTGTTTTTTCTGTATTTTCTTCCAATTGGTCAATAATGAATCTCTAATTAGGTGTCTGTGAAAATATTTCTGACTAGTTTTCCCGATATCCCATAAAAAAGCATGTCACCCCCTCTGTAAATCATGACCTTCTAAGAGTAATATTCTCTTATTAGTTAAATTCACCCATTCCTTCAACCATACTAAGGAGGCCGCACTATAGTACAACTCCCAATTTGGGAGTGCCAGTCCTCCCCTGCTCTTCATATCTTGCATTGCCTTTAAATTTATTCTAGGTTTTTTCCCTTACCAGATGAATTTTGTAGTTATCTTGTTGAGTTCTTCAAAAAACTTTTTTGTGTACTTTAATTGGTATCGTCTGAAATATATAGAGGAATTTTGGAAAAATATTCATTTTAATAGCAGCAATCCTACCTCATAGTGCCCTGTGTTTCAAAGTCCTTCTTTACCTGTTGCATTAATTTGTCATAATTGTTTTCCTTTAGTGTTTTACAATGTGCTGTCAACCATATTCCTAAATATTTAACTTTCTTTATCACTTGTAGTCCCATAGCTTCTTCTAGTTCTAACTTCTGTTTTCCTGTTAAATTTTTAGTCATTAATTTCATTTTCTTCCTATTAATTTTTAGTCCTGCTACTACTCCAAATTGTTCTAACTCATTCCTCAATTTTTGTCCTCTTTCTATTGGTTCTTCAATGAAAAAAAATTGTATCATCTGCAAATGCTTGCAACTTATATTTTTCTTTCTTAACCTTTAATCCTTTTATGTCTGGGTTCTCTCTAATTCGCGTTAATAATGCTTCTAGTGATAATATGAAGAACAGGGGTGAGACTGGGCAGCCCTGTCTGACTCCTTTTTCTATTTTTATTGGGTGGGTATATTCCCCATTTATTGTAATATTCGCCTGTTCTGTATCATAAATGGTTGTTATAATATTTTCAAATTTGGTGCCTAAATTCATATTATAAATTTTTTGGATTAAAAATTGCCAATGTAAATTATCAAAGACCTTCTGTGTATCTAGAAACATAAGTGCTATTTGTTTTTCGGGGTGGGCTTCATAAAATTCCAAAACATCTAATACTATTCTTAAATTATTCCTAATTTGTCTGGTCGGGAGAAATCCATTTTGGTCTTCATGTATATGCTCATTTAAAATTCTTTTTAGTCTGCTTGCTATAATGGAAGTAAATATTTTGTAGTCAGTATTTAGCAAAGAAATTGGCTTATAATTTTGTATAAATCGGGGGTCCAAATCCTCCTTCAGGATCAGCGAAATCAATGCCCCCTCCATGAATCCGGCATCCTGGCTACCAATAAAACGTCATTAAAAACTTCCACCATAAGAGGTCCTATTTGTTCTGCTGTTGCCTTATTCCCCTGGGATCCCATCTGGTGCTGGGAATTTGTTATTTTTCTGGTTCTCTATTGCTGATTTCAATTCGCACCAAGTAATGTCTTTGTTTAATAGTTTTTCCATTTCTTCCCCAATTGCTTTATTCTTCATTTTATCTAAATAGTTTCTTATCCTATCTTCGTTAACCTCTTCCTTTTTATATAACTCTTCAAAATATTTATGGGAAATTTCTTTTTTCTGTTCTATCCCTTGTTGTATATCCCCATTTCCATACATTAGCTGATAAATCAATCTTTTTTCTTTCCTTTTTTAAAGTCTTTATGTCCATCTCTCTGGCTTGTTGGCATGCTCAAAATGAGTTTGTCCAATTGTATTCAGATTTATAATCATTCTCTCTTGTTCAATTAAATTCAATTTATGTTTGGTTATTTTCATCTGATTTTGCAATCTTAAATCCTTCGGGGTACTTTGTAATTGGGTTTCTAATTCCTTAACTTTTTATTGTAATTTGTTTTGCTGGGCGTATTTTTCTTTGTTCCTCTTGGCGTTATAAGAGATTGTTATACCTCTTATTACTGCCTTCATTGTATCCCAAATGTTTTGTTTCGTAGTTGCTCCATTATTATTTTCTTTTAAAAATAGTTTAATTCCTCCTTAAGTTTGTTAGTATATTATTTTTCTCTTATTAACTGAATATTTAACATCCATCTTTTCTTGGGTTTTTCCCTACCCTTCCATATTATCTGAATTTGATTGTGATCTGCCCATTCATTGGGTAGGATTTCAATCCTTTTTATTTCATTTGCTATTTCCCCATTCATCCATGCCATATCGATTTGTGTCCATATTTGATGAGGGTTTGAATAGAATGTAAATTGTTTTTTCTTAGGATTTAATCTTCTCCATATACCAAATTTAACTCTGTCATCATTTCCATGCATATTTTGGGAAGCTCTCTCTCTTTCCCTTTGTTTCTTCCCCCATTACTGTGGTCTTTTTTGATAATCAGCAATAGAATTAAAGTCCCCTTTAATAATTTCTTTTTTCCAGTCCTACTATTTTTCCATAAAAAAACTCTTTTTGATCTGTATTCAGGGCATAAATCACTACTAAAAGAATTGGGATAGCATTAATCCAGATCTGCAAAACCGGAGTTCTTCCCTCAGGATCCGACCATATTAAATCTGCTTTCATATCCTCTTTAACATACACTGCGATCCCTTTCTTTTTCTGCACATCTGCTGGTGGGGTGAATAGCTTCCCTAATTTCGTGCATTCTAAGTATTTTTCATCTGATTTCTTTATAGGAGTTTCTTGTAGACATACTATATCAGCATTTTATTTGATTAATTTGGCTATTATCCTTTTCCTTTTTATCGTTGAGTTTAAATCATTTATGTTAATTGATAGTAGTTTCTTTTCTTCTTCCATTTAATTAGTTCTGTTTCACTCTTTGTCTTGTGACTGCTTCGATTTCTCCTTGTGCCTGAAGATGTATCCTACTTTCTTCTCTCTCCTGCTGTAATTGAGTATTTTCTTGATTTCCTAAAGTTCCGTCTCTGTTCTTATGTTGGCCTTGATCTTCCTGGGAGTTCGTTTCCAGTTCATCCTTACTGCTCTGATCTTCCGGGCCTACCAACTGTTCATAAAATTCCTGGGCCTTTTCCATGGAGTCTATTTTGATTTTCTTCTCCTCCCACAAGACTAACATCCCCTCTGGGATTAGCCATTTAAATACAATTCTTTTCTGATTTAGGTAAGCCACTAAAAATTTATAATCTTGTCTTTGTTTTCTTACTCTTCTTGGTATTTGTTTGAGAATCAAGACTTCTTTGCCTTTATACATGATTGATTCATCTCTTGACATCCTATATATGATGTCCCGGACACTCCTTCTCGCAAATCGTATATGGACTTCTCTTGGGCATTTGTGGCATCTCGCATAATTAGTGCTAACCCTGTAAACTTCATCAAACTCCCTCAAGATGTCATCTTTATCCTTTTCCAATAGTCTCGCCAATATTTCTGCAGTTAGTTGTTCCAGATCTTCTTTTCTTGTTTCCACTATATTCTGGAATCTCAAGTATGTAGCATCCTTGTCCATCTCTAGGTAGACCAGTGAGTCCTCCATTTCTTTACTCACATTCTTTAATTGTTCATCTACCCTTTCTAATTTCCTTTCAGTTCATTCTGTCCTTTTCTCTACCTCTTTTATTGTTGCTTCATTTTTCTCCAAGGCCTGCTGTATTAATCCAACTTTGTCCTCTACTTTGGAGATATCTGTTTTCATTTTTGCTTTTAGCTTCCCCATCTCCTCTTTTAGTTCATTTTTGTCTGCTCTCATCTCATTATGGTTTTTCATCCTTGTTTCTTGCAGCTTCATCATGGATTCCTGTAGTGTAAGCAGAATTGATTGGATATTGGCATTCGAGGTGTTAACTTGTTTCTCCATTGGTAATGTTTCTTCAATTGTCTTTTGTGCCATGGGCGAAGCTGTTGCCGATGTGGTTGTTAATGTCATGGTGGTCTTTCTTCCAGATTTCAGAGTTGTAGTTGTTGTGGAAGTCATTTCTTTTAAGATTTGTTTCTGTTGTTGTAATATATTAATTATATTATCCCAAATTAACATTCAGTAATAGGTTCTCTATATTAGGATTGACCGGTATCTAATTACTTAATCTATCTATCTGCTGGATATCTGTATTCTTTGTCAATTTACTAGAGTAGAGGTTCTTGTAGATAAAAATATTATCACCGTATTATTTCAAATCCAAATTCTAAATCACATTTATAAGGCTTGATTCCCTTAGCGGTTTTGGGTTTGTTGGTTACTACCCATGGACATTTTCCTTCTCACTGTTGCTGCTTTCAGAGCCGGATGGGTTACACGGTGTTCCCCTCACGGCCTGGGTGGGGTGGACCTCGCTGCTGCTCTTGACTTGGGCTGCAGAAGAGTCAGAGGCTTCCGTGGCTTTTGCTTCTTCCAGAGCCTCCTTGAATGAGACATCCTCTCTTGTGAACAGTCTCTTCTGCAGGGTCAAATCCTTAATGTCAAGGACTAGCTGACCCCAGATCATTTCTTCAGCATTTGAGAATTTGCAGCTACAAAATCACTTATGCTCTTTCCCTATTTTTGGCTCCAGAGATAGAAGTCGTTCCGGTTTGCCAGGTACGATAGGGTAGGATCAAAATGTCCTTTCAATGCTTGTTGCAATTCGTCCCAGGAGACATTCTCTAAGTTATCTGCAACAAGGGCTTTGGTTAATTAATAGAGTTCCGAATCTCAATAGATTAAGAAGTAAACCTTCTTCTTCACATCGGGTTCTGCCTGCATTCTGTTCACTACCAGATTCAGGTTAAATCTTCCCATCTTCTCTTTGGATGGCACGAATGGAATTGATAGGGGTCAATGGGCAATGTTGTTTTGCTGTCGGTCTGAATGGTCAAGTTCATGAATCAGCTTGAAAATGGTCGTGAGGTCCTTTGTCTTCCTCAGATTCCCATCTTCATCACCATTATAAAGTGGGTGCAGATGAGGAAGGAGCAGGACTCGGGAATGCAAGAAACTCTTTATTTACAACCGGATTCAAAAAACCAAGAAACGCAGCCAACGCTGGCTTTTATAGCTGGTGCTGTCCAACACTTCAGCCACTGATAGGAACTCATTCTTCCCACCAGCGGCTGAACCAATAAGTGGAGTCTTACATCAGACTCCACTTTGCATGTATCCTAGGCTTATGTAAATTCACGTCATGCATATTTAACAATATGGATGTCAATACACACACACACACATACACAGAAAGTAAGAGAGAAGAGAGAGTGTGTTTCCCCTGTTGCCTGATGACACCACTGCAGAATATCTCTGTTGTTGTTGTTTTCTTATGGTATCACTGTAGTTCCAATGTGAACTGGAACACCATGCATTTCAAAATTATACATCTAAATTTTGGCATCATTACATAGATGACATATATATCATCATCAAAAGAAATGCACTGAAAGACTTTCATACCTACTGAACTACATTTTCCTGGGCATACAATTCACAGTGAAGGAAGAAATGGCTAAACAATTGCCATTTTTAGACATGCTTGTCAATAGACAGGAAGATGGAAGCTAGAAACCACAGTATATTGCAAAGCTACCAATACTCTGAGTTTTAGCAATAACCATCCACTTAACATATAAAAAAAGTTGTGTTAAAACACTATATGGCAGGGTAAGAACCCACACAGCAAGAAAAACAACTGGAGAGCATATACCTATGTGACAGGGTTGGGATCTGGAAGGGTTAATTACCAGTTCAGTCATTTACAAGGTTCTGTGATTTATGATGTACTTCCCTGCGCACCTGTAAATCATCATCAGCATGCTATATGCAGAGAAGCAGCCTTTCAAAAAGCCCCTTTTTCCTGCTTTTTTAACTGCAGCTGTGCCTCACACGGCAGCTGAAGTTGAAAAACTCAGGAAATAAAGATCAGGTAAGAGCCCGGGTGGGCGGATGGGCAAAAACATCAGCAGAGCTACCTGTTCTAAAGAGGTGGACAGAACCGGTAGAAACCCACCCCTGCTTTGTGAACAACTCAGGCAGAATGGGTACCCCCAAGCATTTATTACAAAATGCCTGTGTAGCATGCAGGGGAGAGAAAGGAAGAAAGGATTGAGTAAAACAGGAGCTTTTATGATTGAAGATAATCAGAAAACATAAAAGTTTTATATTTGAAAATAAAATAATTATCTGTGACAGAGGCTAACTGAAAAAGCCTTCTTGTTTCTAATAGAGATCCAACCTTAATATTTCTTATTGCCAGCCCCCAAAAAACTTCTTCTAATATTGGAATTATTGAAATATTTCATTTTCTCTGAGATAATTGTAACTTATTTTCTCATTCATACCCTTTCTTTTTTCAACCTGGTCCTAATTTATTTGATTAGACAAAAAAGAAGTTTGTGTTCTTGAATGTTGAAATGAAGAGGTTGGAAGTATCCAAATATTAAATTTCTCAGTTTCACATTTATCTATTTTCTAGAAAGGCTCTCCTGAATATTTCAGCAGAAACTAGAACATTGAAATATTATGCATAACAGATGAAATTACAGCAGGCCCAAATTGCATCTAATTTATTGGATGCGAAATTGTTTGCAAGACAGGAATATGTATATATTGGAAATGTATCATTTCTAATGATCTTCATGCATCTTCTAACATTCTTCCCATTAGTGAAAAGACACAAGCCATTCTGGGTTCACCAGAACATATCCATGCAAATTATACAATGAAATCCTGATGTTGTACATTGACTCTGAACAGAGAGCCTGTTAAAAACATAACATATCATTTATTAAATTTAACCAGAAAAGTTAACTCTCTCTCTCTCTCTTTCTCTCTCTCTCTGTGTGTGTGTGTGTGTTTGTGTGTGTGTGTGTATAGTATAAAATTGAACCATTGCAAATATTAAGAAGTACAAATTGATGTCTTAAGAATGTTTTTCATTTGCTTTGATGTGCTTTTAAGTATTTATTCATTGCTTTTAAGATGTAGAGAATTTTGTTCATTTATTTTTATATTAATATTTAATGTTCAGTACTTGTCTTTCATATAAATGTATATTACAAGCCTAATTCCCATTGATGATCAAGGGGTTATATATTCCTTTAGAAAAGAGAAAATCTTTCAGTTTCAATTTCAACAGAGAGGACAGTCTGTTCAACTCTAGGAAACATAAATCCTATTGTCTTCTCACTGACAGAAGAAATTAAAAAGTAGCATTCTGATAAGGGGAAGACCAACTTAATATCTAAACCAAGCATCTCAAATTAAAGCTGAAAAAGATCAAAAATTCACCATATGTATTTGATGAAGGCCTTTTATATGTGTTTAGGAACGACAAAAAAAAATCCTTATTCAACTATATTCACTAAAGTTGTAGGAGTGCTAAATACATACAGTAGTTGCACACAAAAGTCCTTTTCATTCCTATACATAAGGTATTTGCTAGGGAGTAGTTACAATAGAGTATGGATTCAATAGTTGATAGAATGTCTGCATTATTCTTGAAGTCCATATATACTACATATATAATATAATATATAATAACCTACAACATAATATAGCATATGTTATCTAATCCTTAAAAAGATTATTAAATCTGCCTTTGGCTCAAACTTTACTCCTGGTACATCCCTAAACACACTGATTCAGCTTTATTGAAAATAACATAGAAGTAGCTTGCTACTTTGATCATTTTATATTTTCCAGACAAGTTTATAATCCTGAAATTTTATTTATTTATTTATTTTGTCAAGTATGCATTTGATAATATATATAAGTATAAACATGATTATTAATACATGAAATAGATACAAATAAAAGGGAACATTAAGACAGGGACGGTAGGCACATTGGTGCACTTATGCACACCCCTTACAGATCTCTTAGGAATGGGATGAGGTTAACAATAGACAGTTTGAGGTTAAAGTGTTTGGGGTTAATGGAAGAAACTACAGTCAGGTAGAGTATTCCAGGATTTGACCGCTCTGTTGCTGAAGTTGTATTTCATGCAATCGAGTTTTGTGTGGTTAACCCTGAATTTATATCTATTGTGTGCTCATGTATTGTTGAGGTTGAAGCTGAAGTAGTCATTGATGGGTAGGACATTGTAATGGATAATTTTATGTACTATGTTTAGGTCAGACTGAAGGCGACGTAGTTCTAAGTTTTCTAAGCCTAAAATTTCAAGTTTGGAGGCATAAGGTATTCTGTTGTGAGTAGAGAGGTGGAGGATTCTTCTCATGAAATATTTATGGAGTCTCTTTATTGTATTAATGTCTGATATGCAGTGCGTATTCCAGACAAATAAGCTGTGTTCAAGAATTGGTCTAGTAAATGTTTTGTATGCTCTAGTTAGTAGTACAATATTACTGGAGAAAAAGCTTTGCAGGATTAGGTTAACAACTCTTAAGGTCTTTTGGGTAATGTTGTTAGAGTGGGCTCTGGCCCTCAGATCATCAGAGATGAGAACTCCAAGGTATTTGACAGAGTTAGAGTTGTCTACAAGGTCTTATCTGTCCAGCTTGTATTTTCTGATTTTTTTTGTCAATATGGAAGACAGAGCATTTGTTTGTTGAGATTTGAAGTTGCCACTTGTTTGACCATTGTGACACATAGTCAAGGCCTTTTTGAAGTGTAGCAGCATTGTTGGTGGTGTTGAATAGTTTTACATCAAACATGAAAAAACTCAGTTGCTTTTAATATGATCATAATTCCCTCCCTTTCAAATACTAATCAGGTAGGGTGCTGCTTAAGAACTGACCCTAAACAAGGTCACCCGGGTGCTGAGATGTAGGCTCAAAACAGTCTGAAAAAAATAATAAAATAATTTACTAGATCCTAACTTCATTGAATACAAATGCAACAAAAACTGTTTGCCATATTTTGTATGTGTCATACCATTTTAGAAAAAGCCCAACTTTTGATCCACACTGGACAATCATATCTAATGAACATCATGCCCCTCCAGAGATTCCTGAGACTGAGAGTGTAGTGTATACAGTGTATATAATGCATAGCAGGTAGGTTGACAAACATTTTGTTTTTAAGGCCTAACATGGATTGTTACTCCAAAATGCATGTGATTTTTGATAGTATCAGAACAAAGAATAAATTTGATTGCATTGAATTCAAGCACAAAAGTAGCAAGATAGGTGGCAAATAAATTTAATAATAATAATAGCACTAAAAAGTCACTTTTGTAAAAATAAAATATAAATTAATTATAGTTAATATAATTGCTTTTTATGCACTTAACAATTTTTATTTCTTTCACATGAAAAGTTACACTCCTGTCACTGTGGCTGAAAAAGAGTAATCAAGCTAACACAGTGTTGCATGAACCTCATATTAACTGGAGATTTGAGCCTTGTCCTTGCCCTAGTTCTGTGATTATCTTTTAAATTTGCTTAATATATGCTTGAGAGCCAGTCTGGTATAGTAGTTAAGACATCAGGCTAGAAACCAAGAGTTTGTGAGTTCTAGTCCTGCCTTATGCATAAAAACTGTCTGGTTAACCTTGGGCCACCCACCTTCTCTTCCCATGGAAGAAAGCAATGGCAAACCATTTCTGAATAACAAGAAAACTGCAGGGACTTCTCCAGGCAATATCTAAGAATCAGACATGAGTGAAGGATAAAAAACATGATTAACCGAAGTTGTTTAATGTGCCTGAAATTATATTTCAATTACTGAATTATGGAAGAAAAATGAAATCCATATGTAATTGCTCACATCTGGGTGAATTCTGGAAAAAATAGCCTTGAATCAGTAAATAGAAAAGTATGGAATAATTATCTCATATTCTATCAGATGTAGTGTTTACCTATATACTACAGACATAAGGTTGAATCCCATGTTGTTTCTACAGAATAAGTCAATATCAATAGATGGTGTTTGTGGTGCCATTGAAGTCTCACTACTTTGCACATGTATGAATATAATGTAAATGTATGTAAAAAAGAGGTCAGCTAACATTACAATATTGCAGCTACCACCTTCCTTATTTTTAACTATGCTAAAAATGCTGTGGCTTATCTTTTTTTACAGATATAAATAATTGCTATCCCTTCTAAATAGTTCTGTATCACAGCTTTGCTTATTCCAGAAAGAAAGATTTGTCTTGCAAAAATATAAATTTCAGAGGAATTTTTACTTAGTATGAAAGGACAACTGCCATAGAAATAAGCTGAAAAGAAAAATTGCTTTATATTGCAACAGCTCTTTATACTTTAAAAAACAAACTAACTAACAAGACATCAGGTTTAGTTTGTATGTATGAACCTATAGCTTAGGTTGCATTGGATTTAGAAACAGTTCACATACATAATTGGAAATTCATGTATATTAGATAGATTCACACCAGAATCTTTAAATTGTGCATTCGAATAATCTCAGTACAATATGTGTAGTATAATAATCATAAAACTATATTTTTAGTTTATAAAATATGGAGCAAAATATTGGTTAGATTGTGTTTTGATATCACAATTGTGTATATATAGTTGAAAATATTGTACAAGGAAAATGATGCTATTATTCCAAACCAGAGATTGTCAAAGAGGGTTTTGTTTGTATTGGTAAAGTCATTCTGTGCTTATCCTGAGAGTGAAGAAATTAATGCTCTTACCCCAACTTTGGTGCACCTTAGGATAATTTTTTAAGCAGCGGGTAGCAGGACTCTCTGACTGGGTAGATAATGATATCAGCTGCTTCCTTCCAAAACAACAGGTGCTTTGGCATCAAAATGTATATCATCATACTGAGATGATGACATCAGATCATACTTTAGCCTAATTGTGAACTGCATCTATTAATCCTCAAATAATTAAACATTTGATGAAGACTTGAAGGTGAGATGTATAAAAAAAATAAATATATAGTGCTTCTCTCAAGTACAAAGTTCACCTGGAAGGTGTTGTAGATGGATAAATACATTGTTATGATCATTATTCCACTGGTGTATCATTTGTATTTCAAATTCATTTACTAAGGATGGAATGCAACTCATTCTCCATCTAAGTATGAAGATATTAGGAAAAATATAGGTATTAAAATTTATACTGAAGTGACAGCAAATCAGAATTGATAGCTTCTTAAGGAAATCCATTAAGAGGCTTCAGAGCTAAACAAACTTAGGCTATTTGTGTATATGTCTAAAGTATCTTGATATTAAGTTTGTTTACTTCCAGGTGGGTGGAAATACTATGTATACCATGTAAGGAACTCTACTGTGTGAATCAAGAGTTTTGTTCGAAAAAACATTCCATCTTTCTCCCTCTTTCTCTCACACACACTCCAAGTTTATCTTAGCAATAGGCTTTAATACTCATACACAAAGGAATGAGATCAATTATAGCCAGAAATAGGAATGTCCTGAAAACAATTCTGTTTATATCCAAACTTTTTTTTACTGTTAAAAGAATAAATTTCAATCAAGATTGTTTGGGAAAGTCCATGACAAATGGAAATCTTGACTCTCAAAGAAAGCCTACCCTGGTTCTATTTAAATATCATTTGCATATTTCAAAAAGTCCTAACAAGTATTAACTTGTATCAAGTGCATCTTTAATGTGCTTCTTTATTGTGGTTTTAAAATTGACCAACAGATTGCACAACTTTTGATTTGGTGTTATTAAAAAAAGTAGACAAAACTGAACGACATTTAATTTGCATTCCTAAGATAGAGGTGCAGAGAAGCATAACAAATAAAAGAGAATGCTCTCTGCCATTCTTTTTAAAATAAAGTACTGACCTTCTTTAAAACAGATGCTATCTCCAGGAACCAGATGTGTCTCTAAGCAAATTAGTTATAAGACACACATTCAAGGACAAGGCCATTTAAGGATCAATAAATTATTCATCCGTCATTTGTTGTTGCACAATGTTTAAGCTTACATCTTTGACGTGAACCAAAGTGTCTTCCTCTACAGTAATAGCATTAACAATTTAAGGGAGGGTTTGTGGCTGGAGGAATATCTGTTTATCACTGCATTCATATATACACACTTTAATTATTCGTAGCACATCAACTTGACAAGCCTACATTCCATTATGTAAGTTTTTCAAAAAGAAAAGTGAGGCACTAGTTCCATTAATTCAGTATTCAAAGACTAATTTATAAGGAGGATTCCTAAGATACCGATTGTCAATGAACCATTCAAGAACACTTTGTTTATTAGATTCATCCACTATGAATTTTCTATCCTGTAAGCAAACTCCTATTTGATTTTTTTTCCAGTGGGCTCAGTTGTAACATTTGGATGACCATATGGAACTCTTAGAGGCATCGTGGGACCATGCAGCTATGAAATCTGATCACTATCTCCCCAGTGACAGCTGGAGCTTTTACACCATCAGAAAATTTTCAGACTTCTAATTTGTCATAACTACCTCCTGTGGAAAGGAAATATGTTATGTACTAAAATGCTGGAATTTGACACTATATTAACTACAGTGGTTGGCTCCTTTTCTCTCTTTCTGAATGTAAGCTTCCGATGGATTGCTTAGCTGCACTTTGTGACTTCCTTATGCAAACAAAAAAATGCATTTTTTTTGCATTTTTATGCATCAACTAAAGAGAGAACAAAAATTCTGAGAGTCATATTGATTTTATAAATCATGGCTAATGGTTTTCAGGAACTGATACAGAGTCTAATAATTTAAAGAAGTCTATTAAAATATCAACATTCATGCAATATAAATAGTTTAAATTTTAGTTTAAACAATTTTGATATCATTAGTTTGATGTTGATTCCAAACTATGGCTTTGTACAGAGAGATTCATAGATCTATCTATCTATCTATCTATCTATCTATCTATCTATCTATCTATCTATCTATCTATCATCCATCTATGTATCAAATTTATATGGTCATCCATCTCATTGAAAGTGACTCTGGGAGGTGAAAAATAATCAAATAAAAACAATAAATAAAAGCAAATGTACAATATAAAAACTTATTAATAAATATAGTAAAAGCGAAGAATAAACTCCACAGGGGTGGGAAGATAAAAATGGTCACCTCAAAAATGTATAAACAGGTTGCCTTTGGTTGCCTGGACCTGCAGGCCTGGCAACATTGCCAAAATGGATTTTTCAGAATATCAAAAGGGATGAAGGTAATCTAATTTCAGAGGAAGGATATTTTATAAGGCAGCCAAAAGTTAAATAATAAGCACGGAATGGACATAGGAGAAATCATTTTGATGTGTATATCTATAACAGGGAGCCTAAGCAGGTGAAATGGTTAATAATGGGCTGACAAGGTTAGTACTTGACTGTGAATCAGGTACTATCAAACTTGAGCTAAACTGGAAAATTAAAGTGTATATTTGTGTGCACATAAACATATACCCCACATTCTAGAAGAGGGTATTGGCCAGTCTTCTGTATTATTGAAACAAAAAAAAGTGCAATAATTTGGGTAGTTCCATGAAGTCATAAGAGTTAACTGAAGTTAGAAGAAATATTAAAAAAAAAAACAGAACTGTAATGTGCTCAATATGCTGCACAATGATTCACATAACAAAATATTTCTTTCATAATGAAACAATAACTTCTGCACATGATACCCAAAGAATGAGAAATCTAAAGAAGCGCTGTACACTTGAATTGCATACATGGAAACCTGATCATTTTATACTTCTTTAAACAATAAGATGAGTGATTTTGTCTTATGTGGACATGTGCTTTGTGTACAGTGTCTTTGCTAAATATGGATGGATTTAGTTTGCATCTAGTTAAAGGCTAATATAAACAAACGTCATGTTGATTGTGGACGTTATAAAACTGAAAAACATGAAATAACCTGGATCTTAAGTCCTGATACTTCAATATCTTTATATCTAACCATGAATAGATAAAAATATATCATAAATTTACTGATATCAAGTATGGGAATTTCATTATATACAATGATGGAAAACATTGCAACAAAAATTGACCTACAAAAAACCCAGTAATAAATTCAAAATAACAAAGGAGCACTTGGAAGAGAATTGTTTACATTATCAAAATGATAAAAGACTCTTCATTAAAAAGCAATAAGGAAAGACCATGCCTTACCCTAGGAATAAAGAAAGAGACTGCAGGCGTAGCATCATGCTATGTAACAACCTGCCACCAATTCTGAAACGGACAATAATGACCAATAGACATAAGGATGAAACCCAAAACACACAGCAAAATGTTATCTGGGCAGATGCTAAATATATATTATCTAACACTGACAGATAAGGATAGTTCGTGTTTTTCTAGAGTTTCACAGCATTGTAGAGCAATCAAATATTCTGATTTAAGAATTTATGTTCATCATTATTTCATCACTCTCTATTCAAGTAATGGTGGCACAACAGAGATGTACCTTTTTGTTCAGTTCAGCTTTTTTAAAAAGAAAGTGCTGTAGATACATTTGTTTGTTTCCAACAGAAAATAACAGTATGTGAACCTACCTACTCTATTCTTGAGAAAAGACTGTTATATAATAACAAAAGAATATTGTGTTGTTTATTAAAGAGCAAATTCACCAATTTGGGGTATCAAAAACAAACTCATGATACCTCTCAGTCTAGAATAAACCAAGAAATCAACTGCAAAGGAAGGCTAAAGCTATGTCTTAAGATGGTCTTTAAAAGCAGGTTCTTGCAGCAGTGATTATGCTGTGTCTCTCTACAATACCAAATTACACCTTCATTCCATGTTGGTGAAGTAAGTTTGTTGAAGTTCTGTCCTCATGCCACAGGCTATGCAGGCATGGATGGGAACAACTGTCCTTTCAGCCCTACCAAGACCTAGTGTCTATGAATATTAGGGCTTCCTGGACCTGAATATTTTCAATGTAATGTGCTTGGGTCAGATAGCAGTTTTCCATTCAACAGTGCTATGCAGTTTGGAGGTTCTTTTGGAACTGGCCAATGGGATTTTGCACAGTTATATCTAGTGCATCAATTGTGTTCTTTCTTGAATCAGGAAAAATTTCTGCACCCCACAGCTTGTATACTGCAATGTATTCTCCATGCTGGCAGATTTGGCATATTTTGGGTTGCTTTGATTAACCAATGTTTTTTCGATTGGGGGAAAGTAACCCGTCCCATGAAATATGATATCTCTTGAAATGGTTCCACCTCTCTTTGAGGATTTTACAAGACTTTGAAGACCTGGTTGTTTTTCCAGGCTTGGATTAAGATGGATGGAATCCCTTGTTGGATGTATTTTTGTCTATGTTTTTTGTATTAATTGAAAAAATTCATTTTTGTTTAATATTGTATTGTGTTTTTATTTCTCATTATATTATGAGTTGTCCAGACTCACTACCAACAAGAATTCTCATGATTTCTTAAGGAGAGAATTCCAAAATCAATGGTAAAAATAGCAGTCTTTGATAGCTTTAATAAAAAAATATAAAATAATATGAAAGACTTATGCCAGGGAAGAGACTTTGCTAGCTGGATAGTATTTGGTTAAACCTAACAGTGTCTGATCTTCTATTCATGTATTTTCTTTTATCATTAGAAGACTTTTGTGGACATCTGTATTTTGCATTGTTTTGTAATATTTTACCAGGTTGTGTTACAGATAGATCTATGGGAAAAATGAAAAAAATCACTGCTATCAGTTGACCAGCAAAGATTTAGCAAACTTTTAAGTGCAACATTGCTTTTAAAACTAAAAATATTATTATTTTAAATCATAAATCTAGACTAGTTTTGCCTTGGATGACAATATGCAAACTAACTCTATTGTAGGCATAATTAGAAGTTCAATATGTGTGATATAATGATACAATTAGTCCCTAATTGATAGCAGCTGGCCTGGACATTTTTAAATAGAAAGAGTGCAAAGTTAAAACATTGATGAAAAAGGAGTGTCTTTAGAAAAGGAACCAGATTATAAATGAAGAGTGTTATATTATAACTAAGCATGTCTTCCTTTCTGTTTCTGTATTTGTGTTCAAAGAACATAGTAAGGGAAAAACACCTATATTTTAAAATTTGGTTATTGTCTTTAAAGCCATGGAACTGGGCTAGATTATTTGTGGAAGGGTATCTTCTTGTTTCAATCACCATAGTTGCTTTTTAAAGCCATGGAATAGATATATTGGGATGGCAGGATGGAATCCAGAGCTGACACTGTGACTACAGGCGGACATCTAAATAAAATGAATGAATAGTTGAAAGAATGAATGAATGTTTGAATAAATTATATTTATTTGTACTATATTTCTGTGTCATAATGTAGATAGTACTCAAGAAAGGCTACACTCAACTTTTAGAAAACTTGGAAAATAAGATAGAAGGACTTGGGATTACATTTGGGAGAAAGAGAAAGGACAAAATTTGTTGGATAGGAAATATCTGTATGTAAAAGCAAGCTTTCTAAAAGTTTAGAAAAGTGGAATGTAAATAAATAAATTATTGCAACATTATCATTTAGTATTTTAATTGAATAATACTTCTATAACATTTATAATTAGATTTCTATTCTGCTTCAAAAGTCATCAAGGCACCAGAAGTGGTCTTCAGCAGGTTCTGACCAGCTCTGGAGAACTGGTTGTGGAAATTTTGAACAATTTGGAGAACCAGCAAATACCATCTTTGACTGGAGATTTTATAGTATCCTTCCCCTGCCACACCACCATGCCACTCCCACAGAACCGGTAGTAAAAAAATTTGAATCCCACCACTTCTTTGATCGTGTGATTCAATTCTTTGGATTAAATTCTACTATTAAGGCAACTTTAGATTTATATATTCCAACATTGTTACATAGAAATATTTTAAATGAAAGTTTGCCCAAGAATAAAATAATATCTAATATTATGTATTGATTCAGGTCAGACATAAACTGTTTTAGGATATAGAGGACCCTGTGCATTGTTCATACTTGAGCAGGCAGATTAGTCATTGCATGTTAGGCTCTGTTTCGGAGTTATTATGCAAATTCAACTACATTAATATCAGTGTCATTTACAGAATCATTAATAATAGCATTTAATTGATGGCCTACTTCAGTTAAACCTCTCCCTCTCTCTCTCTCCTCATATCACTTTTCCCACACATGTCTCATTGTTTGTATTACTGAAGGCTAGTTAGCTGGAGAGTGATCCCAGGAAGCAGAAGAAGGCAAGTCCAAGAAATATAGACAGAAATGCAAAATTGAGGATACTTTATGGAATGTGGTTGATCTTTCACATATAACCTTGGTGGAGATTGAAGGTGATAAAGGACACCAATCAGAGAAAAATCAATTACCAGCCTTGCCCAAAGAGGAAAAAATGTGCATACATATCCAAGAAGAAAGCACTTATACTACATAACATTAAATGAAGAGGAAAAGGTTTAGATACTCTGCAGTTTAGAATTTCAAGTGGTTGTGTTTATATATGAAGACAGCAGGAGATCCTAAGCTTGGTGTTCTAAATGAGGTTTTCAATTATGTATTTTATTCAACTTTCTGTAATAGTTTTTGAGCCAAAATCTGCACTGTAAAATTCAGTTTTCATTTTGACTTAGAATTGTTTCAGCCTGCATATTTATCAAAAAAAAAAAATGAAATTTCAATGGATTCGTTTTTATTTACAAATTTGGGGTAGATAGATTAGGAGATTTAAACAGTCCTGTACAATCATATTGGACTAAGAATTACAGTTCATTTTTGTGCAGAATGTACTTCAAAAAGTTAGTGAAGCCAGGTCATAATTAAACAGAGTTAATACATTTGTATATTTATTATTTTTTCCTTCTTGTCAAATTAAAAATGAGAAATTGGCAGATACTAAAATGGCCATACATCATCTTAACCTGTACATTGTATATACCTCATTAAAAAAGCTACTGGTTGCTAGCATTTTAAAATGCTAATTTAAAACATTACATTATTTTTTGAAGTTATAATTATACTTACATGCTAAGCAATATTTAAGTAGAAAGACTACTTTTCTGATATAGAAAATGAAATGAAAATTTTAGTCTGGTGTATGATAAGACATAACTATTCATTATTTAAGAGGGGAGGAAATAATATAAAATACAAGTTTAAAAAAAATAATGCATCAAAAACAAGCCAGTATTTAAATGCCCGAGTAATTAATAAAAGAAATATAGTAAGATTTACTTTTTAAAGGTAATGTTTATACCTGAAATTAAAAGTACAAGAAACATGTAAATTATGTAATACAATAAATATTTGTAGAATAGTAACATTTTGAATTGCCTCCTTATTAATTATACTGTATTTGAGATAGATACAGATATATTAACTGCACCAATGCAACATTTTGATTGGGTTCAGCAATGTTTCTAACAAACTATGGCAGCAGAAGAATACACAAGCACAGGATGATATAACATTTGAAGTACATAAGTCACAGCATCTGTACAATAGTATTATTAGGGAGGTGTCATCACAAAATCAACTCCTATTTCCATATAATAATGAACTGGACCAAAGCACATGTTTATATTGTACACAGCTAATTTTGTTTCTTTCAACAAAATTATCCATCACTAGTTATAGACTATATATTACTAAATTTGTATTAGCATTTTCATATGTTAAAATTTCTCATTTCCCTCATCTTTAGTAAATATTCTACCAAGATGAATAAATTCATTCATTTAGAATAAATTCATTAATTGCCAGATTTCATTTGCTGCAGCAGGACTGTGAAACAGTAAATTCAAAGTAACTTGGTAATTTTTTTAGAAGCAGAAATATTAGTTAGAAATAGAGCTAAGATCACAACATAAATACAGTGTAGAGATAACAAGATAAGATTCTATTAAATTTTCTTATGCTGTTTATAATAAGGGAGATGTGGCTTGTCTCTTTCATGATGACAAACCTATTTATACCAGTTAAATGTTGTAGAAAAAACTATTAAATCATTTCACTACATTAGGAATAAGAAACTAATAGCCTGATGGGACATTTTTTTGTCTTGGTATCATGATTTCTTATACAATATCAGGAAAAATCCAAAACAAACAAAAGAACAGTATTAAGCCATTCTTGGAAAACGGACACACACACACCCATTTTACCATTTTTTCTGTACATGTGCTAATTTCCAGATACTCTGGGCCAAACTCCTGGCCCATGGGCCAGATGTGTCATATGCTGGCCACACCCACACCTGATTTAGCAAAGGGGGGGAAAGTCACAATACATTATGTGATACTACTGTGATGATGTGTGTTTGACACCCCTGCTCTGGGCAGTTTAAGAACTTTAAAAATAAACAGGAAAAAACAATTACAAAATACAGTAGTAAAAACAAGAAACAGAAAATGGCAACAACCAGGCAACAGCAAGAAGCAGACCATCACTCCATAGATGGGGCTTCAATCACCCTCACCAAAGACCTGGAAGAAGAACAGGGCTACATTAGGTCCAAAAATTCAGGATTTGTTCCAAAAGAAAGTTATACTCCTGCTCCGAGGCAGCTCTCAGAAATAATAAAAACTAAACTACAGTTTCTTGCTCCTTAAAGATTTGTCAAAGAGTCTGGTTTCTAAAAACAACATCCCAAAACTCATTATTTGAATATATATAGGTATATATTGATTTTTAGAATATATTAACATATTTAAATGAGAAATAATTCTGTGCCTTTGTAAAATTGCTTCTAGATTGCTTCTAAATAATGAGCTTGAAGTTGATATGGCCTTACGCATTATAAAATGTCTTGGAATGTATGCAGAGCTTTGCAGCTTCCTGTGCTCCATTACCCTCAAGGTGATGCCTAGAATTGCTCCCATGGTTGCCATTTTGTGTAGTTACTCATCTAATCCAATGGGCCCTGAGAGATACAACTAGTTGTGGGAACAACCTGGATTTTGCTTTCCTCCAGACTAAAGTCTGAAGATGAGCTGCAGTTGTGATATTAATTAAAGTGAGCAGCAAGGCTCCTATTGATTCTAAGAGCTCTGGATTGTGAAACAGATAGCTGCTTCAAATATTTGATGATGGGTGGCCATTAGCTCAACTGTAATACAGCTGCAACCTTCTTCACATAATGCAGTATTTACGTAACACAGCAGTCTTAATACACAAGAGTTTTGAGAGCTTCTAGAATGTAATACGAGTTAGTTTTTGGATCCACCAAATACTAACAGTGAGATTTAACTTATAACATGCTGTGTTCCAGTGTTAAGGTTCATCTATTGTATGTTTTGTAATGGCATTAACCTTTTGGGAGAACTTGTATTTTAATAAATCCTCTCTGCTATTATAATTTTGCTGCATTCAAGGAATGCCACTCTACTATCAAGCTATTTGTATTTTCAAAGAATTCCAACATGTCAAACATGATCCCTGCCTTCCTGGAAAATTGATGAATGTCATTAATCAAACTTTCATTACCAAATATTCCCACACTGTGCCCTGTGAAAGTAATACATGGTACAATGGTTCTGAAGGGTTTTTTCATTCGTAATAACTTAAAATGTATTAGTAGTGTGCATTTTTGAACTTTTTAAATAGTTAAGACTATTTTTAATTCAAAGAGAAAAAAAGCACACAAGATACCATTTCTATATTCACTTAGCTTAGTAAGCTGGTGGTTATCTTAAGTTTATAACTTAGCAGTTTTTAAATCTGAACAAATACTTAGAATATTTAAATTGCCTATCTATTTATCTATTGGAGCTCCCATGTTACACTGCTCCTGCGCATGCTGCATTGGCTTCCTGTGGCCTTCCGGATCCGATTCAAGGTGGTAGCAATCATCTATAAAGCGCTCCATGGCTCGGGACCTGGGTACTTACGGGACCGCCTGCTGCCACCAACAGCCTCCCACTGCCCAGTGTGCTCCCACAGGGTTGGCCTCCTCGGGGTTCTGCCAGCTGGGCGATGCCGGTTGGCGGCCCCGAGGGTGCGGGCCTTCTCTGCAGGGGCTCCCTCCCTTTGGAATGACTTGCCCCCGAAGATACAGGCCATCACCGACATTCAGACCTTCCGGCGTGCAGTAAAGACCCTGTTTTTTCAACAGGCCAGCCTGGCCCAGTAATAATTTGTGGGGTTTTAAATTTGGTATTTTTAAATTTTTATCAGTTTTTATACTTGTTAATTTTATATTCGGCCACTAATTTAATCATTTTAAATTGTTTTTAACTTTATAACTTTACTCTGTTTCTGTTTTATCTGGCTGTACACCGCCCCAAGTCCCTTTTTTGGGAGACGGGGCGGTATAAAAATCCAATAAACTAAACTAAACTAAACTAATATGGATAAATAAATATAATAAATGCATGCCATAAAATTTCATGGAGTTTTTTCTTTTCTTTTACTGGATAGTCTAATTATATTTCCCTATATAGTCATAATGATATTCTTGAGCACAGAATTATAGTGCTAGAATCTTGATATTTTTTTAATTTATATAATTATAAATAATTTATTTATTATTTTTGCAAATAACTCAAGGTTGAGAATATATCCAATACACCTTCCTCCTCTTATTTTTCACACAACAACCCTGTGGAGCCAGTTGGGTTAAAAGAGAGTGCCCAAGGTCATCCAACTGACTTTCATGGGTAATACAGGACTTGAACCGATGGTTTTTGCTTTCTAGCCTAGTGCCTTCTTAGACCAAGCTGGCTCTGTTGTGCTATGCTATGCATAGAAACTAATTGACAAGAAATATGTTCAATAGTATCAAAGAACCCTTAGACAACAAATATTTGAGCCAAGGTTTTAGAATACAAGACGCTGGTGCCATCTTTAACTATAATTACTAAAATTTGATGCCATTATTTCCTACCATTTTGAAGCATAATTTATTTACTAAAAAGAAAAAAAAGATGGGAGAGTAGAAAAACTCATTCCAAAAGAAACTGAGAGAAATGTATACAATTCTATTCTGCCCATATGTAATGCAATCATATCAATTTTAAGCTCTAGTTTTGAAATGTTTTAATATGGCAATCTAATCTAAGAAAGGGAGAAATGTTGCTACTATTTGAAATTGGTGCCAGCTGGAAGAATAATGGATATTTTGAATTATTCAAAAAGCCATATATATCAATACGTATAATAGAAATGGCCTGAGATAAGTGGCAAATCATGGTTAATAAAGATCAAAATTATATGCAATAATAAAATACTATAAATTAGGACAAGAAGGACAACTCAAAGAAAGAGTTACATGGTAAGAAAGAGGCTCCTGGCTTATAACAAGATAAAAATAGCCAGGATAATAATTGGCTAATTTGGCAGCTATTGGTTTCCAGAAAAGAGCTATTCGATATTATTCTGTTTTCACAACCAATTCAACTTTTTGTCATTCAGTATTATTTGGAAGTAGGTCTACCTATGCAACTCACTCAGTTTGCAGGGTTTCCCATTGCATAGTTTCCCATTGTAGACAATGGCACTGTATATGTAGATGATTGGCTCTCCAGCCATATCTCTTTTGCAACATGAAGGTGGTCTTCACTGTTCCCCCATTGCTGAATCTAACATTAGGACAAAGCTTAAATTAACCCAATAAGTAGATTTGTCTTTCACTAATGCTAAAGTCATATTTCTTAAGTTTTGAGAAAACCTATTATGAATCTCCCAAAGGTGCTTTTCAAGAGGCAACTGGGCTTTCTTGTTTTTCTTTGAAGATATTTTGTTTGTCATTATCTCCTATTATGTATATTTCATCCATCTAAGGAACAAGTTTTTGACTTTTACACTGAATCTATTTGTATATTGCCTGAAGTATTTATGGTGTATGAAGTTCTTCCAGAGAGAGATGGCAATTTAATGCTTGAGAAATCAGCTGTGTATGCCCACATGCATATTTAGTTTTAACAAAAGGAATTTGATTTTCTCTGGACCTTTGCAATGTGTATATAAAATAATAAGCTAGTTTGATAGTTCAAAAATGTTATTACTAAAGCATGATACAAGGCAATTCCCTTTAAAGGTGTTTGCAATGCTGTGTTCAAAATGTGGAATGCAGAACTGATGATCAGGTTCTCAAGAGACTTCTATTTTCCATAGCAATATGATTCATTGAGGTAACAAGATTAAAAATTGTCTAAAGCTATTGAAACCCTAAGCTGAAATCATAACCCAACTGAATGCATTTGAATCCAAAAGGGCAGCTTCATGGTAGATTGAATACAATGATCTCAGCATCTATAAATCAAAAATTCATGACAAGAAGAAAAATGCAAAGACAGCACAGTTCACCTGCTATACCTCAGTTCATTCTTTGCCAAACATTGGGAGAATATTCATTTTGTTAAACCCAAAGAAGATCATATTTCTAATCTCTAGGTTGAATATTGAGTGGAGCAAGCAAAATGAATACATTTGATAGCCACCTGTTGTGAGACAGACCAAATACATCTTTAAATTGTTTCAAACAGATCCTATATTTCACTTTTCTCTTAGGCAGCATGAGCATAGTATTTCTGCAAAGGACTATTTTCCCTCCTTTTAATACAGTAGCATGAGATTGGTGAACATAAAAGTCCAGCTCAAAGATTTCATCAATAGGTAACTGTATAGTTAGGATGATACTACTAGCCAAACATTGGACATTATTCACAAAGTCCCATTCACTGAACCCCTTTTCAGTAGAAATGAGCAAAACTAAGTTAGATTCTGTCTAGTTTGTTGAACCATGCAATTGTGTTGCTCTCCTTCAGAACTGTATCAAAATGCCATTAAAAATAATTCTCAAAGTTAACTTTGAACAAGATGAAATCATTTGAGATTCATCAGAATGGTCAGAACTACCAGACTGGTTTCAATATTTTCAGCTAAGTGATACAGTTTTAATGTTAATTAATTAATAACAACAACAACAACAAAAACAACAAAAACAACAAACAAGATGGAACACAATCAGATTTAACTAATTCTGAAAATCAGTTTATATCACAAAAATGGTTGATTTGCTAGGTCTTATTTAGAAATTATTAGTGAATCATGACTCAGAGATTAAACAATTTAAAGTCTAGAGATTAAATGTACAGTATGCTGGATTCAGAGACAACAAATCATATGCAACAATAGTTATATCAATGGAAGAACAATATTACATTTGCAGTGAATATCATAGTTAGGAAAATATATAAGATATTTTACCAATGGTATATTAATTCAGTACTATTGCTAAAATGATGATTCATTTGCTAAAAATGGTTGGAAATGTAACTATCATGTTAGATAATCTACGCTTCTAAGAGAAGAATAATCAACCACTTTATGCTTATCAAGTACAATTTTTACTGAAGAAAGAAGAAAAAAGAAAGAGAAGGAAGATTGCCCTATTTGCACCATTTTAAAGGATTACTTGTGTGCATTCAGATAAAGTAAAATGTAGCCACAACAGCTTGAAGAAATGTATTATTATTTAATATATTTATCTACAATTCTTATTTATCATGTCTATTCTGTAAGCAAGCATCTTAGATATTGATTTTAAATCAGGTGAGTTTACAAGCCCGTTCTGTGAATGAAAGTGTATGAAACTATGTTTGGGCAAATGGTATCAGACTGTTTTTCATTGTTATATATTAATAAACAAGTAGAGTTTAAGAGTGATAACCATCCTTATAAAATCTTAAATATATGCATATAATTTTCACAAAAGGGAAATATTTAAAGACAAGTAGCAATAGTTTAAGCCCACAGTTATTAGGTAAGTGGTTCATTTTAAGTTAGAAAACATAAAATTGATGTAGCTCCTGTCAAAAAATAATATTTACTGTTATTAGCTGAATGTTAGCTGATTTCTTATTTGAATTACTTTGTTTTGAAGGTTTAAATGAGGCCCTACTTGGACAATTCAAAATGGATGTTTAAAACGAACCTGTGAAATGGTGCATCAAATATTTAGATTTGAATGAATAATGTTATATAGGAACATGCCATTATATTTCTTGGAGGGAAATGAATATCACAATAATGTCAATAACGATCATATCAAGACTTAACAAAAAGCCATTAAAACTTGTGCCTGTCCTCAACATCTGTTTCATTTCACTGCATTATATACAGAGAGCATGAAATACATCTTTGCACCATGCAGTACATAATTAATTATATCAAGAGTATCGTTCTAAGGCATAAGCAGTGCATTATGTTGTTTGGAACTCCTGTTGAGTACCCTAGTGTGTGTGATAGCTTTACTGAAGTGTTAATTTGGAAGTCCAGCTACGAAGCTCATCTTTAGCAGAAATGACAAACCCCTGAATAAATTAGAGGTATTCCAGGGAGTGCAATGATTTGAAATCTCACAGATACAAGTTTGTTATCACAATTCATTTCCTATAATAAGAATAACTCAAATTTTTGTGAATTATGAAAAAATGTAAGAGATTGGTAGTAACTTTCCTATCAATAGTAGTGAAGAGATAGCTAGGACTGAATATTTATTTATTTGATGATGATGATGATAATGATGATGATGATGATGATGAATGATGATAAGGAGGAGGAGGAGAAGGATGATGATATCCATTCAGTCATGTCTGCCTCTTGACAATTCTATTTATTTAATTTATATGTCACCCGTCTGTCTCAAGTGACCTTGGCAGCACAATATGGCATATTCTGAACACAAACCTTATGTTCTTTATTTAGACCCAAATTAATAATCATGTTGATTTACCAATCGAATGTAGGAATTTGTTGGATATTATAATGTATGGATTTATGAGATATTATTTATCTGCCTTTTCAGGAAGTTGAAATGGTACACCTGTGAATCTCTCTTCATTGGGTAAGTTGAGCTGAAAAAGATTGACTAGTCCAAATTCTCCATGAAATTTCATAAATTTAATGGACTTGAACTTGGTTTTGCCCAGCTATAGTCCAACCTTTCAATTGCAATACACTGGCTCTCATTATTATCTGTACCATTTGTCAGAGGTGGTATTCAGCAGGTTCTGACCAGTTCTGGAGAACCGGTAGTGGAAATTTTGAGTAGTTTGGACAACCAGCAAATACCACCTTTGATGACTGGAGATTTTACAGTATCCTTCCCCTGCCACTCCCACCAAGCCACGCCCACAGAACCGGTAGGAAAAAAAATTGAATCCCTTTTAGAATTTTGACATTTAGACTTTTCCCCAGGGCATAGGGAATTCCTCTTTTTTATGACACAGACTAACATGGAAAAATGTTTTATTTTTCTTTTCTATTTCTAATTTCTTTCCTCATTATTCACTATTTTTATTTTCTTTATTTTTTCTTACAGATTTTCATTTATTAAACATTTCTTTATATTCATAATATATAGATAAACATACAAATGCTTAGACAATGTACATCTGTAAAATTAATAAAGTAAACTTTACTTTGGAATTAATGTTTTAAATATTACATATCAAGGGATATGTTGAACAAATGAACAGTAAGTCTTGTAGAAGACTTCAGTGGGAAGAAAAGGTATAGAATATAAAAAAAAAAAAAACCCAGACAACTGTCTTTGAAGATACTGAGGTAAAAGGTGATGCCCTGAATAGCTTCTGATTGCAACTGCTGTGTCCTTAAAGTTGCTGATTGCTTATTATAGATGTTCAGTAACTTGTTTGACGTGAGCAAGCAAAGGCTGTTAGAAAAATTGTGGAAAGGATATAGTCAATATGGAGATAATGAACTTATTAAGACAATTAACAGGGAGTCTATGTATGAATTTGGCAGCAGAAGCCAATAGAATGACCAGATACCTAAGTGTTCTGAAGGTTTGAATGTTCAACTACATGAGAATCTTAGAAGAGTTCATCTAGGAGATAAAACAGGAGCCTGGCAAGGAAAGTTTAAAGGAGAAATTTCTAAGGATTTTTCACTTTAAAGGAATAGTGAGCTAAATTGAATGCTTGAGGAGGAACATGAAGAAAATGTTTCTATTTATGGTAGTTTAACAAAGTTAATTATTTCATTGTTACCTATTACAGACTCTACCTGTCTTTGTATTTTTTTTCATTCTAAGATACAGCACAAAACAAGTTTTGCTGTGCTACATTATGCTAACCTTAACTAAGAGATATTTAATATAACAAAAGAGTATCTTAACATAATTATTTTTCTGTATTATACTGATAGTACAACATCTGATATTTTCTAAGCAAATACGCACAGAATTTGAACCAGGATTCCAAATTAGGGCTGTATTAATAAATGGGTTGATGAGCACTTGCTCCTGGGCCCCATGAGCATGGGGGCCCCATACTAATCTGTGTATGTTAACCCTTCAATGCACCTTGTATCATATAAATATATTATACACATATTATGCAAGTATATGTTTAATTTTATCAACCATTTACATTTTTATTCCTGTGAGTAGTTGTCATAGGGGCTCCAGTACACTGCTTTGCCCAGGGCCAATAATGGCGTTAAGACACTTCTACTCTAAATTACTGCTAAAAATATTATCTCATAGTGTGGGGCCAGAAAGAAGTCTTACTGTATTAAGAAGGTGACACACGCTAGAACAGATTACCAAAGCAAATCTAAAAATAGATGTAGACATAAGTAAAGATATAGACAGAACAAATCTTTACAGTGCAAAATCCTTTCACATTATTATATAATCTGTATTATATGAACAGGATTGTCTGTAGTTCACATTATTGCATATAACTGTATGCTGTTGACTAACATTCTCATGTTCAGAAAGAAAAATGGAAGATACCAAAATGATCTATAATAAACTGGATACTAATATACTGTATTTAGAGGGGAATTATTGCCATTATTGGTGTATGTTACATGCTCAATATAAGATGTATAGATTTATTAAGGTTAGGTTTTTCAGACCCCTCACTATCTTGATCATACTACCTTACTTCTATTAATCTTTAGTAATTTACTGATTTTCCATCCCTAAACTACCAGAAAAGGCCCTGAACCGAATCCATTCACTTACAGTAGACACTGGGTTGAAAGGAATCTAAAATATTTATTTCTAAAGTAAAGTGGTCATACTAGAAAGTTGATTTCATGTCTTTCAATCCTAATTTATGATTTGTACTATAGTTTTTGAAGATCCTTTATTCAATCTGTTACTTATAGTTACAGATCCTTTATTCAATCTGTTACTTATAGTTGTATCCCAACACATTGCAATGGACTGTGTAGTCCTAAATTATGAATTGAATTTTGCTTGCCTTTTCCATATTTTCTCCAATTATCTCAAATAACATGGGAAAACAAAAATGGACTATATGGGTTTCATAACATGTCCTTCATGTTGTAAACCACACAAATGCATGTAAACTAATGTTTTTGCAAAATCCATTCTCAGCTTCCTCAGATGTACAGCAGCAATGCAAAACCCTAAGTTGTGTCATTACCTTGTTATACTGCATTAGGGGAAAATCAGAGTGTGTGCTTAAGTTATTATTTTTATTCAGGCATGATAACTCAACACATAAGTCTTTTAAATGTAGCTCAAAGGGCTGATCAGTAATTTTCATAACGAACTACCTGAAGACATTGTAATGTATTTTTAAACGATTACTATAGTTTCAGCTAATTAAGCTGTCTTTCAGGTTCTCACAGACATAGATCCCAGGCTATTGTCCCTTGCAGCAAACCATATTGCAGCTGGAGTTTTACTGCATTTTCTGAAATTAGTGTGACCATTTGATACAAAATCCATGATCAAAACAAGAGAGGTGTTATAAAAGGCCATTACCAGCATTCTGGTGTCACCCTGCCTTCCAATCAGTTGTAATATATCACTGCCTATGCCATTTTTGGAGATGCCAGGATAATTGCACTGGTTGCTCATTTACTCTCAGGTAAATGCTCTCTCCTAATATTTGATAGAAAAATCCTTTTTCCAAAGGTGACTGGTTTTTCAGTGTGGCATATATGAACCTAATAGCATTTTATGCAGGATATGATGTCTGTTATGGCAGCCAACCCCTATAAAAAATAAAATAAAATGATATGCTTCTGTATAAACAGTAAGCATAACATGTGTTTGCAATTGGATATGCTTTTAATAAGCATCACCACACACGTTAACCACACAATAATCATTAAGTTTTAGATCATTCTAAAGTCTACTTTAGATTTAGACTATTAGTATAAGATATAGGTCCTGCGATTATAAGTTGGATTTTTGATTTTCGAAAACCTTTCAAGGAAAGAGAGAATGTGTAACAAAGTATTTTGTGTTTGTTTCCGTTGAAATCAGAAAAATGTGAAACCTAATGTGAATATATAAAATGAGTATCTTAGTTTAGGTTTGAAAGTTTGTTTAGTGCCTCTGTAACATTGCTGAAAACATGAAAACTGTGATCTTGTCATTTCTTAGCCAACAATTCTAAGGATTCTGAATTACTGCCCATCTGGGTTTGCTTTTGCTATTGATTCAATCACATACCATTCTTTCATTTTTTAAAAAATAATGATGATGAAGGGTCCTAGGTGCTCTCTGAACTTGCTTGTTTTCTTGCAGGTTTCATTACCCAAAGTAAGTAACATCATCACTGCTAGCACCAAGGACTTCACATGTCAATCTTGAGAAACAAATATTCTCCTTTATTAATAATAAGGATAAGAAGAAAAGCATGTTTTCTAGGCTATTGTTGTTAACAGACTATAGCTATTTCATGCTGCTTCTATGTTTTAGCACCAGCCTGTCTTTCAGCCTTTCTTGTTTCATTCGGAGAAAAAGATAGAGTCATGAATATGTCATGCGCTCTGTATTTGTAACTGTCTGTGAGAAAGAAAATGTTCAATATTACCACTACCATTTTTTAAGCAAGTGTATTTGCATCTACTGATTAATTTTTGAATTTCTAAAGACATTATTTGAATCTACATTTTTAGAAAAAAACAACCAGTTTCCATTTCTATCTTGGCATGGCCTTCAGTAAAGAATAAGTATGATTAAATCTCACTTCCTCATCAATAAAATGACAACTATTAGAACAAATATGACCGGTGTTCCCATGCTACATTATTTTTTCATGTACTTAGTTTTCATTTTGTCAGGTGTGATTTTAATAACAATTCTGAAACATCACAAAATATTGGTTGGCTGGCTTTGGCCTACTAATTATGCCATCATCAGTTAGTATTTGAAGACCATTGACTACATATGAATTAACTCAACACTGCTTTAAATAAAAATTGCAAGTTGTTTACATGTGTATTTCCACATTATCATAGAATTTATATTTTAATAAAGCACCATCTCTTTCAAGCACAGCTTCAAAAAATAAGTCAAGACCTGCCAGAAATGGATTAAAATATCATACTGCAACAATCAAAAGGAAACACAATGATCAACCCATACTAGAGTGCAATCTCCATGAATTTGCAAGCAATCAAACATGTGGGCACATTTTTAGTTTTAACAAGGTCTCAATTTCATACAGAAAATTTTTGTAAGTCTTTAAAATCATGGTGATTTAAAGAGCTAACATTATTACTTGTATTGCTTTTCTTTTTCTTGTTACCATTTTGTAAACATAAAGGATTTTTGTTATATTTCATGTGCCTGATGATAATGAGACTCATACAATCCCTGACACTTTGATTAAACTTCAGACATGAGAAAAACTCAGAGAAGATGTTCAAAGAATATTAGAATTGAAACACAACGTTATAGATTATCACCATCTCTTACAGAAGCACTCCAGGCTGTCAATCCTGTTCCTATTTTATTTATTGGATGCAGATCAGTGTTTCTTAACTTTGGTAACTTTAAGATTTATTCAACACCCAGAATTCTGGGAGTCGAAGTCCACAAGTATTAAAGTTGCCAAGGCTCAGAAACACTAACATAGACTATGCATATTCTCCTCAAACTTCTCTTTTCTATTCCAGCTGACTCGTAGCATTCCTTAGCTCCACTGCTAAGTGCTTATTTGCTAGTGTTATTGGGCTTATTTGTGGAATTGCTATTCTTGTTTTGGCAATGCCCAATGCCCAGTATTCTATTGATACTTCCCATGTGTCAATTAATGGCCTAGTTTGGGTGCCATTTCTGGTCCTAAAGTTATGAAATATAAATGTGAATAAAGATTTTTGGGATACCATATTTTTTGGATACCTGTTCCTGTCGAATCAATTTTTAAATATCTCTGCATTGTCTTAATGCCAGAGTGGCAAGAAACAAGCTCTAAAGCAAATGCCAGAAAATGAGGAGTATTTCCTAAATTTAGTTGTTTAGTAGAGTCATAGTGACAAAGCATTTCTCAAATGCATATTTCAAACCTTTCACAACATGTGGGAATTTGAAAATAAAATGGATAAAATGTTATTCTCAAAATGATTTATTAATGATCTTGCTTAAAAATAGAAAATTTCACTGCCACTGGGAATATTCATTGTGCTTAGTAGGAGGAGCTGTATCCTGATGGAATTAGTATTTAGCTTTCTGCACTTCACTGTTCATATGACTCATGTTAATTTACACTAATAAATATAGATACATAACACCTATCAAATAAGGTTTAAATGCTGTTTTGTAGTTGAGACCAAACATAGTTGCCCACTTTACATTTTACTAAATTTATTTTTCATTCTATGGTTATAGAACAGAGAAAAGAATGTTAGACGTGAGGGAAAGATTCATGACTTAAGGGTTGCCCTTACAACAACTGGGAGCCAATGTATATCATATGTCAACCCATAAAATGTAATTCTTTTAGTTTTAGTCAACATGTTTCTGGCAAAGGATCCAGAGACCAAGGATAAGGGAGAAAAACAGCACAGACTAAAATTAACTAATAATTAAGTTCCAAGGTAAGAAAATGTGTAAAACTCTCCATCATGTACAAGTTGCTTGAACTGAAAAACAAATCTAGAACAAGATTTAATAGCAGCTATGGTCCATCAGGTAGTTGGTTTAATTGTTACCCCCTTATACTTTTGCCTCTATCTCACTGCTAGCCCACATCTAAGACAGTTTTGGGATGTTCTGATGCAGAAATAGTATTACCCCATCATACTGGTACAAGACAATACATACAGATAATCTAGATAAATAACAGAATAAAAGGAAGATCTTCTAGTCTAACCCCCTGCACAAACAGGAGATCCTATGCCATTCTGGACAAATAGCTCTCCAATCTCTTCTTAAAAATTTCCAGTGATGGAGAACTATGTAGAGAACTTGTGAAGGCAAGCTGTTCCATTGGTTAATTGTTCTCGCTGTCAGGAAATCAGTCCTTAGTTCTAGGTAGTTTCTCTCCTTGAATAGTTTCCATCCATTACTTCATGACTTCTTGTTTTGGTGCTTTGGAAACTAGGTTGACCTTTTCTTCTTAATGAGAGCCCTGCAAATATTGGAACACTGCTATCATGTTTCCCCAGTCCTCCTTTTCACTTGACTAGACATACCCTAGATACCAGCCTGCCATAGACTATGGGAGGAGGAACCTGAGAGGAAGGAGAAAGCCTTCCTTTGTGCTTCCTGAGACATCGACTCATCATCCCAAGGCCAGAGACCTGAGGAGAGGATGCCACAGCTCACCATTGAGGCCTTATGATGCAGGCACCGTTACCAAAACAATTCCTTTGAATGTAACTGACATTAGGGAGATAACGGGGAAGCGGGGGGCGGAATAGGAAAGGAAAACTTAACTAGGGAACCTTTGTGTGCAAACTTTTGCTTCTGGCTTTGCTATATTGTAACTGGTTGGCTTTTATTAAATGGAGTTGAGGGTCTTTCTTTTTTAGGAGCCTGAGTTGGGGCAGGTGTGACACAATGTTTGTGGTAGTTCTAATCTAACCTAACAGGCAGTTCTAATCAGACATAGTACAGAATGAGTACTCAAGTTCCACTAATTATATTTTCTTGATTACCACTACCAGTTGACCCGAACGCCATAGAAGTGCTAACCCAATGTACGCAGATGGTAGAAAAGTCTAGATGTGTATAAACCAACTCAGACTAAATTCTACTAAGATGATGATGATGTGAGACATTCAGAAAATGTCCCTGGCCTGAGATAATCCACATGTTTGTCCTGGTAGGGCCTCTATGGCTGAGGAGAATGATGACTCTGATGAGGGGCCAGGACCATCAGAGTGGACTGCTGCCTTCAGAGATTGTGGGGGCTGGAAGCAGTGATAAGGAGGTTCCCGAGGAGTCTGTGCCAAGTGCACGTGCATGAAGGTTTACTCGGAGGAAAGAACAATTACAGCAACACAGGTGACTCGGGAGTAAGGCTGCAAGGTGATGGTCCCTTCCTCAAGAGGATAAAAGCCAGGTTTGAAAAAGCGTTCTTTGCAGAAAGCAAAGAAGCTCTGAAATTCAACTGGTAGACATATTAGTTCGTGTTTGGAGAATTCTGTAATTAGTTCTTATCTCTGGTTTTTGGCAGCCTCTTTCTTGTTGGAGCTAATAGTTGGAAAGTAGCCTTTTATCTGTAAAGGAACAGCATTGTGATTAAACCTTAAAAGGTGGGGGCTGCTGCCTTTGTCTGTGTTTGCTCTCTGGGAACCCAGTTGGGTCAGAACAATCATTTTGGAATTATGGTCCATCTTTCAAAATGTTAAATTTGATGGGCATAGACAAACTCATGCTATCTATTTAACAGAAGGTAAACTGATATATTTGCTTTCTAACATACACACTTGCTCCAAGGGTTGTTTTTTTTTTTTTTGGCGTGTCTGTTTCTTTTTTCCCATACAGAAGAACATACTATCCAGTGAAACCCTGGGCTGGAAGCATCCACATTTATTTTCTAAGAATGCCTCTGAGGTTTATGTGAGGCTCAAAGGCATTGTTAAAAACACTGCTTCTATTTGAGGCTGGTGCTTTAGTTTTTAGCATGCTAACTTACTATTTATTTTTTAATTAAAAGAATTTTTTTTTAAAAAAACCAGGTGAAACAAGTAATTTAGGGACATTTCAAATGTACATTAGTTCCCATAATTCCCTTATTGTAATCCAGGATTCTGCTATAACTAAACCTTTGTATGAGCAACTTAAATCACTGAAATCAGCATTTTTGTCTTGTGTTTGCCTCAGTTTTGACTTTCGCTTCTTCCTTCCCACTATCTATATAGGAAGAACTTTGATTACTCCAGTAAAGTGTCTTGAACACTAAAGGTGATATATATAAAACTTAAAAATATATAACTTATCAATACTTTTATGATTTTTTAAATCAACATTAGATTTCCTGAGTTTTAATAGAAATTGACATGCCGTGAATTGATAGCTGCTTTATTTTAGCTATTCACATATTCTCTCTGGTTCAAAATCTCTATTAAAAAGCCTAAAATGTGCTGTACGGTGAGCATATTTTAGATTTTTCAAAGAAATAAAGATTGTACCTAATTTCAAGCTAGACAGAACTCCAGAATCAGCTCCAATCTAAGAACAATCCCAAAACTAGTAAATGGTCTTAACAGAGGGTTGTTTTTTTAAGCACCTATGTTTAATCAATTTGATCAAATTTAACCTCTGTAAAGTAGGCTTTGCCTGCATAAGTCATGCACACCCCTGCTGTGTTAAAGGAGAAAATCTACTGTATCTAGGAAACTACAGCCAGCTAATCAACTTTAACAATATATTATTTTCATGTTTTAAATTTTTCCTTCCTGTCTAAATCCTATGGGCAATCGAACAGAACCCAGAATACCTCTGGCATCTTTTGTTTTATAAGCTTCTAAGTTCAGCTCTTGGATAATATTTACTTTGTTCATAACTGCATGAGTTGTGTAAAAAATGTACAGAAGATAGGCAAAGGTTAGTTCTGATAATAAGTGGGATCCAGATGTAATAGCAGATTCTTGCTTTATTTATTTTTTACATCCAATCCATGCCAAAAATGAAGAGGGGAAAGAATAAAAGTCATAAAGAAATCTCAGCACAGCGGTAGTAAGTAGCAAAACAGGGCTGGCTCTAATGTTAGGCAGAATAATGCAAATTTCATTCTGATAGATGCTGGGTGGTGGTAGGAAATAGCCATAGCAATAGCACTCAGACCTATATACCACTTCACAGTGCTTTAGAGCAAGGGTCTCCAACCATGGCAACTTTAAGCCTGGAGGACTTCAACTCCCAGAATTGCAATTCTGGGAGTTGAAGTCCTCCAGGCTTAAAGTTGCCCAAGATTGGAGACCCCTGTTCTAAAAGTTGCCAAGGTTGGAGACCCTGGCTTTAGAGCTCTATCTAAGCAGTTTACATAGTAACATATTACCCCCAACAATCTTGATTCTCATTTTACCAACTTGGAAGAATGGAAGGCTGAGTCAGCCTTGAGTCAGTGAGAATCAAACTGCTGGAAATCTGCAGAATTAGCCTGCAATACTGCATTCTAACCACTGTGCCACCATGGTTCTTTTTGAGCATTTGAAGAAACAGTTATGGGATCTAAACTCAATGTCCCCTTTTCTCTTCCCAATTTTGGAGAAAGTTTTAATTGCCAATGCAGCAGTTTTTCTACATGGAACAAGTCACAGTGAGAAAGAGCCAGCCTGGTACAAAACCTTGTGATTTAATTGTATTTGTCTATTTATTCCAGATTTGGAAGGAAAACCAGCTATCAGCAAAGATGACCAACTATATACAATAGGACTCATCCTGAAAGTCTGGCAAAGTACATTTCCTTCTACTTTAATCCATATTCCTTTTCTAGAACCTGGAAGATAGATTGAAAGTTAATTATGAAATTATATACTTTCATGGGAAGCTTCTTTGGTGAAGAGCAAGATTTCTTTGTACCCGGTGCATCCAATATTCATAATTTCCTTCCCTCATATTAGAACAACATTTGTCATTCAGTTTTATTTGTGATCTGAATCTCTACCTGCTAGCTTGACACTTGGATAGCCATCAGTGAATGTGATTTAATAGTTGCTGCTTTTGTTCCTGGCACCAAAATGATTTAAGGTCATCTTTCATTTATTCGCTCCTCTTCCCAAAGCCATTTCATTCTAATTGAAGGGAATTAAGTGAGTCCCACTTGTCACATATTGTAAGAGGTTACCTCGAGTGGGCTATATTTTGCTCCAGTAAAAAGATTTTCTGTCCTTGTTTAAACTGAGCATCAATTTTTGCAAAGTGCAAAATTATTGAAACTTGTGTGTCATGCAGCACAATATATATGAATGAAGGAATATACATTTTCAATAGGTAGTAAACATTGGTATAAATAAAGGGGAGAGGAAATTCTGCGCTGTAGCTAGATCAGAGATATATAATCAAAGGTTATGCTCCAATAACTGTGCATTTCTTACCTCTTTCCAATGGTAGCTGATATTTTGAATGGTATAAAAAAATGGAGCAGAGATCTAAGACAAAATCTTCACTAATTTAAAGGATGAAGAAGAACTTTGATCAAACAGAAACTCTTCCAATCACAGAACAGGCCACTTGGATCAAAGTCTTAACACTAGTTAACCAGCTAACCTAGTTATTTGGACATTGCCATTACATGTAACCATTGGCCATCTTATTTCTGTTATTTACCAAGTAACTGATGTACGTAGAAAAATTCAAATAATATTTTTCTTATGAATGAACGAAGTATAAAGTGAGCTTAATTTATATCAGTCAGCAAACCTCAGTTCATTTTAATGATTTGGGCTTTTTGTTATCTGCTTGTATCTTTTAAAAAGGCTAATATAGAATGAGAGGATAAAGGGATTTTCTCTTGCATGAAAACAATTAACTGTTTCTGAAAATTTTCAAATATTTTAGATTGCCTCAACTTCTTTGCTGAATATTCATTAAATGTATTTTCTTTGAGAAGGGGATATAAATCCAGAGCAAACCAACACATACCCATTTTAAACTTTGTCAAAAAACATGCATATTTCTAAAGAAGGTTCTTTCTCCTTCTATAAGCATTTTCTAAAATCATATATAATCAGGAGCAATGGCAACTGCTGCACAGAGTAAGGACTGTATAAGCCTCAAGAAATCCAAATGAATTCAATCCCATTAAATGTAATGGTGTGGTAAATCTCACTACACCATCTGCTGTGGAACACTGCTACACTATTGGAATTCTACATCTTATTTACATAACAGATAAGAATGTGATGAGAGATTTATATAGCAAATGAATATCCAGAGAACAAGAAGCTCTAATTTTTCATCTATTCACATCTGGAGGACTTTTACATTAGAATGTACATACTGAGTATGTATATGAAAGATATGGTTATTTAGCCCTCTTTAAAGTCAATATCCTTTCCTCTGATTATTATATTTTTAAACCAAAAAAATAAATAAAAAGCTTGGCTGCCTTAAAAAGCATTCAGTGCTTTCATTAAATAAAAATGTTGTTTTCCCTAAATTAGTACATTTCTGAAAGAAATTTTTATTTAGCATCCTGGAAGAAAGGGCATATCATATTTAAAACATCTGTGTTGGGAATTCTGAAAACCACTCAGGGGCAAAACATTAAGGAAGGATATGCCACACATTCAGCCCTGTCTTCACTTAGCCATTAAGATTGACAGCCTTTATATCTGAGATTTGTAACTTCATTTACCTGATACTAACTGAAAATGGTCCATATCATATTGCACTTCAGTGCAGTCTGGAAGACAACTCTTATGGGAAGAGTAACAAAGAAGAATCTATGTTTTGCTGATCTGTCTTGATCATTATTTCAAATTCAGTAAATTCAAAGCCATTCTTTTTGCTCCATAACAGTCTTTGATAAATGCTTCTTATTAGCATTCAGCATTATCTTTTTATTCCAGATATGAGTAATCCTAGAATAAAATCCCACAAAATTTGGACATAATTTTTGTATATAAAAACAAGTCATATAAAAAATTTATAGGCAATGGTATAATAAGATTCTTATATTTTTAATGAAGCAGGGAAATTAAGAAAGTCTGCAGAGGAAGTTTATGGGTAGACTCAACAACTGTAGTTTGTTGAACAAATTATAATGATCTGGTTTGCATAGCTTTTCGAGCTAAAAACAAACTAAGAGTATATTCTATCATTATGTGTGTATTCACAATTAGATTCTCTCCATGCTTGGATATAATTATATTTTATCACTATTTATCTATTATTACTTATGGCCATGACTTGGATAAGTGGACTCCTAAATTTAAGAGACAGAATAACTGGATATTCGTTTCTACTTCAAAGTCCTATTCCAGGCCAAACAATATATTGAACTTGAAATTATTGCTAGGTTTTAGGAAATTTATTATTTCATTGTGTTTCCCCTCGATCAGTTTAAGGAAAGGATGGTGGTCTTGTTTTCCCTAGTTCTCAATTCTGAGAAAAGAGATCTAATATATAGGTTTAAGACTCATAGATAGAAAGTGACATACTGTTCTTTGCAACTGGAAAATCTGTAGAAATGCTTCTTTACTTATATTCAGTAATATATCTCTACAAAGTAGAACACTTGATTGTTTTTGATGGACATACCACTGTATAGACCTGTATACTGAAGTCAATCTGATGCAGTTTGAGTCTGACCTTTCTATTCCCTGCAGATTTTTAATAATTTAAGGGAAACGAATGTACCTATAGTTCAATTTGTTAGAATTACACTAAATTGTACTTAAAACTAAATTGTACTTAGCTGAAAGTATATTAGTAGTTTACATTAATTTTGACCAGATAAACTAATTTCATTAATTGCACTCTAAATATAACAAAGCTAAAATACTAAATGATCACCAACACTAAAAAAGAGAAATCAGTTAAAATGGATTGTCACTAGAAAAAAACCATTTATTCTTTGCCAGTATAAATGTTCAAATCTCTTTTTATTGCCTTGGAGTCTGATCTACACAAGATATTCTAGCATTAGTGCATAGCGGAAAAAAGATATAAGCAAAAGATATATAGTTCTTATGTTGGGAACCTGGTTGTATACTTTTAGACATGTTTACAAAGTAAAGGATTTCTAACAAAATGTTCATGGAAAAAAATGTTGCATTGTTTTCCTACTTTACAGGACATTTTTGCATGTACCAGTCAAAAGTGATTCAACATATCTAAAAATAAAATTATCTCTTTAAATGGATGAGTAATAATTAAAAGAAAATATGTGGTTGTCTGTGGGTATATACATGCACACTAAACTACACATACACCTGAACCCTCTGACAGTTTTCTTATTAACTAAAGAGCTATGAATCATAAAAACTATATTGACATCTGTGCTATAATAATTGTTATATTTTCAAGGGGGAAAATATCCTAAGGCCTACATTTGGCCTCACATTAAAGGTGGCAGCTTGTAAACTATATGTCTTAGCTTGTCAGAAAATCACCTAGTACAGTTAAAATACATTGCAGTAATTTGCCAGTGCAAGACTGGTGATGTTAATGAAACCAGACATCAGTAACTAGAGAATTTTTTATGGATTCTGAAATCTTGTACTAAACAATTACTGAAGTAGTTGCTCATCTACATTCTACATATTCCCCCCAGAATTATTTCTTTAATTCAAATCTGCAGACATAAAAGGAGTTCTGTTGAATGTTATAATTAATTTAGTATCTAAGTATCTTTCAAATGTTATAGGAAATACTGATAGTCCTTGATGAAGGTATTCATCAAATTTCTTCAATAAAAAGGGATATTGAAAATTGTAATTCAGCAATATCTGGGAGAATAGCAGCTTTAAATTCTAACCCAAAAATGAAAATGAATTTCACACATAGTTCATATATAGATTATACTGCGTCAGTTCAACTTATTTGGTAAGAAATATGAAAAGGAATGTAAAGTTTCTGATGGAATTGCAGGAGTGATTAATCCCAGAGTTTACATATATACCTACTGCTGAATTTTGGGGCAAAAGAATTGAAAATGATTTTATTTATAAAACTTGTTGATTTTGATTAAGCATGCTAATATGAAGAATACAGCAAAGTATGCAACTGGAAAACTATTTAGTTATGATCTATTACTTATTATGTGTATTATAGGGCATATTTTAAAACTGTGCAACATTTAAATATTCATATTCTGTTTACTAAAAAAATATTGATAATGAATCAAAACAAAAATTATCTTCCAATACTGGCATTTTCACAAGCTTTGGCTAGATCAAACTGGTTAGTGTTAGAAATAGTCATATATTAAGGATACCAAACAAATATCCATTGGCTAATAAGCTCAGATCTATATAGTGCCATTAAAAAATGCCATGCTATGTGACACCCAAACTGCAGGTATAGACTTAAAATAATATTGTATAATATTACAGCAAAATATATTTTTATTTCAGTGGGATTAAAGGTATAAAAAGAAAAGAACAAGAAAAATATTTTAATTGTTAAATTATTAGAGATTTTTTCAATGAGGAAATCATTTAAATTGTTTGTAGAGGGTTGTAAAATACAAACCTCAAAGGCAGAATACTGTTTCTTTGATCTTAAAAGGACTGCAAAAGGATGGTCTCACTTGTGTTTATTCAAATATTTGCAGGTAAATGCTGATAATACAAAGCTGCAGAATTTAGCATAGGTAATTTGCATATCAAGAGCCTGAATATAAATACCAATTCGGGTGTCTGAAATGTTGCTGAAAACTAATAATGGCTTGAAACAAATATGGTTAATGGCAGAGCTGGGCCAAGCTTGCACAGTAAGTGTTTTATTTGATGGATTTCACCTCTGAGCTGTTTGTTAATTGTTTATGAATGGAGGAGGGGTTGAACAGGCAGAAAGGAAGAGATGTAAAACCCTTTAGTTTTTGCTTTTATAGATATTCAGACACTCTATGCAAATCAGTCTACATTCTTCCTTTAAATCTCCTTTTCTTGTTAGAATTCAGCCAGAAATTACTGCTATTAATCATGGATGACAAAAACTTTGTAGCAAACTTTCTAATTGTTTAAATCGTTGACGTACAACTTTGACCAGCACAAAAGGTGGACTATCGTTTAGTAACTAGTGTTGCAAATTTATATAATCCATTCTAAATGAATGAATGGAACAACAACTTGTCCCTTGATATTATGGTATGTCATTTGTATTTTTTTAATTATGTTCAAAGCAAACAACCTAAGAACTTAATATACTTCATGGCATAGGACTGGGTTACTTGAGGGGATACCTTCTTCCAAGAACTTCTACCTGCCCACACAACCACATTGGGTGACCATGCTCCAGCTATTTTCTTTTAAATCTAGTCATCTTTTCTGTGCTTGTTTCTGATCCCCTCAATATGCCATATGTCCAACTCTTCTGATCTTGAGGAAAGGGATAAGATCTGGCTCTTCCCTCAGGCATTAGGAGCCAGTCAAATAGGACACATACCCTGCTTGAGGTTTGTTCTGTGCTTTGTTAACATTGTATATATTGTATTATGTATTGATATGTGTTTTTCTCTTGCTTCTTTGATTTATCCTTTGGTTGTATACCATCCAATGTCACACTATTTGAGTTGTATGACCTTATAATTCTTAAAAGTAATGTTTAAATGCTCGGTGTAGAATTCACATAGAATGAGACATAAAAAACATGTTCCCCTTGTTTTTAAAGCAAATGAATGATTGTATAAAATACAAATACAAAAAAAATAATTTGAATGAAAATGATGAATTGATACTGATGAATCTTCATCAATAATTTTCAAATAAATTTTCTGCTTATATATGTTTGTTTTTCCCTTCTTTGGGCAATGAACTAAGCCCTGTTACTTATTACTCCTTCAGTACTACTCTGTTTTGTTATTAATTCTTGTTGCTTTTAACAAGATATGTACTTTTTAAGATTTTAAATTTGTAAAGATATCTTATATGATATGAAATGGTTAACATATTGAATGAATTGATGAATGAATGAATAACATGGATACCAAGGAGATTAATGTATGTTCCAGAGGAACTCAGTCCAGATATTATGTGAGAAAGAAACAACAAAGTACTAAGCATGGAAGAGTAACCACATGCAATTTTTGGATTTGAGTGAACATTAATCAGCCAGGGTCCCACACTCAATGGAGATTGTCTAGCATTCACACAAAGAAGCCTTCTTTATTAGAAGACAGTGCAAGCGAAGGACAGACAAGATGTGTGATGACCTGAGGCATGGCACACAGGTAATACAGTCACATAAGTAAGAAAAGTCCCTTTAATACCTCCAACTTTGCCCCCAATGTCCAGTTACCTTCAGCTGGAGAAAAAACTCTCCCAAGAACAGTCTTTAAGTGGAAGAAATTCAGTTCTAAAACAAAGTACATATAAACTGTAAATAAACATCCACACAAACTACACTGCAGAAATTAGGGCAAATAGGCGGCAATATAAATCAAATCAATAAATAAATCAATCAATCAATAAACTGGACAGGGCAGGATGAGGAATTGCAGGCTTCAAAGGCCAACAAAACACACACAATTGGGAAGACGCCAGGAACTCAGATAAGCCTCGACAAAACGAGATAATATACAATTTGTTTCCAACAAATTCCTGTGTGCAAACTCCCTTTTTAAACACTGTATTCCCAGCTGTAGCTAATGAAGGGAATCAGGGTCCTAATGAAGGGAATCAGGGCCCTAATGAAGGGAATCAGGGCCACGCAACTCACATTGCTCCCTTCTCTGTTCCTCCCTGCATGTCCTAGGATGAAGAGGGGGTGGGCCTGGATCTTCCTCTGAATTCCCTCTGCCTTGTTCTAACTCTTTCCTGCTCTGCCCAGCCAGACTGTGCCCTTCCCCAGTTTCTTCCACAGCCAACGGAGCCACACTCCCACTCCCTGTCAACTGCTCTGCTCCCCCTCGGAATCAAATTCTGACAGGGGCATGACAAGATGGATGGACTTCAGGAGCAGGCAAAGGCTTAAACAGAGATCTCTAGATTGCATACATGATGTGCTACCAAATCATATGTGGCTGTATTTTGTGCATCTACAACAAATACCTTCAGAAAATATTTACCTTACTCAATATTATCTTCCAAAATTTATTGATGCAGGCAAGCCACTTACTATGTGATGAATCTGGGAAAGGTTTGCCACTGGTAAGACCTCCAATTTCATGTTTTTATTATAAAGTATTAAAAAAAACCCATCATTTCCCTGAATCTGTTATCTGAACTATGTTAGCTGCCAAATGTAGCAGAGTCATATATGATTTTTACTTCCAAGTTACTCATATTTTCTTTAGAATGTAACAAATGTTAAAACTCGAATACATTACAATCTGCAACATACTTATAGAATTCTACTATATATTTCTGTAAAATTTACTGAATTGTATATGCGAACTGCTGTGAAGATTGAAATTCTGATGAGAAAAGATTCAATCTCCTTTATGGAGATTGGCTAAATCAGTTGTGAGAGTTTGCTTCCATGTCTAGAATAGTTTACCTTGAAAGTAAATCTAACACAGAATTCAATTTAATTTGAGAACCATCTTAGATTACAGTTTAATATATAGTACCACATCCACAATTTAAACTCTTAATATTGCAGTTTTATAGGACATCTTAAATTAGAACAAGCTTCTAATAATATACACAAAATATATAGAAGTTTCATGATTCATACTGTTCTCTTCATCATTTCTATAATATACTTGGTTTTCTTTAATCACAATGAAATATTGAAAAATCATAATTTTAATATTATTTTTTCTTCTTTAGTTATTTAGTTCTATTCCTTTGTCCTTTTTTGTTCTTTTCTTTTTCTGTTTAAATATTTTTTTCTTTAAAATGTACAATAAAATATATTGCTGCAAAAACAAATTAGTGAAATTTCTGGTAGTCCCCTGTTGTCACATAAGCTATGACTAGAAAGAGACATGAAGTTCAATATGCAACTAATTCCTCCCCAAAATATTTTTCCTGGTTTATTTAAGCCTGTTCTTTGACCAGAAGAATGTGCTAAGTAATATATTACTCCATGAAATTATAACATAATCAAATCTGCCTAAATATTGGATAGTTACTAAATACTGACCCTCCTGAATCAGGATTCACAATAGATAGGTAGGGAATTGTTACAAAAAGTTAAAGTGAACCTGGGTTGCCCTTGACTTTGATTGTCAGCAAGTTGCAAAAAGTGATCACATGACACCGGGAGTGCAACCCTCATAAATATGAGCCCATTGCCAAGAGTCCAAATTTTGATCATGTGACCAGGGATATGCTGCAATGGTCATAAGTGTGAAAAATTGTCATGTCACTTTTTTCAGTGCTGTTTTAACTTTGAACAGTCACTAAACAAATGATTGTAAGTCAAGAACTACCTGTATTATTATAAATATTGTATGCATGCTGTATGTCTATCTATTCCATGGGTATAATTAATGTGCGAATACCCATTAAGTACTCTGCTAACTAATCACAAATGGTTTGTGCTGTATTCCAGTAGGAGATGCATATCAGTGATATATGGGGCATAAGCAAATAATGAACCAAACCAACCACATGCATATTTATTCTTATTCTATCTGTAAGCTGCTTCATGATCTTTCTTTGGCTTCATCTGTAATCTGCTTCACCCTTCTATCTGTTTCTGTTTTGCTTCCCGTGCTGTGGATAAAACAGACTGCTTTTGTCAACGGTCTGAATTGTTGATTTGCAGATGACTTTTGAAATTAAGTAAAATCCATAGATTGCACGTCTGTGGTTTGCATTATCCTCTTTAGGCAGGAAAAACAAAAGAACTTTTATGTGTCATAAATCTTTTTATCGCAGAAGCTGTCAAAACAGCACCCGTCCTATAATTTTGGGGGGTAGGAAACAAAAACATTTTCCAGTTTTTTCTTCTAGTTTTTCAGGTAAAGAATGAAAGTATACCCACCAAGTTGATGCTCTGAGCACCAGAGGACAGGAAATTCAAAAAGAGTGAGGGCTTGGCAGTTTTTTAGCTCCGGGCCTGCTCTCTGATAATGGCACCATACACATCCCTTTGTAAGCTTTTCTACTAGTGTTGCTCCAGTCCTTACAGTTCAGCTCTGGCATCCCAGCTGCTCCTCCTCTGTTCTGACTCACTGATATTTTAGCAATCTACTCTGTCCAGTTTACTGCCTCTTTTGCCAGGTGTGTGTGTGTGTGTGTGTGTGTGAGTGTATGAGAGAGAGAGAAATTTTGCAATTCATTTTGATAAACTGTACATAAATGATTTTCTGCCTTGCTTTTCCTACTGATTTTTCTTCTTCTTTGTTTTCCAAAATCAGATGCACAAGTCAGGTCTTGCCAAAAAGCTGCTATTCCTTCAGTATCTGAGAAAATCAGAGCTTTGCCTATACTTGGTCATTCCCAGTCCTCATCTGTCATAAGCAATCAGGCTTTTGTGGGACAGGAGAAGTAGAACCAGAAGAGATACTGCGCAGTTGACTCTGGACAGTCAGCCAGGTAGTAGATAGCTTCTTGGCTTATGTAATGATCCACAGTTATTATTCTCCGTTTCTATTCTCTATTCTCTTTCATTTTCATCTTTTTATACAAGGGCTATTTGTGTAGGTAGTTTCAGACACCTTTTTTTTTCTTTTTTGTAAAATTAGATGCAATTCATCCTGTATTGAAATACAGTTTATATAGTGCTACCTCTTCTAACTTACACACAAGGATCTTATGAAGTACTTTGAGCTGAGAAAGACATTGGCCTAAAATCACCCCTATTAGCTTTCAAAGCTAATAGTAGACTTGAGTTTGGAACTTTTCAGTCAAATACCTTCAACCATGGCATTATACTGGTTCCCATATTTTTTCCATAAGTCTGTTTTTGTGTTTTTTTAAAACTAAATAAATATTTAAGATAGAATTGCAAGTATCAGGAGTTATGGAGTTATCTGGAAATTCTAAATGCTTGTGCATGCCTGCCCTATCTTACAGCCAATGAAAGAAGCTGTGCTTAGGTTGATTTCAACTTTATTTTTCTTCTCTGCAAGAACCTCATGGTTTATTTGAAGGCATGATGCAGATTGCTGTCTTGCTGAAATATCCATCCTCTTTTCACTTTCCATTTATTCACTCACTGTAGGATATTAGCTTCCAACATAAGTTGATATTTAGCTGGATATATTTTTCCTTCATCTATGTAATATTGCTGGTACCATTGGCTGTCACATAACCCCAAAGTATAAGACACCTAAGCATATACTTACCAACTGAAAAGATATTCTTTTCTTCAGATGTTGCTGCTTTTCCCCTCTCTAAATGTGGTTGTGGCTAAAAAAAAATCAAGTTTTGTTCCAAGACATTTCAGGCTGATCAAGTTTTTCTTTGGCATATTCTACGCAATGAACTTTGTGATGAGGTTGGGTTCATTCAGACCACCATCCCATACAGATTGTGACAGAATGAAACAGTTAAACATTGGCTGCCCAAGGTCTATAAATTATACTTCTATCCAACAGACCAGAGGTCTCCAAATTTGGCAACTTTAAGACTTGTGGACAAACTCCCAGAATTTCTCAGCCAGCCAGTTTAGAGATCCCTGCAATAGACAAAGTCTGGGAAGAACTAAAAAATAAAACATAAGGGGTTTCTTAGAGAGAGTAAAACTGAAAAAAACAACTAATGGATTGACAGAAGATATGAATCTGAATTTGAAAAGAAGGAGAAGGGAAATGATTAGGAGGCAAAGTTTTGGGCTGCCAAAGAGAACAGATTCCAGAGATTTTCAAGACCACTGAGGAGGAATGAGCATAGAGATCTAAACAAGGTAGACAGATTGCCTAAATATTCAGAGAACAAGAAGACTGAGAGACATTAGTTTTCTTTCTGACAACTGTTGTAAATGCCAACTGTACTCTGGACCTGTGGTCAGTTAAACATTTAATTAGGTCATTTGTGGTGATTTGCCATGTAGATCTGAGCATTTTTCAAATAGTTCCATTTTTTCTTGGGTTCCCAAATCTTGTCTCAATTTCAACAATTCATATAACTTTACTTTCTTAATATTGAGTCTGACCATTGAAATTTCTTGCTGAAGCATTTTGTGGTGTTTGTGACTTTAATAGCTGTACCCTTGTTTTGTAAACGTGCATTATCTTCACTCTTAAAAAGTTCAGATAACTGCTTAAGGGGGTCTGCAGTTTATGAACACAGAAACCGCAGAGGATAGGTCAAAGTATTGTTACTTGGGAACTCTATTATAGGCAAAATGCAGGCCTACAGGCCGGTCATTTTTTTAGGGCAGAGGTATCCAAACTTGGCAACTTTAAGACTTGTGGACTTCAATTCCCAGAATTCTCCAGTCTTAAAGTTGCCAAGTTTGGGAACCCCTTTTTAGGGGTTAGATTGCACTCAAATCTGCCATATGTTGACAAGATTAACTTTTCTAGAAGCTGGGTCAACTAAGGATTCACTGAAAGACATAAATTGACTAGAGGTACCTGGTCAAAATATAGATTAAAGTTAAATCTTAACTGAGTGAAGTAACCTTATCTGATCTCTAAAAGAACTGGGTATGTTCCTACACATTTTTATTAAATGTTCCCGACCCAGCTGGATATATCTGGAAAATTTGAGCTAATTTTAAGAAGGGTGAATAGGAAGTAAATAGTTTTAAACTGCAGTATATATTCTTAAAATGGTGACTGAGAGGCTTGTTATTAGTTTATTCTAAGATAAGAAGTGGGTAACCTATGGCCCTAAGACCATAAACAACCCTTGATATAAATTTCATGTAGCTCTTCAATTAATTTCAAATGTACTCCAAAGCAAGCAATTCAGATTTCTAATAAGAGTGATCTGACCTGTCCAAGGTAACCTGCTGTGATTGAAAAAAGAAAATAAAGTAAAACAAAGAGAGATAAAAGGAACTATCTGGCCAGTGGGGTGGTAAGAGAGAAGAAAAGAAAAAAACCAAGTTGTCCATCCATTTTTTGCCATGACCTATTCATACCTTGCTTCAGTGGTTGTTAATTTATGCATTAACCATACAGTTCCTAGAAGCCAAATCTTGATGCCCATTGAGGACCATTGTCTTGTCTATTGTAATGTTTATTCTGGTGTTCAACTGCTACAGTCTATGCACAGCAAATGTTGTAGAAGATTGTTTATTGAAATTACATAAAGAAACATATACCATATTTGTTTAATATATTGGAAACTATCTGCATTATTCCAAATTAACTTAGGTATAATAAGGTATATGTAAATTAATTGGCTAACTAGTCACTTATTTTTTTCTATAGATGTCTCAATCCCCAGATACAATAAAATTGAAACAATGGTTTAGGCAATACTTTACACTGACTTGATGTCATATAAAGAATAATGATGTATAATAGTCAAGAAATAAGAAACAAAATAAGATGCATATAAACTGGTTCCCTAGCATAGTATTTGTAAACATTAATTGACTATCTTTTCCCCAAATAATTTTGGGATTTAATTCTTTTTTTTTTTAAAGTGTTACATAGGATGCAAACCTGTTGCATGCAAAGTGCTGATATCAAACATAATCTGTATTTCCAACTATACCACAGACCAGAGGTGTTATTCAGCAGTTTCTGACCATTTCAAAAGATGACCCAGCCAATCAGCTGGGACTCAGGAGGCAGAGAATAGATGGGGGTGGGGCCTGTTTGTCCAAACTACTCAGTGGAAATTTTGAGTAGTTTGGACAAACAGGCCCCACCCCCATCGATTCTCTGCCTCCTCAGTCCCAGCTGATTGCCTGGGTCATTTTTTGTTGTCCTACATAGGAGAACAGAACTGGAAAGCAGGTTAGTGGAGTGGGGAAGGAATGGGGATTTTTTAGTATCCTTCCCCTGCCATGCCCACCAAGCCACGCCTACCAAGTCACACCCACCAAGCCACACCATGCCCACCAAGCCATGCAGTACTGGTAGTAAAAAAATTTGAATTCCACCACTGCCATACAGCCTATACTGACTTCAGAGACATTCTGAAAAATTAAAATAGTATGTACTTTCAGCAAGAGTGTGTCCATTTATCTAGAAGAAATGTTGACTGATCTGCGGTTACCATTGCAGCCATTTTTAACAGGGCCTATAACATACTGTTAAAAGGTTCAAAGTGTCAAAAATTGTAGAGGACCCCTGCTGAATATGATGGCTGAGCAATAGCAACTAGCAGTACATATACAGCTGTACTTGTTTGGTATTTAATTGTAAGCTAGCATTAACTTATTTTTGAAACTCCTGAACACTCTTATCATATTATATACACACCTCTAAAAGCTCTAGTTATACTACACACACACTACACAAACACACACACCGTTCCCATTCAGCAGAATAACCCTTGAATTTTAATATAATGCTGCCTAATTATTTGATAAGATTTTTTTAAAAAACCATAGTTTTAAGAGTTAAGTACACTTAATACCAAAGAAAGCAATCTTGTATTGCTTCCTATCCAGAACATTTTAAATAATTCCACCATATTTTCATATGTATTTAAAACCAGTTTAATATTGTTGATTGCTATATTGATGATGACAGTGCCTTATTTTTCCACAATATCCTCTGCTTGCAATTTTTTTTACATAAACTAATTTTCAATACTTTTTTTTGCTGCTGGAATATGACTCATGTCCTTGAATGAATAATAGAATAGAATAAAACTATAAACTTTTCACATACATTTGCTATGCACTCAGTGACATTGTCAGGAAGACAGTGGTTTTATCCCAGGAAATCCTGATTAATAGCTGTCGATTGTGTCAGACCACCCTCCATGCATTTAGGAAAACAATTGCTTTGTTTCATAGCCATTTAAATTGCAATTCAACTTGCTAATAGCTTTTGTGAAAGAATACCACCATAATGGCATTAGGGTTCATATTACTTCACATAATCTGGGATGCTGAACTGCCTCATATATCATGAATATAATTATTAAATATAGAAAGTCAGAATATATGCTTTTAGTTCACTGATATCATTTGAATTATTTCACTTGGTTCTACTGAGGTTCTGGTAATAAATGAACTTAATCAAAGTGGAATAATTTGTATACATTTATGTAGTCATTCCACATACTCTTGCTTTAATTTTTTTTTAAAAAGCTGAGTTTTGATATTCACAACCTTTAGGATGTAGTGAGCATAAATCCTTCTTGTGATATAGTCTACATTATGTGAGATTTTTTTTTTTAAAAAAAGATTTCATCTGTTAAACTCCTGTTTATGACAATAGGAACAGAATAGTGTGCAGCATTTTAAGAACCCAGGAAATGTGCTCAGATTTTTGAAATGGCTGTCTTTTCTAATTGCAGTATAATTAGAAAGAAGAAAGAAGCGCTAACTGTGATAGAGGCCTAAATTCTTTCATTGTTACACTAGGCTTAAATAACATGAAGTGCTGGGAACTGCTCTCATGTCCTACTGAGTTGAATGAAAACGATGGTATCTAGCATTTCACAGGTGAAAACTGTGGATCTCTATTCAGAGACAATACTCAAAGATATTATTTTGGAACATGTTTTATGGCTAAGAGAAAGATTTGGCCCAAACAGTGAGATAAAATCCATCATTTAAAAATATATATATTTTTTAAGTCAAAGATATATGTAATCATTTATATCAATTATTCTTTTACTGTGAAAATAAAGTATAAGGAATTATATAAATAAATGATAAATTATATCATTATCATCTAAGAATATTATAAATAATATAATAATATTTTCCAAGGTGCATAAAGCTTGCATTCTAGCCCATGTTACATTATGAAAAGGTAAAACATGGTACTCATTTGCAGTATTGGACCTATTAATGTGAAAATAAAACATGTGAACATTTCTGCTTTCTATTGGCTACCTGATATGCAAAGCCAGGATATTGAAAAATAAAAGTAAGTCATTTTCTCTACCAGATTCCCTTTGCTTAAAGTGATTGATGTAGAATTTTACTGCCATCCAATGGTAGGGACCTAATATAGCGTAAGTTAATGTCTAATGCTTTTTGATCCCATTGCAGCCTTGGGAATTCAACTTATATACCGTGCTTAGAACCAATATATCTTGGTTCCTTACACAGCGAGAAGAAATATGACCACAATTTCAATTTATTGTGTGCTTTCCTAATTTAATCTAACTGTGAATTACACTAATAACGCTGTACGTAATTGCCTACATGAATAAATCAACCTAGGCTACTTACTAAAGTGAATGTTAGTACATAATTCATATGTGTGCCTTTCTGCATTAATCTTAAATGAACTTTATCAACTAATATCTTCTAATATTAAAAAAAACATTTTTATTAAGAACAACCCTCAAGTTTTACTTCTATTGGAGAAGGTAAGAAGTCACTGGAGATAGATATATTTAAATGGCACAGAAGAAGAAGGTGTTTTTTCTCCTATAAATGTTCAGAAAATTGGAAGATATTCCCTAGGGAAGTCAAATGAAGCCCGTCCACCAATGCCCTATACAAGCATACAAATTTATTCCATTGCAGTTGACACTTAATCTTTGGATATCTTCTTCCTCTTGCTTGGGATAATAGAAGTAATGGTTCTCATCGTTAGATTCCACCCTCAGCTGAGATTTGCTTCTTTCAGACCAGCCTTCATATGTAAATAGCCTTCGTACGAGGGTAAGCCTATTGCTTGACCTCCTTATTAAGATTCCAGAAATCTTTTTGAATGTTTTATTTATTTATTTGTTTGTCAAGCATGTATGAGAAAACAAGTATAAGTATGAATATAACATATAAACATATAAGTGTAAACAGGTATAAATATATACATAATAAATGAATATGAATAAATGGATAAATGGGAACAGTAGGATAAGAAAGATAGGCATGCTCAAGGGTGGGATTTTACAGGTTCACACCTATTTGCTAGAACTGGTTGTTAATATTCCAAACAGTTTGGAGAACCGGTTGTTAGAAGAAATTACTGGCCTAATCCTGTAAGAAAGGCAGGAAGGAAACATTCTGGTATTCTTTATAGAAACTGCCTCTCCGTTAACCCTTATTACATTCTTGGCAGGACTAGACTTCCTGTCTCAGGAACTTCTCTGGAGTTTTTTTCCCCTCCTTTGCTGGTACTTTGCTTGTGTGGAGTGACCATTCAAAATTACAGTGGCACTGAAAAAAGTGACATGACCATTTTTCACATTTACGACTGTTGCAGGATCCCCACAGTCATGAGAGGCCAGGTGAGGAGATGCATGCCTCAATGTGAGTGATATTGAGTTGGCCACACCCAGCCAATAACATGACCACCAAGCCACGCCCAGCAACTTAGCCACGTCCACAGAATTTGTTGTTAAAAAATTTGAATCCCACCCCTGGGGTGTGCTTATGCATGTCCCCTTACAGACCTCTTAAGAGTGGAGTGAGGTCCATGATAGACAGTTTAAGGTTAAAGTTTTGGGGATTTGAGGATGTAACAACAGAATCAGGTCATGAGTTCTAGGCACTGACTACTCTGTTGCTGAAGTTGTATTTTCTGCAGTCGAGTTTGGAGCAGTTTACTTTGAGTTTGTATCTATTGTTTGCCCATTTTGAAGCTAAAATAGTCATTGACAGATAGGATGTTGTAGAAGGCAATTTTGTGTACTAAGCTTAGATCAGTCTGTAGGAAAGTTTGTCTGGAAAGTTCAACCAGAATGAAATGCTTTAAATTTCTTCTACCTCAACTATTTTATATTACCTGATGTATTGGGTGAATGAGAGGATGGAAGTGCAGCTTTGTTTCCTGCTTTGAATGCATCGATATAATTTTAGTTGCTGTAAGCCATAATGGATAGTGATAACCTTGTTCTCTTTGAGCCACTAAGATATATATCTTCAAAGAAGAATTCTAAGTGAATAAATGTTCAACAGGCCATATTGTCCCCCACTCAAGAAAAAAATGAATACCAGAAAACTTTTATCAATAATATGGACTCAAAAAAATCACTTTGAGGCTCCCTCCAAAGAAAATTTAAATAAACAAAACCAGGTTAAAAATGGAGGTTGTGTCAAGTACCAGAGAAATCAAGAGATCTAGACAGTTCAAATGGATATAAAGATTTATTCTCTACAAGAATCTGAACTACTAACAGCCAAAGTAATTTGGCAATAGATAAGCATAGAAGGATTTCAAGGTGAGCTAGATTTAGATGTCTTGTGGATGTGAAAGGATTTATGACTGATGTTGTATTTGATTCCTCCCTCAGGCTCAGAGATTGCTGATGGAAAACAAATTATATTTTTTATAATTGTTTAAAATACAGTATTATGGTAAACTTATAAAACAGACTGTGTTAGATTGGGGCTAGTTTTATTTCAAGAAAAAAATAGTACAACATACTAAAAAGTCAAGAAAAAAGAAGATAATCTCTCTCAAAATATAAATTATATATTCACCAGGAATCCAGTTATCTCTATCAGTTCTGGAGACACAGTCTAATTATGTATGTATATATGTATGTATGTATGTATGTATGTATGTATGTATGTATGTATGTGTGTATCTATGTATGTAAATACATATATATATAAAGAACTGATGGAGATAAGTGGATTCCTGGTAACACAAAACTAAAAGAGGCTATGATTACAATAGAAAGAATTCCATTCTAATGGTAGCTCTCTTAGGTCTCTTCTCACTTAAGAGAATAATATATGTAGCAACCTTACTTCAGAAAGTATAAATTACTTACCCTAGCATTAGCATATATATATATTTATTTCCATCTTAATGTATTACAAATCTCAGAACTATTACTTTCCCTATGAACCTTTTCTTCCATTTCCTCTCTTTGCTTCCTTCTTCTCCAGAATGAATGAAGAAAGTCATTTCTTGTAACTTTATCACTCTTTTCCTAACAATAGTGTTTTTTCTGTTGCATGCTATAAAATATTTTCCATCAAAACACTTTTTCAGTAACCCATTTACTTGGACAGAAGGTGCACTCCCCTTAATTAGATGTCTTGAATTGGGGATTAAACATTCATCCATATAGGTATCTTTAATTTGTATTCCTGTATGAGTAAGAGACTATGTGATTCTATTCTAATAAAAGTATTGCACCGTTTTTGATAAATAATAAACAAACGAGTAACCATCAATAAGAAATAAACTGCCTGATAAACAGACTCTTAAAATGGTCATTTCAATGCATTCCTTCTGGCTAAAAAATGCAATCAAATTGCTTCCTGTCATATGGCAGATCCTGGACATTCCTGAGCATTTGTCTCTATTTCCAGTTAATGGAAGCATCAGGAAGACCACAGAAAAAGATGGATCTTGTTGTCTATATTCAGTTAAAACATTTCAATTTTATGTATTTGTTAAATTCACATTTTTTGAATTTTCAGAGGCTAAAAATGATGTAACGCTCCAATTCTCCCAATTTTTTGTTGGGGAGAGTTGAAGTGAGATACAATTGGTAACCCCAAAGTCATCTGGTGAGTTTCCACATCTGTCTTTCCAACCTAATTCAACCCTTCTATATTATAATATTGGGTGCTTCCAAGGGGCAGTGGATTTGTGATTTATTTTATTTATTTATTAAACAAAAGTATATGGATACCTAACATATATGCAGTGACTTTGGGCAGTAATAACACTATGATACCATACCCTGAACCTTTTCTGACATTTTGATGAAAGGAAAACACCAGTGAATACCCTTGTTAACTATTATAATACAGTGGCTCTTCTAAAAATATTTTATTGATTTATCACTCTTCAGTGGCTGTGCTCTAATACATTTCCATAATAATTATCTTCTTTGAATATTTTACCATGAAATAATAATTGATTCTCAGCTCCAATGGCCACTTTTCTGATACTTCACAATAGCTTTATTACTTTGCACAATAAATAAAGAGGACAACCAGGAGCAGTTACATGCTAATATCTGTATAGAAAATGAATGCATTCCAAACTAACATAACTTGACATCACATTTATTTGTTTGTTTTCTTGTTCTACTTGTATGCTACTGAATTGACTCAGACTCACGGTAATTTACAAAATATTTGACAAAAACATTAATAGTAATCAAATGTTATTATAAATATAAAGTGAAACAAATAATAACTAATAAAAATTAAAATAAAGCAATGATAAAATGTAAAAATAAATCAAATCATAAAAAGCCAAATAAAATAATATTACAACTATTTCAGTTTTCATAATTTTAAATAAAGTAAATTAAAGATGGATGTAACAATCTATTTAATCTAATCTTTTTTTAAAAAAGCTTTATCTTTAGTAGCTCATAACGTTAAAGGGGAGAGTGGGTATTCAATAATTGGAGCAATTGAGAAACCTTCTGGCCTCCTTTCACTTTTTCCTCCCCATGAAAGTGTAATATTTTTAAGAATATACTGGATGACCTAATTCGAGAGGGAGAAGGCAGACATACAGTTATCTAGACCCCAAGCCACATAGGTTGTAAATTACATGTCCTCATGCAGCATAGAAGTTCTGCACTATCTTATCTGTGGAGCAACATCTATTTTTTCCTAGATTTGTAATGTAATTACAGACGGTCCTGGAATCTTACACAATAATACCTTCAGTAGCCCTTTTTTCCCCTTGTTGAAATCCAAATCCAAACATTGTATCCAGGAATTATCTTATGGGAGCAAAATTCACTCTATTATTCGTACTTATAGGGCAGTATAATTGCAGCTAATGTGAAACCGCTGGGTGAGATCATCCGTGGCTTTGGGGTGGAGTTCCATCAGTATGCTGATGATACTCAGCTGTACATCTCCACCCCAGGCCACCCCAACGAAGCCGTCGAAGTGATGACCCGGTGCCTGGAGGCCGTGCGGGGTTGGATGGGTCGTAACAGGCTTCGTCTCAACCCGACCAAAACCGAGTAGCTGTGGTTTCCTGCTCCCAGATACAGTCAGCTTGTTCCTTCACTGACCGTGGGGGGAGAGGTATTGACCCCTGTGGAAAGGGCGCGCAATTTGGGTGTCCTCCTGGATGTGCGGCTGTCTTTGGAAGAACATATTGCAGCCGTCGCCAGGGGGGCTTTTTATAAGATTCGTTTGATCTACCAGTTGCGGCCCTTTCTGGAACTGGACGCACTTCGCACAGTCACTTCCGCCCTCGTCATCTCCCGCTTGGATTATTGCAATGCTCTCTACATGGGGCTCCCCTTGAAGAGTCTCCGGAGGTTGCAGTTAGTCCAGAATGCGGCCGCGCGGATGATTGTGGGTGCCCCCCGGGACGCCCACGTAACGCCACTTCTCCGCAGACTGCACTGGCTTCCTGTGGCCTTCCGGATTTGATTCAAGGTGGTACTGTTAGTATTTAAAGTGCTCAATGGCTCGGGACCTGGTTACTTACGGGACCGCCTGCTGCCACCAACAACCTCCCGCCGCCCAGTACGCTCCCACAGGGTTGCCCTACTTGGGGTACCGCCACCTGATCGTTGTCGGCTGGCGGCCCCGAGGTTACGTGCTTTCTCTGTGGGAGCCCCCTCCCTTTGGAATTATCTCCCCCCGAAGATACGAGCCATGTCAGACATCCTAACCTTCCGGTGTGCAGTTAAGACCTTATTTTTTAAACAGGGCGGCCTAGCCAATTAAGGGTTTTTTGGGTTTTTTAAATTTTAATAAGGGTTTAATTTTTATCTGATGGGACTCAATCATATATATTTATTTTAATTCTGATTTTAATTTCTGTTTAACTGTATCTACTTTATATGTTTAGTCTGTACACCGCCCCAAGTATAGAAATACAAAAAATAAACAAATAAATAAATAAATATGAATACTTTGAATAGAGTGCTTATCATTTCTGACTATTATATCCTGCCAAGTATAGATTCCCTAATGTATTGTAAAAGCTGCATCAACTGCTTGCCTCCTAAAATCCTTTAGAGTAAACTTTAGAGTTTAGCCTGATCTGCAGAAAACCCAGACGTCCTGGAATTTTCTATTTTCAAGAAATACTCCTAGGGATCAAGAGCTCTGTAAACCAGGTAAAGCCACAAACTCTTTTTCTCCTCAACTATGAATTTTGGTGCACCTCATCCATCATATACTGTCTGCTACAAATTATCACTTGTATTTCTACTGTTTGCATAAATGAATGATTTCAGCTTGAACATAATGACTTTATTTTGGATTGTAAGAAAACACTGGAATAATGTGAAGTGAACAATGTACACAGTGACATTCTAGATTCCAGATATGTGTTCTCATAAAATCAGAATAGAGTGGGACCACTGAAGAGTACAACCTAGTGGAAATCTGGATTAAGAATCTTGATGACAATTTTCTTGTCCAGTTGTTCTTTTAAACTCCATTTCTTCTTTCAAAAGTGATGTTGATTACATAATGGAAAACATTTAAAATGGAAAAACATTTAAAAAGTTACAGAGCTTTTAGGTTGCATAATTATCAGATTAGAGACAGAATAATATTCCTTATATTGTGGAAATGATAGAAAGATTATCTGAGTTGTTCTTACCCCAATGAACTTTTCCCCTCCCAGGAGATACTGTTTGACTTGATTTTAAATAGGTTAAATATAAATCATTATATCCAGTCTTAAAGTATTTGAAAACTAAATGGCTGTTCTTCAGTTTGTGTTGGGTGCAATATAATCCACCATGTTCTTACTCATTTTTAAAATAAATAACATAATTTCTTCAAGCATGCATTTTTCTATTCTTTAACATACCAATGAGTCAAATAACCATTTTCAGTTTAAAATATTATAATAAGTTTATATAAATAAATGTAATTACTAATTCACTAAAATTAAAAATTGCATCATACCTTACATATAAACAGTATTAAATTGTGGTTAAGAATACATTTTATTTTACATAGGTTTTTTCCCCCCTCTCATTTGCCTATTGACTTACTTCTACAAGAAAATTAACCCTTTTTCTCTCTCTGTCATTCTATTTCTGAACACCTCCAGTCATGGAGTACCTACAGATCTGGGATGAAAGTTATTCCATTGAGAAATTGTTCTCATTATTAGAAAATTTCTCCTTACCTTTAGATTAGATCTCTCTTTAAAAAGTTTCCACACATTGCTATTTGTCTTGTTCTTCGATGCCTTGGATAATAATTCAGTGCCTCTTCTCTGTAACAGTCCCACAAGTAATGGAAGACAGATATCAAACCCCCCCCCCCCCAATTATTCTCTTTGAGAAGCTAGATATACTTTGGTCCCTCAACTATTCATTATATGATTTAGCCTCCAGGCTCTTTTGTTCCTTTTTTCTACACTTTCTAGGGTCTCAGCTCAGAGGTGGTATTCAGCAGTTTCTGACCAGTTCTGTAGAACCGGTAGTAGAAATTTTTAGTAGTTTGGAGAAGTGCCAAACACCACCTCTGACTGGAGTTTTTATAGTATTCTTCCCCTGCTAGGCCCACCAAGCGACGCCCATAGAACCAGTAGTAAAAAAATTTCAATCCCACCAGTGTCTTAGCTTCTTTTTTGTGTCATGGTGACCAGAACTGTATGCAGTATTCCAAGTGTGGTTTTTGTAAAGCAGCATTAATCACTCCTTGTGATCTTGATGTTATACCTCTGTTGTTGCAGCCCAGGATTGCATTGGCTTTTTTGGCTGGCTCATATTTAAGTGTAGTTCACTACGAATATCTAAATCTCTCTCACAGTGACTACTTTGATCCAGGCGCCACCTATTCGGTATCTATACATTTGGTTTTCTTAAGTGCAGGACCTTATTTTTTCCACCGCTGAATTATATCTTGTAGATAGTGTCCAATGCTGAAGTCTGTCAAGATCCTTCTGAATCTTGAATCTATCTTCCATATATAATCTCAATCATTTATGAATTTGATCTCTCTCTTTCTCTTGCTTTCTCCCCAGTGTTTTGGAATTATCACTTTTCCACTTTTTATTTTTTCTATTTTATAAAAAGAAAAAATATCAGATGAACTTATTTTTGGTACTTAATTTTCATTTAGTTTGCAATTGTGTATTGAATACATTAAAATGATTTCTCCTGAAAGAATATACTATTCAAGAACTCAATATATTCTATGTATACCACAGAGTGTGGTAAAATTATGCATTACTGAGAAACTCTTGAATTCCAGAGAAAACATTCCTGTCAGTCAAAATTGCAAAAAAATTAGGCATATTAATTTTCTAAATTTCAGGTTTGTTTCATTGGGTGCCTCTTCATCACATTATCTGATAATATATGTTTACTTGCAGGAAAATAAATTGTTAGACAGAATTGTAGATTAATTGAATATTTTTAAAGTTAATATAATATGGAGCTATCTTCTATATAATTTGGAAAGTAACACCATATTAAATTCTAAGGCTTGTACAATAGCACAATCATTACAACATTATGAATTAGGAGAGGGAAGGGAATTTTGAAGCCAGTATAAATAAGAAACACCTGCAGTGACTAAAAATATAGACAAATGATTCCTTTGAAAGAATTCAGAAAAAGTCTTAATTTCCAATATGGAAAGTTATGTTTGTTTTCAGTAATATCAAAAATTCATTATTATTTATTGTTGTGACTTATATCTGTCCTAGAACAGATAATATAAAAGGGAGTAGCAGACATTCATAAATACACAAAATACCTTATTTCTATAAGATTTTTAAAGAATGAGTGCTTTTCAGGCTTGCTCAAAATTACCCTAGTAACCAATTTATGTCCTTAAAGGAAAGGACTATCAATAAATCATCACTTTATAAGCAAATAACTTCTTTTTTTTTTTGGTTTCTATCCTTGTCAAGCTAACAGATCTAAAGAAACTATTTCACATTTTTAGTTGATGAGATCCATAAAGCTTATTGATTTTGTTTGGAAGATTCAGAGGGAAATATCTATTTATCTTGACAACTGCTTTGCATAATTAATGTTCTGAATGCTAATATTTTTTATATAACTGTAAAGCAATATTTATGCTATTGATTGAGGGTACAAAATAATGCCTATTTAAACCAGGTTAAAATAAAATTTAGAATTTATTTTAATTTTCATATAGTCAATTGGATGCTCAGATGGGCTGTTGATTAATGGTAAATATAAAATTCCATCTGTAATTGATATCTCCAAGCGATAGACCTCTTTGGGAAATCTTCTTTAGTCTTTTAATATACTGTATATATTCTGTATTTAATATGTAATATGTAATCATTATATGCTGTTAGGTCGACTCTATGCATAGAACATTATGTTCTGCTCTGTGCCAGTTGAAACTGTTTTGCATTTCTGTGTGAGGGGATGTTCTTTTCCACTTTTTAATTTTTTTATAATTTAATTACTTAAAACACATTCTAATATATTTAGTTAGCATATGTATTTCAACCATATAGTAAACAAAGGACTAAAAATTGAAATATGAATTGGCAGAGCAATTTTTCTCTCTACTATAAAGCAGTCCTTCTTCAAAAACATCTACTACAAATTAATGTGCTTTTAAGCAGTGTTAAGAATTCCCTTGAATAGGAATTTTCACGGTAGGTAGCTGGCTACAGCAGACAACCAAAACAAATCCTTCCCATGATCAAGGTCATACATGAGTTAACCATTTATAGAATATTGCAAGCCCTCTCAAAAGCAGGAAGTGTTTGATATCTGGTTTTGCTGTCTACCATTCCTTAATGAAAAAGGGATTTCCCTTTTTCTTTTCCTCAAGTAAAAGACAAAATCTGAAAGGATAAAATTCTTGTGGAAATGCAATGGTTGATATACACTTATAACAATGTAATAGATAGCATAATGGAAAAAAACCTGTGGGAATTAACTTTTTATAGCAAACAAATCTCTCATGACCTTTTTATCCAAATAGATATAATATTAATAAAATAATGTTTTTAACTTATGGATAGTGGGAAGGAAATAATAATCTTACTCTTCATACCAATGTATATTATGTCTATTATCAATCTAAATATATATTTAGTTATACCAGGTAGATGAGTAAAAATAACTTCATGCTAGTTCTCATATTCCTGTTGATATTGAGCCCACTGAATGATTTACAGCTTCTTTTGAAAAGAGTCACAAGTCTCCTGAGAACTGGGCACCCTGTTTTCCATCTTTTGAAAATATTCCACCTATATTTTGAAATGGAAAGAAAGTGCAACAAAGAGGTCATACAGAAGGGAAGGCCTTAACTCACATTGTGAAACTAAAAACATACACAGAGAAATATACACAAATATTTTCTATACTTCATTGAAAGTGAATATTAAATTGAGCTGTATTAATATTTTTAGAACTGTTATCTTTTTAATTAAACATTAAAATGGTAGCGTTAACTCTAATTTTGATTTGATTGTTAGAAACCATCTTGAGTATTCTGACGAAATAAATAAATAAAAATGAATAAATAATCCTGGTTCATACCAGCTAAAAACATACTTTGGTATTGTTTAAGTGATGAAAAAGATGAATAGTTTTAAATAAATGAATAAATTACTTTTTTAGAAGGCAGGTTTCAGTGAACTCACACATAATATTTAGGCTCACCACTGAAATTGGGAATGAGATTTACTATCAAATACAGCTCTAATAGAGTTACCGTAGACAGAGTAAGAACCACAAAATGAGTATTGCTGCCATTTTGACCCATGACCATTTTCAGCAATTAAAATTTCAGTTGTACATCTAAAAGTGTGAAATATTAAAATACACATAGTAAATAAAAATGTAAACAATAGACTACTTGATGTAAAGGTGATGGATAGTTTCGATTTTATAGGATTGATTATTAACAGTAAAAGAAGAGTAGAGCACTTGTTGGATACAAATGAAGGCCCTAAAAAATGCAGTCAGATACCTGTATATATCTACAAAAACCAGAATCATGCTGAGTGATGCTCTATGGAAGCAAAAGTTGACTTTAAGGAAACAGGACAAAAGTATTATTAATGTTTTTGAAGAGGATCAAAGGTAGCCAAAAAATGAATAAAAGGATTGTAGAACAAATACATTCAGACTCAAGGCACAAATAACCAGACTTCAATTATATCAATAGCACTTAGACATTACTTCACAGTGTTTTACAGCCCTCTCTATGTGGTTTACAAAGTCAGCATATTGTCCCAACAATTTGGGTCCTCATTTTATCTACCTCAGAAGAATAGAAGGCTGAGTCAATCTTGAGCCACTCAAAATTGAACTCCTGAAGTGAGCAGTGAGTTAGCCTGCAGTACTGCATTCTAACTACTGTGCCACCAAAATTATCACATTTTGGATACATTATGTGAAGACCTAGCTTTCTTTAGAGATCTATAATGCTGAGAAAGATGAAAGGAAAGAGAAGACAATCAGCATCTATATAGATGGACTCAATTACGGAGAGTTGGATGGGGAAAAAAGTCATCCAAAAGAAGACCTATTCATCCTAACAGTCAATACTGATTTGGTGGCACATCATCAATCAATCACAAAAAGAGGCACTACATTAAATGTTATATATTTGATTCTTGTCTTTATTGCAAACTTCCTCAATGTGGTTTAGAACAGTGGCCTCCAGCCTTTTGGGCACCAGGGACCGGTTGCATGGAGAGAGGTTTTTCTGCAGACGAGAAGAGTATGGTTTTGTGTGCTGTCTCAATATGTCTATTAATGTAGTTGTTGGAAAACCAGGCTTCTTTCAGTAAGAGTCCTCCTTTGGTTGCATCATGGGCAACAATTTCGGCCTCTTGAAAATTAAATATGTGATTGTGGTCCTTCATATGTGTCCAGATCTGGAAGCGCTGCTCTTTGTGTCGGACAACCAATTCATGTTTGTGTACTATGGTATATAATCGCTTGGCCGTTTCTCTTACATAGTTGGTTGCACAATTACTGTAGTTGATATGGTAAACCACCGAAGATGCCTGTTCTTTGGGCGTATCACTCTCATTCTCAATGTTTGATCTGGTTTGTGCGCCACCTTGACCCCATGCATCAAGTGAATGTATGCAGCAGTTTCAGATACCCCCTGTATATATGGGAGCACCCTCCACGCAGATGTTTCACTAGCAGCTTCAATAAGTTGTTGGGCTCTGAGTGTAATACATCTTTGGATAATATCCATAGAATAACCATTGAGCTTACAGACTTGATAGAGACATGCCCACTCTTTGGCTATCTATTCTATAGAACAGCATCTGAATACAACTGATTTTGTGTGCAGTGGGGTGATTACTCTAACTGTTTTTCAATGAGTTTTACACTCTGATGATGTTAACAGAGGGTAATGAAAGCTAAGTGAACAATATAAATTTTTAGTTCCAGAGATCAGGATGTCTGTCTCTTTTTTCACACACACACACACACACACACACACACACACACACACACACACACATACATATATATATATATAATTTTATACTCAGGCATATAGTATTTCTCCAATATATATACTGGAAACAGCCCATTCCTGTTGTATATAGTTAGTAAATAGCACTGAAAATAACTAGAATATATAATGTAGTAAACATACCCAGTATGCTTTTAGGGTAGACTAAAGATTATAACTTTCCCACATACTATATATAAATTATTAAGTGACACCAATCATATGTTTCCAGTCCTCTAAACTACAAATGGTTAATGTAACAGGGGAAAAATATTGTGCATATATATCAGGAACTTTAAAATAAATTCTAAACTCAGTGACACTCAAAATTAATATGCATGCAGATACATGTGGTAAATTACACTCCATCAAACAGCAGGAAGAAAGGTACTAAAACTTTTCTTGAACATTGTCATATCACTAAGTGTGTGGGGAATTTGTAGATAGGTGCCTAGCCAGCAAGCCTTATAATCCGAGTCTGTAATAAAGTTTCAGCCACAGCAAGAATCAGATATTATGCCCACAGAGAACAAAAACATATCACTTTTTATTGTTTGTGCAAATGTCAAATAGAGAAATAAAACAAAAATCATGTTGGGGTACAGCTTACTATACAAAAAAGAGTATTTTAATTCAAGAAGGTATATTATAAAAAGTTCAGATGAAGGCCATACTTCTGGACCGAAGCTGAAAGGACCCAATTCATAGAAACATTTTGAAGGGTAGTAGGAAAAAAGGCTTGATGTTAGAACAAAAGTAAACTGTGAAAACAGATCGATTTTTTTTATTTTCTCTTGTGGCTAAAAATGACTTATTACCCAGTAATTTATCAAATAATTTTTCTAAAAGCCAGCTAAAGGATAATAATTTGTTTCAGTTTTAAGTATATTACTGAATATTCTGCTAATGTCATATAAAAATTTCCACATCTTGAATTTATGAAAATACACTCATGATTCTCTACCCCCAAATTGTACCAATAACACAAGAGTATGTGAAACAATAGCAATGGCAAGTTACTCTACAGGTTTGAAGTTCATATAACCTAAGCCAGCCTAAACCAAAAGTGCCATGCAAAGGGTCTTTGTTTTATAGCTTAAGTAGCATAGCAGCAAGGAAATGTTCCCTAACTTCTTTCAAGAATATTTTAAATCAAGAACTCAAAACAAGATAATACTGCATAATGGTTTCTTCTAGACTAAATTGGCACTAAATTGGCACTAATAAGCTAGGAAAAAAGAAACATGAGTTCTAGTTATATTTTAGGTACAAAAGCAACTGGATGACTACTACTTAATTGTATGATCTCAAGCTACAACAAGCTATTGACTCAAAAAGGTGGGATGAAAAGGCCTAAAATTTAAACTTTAGGGAAGACGTATGTCTTGATTTGACTCCTAGTCTGTAATAAGAAACTGTTTTTCCCAAACAGGTCTTCTCTATAATACAATATTCAACTAATCTAACCACGTTGTATCTATGAGCTTTTGCTACAACCAAATTCCTTAATAGGGAATTAAGAGTTCAGAAACAGAGAGTCATTTTCATGCCTGCTGTGAAGTCTGACAGCAGTGGGCAATCTGAGGCCTGAGAATTGCATGTGGCCTTCAAATCATAATTGTTAACAATTGGCTGCATAGTTTCCTGCCATTTTGCAGTGGGAAGCATACCAACTCTACTGCAAACACAAATATAGTCTTTGAATAGTTTTTAAAATAAACCAAGGAATTTGAGGAATCACAGACATATAGGCAGTGGTTTGTGCTTTTTCTGCAATTAAGCTAGCCAATTTCATATTGATATGTTCACAGACAATGAAAGACAATGCATCCTTCAAGATGAAAAGGATATAAGGCTGGAACTGGAATTACTAGAACTACCTGCAGGAGGCCACATAATGTAAGTGACGTAAGCTATCCATCCTTAGTCTTCTTCTGAGATTGTCAATGCTATCTTGTAATGCTTTTGATTCAAAAAGAAAAGCCATCATGCAAATATTCCCCTGACAAATTCTGCTTAGTGTTTATCACTCAGCCTGGCAACCATGACACCTGGTTGAGTAAAAATCCCAGTGGGAGTCTAGCACTTGGCCTACCAGCAGGATATGGACATCTTCAATCTCTGAAAGAGCAAAGCTCTAAGAGCAGGAAGAGCCTGGAGCATAAGACTGCCGACAATTTCATCCTTTATAGAATAAAATAAGAGCATGCAGCCAAATCAAAAGAGAGTTAAGAAAATGCTTCTTATATCCCTTTCAGCTGCAATTGATTTTCTAACTTTCTTCTGTTTTTCTGTCTTTTTTCCTTCCTTTTTAGGTGATATACAGAAAAAAAAGTTCACTTGAATCACTTCACCCAAAGCTCATGTATTTGTTAAAACAATTCATGTATGATATATTTCTAAAAGAGAGTATAAATGCACTTTATACATTTATACTTTAATTCCAAAGGGGAATATTTGAAGTTCATGGTCTCTCTCATATTCCTCCTCTTTCTCCATTGCAATTAAGAAAAACAAAATACATTTTAAAAATTGTATGTCCTTTAAACTAAACTGGTGCCTTTTCCACCATGTTTTTTAAAGGAGTAATGGAATGGATTTTGTTGCACTGACTCATGAGATTCTCTTGCATAATCCCACCAGTTCACAACTGAATTTATCATAAAATACTAAGAAAATAATGTCCTCCCTTCAAGATGTGGATTAACTTTCATTTTGTAGAGGCAATATGAAATAAAAATATTGGACTGAGGAGGGTGTATCTAATACAATTGCTATTAATGTACCTTTCAAAGATTGCTCAAAGGCAGAGGTGACAAGGGCAAAAGTAGGTGGTTATAAACTGCCTTGCTCACATCTGTGTAAATATTGGAATGGTGAGACCCTCAGAGTTTCAAAGGTTGAATTAAAAAAATTAAACTACAAAAAACTATTTCTCTGTAACTGTACAATCATCCTCTTTCCCCCGCTGCCACATTATCTTTTCTCTTGTTTCTCTTTCTGACTTCTGTTTAACATAAATAATAGAAGACCACCAAGGAAGAATAGGGCAAGAAGAGGACATGGGAATTATGAATGCAAAGTTTAAAATGACACCATTGTGTTATTTTTTTTTTTGATTAATAAAGTTAGCTAAATAAATAACAATTTTTTAAAGTGCTCATCATACAAAGTTTGTCCCTATCTATCTGTCTCTCACTCTTTCATCTCTCTCTGGGTCTTTTTAAAACTAAACTGTTCCCCAAAGCACAATGTCTTGAATATTAAATTGTGAAAAGGGAATCATTCTATTGGAGAGCAAATGAAAAATCAAGATCACTCAGAAACAATTACTTCTTGTGGTGATGCTTCACAGTATAAGAACATGAAGTTTTATTTGAAATAACAACCAGAAAAAGAAGAATCAAGTTCTAAAACTTGCATCCTTTTTATGTTTTCTGTATTACATCATAATAACTAACAATGAAGTTATATATGCAAGTTATGTTTGAATAGCTTAAGTATAGGGTTATTGGATTATACAAGCCTAAAAACAATGATCTCTTCTGTTTTCTCTTAAACCATAGGTCCATGCCAATCTGAAACAGATGCCAGGATTTAGTTGCATGAACTGTCAAATTTCAAGCACTAATAAGGAATTACACAAGGTTAATTGCAATAAATCAATTAATCTAACAAGATCATTCATATGAATCAAATAAATCCACCAAGCAATCAGTGATTTCAAATCGACATGTTCTGTAATTGTATAAAAGGAAAACATCATATAGCCTAGATTTTCAACAGATCAAGGATGTATGAGTTCTGCATCTCAAACTGGACACATACTCAAGCCAGCTTGACTCTGAGAAGACTTAAGAAATTCCTTTCTAGACAATTTACCTATTAAGAGTATAGTTCCTCTATCTCTTGAAGTTTTTAAGAAAACAATAGACAGCCACCTCTTACTGATGTTTTAATTGTTTCCTGCCCATGAAGAGAATTGGACCAAAGGTGATGTTCAGCAGGTTCTGACCAGTTCTGGAGAACTGGTAGCAGAAATTTTGAGTAGTTCAGAGAACTGGCAAATACCACCTCTAACTGGAGTTTTTACAGTATCCTTCCCCTGCCATGCCCACCAAGCCACGTCCACAGAACCGGTAGTAAAAAAAATTGAATCCCGCCACTGAATTGGACCCTTGTTCCACAATTATATGACTCTGTGTTTTTCTCTGAAAAATATTAGTAATATCAACTGATACAGAATTCACTAACTTCACCATTTAGGGCACATTTCTTGTATCTATTATCATTATTATTTTAATATATTTACATACCACTTCATGTGACAAAGTTTTCAGAATAGTTTAAGGTAAAACAGCAAATAAATATATAATAACAATAATAAATAAAATGTATTGATTAAGGTGAAGAAAAGAAGAAAATACATCTTTTGACAGCCAATCTGATGCAGCTGTTAAGCCACTAGTGTTCTGATCCAGGTTTCGTAACCCATAATTATTCACAAACTTGTTTTAAAAACAAAATCTATTTATTGCAATGCTGGGAATTGTTTTCATTCCCAGCTGGAATTAAGCTCCCAAGATAAGCACACACCTTTCAGTTCTGTGAAGTGCTGCCAAAAACAGAAGTATCAAATTAACTAGAAAAGAAACCAACCGAAGTACAAGAAAAACCAACCGAAGTATAAAGAGCTTCAAGGATGACTTGGAACTGATCAAACTACTTTGCTTCCTGAAAAGGTTTTGTCATCTTGGCCTGACTTTTATCCCTTATTGAAGGGCCAATCACCTCCCAGCCTTACTCCCGAGTCACCTCTTTTGTTTCAGCTGCTCTTGCCTTCTAGCAGCTCTGCGCATACACACACACTTGGATCAGGATCCCCTGGGTCCTCTTGTATAAAAAAAAAACATCATATAGCCTAGATTTTCAACAGACCAAAAATGTATGAGTTCTGCATCTCAAACTGCATCTCAAACTGGACACAAACTGCTGCCACACTCCAAAGGTTCTGAAGGCAGAAACCCCATTCCCAGATAGTGCTGGCCCATCTCTGCATCAGATACAGGACCCTCGTCCGGGTCCTTTACAGATTCCCTGACTGTTTCCCATTCTTCCCCACTGTCCGATTCTGTTGCCGGCTGCACTGGCTGCCAGTGAACCACAACAACTAGATTACAATTTAGGAGACCAGTGTGGCCCTAGACCCATATTAGGGACAAAGACAACTGGGTGAATATGGGCTATTCACTTAGCTCTAGGAACAAGGAAATGGCAAACCACTTCTGAAAAACTTTGCCAAGAAAGCTGCAAAGTCCAGGTGGTTGCCAAGGGTCAAGGCTGTTTTGAAGGCATAATCTGGCTTTCTAATTATTTTGAGTAGAATGTAATAATCTACAATAAATAAATACATCCACAAATGCTTAACTTTTAAACAACATATTAGTCCTAATATGGAGACATAGCACTATTGCAAAATAGAAGTTGTTGTTGTTGTTATTATTATTATTATTATTGCTGTTGTTCTTGGTCTTGTTAAAAAGATCTCTTTTAAAATAATTTATTAGTCAGCCTTATTATACAATTGTAAGAATGAAGCTAATCTTATTAGTTTATCTTGCCCACAGAAAATAGATCTGGTCCTTTAGTAGTAAGAAAATCTCTTATAAATGACTTAGTCTTATAGAACGAAGAAATATAATAGAAAATGATAGTATCTACCAATGCTGACATTATTCTTTTTCTTTTTAACACTGATTTTTTTTACAATTTTCAGAGCTAAATTTATTTTTTAAAATAAGCATATACAAACTAAATTTCTAGCATATATATGCATTTAATGGAGTGGGCCACCCATCACAATAATATAATCTTGTGCTTTAGATTCCCACATATTAAAACATCCTCTCATTCAATTCAATCACTGGAATTAAAGTAAGTATCTCAAATCTAAATAGACCTCCAAGGCTCTGGTTTCCACCACTTTCCTAAATATTCACACCAATTGGAATGGTATAAAATATAGTTCATTATTATGTGCTAATGCATTCAAAATACCTTATATATTTTATAACAAGTTAGGGAAAGCATGGAAAACATGGCTGCTTAAATTATTTCCATCCTTTTAATGGCAATGGCCATATACTCTCTCTGAGTGTATGTGTATGCTTATGTTTGTTTGTTTATTTATTTATTTATTTATTAAACTTCTATACCTTCCCCTCTTCCAAATTGGGACTCGGGGCGGTGTACAGCCTGAATAAAAACAATACAATCAAATAGAAAAATTTAAAATAGATTTAAAAAAGATTTAAATTGCTGGCTGAGGTTAAAATTACGATAGAATAATAAAAAGGGTAAAAAGTTAAAAGTTAGAAAAATTAAAAACCCTCCAATGATCCTAGGCCAGAACGGCCTGTTGAAAAAGGTGGGTCTTCAGTGCGCGCCGGAAGGTTCACAGGACAGTGATGGCTTGCATATCCGGGGGTAATTCATTCCAGAGGGAGGGTGCTCCTGAGAGAAGGCCCGTACCCTCGGAGCCACCAGCTGGCATCGCCCAGCTGACGGCACCCCAAGGAGGCCCACCCTGTGGGAGCCCACTGGCCAGCAGGAGGCCGATGGTGGCAGCAGGCGGTCCTGTAAGTATCCAGGTCCCAAGCCATGGAGCCAAGCAATGTTGTTCCTTTTGTAAGGCATCTGTGTTTGTATGCATTGGAGGTAGGCAATATGTACTCTCTTGTGGGATGTATGGTCAGAATTGGAAGAACTAAGACAGTGACAGTCAGCAGCATTTTGAATTGCTGCCAAACTATCTCTGCCTTTTTTTCCCCTCTGCAATCCATTTTCAAACTACACATACATCACATCACGTCACATCACATCACATAATTCTTTACATAAGTTTGTTCCAAGATTCCTTGTTACTGGGGTGGGGAAGCAAGTATGGCAGGATACTACCAGCTTGTCCTCGGTGCAGAGGGCAATATCATCACCTTCTTCTTTCCCTGTTATAAACATTATAAAATATATTTCCTGCAGGTCCCAAATTAAACTTTGCCATCCTTACAATTCTTCCTAAGTAATCCAAGGATGATCTTGGCAGCAGTTTATCAACTTTCACGACTATCACCTCTTTTCCCCCACCCACCCCAAAAAAAGAAAGCTGGCAGGCTAATGATATATGGAAATATCTCTCTTAGGTTAATGCCTGTGGAATAAGAATCAACTTTCTATGTCATTAAGTGCCATCATCTAACCCTAGGTAGCATTATTTCTGCTTGGCTGGGTTTGTACTATAATTGAAACCTTTGTGAATCAAAAGGAATGGTTCATTCCACCAATAGTCTTGTAGCATAATTATACAGGTGAGTGAAGACAATGTTCAGTTAGTAGCCAAAATAGATTTGGGAACCAGTATTATATAGATGTTACAGGGCTATAAGCATGAAAGAGATATTTATTTGCATTAAAGATTTCCTGAAATGTTATCGAGGAATTAATTTTGCAAGCAACTTACAGTAAGTAATTTGAATTTGAACTAGTATAAATCATTGTAAATTGTTCAATGTGCCATTAAACTCAATCTTGGCAATTTTAAGATATATGAACTTCAACTCCCAGAATTCCCCAACCAGTTTACTGACTGCGGAATTGTGGGAATTGAAGTCCACACATCTTAAAGTTGTCAAGGTTGAGAAACTCTGTATTAAAGCTTTCAAAGATCTTTACAAGTGCAGTGTCATAGGAAAAAAATGCCAGAAATTAAAAATTAATCAACAGGATTTACGTAACTAAAACCTGCTGTCTAATGGGATATTTTTCAATAAGGAGACAGCAGTAATTATGCTGGAAGAAAAAAAAATCATTCCTGTAGTTTGAACGATTATAGCAATTTCCACCAGGGGATTTCACAGCTAGATTCTAGTTCTGGGCAACAGTGATTAATATAATAGTTATTAATGAGAAGTCATTTTTGTATATCTAGGGGTGTTTAGATGTCAGTGTTCTGAAACAATATGTTTAGCATATTAATAATAAAAAAGATAGCATTGGATTGGTGACTAAGTAACCATATTGATTTTTTTCTTTTTTCTTTTTCTTTTTTCTTCTTCTTTTGTGTAATGTGAAAGGTCAATTAGACTTATAGAAACAATGGGGCCCTTCACAGCAGGGTCTATCGTTCGTCTGTGCTGACATCTTTTAAACCATGTACAAAGTTCATTAAATGTGCAAAAGTAGTAGTGTTAAAAGGAAGAAAGTGATTGGGTCAAAGGTCACAAACCACAGCAAGCTGACAGTCTCTTGTGGATTACACGGCAGGAACTAAGTAACAGTGAGAATTGCTGTTCAGATTGCCCACTGGGAATCAGAAGAATGAAGTCATAAGCAGCTAATGCCATTGGCTTAATTAAAATGAATATTGACAGCACCTTTGTTTGTCTTGCATCAAGCTAGATGCTAACAAAACCCCTTTTTATAACCAAAAAAAAAGGACAAAAACTGGTTGCCAAAACAGTGGCAAATTCCATCTTAATTAGCAAATTGCCAAAATTTAATCTTTTATTTAATGATATATCTCCCCCCCAAAAAACCACCAAAATAATAATAATAATTAAAAAAAACACAAATATTGAACCAGAGATACCAGACCATTGTTAGTCTTTCCATGGCATTCTTTCCTCCAACTATGGGGGTTTAAGTGAATTTGTTCACTTATTAACATCTTCCTACAAAGGGTGAGTATAGTTAGAACTCTCCCCTTCTTAAAGGTGAAACTGCTTAATATGGTTTACAGCAAGATGTATATTCCAGGATGCTGTCCATGGTGACATTTCAAAGGACATTTTCTCCCCTTTATTTAAATAGGAAATAAGCAAAACAAAACAACCCATCCCCATAAAGGAGTATTTTAGCATAAAATATTTGGTAGGTGAATTATGTTTCTGTAGTTACTGAACAAATATTATAAAATTAATATATTTAACAACAATCTATGAAAAGGTCATTGTTAAATTATATAAGAGAATTTTTATATAAGAGAAATTTTAGATTATTATATTTTAAATCACTCTCATCTTTATTTCTCCTTTAAGAAAGCAAAATTCAATGTGACCAAAGTAAAGCTAATTACTTCCTAGATATGACTAATCAGCTTGGGTTATTCATCTCAGACCAACCTTTTTATTAAAAGGTGGCAGAAGAAAATATCTAAAGCTTACATTGCTAAAATGGAAGTGTTGGATGACAACATATCCAGTTAGCAACCTGTCTGATTGCTTGGAATTTGGTATGATCCATCTTTTTCCAAAATGAATTTTGGATTGATGTAGTACTGCAGACACATAGATTCAAATGTAACTTTATTTTTCCATTTTCACACATACCAAATATTTTTTGTTGAAATCTATAAGAATAAATAGAGCATTATCATTAAGCTGGAACAAATAATTCAATCTGGTTCAAGAAATTAGCGGTCATGGTATTCCTAAATATATGGAAGTCTTGCTTTGGAGTTAGCCCACTCCGCTTGAATTTTCAGTTTCTGGGGTTTTTTATGTATTTTATGATTTTATGTATTTTATTCTAGGTACATCAAGGGTAAATACATTATGACATAGTCATAAGCTATCTGTGCTTTTCAGACTTGCCATTTCCTAACATGACCAAAACTCAATAGGAAATAAATATTTTTAGCAGAAACATTCCTAAAGGATTTTTGGAATCCAAAAACACATTGCTTGATTCCCAAAGACTTTGGGTGGTTTTCAAGTGAAACAATTAAAGACAATGTTTTTATTCTTTTTAATGACAACAACATTTACAATAATAGACAACAGTAAAGAATAAAAGAGGGCAAAAAAACCTAGACCACAACAAAGAAGAAATGCACCCTCAGTCCGCATCCTGCTGGGGTCTTGAAGACACCTGACTCTTTGCCCAGGCCTTTGGTGAAAGGAAATAAACCTCTTTTGGGTTATGTGGGTTCATTTCTTTTTTGTTCCTATCTAACACTGATGGCTCCACAATCAATCTCCAAAAGCTTTTCTTCATTACAATCAGCATAGCCTCTTTTGGTAAAGGATCAAAGGTGGTGGCAAATGTCTAAGGAGAATATAGGTTGTGAACAGGCTGAAATAATGAGTTATTCTGTCTCTTAGTCTTCACAGCTTCATAATTAAAGCTATCACCCTGAATGGAAAAAGGAAAGCCAAGGCAATTTATTTAGTACCATGTATTTGTTTCCTAAAATGCTTGCTACAAAACAACCCCATTGCTACACTTTCATTTTTCAACAAATACCCAACCCAGTACCGCAGGGATGTCAAACACACAGGCCACGGTCACCCTAATTTCTCAAATGAGAAAAATCATGAAATGTCATATGACAGCAATGTGACAATGCGAGTTTGATACCCATTCAAAAGAGAATCTGTATCCATAGCTGAGATAATTGATAGGTAGCATTTTAGTACAACATGATGCTATAAAGAACTTTGCCATCTCCAAGTCTGAATTCAATAGAATTAGCTATAGAAGAAAAATATTCTGAAAAGTATAAGTAACTATTCTATACATATTTGGAAAGATACATACTTTAATATAAGCACCTTTGAATTTATAACTGAATGGAAATATACAAATCTACACAAAAAGTTTCCAAATTACTGGACTGGTTTTCTTTAGCACCTGTAAAATAATCCTTTGACTTACTGTAGTAACCATAACTGGCATATTATACTGGAAAGTGTTGATTTGCCCAAGCTCCTTTAAGGGAACTTGGCACTTTTTAAATCTGTTATTCTAGGTTTAAACTACTGGGCATGCTGCAAGAGGAGAATAAAATATAAACTCCTTGTCATGTAATTTCTGTACCACCGCATAACATCCATCATAAAATAATATTTGTGTTTGACTCTGAAACTGTCATTTCATCAAACTTCTATAGAACTTTTCAATGTGTTTGAGTCACACTTTTTCATTGTTGGATAACTTTTCATATATTTGTGGTAAAGTTCACAAATGCCAGGAAAAAAAGTTTTATTCTTTATTACTGATAAAGAATATAGTCATTATTTAATGCTTAAACATAAAATTCTATGTTGTTCTTAAAAAAAGGCTTATAGTATCAAACATGACTAAAATACAGTATTAACTATGTAAAAGAAAGTAATAAATATAACAAAAAACAGCAGAAGAAAAATGAAAAAGTCAAAACAAAAGCAACAGAATCAAGTACAATAAAAAATACAAATACAACATTATAACAATCACATTGTTGTCAGCTCTTGCCAAAACACTTAAGTTCTAGCATTTGGCTTTAGACATGAATTGACATTTGAGGTTTTAATAAGATTTAGTACCTTCCTATAAGAAGTCAAAGTTTTATTAGAGTGACCAAGCAGATACCTATGGAAGACCACATAGGTAGGATGACATACAGCCTCCAATACTGAAAGCATAATAAGCAGGGGTGGGATTCAAATGTTTCAACAACTGGTTCTGTGGGCGTGGCTAAGTTGCTGGGCATGGCTTGGTGGTCATGTTATTGGCTGGGCATGGCCAACTCAATATCACTCACATTGAGGCATGCATCTCCTCACCTGGCCTCTCATGACTGTGGAGTCCTGCAACAGTCGTAAATGTGAAAAATGGTCATGTCACTTTTTTCAGTGCCATTGTAACTTTTTAAATGGCTACTCCACACAAGCAAAGTACTAGCAAAGGAGGAGGAAAAAACTCCAGAGAAGTTCCTGAGACAGGAAGTCTAGTCCTGCCAAGAATGTAATAAGGGTTAATGGAGAGGCAGTTTCTGTAAGCCGCACCAGAATGTTTCCTTCCTGCCTTCCTTACAGGATTAGGCCAGTAATTTCTTCTAACAACTGGTTCTCCGAACTGCTTAGAATGTTAACAACCGGTTCTAGTTTCTAGGTGCGAACTAGTAGAATCCTACCCCTGATAATAAGTAGTAAATGTGAAGAAAAGCCATTGATAACAATGTAAAGCGTTGCAAACTTGGTGGACATTATCTATATTATGTATGCCACCATTTTAGTCTATGTATGATTTTAGTAGTTTGTTTATATATCATATGAAAATTATTTCCTTCTGTTTTTTTTTTTTTTGGTTTTGTTTTGTTTCGTTTCATTAGTGGCCCAGTTTTCAGTTTTTAAGTAAAGTTAAATCATATTAGATAATCATTTTTGTGAATCTGTAGTCTAATTTCCTGGTCTTGCCTTATTATATTTCAGGATCCAAATATTAAATTGGCTGTGCAAGTGCAGGCTTGTTGACAAAAAAGAAGTCCTTTTGAAGTCTTCTAAAATCTAAGCCTGATTCCGCTAACTTCTCCATTAGTGTGTGTGTATGTGCACACACATAATAAAAATTAAGTAAAAAGGGAAAGCTAAAATTTCCAAAAACAGGAAAAAGAAAAATTTTAAAAAAAGATTCAAAGAAATAGCTTCCAATCTTTTTTAAAGCTGTTACAATTATGAATATCTCTTACTATAAAGTTACAAATGAGTCTTTTCTTTCTATAATCTATCCTATCTAATTATCAAAACCATAAATCATAAGTTAATTTTTTCTGTTTCATGCAAAATGTCCATGAAGGTTTTCAAGTTAGGAATAACATAGATATTGGGCTTTTTTTGGTCTGATCTATGAAGTCAATTTCACTATCTCAGCATGTCCCCTCATCTCTACCAACCATTCCTCCCTTGTGGGTAATGCCAAATCTTTCTATCTTTGTGCATACAATAATCTTTTGTTCCATTAATTCTTGAAAAGGCAACAATGTGAAAGGATGAAGAATAAGAAATGAATCACAGAATAAGTGTCCACTAAATTAAAAGAAAAAATAGTGAAAAAGTAATTATGAATTTTAAATTTCTGCTACACTTCTATATTCTTCATGTGTAGATTCAGAAGCAATTCATTCCTTATTAATTTCAGGCTCCTTTCAATAGTTTCAGCCTAGCTGGAAATAGAAGTTATGTATAAATGGTCTTATGGAAAGGCTGTGACCTCTATGGTACTTAGAAGTCCACAGGAGCATAGAGGAATGAACACAGCAGTTGTTCCTTCATACTCTGTTATTACAGAGAAAACTGCAGGTCAAATTACATGAATGATAAATGGAAGGTGCTCAAAATGAGTTACTTCTGTTTCTGAATGTTATACATTGACCTTGGCAGTTTTGACAATTACATCCATCATTTCTAAGAATCCATTCCAACAAACCCGTCTGCTCTCTAATATTGCCAAATAAACAAGATTTGTGAATGTAAGTATCAAAGATTGATCTGTGCAAATACACTGATTAACAGTTGGTTCCCTTAGCAGGTCAATTTACTTCTTATAAATTATGCGAGTACCACAATTCACTGTGGCACACCTATAGACCAGAGCATTGGAGTACTTTAATCTTTACTTGCAATGCTGCACTACAATCAATTGCTGATTTTGGAATATGATAAGGGGAAAAATTATTCATCATTTGATATAGTCACATAGGAAGGTGCTATTTTGTGCTCTTTTCTTGCTACTATCCTGCTCAGGTAACGTTTATCATTTTTTTTATTATAAATATTTCAAAGGACACAAATGCTCTATTTAGAAATGTGAAATGAATCAACTTCCAACATATTACTACCATGAGTAATAAACATGAAAAAAGCTTGCATAACATTATAGTAGGGCAGATGCTACACATATTTTAATACAGATTCTATTTTTGATGGAATATAATATTGCTTCAGAAAACAATTTCAACAATTTTATTCGGCTTTGACTATAGTCTTCTACAGTTTAAAATGGTTATGTTAGTCTCTTACACTGAATGAAATCTTGCATCATCTTGGATCCATAAATAATCATTACTAGCAATACTACAGCCATATTCAGAAAATGTCAAAATACAACAATTCTTAGTTCCAAAATACTGTATGAATAGGATCCTGTAGGTATTTGAAGAGATTACATGGTGAGGATGAGTTGATTATCGAAAAATTTCCTTTAAAACCAAATTTAATTGGACTATATTATCAAACACTACCAGCCATACTTTTATATAGTGGCTCCTAAATGACATAATGAATCTAGTATTTTTATTTTGATTATAGTGTTTTGAAGACTGAGATGAATGTTTCTATAATAGAAATTGTTATATGCCTTTTGACTAAAGGTTACCATTATATAAATACACAGCAGTATATTATATAATTCAGCTCCTAACTGAATAGAGGATGCAGACATTCATGAGTCTTGCATACAAATGCAGCATATTTTTAATTGTTTATCTGGTTGGCACAATATTAATAAAAATATGAATGTTTGAGTCAAATGCTAGAGAATTTGATTTAGTTTTGTGACTTTTTTATTTATATATATTCTTACTTGCATACTTGCAAAATCCAAGAAGATTAGATAAATTAATGAAAGACAAATCTCTTAAGATTTATAGCCCTAAAGCTCTAAGAATTGAATGTTACCTGCCAATTGTAGAAAGCTAGATTTGACATAGCACCTACAAAGCAAGAGTCATGGGAGAGTCCCATGTTCTGCTTTGGAGCATCAGATAGGTCACTAAAAGAAGCAAAAAATGGGAGTATGGATATTGGCAGGATACAGTAAGACTATTCTTATCTCCTCATGGGCTTGGAAGGTGGCCTAATTAAAAACAAGTCCTATCATTTGTCAGAAAAAGACATGTGACATAAATAATGGATGATAAGGACCCAAAATATGGTAGATGCACATATACAACATGGCTTATGCTACCATCTTTAAATTGTATATTTGTCCTCATTTGTCAGAGGGTCAGTTTACACCTTTATTCCCAGGTGTAAAGAAAGACTTTGGAAAACTTTCTGGTCCTTCTGTAAAAATGACCACAATTTTATTTCTGAATGTAGCTAAAGGCAAAATTAATAAATATATGGGAGTAATTATATTTGTTTAATGTAATTCTTAGTTTTTATCATATACTATTTATAGTTTAGATTGATGTGATGTTCAAATATGACAAGGAATGAAGGGAGGGAAGGAGGAAGGGGACAGAATTGTGCAATTTTGCAGCAAGACATGTTAACCGGTCTATAAATATGATACATAAAGTTGTGTACATTGTGAAGAACACTAATATTAATTTAACTCAGACACCCCAAAATGATTTTAAAATGTCATATACAATTCAGACAAATGTCCAAATTTTTGACATGGACTGTTTAATAAAAGGATATCACAGATTATCCAAAATGCTTGGTAAATAAAGTTGGAGTTTTGGAGATATTAAATATAATTCACTTGTAAGTTATTTGTGTCATGACAGTTCATTATGGCTTCAAGGAAAATCAGTTGGGATTATGTTATCAAAATAATAATGCTTTTATATATATATATATATATATATATATATATATATATATATATATATATATATATATATATATATATATATATATATATATATACTTTGTGTTACAACACCCTGTTAAGCCCCAATTAAGGGAGAAAGCATACTGCTTTCTTTTCTGTCTTTCGGCTCATCACCAGAGACCATACCGACAGAAAGCTATTTGTTTCGTTGTCTTTTCTTTACATGTGTGTAAGGTTTTTAAGCTGATAATTTATTATTTAAAATAGCTGATAACTTATTTATTATTTAAAATTATCAGCTTAAAAACCTTACACACACACATATATATATATATATATATATAAAAGCATTATTATATATACACATACATACATACATACATACATACATATATATATATATATATATATATATATTCATAGATTTTCTATTCATAGATATATATATATATATATATATATATATATATATATATATATATATATATATATTCATAGATTTTCACGGGTACAGATATGCAAGTCTTGGCATGTTTGGGTCTTTTCCCATGTAAGATTGAGAGTATCTTGGCGATGTTTCGAAGAGGTCCCACTCACCATCTTCAGGCTGGTGCTTTTGGCTTCGTGCTTGTCCGAGCAAAGCGTGATCAGAGCTGCCATCTCTCTATAAATACTGGTGGGGAGGTTGGCTGTGTTGTCATTTCTTGATAGATTGATGGAGCTGATGTTTGCAGATTGGCTGGCTTTTTCATAAGAACATGTGTGGCTGAGGTATTGGCTGTGTGTCTATCAGCCTCCTGTGTTGTAATGACTTGGGTAATGGGCTGTGTGATGACCTTCTGAGTTCTATTGTTATGACATCCTGGGTTGTGTGCTGTAATCTCCTGGGTCGTTGCCTGTGTTGTAACATCCTGAGGTTTGTGGTGTAACCTCCTGAGTTCTGCAAGTGGCTGTGATGTGACATTCTGGGTTTTGGTTTGGCTCCGAGTTTGAGGCCTGGCTATGTGTTTATGGCATGTGTCAGTTTGCTTGGTTTGGGGGTCAGAGGTATGGCAGCTGGTGATGCAGCCGTGGTCTGGTTTCTGGGTGGTGGTTGCCTTTCATCTATGGGATGGGTTTGGGTTTGAATCTGGTGAGGGAGATTGGTGGTGGCACCATGTGTTGTTTTGAGTATTTTGGTTTTCGTGGCTGGGACTCATTTGTTTATAAGGGCTAGTTTCCAGATGTCTGGTTGGCCGGAGGTATCATCCCATTTATTCATGTTATGGAGCTGTTTCTCTATTTTGATGGCTTCCCTGATTATTCTCTTGTTGAAGTGTTCGGTATTGGCGATTAATTTGGTTCCCTCAAAAATAATTTCATGTCCTTTAAGGTGTTGGAAAAGGGAGGAAGTCTTTTCTTCTTTTCTGACTGTGTTCTTGTGTTCTGTGATGCGTGCATTTATTCTCCTGTTGGTTTGGCCAATGTATGTGGCTGGGCAATTATATATCATTTTATATATCATTAATAATAGTTAAAGTAAATACAGATTAAATCCAGAAAGAAGGGGGGGGAATAAAAGTTATACAGAATAAAAAGAAAAGAAAGAAAAAGAAATATAAAGTAGTTTCCAATCTGCATCACTAATACAAATAATAATAAATCATTACTTACTATCATTATACTTGCAATTATTTCTTCTCCCTCCTAACCTATCCTTTATCCATATTCAAATCCATAAATTGAGTCCTAATGTCAGTAAAAAGTTTGTAAAGGGATCCACTTTTATTTTGATTTTGATCAAGTAAACCAACTTTGTACTCTTTCCTTCTGCTTTTAACAGTATTAATAACGGTACATTCAGGTGCTGCTTTAAAATTTAATCTCTTTCATTTTTATTTTTCCCATTTCAAATGTTTTTCTAAAACTTCTTTGGTAAGTCCAATAAGAAGTTCATTTGCAAGTGAATATCTTGTTTTGTTATTTGTATTTCCACTCTAGTTGTTTTCTCTATCTTGTAACTCATTTTTTTTAATTTTCCAGTATTTTGGGGGAGGAATTATGTTTTGATACAAAATTGTATCAGCTATTCTCTTTCACACCCATAATTCTTCTTTAATATCTTTATGACATAATCTATTCATAAAATCATGAATTGTTTCTGAGTTTGAAGCTATTATATTTTTACCACATTCTTTTAAAAATCTCCTGAAGCATTTCAAATGTCAAAGTGTTTTCTGTCATTTTGAAAGACAAAAAAACAGATTTTTCGTTTCTTTTTCTCTTTCTGTCTGAAATCTTTAGTGCCCTGTCCTTGACAGCTTGAAGGCCTTAGAAAAAGTGATAACTCATTCTTAAAGTTACAGTCATCACACCACCCACTATGGTTATATGATTGCAATTGAAGTGCTTGGCAACTGTGTCAGATTTACAATGATTGATGTATCTTGTAGTCACATGATCTTGATTTGGGATCTTCCCAGACAGTGTCTGAGATAAAGTCATAAAATAATAATGTCTCAATTTGCTATTTTGACTTACTGTTGATTAAATAAGTTGATTTCCACAAATGTGTTGTTTATTTATATAATTATGTCCAAAATCTTATAGCAAAAGTCCTAATTTTCCATTATTCCAAGTTTTCTAATCCCTTATTCTTAATTAGCTTCCTGCCATTTCTTTCTTCCTTCCCAGTTTAGTTCTTAAACTTGTGGTTAATTTTTCTTTTATTCAAGAAAAAAAATAAACTTTCCAAGTGGCTTTTCAAACTGGTCATTTTGAAGATCTCGCATGTCCCTAAGGAAGTTGAATCAATAATTTCCAAAAATGATTAAAAGTGAGTTTTATAAGTGGCTCAGTTTAACAGGTTTTGCTGTGGTTGAGACCATTCTTTCCTTATCTGCAGACTTTTTGTGTGACCTATCTTCCTGTTGGTTCTTCAGTATTAGTCATGGATGTTGAATACTCATTCAGAGACAGTTTGCTTGCCATTCCTCTATAGGGAGCCTTAAAAACAGCAATAATTATGCTTGAAGAGATGTAGTTAAAAATTAATGTGATTTTTTTCCCAGAATTTATCTAACAAAAGTTATTTTTATGATACATATAAGATATATATTGCACATTTCTTTTCCAGATTGGTTCAGCTATAACAATATTGAAAATATGCAATTAGAAAAGTCAGTACACCAGCAAGCAGTGGTGCTGACATGAAATTCCACATTGCTGTGTGCAGATTCTGCTACTATAAAAGAACAATTCTTATTCTCATTTTGCCTTTTCATGACCCTGCCTCAGTGAAGCAGCAGATGTTCAAGCATGCTCATTCAACTACAAGATGAGAAGGAAATGATCTCCATCCAGAATCCCCAAATGTACCCCAAACTAGCAGGTAGTCTGACTGTGTTTTTTGTTGCCAGTTGGTTGAGGTTGGCTGCTCATTCATTGGCTCAAGTGATCATCAATTTTGATCTTCTGTAGGTGATTTTCCATCTGTAAATATAATTGAAGCTGAATGTCTTGTCTCTTTCTATTAGCAGAACTCATCATGAATTTTTATACTACATTTTCTAGTTCCTTAGACAAGCCTTCCTATTCCTAAGATCCTATAACTGTGAATTCAGCAGTCTTTGTTTTCCAACTAATGCTTCGCAATTTAGCCAAACTAATTTAATCTCTCAACTCTGTTCATCAGTCCTGGATATACAAATATTTACACTATGTCTATAAATATATATAATTTTAACACATATGGATTGGACTATAGTTTTTATTTCTGAGGAATAAAAAGAAACTCAGCAATCAAACAAAGTAGTTGTTAATATACAAAATGACATAAAACAACATACAACCAAATACATAGGACTATTTCTTCTGGTATCCACTTAATATTTTGACATTGAAAAACAGAGTACTAAACTGGAATGCTGAACCTTGTGTTGAAGTACACAGATCCCATTGTGTCCCTTGTCATTGTGCTTGCAGTTGTGTCTGTGTGGTTTGTTTTGGATTGTTGTTTCTTTTTGCAGTTTTTTCAGAAGACCGATTTATTTCTCGATCAGTTTTGAAACATATTTCATGCATGCTCACATACGTGTGTGATGTATGTCATTAGGCACCAGCCCATGGCAGCCATAAAGCTGCAGAATTGTGATGGGGTTGATTAGTTCTTCTGGTGAGCAAAATTCTGAAAGCTAAGAACATTTGATTTAGATTGTCAGAACCCTAGCCCTAACAGTACTTCTTTACAAATAAGAATATTTAAAATTGTGTTTCATAAAATTTCTGTTTTAGGACTATGACTTCTAGTCAAGACTTAGTCATTTAAGTCATCTGGGTGGCTTTAGTACCAGTTACTCTCTTTCAGCTCAATTCACCTCACAAGATTGTTCTTGTGGGAACAGTAGGAGAAATTGTGTTATATATATGTACACAGAGAGCGTATGCACCAAGACAAATTTCTTGTGTGTCTAATTACACTTGGCCAATAAAGAAGAAAGAAAGAAAGAAAGAAAGAAAGAAAGAAAGAAAGAAAGAAAGAAAGAAAGAAAGAAAGAAAGAAAGAAAGAAAGAAAGAAAGAAAGAAGGGAGGGAGGGAGGGAGGGAGGAAGGAAGGAAAGAAAGAAAGAAAGAAAGAAAGAAAGAAAGAAAGAAAGAAAGAAAGAAAGAAAGAAAGAAAGAAAGAAAGAAAGAAAGAAAGAAAGAAAGAAAGAAAGAAAGAATATGTTCACTGATTTGAGTTATTTATAAAAATAATAAAGGCAGGAAATAAATAAACACATAAATAAATAATAAATAAATAAAAACAACTATTAATATTGATCAATTTTCTGATGTAGCTTTGGCATTTTTATAACAAAAGTTATTGCATAAGGAACATTTGTTCATACATTTAACAAATGATATATGTTACATAATACATAATAGTTTCCCTAAGGAGATATATTCAACTGATAGAAAATAAAACACATTGTGAAATAATTTTTGAGAGTTCTAAGATCTCTAAGTTCATTGCAAAAACTAGACAATAATTTCTTTAGTTAACTGTATATTAATCTGCTGACATCAAATATAAAGCTGATTCATTTTTGTTGAATGTAACATATTTCTGAAGATCAACATCCAAACAAGGGGGTTAGATATTGAAACCTGTGATCTTGTTGCAGGATGAAAATTAAGTGAGGTAGGTCTCTATTACAGGTGTTGTCTATGTTTAAGCAGATATGCAACTTTAATAGAAAGAAAGCGCATAAACCAAGTTGATACTGCAAACTCAACTCCTCATGCTGATATGTATTTTGAACTATATAAGCAAGTATATTTCATCACCTAAGATAGGATTTACATAAAATGAGACAAACCATAATAAACTAGTAATAATCCATACAGCAATTTATCACAGCAATGAACATGAAGTGATGGAAGGAAGGAAGATTTTAAGAATAAGTAAGGACATAAAAAGGATGCTAAAGTTTTATGTGACATAAAGTACTGCTCTAAATATGTTCACAAAGAATGGAATTATTTTCTCAGATTGATTTATTCCAATTTCAGGTACACATTTTAGAAAGGTTATTTCAAAGCAAGATTGTAATTTAGAATGCCATATGCAATTATTAGTGTTAGAAAAGTCTATAAATATCAGTAAAGATACTAATTTCTGTAATAAACACAGGAGCTAGTCCATATTCTCTTTTGTTTGTAAAGTATAAATCTTGGCTGTTTATATCACTTTTGACTGTTGTATTGACTTGCTGCTACATTATTTATATTGCTCTTGGCATCTTATTTAACCATTGATTAGCTAATGCACCTAATGTTTGAAGTCAGACAGGTGAAGTCTGAAATGTAGCCAGCAATTGTGGCTTTGAAATAGACACTCACCAGCAAGTAGCACTGAAAGACATTAAATATTTTACAAAACAGTTGTTACTAAGCAGCCATTGGTCTTCTTCAACACTCCAGAAGGATATATATTGGCAAACCCAATGGAATTATAATCTCATTCAGGCATCCAAGTTACTTACTGATTGGCATATTATGTGATGTAATCAATTTATAAATTGAATTCAATGACATTAGCACTTTGAACCTTGCTCTATAATGTGGAAAATTTCCACAGATTTTTACTGTGTCTCTTTTTATATAATAGTTACCATTAGTAGCTTGGAATTCCCTACAGATTTTTCACAAGCCAGAATATTTATGAGTTATAGTTTCATCTCATACATTATGGTTTTGGAGTATTTAAGGACTGCTGCCAATTCAAGACTTGCTGGTAGAAAGCTTCTACTTTATGAATAGTTAGAAAGAAATATATATAATATATATTCCTTGATTTAATATGGAAGATAAATTAAAATTACCCTGATAACAGCCAGAGCAATTGTCTGTTAAGGCTTTAGTTCGGATCTCAATTTATAGGAAAAAGACAGGGGGAGACAAGGAAACTTTATGTCTGCCTTGAAAAAATAATATAATGGCAATGTTAAGGAAAACTGTGTCTTTCAACCTAAATTCTTTGTGGACAAGATGACATTAGAATTTGAAAAGTTTAAAACATTGCACAGCATGTTTATCATATTCACTAGAAATAAAATCTAAAAATAAAGTCTTTGATTAGTTGATATGCTAGTGAGGGTTGAAAAGATTTAAGCCCCTTTCCCTTTTTCATGTGTTTAATTCAGGGACAACCTTCTTTTTATATAAATATAAAATTCAGATAATAGCACTAAGTGATTGTAGTAACTTACTATTTGTTAAATAAAACCTACAGATTAGACATCTTGAATTTCATGTTGGAAGAAAAGTGACGTTTTAGTAAAATGACCAGTGGGTTTCCACAGAGAAAGAATACCAATAACAGACATCAATTTTGGAAAAGCTGCTGCCAATCACAATATGATTAGATAAGCAAACATTTTCTCTCTTTTTTCTTATCTAATTTAATACCTTATTTCATATATCTACTTATATTCATATAGCAATTTCTTTATCAATTGGATAGACCTTGGGAAGGGGTTATATGAAAAAGAGAAAAGTAACAAACTTACAGTATTTCTTGGTCTCTCTTTTTAACTATTCTTATCAGTAACCTTCTGTCTTGCATTTTCAAGAAAATATAAGGTTTTCCATATTCCTGCATCCATAAAAGATGTCAAAATTTAACAATTTTTGCCTGCTCATTTCTCATAAGAATAATGTGAAAAAACAATGTTCATGATAACTGATAGGCTTTAAATGTGAAGTTTTTAGAGTAAAACATTTTACCCTTACCTTGTACTTTTTAGATCTGTAGCAATGTATATGCTGTATATATAAATGTGAATGGTATCATAGTGGAAAAGCTGAATTGATCCATCATCAGCTGATTAGAGATTTCTAGGAACTCCACACAGATTTTGAAGGGGCATAAAACAGCCCACTGCCTTAAACATGATGCTCTGGTCTAGTCATCCTAATGAATAGCCATTGCTAAATCCCATTTCTACAAATTGACTAGTCCCTTTTCTAGTCCTTAATATTTCTTTCTAGGTCTAAATATTCTGAAAGTTAATTTTAGCTTCTGTAGAAAAACTTTTCTTGAAATGTTACTTTCACTCAGTTCCATTTGGATGTAGTTTACCCACAGTTGCATTAACTATTTGTTGGATTGGTTAATATTTTAGAGGCTAGAATTAGAGGAAGTACTTTGATCACACAAAGAACTAACCTGACAGTGTACATTTTGAGATCCTAGCATCACTTGTCAAAAGATAGAATGGCTGTGTTTTCATTTTGTATGGTAATGTGGATACACAGCACCATCTACTTTCTTTGGATCAAAATAACAGAGAGTAGGGAATTCCTTTCAAGAACTGTTTCTTGACAGATTATTTTTTTCCTTCAGAAACCAGAAAAAAGAATTTGTCTATAGGGTTCATTAACAGTTGGCCTCTGTTGGTAATAACCCATGTTATATATGTCACTATTGTGCCATCCTCAAAAGAACTCCCCAGAGAAGGAAAAGTCGAGAAAGGGAATATCAGCTCTGAAGTTTCCCACCTTTCCTGAACTATATCTGCAGAACCACCCCAGGAGGGGATAATGGAGCTTTGAAAAAATAACATCTTTGTTATTCCAAGTGTTAGAGATGAAGCTGAGTTTTCAGATGGCCCCAAGGTTATTTTCTTTTTTTCCTTTTTCCTTTTGCATCCTTCACCAAACACAGATGGAAACTGGACTCTTTGAACTGCTTGAAAATCTGTTACCATGCACTGCTGTGGGCCCTGAAACAGTTATTGGTACATTCAGTCTGCTACAATTTGAATGGGTATGTAATGACAAGGGATTGAACAGTTCATTTGAACTATTGATAAATGCAAATAACAACAACAACATATGTCTCTTAGTCTGGAGCACATGTCCAATTGTATATGGTGGAATTTCTGGCCAAGTAAATACATTTAAGGTAGCAATGATTTGATGTTTCTTAATTCAAATCTAAGCTGTAAAAATTCCAAAGAAATGCTTCTGTTAATTTAATTAATTGATCTGAAGAAGCTGTGCATGTGTGTTTTGTCACAGAAAGAAATGGAAACCAAACTTACTCCTGAATATAAAATACTATTTTACTATGCCAACATTTACTTACTAGCTTAAATTATATACACGTTTGGCATATCCTCATGAATATTTAGTGAAAAGGTCTTATTAGTCACCAATTACCCTATAAAGGCAAAATTACAAATTTATAAAATATATATTCTACATTGGTTCTTCTTAAGATTTGTTTGTTTATTTAGTGAATATATGCACAGTGGGTTATGACTATAATGACTAGATTTGTGGTGAAGCTTATTTACTGTACCTAATGAAATATTCTGCATATTGCACAGGTACCAATATAGTGTCTGGTTTTTACTGCTTTTAAAACACCTCACAGTTACAGTCACTCACCTTGGACACCTTCAATCCTTCCCCATCTGGATAATGACATAAGGAGTTTCTCAGTCATCCAGAAACAACTGGACTTTCTTGTTTTTCTTTGAAGATGTTTCAGTTCTCATCCAAGAAGTTTCTTCAGCTCTGACTAAATGGTGGGGAATGGAAGGATTTATATTCCTTGCAGACAGATGGTCATTTGCATTCTTTTAGAGAGTTGTTGAGACTACTTGGGGGTTTATCTGTGTCCTTAGAGTCACCTGAGTAGTGCAAATGAGTGTGGAGCTTTCTTGGAACTGTTGAAGGACTGTGTTGTAGATTGGAAATAGATGCTGTCATATCCTGCCCCCTCTGTTTAGAGAAGGCTGTTCAATTGGATTTAATTATTGTAATGGAATGAAAGAAAAGGTTGAATTTCCAGGAGGAAAGGGTTGCATTCCAGAATAATAAGAGCCAACTGCATCTGGATAATTCAGTTGTTACATCTGGATAATACGAATATTACATGTGAGAGAAAGAAAGTGAAGGCAGCCCCATCCCTAATAGTTCACAGAATATATTGTATATGTAGATAGTAGAATCCTTGGTCTGGCAACGTTTTGTCTAAAGCAATGGTTCCCAAACTTTTTCAGTCCACCGCCTCCTTGGTGTTACAAACTCATACTCGATGCCCCCCACCCAGAGATGGGATTCAAATTTCTGTGGGCATGACCTAATTTGAGGGTGTGGCTTGCTGGCTGGGCGTGGCTTGCTGGTCTCATGACAGGGTAGGTGTGGTTTGCTGGTCATGTGATTGAGTGGGTGTGGCCAGGTGACTGGCAAACAAGTGGTCCTCACTTAATGGCCGGTTGTTTAGCAAGTGTTCTAATTTATGACTGGCCTCCCAAGAGATACTTGACCTGTTTTTGGAGTTTTGACAGCCATGCACACACATACACACACACTCCCTTCTAACACTGATGGAGTAGGTCATTGGACTAGAATTGGCAAAGCATCTCTGATTAGATTCTAGTAGTGAATAAAATCTAATCAGAGATGCTTTGCTGATTCTTGTTGATTTGTTTTATTTGTATTTCTTTATTTTATGTTGCTGAATTGCATTGACATGTGTGTCCCTTCTTGTGCGCAATCAAGAAGCTTTTGTGATTCTTTGAAGCAAAAATTACTGACCTCTGGCTTTGCTCTACTTTTCAGACATGTCACCACTGCCACATTCTAGGTGCCAGACCCGCAGGTCCACCCCATTGAGCCCACTGCACTGGAGGGACCTGCCCAAGCAAGTCAAGTCAATGGAGTGGGCCTGAGAGAGAGAAAAGAGAGAGAGGGGGGGTGAGAGAAGGAAGAAAAGAAAGAGAAAAAGGGAAAAAAGAAAAAGGGACAAAAAAAGAGGGGGGATGGAAGGAAAGGGACAGAAAGAAAAATAAATAAAGAAGGAGGGAAGGAGGAGAAAGATAATGAGATATCTAGATATCTTTTCTAGTCCAATCACCTGCTCCAGTAGGGTTAGAAGGGAGTGTGTGTGTGTGTGTGTGTGTGTGTGTGTGTGTGTGTTCTCCTTGTAATTTACCAGTACATTTTGGTTTTGCCTTCTTCAAAATTGGCACTGTAATACATTGGGGAAAAGTAATTTTTAGGGTAGAGATCTGGTCCAATGGATCCTGTTTAAAGCCTCAACAAAATGTGAGAGCTTCCTGATAGTTCTGACCATGTTTCATCCAGAAAACCTTTAATAAAGCCAAAGATGCTTCAATGTGGAAAAGGGCCTCAGTCTAAACTCTCTCTCTCTCTCCCCCTCCCTCCCTCCCTCCCTCCCAGACTGGCTTCGGTCTACTTACCCAATGTGCATGCGGGGCTGGCACTTCAAATATGGATGGATGGATGGATGGATGGATGGATGGATAGAGAAAGAGGTAGGTAGGTAGATTGATAGGTAGGTAGGCAGGCAGGCAGGCAGGCAGGCAGACCTTTTGGATGGATGGATGGATGGATGGATGGATGGATGGATGGATGGATGGATGGATGGATGATGGATGGATGGATAGGTAGGTAGGTAGACAGAAAGGCAGGCAGGCGGGTAGGTAGGTAGGTAGGCAGGATGGCAGGCAGACAGACCTTTTGGATGGATGGATGGATGGATGGATGGATGGATGGATGGATGGATGGATGGATGGGTAGGTAGGTAGGTAGCAGAAAGGCGGGTAGGTAGGTAGGCAGGATGGCAGGCAGACAGACAAGCAGACCTTTTAGATGGATGGATGAATGGATGGATGGATGGATGGATGGATGGATGGACGGACAGATGGACAGACAGACAGACAGAATGTGGCAGTGGCAGCATTTTGGGAAAGTAGAGCAAAGCCAGAGTGGGAATTGAAATCCATACAAGTTTCCAAGGTTGAGAAACATGGGCTGAATATATCAACCCAGCAATTCTGGTTTAGAGTTTAGCATGCTGTTTGATTCTGGCTTAGTCAATAAACCATGGCTAAGATCCTTCCTTAATGCAGCTGCCCCTCTGCCCCTTCTCCAGCCCCCTGCCCCAGTTCTTTCTTTGGCATTCTTTCATTGCAATGCCAACCTCCCCGGGGCAGCAATGCGGCCGACTTCACCCTCTTTGCTTCAACCCAAGGTCTACTTCCATCAGGCCAAGCAAGGGAAGGTACTCTGCACATGTTCAAAGACTTCCAACTTTGGGGAAGCATTCCACCCATCCTTACGCTCTGCCCGGGAGGAGGAAGGCATGAGGAAGCAGCCCAGAACAGCAGAGACAGAGGGAATGATCGCTTGGAAACCAAGCAAGCAAGCAAGCGCAGGGCTCAGTCGGAAGAAACAGGCTTCAGAGGGAGGCTAGGTTCTAGGTCTGGGATGGCCATGTAGATCCAAACCGAGCCATGCACCTTGGAGAGCCACAGCTGCATCCACTCGCATCCTGCACGCAAGCCCGGCTGGCTGGAGAGGCGGAGGCTGGGCGGGCATTGCATGCTTCCTTGTTGTTCTCCGGGGACAGGGGCCCTAACACCAGACCACCCACCCTTTCCACTGCACACCTTGAGACGGTTTTGCTTTTGGGCCTTCTGGTGTGCCTCTGCCACTTCCACCAAAGAGGGCATCCTGCAAACTCTCTCCCTCCCCAGGCTTGGCAAGACTCACTGCGTGCAGGTTCCACATTTGAGGCACCGGCTACGGAATGATGAAACAGTCAATGGGCTGCGTGGCGGGCAGTCAGTGAACCTGCGGGACTGCCACCTCGAGCGCCCCCCCTGCCGCCTCTTAACATCCCCCTACCAGCAGTGGGCCCCACTCCAGGGATTTGGGATACCTGCTATATAGGACAAAGCCATTTATAGAGTGTAAAAGAGAAGCAGGAAGCATCTACCCATCCCATCACGTCTGGCAAGAGGAGCACATTACAAGTCACATCTGCTAAGGAGTTTTACCTGCTGGGACCCAGGAAGAAACCCTTCTCTGCTGTGGCATTCCCCCTTGAAACATCATTTCCAGAAGTGATATTCAGCAGATTCTGACCAGTTTTGGAGAACCGGTAGCAGAAATTTTGAGTAGTTCGGAAAACCGGCAAATACCACCTCTGACTGGCCCCGCTCCCATCTATTCTCTGCCTCCCGACTCCCAGCTGACCAGCTGGGTCTGCTTTGGTTGCCCTGCACAGGAGAATGGAGCTGGAAAGCAGGTTAGTGGGGTACAGAGGGAATGGAGATTTTACAGTAACCTTCCTCTGCCATGCCCACCAAGCGACACAATATCCACCAAGCCACGCTCACAGAACCGGTAGTAAAAAAAATTGAATCCCACCACTGATCATTTCCCCCCAAATGAGATTGGCCCCAGCCCTACTGATCTTTTAGAAGGCCTTGAAATCTTGGTTTTGTCATGGGGCTTGGGGTTCCCATGGAAGACAGGAACTGTAAAAGAACAAATAAATCTCCAATTTTAACAGATTCCCAGAGAAATATTACACCTTCTAGTTCCTTACTCTATACTCTTTATGTGCATGACTGCATTCCAACTCATGCTAGTAATACTATTACTAAATTTGCAGATGATACAACAGTAATGGGACTCATCTCCAGAGGGATGAGTCTGCCTATCGAGATGAGATAGACCAGTTGCTTTCATGGTGTAGAGACAATAACTTGGTCCTTAACACCAATAAGACCAAGAAGCTTAGAGTGGACTATAGAAAGAATAGATCAGACATCTACTCTTTGCTTATCAGTGGAGACTGAGTGGAGCAAGTGTCCAGTTTTAAGTTTCTAGGTGTTACCATAAAAGAGGACCTGACCTGGGCACTCACATTGTAGCATTGGTCAAAAGAGCCCAGACTTCTCAGTAAACAACAACTGAATAAAAAAAATTGCTGGTGACCTTCTACTGCTGCACCATACAGTGTATTTTATCTGTATATGGTTTGCTAATTGCACAGTGGCAGATAGGACACACTCCAGAGGGTTAACATCATTGCTCAGATGATCATTGATTGCCCTTTCCCCTCTTTGGAAGACCTTTATAGTTCCCACTACCTTAAGAAAGTTCAAAACATTATTTAAGATACATCTCATCCAGGACATCTTTTTTTTGAACTATTACCATATGGCAGATGGTACAGGATAATAAAAACAAGGCCAAATAGGCTGCAAAATAGCTTCTATCCTATATCAGTAACTATATTGAATTCCACTGTACAGTGCAATATAAATGAAATATAAATTCAATTCAATTGTATAGAATGTGAAGGATGTGTGCTTGTGTTTTATTTTTATAGTTATAATATACACTGAAGATGGCATTTAATTTCATTGTACAATGAAGTGCAATGACAATAAACTAAACTCAACTAAAAAAATGACACTGTAATTAATTTGCTTGCATCATAAATTTTTACATTGTTGCTTAATATATTTATCAGTGAAACATATTAATCCTTAGTTGATAAATAACCTGCTTGTTCAACTCAAGCCATTTTTTTAAAAAAAATTTATTATTAATTTTTTATACCACTCATCTCCCTTATAAGGCAACTCTGGGCAGCTTATAATTAAAAGATCTATCATTTGTTTAACAAGCCAAACCTATGGTTCCAATATCTTGACAGATTAAGAGAATTCCATTTATAGAAAATACATAGAACACATTAAAATATTCTATACTTACACAAAAATTTCCATTGGGTCACATTAAACACCTTTTCCATTTCTGAGAAAACCACAATTCTGATTTTTTTCTACAGCTGCCTACAGATTGTCATATGGAATCTAATATTATCAGATGCTTGGCAATCATTTCTAAAAACAGATCATTTATCCTCCAAAATTGTTAACAATATCTCTGCACTAACATGAAAGAAGGGAATATATATGCCTCCTTGAAGAAGATTGTTATTTTTTAAAGGCATCATAACAGCCTCTGATAATATTGGAACAGAGAATTAAATATATCCCACTAAATGGGATAATACTGTATCTAAATTGGAATTTTTCCTATTTTCATAGATTTTATAACTTCTATTATTTCTTTGAAATATAAAGATGCAGATAAATATATTGCCTGATCTGCTTGTTGAAGTTTTTAAATATTGTGGGTCCAATATATTCCATCGTTTGAAGTAGACAAGAAAACACAATATAACTGTTTTTATATAAAATTAAACGTTGTTTCAAAAGAAACCAAAAACATGTATCTTCCATTTTAAAAGGCATACAAAATAACTGATATGAACGTTTACGAAGAAATTCTAGTAGGAGAAGGAAATTGGAAGGAAATTTGTTCTTTAGTTCTAAAAAGGGTAATTTGAAGTTATATCATAAAAATTTGTTATGGAACATAACTGATCAAAGTATTCACACATACATAACATAGCTATATTTATTGTTGTTTACCTTATGTACTTGTCCTTATTATTCCTTCAGGGACACCTACATCTAAATGAATGAAAAAGTTGTTTGTGAGTTATGGGAGTATAAAAATAATTAAAAATGAATCTAAGTATCCATTTCCTAGACACCCTGATTATTTCCAGATGTTAAAATCTGGAGGAGGATTTGGGATCTATCTAAGAATATGAACAATAGCTTAGCTAAACAGAATATACATTCCATTCCATTATTGCTTCAGAAAACAGAGAAATCCAAATTTTACAATTTTATTCTGAAATGTTGCTTTTCAATCTCTTGATTGAACCAGTTAACATTAAAGCATGATTTTTATTCTGAAAAAAATATTGTCAATACTGATTATATATGCTTGTTTATATATCCATCAGTAGCAGAAAATGACAGCCCCAGCTGTAGAAGCAATAAGAAATCCTTGGAGAACTAAGACTAATCAGAGAATTAGGTCAACTATACTGTAAAATTCTTGCTGATTCTAATTTATGTGTGTGTGTGCACATCCATACATATATGTTCATGCATGTGGATGTCTGGATAGATAATTTGACTTCCAATAATAAGTATAATTTGTTTCCCAACCATATTTATTGGTTATTTATAGCCATAAGCTCTTTGATTGCTTTTATTTGTAACAAATAAAAATTGGTATATTCTAGCTGTCAGCTTTCAAGATTTTCTTCTTTTGCTTTACATCTTTCGGCTGTCATAAGTAACGGGGGGAGGAGGGGGGACATGGTTATGGGAAGTGAGCTGGAGGTGTTACAAAACAGAACTGTATAAGTTGGAGGGGGGAGATTCTTGCTTAGGCTTCTATCCTATGCTATGAGCAGCCGCAACTCTTTATCAAAATATGTCAATAGACAGAGGCCTCATCACCACCTGAAGATGCCCACATGTGCTATACACAACTTTTAATTGGATGAGCCAATTGAACTATTGGGGGTGGGAACATTGCCATCCTTTGTATATCTGATTTACACGCTCATTTTCTCAGATTCAGAATTCTTTTGTTGCTACCACTTGATTTACAGTAAAAATCTTTTCTCTAACTAATGGAGTCTAAGTATTTCTTTCTTGGATTTTGAATGGAGCATTATTGACATTATTCTGAATCTGACTTTACCAGCCCACTGAGAGAATTAACAAACTTTCTTCCGAGGGGGTTTGAAAACAATGTCTAATCCAGCCAGCGACCAAGAAGACCTGGGAGCGACTGGAGGACCAGACTCCCTGTTGCTAGCGGTAGCAGGTGAAGCCGACTTGTTAGCAGAATTAAGTCTTGGGGAAAAACCAGCTGTAAAGCCCAAATGGCCTCTGGGAGTCAGCTGGAAGGATCCTGAGGAAAAGCCTCCTCCAGGAATGACCACTATCCATTGGCGTGGAAGAGAAGAGCCATGGCAAGAGAAGGAAAGAAGAAATTTTCTACTAACTCAAGCCATGCACCTTCTAAACGAGGCTGTCAGAGAAACTCAAACTGATCAAAGGTATGAGGGGGGAGAGGGGGAGGTAGCCCCAGGCAGAAGAACCAGAGCAGCCACCCCTATAAATCAACCTGGGCTGGTGCAACAAAGAGTTAGGATTCTTCCTGGCACAAGTCTGGAGCCATAAGGAGGAATATGGCCAGGACTTTTCCTTGGAAGCAGCCAAAGTTAGATGTGTGACCAGGGTTCTGGAGGGAACTGCTGCAAAATGGATGGTGACTTTGCATAATGATAATGCCCCCTAACTGTTGAATTATGACTGGTTCATGACAGCACTGCATGCCAGATTTGAAGATCCACTAGCTGAACGCAAGACTAGAATTAGGATGAAAACCATAAATCAGGGGTGGAGATCAGTGGCCGACTACACCAAGGAATTTAGAGAGCTGGTGTGCCATATTTGAGGCTGGTCCCAGAGATCCTTGATAGAAGCTTTTAAAGATGGCTTGAATGAAGATGTTTATCAAAGCTGTATTGCCAGAAGAGACCCAGTGAGCTGCAGCTATGGTATGTGCTGGCAGCAGAGTTGGAAATTGATCTGACCCAAAACAGATGCCAGGGGGGCCTTGGTTGGAGCAAGTCTTCCCCCACCAGCCATCAAGAAGCCTTAAAACTTCAAAAGGGAGGTATGGCGGCAAAACCGAAGACTACTGTATGCTTCCGATGTGGGAAGGAAGGTCACTGGGCTGCAAACTGCCATGCCAAACTGGAGCCAAAGGGGGAGCCAGGAGGAGGAAGAAAACCTGAAAAGCCTCCAGCAAAGCTTTGAGAAATGGTGCTTAAAGCGTAGGAGGTTGTAGAGATCGCCCCTCCGAAAGGAGAGGAGCTGGGAATTCCAATCTCTTCTGAAGAGAGTGAATCTGAATCAGAAGACAACTCACTGGTAAGTCCAAACAAGGGCCCTATGACCATTCCAGTGAGATTAACTGTACCCACGTTGGGAACCAAAGGGGAAATGTTGGCCTTGTTAGACTCTGGGTGCACAAGGTGCGTAATCAGCTCAGAAGTAGTAGAGAAAATGGGCTTAAGGCTAAAGACTTTAAAAACACTCATAGCTTTTTGACAACTGCATGGATTGATAGCTGGGGGTGGCCCTGCACATTTCATAATGGAACCGGTAGAAATGATGATGGGAAAGCATAGAGAGACTTTGTGTTTTATTGTGGCTCCTGGGATGGAACGCCCCCTAATACTGGGTTTGCCCTGGCTCCAAAAATGGAACCCTCACATCGACTGGAGAAGGGGATCATTGCACATACGTACTGACCAACCTCCAGAACTGACCAACTGAAACCCAAGAATCCCATAGAGCTGGCCTCCACTGGCACTGAGAATCTGAGGGGAAAGAAGAAAATTCCAGAGGAATATTGGGACTTAAAGGAGATGTTCAGTGAGAAGGCCTTGTACGAGATTCGCCCCATCGCTCAACAGATTGCAGTATTGAAATTTTGCCAGGAGTGAAACTCCCAAAACTGAAACTGTACTCAATGACACCGTGGGAGCTAGAAGAGTTGCGGTCATTTATTGATAAAAATTTGGAACGTGGTTTAATCCAACCTGCTAGGCCCCGAATAGTGGCTCCAGTATTGTTCCATGAGAAGAAAGATGGCTCCTTGCGTTTATGTGTTGACTATAGAAACATCAATGCCATTTCAGTGGAGAATGTGTACCCCCTCCCCTTGATGAAGGATATGTTGGCCCACCTGGTCAAAAGGAAAATTTTTATGAAACTCGACCTGAGAGAAATATACTACCGAGTTCAAATTAAGGAAGGGGATTAATGGAAAATTGCTATTAACTGCCTGATGGGCTGTTTCCAATTCAAAGTTCTTCTGTTTGGCCTACAGGGGGCTCCTGCGGTATTAATGCAAATGATAAATCAGGTGTTGCATTAACATTTATACAAAAGGGTGTTAGTTTATCTTGATGATATTCTTATCTACATGGAGACTTGTGATGAACATGTTAAACTAGTGCGGTCAGTTCTGGAAAAGCTTCAAGCTGCTGAACTGTATGCAAAGTTGTCCAAGTGTGCATTCCACCAGGAAAAAATTGACTATTTGAGCTATCACATATCACATGATGGCATAGAAATGGATCCAGACAAAGTTCGTGCAGTTTTGGAATGGGCCCCTCCCCGCACCAGGAAACAACTTCAAAGTTTCTTGGGGTTTGCTCATTTTTACTATCAATTTATCCCTGCTTTTGCGAAGATTGCAATGCCTATCACAAATCTCCTAAAAACCAAAGGGGAGGTGAAACCTAAGCCTAGTAAACCACTGGAGTGGTCCATGGAGTGCCAAGCTGCTTTTAAGAAACTGAAACGACTGTTTGCTGCTGAACCAGTACTCAAGCACCTGGATATGGATGCTCCTTTTGTAATCCAGGCCGATGCGAGTGACGTAGCTGTCGGAGCAGTGTTGCTACAAGAAAACGAGACGGGGACTCTGCAACTAACTGAAACTGAGAGAAGATGGGCCATCTGGGAAAAAGAAGCTTTTGCAGTTCGATTGGCTCTGTTAACCTGGAGGCATTTAGAAGGGGCAAAACACCCATTTGAGGTGTGGACGGATCATAAAAATTTGGAGGCTTTGAAAACACCTCGGAAGCTGTCTCCCAAGCAAATTTGCTGGGCGCAGTACTTTAAACTTCATTTTTCATTGAAGTACATTCCAGGGGGGAAGAACTTCATGGCGGATGCTTTGTCTATATTACCTCAGTATAATAATACTCACCAAGAAGTGGTGCAGCCTATTGTCCCAACCAAACAGTTGGCAGCTCCAGTGGTTACCAGAGCCCAGAAAAAGGAGGGAGTTAATTTATCAAATGATTTATCTGCACAATTAAAAGAGGCTCTAAAACTTGATGATTGGTTCCTTGTTCACTCAAATAACTGTACGGTTAATGATGAATTGGCATGGGTGGGGGCCAAATTATATGTGCCAGCAAAGCTGAGAAACCAAATATTACAGCAAGCTCATGATTCTAAAGCTGCTGGACATTTTGGATTCGTGAAGACCTTACACTTGGTCAAAAGGCAATTTTGGTGGCCTACCTTGAAAAAGGACATAAAAACTTATGTGGCTAGCTGTCCTATCTGTGCCTCAGCCAAACGACTTCCTGGTAAACCAGCAGGCTTATTACAAAATGCTTATTACCAACTGCTCCATGGAAGGAAATTCTATGGATTTTATAGTGGAAATACCTGAAAGTGGGGGAAATACAGTTATTTGGGTAGTAATAGATTTGTTTTCCAAACAGGTACATTTCATACCTTGTGCGAAAATCCCATCTGCGAAAACATTGGCTAAACTGTTTATTTTACATATCTACAGGTTACATGGGGTTCCTGAATGCATAATCTCAGACAGGGGTGTCCAGTTTACCTCAAACTTTTGGAAGGAGTTCCTGAAGTTATTGGGCTCTGCCCAGGGCTTAAGCTCCACCCACCACCCACAAACCAATGGGGCTTGTGAGAGAACTAACTCAGTATTGGAACGGTATCTTAGATGTTACATAAATTATCAGTAAGAAGATTGGGCTGACCTACTGCCATTTGCTGAGGTGGCATATAACAATTTGATACATAGTAGTACTGGGTTTATTCCATTTAAAGTGGCTTTGGGACAAGACTTTGTACCCATACCTGAGCTTCCGCAGGAGAAACCTAACATTCACTCATTAGATGAATGGATAACACAGCTCCAGCTTACCTGACTAGTTACCCGTAAAGCATTAGATGATGCTCATCAAGCCCATAAAAAATTTGCAGCTAAAAAGAGAACTCCACAAAAACCATATCAAGCTGGTGACAAGGTCTTTTTATCAACCAGATATTTGCAGACCACACAAAAGTCATAAAAGCTTGGACCTAAGTATGTTGGACTTTTCCCAATTGAACGAATTGTGAACTTTGTGGCAGTCCAACTGAAATTACCTAAAACCCTCTGATGGATCCATCCTGTCTTCCATGTTAGTTTACTAAAACCTGAACATACCTTGGATTTGAGACCGACTCAGGTCGATCCCCCCCATGCCATTGCTAATTGAAGGTGAACAGCATTTTGAAGTTAAAGAAATTTTAGATTCTCGAAAACAAAGGGGTCAACTCCAATATTTGGTTGTTTGGAAACATTTTCCTCCTTCTCAGTCCAAATGGGTGAATGAGAAGGATATTAGAGCTCCTATGTTTGTCAAGGCATTTCATACTAAATATCCTGATAAACCCTAAAATATAATATTATGGTGTTACATGTATATTTTCTGTTATCTTCTATTCTTATACTTTTTTAGAACTAACGTCTCTTGTAGGAGGGCCAAATGTCAGCCTTCAAGATTTTCTTCCTTTGCTTTGCATCTTTTGGCTGTCATAAATAACGGGGGGAGGAGGGGGGACATGGTTATGGGAAGCGAGCTGGAGGTGTTACAAAGCAGAACTGTATAAGTTGGGAGGGGGGGAGATTCTTGTTTAGGCTTCTATCCTATGCTATGCGCAGCCTCAACTCTTTATCAAAATATGTCAAGGTCAACAGACAGAGGCCTCATCACCACCTGAAGATGCCCACATGATGCTATATACAACTTTTAATTGGATGAGCCAATTGAACTATTGGGGGTGGGAACATTGCCATCACTTTGTATATGTGATTTACGCACTCATTTTCTCAGATTCAGAATTCTTTTGTTGCTACCACTTGATTTACAGTAAAAAGATTTCTTTTCTCTAACTAATGGAGACTAAGTATTTCTTTCTTGGATTTTGAATGGAGCACCAGCTGACACTAGCTCTCTCCTCAGAGGAACTTGTTGAAGATGTCAATCTGTCTACCTCATGTCTGAAGGGTAAAACAATTGGCAACTCCAAATCTCAACCAATAAATGCTCTGTCCTACACATTGGTAAAAAAATCAGTACACCAAATATAAATTAGGTGGATATGACCTCGTTGACAATCCTCACTCTATCAAGGACCTTGGTGTACTCATATCAAATGACCTAAGTATCAGAGCTCACTGTAACAGCATTGCCAAAAAGGCATTAAGAATTGTAAATCTGATCTTACGAAACTTCTTCTCCTGAAATATTGAAGAACATACAAAACTTTTGCTAGACCTATACTCAAATGCTCATCAATCTGGAATCGGCACTGTATATTAGACTTAATGCAATTGAGGAGTCCATAAATATTTCACAAGAGAGTCCTACACTCCTCTACTCACAACAGAATACCCTATATCACCAGGCTTGAGATTTTGGTTTGGACAACCTTGAACTACGCCGCCTATGGTTGGACTTAAGTGAAGTACACAAAATTATCTGCTATAATATCCTACCAGTCAATGACTACTTCAGCTTCAACCACAACAATACAAGAGCATACAACAGATACAAACTCAATGTAAACCGCTCCAAACTTGATTGCAAGAAAGTACAACTTCAGCAACTGAGTGGTCAATGCCTGGAATGCACTACCTGATTCTGTTGTTATATCTTGTAACCCCCACTCCTTTAACCTCAAACTATCCCCTATTGACCTCACTCCATTCCTAAGAGATCTGTAAGGGGCTTGCATGAGTGCACAATCATGCCTACTGTCCCTATCCTTTTATCCCCATTTATTCATACCTATTTCCTGTATTTTTACTCATGTTTATACTTATATCTACTTTCTTGTAAGTGATTTACAAATAAATAAATAAATAAAACTTCACAGATAATGTTTTAATAACTTGCCTCCCAACACACATACATTAGCCAGAAAATTTTACAAAATGGCCATCCCTTATATCAGTCACAGCGGTGTACACATTTTTATCCAATTAGCAATATTGCCTTGGAGGAAAATGGCACATTTTCAATACCTCTTCAACACTAATCTAAAAATGGATAGTGAGGATATTTTCAGAGAATATTTGAGATATAAAGTATTGAACAGTGTGTCTGCACGGGCTAATTTGTATTTCTACTCCAATGCTAGAATGATTTTTTTTTTCAAATCCTGCCTTTGCAATCTTGCAAATCAGAGTATTGTGAGAGACTAATTGCTTTAAGATCAACCAATGGATTTCCTGAGGTACATTTTATCTAATTCAAGTGTTCATCATCTTACAACAGCTGGGACCAGAATTTCCATTGCTAAGCAAGTCAGTTAAGTGAATTGTACCTGATTTTATGAATTATTTTGCCAAATCCCTGCTCATGTGGTTGCTAAGTGAATCCATTTCCTCCAGTGACTTTGCTTGTCAGAAGCCAATTCAGAGATCCCAAGGACAATGTGATCCCATGACACTGACAGTGCAACTACTGTAAATACATGCCAATTACTACATGCCTGAATTTTAATTATGTGACCATGGGGATGCTTCAATGGTCTCAAGTGCAAGGGTTAAGTCATTTTTTTAGTACTGTTGTAACTTCATATGGTCAGTAAACAATCTATTGTATATCAAGGACAACCTGTATAGCAGAAATTACTGCCAGAGGACAGAGCTATATCATTAAATATTAAGTTACGCAGTTTCCATTTGTAGAAGAGAGAAGTATTCAGGGGAAGATTTGTTTGTTTAAATCCGTTCTTCCATAGGTACATCCCTGAAGTTGCTTCTTGCCATAAGAAAGCTTCCATTGTGATCTATGAAAAATCTATTACTGGAAGATAAATAGTTAGAGTTCACTGTTGAGCAAATAATATATTTGAATAAATAACTTCTTAAAAAAAAATCTTCTTCGGACCAGTTTTTACCAAGATCATATTATGACTTACAGTAATGGCTTACAACTCATCTCTGAATTTAACATTTTAACAAATGCTTGTTTAGTAGGTTAGTATTTTGAATTACCCAAAAATAGATCATCAGCTCTGCATGCATGTTTAAGTGATATATTGTTATCCAATAGTCCATTTAAGGAGATTGGCACTTTCCTCCCTAGGAATTCTTTAAAATAGCAGCAATAGCAGAATAGAGGAGGCAAAAATTGTTTTACTGGGAAATAAGACAGCTTTCCATAGACAGCATTATCTATTTGCATGAGAATTATGCTTCTCTTTGGCAGACTTGCTAAATATTATAGCTTAAATCTATTACTGGGAAACACAATTTTCTGTAATTTAATTTCCCAAGCTTAATGAACCTAGTAAATTTGTTCTCATGTCTTCCCAAGTTAATATGTTTAATCCAATTTGTATTGCAAAAAAGGGACAAATTTACTCTTAATTGAATTAATCTAGAAATGAAAATATATATATTGTCATAGAAATCTGTGATTTATATTTCACAGATGTAATAGTCCTTCATTACTGGTATAACTTCAAACTTCTGTAGTGCTTAACTAAAAAAAATAAGAACAGAAGCTTTTTGAGTTTGTTTCCTACTAGTTAGATTTTTAAAAAGGTTTATAAAAATGTGCTTCATCACAGTTCAGTGTTTGATGAGTTCTGCAATCTGTTAGCTACATGAGTAATGATACCTTTCCTTTGATAATGGCATATCACATTCTATTTCATGATAGTAATTTAATGTATAAGTCTACAACACAGAGATTATAGAAGTTTTTTAATGGTAATTTTATTGAAAGTTATGATGAAAAAAAACAAAACTAATACAGTACAAATTAAAAAATAGAAAGGAAGAAAATGCAGTAAAAAGGTATCTGCAAAGAAATGACTTTCCCCTTCAGCACTAGTATAAATAATTTTAGAAACTCATCTTTTCTTAAAACAAATGATGTCTTCTTTCCATTACCTTCCCATTTGTTTTTTCAAACAAATCCTTAAAGCTTTGTTATCCAGTCCTGATCAGTAAAAGTTTACTAAGCATTACCAGAGATAACAATGTATCTATTTTAACTTTGATCAGATAAATCAACTTTGTCTCTTCAAATAATGTCCTATCACTTGATTTCTTCTCTTTTTTTTTGTCCCTTCTCATAAAATTCTTCAAAGCTTTAACAAGTCTCTTTTATAAATCCAGTGTGAGAAAATTATCCAGATCAATCTCTGTGTGTAATTTGCATATCCCTTTCAATTATTAAGACCTCAGCCAACTTCTTTTGTACTTACAGTGTAGCATCTTTTTCCATAGCATTCTTGTAGTCTGGCTTTTTTAAATCCACTTTCAGATAAATCTCATGTTTGTTGTAAACCTTATCCTTCTTCCAAAACATCTTTTAAGTACTGTCTATAAAGGCAGACACTCTTAAATTTAATTTCTCATTCCATTGTTCACAAGTATCCTTCTATATGCCCAATATTATCATCTTTCATTCCATTCTGTATTAGTAAGTCAAATTTAAGTGATTTCTTCATTTAACAGTAATTCTTAGTTCTTTCTGGATCTTCCTAATGTCCAACCTTCAATGTCCCATCCTATTTTTTTAAAGAACTCAAAATGAAAGTATTTTTCCATTGGAAGAATTCTTATAATTAATTCAAAAATCTTATTTCAGATACATCTTAGTTCATTTGTATCTACTTCTAATCACCTTTTGCTGTTTATTGAAAAAGAAAAAATTGCATTTAAAACTTTTTTTTTTTGCTGAAGTTTGAAGGAAACTCACGTGGTGTTATAAAAGCAAAGGTTCCTAATAACTAAAAGGCAGTTAACAAGCAATATCCAAAAATGATTAGAAAAGGAAGTATGGAAACCCAGGCCCCATAAAGATATTGACCATGATATTAGTGACTTTGTTTATTCCCTCATCTCCTAGAGCTCTAAGACCACTAGAGACCTCTGTCTTATTTATTTGTCCGATTTATATAACTGCCCATCTTGCCAAACACTCTGTACTTTGTTGCACAGGTGCTAAAAAATTAGAACAATTAATAAATAGCAAGAAAAAACCCGCTACAATTATTAAATATAAAAAGCATTACAACAATAAAAACAGAACTATAAACATATTTGAAAACAAAGCAATACTCTGGTGCATGTTGTTGTTTGGGAACCTAACTGAGAAGGAATTTGAAAATGCTTTGAATAAGTGTTTTTTTTATTTCAAACCAAAAGAAAATTTCAATAGGACTCAATCTTTAAACTTAACTGTTTCATTTTAAAATTTAGCAGGCCTTCAAAAATATTCCTTTCATAGAGTGAATTATCAACAATTAATGATTAATTAAAATAAAATGTCATAGACAGTGCAGATTCACAAACAATTCTAGAAATTCATTTTTAAACTATTTCATGACTCTCCACATTTTTCTATGTAAATTCATAAAACATCCTAATAGTACTTGAAATAAAACAATTTGATTTAGAATGCATAAATTAATATTTCTGTTTACAATGGCAGGATTCCAGAATTGGCATTTCTTATAATGGAAATTGTAGCTACCTTCTGTCTTGTCAAAATATCAACTAATCTAACTCAACAATGTTCATACATAGTAATGTTTAACGACCCTAAAGATATCACAGACAAGACCTCTTGTGTTCTCTGCCACTGAACGTCCTGTTCGTCCTATTTATGTTTTAAGTTTTCCCCCTTCCATCCTTGTTATTTACATAACAAATCTACTTTGAAGATTAGAGCTGAAAAACAAATTTAAGAAATAATTGACTATGAGTAAAACCAGAGGCCAAATTCAATTAATTGTGAACTACATCTTTGATCTATAATTTGAAACCAGACTTGGACTATACAAATTGCATGTTAATGTAGAATTCAGAGCTGACTATTTAGAGCAGAAATATTTCTGGAAATTGTGTGTTTCAAAAGCTATTAGCTGCAATTCTTAAGATCACTTATGAACACCCCAGGAGTTTACCAGTTGCAAACACACACCTAGACTGTACATATTTTCCAGATCTACAGCAATCAGAAGAAAAATAATCACTAAACTGCCATATCAAGGTTAACAGTTTTCATATTAAAATCAATTTACAGTATGTTTGCTTGATATGCACATAAATTCAAAGAGGAGATAGATGATAGATAGATAGATAGATAGATAGATAGATAGATAGATAGATAGATAGATAGATAGATAGATAGATTTCTTGGATGCACTCCAACATAATTATAGCTTTCACAAAGGGTGAATGCGTATAAATATGAGTGACTATTTGGAGTAGTTCAAAATTATTTACATGCCTGGAGGTACAATAGCTGTATCATATATCTGGATTGTTTCCAGCTGATTGTTGTGAAAAACCTGGGCAAATCTGTACTGCTAAAACTTTAAAAATTGCATAAGTAAAATCAAATGGTCCATAGGGGCAATGTTTCTTAAGCAAGAGAACTACCCATCTCACAATACTGATATGGTACTTACTTCTCTGAGAGTTCTCTATTTATTTCTCTGAAATAAATATTTCTACAATGATTTCATCTCAAAATAACACATTCCTAATGTGCCATGTTATAAGCAACCATTCATCATATTGATTGCAAGCATATGGTAAAACAGTAAGATGACAGTGGAATATTTCTTGTCATGTGTCTGTAGATCTCTGTGTCCTTGGTTCTTGCAACCAATCCTGGAGACTTTACTTCAAGGGACCACAAAATGAAGAGAGTGTCTTGTTTGCAAAATGTCCTTCTCTATTCATTTTGTCATATACTCTGCCTTCACTATTTTTAATACCTTAAATAGTAAGAGAGAGATCTCCTCAGTGGGACATCTCCACAAGGAAATATGTGAACCACTCACTTCAATATCTTTTCAAAGGCAGGCTAAAACATTCCTCTTCCTTTGGACATCCTATACATGTGTGCTATCGTTTTCTTTCTTTATGTAATAGTGTATATTTGTCTCTGTTGAAGGATATCTTATTTCTCTTATTTCTCAGCCTACTCATCCAATGGGTCCAGTTTAGACTGCAATTTTATTCTGGCATGTTGGCCAAATCCTTCATTTTTACATCATCTACAGATTGACAAGCAGCCTCATTATTTGGTTTTTCAGGTCATTAATAAAAAATGTTGAATGGTACTTTGCCCAAGACAGATTTCTATGATTCCTTCCTTCTTCCCCTTGTTATTTTTATTCATCTCAACCCTATCCAACTCAATAACAGCTAATCTTTGGCATGTGGTTAACTAGTCAGTTGTGGAGCTGCTGTATTGCAACGGTATCTGCCCACACTTTAGCTATTACCTTGGCAAAAAAGAAAATATTTGTTTTACATGACTTATTTTTGACAGCTATGCTACAAAATAGAACATATTTTATGGTGGTCATAGATTGTTAGCCATCACAGCATTGCTTTCAATATGCTTACAAATGGCTTGATTAATTATACAGTATGTTCTAAAATCTTTCCAGACGTTAATGTTAGGCTCAATACGCACTACTACGGATCTGAGAGCTTTCAGACGTGCATTGAAAACTTGGCTCTTTGAGCAGGCCGGCCTAGGCTGACATAGGATTTTTAATTTAGCATTTGCATTTTAATTGGTTTTTAATATTTGGGTTTTAATTAATTTATTGGGGGAGGGTATAATTTTTAGACAGCCTAAATTATTTAATCTATTTTTAACTTTTGTATATTGTAATGGGGTTGTGGTTGGCTGTGCACCGCCCTGAGTCCTTCGGGAGAAGGGCAGTATATAAATAACAAATAAATAAATAAATAAATAAATGACAATCAGTCTCGGCTCATCCATTTTTCCCCTCTTCCTTTTTCATTATTGTTGTTGTTGTTACTATTATTGTTATTGTTACTGTTATTATTATTGTCCTTATTATTGTCCTTATTATTGTCCTTATTATTGTTCTTCTTCTTCTTCTTCTTCTTATTATTATTATTATTGTTCTTATTATTATTATCTTCAATTATTAAAAACTGCCTTTCCAAAATCCGTGGCTGGTCTTTAACTAAAATTAGTGTTAAACCCAAGAACTCAATTAAGTCCTCCTTGTTAGTAAAATCAAATCCTAGATAGTTGATCTATTAAAGCCCACATCAACCTTTTGAATAAATGTTTTTTTTTCTCTCTCTCTGTCGACATGTACATATGTGTACACGCATGATACATATTGTGTTTTCTCACATTATTTTTCCCACAGATATCTGGATTGTTTATCAACACTACCATAATTTTTGAGGCTTCAGTTATCTGCTTTAAAACATCTTCATCCACCTACCCCTTTTGATGGGTGTAGTGATTTTAGCAAGATAGTCTTTCTATTTGCATGCTTTTTAAAATATTTTTTACAATCATGTTACTATTTGTCCAGTTAGCTCTATACAGGTAGCTTAATGCCTGATATATAATACGACATAACTTTCTCTCTTGTGTTGCCTGTTCCTCTCAAATCCACTGGTCCTTCCAGGCAAACTTCCCTGCTTATTATTCAATAAATTCAAACTGGCAAATTCAGGGCACGTCAAACACTCTGGATTGTTATCTTACTAATGGCAATAAGAGTTTCCTGATTATTATGCACCGAATAGAATGAATATTGTTCAGATCTGTTTGTTGGCTTTTATTATTGAAGTAGGTGTACAGCTACCTGCTAAGTGGTAAGTCCCTCCCTACTTGGGAAAAAGAAATTTTTTAAAGAAAAACTAATTTCAGCAATTTTGTTTTTTATAGGTAGACTTGTACAACACATTCTGTGTACTGTTTCATGTTATTGGATCATCACTGTTTAAATCCACTAATCTTCTGCATAATCATGTATTGGCATGCTGTGCAAACACTCAGAAATCATTTTCAAACCCAATTTGAGTGACAGGGAAGATACATTGAAAAGACCCTGCCTGTTATAAAATGACTAATGAAATTTAGGCTTTTTATATTTCAGAGCTGTAAACAACTGTTTCTACCTACTATTTTCCCTGCCCCCAACCCAACCCCAGCATTAGAGTAAAAGGAAACATAAAATGCAGCACAGAACAAGAAAGGAATAGATAACAATTGACTTTTCTACCATAATTTTCAAAAGATTCTGCCAGCTATTTACTTGTCAGCAAGTCAATTTAAATCTCAGATGCTCCAAAAATTGTTTTTCATATTATGATATTGATATCACAAATTATTGATTTGGGGCTTTCAGTGAGAAAAAAATACCACCTTATTTCATCCTTCTAATCCTGACTCCTCTTTCTTGCCCTCTATACCTACTGAGAGACAGCCTTACTTCTCTTTCTGGCATAGTATCTTCTCAAAAACAAAGTCCCCCCCATCCCAGCTAAAAATTACATTAAGAATGTATTAAAATAGCCTTGGATAAAGTGGGCTTGACTATCCTCTATCAAACAGTATATTAACATACTGATTAGTTGTTACTCTTGCCAGTCTTCTAAAAAATTATGACAGGCCACACAGCAGGATGCAAATGATCCTTAATACTTTATCCTTTGGGACACAATAAAATGCCTTTCACTTGCATACAAATAAAATATACATAAAGCTTGTCATACAAGATGGCAGGAGAATAAAAATGCTTCATACTGACTTTGCAATGTAATTATTGAACACTTTTATCTTATATATGATCTTGCTATAATTGCTGTAACTATATATTTTCTATTTAAATCTACCAGTTTCTCTTTCTGTCTGTCTCTCTCTCTCTGTGTGTGTCTGTCTGTCTCTTTTTCCCACTCTCTCTCACCAAAAAAAATGTATCTGCTTTCCAAATAATATTTTTCTATATGTGGTTGAGTCTTTTATGAGAAAAATTACCTATTTTATTGACTTTCCCTACAGATTCATTGAAGGCCAAGTCATCTTTTGCAGTGAGAGTTGATAGATTTTGAAATACCATGAAAAGCTCTAATATCTTTTTCTACCACAATTATTGGTCTGACTAGATATGTTGTACCCCATGCAGGCACTCTATATACTTATATCCTTATGAGGAATACAGCGAAAGCTCACAAAACAATGTGCAAGGTTTTGCATATTCCAGAACTCTTCTTGAGGCAAGATCAAAAAGAAGGAAATCCAAGAATTTAAAGTCAATTCTAAGTTGAAGACCATGGACTAGGACTATGTAAAGTTAACTTGAACAAACATTCAGTTGAAGCAGCTTCATACTGCAACAATGATAAATTTATTGTACCATTTTTACTTCGTTTTAATGCTTCATTAGGCAATTCCATTTACTAGAAGAAACTTCTCGGCATGCATTCCACCCATGCAGAATCCTCTTCCAGCTAGAGGAGCTGCCAAGCAAGTGTTTTAGGTAATGTAAGGTGCTTAATTAAAGAAATTATATTGTATCCATACCTGAATCAGGTAAATCTCTGCACCTAGACATGACCATGTTATACAGCTTTACTGTCCAAATGAATTGTATAATAAGTAGCAAATTTGCCATTGTTAGATTACACCTAGCATTCAGAGACAAAGAAACTTGCACTCTTATTTAAATACTTGTGTACACATTCATTCAAGTTCAGAAAACACACAAAAAAAACCCATTTATCTCTAATCATCTGTTGCCTTATTGAAGCATGCAATCTCATTACCTGAAAAGGAACAGAATTACAATGAACAATTAAGTTATATTCACTTATGTATGTACTATAATTATATATAGATTTGTAACTGTTTATTGCAACAATGTATTATACATCATTTTTTGTTGTTGTATATTGTTACTCATTTTAAACACTTGATAGTAAATGTATTTTTGTGTTTTGTTTCTTTTCTTTTTTTAATTTTTATCCCACACATATTTTTTTATAAATAACTCAAGATAATGATATATATTTCCCTCCTATTTTCCACAATAACAATATTGTGAAGTAGATTGGGCTGAGAAGGAGGGGGGGCAAGGTCATCCAGCTGCCTTTCATGGCTAAGGCAGTACTAGAACTCATAATTCCCTGTTTCTAGCTTGATGCCTTAACCACTAGACCAAATTGGCTCTCTCTCTTTCTTTTTTTTTCTGTCATTATTTTAAATGTAGTAAAGAAATTATTAAAAAGAACTTGAAAGAAAGCAAAATTAAAGAAGTATTTCATATGAAATTCGCATTATTTTTACATTTTTCTTCTTTTCATGGGATCTCTTCAGTGTCAGTATATTGTTGTGAAAATAAAATAAAGCTTCCATAAATGGAATTTAATTCAGCAGCACTAAATTCAAGACAATTTTATTGTTTTGCTATGATATAGGTCCATTAGTTGTAAAATACAGAGGAAATATGTGTCGATCACAAAAACATATGCTGACCAATGAGAAAAGGCATTTACCCCACTAATTGTTACTGACAATGGGAGCAATGTTTATCTGTTTCAAGGCCTTGAAACAGGCATTGTCTAAAGATGGCTCCATGGTCATGTGACCAGCCTGATGTCACAAAGTGCTGTTTCCTCCCCACTGAAGTGGTATCGATTTATCTACTCACATTTAGATGCTTTTAAACTGCTAGGTAGACAGGTGCTAGCTGAAGATAGGGCTGAGTGCATGACATTTCCAGCCAACAATCCAGCATTTTAACCACTGAGCCATCACATTGCTCAGTGGCACATAGGTGTAAAAAATGTCTAGCAAAATAAGACTTCTGGCAGATCAATTTTGTATAGGTACAAACAAGATTATTGTATGCTTAGAAATAAAAGAACAATTAAATTCCCACAATGGAAGAATGAATTGTGAAATGTCAGAATTTGCTAAAATGACAGAATGAATCAAAGGAAAAGCAAAATACTTAAACACTGAAAAATATATATGGACTATTTGCTAAAAGAAGAAGAAATCATATGATTTATGAGTTTGAGTATTTAAAAAGATGTGAACTCAGGGAGAGATTTGTATAACATCTAAGTGGGAGAGAAGATTATAAGATTATAATTATTTGTTGAAAAGGTTGGAATTAATTATATTTCATAAGTTTAGATACTTTTTTTTCTCTTTTTCTTTAGATTGTCTTTTATTTCATATAAAATCCTTTATAAATATAAATTAAAAAGTAAAGCTATATGTGACAGTTATGTATTGCTGTATATTATTCTTGTAAAAAATTCTAGAGGACATCAGTGAACATGAAAGAAATTTAGCAAGAAAGGTATAAAAATATGATTACAAAGATGAAAAGAGCAGAATAATTCAAACTGTTGTAAATTCCATTTATAATGCAAGAATCCCAGTTATCTAACATATGTAGATTTATTCAAAAATAGACTAATATATTGTTCTTAGGATATATATAAGGTACCTGCATTTGCTTAACACAGCATCTCTAGTTTCAAACTTTGCCTACCTTGCCTATTAGCATTAGTTGCTCTTGGAAAAAGTTGGTGAATGCAATTGTGCTGAAATTCCTGGATGATTGATAGCTTGTATGATATTATAACATTTTACTAAACTGATTACTGGGGGCTAGAGCTTTTTCTACCTTTACTGTAAATTTTAACAGTGGCTGTAGTAGTCTTCTTCTTGGTGTACTAAGTTATAGAGGTTCCACAAGGTCTTTGAATTCAGGTAAGTGTAGATTAATCTGCCATTTCAAGGTCCAATGACATTGGTTGGATTGATTCATTTATTGATTATGTGCCATTGAGTTGCTTTCATCTCTTACTGATGATATAAATAGATTTTTCTTCCTGATCATTGCAAACAGTATACTCATCAGCACTATAACTCAGTCCATCCAACCTGCTGCTCATTGTTCTTTTCTTCTATTTCCTTCCACCTTTCTGAAACTACAGCCTTCTCCAAAGAGCTAGATCTCTGCATAATGTGTCTAAAATTGGGTAATTTGAGTGTGTCTCAAATGAGATCTCTGGGTTGATTTGTTCAATATTCATTATATTGGTTTTATTTTCTTGGTTGTCCATGATATTCTCAGGAGTCTTTTCCACAATAAAGCTCAAAGGTATCAATACTTTTTCTATCTTGCTTCTTCAAGGTCAAGACACTGAATTTTTTTCTTTAAAATGGATTACCACCTACAGTAAGTATCATCAACTATGGCTGAAAAAAAAACATCTGTATGAAAATTTATAGCATTCTATATTCAGGTGTCTTCCAGATTTTGAAAGTGTAAATTCATACCTATTGGCTATGCTGAGGAAGAATTTGGAAACTGTGTTTCCAGCTGGAGGATACTTATACTTGGCTACATATTTACACAGTTCTGAGATAGATGGACAAATATTCAAACTTGATATAAGATAGTCCTGGCTTTATGAATCATTTGCACATTCGTATAGCAGCTTCTTTCTTCCTATAATTTTCCCACTCCAATTCTCATTTCCATGCCCAGAACAATATGTATCAGAATTATGTTTTTATAATGCTTCTGGAATGTGGTATATGGTAAAGCCCCTGCAGTTCTACAAATCTCTGCAATTATTGGGGTCTGTAAGATAACACTTTCTATTTTCCTATTCATGGGGATCATATCAAAAAGCAACATTCCTTCCCTATCTTTCAAATTGCATGAGCTGAGTTTTGAGGAAGTTCTGAAAACATGGTTTGAAAAGAAATACATCTTGAACTGCAATAACCTACTTGGAAAATACTACATGTGTTTCAATCATTTGTTGGAATACTATATCCTGTTTTATGAGAAAGAAATAGACTTCTCATGAGAATGTTTAAAATGTCACTTAGGTTCAGTGTTGAGTTGGGTGCAGGTGGTCCTACAAAGCATTCATTTGAAAGATATGTGTTTATTCAGTTGTTGCGGAAAATGGAACTGATTGGCTGGACAACTAGTAAAATAAGCAATTGTGCTTTGATCTCCTTGATTCTTATTCTCTCTGAAGCTGGAAAAGTGGTTTTCATTGTTTATTCCTTTTATTCTGCTTATTTTAATTTCTTAACATTCTCATGCAAGTGTTTGCCATCCTCTTTTTCTTTATAGCCATGAAGGCATCATGCTGGTACGAAATATCTCCCACCGCCCACCATTTAGCTCTGCTATTTTACAGCTGCTTTGGATCAATGGAAATAAGGATTTGCTGACCCTGATTCTTCATAGATTGCATTTCTTCTTCAGGACAAGAAATTTCTCGAAATAAGAAACGAGAGGCTGGTGTATTTATTTCTAAAATAATTTTAGTTTCTGGAAGGAACAGTCATTATGTTTACACTGGCAAATAATACTGCATCAGCCTCTGTGGATTTCTTTGATTTTCAGAAAATAATCCCAATCCTTACTTATCTGTACAACTGGGTCTTCTATAAGGCATTATGGGATGACTGCTTGATCAGATAAGGTGCCTTAAATCAGCTGAGACCCCAAAATTATTTTTTATTTGATTGATTTATTAAATTCATATATCACCAATATCATAAAAAGGCACCTCTAGCTACCTTACAACCAAGTAAAAGCAACAGGAAAAAGATAAAACAGGAAAATAATACAGTAATAAATATTAACAGTAACAAAAATAGCAATAGAATGGGGGAAAGATGTAGATGGGGTGGGGGTGGTCTTATCTCAGTTCATTACCATCTCCAGTATGATATGTCCCCCATTGGGACTCCAGGCCAGCTGGCAGAGCCAGATTTTCAAGCTCTTTCAGAAGGCTAAAAGAGTGGGTGTGGATCTTCTTTGGGGGGGCACTACGTTGCAGAAGTTAGGAACCACAGCAGAAAAAGTTCTTCTCCTGGACCCCACCAACCAGAGTTCCATGACTAATGATCTTCCTTCTATTGACCAATCCCATTGGGGTAAGACAGTTCCTCAGGTAACTTGGACCCATGACATAAAGGGCTTTAAAACCAAAACCAAAATCTTGAATGGATCTGGAAGGAATCTGACATTAGACTACAAAGTTATATTGGTTACATGAACTGTCTATACTTCATAAACTTGTATGCTGCTGTCAAAAGCTGTGGGAATCATGGTACCAAAATAAGCATAAGGCAATTATGGGAATATCTTAGATGTTAAGGGATGTTTAGAATTTGGGGAGTGGTGGCAGAAGACTGGACGGGTTGGACAATGAGATGCGAACATTATGGGCTAGTGGAGATACTCAATATTTGAGAGGAGTCCTTTGACCAAGAAGAAAATATGTATGTTTCTTTATGTATAACTGCCTATTTTGTGCTTGTAACTTTTCATTTGTATTCTTCATCAAATCTGTGGAAACCACATCTTCATTTTTTGGCAAGTAACACAAAACAATAATCAATTCATGTACTTTATAGAAAATTGATATTTAATGTTTTTATTACATTTCTGAAGATTGCAAAAGAGAGTTTTACAAGTAACGTATTGCCTTAGTACAACATTCTGACTGCAGAATTAGAACTGTATATACCTTACCCCCCCCCCCTCAAAAAAAGACTCCTAGATCAGTTTACATAAATATGAATGAAAATGTTTATGGTTTTAAAAATAGGAATTCAGTACTTAGAAATAAGCCTCATATATGATTCATATATGCTTGGCTGGTTACACTTTTAGAATAAGCATACTTGGAAAACTTCTAATCTAAAGTAGTGTTTCTCAACTTTGACATCTGGACTTCAGCTTCCATAATCACCAGCTGGCATGAAGTTGAGAAACACTGATCTAGAGAAATTAGGAATTCAGTCTGATTCAGGGATAGATAGCTTGAGGTTCTTGGTTTTTTCTAAGCTTTGTTTTCTTGCAGACATTTGATTGCTTATTGTACCCTATGCCTATCATTAAGTGTTGTAGCTTATGATCCTTGACTCTTGACAAATGTATCTCTTTTTTATGTATTCTGAAAGTATTTGCACCAAGACAAATTGCTTGTGTGTCCAACCACACTTGGCCAATAAAGAATTCCATTCTATTCTATTCCAGTACTCCAATAGGTAACAGTATCAATGCTAGCTACAAATATTCTCTATCATACAGCTGTGGCTTCGACAGGTACCCTGGATAAGAGATTTTAAGATAACCTTTAGGTAACCATGGTCCTATATGTTAACCTAAGAAACAAGAAGAGAAATAAAAGTTTTTCATTTATACATATAAGTAAAACTAATTCATCGTTTTATTATACAGTCAAGTCATTTTCTTCCTTTGCTCTTGTTCCACATTTTCTCATGGTCCAAAGACCAGGTTCAACTATGGTTATGATTCCCATGTTAATGACATTAATACCACACATGATAATATTTTTCATAGGCTATAAACAGCAGCAGCAGCAAAAACCAGACCATTGGTCTGAAAAATCCCACACAGTTCACATTCAAGCTTTTTCCTGTCCAGTGAGTAAAATTAACTCATTTGAAATCCTTATTTTACTTTTATTTGTCTATGTTTAATTCTACCTGTCTCAACATTTTTTCTCTATGATAATTCTTATGCTGTGGGAGGGATTTCTTGCAAGAGAAATATGTTTATTTGTTTGCAGAAGAGACCTATGTTTTGTTATCTCTCTGGGAAAAATATCTGAAATGCATGTAAATGAGGCATGCAGTTTATAATGAATTGGTCTGAAGAACATGATGATCTATCTACTTATAAGCATTTCATTAACTCCGTGTATTATAACTCTCCTATTAAATCTTAGTTTTCAGATTTAGAGTGAAGATAACATTGGTTTTACCACTCTTACAATGTTACCCAGCTCTCCCACAAATTATAAGATGAATCCTCTTCTTCATTTCAATTTATGGATTAACAGAAGGCTAAAGTTAGAACTGAGGATTTTTGGCTGGCTTATAGAGTACACAAACCACACTGAATGTTTAACAAACAGGTATCTCTCTCTCTCACATACATACTTAAAAACATATTCCAGCTAGCATAAGGGAGTTTATTCTGTATATACTGTAGAATGAACAACTATAAGACAGATATAGGTTCAGTAAAACAGGTTGCCAATCCAAGGGCATCCTTGAACTCAAATGAAAGAATGCAAAGACTTGGAATAATATTTGACCCTGTAGATGTTGTTACTATGACAGTAGAGGTTGAATGAGTGAAACCAGCCCACAGTAGGCTCAGACTAATTCTAGGGTTAAAGCTTTGTTCTGCTTTGTACTCAGTGCTTATTAACAAAGAAGTAGATGGAAATTGAAGAGATAAAGAGTATACATTGCTCAGCACCATGAAGCATTATATAGGAGATGTCATTTCTGAAGCTATAATCACTATTTGTTTGCCTACCCTGTGGTTCATTTTGTATACCCTTATGCATTAAAGAAGGAAAAGGAGGCACTCTGACACATACACTGCGCACAGAGTTATATTTGTAGGAGATACTTAATTGAGAAAGGGAACACAATATGTGAAATTAAACCAGGGAATTTTATTTTTAAAGTCAAACTTCTCAGAGGTGTGTGAGTTTTGTTGACATTAATTTATTTACATGTCTTAATTAGTTGAGGTGTTAATCTGCCAGTCTGCCTTTATTATTTATTTATTTCTTAAAGTTCTACATTTCCCACCACATCTAAGTGACCCTTGTTATGATTTAATCTATTGCAACTTTGTAGTTTGCACAAAACTTTGCTTTAGAATCTACATATAGAAACTCTGTTCTACTTGAGTTGTCCCATAGATTTTTATTTCAATTTATGATGCAGCTGTATGGAAGGAGACTGTACATAACTTCAGTCTTTTGCATATATATCAAAGAAATCTATATTTGCATTATTCATGATTAATTTTTGAATTGCTTTTGTGATAAGCTTAGTCATGGACTATAAAAGTACCATGTCTTCAGATCTTTTTTAAAATTAAGAATCCTAAGAAGGCATGGCAATTAATGGCAGGCTTTCTGTCATTTAGTTGTTGACACAAATCACTATAACTAAAAAGTAGCAAACTTCAAATTAACTATAAATGATAGCCTTACTGTATTATTGTTTGTTTTATTGATTCATATTTTCAACTTCACAACTGTTAGGTGGATTCAGATTTAGTCAGTTATAACCAAGTCTTGTTGATTCAGTTGCTATATTTTAAGTATGATTCAGGTAGCTTCAAAACTTTTGATAACTGTAGCATATTGTAACTGTAGCATATAGATACATTTTGTTGTTTCATTTGGTGGTCAAAGTATTTGAGTTTCAGCTTTATTATGTGTCCTTCTAAAGGACAGTTGGGGTTGATTTCCTTTAAGATTGACTGATTTGATCTCCTTACAGTGCAAGGGACTCTCAAGAATTTTCTCCAACACCACAATTCTTCGGTGTTCAACCTTCCTTATAGTCCAACTTTCACAATCATACATTATTACTGGGAAAACCATAGCTATGGATCTTTGTTGGCAAGGTGATGTCTCAGGACTGATATACTGCATATCTCCATATAAATACATTAATTGATGAAAATGTTTTTGGCTTGTGAAATTTAGCTAGGGGGCTGGGAGCACTGCTATGCTGGTAAATGTTTGAAAGAATTAAATGGCACAATTCATACATTTGAATGTATATATAACCATCTCTAGCAAAAGAAGAACAAGTGATTTGGAGTTTCTTGTTTTTTGTCATTTATCTTATCTCATGTAGTTGATGTGAGATATAGTGTACCACTCACAAAATAAAAACAATGCAAACAGTTGCTGGGGTGCATCCATAGTTTCGTTGTACTTATATAATGACAATAAAGTTCTTCTTCTTCTTCTTCTTCTTCTTCTTCTTCTTCTTCTTCTTCTTCTTCTTCTTCTTCTTCTTCTTCTTCTTCTTCTTCTTCTTCTTCTTCTTCTTCTTCTTCTTCTTCTTCTTCTTCTTCTTCTTCTTCTTCTTCTTCTTCTTCTTCTTCTTCTTCTTCTTCTTCTTTTTCTTCTAGAGAAAGAAAAACAGATATATTGCTCTGAGTTTCATCAAAAGAAGGGGAAATACAAACTCCGCTCCAGATCATTTAGGCTCCTTCTGTACTGCTCGTCTTAGCTTTTTACAATTTAGAAAAATTATAAGGCACAGGATAAAGACAAGAAGGATTATCAGACTGATGGTTCTGAAGAAACATTCCCCAGCAAGAAAAGGTGGCCATGAGTTTTAGATCTTAATATGGGCTTCTCAGAGTCATCTACACAGTAATGCTACTTTTGTTGCCAGAGTTGTATCCATCCTCCAAAATTTTGAGAGATAACTCTCAGAAATTCTACAAAATCATCTTCAGAAGAGGAAAATGATTTGTAAAACTGATTTTATGACTGTAAGCCACTCAGAGTTACCTGGATAAGATGGGTGGCCAATAAATTTTATAAATACTGTAAATGAAAAATAAAATGCTGAAATTATATTTGCAATTTTTTTTTTACAAATTGTAAAATTATTCTGTCTTTCACATCTCAAGCAGAAGAAAGGTTAAAAATGTTTTAAATGGCACATGTAATATCTCTTTAAAACAGAATCTACAATGGGGTTTTGCTTTAAAACTCTGCCATTACTCAGGATGCCCACAGACCACCTCCTGCTGTTTCTTACACAAATGAATGGGAAATCCAAAAATAAATTGCCACCCAGAGTGCCTGATAGTGGACATAGCAAGCAACTGTCATTGCAGCTCTATAATTATGCATGTATTCTTCCAATATTAGACAATTAGATGACCTCATCTCTCTTTCTTTCTGTTGATAACATTTTGTAGGTGTCAAGAACACTGAAGTACTTGTTCATTCATTTAGGCATTAACTTAGGCATTAATGGAACACCAATGCTTGCAGAGAAACTATGTTTTGGGATGTGATTTTTTTTTTTAATTTTTCCAATGACATAACATTTTAAAGATGTGATACCCACACAGAGAAAAATACACACAAATGATCAGGATTAATTTTCATTCTGGTGCAATGAAAGTAATTTATTTTGTGGTTCCACTGTCTCTAAATATTTTATTTATTTATAAGCAGATGCTATGCCTGAAATACATATTTTTCAAGCCTTCTAATGTTTATTAGGGCTAGTGGCTTAATATTCACTGGAAATCTCATCCCATCTCATCCGAGAAACATTAAAATATGAGAAAATAAGTATTATAAATATTATTTATTATAAATAATACTTATGTATAATATATAAATAAATATGCATGCATGCAAATAATGCATAGTTTTGCTGAATGATGCAACACATGATGCAACTTAAATAGTTTGTATTTAAGCAAACACTTATACCCACAACAGTTTTGGCTGAGTTATAAAAACTATCATGGCAACCTAACTGAGTACTGTTTACAATTGATGGGTATTAAATATATACATTTCTATTAGTTAAATACCTCCTTTTTTAATGCACTATGGTTTGGCTGGTCTGAAAGTATCAAATACCTAGTTTTTGACATATTACTTTATTTTTCTATGTATCATAAAAAATTCTTCATTACTCTAATATGATAGGCTGAGTTTATATTTATATATAACAAAAAACATATTGTGGTGAAATAACAACAATTCTGGTGAAATAACAATTTGCCTCAAAACACATCAGTTGAATTGCAGTATACCAGAATCACCACTTGGTGGCAACATTTTATTGTGCGGGTTTATTTTTTTACACCTGAAGGTTGGAGTTTTCACTCTGCCTTAGAAGGAAAAGTCAGTTGTTGTAAGGGTGCAGCTTAATTTGGTATCACCTGCTACTCCTGCTTTACTTTTCCTTCCAAAACCACTCATTCAGTTCCATGGTTTTGTTTTTTTTAAAAAAGCAGTGTAAGAAGCTGAAGAATACTGAGCCTGTGTCCTATGTCAGAAGATAAAAATCATAATATGAAATGTCACAACGGTGCAGTTCTGCAGAAATTGCCAGTAGGCTTCTGGTCCAACTTAAAGTGCTGATTTTAATCCTTATTGCCACACACAACATGCCACCGAGGTTCTGTAGAAGACCTTCTTCTCTTGGTGGCATCACCTGTTCTATATATGCATCAGGTTGGGAAGGTTAAGGTTCTCCACCATTGTGAGATGAGAGAAGGGACATCCCAAAGGCAGTGTGTTTTCCACTTTATAGAACAACCTTCCACTGCTATATCCAAATCTATGTTTATATAATCTTAAAATCTATTTAAAATGGTTGTTTCACAGATTCTATTATTAATTATTATTATTTATTAAACTTTTATACCTCCCCCTCTCCCAAATAGGGACTCGGGCGGTGAACAGCCTTAATAAAACAGTTCAATCCATAAAAATTTTAAAATAGATTAAAAAATTATTAAATAAATGGCTGAATTAAAAATACAGAAAACCCATAAAAACCCGATAAAAATTTAAAAATTAAAACCCTTCTGATGACACTAGGCCAGACTGGCCTGCTGGAAAAGGTGGGTCTTCAGCGTGCGCGGAAGGTTCACAGGTCAGTGATGGCTCGTATCTCCGTAGGTAGCTCATTCCAGAGGAAGGGTGCCCCCGCAGAGAAGGCCCGCACCCTCGGAGCCGCCAGCTGGCATCGCCCAGCTGGCAGCACCCCGAGGAGGCCCACCCTGTTGGAGCGCACTGGCTGGCAGGAGGCTGATGGTGGCAGCAGGCGGTACCGTAAGTACCCGGGTCCCAAGCCATGGAGCGCTTTAAAGGTGATCACCAACACCTTGAATCGCACCCGGAAGGCCACCGGAAGCCAATGCAGCTCGTGCAGGAGCAGTGTAACATGGGAGCTCTGAGAAGCCCCAAGATCACCCGCGTGGCTGCATTCTGCACCAGCTGAAGCCTCCGGATGCTCTTCAAGGGGAGTCCCATGTAGAGAGCATTGCAGTAGTCTAGGTGGGAGATGACGAGGGCAGAAGTGACTGTGCGGAATACACCCCGATCCAGAAAGGGCCGCAACTGGTAGATCCGATGGACCTGACAAAAAGCCCCCCTGGTGACGGCCGCTATATGGTCTTCTAACGATTGCCGTACATCCAGGAGGACACCCAGATTGTGCCCCCTCTCTGTGGGGGTCAAAATTTCTCCCCCCATGGCCAGCGATGGAATAAGCTGGCTGTATCTGGGCGCAAGAAACCACAGCCACTCGGTTTTGGTCAGGTTGAGCCGAAGCCTGTTTAGACCCATCCAACTCCGCACGGCCTCAAGGCACTGGGTCATCACTTCAACGGCTTTGTTGGGGTGGCCTGGGGTAGAAATGTATAGCTAAGTATCATCAGCATACTGATGGAACTCTACCACAAAACCACGGATGATCTCATATATGCTCCATGGCTTGGGACCCGAGTACTTATGGGACCATCTGCTGCCACCATCGGCCTCCCGCCGGCCAATGCGCTCCCACAGGGCCTTCTCTGTGGGGGCTCCCTCCCTCTGGAATGAATTACCCCCAGAGATGCGGGCCATCACTGACCTGCAGACCTTCCGGCGTGCATTAAAGACCCACCTTTTCCAACAGGCCAGTCTGCTTAGTATTAATTACTAGGGTTTTAAATTTTGGAAATATTTTTTTAAACTTTTTTACCGTTTTTACTCTGCTTTTATAATATCATTCCAGCCACTAGTTTAATTTTTTTTAAATCTCTTTTAAATTTTTTACTATTTATGTCATTTTTATCTTGGCTGTACACCACCCCGAGTCCCTTTTTTGGGAGAGGGGGTGGTATAAAAGTGTAATAAAATAAATAAATAAAATAAATAAATGTATGTTTGTACAACACCATAGTTTTTTATTTGTATTATATGAATAACAGAATAACTGAGTTGGAAGGGATCTTGGAGGTCTTCTAATCCAACAGATGACCCTATTCCCTTTCAGACAAATGATTGTCCAATCTCTTCTTTAAAAAATCCAGTGTTGGAGCATTGACAACTTCTGGAGGCAAGTTATTCCATTGATTAATTGTTCTGACTGTCAGGAAATTTCTCCTAAATTCTAGGTTGGTTCTCTCTTTGATTAGTCCTGCTTTCGGGAACAAGCTTACCCTCTTCTTTGTGGCATCCCCTCAAATATTGGAAAACTATTAATAGATACTTGTTTTATTATTATTTATTATTATTATTATTTATTATTAGATATTATTAGAACCTTAGACTGTCTACTATTGACCTCACTTTTTTCCTAAGAGGTCTGTAGGAGGTGTGCATAAGCGCACCAACCTGACTACTGTCCCTGTCCTATTGTTTCTTTCTTTTTTCTTATATGTATCCATTTCATGTATCCATAACTATGTTTATACTTATGCCTGTTATCTTATAATAACTTGACAAAATAAATAAATAATAATAATATTTTATTTGTGATCACAGACCAAAACACAAGTACAACAAAAGAAGAACGTGGGAAAATTAATCATGAACAATTGGTCACCAAAAACTTGACTAAGGGGAATTACAGCGTTCTCCTCTGATGGTTACAGCTCTTAAAAAAAATTGGAAACCTGAGAAGTAATGTATGAGGAGCCATCCCCTAGACAATATAAGAACAAATTGCTAACATTGGGTCTAGAAGGGTCTGTTCCAAGGAGAGACAGTAACTTAGATCTGCCTGCGTTATACATAGGACAATATAAAAGGACATGCTCCAATTTCAACCTCAGCTCTGTCACAGGGGCATAGCCACTCGTTAATTGGGAGCCTCTTAAATCGCCCATCTAGTAGTGCTGAGGGCAAGACATTAAAGCGGGCTAGGGAGAAAGCTCCTCTATATTTAGGAATGGTTAGAGTGTAAAAATAGGAAGCTATCCTCAGTCCATAATTATTAAACTGGCTGAAGATCAGGGGGGAGCAAGTTTTGTTAGCTCTGGTTCATAGATATTGCAAGTTAATGTCCACAAGCCATTGGACTACCCTAAATTGGGCGTCCTTAAGGCCATAATCTCCCAGGGCATTCCCCGTAAAACCTAGCAAGTGTAATTTCTTCATCAGCTGCCTCTCCCAATGAGAAATATGAGAGTCAGCAAACGCCAGGGAGATGTAGCTATCAAGAACTGCCAGAAAGAGCACCCGAAACCACCATTTAAAGGTGTTAATCCACATCATACATTTGACTGATCGAGTGCCCAATTCCAGGTACATCGGAGCAAAACCAACACAAGCAGGAAAACAGCCTGGGTTCTCTCAATACAATCCTTGAAGCCCCGTATCCATATGGGAATTCCGTAAAGAGTTTGAGCCAGAGTTTGGCTTTGTAAATATGCAGAGCAGAAGGAATAAATTGGCCTCCTTGGGTATAAAAAAATCTTAAAATCTGCTGGTGACTACAGGAGCTGAATTCAGCACCTGGGTTCAATAACTAGTCCAAGCACCGGTGTTCTGAAATTGAATACCTAAGTACTTGAAATGGAAAACCTGCTTAACAACATTACCATTGATAGCCCAGTTATACATTTTCCAGGCTCTAGAGAACACCAATACTTTGGATTTGTCATAATTAATGGACAAGTGTTCTCTGCACAGTAATGCAGGAAGTAATCTTTTCAGACCTGGCCTTGACAATGAAAGGAGGGCCGCATCGTCAGCATAAAGGAGAAGTGGGCTCTTCGTAGTTGACAGCTTTGGGGCATGGGACTCAATATGTCCAATGTGAAAGGCCAAGTCAAATAAGAACAAATTAAACAAAAGAGGAGCCAGAACACAACCCTGCCTTACTCCATTCTTAATCGGGATAGGATTTGAAAGTTCTCCCTGCAACCCACACCTGACCTGGCTAGAGGTTTGGTTGTACAAGGATCTAATTAGGAACAGAAGACATCTGTCAATAGAACTTTTGAGCAGTTTTGACCACAACAGTCCCCTAGGGACTGAGTCAAACGCTGACTTTAGGTTGATGAAAGCAGTAAAAAGTTTGCCAGCTGGTATGGTAGTGTATTTATTGACCAGGTGCACTAAGACAAAGCAATGATCCAGTGTGGCACAGCCCACTTTAAACCCAATCTGTTCAGCACCAATAATATTGGATTCCTCAACCCAAGTGAAGAGTCTATGTTGGAGATATTTAGCATAAGGTTTTCCAATGATAGAGAGCAGGCTTATGAGGTGATAGTCGGCTGGGTTGTTCCTATTTACTCATTTAAAAACTGGAACAATAATTGCTAAGCTCCAGGAGGTAGGGATCCTGCCAGAGGTATTGATATGTGTGAAAAGTCTTGCTAAGAGAGGAATCCACCACTCGGGATTGGATTTTAGCAGATCAGGGGGTATAGCATCAGGGGGTATAGCATCAGGCTTTGCCTGACTTGAGTTCGGAGATAAGCTTGGTAATCTTAGCATGAGTCATGGGTTGCCAGTCAGGAACTGCAGGAGGCAGCTGTGGCCCAAGCACGGTCGAACTTGTTGATGTCTGGAAAATTGCCAAGAAATGGTTTTCCCAATCTCTGTTGGAAATACAGCAGAGAGGGAGTTCTTGATGACCAGGCAAGGAGCTGGCAACAATTTGCCAAAATAATCAAGTGTTCTTCTGCTGGATGGAGAGGAGAAGTAGATCCCACTTCTCTCTCTCTTTAGCTTTCTTTTTCTTAGCAATTAGTCCTTTATACTCCCGCTTCAAGCAATAGTAGTCCTCTGGTGGGCATTTATCCCCTCGATTACGATAGAGCAGGTAAACCCAATTAATCTGGTTCCTGAGCATCAGACACTCTTTGTCAAACCAAGAATTATTTCTTGAATGATATGGACCACTCGGCCTACGGACGGCTTCTAGCTCTCTTTGAACACTATTAATTAGTAATTCAAAGGCTGAGATTGTCCCTGGGCCACTACTTGTTAGGGCCTGATTGTATAGTCTAAGACACTCCGGAGATGATAAAAAGGAGTGGAACTTTCTTTCAGTATTAGAAGACCATTTGATCCTCCTTGTATACGAAGCCACATAGGGATCTAATATCTAGGGAGATGTATATTTGAGGAAAGCCCAATGATTGTAACCAGGGGGTAGTGGTCACTCTCCGTGAGGCAGTCCACATAAAAAGCACGGACTGCCTTTCTAAGAAGCTGGGATACCAGCACAAAATCAATAACACTACTCCCACATGAGGAACTAAAAGTAAACTCACCAGCTAGATCACCTAGGGTACTCCCATTAAGAATTATCTTATTGTGTTGGGCTGCTAAAAGGGCTAACTGAAAACCAGCAAAATTTGTTAATTCATCGTTAGAATGTCTGGTTGAAATCAGGTGTCCTATGGTCTGGAGAGTTTCTTGGGAGTAAAGTGCCTCAATCGATGGGGGAACTTGGACTCCCAATCGGAGTCACCCCCTATAAAGATGTACAGTGCTGGGAATTTAGTTTCCATACAAGTAATGTAATTCTCCAGCATGCCCCATTGAGCCTTAATATCAGTTTGCCTCATCGTCGGAAGAAGATAAATGTTGAACACTAACAATTTGCCACGTCCTCTCTTAATTAGGAGCGCCATAGCTAAAGAGCCACAGAAGGGCAGCTCCACTGTCTCCACTTTCAAAGAAGTAGAGACCAAGCAAGCTAAACCACCCTTAGGCCTTCCTGTCATAGATTGTCTGGTGGCAGCCAAGGAAATGACCGTAAACCCTGTAAGGGATATCTTATCGCATGCCCAGGTCTCCTGAAGCAGGACCACATCAAATGAGTGAATATAGTTAGCAAATTCTGTGGTACCACACCTTCTCCCCCAACCTGCTATGTTCCACAAAAAGCATTTAAGTGTGCAGGGGGGAGTTGCCAGATTTAATAGTCATTCTGTGTGATTAATTTTTTCCAGAGCGGCCTTCAGATCCAAAAAGATACACCCATTGTTAAGTGGCAGGGTCATCCTCTTAGGAGGCAAAGGCAAGGAAGGAGGGAGGGGAGGCGAGCCTTGTTCATGGGGCTGTACGGCTCTAAGCGCACTCCAGTTCGTACTTGTGGCATTAATTGGTTGCTTAGTTGGCAAGTATTCAGCAGCATCAACAGACGGAGTTTGAGGTAGCCCTGGATCTTCAAATTTATGAATTAGACATTCTGGAGAGAGCGCCAAGGGAGCTTCCATTGGTAAATCAGTATAGACTCCCTGGAGTCCAAGGGAATCCTTATCAGATAGTGAAAGACTCCACAGCTTAGATTTAACTGCATCCAGACGCTTTATGATTTGGGCCCTTTCTGGTTGTGGAGGCGCACAAAAGGAGTCAAAGAGCTGTGTCTCCTTCTGGTTCCAAAAATTGTCTTGACATATGTCAGTCTCATAAATAGATGGAATCTCAGAGGCACTGACCTGGGACTTATTTATAAGGAACTTTGGGTGCCCTGGGTTGGTGTCGCTTCCTTTGGGGCCATTTCTTCCCAGCTAATCAAGTCAAGGGAAGCTTCCTGGTATGATGTTACTCGTTAGGGGCAGTTAATTTGACCAGTTGTAGGAGGAACAGTCAGACTATCATCTAAGAGGATGCCAAGGTTTGGAGGTTTTGCAGGAATAGGTGTATAATTAGTATGCGATGTAGTATCCGAGATTGCATTCAAGGTTGGCACATTAATATGTGCTCCTGAGGATCTTTTGGGGGCAATAAATCTCCTGCCACTCACAAATTGTCAATTACTCAAAGTGGCTTAATTGACATATCTTTGAAGTCTCTTCTTGGCAGAATGCCGAAGGATCATAACAGGGATCCTCTTCTGAAAAATAGTTTTGGGATGTTGGAGTTGTCAAAACTGAGTAGCACTCTAGTGCAGTATTCAGGAGAGGGTAAAAATTCAACCTTCTTCAAATCATCAGCTTTTAGCCCCAATAACTGTAATATATGGCCCCTCACCAGCTGTGTTGAACCCCAATGAGTAAGTTGCTGTTAATGGGATTAATGATGAGGGCCACCTGTTTTGACTGTAGGACCAGGTAACTGCATCAAAAGATGTAAAGTTCGAACTATTGGTAGGATTGCTTTGGCCAGTGCTTTTGCTGAGGCTTGGCAGGGAGAACCCTGCCCCCGCTTCAGGCTGCCGAACGGTCAACCCAGGGCACCCGCTGGTAGTCCAGAAAACTAAGTGGTTTAAAGTACTTATTATTTTATCAAGCTGGAGCTGAATGCTCGCTGTAGTTTCTGCAACCAAGAAACATTGCTGAGCCAAAAGTTCTGTAAGGGTAGTCTCATTTAAGGATTGGTTGGGGGCCGTAGTTTTAGATAAGCCTTTGTTCTCAACTCAGGAGACAATGCCCTCAACCGTTGGAAGATCGTGACAGCCAGACAAAAGGGAGCAGGAACTTTCAAACCGAGAGGCTGAGCTAAAACAAAGTCCTCAATCTTGGATTTCTTTAGAGAAGGTTGAGGAACCAGGTCGATGAGAGATCTGCTCCTTTTCTTTGTCTTCATTATATTAAGTAGCACAATAGAGGAGAAGCTGTGTAATATAGCATAGAGTCTAGTCATTGAAACAAGTCCTAAATCCAGAAGAAAAGGAATCGGGAGTCAAAAAAGAAGCGAGTCCTAATGCAAACAATGGCATAGCTCCTCAGAAGTATACCAAGGATCCTGACCTCCCGACAGAGCAGGGAACATGGGTAAATAAAAATGATAAATTATAAAATAGTGGGTAAAAATAGAATAAATCAGATAAAAGAAATCACATCAAAGCTAGGCATTGCTAAACTTCCAGCTAAAGGAGTAAGATCTTTAGAACAACAACAAACTAGCAGCAGCAAGGCCCTCCTATAGCTGGGGCCCAGTTCGGGCTTTTTTTGAAAAATACAGCTAAACCATAGATGAGATATAACTAGAAGCGGATTAGTGATCACACTGCAAAAATTTCAAAAATTTAAAAAGTAAAAAAATATAAAAAAATTTTTTTTTAAAAATAAAAATTTGAAGCTAAGATATGATTAAAAAATAGCCTTAAAAGCAGGTAAAAATTAAAATAGGTTAATTTAATCTTAGTTAAACAAACTATTATCATGTCACTCTTAACCCTTTTCATTAAACTAGATATACTACAACCATGCTTCATACACATGTATATATTTTATGTACATATTGAATATGCATTTATAGCTGATGTATTGTGTTGATTTAAATGACAGTAAACCTCTGAGAATTAGTTGAAGGTATTCAATCTTAGCTTTTGAAAAACTTCCTATCCTCAAAATGCATGAGGAGATATCAGTTGCTGTGTTGAGGACTAACAAAAATCTTGAGGATTAATAAAAATAAGACTATTAGCCTGTGAGGATAAGCTCTGCAAAATAACAGAATCCTTAGTTCATTAGTGAAGCTTAAGCGCTTATATAAAAGACCAAGCAATTGAAACAATGATTGCAGTAGCTATTCTTTATATTTCTGTGCCCAGGAGACTGACTGAATTTGATCTCCAGATTGACTATCTCTATATTCTGCATCTCATCCTATGAACTTCCAGGATTGTCTCCTTGGTTCTCAATGTCCAATAAAACTTTGATTTTGCTTCCCTCCACTGTATGTGCCCATTAAAATAGAGCAAGCACTGGATCAGGATAGAAGGAATAAATCTAACACATTTGCATACCATGTAAAATGTAAAAGTAAACAAAAAATAGTTTTCATAACTATAATGTGCAAAATTTGAAATGAGTTGTGTGGTCAATGGAAACCCTGAAGGTTATTTACTTACCCATAATCTAAAAAGCTTCTTCAAAATCATGCCATTAGCTTTCTGAGGGTACCGCACAGCAGAGCTAATAATGCAAATAAGGTTCATGTAGTTAAACACTGCTATTGATATTTTTTTTTAGTTTCCCAGGAGGTCTCCTTATCTAGCAGCTATAATCATATCCATTGTGAAGTGGTATAAATTCTATGTATCACTTAGAAAGAAATAAAATTGCATAAAATATCAACATAAAATGTCCTTCTATTTTTTTCTTATTTTTTGTTTTGTAAATGACAAATTTAGTAACAACTTCCAAATGCTGGAACCTATATATGCTTGAGTGCTCCATCAGAAGCCCAAGGTTATTGTTACTTCTATATTAGAGTGATAAGGGCTTTTCTTTGAATGGTGATGTCCCATCATATTTCTAAAAAAAAAAAATTGTAAGTCTCTGTCTCGTCATTTTGGAAACAGTTCAGAGATATTGACAAACAAAAAAGAAATTTAGCATATCCAGCAAAAGTATGTATATGCAGGGGTGGGATTCTACCGGTTCTGTCCATTTCTGTAGAGCCAGTTGTTCTGAAGAGCAGCAAACAGAGAGCATACATAGAACCGGTTCTATGTTTGCTGTTGTTTTGGCCCACCTGCCCACCCGGGCTCTTACCTGATCTTTATTTCCTGCGTTTTCAACCGCAGCTGCTTTGCATGACACAACTGTGGTTGAAAAAGCAGGAAAAAGGACTTTTCCAATTGCTGTGCACTTGCACGCAGCGCTGCTCAGCTGTCCGGGCACCTCAGCAGGTCAAAAACTGCACTCGTGCGACTAGAGTATACCATTCTTTAGCCTTAAGTATATTTACTAATCCACTGGATTGCAAAGGGGCTGTTCTCTTGTCAATCTATTTTTGATTCTGCTCTGTTCCACATTGTCACTGATGAAGAAGCACAAAAAAGGCTGATTATGGTTATTTCCTCCTTTAGTCAAGCATTGGAGCACATTGGATCACAAGTCCTCTATTAACTTCTCAAGCTTAATTCCAAAAGTTGCCATTAGGTTATAATGTTTGCTGAATCAGGAGGATGCATTATTACTTATAATCATAATAACAGAATAACAGGGAACTTGGATGTCTTCTAGTCCAAACCCTGTTCAAGCAGGAAATCTTATATCATTTCAGGTAAATCAGAATGAAGTTATTTATTTTAACTGCAGTAACATTTTCAATCAAATCAAATTTTAGTTTAGTGTAGTCAATGATTTGAAAAATGATAAATTCAATTATTTAAATGTATAAGTCATCTATTAGAAATTGCAGTAAAAATATACGTATTTGTTTGGTGCCATGAACCATGCAATATCATTTAAAACACACACACATACACAGAAACACAAACATTCCTTTAGAAGACCATGTTTAAATTGCAGAGCCACTCTAAAATTACAACTACTAAGTTCATAACTAGTTCATAAAGTTACCTGAAATAGAATTCTGAAGAGGTGAAGCAAAAGATAATTTTCATGACTCTATGGCTCACAGAGCATCAGACGGGCAGTATCAAATTCCCTTGAACCACTGATATTAAGAAACACAATGCTCCAGAATAAAGGTGAAAATATTCATGCAGTGATGCATGCATTTTTTTTCTCACCTTAAATCATATTATGTTACAAAGGATGCAATTTAATATTATTAGCAGAGATACTACAGCTCCACGTGTCTGACTGACTGACTGACTAACTGACTGATTGACTGATTGTCTGTCTATTTCTTGATCTCTGATTTTCTGATTGCTGAAATTCTGGGAACAACATTTTATTTATTTATTTTGTCAAACAATTATTAGAATACAGGTATAAACATAGTTATAAATACATGAAATGGATACGAATAAGAAAAAAAGAAACAATAGGAAAAACATAGAAAAAAAATAGAAAAAACATGTACATCATCATCCCCACAAATGTTCTACTTTCCTTTCCTTGTTTCTCCACTTATTGTTTCCAATAAAATTAAAAGAAATGAATTGGTTTCCCCCATGCCTTCACCTTTTGTGTCATTTTGGTAGGTGAATATGATGGTTTTATTCAGTGGTGGGATTCAAATCTTTTTACTACTGGTTCTGTAGACATGGCCTGGTGGGCGTGGTGGGGGAAGGATACTGTAAAATCTCCAGTCAGAGGTGGTATTTGCCGGTACTCTGAAGTACTCAAAATTTCTGCTACCGGTTCTCCAGAAATGGTCAGAACCTGCTGAAACTATGATTTTATTGTTCTTACTGTATTTGAGCCTGTATTTATGTGCTTCTTTAAATGGATTTTGTTCTTTTTGTTGCAGTTACTTTGCAGCCCACTGATCATAAATAAATAAATAAATAAATATGATAAATATGATGGGCTGTAAGTTATAAGGTACTCTCAAAGAAGCAGATTATGTAAACCTATTTCAGTCTGGATTTATTTCCAGTCATGGAAATGGCATTAGTTGGGCCCAATCCAGAAGTTGTTCAATGGTGAAAAGAGGGGTGGGGAGAACCCCAATTACATAGATATACAATGGGCAATATCTAGGACAGCAGTAGTAATTGTGAGAGGAATCTTAATGTCATAGTGGGCATTTAAATATGAACCAGTCTGTTCTCACAGTGGCAACCAACTGCACAGGGAAGCCACTAGTCTCTAATAGATGGAACTAACCAGGAATTACACTGCAATCAAATCTAATAGCCACTGAGCCCCATGATCTTCATGAATTGTACTAATTCTTTTTGGAAGGAGGCAAGGGTGGACAAGCGAAGTTTTTTCTAGCAATCTTTATAGAATACTCTGTCCACAAGATTAGATTAATACCTTCATTATTGGTTTCTGTAAAAGGCAGAACTTGAAAGGCTTTTTGGGAGAATGAATCGTCACCTTCAGTAGTGGGATTCTTTTCTTTTTAACTACCAGTTATGTGGGCGTGGCTTGGTGGGCAGGGCAAGGGTACTATAAAATCTCTAGTCAGAGGTGGTATTTTCCGGTTCTCTAAACTACTCAAAATTTCCACTATCGGTTCTCCAAAACAGTCAGAACCTGCTGAATACCACCTCTGGTCACCATCACACAAACAGCTTGATCAGTGTTTCTGTTTCTATTGGGTTTTATGTTTTTATCATGTATGTAAAGTTTTGTGCTAAGAGCAGAATAATTACCATGAATCACTTGTGTTGTGTCTTAAATAGATAGAAAGAGAATAGTGAAATTTTAATTGATCCAAAGTGTAGCAAAGCCCATCCCACCCAATACTTGGGTTAAAAAAATTAGTTCCGGAGGCAGAAACAAAGGTATGAGGAATTAGAAGTAGGTCAAATTGGTAGGGAATCTCAGCCATAAGTTCCATATGCCAAAATTAGATTGCAAGGCCTTGGCCAAATATTCCTCTGTGAAGAGATACTATTTATATATGGAATGTACATGTTATGCTCCAACTTTCCTTACTGGGAGAAAATTGAGTCTTGAAAACTGGTTTCAGTGTTTTTGGTCCTGTTGTAGCACCTAGAGGTTTCAGGCAATCATGTTCCTTCATGTTGTCATTTAGGATAAGAGAAATTCAAGGGGAAGCGTGATTTAAATAGGGAAAAAGGAATATTGGTGACATCAGCCATGGCTTACAACAATAAACAGTTCAAAAAGTACATGAAAAATACCACATTGGGTAACATCTATTCTCAATAAGTTAAAACTTGGAAAATAAATATGACCAGTTTCATTCTTTCTTTTCCCTTCTTTTTTCTATTAAATGCATTTAATAGAATAAGCACACAAATTTTGCTCAGGATAATTATTGTTCTATCAACAATTTTACCTAAATGTATTACTTGGTGGTTGGGTTCAATTGCTATATAATGTAGGAAAAACTATCCTCTCCTCCTCCCCCCCACCTCCCCTGCAATAAATGGTAGCAGGATATGTTCCAGTATTTCTGCTTGTTTATTCAAAAATTCCTGATCAGATCTGAAAATCTTGCTGAGCGCAGCAACTTTTCCCTGTGGGTTACACATGGGAAAAAAGAAATAACAGGACACATTCAGAGATAAATTAAGAATATAGTTTTGCCTCTTGTGCATTTCACAGTATTTAATGGGCAATCCTTTTCCTTGTACTTAAGAAAAAAATGTTTAGGGATTTTCTTGGTAATTTATCAGTTGCTTACTGACCACTGAATTTACCAGGTATCTTCAGACATAGTGAACCTGCTGTGCTGGGAATGCATCAGCAACATCTGAACCTGCTATTCATCCTGGTGGAATGTTAATGGAAAACAGCCAGTTGAGCTGATCAGTGCAAAAGGTTCCTTAACAGACCATATAGCCTTCTTTTTGTTATCTGCATTAATGGCAGAGAAAACATTATGAGGAATGAACTGATGTGATGTCTAGCAGAAATAACTACTTCAGGGGAACAGAATAATATCATCAACATGCCATCAGGAAGATATTTGAAAGGAATTAAGCACCAAAAATAAAACTTTTATGAATTAAAAAAGATTACTCTGCAGCTACATTCAATAGTGTCTCTAAACATTGCTATTAAATGCAGAAAATAAATTGGATGGAGACTTTTAATTCCTTTTATTATTTTTTTAGGAGATGAAATGCTTTATTACAATTAAACTCATCTGAAACTTATTATTCTTTCAGTATGCTAATTAATAGAGTAAGATCATGGAATTGTTAATTAAAATACAACACCTCAGGGAAACTGAAATTAATTTTGATGTCCTAATCGAGCTACCATTATGTCATTAAATCTTCCCAATACTTTGTTTGTTTGTTTTAAAAAAGAGATGTAGACAGAGTTTTTTAAATGTAGTTTGCATTTGTAATAGAACTGTAGAATGACACAATTTTAATGTGGGCAAATGTGATGAATCAGTAGAATTACAATTGTGGATCCAACAAGAACTGAAATCTTGATAAGCTAAGAGTAAATCACTATCCACTCTTAGCAGACCATTGGCAGACTCAGTTTGCAGTCCATACTCTAAATTGGTCAATGCTAAGCTAACTCCTGAAAATTAGGGGTCTTGGGATTTCCTGCAGAGAATTCTCTGGAGTCCTGATATTGCTAGAACCCAGGTCTTTTCCATGACTTCCAGCTGACCTTTTTGCTGTCTGTTTCCATATTTGGATATTTTAAGCAGGTCAGTGTCCTGAGGCTCTTGTATCCAGCTGTTATTGGTCGTTCTGCATAAGAATTTTAATAGGGAACTCTAGTTAATTTTTTTCTTGAGTAACAATACAGTTTTAAGTTTAAACATGTGTTCATAACATTTATCATATTTTTTTCTTGGCTATTGATTTCTTCCCCAGTCCATCTTGATCTTGTCCTTAAGATTTAATCTATGCTTTGGTCCTAACTTAGATTTCTTCCATGGTTTTTTGTTTTATTATTATTTATTATTTATTTATTTCAATCTAACAGAATCTTTCGTGATAATTTCATGAAATTAGAAATTAAAATCAAGACCCAGTTTTGGTGTAGTGGTTAAGATGCTGCCATATAATCCAGGAAATCATGAGTTCTAGTTCTGCCTTACGCATGAAAGTTGACCATGGGCCAGTCATCCTCTCTCAGCCCAACTGACATCACAGGATTGTTGTTGTGACAAAAATAAATGGAAAGACTATTATGATTATACTGCCTTGGGTTACCAATAAAGGCAGGATAAATATAAATAAATTAACAATTAGAAACATGGATTTTCATGGATTGAACTATTTTTTTTCACTAAATTCCTATTGTGGCCCAACATTAAACAATCCTCTGGACAAAGAATGTCTCAGATGCTCCTTCCCACCACTCAACTTATTACTTTCAAAAATAATTTCTTTTTTTTTTTTGTATTAAGTTTTTTTTTTATTTTAAAGTTACAACAAATCCATCTTTCATTTAAACAGTGTGTTGACTGGGTACATATATCTTGTGCTAACAATTGCAATTAAGATACTTTCCTTGCCAATATAACAGTAATCCATTTTCTTTTTAAGCAGTTATCTGTTACATATTTTATCTTTAACTTTATAACAATTTTAACTTATTTCTCTATATATTCATCTACCTAATTTTAACTTGTTACTTTATTTTATAACCATTGATAGAATAGATCCCATACCATATAGTATTCAGTTTCTTCTTTTTCTTTAATTGCCAATGTTAATCTATTTATCTCTGCATATTCTAATTTTTCCTCAATCACCTTTTCCTCTTTCGGAATTTTTTTGCTTTTCCAATTCTGAGCCAATACAATTCTTGCTGCAGTGAATAATTGAATATATGTTTTCTTTGCTATAGCTTTCAGGTACCATCCCTAAAAGGAATATTTCAGGTTTTAAATCTATATGTTGCTTTATCATTTTTTCCAACCATGTGGGTACTTTTGTCCAGTATTTTTTAGCTTCTGTGCATGTCCACCACATATTGTAATATGATCCAGGTGTCTGGTGGCACTTCCAGCATTTGGCTTATTTGTCTTTAAACATCTTTACCAATTTTGCTGGTGCAAAGTGCCATCTACAAACATCTTATACAATTTTTTTTTAATATGCTGTCAGTATTGTTAACTTATAGTTTCTTTCCCATAATTTCTGCCACTTATCTAATTCTATAGCACACCCAAAACATTTTGCTGATGCTATCATCGTTTCACTTGTTCATCTTCTAGTTTGTACCTAGTAAATAACAATACAATTTTTGAACAGCTTATCTTCCATTCCTGTTAGTATTTTATCCAATTCTGTCAACTCTTATAAAAACCCTCAGCTTTGACATCTTTTCATATCTTGATTGTATTTGTATATATGAGTACCAATGCATCTCCACCCATTGTTCATTCAACTCTTATTTGGTTTTGAGCTCGCCCTTTTCATTCAATATATCCTTATATCTGACAATAGTTTGCCTTTTACAAAATAATTTCTGATTCTTCTAAGTATTGTAGTATTATTCATGATTGATCTATACTTGATTTCAGTCAAAAGGCTGAAAAGAACTCTAGTACTTAAGGAATTTGATAACTCTATGCATTAAAAGCATGTTTTGTTAATTTTTATTAGAACAAAAGTACATCTGATTGGAAATGGAAATATATAATTCCAGTAGAATTAAAAAAAGATATAATAATAAACCATATGATCTGCACAATCATAAGGAAAAGATGTGTGAAGATAGTTAGATATTTGTTTTTCCTCTGCCATAAACTATTGAGCAGGCACGGTCATTGGGCAATGACTTCCTTAAATTTGGCATTCAGGTTCTGCTTGTCAGCCCTGAATGATCGAACCTTTAGTACAGGAAAACTGGTTTGTTCTCTATGTTTTTAAATATAATTTGCATTTCCTTACCATTTGTCATATTGCTTGGAGATTAGAGAAATATAAAGTTCACAACATCCAAAAAGCTTTGGATAACCTATCTTTGCCATAGGCAATTTTAACTTTGCATTGCACAGGGACACAAGAAGTTGTTAGCAGATCTTTTTTGTCTATAGCATTGAGAAATAGCTGTGCATTGTATTTAAAGTTGGGATAAGCTTAAAAGAGTAATCATTCTGAGGATTAAACTGCAAACCTGTTTCAATAAGTATTTGATAGAGTAAAAGCCAATGGTCAGCTGATTCTCTTAGAAATTCCAGAACTCAGAAAAAGCCATTTTCAGACCATAATCCTTTTTATGACATTAAAGAAGATGAAAACAAAGCAAAAAGTTTTCCTTCTCTAAAATTCATTACAATTAGTATGTAGGATTTAAACATTTGCTCTTGTTTTGCCCTGCCATTTGAAATCTATGGTTAAATTATCACTGTGACCTAGTTCTTCATTTCAGTTAATTGCCAACATAAATAGTGAATTAGCTATAGCTACTAAGAAAATTTGCAATAAACTGTTAATTGTTATTTTAAAGATTTTCTTCTTTATGTTTTGCAAGAAACGTTCAGCTCCAAATAAAGAATTTTATTCCTTCCATGATAAACTATCAAGAACATGCTGTACAAGCAGTGAGTGAGTTCTGTGAATTAAATGCAGCTAGCAAAAATCAAAATAATATGGCAACATTTACAATTACAATTACTACTAGACTATCTGCAATACCTCTGCAAAAAAATTAACATCAGTGAAGTTATTATACATACCAGATTGAGGAAGAGAATCAGAAAAGGCAAAATACAGGCAAGTTACAAAACACTATTCATTTTACCTTAATTTTTTATCCTTTTAGACGAGTATGACAAGTTATTTGCCAGAAAAAGGAAAAAAATAGCAGTGTAGTGGGAAACTTTTTTAACAAAGCAATAGCTTCAAATTCCAGTATAGCTATCAGACTGCCCACAGTCTAGAACTTGAACTTCTAGATAGAAATGATTCTTGGCTCCATTTGTTGAGAAAGATATATTATTAGAGATCAAGTGTATTGCGGTATTGCATAGCCAGAACTAGAATCAAAATCCTTAAGTTCTACTTTATGTCCCACCCCACACTTTACTGTCTTTCATTAGACACCCCAATGTAACCAATCAAGTTCATGCAAGATGTTTTCATAACGGTCAGCCCAAGTGCAGATTGGTATGCAGCTCCCTTCTTCTTCCAGCTGAGTGACCTTAAGGCAGCATATTGAGATAGTACAGCCTCTATTTTCTATTTCCCAAGCATCTCCCCCTTCATTCCCCTTCCCCACAGTCAATGACAGTCTGTCACCACCTAGCAGCAAAGCACATACAATGACAGCTTCATGCATTTTCTTTATATTTAGCACTTTAAATAACAATATGTCTCAAAATGTCAAAACTTATAAACGTTCTTGCTTAGAGATGAATAAACGCATGAAATCCTAGTATATGACTGAGGGAAATGCCTGTAAAAGTTTTTGCAGATAGCAGAAAGATTAGCTCTTGGCATCTCTTTCAGTCCTTCTGATTCCAGAAGTATACTGCTTGTTAGGCAATAGGGGAAAAAGTGGGAATTAAAATAATTCATAGCACAGCAATACTAATGGCTCTGTAGACACATTCCTACTTTGCAATTCATTTTATGTGGTATGATGGGATTTGATCAATCTGCCTCCCAAATGTGAAGTTGCAGCCTATTTATATTGTATTCCCCTTAGTTTTAGTTGTTCTTTAATTCTTATTTTGGCAGTAAGAGAAAAAGCCTGGTTTGATAACATATCTTTTAAATTAAATTTGTACACAATAACAAATGTAATCTGCATTAGGTTCCAAAGGTTCTTTTCCAAGAGGCAACTGGACTTTTTTGTTTTTCTTGGAAGATGTTTCGCTTCTCATCTATTCACTTCTTTAACTCGGATAGTATGGTGGGAAATGGAAGAATTTATATTCTTTGCAGACAGTTGGTCATTTGCATTCTTTTAGACAGTCATTGAGGCCACTTGAAGGATTGTCTGTGTAACCTGAGTAGTGCAAATGGATGTGGAGCCCTCCCTGGAACCTCTTAAAGCACCTTGCCATGGAGCTGCACCCTCTGCAGGAAGTGACTAGATAGAACACTTGAAGATTCCATTTTTGAAAGCCAATAATCAAAGCAAATTCTCTGAAATAAAAATATAAAACCTAGCTTTGTACTTGTAAAGTTCATTACTCAATTTTTAAAAAACACAAAAAAAGAAAAATTAAATAACCCAACTGTTTAAATCAAGAGTATCAGCTAGTTTCCTATGGAAATCATATTTTTTTATAGTTCTTGGATCTCTCTAAACTTATTTTATTCTCTGCTAAAATGCAGAGAAAAGAGAACAAAATAAGCAAAGGCATTTATCTGCAATAGGCTTATGCAAACTATATTAATTCAATAACATTGCCTCTAGAATAATAAAAAGTTATCCAAAAGTTCAGAGTTTCATCTCCCAGCGATGTCATAGTGTCATTGCCCGACTCTGTGACTACAGGTATTATTTTTAAAAATCCTCTCATAAAAAAATTGCCCATCCCTGCTTTAAACATATTTTATGAGACACATTTTCTCAAATCCAAATAAATAAAGCCAAATGGAAGAGATTTCCCAGAATAGTTTAGGTGGAATTGAATTTGATATTTGGTACTAGTTTAAAGTTTGTATTTCTAAAGTTTTACTTTTTGAAAATTATATACTTGTATGCTCTGATGCTATTATTAGCCAAGAATTTCTGGCTGCAATCCTATAATTTATAAACTGAATTGTGTGAAAGTGATTGTGGAGAATTGTGTGAAAGTGTTGATCCTCCAGTAGAAAGACATTCTGGTGAAAGGATAGCAATTATCTCCAAGGAAAAGATTTCAGGAGCCTCAGTACTTCAGTCACTGGTCATTAGTTCCAGCTTCTAAAATCAAATCATAGATTGCTTTGATAGGAAAAACTTGTGGAAGTTAATTACATGGTTTCATAGGAAACTATACAATCAAAAAGATAATTTGCATTCAGAAATAAAATATATGTGATTCTATTGTGGAAGATCATGTGCTGGATATTAACCTTACATTGTTTCCAAAACAGCTATGCCTATATGGTATTTTTTGGCAGTCATAAGAATACAGAGAATATACAGATATATGTTGGTTTGGTCTAGTAGGATTCTTTTCCTGTGGAGTTCATTTCTGATTAGAGCTAATTCCGTTCTTTTCAGGATCCTTTCAGTGGCTGAGGTTTTGGAATGGAATTTGAGTTGGAAGCATGTGGGGATCACTTCTTTGTCTCAGCAATTGTGTAGGAATGTGAGATCACATCAACTCCACAGGAAAATATTCTTACTAGACCAAACCAACAGGGAACTACTTACTCTCCACCTCAAATTCAGCAACAAATTCCACCCAGCACTCTGGGACAAATCCAAACAACTAGCCCTCTGGAGAGCCGAAACAGAAACCTCCCACAAGACAGACACACACACCAGCAAACTCCACAGACTAGAGAAACACCAGAAGCCCAACCCCCGCACACACAGAAACACATGAAACAAACAGTACACAACATATCAGACAGAACCCTCACCAGAGCAGAAACCAATGTCCTTTCCAAGGGATTCAGCTTTGCAATCGCCCCCAAACGCATCCCCACCGAAAACATTATATGTGGAATTGAAGCTAGCCTAACCAAAATTAACTCAGATGTAGCCAATAAAATCAGACTTGAAGTCACCAATGTCCTCTGCTCCAGCAGTCCACCCAGAAGCAACTTACACAGAGAAGAACAAAAAGCACTCACCAACTTGAGGAAAGACAACAACATAATCATTCTCCCAGTAGACAAAGGCAATGCCACGGTCATGATGAACACATCGGACTACCAGTCCAAACTATCCAACCTACTCCAAGATCCCGCTTACAAACCTCTAAATACTGACCCCACCACTTACCTGGAAAAAACTACCAAATCCAAAATAAAAGCTTCCCCCATCAGTGAAGAGATCCAGCAAAGAATCATCCCCAGAGAAAAATCATCCAGATGCCCTAAACTCTATGGCCTCCCCAAGATACACAAAGAAGGAACACCACTCAGACCCATAGTCAGCTCCATAGGCTCACCTCTGCAGAATCATGCCAAATTTCTTGCCAAACAATTCCAGCCCTACACAGAATCCATCACCTCATACGTACAAAACTCTTTCCACTTCATAGAAACAATAAAGAAACAAAACCTACAACCTGGCGACCTACTTGTAAGCTTCGATGTCATATCCCTCTTCACCCAAGTACCTATTAAAGAAGCCTTGACAGCCATCCAAAACAAATACAATCCCCTAAGCACATCCTAGATCTGACCAATTACTGCCTAACCAACACATACTTCATCCACAATGGACAAAGATACAAACAGATAGAAGGAGGACCTATGGAATCACCCCTCTCACCCGTCATTGCTAACCTATACATGGAACACTTTGAAACCAATGCTCTAGACAAATCCTAACACAAACCCAAACTCTGGCTTAGATATGTAGATGACACTTTCGTAATTTGGCCACATGGGAAAGAAAAACTGGACAACTTCCTCACACATTTCAACAGCCTACACCCCAAAATACAATTCACCATGGAAACAGAAGCCAATAACCAACTTCCCTTCCTGGACGTCCTAAAAACCCAATGGCTCCTTAGGACACACCATCTACCGGAAGAAAACACGCACGAACCGCTACTTAAATGCACAATCCCATCATCACCCTGCACAGATCAACTCTGTAGCCAAGACCCTTATATACATATACATATACATGTTCATTAATGATAATGACAAAGGCATAATTTCACACTGGGAAAGAGAAGGCAATGATAAACCAAAGCTGTATTTTACCAAGAAAAATCGCATGATTGGATTATATAAAGATTATATAAAGACTTTTAGGAAGAGCTGAGAATCGATTGGAGGCTAGCTAATGTTTATAAACACTTTGGGATATCTAGTTGCTGATATAGGGACACAAATTCCTAAACTGCAAAGACAAAATTACAAGAAAAAAAATCTGGATAAATGGTCAAAATTGCCTAGAAGAACAATCAAGATGTAGTCCACACTCAGACACAAAAGTTCCCAACCTCGTAGAAACCATTAGACATAGCTGACATTTTAAGAGTACATCATGAGAAGCCCAAAAACTAAAGGTCCAGAATGGAAAGGATGTTCCCTCATACGTGCTTTAATCCCCCAGAATAGATAATATTAATACGACACTTACTTTACTTTTTTATAAGAGAGAGGTGGATAAACGTACAAAGTAAGCATGAGGTTACAATCACCCACAAAGCTTATTTTCAAATACTTTGTGTTGTGTATGTGCATATATCTTCCAATCAGTTTTGATTTCTGGATGACAAGCAAATTTATTTCTCAGCAACACTTTCAGAAATGATTTGCCACTGCCTTCTTTCTGTCAGAGCATGTGTAGGTCTATCCCATGTATCAGTCCAGGAGCAAGTACAGCCAACAGTGGGTTCTATCAAATAGAGGTTTCTATCTATAATAGGAATATAGGAATACTATACATACATGTGCTACAAGCGGTAGCTAAACAAATAGCAATTACAGCAGGGAAGAAATTTGACAAATGATCCACCATACCAGTAGGGCCTCCTTTTATTTCACAGTCTCTTAAAGGGATAACAGCCAAAGACCCTGGTGATTCATTCCCCTCATTGCATTAGCTGGTCAGATCTTAAATTATCACCTTGACACTTTCCAGGGCTGAAAGAAATTGGCTAGGCAAAGTCACCAAGTTGGCTTTGCCCCTAAGGCTGAATTCAGTGAACTGGGATTCAGTGTCCCCAGTTTTTTTCACTCTCCTGGTGTCTTTAACACCTACATCAAAATGTTTCTCAAGACAATTAAATCTATATATAATCCAATAGTGTTCTTGGAAATTCAGATAGTCACATTTTCTTTTGCTGCATAACTGCTTCCTTCTATTACATTTACAATTAAAGTAGCATTTGCACATAGTAGAGTAGTTGGCCTAGGAAGTATCAAAAGAGCTGTGCCTAAAGCAGCTACTATATATGGATGAACCTACATACGTGAAAAACACATTATGCTTTCCCCTAATTGTCCATTTAGCCAAGTACTGACAACTCTTTCTTCACGTCACAATATTTTAATTGTAGATATCAAGTGTTAAATCTGGTACTTCATGTACCAAGCTATGATCCTTTCCTTTTGCAGTTTAGGCAACTGCTGGGTTCCTATGTAAGCCTCTATTGAAGCTATTTGATCCAAGGCATGAATGGATCTTAATGTAGAAAACGGGCAGGTAATATGATTTGAAATCCTTTGGAAGCAGAAGTTATCTTATAGAACAGACTGTCAATATAAATAGTCTTGAAGCAAGTTTAGTGAAGAAAACAGGAATATGGTTGAAATGAGAAACAGTGTATTATTGCTTTCTATACATCCTCCTTCACAATGGAACTTTTTGTGAGTGCCAAAGGTTTTTAGAAATCTAGTTCAGCCAGGGAAGCCATTGTCAAGGAGATAATCTTATTCTATCCTCTATCTTGTAAGCAGTAAACATGTTCTGAAAACATAAAAAGGTGGCATTATTTTTGTAAGCATTTTGGAGAACAGCATGTTATTGAAAATGTCTGGTATAACTTCACAAGCATAATTGCCTTTCTTTTTGCTATGATCCCTTTTCCCTATCATACAACTTTTTTTTCTCTTCTCCATTTTGATCATAATGTGTGGTCTTTCCTTCAGAAAAAGGGCCTTTAATGTTGCAAAGAGATTGGTTGCTTCAGTTTGTTACACTTGGTTTTGTAGACTAGCAGCTTATTTTACTACACACACACAGACCTCGAAAACTGTGCAGGCCAAAGCAATTTTCTTCTTTCCTACTGATTACTTGTCAAAAGCAAGCCTACCATTGGAATAAGGTAAGAATAAAGAGAAAAATCATTTTTGGAAGAAAAAGATAAACATATTGTCACCCTCACAATTCTATATACTGGTCTTTATTTTTACATTATCTTTGCTGAAAAAGGAAAAAAGAACCTAGAGTATGCTTGAAACAATCAAATGAGCATCAGCTGCCCATGATAACAATCATTCTGACACCTCAAATTGTAAATCACTCCATTAGGAAAACATGTTTCAGCTGCAAATCCCATAATAAGAACCTTCTCTGTCTGTGCTGAATGATTCTGATAGCTGAGAGGCTTAGGAACAAAGCTTACCGAGGAACCAATATTCCCTGACTATATTAAGTGTAATACAAAAAGGTCAGTTTTTGAACTGGATCCTTAGATGCAGTTTGCACAAATTCATATATAACTTCCCATTTGATAGGCCTTCTCCCCCCAGTTATAGTGAATAGTTTACATGTTTCATTACACATGGCAAATGGATGCTCTGCACGTTGTAAACTAAATCTGGAAAAATTTATTTGGAAAGGCAGGGTACAAACTGTTAAATATATATGATTCTATATTTCCAAGTTGATCTTTTAAAGACTGAATTAAAAATATGAGAAAGACCTGGTTCTTGAGTTTAATCCAAACATGTCTTTTTAGCCTGGTTTTGTTTTTTAAAAGACATTCTCTTTTGAAATAAAAATGGTATTGAACTTGTCTCTTTTCCTCTTGTACACAATTTAACTTATCAGACCAAATCTTATACTAACTCTTTTCCTTATCCTTCTTTTCTCTTTAATTCCCTCACCAAACATCCTTTCTCAAGAAAGATGAATCTAATGTTAGGTTGGAGCATTCCAACTTTAATAGACCCTTGAGTTTTCCAAAATGGGGAGTTGTTCATGTTTCTTTGTTCTATTCTGAGTTTTTATTTATTATTAAATTTAGTTTCCTTTTCCAAAGCATTTAATGCAGGAAGAAATTTAAACCATCTGTCAAACTCTTTTGAACTTATGCCTCACAGTAGAAAATTAGATGGAGGTTTCAGCTGCTCCACTCCAGCCCTTTTGGGGCTTCAGATATTCCTGATGTCAAAAACAGCCTGATCTGGAACATAATTCTAGTTCCTGGCAGCTAATGCACATGGTGGTGAGAGCTTTCTTGTTTTTGTCTGTAGTACTTGGTCTTCATTGGGATTCATCTTTAGAATTCTTTTTTTTATTAACCAAAGAAGGAAGGAAGAAGAGGAACAATAAAAGAAGAGAGGAAGAAATAAAGCAAAATGACAAACAGCCAGCTAGCCTGTCAGATAAGGCAGATGTAGAGTCCACCTCTTAAGAAAGGACAGAGACTGTCTGTCACATACACAGAATGTCTAATGCCTTCCTTTCATTTGGGGATAAAAATGTTGCTTCTCCTTTTAAAATCCGTTGGAGCAAAGCTAAGAAAAGAAAGGACTAATGTAATTACCAGGAGTCTCAGATTAAAGGTTGGGATTTTCAAGGTGTGTTGGGGAAAGTCCAGATAAAAAGAAGAGGAGCTAGGAAGCAGATTTTCAAGGGGGGGAATCTAGTAGACATTTCTACAGAGAATAAACTGATAAATATGTAAAAAAAAACAGGACTTTTTTATTTGTTTCAACATGCTATGTTAAAGCCCTGTTGTCTCCTTTCCTATTTCTATATGCAAGACCAGAAACTGTATATTCTTCAGCCTTTAATGCATAGCTCAGATTGTGCCAGACGATATTCTTTTGGGGTTAAAAATATAACTATAAAAGTTTAAATATTGATCAAGACTTCATGCTTTTTTTTAATGGGGCCTACTAATATATTAGTTTTCTGTAAAAATGTCTAATTTGTCATTAATCTTTAAAATGTGTAGTCAACACATCTTATGTTCCACATAAATGTTTTGAACTGCCTTCATATACTAATGTATGGCATAAGTAAAGGATCCATAAATATTGAGTAGAATCTTGTACCAACAAATTCTATAAATTAAAATTAGTAAATGTCCTGAATTTTTCAGTATATGAAAGGATGAATCTCAAACCACAGGCTATTTCTCTGAATAAATGGGGGCGAAAGGCTAAAATTGTAGTTCTGCCATCAGCCATATGAAAATACAATTTAGATGTAATTATCCTGAGCAAGAACTAAAAAAGACATCATAAAATGAGCTTGAACGTGTATAGATAACTATCAGTGTTAGGTAACAATGACTTTCAACCTGCTGAGATTTTGTATGACAGTTTTTTCTTCTGTTGCCCTTTTTGTGGTCACTTAATAGTTGTGAATCATGGCTGTGTGAGTCAGACTTGGACACAATCACCATGGCAACTTGATTATGAGTTAGAAATATAAACTGGCATCTCAAGGTTATTTTTAGGATGACCATTAGTTTTATAATTTAATCTTTATTTTCTAAAGAAATATCTCCATATCTGAAATTTATTTCCATTGCAAAACAAACAAGCAGTTTCCTGAGTATGATTTTCTTCTGCCAAGGAACACTCTCCCTTGATAAAAGCTGACTGTCAGTAGGATAAAACCTCCATCGTACATGCACATTTTCTTTTTTTGCCATAGAAAATATTGTGACATCACCTTTCTTTAATTCATACATCTTAATGTTGCCGTAGATAGTGGATAATGTAAAAACAAAATACTGCATACGATATGCAAATGAGATTTAATCCCACAGCCATTAATACAACAGCTAGCTTGTTGAATATGATTGTTTATGCATCGTCTTTTCTTTTCATTATTCACACAGATGCAGAATTCTTTATCTCAGTTCCAGGCATTATCTCCCCCTGTTGCTCATACTAGCAAAATGCAGGAATCGGTAATATAAGAAAGGTGTTTTCATGCTATTCTTTTGCAACCTGACTTGAAGTAGACAGACATTTTCTGAACTTTCTGCATGCTATGCTTTTTCTATCCCCATTCTGCTGTGTTGCAACCAGGTAACACATTATTTATTTATTTATTTAACCCTGATTACTTTGAAGAAGCGATCCAGGCAGCTTTATGGCTTCTCAAGGTAAGTGCTGATATATAAAGTATAAAAGAAATACTATTCATATAGAAATCAGTAATATGATTAAATGGGAAGTTGAAAGTCCATTTTAATTTCTGCTCTGAATGGAGGAAGAATAGAATGGAATATTAAGTATAATATATAAATTTGAATCTGCATATGTCTTCATAGATATTTTATATTGATTAAACTTAACTGCCTGCTCTAGTCTGCAGGTATGTATCGGTGCTATTTATTCAACAAGAGGAAAACTCAGAAATGTCAGGCTTCCATTAAAAAAGGTTTGCATCCTTCAAGCACACTTCACCTGAGAAATCTCATGTCAGCAACTCCTGATCATTCTGAAACATGCTTGAGAAAATTCCTGCTAACAAGCTTCTGAAGGACAATTGAGTGCAATCAAACTGAAGGGTAGTTCATGCCATGTCTTCCTTTAGTCTGAGACAGCTAACTTCTCATTAAAGGTGAAAATTGCAGCTTGGCTGAAAAGCCTTTCAAATATCCCCCCTCCCCCCTTCATCTTTTTTCTTTTTCTTTTTTTTTTAAGAGTGTTACACTTAAAAATGAAGTCAAATTTCTCTCTTACACCTTGCAGTTAGTCTCTTTAAATAGCATGTGTGAAAATTTGGTAGAGGAAATCTCTAGAAGTACTAACAGGTTCACTCCACTCTCTTCCCATCATGGAACAATCATAGATGAAATGCTTCATTAATGCAGTCTTCAAGCCTGCATGATTTTTGTTGCTTGCTCCATGAAATCAAAATACTTTCATCTTGGCACTTTCTAGTTCCCTCAAAAAGGGACTATTTGTGAAATGGAAAGAAAATGGTCAACCTCCTGGAGAAAAGAAAAATTCAAGTAGCTATTATAAAAACATCCTGCAAAATGAATATTCTAATTTATGTGCTAAAACAGAAATTTTTCTGTGTAATATTTCAACTGTGTTAGCAAAATTATCATGCTCCAAGAAGCTATTTCACACCAAAGGAATATGTATTGTATATCAATTTTTAAAATTTTGATTAAATTACTGTATTTGCAGTTTAGTGTATTTTAAGTGACTAGAAAGAAAGAGAAATAAGATCTGCAAATTAAGAAAACAATGCAAATCATGATTCAAAATGTCCTCATTTGTCCACTAATATTTCCAGTGTACCTGATTCTTGATTTTCTGGAGTTAATTTAAGTCTGATAGGAAAGACTCCACTTTGCTTGAACTTTTAACTAATAAAATCTCACAGTAGTTCATGTAACACAGGTTTTGGCAACAGCACAACCCAGTGAGGTAACATGATGCAGGAGAACCAATGAAATATTTACAATCCAGTTATGCATATTTAAAGAGACAGAGAAATTCAAAGGGATTATTTTTCCTTCCTGTGGTCTTAAGCCTTGAAGGAAAGCTGTGGTTGCAATAATAATTAAGTTCTCAATACAATTACAGGATGAAGGACCAATGCACGCATTCAAATAAAGGATTGTAAATTCATCTTAGTCTATAACTGCAAGAAAGATGGATTTAACTTTTCAGTCCAGAATGAAAAAGATCATCATGTAGGGTCTCTTCAGATGAGCTACCTTGCCTCTTTTTATTTTTATTTCAGGAAAAGTTTGAATGGTAACCAGAATATGAACTAGAAAAATTACGTAAAATATTAGTATAATGATGTAGATAAGAGATCAATAAGAAGAAACAAAAAGTTGGAGACTTTGTTACTTTAGATACTTTTAATGAGTAAGTAGGATGCTGGTTAGTATATGGTGATAAATTTCCATATGCCTGTCTTGCTCCATATGTGGTGCTTTAGAGAGTGGACCACAACTCCCATCATGTTTCATTTTTGATCATGCTGATGTAAAGATGTGAGCCAGTAATTATCATAGTATGATGACAGTGATATAAATAGTTAATAATTGATTGACTTCATGGCTATGATATGTTCTGTAAACAAGTCATTCAAATATAGTGAGAATGAAAAACAACATATATGAATTGATTTGAAGTGTAAGAGGGAATGTGCACCCTGATAAGAATTTTAACTTCAGGATATCTTACATTGCCTTATTTTGCTCCTACAGCTAGGGAAAGGCGGGATAATGGGAAAGTGCTGGGGAAAAAATAAAACTTTGTAAATTCATTGTGTTACTTGATGGAGCCTAGGCAGTCCTATTTACTAATCTTACCAAGAATTTATATAAAATATGTTCATGCTATCCTTTATAAGCCCCTGAGGGAGATGGGTGGTTTAGAAATATGAAATATGAATGAATAAATAAACCTCTCAGAACAGCGGAGAAATTATATTTCTTGGAACATATATTTGTATGTAGGTTTATCTTAATTATAACTAATATTTCTATCAACATCATATGGATGAATTCCGAGGAAACAAATGTTTAATATTCCTATTTTTCTGCATACTTTTTGTGGGTTCAACTCTTAGTTTCTTGGCTCTAGACGTTCATAGAACAACAACTATATATGATCAGGCTATGTGGTTTTACATTTAATGGTATATATAATTGCTAGAATGGCAATCCATTCTCATTCCTAATGTAAACATTCTGTTTCATGCAAATGCTCTAGGCCCAGTTAATAAAACCATACAAGATTTTCTTCCAGGTTCTCTGCACATCCCTGAGCAGGCAAAGCCTTCAGAAACAACCGTAATCTGGAAACAAGCCCAGCTTCCATCTGGTTTTCCACCTGGTCTGGAATACTTAAGACAGGTCCTGTTCCCATTCCAGATAATAACTATAAAGTTATAGTAGATGCATTATGAGCTCCTGTTTAAAATTTATTTTGTTTTAACAAAAATATCTGTCATGCTTTGTGTATTTTTCTGCCCATAGTATAATGTTAAAATTAATATCCAGATTTGCTACTATACTTATTCCTCTGGTGTGTATTTTAAAAAAAAAGATATGTTGTCTACAACAGGTGTCCCCAACCCCCAGTGGTGAGATTCAAATATTTTTACCACCAGTTCGGTGGATGTGGCTTGGTGGTGCGCTTTGCACGTGTGCACACATTGTGTACGTATGTGCACCAAATGCACACTTTGAATAGGCGCAGAGATGTTCTAAGTCACCTCCTGCATGCCTGCACTCTCCCAGTCACTTCAGCAGCTGCTGTGCAGTACTCTGCTGTGCCGCACAAAGCAGCTGCACTTCAAATTCAGAGGATAAAGGTGAGTATGGGAACCTGGGCAAGCGGGTGGGCCCAACAGCAGAGCAGTGGAAAGAACTGGTTCTGTCTCCCTGCTTATCGCTGCTACTGGCTCGGCAGAACTGGGCTGAACTGGTAGATTACCACCACTGCCAACCCCTGGTCCAAAGACCAGTACCAGTCCTGGGGTGAGGGCCATACAAGTGGAGGGTATAGCGCACAAAACTCTATTTGCACATGTGTGGCATTAGGTTGTGCAAGTGAAACTACCCTTGCCTCTACCAATTCCATCACCACCACCCGTCTGTTTCTCTGTCCCATTTCAGATTAATGAAAATAGGTGGAGTATCTGAATATTTTAAATAGTGGCTTACAAGTGAGGCCAACCAATATTTGCTGGTACACTTCCCAAAAGATTTATGTAGATCAACAATGGTGTCCATCTCTCAATTATTTAATGATTGAAGGATTAAAATAGTTTAATAGTAAGAATTGAACACATGTCCAGATGAAACTTTTATAGAAACTTATATAGGCCAGGGGTGTCAAACTTGCAGCCTGCAGCCCAAATGCATCACGTGCTGGCCACGCCCAGCCCCAGTTTAGTGAAGGTGGGCAAAGTCATGATATGACACGTGATGCCACCGTGACGCCATGAATTTGACACCCCTGTAATTGGCTCCTCCAGACTGCTGGCCTTTCCATTTCCAAAACCCTTACAATCTAAGGTTAAAATCTAATCAAAAAGTTTCTGATTTAGCCTTTTCTTTCCTAGATCTATGTTGATATTCACATATGGGCAAATGTCTGTGTTTTTATTTTTGCAACATAAATGAATGGATTTAAAAGCTGCATGGTTATCATAGCAACAAGTCTGCTTTCCAATACCTTCATAAACCCTGGCAGGAAGGCTGTATGCTAATAAATGGGGATGTGAGGAGAATTGAGAGAAATCAGAAATGAAATGGTTGAACTGCAAAGAAAACTTATTTTACATGTCAGTAGAAATGATAGATGAGGGGTTATATACATGATGCAAGAGATGGGAAAACGTATTGGCTGGGGAAGGCTACAACACTTAAAGTTGCCAAGTTTAAGAGCTCTGATTTAAACAATATGTAATCATTCCACTAGTAGACTGAAATGAATGTCTGGAAGTGCTGCCTGTTTCTTTCAGGAATTTTGCAGATGGCTTATAAAATATGATCTTAAAATTAGCCCCCATATTCCACTTTACTGCTTTTAACTTTCCCCAGTAATGAGGAAAAAGGCTGGAACAGGAGTATTATTTTTTGGAATTTTTTTCATGGCAGCATCTGGCTAAGGTTGGATGGGAAACTACTAGGGAACCCCAAAGCTGTAATCTAGGCTGGAAAGTCAATAAAACTTCATGGAAGAAAGCAATAGCAAACAATTTTCCCATTGCTGCCAAGAAAATTGCATAGATATTCTTGTAGTTATTAGGGATCAAGTTTAATTCAAAGGTCCTTTTACTGTTTTTCATATCTTTCAAATTGCAGAGGTATTTTATGTTCTCCAAAGTATTTTCTCTTCCCCCACGTCTTCTTCAAGCAAGGAAAAAGCTCCCTGAACATAGCAACATTTCTTTTTTTAATAAATATTGGGGATCTGCCTATAATGCTGCAGTCCCAGAAGAGTCAATTATTAAAATTTGGGCAACAAGAGGCTAACAGGATGTGAAATCCTTTCCTTCTGCTTATAATGAAATAAAATGTGGCAATAATAATGATAGTTATCTTGCTACTTAATTTGTGCATGTATTTATCTGTGTGTGCATGCATGCATCTTAACATCAGAGTTGATTCCCCTGCTGTTTTCTTGCAAGGTTTTTCAGAAGTGTTTTGCCACTGCCTTCTTTCTAGGCCAGAGAGTGAGTTACTGACCCAAAGTCATTCAGTCAGTTTTCATGCCTAAGGCATAATTAGAATTTACAGTCCCCCAATTTTTAGCCTGGTTCCTTAATCACTATACCAATCACACTATGATTTATTTGCTTTTAGCTTAACATAAAATAAAGTCAGTCAATGTGAGTTTGTAAACCTTGCATTATGACATCTGTGAATCCAGTCAATTGTGGATTTTTGAAGAAGCCATAATGTAATTTAAAAAAGCCGATAGATCAAGAGGAAAAAGTGTCTAGCCATTGAGATTATAATTCATGCAGTAGCTTTCTAGTCTGGAAAAAATTCAGGAACAAATTTGAATGTTGCCAAACAAATCAAGCAAATTTTGCTAGCAAATTTATTAAAGTGATTAAAGAAAAGTAAAATAAAACCCAAAGGGCATAAACAACAGGTCAAAAAAATACATCAAAATGTCAAGGAAACTGTGATGTAACAGTTGTCAACAGAGACAGTCCAATATTAGTTTACAACTGGCTCTCACTGATCGGACTTGTGTTCTTATAAATAGTGAAGTAAATCTTGCAAGATTGAAGTTTGCCAATGCCAGTTGTTGATTCTGGAACTCTTATTTCTAATGAAGCAACATAACTATTTCCATGTTCTTTCTTATTGCAAAGTCCATGATAGAGGAACAAAGGTTTAAAAAACTATATAATTTTGTTATGATCTATCTTCTTCTGCAAAAAAAAAAAAGTGGTCTAACCCCTCTAATCTTTTGCTCCAGGCTCCGATTTATAGAATGAAAGAAGCTAGTTTTGAAGTTTTCTACAAAGCACAACTTTTGATTTGCAGCTGGACCTAACTTGTGAAATCAAATTCAAATTATGAAACCTTAGAACGTCTGTCACACCATCACTGCAGTTTGATCTAAGGCTCTGTGCCTAACGCTATCAAATTTGATCAAACACTTCCAAATACTTCATGAAAAGTGTTGCTAGAAATACTGTTCAGTAATAACAGCATAGCAGAATCCAAAGCGTTCTATCATTAAATAATGAGGGTTGGACTTGGATTTCTCCATATCTTGAAAAAAGGGAATAAACTTGTTCAATGTCAAAAGTGTTTGAGTCAGTGACAGTGTTATGAAAGATGTCTCTCTTCTTTTTGATTAAGTTTCTGGGTCTGAATAATAAGTTCCTTCTTCCTCCCACTAAATATCACAGCCCTGTAAAAAAATGTGTTGCTTCTGAATGATCACCTATTTTAGAGGTCCACAAGTCATTTCAAGAACTGAAATTATTGGGTAATGCAATATTTTACTTGCTTTCCAATTTAAATGGAAGAAAATTTATGTGTAATTAATCTGTGCAGCATATTCTTGGTTTTTCTCCAAGAAGATTTTCCCAGTATAATATTGTTTCCTTTGGGAATTATAAGAAGCATAAATAATATTGTTTCCTTTGGGAATTATAAGAAGCATAATAAACAGACCAACTCCACTCTTATTATTATTATTTTTAAAACAGGCTGATCTTTATTAGAGTCTTCAAGAGATTAAAGAGTCATGATCACTACCACCAGCTAGTAATAATGTGGTGATAGAAGGGCATTATAGTTTTTTACTGTTTGATCCTACTTAATTTTAGGTGTTCCATTTTGCTTTCCTCATATCATACATGAGCAAAATTCTTACAGAAACGATGTAAACATTTCCAACATTATTTTCCAAATAGATTCTCTGGATCTCCCTATACAGATTTAGCTTAGTTCTACTTCAAGTAGTTCACATTATTGAATTTCTATTACACTGTGAAAAACCGTTTGATTTATTAATGAAAGTAGTTGATAAGTGTGAACTTTTTAAACTGTTCTCAGATTTCCACTGTTCTCAAATTATCTCTTCAATTTTGAACAGTTGGATCAGATCATTATTCACCAGCAAGTGGAACTTCTTCAAGGTATTTGAAATCTGGATTCTTACACTAAGTAGAAGATGGCCAAATTTGTCTGCTTCTAGAACATACAACTTTTTGCATTTGTTAAGTTTTAAGCAAGTGGTTGGTTTTGTCACATAGCTTGCTTGCAGAACTAACAATATAGTTTTTTCTCACTAAAACCAAGCAATCTTGAAAATTTTTTAATATGCTGGTGCATTCCTTGAATGAATCAGCTCATGTAAATCTCAAAGAGTTGTATCCTATGTGATATTTAGCAGAATAAAATATTAAACTACAGAGTTCCATCTGATGCTAATATAATCCTTGTGCTGCAGTCTATTTTATAAGGAACATCAAATACTGCAAAGAACTGGAATAGGATTTGTGCTAATGGAATGAATCCAGAACTAATAACACAACCTCTTTGTATGTAGGCTATTTGGTAGTTGAGACATCTAATCTCAAAAAGATTAGATTTGGCTCAGCTCTAAATGTAAATATAGCATTGTTCAAAATGTCTATCCCTTTGACTATAGTTATACTCGGCACTGAAACCTGCAGTAAATATGAGATAAAAAATCACATGGGGCAAAGACTTTATTATGCTGTGGAAGAAAATGGTTTCTTTGATCGGAATTTCTGTGCACCATTACGGTCTTTCACCATAAGAATCACAGACAATACTGGTCAAGAAGTGATCACTGTGAACAGACCTTTAAGATGTAGTAGCTGTTGGTTTCCATGCTATCTTCAACAGGTTTGTAATGTTTAAGAATAATTTAATCAAAGAGTAACTGGATTAATTTGAATTTATAACATACTTTGAAGAGAAAATTGTTTTGAATTTGGAAGTACATTCTATTGAAAACTCAATTCAGAAAATTAAGTTCAACAGAGTAAGATTTTTTAGAGGGCTGGGATTGAAAAAAAAATCATAAATGAGCCTTCTGATCTCTAGAGATATTTTTATTTCTTCCATAATTTCTGTGCCCAGCAGTCCACATGTGATTCTATCCCACTAAGGAGTTATGCGATGATAATTACAATCAGCAACAATAGTAGCGTGTATATAGCATCAATTTTATAGCATAAAACCATACTCCCTCACCCAGCTTCCCTGTCTTGAAAGAACTTATGATATAAAAAGAGAAATTGAAAATGTAACTATATATGCATATGTAACAGTGAATATGCATTGGCTAAAGAGCTTGTAATATACTGAGAAAATTCCAGATATTTCATATTAATGGAACAAACAGGTATTCTCTGATTAAATATAAATAATAGATTATGCCTTAAAATAAGAGAACTTTTATTGCAAAGGACCCAACTTGGTCCTGGAATGTCTTCTTCCAGAAACTGAGAAGAGACAGAATAAAGATGGGTGGGACTAGGAAAAATAATGTAATTAAATTAAATTACATTACATTAATTAGCAAAATTCTTAATTAGACAACATGTGTGTTTATTGTTTTTCATCTTCAGTCTTACATTATTGTATTTTAATTGTGGTGTTAATTTCTTCAGTTTTAACTATAGTTTTATGTTTTCCTTGTAAAACCTTAAGAGATTTGCTAATTGTTAAGATAATAAGCTAAATAAACAGCCAAATATAATGATTCAGCCTCAAATTTTAGAAGCACTTTAGGGCTGAATGCAAAGCTAGGGGGGGATGTCCATGTTGTAGCTGTACTATTTAAAGAACAAAACAAAACAAATGAAAAATGAATATATGCATCAGGTGTGTTATCCATATGCTGTTAATCGCATTTTTGATTGCTACTAGCTAGAAGTTCAGTCACCTCCTGGAACCACGATTGGCTATGTTGTGCAGAAATGGGACCCTCTGCTACCAATATTTACAATCAGGAATGGGAATGATGAAGATGTGTTGAAGATCACAGGCCCTTACATCACATGCGGTTGCTTTGGAGATGTTGATTTTGAGGTTCTTTTCGCAACATTATTTGAGTTTTCAGTGATAAGAATCTGCATCAGAAATGTCAGGCAGAAGTTTGAGAGAGACTGAAATGAATCAGCATTGTGTTATCTAGAATGGGGTCTCCAACCTTGGCAACTTTAAGACTTGTGGACTTCAACTCCCAGAATTCTGGGGAACAAAAGCTGGCTGAGGAATTCTGGGAGTTGAAGTCCAAAAGTCTTAAAATTGCCAAGGTTGGAGACCCTGATCTAGAATGCTCATGTTGGGCACCTTTAGCCAAACTGACAGGAAATCGAGGGAGTTACATCCTCCGGATGATGTTAGTTTCAGGAAAACCCTGATTTCCATAAATGCAATTTTAATTAATAATTCTATGTGGGTCACTCTTATATTCCTTATCTTCTGTTTGGAGCATTAATAGCTCCTAAAAGGTAGGCATATGTGTGAAAGTCTGTAAAGGCAATATCCATTCTCCACAGTATGTAATTCATTCCAATATATTATCAACAATGTCAGTTTGAATAGTTCCATTATTTGCAGAGCAGCTGAGAGACATGACGTACTACTTTTGAAAAAGTGAATAAAAGGAAGTTTCTCTCTCTCTCTCTCTCTCTCTTACACACACACACACACACACACACACACACACACACACACACACACACACTTAGAATGTGGGGGATCCTACAATAACACTATGGTTTTCTGTGGTTTCTTCCCCAAACCCCAAAAACTTTAACTTTAGACTGTCTACTATTGACCTCACACCTTTCCTAAGAGGTCAGTAAGGGGCGTGCATAAGCGCACCAATGTGCCTACCGTCCCTGTCCTATTGTTTCTTTTATATTTTATTTTTCTTATATGTATCCATGTATTCATAACTATGTTTTACTTATACCTATTATCTTGTAAGCAATTGACAAATAAATAAATAAAACACTGACAAGGTACAGAATAGAAGAGTTAATTGAAAGTACCTTTTCAGTGAATGTAAAATCAATGGTTGCAACTACGGTATCTTTTAGAAGATGGCCATTAGTTCAGAAGTTTTAGATAATTCCAAAGTCAGAGAAAATTTGGCCAATGTTTGTATTAATATAATTTCTATATGGCCTATCCATGTTGCTAATGGGACAGTTGCAGAGAGTCTTTGAATGTTATTTGCAGAAGTGCCATAGTTGAAAAAGGCTTTTCTCAGAAAATGGTATTCTTAGGCACACCAAGTATCTGTCATTTGAAATATTCTTGCCTTTACTTATCCATCACTTAAAAGAGGGGTGGTAGTTGAGTTCAACTCAATGATTTTAAGCAGCAAGAACTACAGGGACTAAGATGATGAGGAAAAGTGGGTCCATGCTATGCATTTATTTATTGATCACCCAAATCAACAAAAATGACTGGATAACTAGAAAAGTCAAATACAAATACAAAAAAAAACATAATGCTTTAAACGCCAGCTAAATCCAGAAAATGTCAACTAGACTGAAATGAACTGCAATACAACATTTGAGACTTCATTCACCTGGACCTAAAGGCTTGGGGAAAGAATCGAGTCTTAAGGCCTTCAGGGTCAGAGGCAATGCCATGTAGTGTTTGTATAGGTTGAACTATTATTTCTTTGGTTTTCCTGGGATTTGAGATATTTGTTTTGTTTTTCATTTTAAATTAAGTTACTTCTGTTTGAGGCATACACATTATTTCTGGTTCGTTTCCAAAATACAGGGAAATAAACTTTGGTAGTGCAATCCAAAAGGCTACAGAAAACACAGACAGTATGGTTGGAAGTTATATCCATTAGAGTTTGCAGCATAAATTCACACCTAGAAAACACACAAGTTTACAATACCATTTGTAGATTCTTTCAAGGAAACATAAGCAAAAACACAAGCAGCAGCAGCTCAGAGCAGATATCTAGTTTTTGCAAGTAAGCAAGTCAGTTTCACTTTCAATTCTCAACAAAGTATACAGAGCCAAATTACACCCAGGCTGTTAGTTCCCATTGGCTGGTCTATTGTCATGCTTACTCACTTGCTGACTTTGTTAATCATGTCTCTGCCAGTTAATGAATATACTCTGACAATATCCAGTCCTGGGAATGCAGATTGCCCATTTATTTATTTATTTTAAACATATTTTAAATCCTCCCATCTGATGGATCATAATCCAGGATGGCTCACAAACAACAATCCTATTAACATCAAATCACAAAACCATAGGAAAAAAAACTCTTAATTCCACAAGGACAACCCACCCACCCATCTGCTCTGCATTCCATTTTATTGGCCTTCAGCTTTGCTTATGCTAACACTTAGCATGCTAAAAATATCCTTGGCCAAGCAGAGAGAAAATCTTCAGTAAATATCAGTTTGTTACTTTGCTAACCAACAATGTGTCAGAAGGACTCATCAGAGTTAGAGAAATTATTTAAATATTTCAGGAATACACAGCTGAAGTTTTCCAAATAATTTCTATGCTGTTTTTTTTTCTTTCCTGCAGGTAAAATCTTTAAATGATATGTCAACTATTGGCAAGATTTCTAAATATTGGTCTGGATTTGTCAATAACATATTTACTAATACAGCCAACTTTGGCATTCAGATTCCTGTGGACCTTGATGTAAAAATCAAAGCTGTGATGATCGGTGCTTGCTTTCTCTTGGTAAGTATGTTTCCCCTTCTTTCTTCTCCTTTGATTACTTTATAATGTTTTAATGCATCCCAAAAATAAGCTATGTATCACTTGACAACTTTTAAATATATATCCAGATAATCATCTGTGCTACTACCCAAGGCTTGTGAACTCTGTGCTAAATACAATAGACATATATTGGCATGTATATACCTTTGTTCCTATTTTGGAATTATTGTTCTGTGTCCCATCAAAATCCATGGGCAGGCAATAGTCTAGCCTTTGTTGTCTAGCCTTTGCTAGACAAGCATATTAATTACGGGAGCTGTAGCCCTAATATATCAAATATGTGATATTGAGAGAAATATATTACATGGCATTTTTAAATTCTTATCAGCAAAGAAGAAAGTCTAGACAAGTTATGTTCTACCTCTGCTTTCCCTTCCGCAACCCAAGAGCTGTCATATAACTTTTTAAAGAAAACTGCATACCAACTAGTTGTTATTCCACTACTTTATTCATAAAAGACTAGAAATAACATTCTCCTGATGCTTTAAGGCTTTCCAATTTCTTCTAGCACAAAATTGTCTTTGCCCAGAGGCAGCACACAGAAGAACAGCTGTCTAATAAAAATAATAATAAGCATAATAAAAGTCTTTGGTGTAATGAAACCTTACAAGTCAGCTTTTTGATATTAATTGTTGCCATTTTGTATCTTGCTCATCATTCACAGTTTATTTATTTGTAGGATTTAATGTTCTTTGAGAATTCTTTGGATGGATTGTAACAAGCAAGATGATAGGAATAATAAAATATGCAAACGACATTTCAGTAAGTAAGAATGAAACATAAATTGGTTGCTTTGGCTTTGAAGACTTATATATAAGACACTTCCTAATTCTTTTTCATTTTCTTCCAGCGGTCCCTTGAGCACTGGATATTACTTTTGAACTGTACAATCTGATTTTTTTTTATAAGAGGAGGGGGCAATAATCATGATTATTAAACTATAACCTATGTAAATAATTGTTTCTTCTTTTAATTGTGGGGTGGTTGTTAACTATTTTACTGTGAGTGTGTGCAACATTGCTTTGGAGCGGCTGCAATTCTCTTTAGGTTCCTTTGATGTTATTGCATTAGAAAGCATGAAAGATTAGAACTCTGACGAGCAGCCCCACTGATGAAAAGCTTTGATTCACAAGCCCCTTTGAAGTTTTGCAAGTGTTAGCCCCAGCTATTAGCAAGAGAGAGAGAGAGAGAGAGAGAGAGTTTTATTTCCTTATAACCCAAGAAGCTTTCAGATTTAGAGTTCAATTAACAGTAACTAAGAGAGACATCATCTACTGGGAAAGTTTAAGACAGCGATCTCTTGGGACAATGGTGGGTGATGGTATAAATTGCTCAAATTTAAGAGATGCATAAACAATACAGAACCTTTTTAAAGATCCAGACTTGGAATTCAAGCTTGGAATCTCCCCACCCCCCATGTGGAGTATAACGCATGAAATGCAATACATAAAATGCACAGGATGGCAAGGATGTTTGCTTGATAACTGTGACTCTGAAATTTATTTCTTATTTATCAAATTTCTATTCTGCCCATCATATTTGCATGCCTCTGAGTGTTTACAGATAAATAGATGCTTCCTTTGACATTGTTATTCTATCTGCACATAAGAATAGCCATGTAGGACAAGCTCAGCCTTATCTTCTTCCAATATTTTGTTGATCACTACAATGATCTGTGGGAATATCCTTTGAAGACAGGAGGAGGAAAGGCCTGGGCCACAGACAGATAAGATACATTTCAGTCCACAAAAGGAATGGGGTGTGGAAACACTCTCTAGTCCCCTGCAAAGTAAAGGCAAGGGGGAAGAAAGATGCTTTAACATTAACATGATTCTGTTTCTGTAACCTTACAATAAAGGTAGCGTTACTACTTGTGGTATTGGTTTCTTGTCTCAATTACCATGAAGGACTGACACTCACAAAGGTTCCCACATACTTGCAGGCCAAAAGCGAGGCTTCTGCTATTGTTCCCTCAAGAAGAGTCATTCTGCACCTAACTAAAGTAACAGTGAGTCAGTCTTCAGGACCAAGGATCTTGGCTATGCCTGTCCTCCAAGAATTCCCTATCCAGTTTTAAGCCATCCATACCAGTGTCCATAAACATGTCTTATGGTAATTTCACCGGGTAATGCTCTGTATGACTGCTGAGAATAAAGAGGATGAATGCTCTGTATGACTGCTGAGAATAAAGAGGATGACCTTGACAGGGAGAAGGAAGCTCTATTACTACAGCAATAAGGGAATAAACAATTGAAAAATCTTAGATAAACACCTTCTGAATTCATATAAATAAAAGGAGAAACAAACTCAGACTTGCAAGATTATGTTACTACGGCCAATGTTAATAAAAAAGAAGTAGTTTTAGCCATACATAACATTTGTTTCTTGATCTATCTTCTAAGGGTGGCAATAAGGAACTGAATAACAGAGTTTGAAAGGATCTTGGAGGTCTTCTAGTCCAACCCCTGCTCAAGCAGGAAAACCTGTACCATTCCAGACAAGTGGGTATCCAGTATCTAAAAAGCCTCCAATGATGGAGGATCCACAATTTCTGAAGCAAGCAATTCCACTGGTTAATTGTTCTCATTGTTAGGTTGCTTCTCTCCTTGATTGGTTTCCATCTAGTGTGTCTTGTCTTGCTTTCTGCTACTTTGGAAAATAGGTTGAACCCCTTTTCTTTGTGGCAGCCACTCAAATATTGGAACACAGCTGTCATGCCACCCCTAATCCTTCTTTTCCTTAGACTAGACAAATCTAATTTCATTTTTATATGTTTTAGCCTCCAGTCCCCTAATCATCTTCATTGCTCTTTTCTGCACTCTTTTCAGAGACTCTACATCTTTTTTATAATACAGTGACCCAAACTGGATACAGTATTCTAAGTGTGATTTTACTAAAGTTGTATGAAGCTATATTAATACTTCACCTGATCTTTATTCTATTCTTCTGTGAATGCAACATAAAATTATGTTGACTTTTTTGGCTGTTACCGCACACTGCTGGCTCATATTTAAATGATTGTACATTAGGACTCCAAGTTCGCTCTCCCAGTTACTGCTGTTCAGCCAGGTTTCTCCTAATCCGGACCTGTACATTTGATTTTTCTTTTCTAAGTGTAAATTCTTATTTTTCTCTATGCTGAATTTCTTTTTGTTAGATAGGACCCAGTGTTGAAGTCTGTTAAGATTCATCTGGATTCTCTGCCCTCTTTTATTTTTATTTATTTTTAATGTTTATTGAAAGTTTCAAAAAAGAAGAATATTTTAAAAAGAGAGAAACATGTTCTCACATTTTTGCGATGTTTTCATAGCAGTGTACATTTCTATTAGTGTCAATTAAAGTCATTTGCTACAAGTAAATCTATAACTTGTTTCCTAAATCCTTACTTATTTATGTTATTATTACAATTATAATACAATATTTATTTAATTACATTACTTTACATATATACATAGCTATATATACATTTATCCTTATTTCCATTTTCCCTTGTTGTTTGCTTAATCAATTTCACTAGACATCTTTACTTCCTTTTTATACAACCATTTGTATCATATATTCCAAATTGTAAAAACTCCCCCTCTTCCTTGTTTTTTAGTAACATGGTTAGTCTAACCAATTTTTTGCGCATTGGTGGATTTTATTAGTTATTGCCAGGTCCATGGGTATCATTGTTGATTTCCAGTTTTGGGCAAAGACTATCCTTGCCACTGTGATGATATGTGATATTTCAGTTCTCTTTTAAATCTCCTTCCTATATGTTACTTATGGTGAAATAAGAGCTTCCTCTATTAGCTGGCCTTTGGGCTGTTGATGCTTTGCAATATAATGAAACAATTCAAGCTTCTGACACATATTAGCAATTATTAGGCAACTTGTTTACTTGCCTGTTTTACTGTTTTCTAGTTCAATTATTTTAATTCTACCCTTTCAAATCCATTCATAAAGAATATATAAACATTTAGGCAAGAGTGAATAAATTCTTGTTCATTGATTCCAGCCAAATTTAACTAGTATTGTTACTCCAAATATGGAAACATTATGTTATGCCAGCTGTTATGGCACCATTTTTTTCTCAGCTCTGTTCCTATATCTGAATCACAAACATACCTGAATGTGCAACAGTTCAACTTTGTGAAGCTCTTTAAGAGTGACACATTCAAAACCAGAGCTGGTATCTTGCAAAGCATGCAATGAAGCATTCTTCATTAAGTATTAAAGTAATCATTCCCGTTTATTGCACCTGAAAGGAGGCAGAGATACAATCCCATTTTAAAGGCCAGCCTTGGACTCAACAATATTGTATATCTTTCATCCAGTCTTTGACTTTCTCTTTTTAGGGGAGATTGTTGAAAGAGTGATTGGTGTTCAGCTGCAGAGGGCAATGGATGATGCAGATTATCTGGGCCCTTTTAATTCTGGGTTCATGCCAGGGTATAGTATTGATACAACTTTGATTAGATTTGCAGATAACCTTGAAAGAGGTCAGGATTGAGATGGTATAATTGGCTCTGCCTTCCTGGATCCTGGATCAAAAATACTATTAATCATGATATCCTGGGTTGGCTCTGGGGATTAAGAATGGGAGGCACCTTTTTGTTGTGATACTTCTGCATCCACTGTGACCATTTCCAATCAGTGTTACTAAGGGATGGCACCTGCAGTGTGGGGCTCCTCATAGCTATGGTCACTTGCCACTCCTCTTCAACGGCTACATAAAGTATGAAGTCATTTGAAGGCATGATATGTGGTATCATCAGTATGCTGATAACACCCCCATTATACATCTCTATCCCTGCCTAGATAGGTGATGCTTCTGTAGTTCTGATCCAGTACCAAAAATGTTGTGTGGATCTGGATGAGGAAGAACTAACTCTGTCTCAATTATGGCAAGATGGAATGGCTTTGAATTTTGAACTATCAGTCTGGTGATGTCATCTTTGACTCTAGATTTTTTCCAAACAAAACTGCTGCACAATTGGGGTACCTTCACAGCTCCTATTTGAGGAACAAGTGGCTAGGGGGACTTTGTAAAGATTCATCTTGTGCATCAATTATTGGAAGGCCTTGCTCATTACCATATATTATACCTAGATGTTTTAGTCATTTCCCCATTGGTCTACTGCTGTGCACTCTACATGAAACACAGGGCTTTCCTTGAATATCATTTTGGTCTTGAATCTGGTGGCACCCCTAGGTTCACCCGGGTTATACCCTCCACTCATGTTATACCCTTTCTTGTGCAAACTTCAGTGAACCTAGGGTGCTGGAGTGAACTTAGGGGTCTCTATACTATCAGTGCCACCAGATTCAAAACCAGAATGATATTCAAGGACAGCCTCTCTTATGTAGAGTGCACAGCAGTAGTCCAATGGGGAAATTACTAAAGAAATCTAGGCATATATGACCATGAGCAAGGCCTCCCACATTTACTTTGCAATGTAATTCAAGGTGCTGATTATTACCTTTCAAGTCCTACTTGGAAAAAGACCTGATCATCTTCCTGTGGGCATTTGCCCATTCCATAAATTAGATACAATAGCCATGTTCCAGGTCCCTTGCCTTAAATGTTGTCGTCTCATGCTACGTAGAAAGTGTGTCTTTTCCATAACACCCCCTTCCCTCCAGAATACCCTTCCTCTTGAGATCCAGTAGATGCCTACCATCTAAATCTTTCAGAAGATCTAAAGAGTTGTTTCTTCCCTTCAAGTACTTTGATAGAGTTAGCACAGAGCCTGGGAGTGATGGTTTTGATTGTATTGAAAGAGATTAGTTGTGCCAGTTATTTTTAATTGCTTTTATGGAGTTTTAGTTTTGCACTCCTGCTGTGAGGTTGTTTCTCTTAAGATGGGTGTTCTTATAAGCCTTATAAATTAATTAACTAATATCTTGAAAAACAATATCTTTCCTAGTTTGTTTCTTCTAGCTCACAACTTTTTTGAACAACTTTGTTTTTCATCCAAATTATTTACAAGTCTTGTGATTACATTTCTTTTATATTCAGATGAGCCTAGAATTCTATATCTTTGTCTGAAAATTAAATATCTAGCAGGAAGTTATTAATCTTGGAGATAAGATATCCAATTAAATCAGACTTTTCTACATTCCCTCTGATGCCTTTAACTCTCATTTCTTCTCTTCTGGTCCTAGACATCTGCTAAATCTAGTTCAATGTCTGTAATATCTTTTTGAACTTTTTACAATATCAAGCTCATTTTTCATAGCATCTGGCATATGTTTTGCTAGAAGTCTGTGCAATCTCTGCAATTTGATAAAACTTCTGTAAGTTGTTTATTAATGTTTCCAAGCTCTTTAATACCTTGGCGGCTCACTTGCCTAATTATCCCTTCAGCCCTTGTTTAAGTTGCTTAATCCTATATGCCACTGAGCTAAAATCCAAATCTTGTAATTTTCTAGCATCTTTCAAAAGGTTTTCTCCTTTTCCATTTCTTCTTCCTTATTACTAAAGTGCGTTTCCACTCGATTTCTCCATTTAGGTTTTAATTCGTCTGCCTCTTTGTGAAGATCCCTTATGGACATTTTTGAATGTATTGAATGTATTTATGATGACTATGATCATGATTCATCACTTATATCTTTTATGTACACTGAGAGCTTATGCACCGAAGACAAATTCCTTGTGTGTCCTATCACATTTGGCCAATAAAGAATTCTATTCTATTCTATTATACTCTTATATACTCTTATCCCTTAAAAGGACTCTAAATAAAGTTGAATGTGAAACATCTCAAAAGAGCTGGTTCTTCACAGCTCAGCACACCATCTTCACCAGTGCTTAGTTCTGCCCGGCAATACCTCTAAATAATTTTGTCTTTAGCATCTTTCAAGTGCAATCAGAGAGAGGAAGAGAATCAGCTTGATCTTCATAAAAAGACATTACATAGAACCAGGCAGCTACCAAGAAGCAGGTTTTTTCTTTTTTTTTTGACTTTTCAGCCTTCTGAAAAATAAGACACCAGGAACGATTTCTCAGAATATAACTTAATAAATCAGGCTTATTCTAGTCAGAGCAAAAAGAAATATAGATATCCAGATGCCAAGATAGAAACAGCTTTATAGAACAAAAACAGCACTTTGAAATGTATCTGGAAACAAATGTATAATTTTTGGAGGGAAAAAACCACAATGAGCCAAGCCAAAAACTGTTAGTCTTATAAGTCTCTCTCTTCATAAGAAAAATCTACTAATTATCATTTACAGATTAATAATGGGTATTTCTGGGGCAAATAATTTATTAGTAGTAATTTCACATAGTAAATCTGTATCTGTGCCTTAAAGACGAGAAAGAAAAGAAACAGCTTAAAGACTCAAAGCATTATACTATAACAATAGCTTGCAAAGTTAAATCTGAACAGCAGGGGACAGTATTGCTTCATTTTAACATACTTCTGTCTAAGTTTAAGTCCCTATTAGTAGCATTTGAAAGAGAAGGGAAAAGGGCGTGAAAATACTGTATTAAAATAGGGATTCAGGGAAAATCATATTGTGCAGCCCAGTAAAAGGGGGGTGTAATCAATTTGGTTCAGTCAATAGAAAGGTACACAACAAAAATAGTCTTTAAAAAATACTCAAACTGATCTTGCCCTGATATGGCCTTATAGCTGAAAAGAGTAGAGCTGATAACACTAGCAAAAGTAGATTTTCCTTTCCACAGATACCAAATTAACTTTTGAGGAAAGTTAGGGAGACAGAGAGATGACACAATAATATATGAAAGACCACTAGGCCACTAGGTGGCAGCATGTAGCCAATTTTGAATACATTTAACAAGCTTGTCGATTTAATACTTGGATAGGAGATAGTTCAGTTCTACTCTGAAGACTAGTTTATTTAAAAAAAAAAAACTTGGAAAATGACCATGGCAGTGTACTTTTGTGTTGTTGGCAAGAAAATAGCATGAATATATCCATATAAGTCCCAAACATTGGACTTTATGTGGAAGAGAGGTTTCTTTTTCTTATTATTTTTTATTGAAATTAACACAAAGAATTTTACACAATATAGGTAGTACTCGACTTATGACTACAATTGAGCCCACAATTTCTGTTGTTAAGAGAGAATTTGTTAACTGAGTTTTGCCCCATTTTACGATCTTCCTTGTTGTTAAATGAATGGCTGCAGTTGGTAAAATTAGTTAACCCAACTGCTAAGTCAATCTGGATTCCCCAATGACCTTGCTTATAAGAAGGTTGCAAAAGGTGATCGCATGATTCCAGGACACGGCAATGGTCATAAATATGGCATCTAGATTTTGGTCATGTGTTTATTGGAATACTGCAAATGCTGTAACTGAAACACAGTCATAAGTCACATTTTTCAGTGCCTTTGAAACTTTGAACGGTCACTAAATGAACTACTGTAAATCGAGGAATGTCTGTATGTGAAAGCAAGTTGTTTGTTTTGTTTCGTTATCATATATAAACAAATAATGAACTTTTATCCAAATAACATATATGTGATGATCCGGAGTGTAACACAAATGTAACAAAATCCAACTTAGCTCCACTGTTCAAAAATTCTCAGTTGGAGATAAAACTTATTCAAAAATAGTCTTTAAAAGAAAGCAATACAGTCCGAATTTAATGAAGAGACAGAGGTGAAATAAAAAACCCACAACAAACTACAATGAAGGAAATTCCACAACGGACCAGGATAAGTAATTACCAACTTCAAGGAGATAACAAGGCACAGTCTGTTGGAAGGACGCCAACCAAGATAATTTTAGCCCAAAATATAACACGCTTTACTTCTGGCAACGCTGTGTTGTTTTAACCGTCTCTCTTATATACTATTCTCCCCAGCTGCAACCAATGAGGGGGATCATGACCGCTTCCTCTCTCGTAAGCCAAGTTGTTTCCTTCTCCGTTCTTCCCTGCATATCCTAGGATGCAGAGGGGATGGGCCTGGTTCTTCCTCTGACTGCCCAGCCAGCCTCTGCCCTTCCCCAGCCTCCTCCACAACCTCCGGAGCCACACCTCCATTTCCTGTCAGCTGTTCCTCCTTTCCCTCAGAGTCCAACTCCAACAAAGGCATGACAATATATATGCTTTGCACTAATGTCCATGATTGAATTACTGTCTGTTTTAAGCTGTTTAGAAAGCTTGACAATCGACAAAATCACCAATGTTATGATAATGATTGATATCATGATACATTTACAAAGCTAGGCACTCTATTCTAAGCAGGCAATTCATCTTGTTCATCGGGATTCACTTTGGCTAAGCAATTTGTCATCTTTTAATCCTGCCCAAAGAAGCCAAGAAGAAGAGGAATTTATCTTATACTCTAGACCAGGGCTGTCAAACTCCTGGCCCTTAGGCCGGATGCATCATACGGTGGCCATGCCCAGGGCCAGTTTAACCAAGGGGAAAAAAGTCCCAATATATCATGTGATACTACCATGATGATGTGAGTTTGACACCCCTGCTAGATTCAAATTACAGAAAGAATCCTAGCCAGTAGCTTGGACAATACAAGCTCAAAAGAATCCCAGATAGTGCTACAAGGTCTCAGCTTATCCATTTCATTGGGTTCTGCCAAATTGATATTTGATCAGACTGAGCATAAGTGGCTTTATCTGCCTAGAAAACTGCAAATTTACCCAATATGTTTACATGGATTTTGTACTTCCTGCTCTTTCCCTAGAAGGATCCTAATAATTCTGAAGAGGGCAGATGCAATAAATGCACAGAACTATTGTTGCTTTGAGCTCTTATTACCATTCTGTAGACTTAAATGTGAACTCCTACAGTGCTTGGTCACTAGTAATTTACAGATATTATCATTCTAAGTGTCTTTTTATGTGCTTCATTTTCTCCCAACTACTCGATAAATCAAGCAACCACTTGAAATTGGTAATTGGAGAAAGACCCTGCAGGAGAAGTCTCATCCAATACTTTCAGTTTCAAAGATCATCTGGGTGTCAGATGAAAGAGCCCGCTCTCAGAATGCTCTCCAATGCCTCCATCCTAGAGGCTAACTGGAATCCCTGCATATCTACTAAAGGCCTACAAAAACCATTCTAAACATCCCCTTTCACATGAAGGCCCATGATATATCCTCTGATAAAGGAAGTGATCTGACCATATTGAAGGACAGATGTCATTGTTCTCCATTCTTATGACTCATAAGCTATGAACTAAGGCTTATGCCTGCCTATCTAAGTTATGGCTGCAATTACTTGTGTCAAGAACATGAAACTGCAGTATAAGATTATGTCCCCATGGAAGTTGAAGTAATTCCATAAAAGAAGCCCAGGAAACTCCAACACCAGCACTAAGCTAACATGCATTTCTTATCAAGGTCTGGATCTGGACAGAAGGGTGGTTTGCAGTTGATGTCCAATTCCACTCAAAGGTGCTCACACCCAGCCAACTTCAGGGCAGAATTTCTTGCCACTGTGAGTGTTTTATACACCAATGACAGACACTCTCTTCCCTGGCTATGGTGTTGTTGCTGCTGCAAGATCTGAAACTCAGGTGACAGGGATATATTTCTGACAGGGCTAAATCTTGGCCGATGCCCAGATAAGGCTGAGTAATACATGCTTAGCCTTCATGTTCATTCATCACAACTTATTATATGAATGCAGTCTTCGTGAACAAATATTGTAAATGGGGTTTATCAGTAGTAGCTGGAAACCAAGGCACCCAACAATTTGAACACACAAATTAACTGATTTAATGCAACTCCTTTTCCTGTAGTCGCTTACATCAGTGGTCACCAACTGGTGGGCCATGAGAAAATTTTGGTGGTCCTCAGAGAAATGTCACCCCCAGAGCACCCCCCAAAGCAATTAATCCAGGTTGCGGGGGAACACAAGGCTGTACTGCCCACATGGCCTGCAGGAACACAAGGCTTGCATCACTTGCATTGAGAACAACATGACGTAGTGAGGAAAGGGAGAAAAGGGCAGAGGGGGTAACTTGCCTGGCCACTGAGATGCTTCTTCTTCTTCTTTCTTCTTCTGCTTTTGGCTGCACTCAAGGAAAGCAGCAAAAGTCTTTTTTTCTCTCCCCCAAACTCTGCCAGAAATGAATCTTTGGGACCCTGCAAGGCATCCTGCTCCAAGAGGCTGCAACGGCAAAGACTCATTTCTGGTGGAGTTTGGGGGGAGAGAAAGACTTCTGCTGCTTCTTTCCATTCATGAAGCCTGAGAACGGAGCTCAAAAGCAGGCTAGGAATGTGGCTGCCTTGGAGGAGGTGTGGGGGGGGGGGGGTGAGGGAGAGAGAAAAAGAGAAAGAATATCACCAGTCCTCAAGGTTAGATTGGATCTCTCTTTCCCCCACTCCCTCTGAGAATGGAGCTCAAAATCAGGCTAGAAATGTGACTGCCTTGGAGTGGGTGGGGATGTGTGAGGGATGTGTGTGTGTGAGAGAGAGACAGAGAGAGAGACTGAGAGAGAGAGACCATCACCAGCCCTCCAAGATTAGATCAGATCTGTCTCTCTCCCTCTCCCTCTCACCAACATCAGCAAGCCACGTCAGTCAAAATTCACATTAGTGGTCTGCAGGATTTAAAATAATGAATTTGGTGGTCCCTGAGGCCCAAAAGATTGGCGAACCCTGGCTTATATCATGTTTCTGCCCCATTCCTGATCCTGATCTTGGCCCCCATTGCATAATCCCAAACAATGGGTCCTTCTTGTGTACTCAGCTCCACGTATACCTCACCACTGTCTGGACAAGGCACTCAGCCACATACTCATAGGACCTAAAACTGTAGTAATTGTCCAACTTATGCTCCAAACCACCCACCTGCTTCAGGAGCCTTCCAACCTCAATGATGTCCCGTCTTTTACAGTAGTGGAAAAGCTCTTTTAGCATTTCTCAACTTTCACACAATTTATTAATACATAATCATCTATCTGAATTGGAGTTCCATAGCCCACTAGATCTTTCCAGTTGGTCAACTCTACTAATAGATCTATCATGAGTATTCACAAAATTTATAACATAGACTTGTACTTCTCTCAATTCATGTTAGAATCTAGATAGCTTACAATCAAGATAATTAAAATACAAAATAAAACTCAGAATAGCTCAACTCAATCCAAACAAATCTCCACTCAGTGATTTCTTACAATCAAGTAGAACTTTTTGAACTGAAAGGTCTTGGAAGAAAGTAGTCTCTTCTGAAGAAAAAGAGCTATTAGCCTCATAGATTCTGCAATTCCAAGGCAAAAAAAAACTTGCTTTCATGTTCTTGCCCTTTTTATACTCTGAAAAGGGTGGATTCTGCAACATGTTGTTCCCGCCCAAATATATTAAAAGGGTAGATTGAGCAGAAAATCCTGAACATAACAAGGGCTCAAATCATAAATGCAGCTCTCACAGAATCGGTATTATTCAACCAAACCCATTATTTCTAGTCAGCACGTAAGCCAATGTATTTCATACCAGCTGCTGCTTCACATATCTCCATGGCAGGTTATATAAAAAAATAATCTAAGATGATAAAGACACTATTGTCAGTATTTACTAATTAAGCCAAGGAAGAATGCAACTGGTCCAAGACAAAGGCATTCTTAAACTATGACTTTCAGCTGCTAATCTAGCAGCAACTTTTAATCTAGAGGATTTCTAGATTGCATTCTGTGGAGAAAACTCAGGGACAGCTGCATACCATCCAGTCCTTCACAATGTTCAGGCATCAGATCAAGACATCTATCTCTTTTACGGTCCAGCATGTAGATATAAAGCTGGATATCATTATGACAATGCATTCAGAACCAACATCTTAAAATTCTTAAATACATGAGTAATAGACAGATAGAATTGAATAGATGTACATTCAATTTCAATTTAGAGTGGAAGCAATTAATAGAACATGTATGTACTTTTTTCTATAATATAGTGTGTGCCTAGAGTTGAGCAAAAGCCAAGGAATATGGAAACATACTGTAACTTCACAGTACCACCAGATGGCAGCCTGACATTATAGCACAGTTCCCAGAAAGACTAAATTAACTGGCACTGAAAGGTGTATAGTGCAGGATGTAATTCAGCCACACATTGTAAACCTGATTTTCTTTTCCTTTGTTAGTCCATAACACATTCTATTTTTTTACAAACAAAGATGAAACCAAATTTGTAAAACATAGTTGAACATTAACAAGAATCTGTGCATCCAAGATATGGTAAACAACTTGTTGCCACACTTTCACATCAACTATGCAAAACTTGGCTATCCTGAGAATTACATCGTACTTCACATCTAAAGTATGTGAAATTTAACAGTTTAGGCCCAATGTATCTTAAGTACAAATTATTATAGAGAAGTCAATAGAGTAAAATGCAACTTATTGTTCAAATTTGCCCACATTCACAGTGGCAGGTTCTTTTGTCTATTAAAAAGAGAACCAATTTGGTGTAATGGTTAGGTGTTTACAAGAAAACAGAAGATTAATTTCTAGTTCCACCTTAGGCATGAAAGTTACCTGGATGATCTTGGGCCAAGTGCACCCAACTCACCTGACAGGGTTATTGTTGTAGGGAAAATAGGAAGAGGATTAAGGTGCTAGATATGTTTGCTGCCTTGAGTTGTATAGTTTTTTAAAAAAAAAGGCATAATAAAAAATCCAGATGGAAAAACATTGTTTGTAGCATTTTCTTCACACCTTTGGAAAGGTAAGTTTCCTAAACATAGGTAATCCCTGACTTACAACTAGTCACTTAGCTACCAAGTTACAAAGGACCTCTTCAAAGCTAATTACACCTGGTTTTCTGACAGCTGTTCTACTCCATCATATGATCTCATTTTGAGTGTTTGGCAATCAATCTACATTTATGGTCATTTGCAGTCCAAGTCATGTGACTGCTATTTTTGGCATTTTTTTGTTGGAAACTGGTATTTATTTAACAGTTTCTGCCAAAAAGCATCCATTGGCCAAAATGATTTAATTTAATAACTGCCACGTTTGCTTACAAGCCATAGCATTTGCTTAATGACTGTTGCAAAAAAAAGGTCATAAAATTCGATGAAATCACACAGTGACTTGCTTTAACAACCTCCACAACTTGCAAGAATAATTCCAGACTCAATTATCATTGTAAATACAAGATTTCCTATAATTTGCTGGTTCTCAAGTTTAATTTTTAACCCGAATTTTGTTGTTGGGTTCCCTTTGTTTTGGTTTTCTACATCTTTGAAAGAAAATCTGATTACCGTGATTACATCCTAGAGACATAAGGAACTTTACCTAAAGTCTTATGTCAGAATTTTCTTAACAATTTTGATTTTTCACTTTGATAAATGTTTATCTGCCAAAGCTACTGAGACTGCATCTGAAGAGCGGGAAAGCCAGTAACTAATCATTTCAAGTTCTCATTTCTATTTTAAGTATCCCAGTCTCTAGTTTAAGTAATGTGTCAACTAGTTGCCCATTAAAAGAACAAAGAATAGGCCAGAAAAACTTAGTCTGTGCAGTCTTGAATTCATTATGTGGAAGTCCACTTGTATCCCATAAAAGTTGGGATAGGGATTTTGCCTCTAAAGTTTTAAAACTGCTGGAATCAATTGTTCTCCTTTAGATAATTAAAAACCTTTAAACAGCCCTTGAGGATCTTACTGGGATTTTTTTTTCCTGAAATACTCAGTGAGGTCCTTCCAGATCTCCAGATGATTAAAACACCGTAGATGAAGTTATGGATCTGTTTGATTTTATTTCCATTGATTATCTATCTCTGTGGTTTCATCTTTTTGGGAAATACTATAATTTTGCTTTGTGAAAGTTAATGGCTAGCATGTTGTCCCTGAAGGATGGATTATAGCTTTTATGGCTCTCTAAAGGCCAATTGGAATAGTGAAATGATTGCTGCATCATCAGCATATGGCAAGATGGGAGTTTTGTAGCTTGCCAGTAGGAGAAAATGGAAATCTGGCATGTTTAAGAGTTTGGGCCAGAAATGTAGAGTGGAATAAGGCATTACATCAAACCTCGACTTTTTACTTTTCCATAATAGTATAAGCTAGCCATTTCTATAACGACATATCAATCTAATCAGTAAAACCCCAAATCAAAGTTTCATTTTTTTCCACCTCAAGAACAAAGTCCAGAAGCAGCTTCCAAATAGAAACAAAAGTACTTATATTCTTTTCTTTGATGAAAATGGTCAATCTAGCCATTGGCTTATTCTACTGCAACAGAAGAAATAGGACGTTTTTTCCTTTTCTCTCTCTCTCTTCTTCTCTTCTGCTCTGTGTCATACTATTTGTGTTTGTATTTTGGTATTTTATTCTATAAACTTATATAATCTATAATCTATAAAAAAAATTGATCCTAAACAAAGTGAATGTAGATTGGATACCAATATATCTCTCTGCTTAATTCCTTTCTGCATAATACCACTTATGGTTTGCATCTCACTATTAGAGAGGTATTAATGTTTCTGGAGGAGAAAAAGAGACAAATTGACAGGCAAATTTATGTTATGTTATATTATTTATGTAAAATACTTATATGACCACCTATCATATGTGCCACAACCATAGGTAGCTCACAAAACAGCACCTGAAAATGTAAAAAAAACTAGAAAACTATAACTAAAAATTTCAGCATCCCAAAGGCACGCACTCCTCCACATCAGCATTCAACTGTACTAAAGGATTCCGCCCTCATTCTACTCCAGTGACTTTGTGAAAAGCCAGCAAGTCAAGGTCATCCAGAAGGTTAGGAGAGTAGGATCTTAGGGGAAGGGCCTCTACATAAGATGTTCTTAAGTTCCTCTTTTCCTAAATTTTTGATCTCCACTCTTTCACCCGAGCGAGAGCTATGTTTCTGCTCACTTTTCCTGTGCTTTCCCTGGGCAGCAATGGCTGGGGCCATGGGGGACATCAGCAGAGCAGAGCACTGAGACGGATGAGAAAACTGATGTGGCTGATGCTGCTCCATTCTAGACCTTGGAACTTATCCACTCCATCCCCTCCCACCACCACCAGCCGGTACTTTTCTTGCCCTGGGCCGTCCCTACAGCCTGCAGCCATCAAGGAAGAGCCCAGTCCAGGAGAGATGAGCTGGAAGGTGCGGGACTGCTGCGCAAATGCAAGTAGTGCGGCACTCCTGCACCTTCTGGCCATCTCTATTGCTGCTTCAGCCCACCTGTGCCACCAGTCCCCTTTTGCTGCAATAGCACGATTACCTCATCCTGGTTGGTGAGGGCTGCACTGCCTTTTGCAGGTTTGTACTTGGCCAAAGGGTGGGGGCCAGCGGGTGGGTGGGCCATGTGGAGGGTGCGGCCTTGTGTTCCCATGAAGCCTGGATTAATTGCTTTGGGGTGGACATTTCTCTGCGGCCCACCAAAATTTTCTCACAGACCACCAGTGGGCCATGGTCCAGCGGTTGGCAACTGCTGTCCTATACCATTCTGGACAAACAGCTGTCCATGTTTCTTCTTGAAAACCTCCAGCAATGAAGCATCCACAACTTCCAGAGATAAACTGTTCTACTGATTAATTGTTCTCACTGACAAAAAAAAAATCTTCTTAATTTTAGGTTGGTTTTCTCTTTGATAAGCTTCTATCTGTTATTTCTTGTCCTGCCCTCAGGTGCTTTAGAGCAGGTTCCCTAACTCTCAGGCCATGACCTACTAGCAGGCTGTGGCCTATTCAAACCAGGACGTGGTCTGGCCACATGCATGTGACTGTGCAGCTCGACTCACGTGACTGGCAGGCAGGTGTGCACACACACATATGTAGACAGCTCAACTTGCAGTCCAGTGGCCTGTGTATGCATGTGCACACTGGCCCCTATTTGCGTGAGTTGAACTATGCACCTGCATTTGTGCACCAACCCACCACTTGCACGGCCCGGTTCTTCTCTCCTCGTCCAGCTGGGCTGCCAAGGCACAAAGGTTGGGAACCACTGTTTTAGATAATAAGTCAACTCTGTCTTGTCTTCCCTAAAATGCTATCTTGGCATCCCTAATCCTTCTCTTCATCAGACAAGACATACTCAATTCCTTCAACAATTGATTGTTTGCTTCAGCCTCTAGTCCCTAATTATCTTTGGTGCTGTTCGCTGCATTCTTTCTAGAGTCTCAACACCAGTTTTGTATCCTGGTGACCAATATTCCAAGTGCATTATTACCTGTAGAGTATAAAGCAGTACTAACACTTCACATGACTTTGATACTCTTCCTCTGTTAATGCAGCCTAGGACTTCAGCAACAGTCCTGTGAATGAATGGATTATTAAAAATGCAGGAATGAAATGTTGGAATGGAAAAAAAATGAATAAAAATGAAGTGACTAAAATGCATGGAATCATGCCCAACTACTCAAGCATTAAAATCCCTTCTGATTATTTTCAGAGCTATAGGCTTAATTCCAAAGGGTTGTTCTACATTCTTCCAATAATATGAAGGTGAATTCTGGAATGATTTCCTCTGCTGTTCTATAGTACTAAACCTGATTTCCCCCTCCCGTAGTTACAAAAAAAAAAGAATTGCCTGCCTCTATACTGTCACGTCAAAGAAAGAAAGCATATTATTCCATCCTCCTATTCTCTCCCCACACAACAATCCTGTAAGGATTGGGCTAAGTCATAGGAACTCACCCAAAGCTACCCCACTGGTTTCCTAAAACATTACCTTAAAATATCTAAAAATTTGTGTTGTGGAATTGCATTTCCTACTGGGACTGTCAGTCTCTAAAAATTATATTTTGCTCTGACAGTGGAAATCAAGTTTGCTTGGTCTGTGGTAAGCTGTGGTTTCTTTAAGTATGGTTCTTGAAAAAACCACAATGGCTAGATTTTATCTACAAGTTGTGTCAAAATCGAACAAATTACATTGTGAAACACATGTTTTCATAAACCCATTTAAATTGGCAGACAGCTAATGGTTCTTGATTCTCAGATCAGCAAATGAGAATATTAAAGTGAGAAAAGAGGTAGTTCAGACAAGCAACCACTCAAAAGTCCTGGGTGAAAGAAAGAGGTCATATTGCAATTCTCTTGAGTAGAATTTGCAAACTTCTGAGAACAAATCTCAAGAACTGTTCCAGGAAGGATCTGTAAATATTTCAAAACAATTATGCAATACAAGAAAGAAAGAAAAATCATGTTCATTGTGACTCAGCCTTCCTAATACATTTTTTCTGTTTCTTTTCACCTACAATATTTTTCTTTCATATCTTGACATTTGGCAGTAATGTTTTAAGAGAGGAAGAGAGTAAAAAATATAATTCAGACAAAGGCATGCTAGTTTCTCATCTTTCCACACAGAAAGGGGAAGAAATACATTTGGGTAATCATCACTTCACCCAAATCCCATGTTTTCAGAACATTCTGTATGCATTTCACTGGTTTGTAAAAAAAAAGTGGTTTGTGTGAGATGCTGTCAGGATGGCATTTTTCTCTTTATAAATTCCACTGAAAGCTGTAACTATGAATAGAATAGAATAACAGAGTTGGAAGGGACCTTGGAGGTCTTCTAATCCAACCCCCTGCCTAGGCAGAAAATCTTACACCACTTCAGATAAATGGTTATCCAACATCTTTTTAAAAACTCCCAGTGTTGCAGCTTTCACAACTTCTGGAGGCAAATTGTTCCACTGATTAATTGTTTTAACTGTCAGGAAATTTCTCCTTAGTCTAGGTGGCTTCTCTTCTTGATTAGTTTTCACCCATTGCTTCTTGTCTTGCCTTTATGTGCTTTGGAGAATAGCTTGACTCCCACTTCTCTGTGGCAGCCCCTGAAATATTGGAATACTGCTATCATGTCTTCCCTAGTCCTTCTTTTCATTAGACTAGACATATCTAGTTCGTGCAACCGTTCTTCATTTTTTAGCCTCTAATCTCCTAATCATCTGTGTTGCTCTTCTATACACTCTTTCTAGAGTCTCAACATCTTTTTTTACATCATGGTGACTAAAACTGAATGCAGTATTCCAATTGTGGCCTTACCAATGCTATATGGCAGGGGTCATCAACCTTTTGGACCTCAGGGACCACCAAACTCATAATTTTAGATCCCAGGGACTACTAATCAGTTCTGTGGGCATGGCCTAATTTGTGGGTGTGGCTTGGTGGTTATGTGACTGGCTAGCATGGCTTGTATGTAAATATTATAAATATTTATATAAATATTGAATTTTTTTTATTTAAAAAGAGCAACATTTACTCAAAATCAGGCAAAACAGGCAGGCAGATTGAGTTGCTCACAGAATCATCTATCTATCTGCCATTGGCTAGCTCAGTCTGTCACATAAAATTTGCTTGCAAGCAAACTCATAAAATTTGCATAAAATTAACTCACAACACACCATGTATGTAAATATTGATTTTTTTTATAAAAAAGAGCAACTTTTACCCAAAATCAGGCAAGATTGAGTTGCTCACAGAATCATTCAGTGATCTATCTATCTGCCATCGGCTAGCTCAGTCTCTCAAATTTGCTTGCTGTGAGTCTGCACTGAATTTGCTTGCAAGCAAATCTTCAGTCCTAAGGGAGGTTAAAAGCTGAGCCAAGATCTAAAGACTAGCTAGAACGCAAGAAATCCAACCATTTCCTGCTTCCTAGCTAATCTAAAACTCGGCAGAGCAGAACAGATGATGGTCGGAAAAAGGAAAAATAGCAATTTAGCAGGCAAGTTTGCCAGATAAGGAGTGAGTGGGCGGGGAGAGTTCCCGCGGGCCATGTGGGCAGCATAGCCTTGTCTTTATGCGCAGTCTGGATTAATTGTTTTGGGGGTGAGTTTTGGGGCTGAGATTTCTCTGTGGCCCACCAAAATTTTCTCATGGCCCATCAGTGGGCTGCGGCCCACCTGTTGGCGACTGTTGCTATATGGTATAGCATCAATTTGCAATGCTATTTCTCACAATAATTGCAACTAGAGTTGTAGATTGCATTGCAGAACAATTGTATCCTGTTGAATGGCTACAGAAGAACAGATCACTTGATCTCAGAGTCTTCAGAGAAGAAGTGATTCAGAAATGTTGAGCATTTACTGTATAGTAAACTTTGTTCACAGGTTTCCTGTAAAATTTACTATACGTCAACAGAAGTAGGATGAAGCAAGAGATTATACAAATACAGCCCAAAGCTATACAGAGTCCCAGCACTACAAATTGCAAAATTTGCTCTTTGATTTTTATTGCAGCCAAGCCTTAAAGAAAACAGCTTCTCAGCAGGAAAATCATAACACAACCATGTAACATTTATGTTGAGAATGTACATATGTCACATGTACAAGTGGGCTTGAACTCTGTTGAGATCTCTAGAAACTGTTATGCTGCTTCAGATTTTTACAGTTTCTGCTATACTTAAACCAAATAAAATTTACCAAGTGTATAACTTACTAGTTATAACCTTATTCAGAGGTATATCAGATTTTGGTGGATGTCAGCTATGGTTTATAGTCCAGGATGAATATACAAGTTAATGTTAATTGCTGGTTCTTTCAGTCTGATGAAAACTCTTTCTAGTGGCCATTGGTGGATTTTATGTCTACAACTTGTCCGTTCCAGTCTTAGAAAGAATTGTTCAGCAGGCAAATGAAACACTGAGTGCAAAATGAGCCCAATGGCTGGCATTTGACAATGAGGCTAATGGGCGGAGGGGCAACCTGAGTTGTGAATATAAGTTCATTTACTCTTAAAAATACATCTTGGTTTGTGCTGGAATGAGTAAATTGACATTTGAAACTAGAGAACAAGAAGACAAACAATTTTATAAGATATGGAATTTATTTTATCAATGGTTAGACAAAAAGACATGGTAATGAAATATATTAGGAAATTTCATAACGTAAGACTAGTAGAATGATATATAATATAAAAATATGTAACCATTGGATAAATGCAAAACATAAATTCATATAAAATTTAAAATATTCTGTATAAAATGATGGAATAATAGTTTAGTCAAATGAATGATTTATAACTGGTAATGTATAAATATATATTGGATTGATAATGTGAGAATCTATACAAATTGTAAGTGAGGACTATGAAAGGATAGCACAAAAGATTTATAACCAACTGACACACTGTATGTATATAACTGGAAAATGGTTTTATGTTTTTTAAATTTAATAAATAAATAAATAAATAAATGTTTTGTTTGTGTTTGTTTGTTTAAAAAATATTGGTTAGCATATTGTACAGATGCAGTGATAGCTGCTAATATGAGTTAGCATGGAAATTACTCAATGAAGATAAGGTTTTCGGTATAAAAACCCCATAAGAAGTACAGTATGTATCAAAAGTTCCTGAATCAAGAATAAGGATAATAAATACTATTTAATCTTGTGGAAAAGATTTTAATACATACATGTACGGCAATGTTTCTTAACCATGGCAACTTTAAGAAACCTTAAATTAAGGTTTACAAATCTTAGAAATTTTAAGAGTTAAGGTTTAAAGTTTGTGAAGTTGTAAGCCAACTTAAACTTGAAAACAGTTAATTATTTACTGTCTTGGATTTGGGGTTGGACCAGGTGTGGGATTCAATTTTTTTAACAACCGGTTCTGTGGGCATGGCTAAGTTGGTGGGTGTGGCTTGGTGGTCATGTTATTGGCTGGGCGTGTCCAACTCAATATCACTCACATTGAGGCACACATCTCCTCGCCTGGCCTCTTAGGACTGTGGGGATGCTGCAATAGTCGTAAGTGTGAAAAATGGTCATAAGTCACTTTTTTCAGTGCCATTGTAATTTTGAATGGTCACTTCACACAAGCAAAGTACCAGCAAAGGAGTGGGAAAAAACTCCAGAGAAGCTCCTGAGACAGGAAGTCTAGTCCTGCCAAGAATGTAGTAAGGATTAACAGAGAGGCAGTTTCTGTAAACAACACCAAAATGTTTCCTTCCTGCCTTCTTTACAGAATTAGGCCAGTAATTTCTTCTAACAACCAGTTCTCCGAACTGCTTAGAATGTTAACAACCAGTACTAGGTGGAATCCCACCCCTGGGTTGGTCTAAAACACCTTCAATACCTTTCCGCCCTATGATTCTATGTTTCTATGTCTTCTTAAACTTCTTTCAGTTTAGATCATCACACAAATATGTTGGTTTTCTGTACTGTTTACTCTTTTTTTCCAGTTTCTATTTTTTCTTCAACAATAAGAAAATAATCAAAAGCAGGTGATATTATCATCTGGATGTTAACTGGTACTTAACAGATCATAGATGCACTGACTATTGTACAATGTTCATTAAATGAAAAGTAAATTAAAAACAGGTAAAATAAATAAAAAGGTAAATAAAGTAAATAAATTAATAAAGTAAATGAATGGGGGGCAGGAAGATATGTTTACAGACTTTGGATGAAATCAACTACACTAACACAAATCACAAAATAGTCTTTTTTCATATGAAGTGAATCCATGGAACAAAATTGCAAACTAATAAATTTACATAAAGCAAATTTATATAAAAGCAGGAAAATCTCTGGATATGTGTGCTTATGAATTCCTTTTCCTGTTTGTCTTTACAGGACAGTCATAGAATGGAGACACAAAGTTTGGTTTCTATACTATTTTACTCCCACAGATATTGAGAAATCAATGGTGATCTCATTCTCTTCCTTCCTTGCTTACCCTCTAATGCTCCTGTTTGAACAGCCGCACCCTTTCAAATGTATTTATTTATTCATTCTATTTCTATATCACACATCTCACCTAAGTGACTCTTGCATCAGAATCATCTTATATTACTACAAGGACAATAGAAAAGAACAATCAATGAAATAACTTGCCACCAGAAGTTGTAAAGGTATAAATAATCATGCACTTATTAAGCAGAAGGAAATGCTAGTGCAGTTTTTGTTGTATTGTTTAATTGTAGCAATATCCTCTTCCCTTTCACCTTCTTGAGTGTCAATCATGATGATGTAAGATGGATTTTTCTTTATCCACTTCCTTTTTTCAGAGATTTAATAATTTATTTCTCTTTGAAAATATCCTTGGAATCAGTTTTACAGCACAATCTGATGCATAAGAGATAATTCTTATAACACTCATTGGAAATTATGAGAATTAAAAACTGAGGAAGAACCAATGTTGCTTGTTATTCTAATGGGTACATTAATATTTTGAACTAGTTCCCAGGTTGTGTTTGTTTAACCCACTTTATTAAATAAAACTCAATTATCTAGGTTCAGGAAATGCCAAGACATAAGACAAAAATGGGATACCAGACAAACGTTCAAAAGGCAAACACTATGTCCCCAAACTGACTGAATATGTAAAGAGGTTCACCCTATAGTGACAATTGACAGCCTCTATCAGATTTGAGTGAACAGACCAGATCAGGAAACAAACTTCAGAGGATATAATTATAGAACCTCAAAGGCCTGATTGTCCTTTATTCCTTCTTATATCCCAATAAATCAAGGATGAACCTGAATTTCTTCCAAATATTTCAGTCTTCTTTGCTTATAAAATAGTTCTTGGCTATTGTCTTCAAAGTCATCTCGCTGTTATTCCAATGAATATCTGGAAATAATATCTTGTTTCCAGATATTCATTGTCCAACTAGGTAATTTGATCAGTGTGAATGAGTGTTAGGTTTGTTGACTTTTGTATACAGTAGTTCGCTCCACAAGATTTGGTGGGTGTGGTTTCCTCCTTGGTGGTTCCTTGACTGAAATTTGCTTTCTGCTTGATTGTTTATCTGGTGTTGATCCCTGCTTATTTCCATACTGACCATTGGAGATGATGAATTCTAGTCTTTTTAGTTTTCAATTGTATCTTTTGAATGCTTTGTAAATGTATTTTATCTCTACCACTGGCTGGGATTGAAAGAAAATGAGCAGTTTTAAAATTAAAGAAGAAAACCTGCATCAATAACCTGCATTATTTTGATGATACTCCTGTCAGCTTTGGAAGCCATATTGACACCAGACACTTCCACACTGCCACATTCTTGAGCCTGGGAAAATGGGGGGGGGGGGAGGAATTTCTTGGAATGCTATTATGCATTCTTCTTCTAAGTCAAGGTCACGTTATTCTGCACCTGGGTGAGGGGACATCTCAATTTGGGACAGATGGTGATTGGGGCATGTGATGTGATGATTGGTGCAGGGGATGGATTTATAGTTTTTACTTATTACAAGGAAACCCGGAAGTTTCAGATTCGGGATTTCCCAGATGTGCCAGTTTACTACCCAAATAAAGCAGAACTTTTGAGAAGATGCCTGTCTCAGAATTATTTGTTGGAGTGGAGGTTTTCTGGAACGCTGACATCTACTTTGATGATTGAAAATGCAAGTTATTTCTAAAATCAAGGGGCATAGTGAGATTAACTGGGGCTAAGATTAAACATCAAAAGCATCAAGATTAAACATCAAGAGCAACATGCCATCAGTAATAATCAGCTTCAGAACTGACAACTGATATATTGAATTAGTGAATGTCTTCTGCCTTTTAGAACTGACTATCAACAGTCAAATATATGCCACAAACACTTGTTAAATAGCTATGAATTCTTAGGAAACATATTCACATGCCATGCTGTGTCTACACTTACAATGATCAGAATCATACAGGGAGTGCTTTTTCCTGTGATGATTTGTGGAAGCTAAATTGGGACTTTGAAGAAGCAGATTATGAAGAGTAATGATGCTGTTGAAGTTTGGTGTTGGAAAAGATTCCTGAGAACACTATGGATAGCTGAGAAAATTGATGGATCAGTGAACAAATCAACCTAGAATTCTCATTAAGGCACAATAATCAGCTCAGATTATTCTACTTTGGACACATTGTGCAACAACATTGGTCTTTATAAAGCAATCTATAATGTTGGAGAAAGGAGAAGAGAAGAGGATGACCAGCACCAAGATGGATAGATTTAATTCAGTGATCATCAATACATCATTGGAAGACCTAAATGACCAGTAAAATTTTATCCTTGAAAAGTTATATCTACCCAGTCCCTAAGAATTGACTAGATGGCATTTATTAAGTCTGTCAAATATGGCTCTCCTTCTTCCCTTTAATTTAAAGAAAACTATATTCGTATATGTCTTCTGGTTCAATATGAACTGCAATAGCGTATTGTAGGAATAAACAGATTTCAACAACAAAATAGTTTGCTAGATCCCTAATTTTTCTTGTTCACAGATGTAAATAATTAGTAAACCAAACACACACTATTTTCAGCTAGATAAGCTAAACAAAGGCCATGGCAGACTTTATCAGCAGATTTATATAACTTAATCTATTCATTTTGCTATGTTAAATCATGCATTCTACCCTTATTTTCTTTCTTTGAATGTTGTTTATATTATCTGTGGGACATAGACACAATAACATAACATAACATGACATAACATAGCACAATAATATAATGAAATATTTTTAAAAATATTTTTAACGTATTTTATTATGAATGCTACACAGATCCTAAAGAGAAGTCTCATATTTCAGAGAAATGGTAATTTGGCATTACTTTCTTTCAGGTGTTGCATTTAATTTAACTTTCTCCCTTTTCTAAGAAAGAGGTAGATAATGCTATGTTCAAATTCAGATGTTTTATTTAGTCTCAGTTACATCTGCTCTGATTTTTTAAATTTAAAAAGTATTGTGGTGTAGAAGTAAAGGAAGTTGAAGGTCCAAGGAAAACTAGAATAAAATAGAATAAAAGAGTTGGAAGGGACCTTTGTGGTCTTATATTCCAACCCCCTGCTTAGGCAGGAAACCTATACCATTTCAGACAAATGGTTATCCAATATTTCTTAAAAATTTCAAGTTTTGGAGCATTCACAACTTCTGGAGGCAAATTGTTCCACTGATTATTTGTTCTAACTGTCAGAAAATTTCTTCATAGTTCTAACTTGCTTCTCTCCTTGATTGGTTTCCATCCATTGTTTCTTGTCATGCCTTCAGGTGCTTTGGTGAATAGATTGACTTCCTCTTCTTTGCAGCAGCCCCTGAGATATTGGAACATTGCTATCATGTCTCCCCTAGGTCCTTCTTTGCATTGAACTAGACATATCCCGCAACTGTTCTTTATATGTTTTAATCTCCAGTTTCCCTAATCATCATTGTTGCTCTTCTCTGCACTCTTTCTAGAGTATCAACATCTTTTTTACATCATGGCGACCAAAACTGAATGCAGTATTCCAAGTGTGGCCTTACAAAGCAAATTATAAAGTGATATTAACACCTCATGTGATCTTGATTCTATCCCTGTTAAACTAGCAGCAACTAGCATCGCATTTGTTTGCAGCAGTTCTCATCGGGATAGTTAAGGAACTCATTGGAAGAGATACCTTCTGGTAATGGATTAGTAATTAGTATGGCTAGTTATGCCCATTATGGCCCTAATAAGTATGTAGGCAAAACCCTCATTTTGTGAGTATACTTCCCCTAGAATAGCCCTCTCCCCCCCAACCTTTTGGACACCAGGGACTGCTTCCATGCAGAGATGTCTTTGCTCACACCAGAGAGGGTGTGGTTTCATGTGCTGCCTGCATTCCACAGATAGGACTTTGCTTGTTTGTGTGGCCAGGTTGCTGTCATGCCACGGCCCTGTGCCAGGGCACAGAGTGGCGGTTGGGGAACTCTTTTCTAGACTCAACATTCAAAATCAGGATATCCACACAAAATGTTTTTCATTCTTTATTTTCCCTTTGGCTGAGAGAAAGAGGGATTTCACTCTGTTTCTGTCTTTTCTTGGAAAAGAAGCTGAGAGGGGAGGGGGAATGTTCAGGGGATTAATAAGATTCATTCACTTCTTCAGTCTCACGTGGCTTTTAAGATCTTTCTTTGCTGCTGACAAATGAACAGAAAGCCACCAAACAGGCAGAGAACGGATCACTACTTAGGGCATATAAAACGGTATCTCCCAATTGTCTGTCCATCAGTGCTTTAACAATGCAGCATGAAAAACTAAACCCTGTCCCATCATTTGGACAATACAAAATACAATTGTTAACTCGGGTTCAGTTTGGGTGTTTTGTAATCCCAGGCTCTGTAATTTAGAAAGGAAAGCTTAACCCATAGGAGTCTTAAAAACGTATGAAACATGGATTCAAATCAATCTCAATTTAACAGCCGTCTGTTGTACTGGGATTTCATCTCCTAGAATACATATAAACAGAAAAGTTCTTACAGAAAGCTCTTTATTGCCAGTTCACTATTGGATGACATTTTATAAATTAAGATTTTTGTAGTCCTTTTTTATTTTCAAGAAAGCTATCATAGGTAAAGTTATCATAGGTAAAGTTTATTTTCAAGAAAGCTATCATAGGTTCTTCTTGCACATACGTGCTAGTCATATTGCCTCTTAGGGCGCGGTGCTCATCTCTGTTACAAAGTCGAAGAGCCAGCACTGTCCGAAGATGTCTCTGTAGTCATGTGGCTGGCATGACTAAACGCCAAAGGCGCATGTCACCTTCCCATCAAAGTCGCTATTTTTCTATTTGCATTTTTATACGCTTTCAAACTGTTAGGTTGGAACAAGCAATGGGAGCTCACTCCATTATACAGCACTAGGGATTCGAACCTCCAAACTGCTGACCTTTCTGATCGACAAGCTCAGTGTCTTAGCCACTGAGCCACTGCGTCCCTCTCTACTATAACCAGATAGCAAATACAGATATTCTTCAATTACCCCAATTGAGCCCAAAATTACTGTTGCTAAGTGAAACATTTGCTAAGTGAAACATTTGTTAAGTGCATTTTGCCCCATTTTACAACCTTTTTTGTCATAGTTATTAAGTGAATCATTGCACTTAAGTTAGTAACATGGTTGTTAAGTGAATCTGACTTCCCCATTGACTTTGCTTGTTAGAAGGCCGCAAAAGATAATCTCACGATCCTGGGACACTGCAACAGTCATAAATGTGAGTCAGCTGCCAAGCACCTGACTTTTGATCATGATGCTGCAACATTCATAAGTGTGAAAAATTGTTATAAATCACTTTTTTCAGTGTTGTTGTAACTTCGAATGGTCACTAAATGAATTTTTGTAAGTCAAGAACTATCTGTAGATGTTTCTGTAACTGTTTGGTGCTCTTTATTTTTGCAATTCAGATTTAGGGTCTTTGTATATATTCCTCTCAAAATTAATATTGGTTTTATTATTTTTAAAGGCTCTTAAAACAATATATATAAATAATCAATTACAATACTAAAATACAAATTTTGAAAGAAAAAAGATAAAACAAGGAAAATAAAGAAAATAAGTGAAAAAAGTTAAATAGGGAAGAGAAAGAAAAGTTATAAAGGAGCATATATATCAAATGTAAAGATATATATAAATATAAAATTTGTATTTTTCCTTTCTAAGGTTACAGCATAATTTCCTTCTTTTCTTAGTTTCCCTTTTAGAACTAACAAATCCCTAAATCATAAGTTCATTTTTGTTTCAGCAAAAAATTTAATAAGGAGCTTAGGGTAAGCTCTATTTTTTTTTTCTATAAACAGAGGATCTCTTTTGGAAATTGCCACTTCCCAAGAGGGAAGTTGAAAATATATTCATAAAGAATTTGAAGTAGGCAAATTATTTCCCCATTTTCCCTGCGATAAGACTGAGTCTAGCTGGGCGCCAGAAATTCCAAACATTAGAAAGCTTGTCAACAATCGTGAGCTTTTCTCTCTCAATAAAGTTAGACGGCAACCGCCCACAAGGCATTGACTCCTCGTTTTTGGAGTTAAATACTCCACTTCGTAACTCGTACGGATTCCCTTTTTTCTCCTCCGCTCAGGATCGTCTTCAGTCTCCAAACCTAAAGGAAGGACTTCTCTGCTACAACCCCAGCTGGGTGTTTCTGCCTAAGATACAAGGCTAACACGTGACTCTACGTCGTGTATTTATTCCGAAGAAAGGCGCAACACCTCCTCGAGTTCTCTAGAGGGTGTTTGGTCTCCGGGGTTTTGACCCAAGGAAATTCATCTAGGGGTCTCCTGTTGGCCGTTTAGCGTCTTCTCCTGCTGCGCCTTCCCAGTAAAGGAAGGATCTGAAAAGACGTACAGGGATCGCGGGTCGAGGTAAATGAATTCAACAGAAGTGGATGCTGGAGGGCGCGGATGTCCAGTGATGAGGAAGAAAAACAAGGCGAAAATGGGGTGGGGAGGGAGCGCACAACTGACTGCGAAACAAACTTTAGCTTGGCCAGGTTACGTATTCTGGTGGTAGAACCGGACATTTAATCGATGGATACCCCCCAGAGTTAGAGCCTGGTTGTTTTTTCAGCTAAGATAGTTGTTTTTCTTCGCCTGGAACTTAGGACGGAAAGACCAGAAAAAGCAAAGCTACTCTCAAAGCGGTTTCGGTTTCGTTGTTTCCGCTCCCTCTTTCTCCCATTCTGTAAGTTCGATCTTGACATAATAACGATAAAGCTGATTCTTTACGGTACTTTTCCTACTTTTTTTTTGTATTTGCGTAGAGCAAACGTCAGGCATACGATTGAAACGGAGGAGAGCTGTGTCTTGTATGTGTTTGGGTTTGCCAGGGCATTATGGGGTACTCAGCTGCGTGCCTCAATCTCATCCCTATCTTTGTATTTAATAAAGAGTAGCCATCGTGTTTTGCCTCACCACGCCCTCTGGAACTGCCTTGGGTCCTCTCTCAAATAGCTAATGTAGGTTGCCTCACATTGAAGGAAGTGAAGAAAGAGACACCATGGTCACCTAAAAGGGCTCACTACAGGTCCCTAAGGTTTTGGATTCCATGCTTATCTATATTTGTGGTTGGCAGCTGTTCAACAACTTGACTCCAGAAATTGTAAATGCTCCAACACTGGACGTTTTTAAGAAGAGATTGGATAACCATTTGTCTGAAATGGTATAGGGTATATAAGCAGAGGATTGGGCTAGAAGGCTTCCAAGGTCCCTTCCAACTCTGTTATTCTATTTTAAGTTATAAGGCCTCTACTCCATACCACCACCACCCAATCAACTCGGATACTACCTGGAATTAGATTGTTCTCAGCCATGTTCCCATGGTATTGTCTTCATGCAACTCTGATTATACAGCACATGGTATATAAGCAATGCTGTTCTTCTGACTTCACTCTCCACTTCCTGTGCACCACCAGCTGGTGAGAAAGTTCTTTACAGTTATGGGACTGCATCAGGAAGGAAGTGGATTTAGCCAAAGGGTTGTCTTTTCTTTCAAGCTTCTTTCTTTGCAGTTCTTCCTGCACCCCATTCTCCCATGAACCAAGTGGAATAACATTTTATGTTGTTTTAAAAAGTACTAAAACAGATCAGAGTCATAAAAGGACTTCAGTAATAGGCAGCACTTTTTTCCTTAAATATATCCCCCTTCCTTTTACTTCCATGTATAGGAAATAATGTTGACTTCCAAGTTCTTTTGTGTTCCCCTTGGGAGAGATCAAGGGCTTGGTCCCATGCTGTTGCCATTTTTCTATTTAGGCACTATTGAAGCCTGTAATTGGACACCATTTCACTGGAATGTTTTTTTCACTGCCATTTTTCCTTTATCTCATGTAATATTTTATTTCCTATTTTCCATAACCTGTTGAAGATCAAAGCTCAAGCAGTTTTGCACTACTGCAGTCTAGCACTACTGCAGTTTTGAAATGTCTCTAATACGCCTGTGTCTAGCTTATTAGGAAGATAATTATAAAATGGTGGTTGATCAGGAACCAGATGGTATAAAGGGTTTCTTTCAGAAATTTCCCCATAAATATGTTGGAAGAGAAGTAAGGTCTTGTATGCTTATTAGTTTCCTTCTTTTTTTAAAGAAAAAAAGAAAATTTCTGGAGTCAGGTTTACTTCTTTTAATTATATGGACAGTCTTGGAATTTTTGGTGGTTTCCCAAAACTAAGTCCTACCTGACTTGCTACCAACTATGTACTGAAGGATGGAGGTAGTGATGGTGATAATGTTGTTTATTATTAACTCCATGAGCCAGGTTTCGTCCCTATATATCAGCCTTTCCAAGGAAGGTATCCTGCAAACCCCATAGAAAGTCAACTCATGGGTCCAGAAATAAAATATTTTCTAATAGCCTTCTGAAAGCCTTCTCAGATTCCAGAAGTATAATTAAGCATGGGTATAACAATTATACAGAACATCTTCGCTCCATTATATTGGCCCATCACACCCATTCACTACTCACGTAACAAAGAATCCATGCTAGCACATGACTTACACTTTATCTTGGCTTTTCCCATGTGTAAATATTTGGTCTCTTTTAAATTGACCCAGCTGCGCCATCAGTTGTTTTCTCTTGCAAATCAAATTGCTGGAAAACATGATGAAAGGCAATTATCAATATAATTAAAAAGCTATCTTATTTCAAAGAAATAACAGAGATTCTAGAATAGCTTCTAGAAATATAACCAAGCATGGTATATACAGAACAGTTTTTACCACATTATATCAGTTGGTCCCATCCAGTCAGGAAGGGAAGGTTTAGCAGGGTCCAATCTGGGTTGGTCACCGGAAGCAGAAGTTTTGTTTCCTGACATTTTAGATTCATGCTGCAGCCCATCTTCAGGGAACTTCTTTTCTGAACGTTATTCTGGGACATATATATTCGCCTTCATTGCTGAGGGAAGGTTTGCTGGGAATCAGCCAGTTAAAGAATTCTGACTGGAAAAGTCTAGGGAGGAAGCTTCTCTGCCGTTGCTTCTTCTCTTTTGACCATTCTCCTTCCTTTCCCCAAAGATGACACAGACCCCCCATACTCTGGCCTTTCAGAAAAGTCAAAAGAATGGGCTATGCTGTCTTGTTTGGGGCCTCATAGGGAAATATGCTCCCATGGGGCTGTTTAGTGTCCTGAAGACCCTCCCACACCCTTTAATTAAATTTTTGGGTTGAATTTTAACCATAGTTGACGCTTTTACATTTTATATACAGTTTTCATGTTTTAATATTTGATTTGTTCATAGTTCGAAGTGCCACTGTAAGGGAGATGGTCGATTTCTAAATTTGATAACTAAAAATAAACAAATAAAATTAGTGCTGATTAATCTACATATAGGGATAAGGCAAATAACAATAATTGTATTTTTCATTTTATAATAAATATTACTGAAATATTTATAATAAATATTACTGAAATTACATTATAGCTTCACTGCCCATCTAATAAAAGATCCATGCTAGCACGTGACTTGCACTTTATCTTGGCTTTCCCCATGTGTAAATATTTGGTCTTGTTTAGATTTACACAGCTGTGCCATCAGTTATTTTCTCTCATAAATCAAATTGTAGGAAAACCTGATTAAATTAAAAAGCTATCTTGTTAAGTAGAAATAACAGAGATTCTACAGCAGCTTATAAAAGTGTAACCAAGAATGGGTATAGGAATGATTTACTAAAAGTTCTACAGTTAAGCTTCTGTGGAAAGTCATCTTCAAATATAAATGATTGTGCAATTGAAAAGCATATAGCTGCACAGATTGGATCTGGGCCAGATAGCTTTCCCTGTCAATTCCCAAGTTCCCTCCCACTTCCAGACTATAACTCTGTTAGCTAATGTTGTTCTCAAGCAATTTTGTATTGTTTGGTAACCACAAAACTGAAAATGGAAACAGAGTGGTCCAGAATTTGTAACATAATCTTTTTGTTTGGTGGTATAATTTTGCTTTAAAGATTATGCAGTCTGTAGAAAGAATAGGTAAGAGACATTTTCTCAAGTACAAACATGGAAATGTTAACCTTGTGTAAACATTTCTTCTTTATCAACTGATTCACAGGCACGGTACTGGAAATATACTCTACTTTAGTTAAAAGGCTTTTAATTTTTTTTTTCAGAACAAAGTGTATATAACTATGGAAAATAAAGGTGAGTATTACTCTTTTTTTCATCAATTGGTAATTTAGGGTTAGTTGGTGTAGAACAACTGGCATTGAAATGTGAAAAGTATGTCATAGGCATTCTCATAAAATAATTGGTAAGGGTTAGGGTTAGATAGCTGAATATGTAAGACTCAAGAGCTGAATTCTTTTGACAAGCTACAGGAAAAGTATCAAGGAAGGTCCAGAGAATATACCTAACTCTGTCCTTCAGCAACTGTTTATATAAGTATTCTTTTATTAATTTGGTGTGGGAAATATGCTGCACTAATTGTTGAGGAACTAGTATGTTGGTATAGAAATGATGCCTGGAGATTTAATTCAGAATGCTGTAGAGTTTTTCCACTTACCATACTGGTAATTTAGTTGGAACTATGTAAGTTTTTTTCCTGTTAGAATTTCTGTATCTACAGTAGCTGCCAAGGCTACTGTACATATTTAGTAAATAAACATGTCCATTCCAGCAAGGTGCACCTGATAATTGCATAATCATCCTCTGTAAAAGGCAAGCAAAAATATCAATGCAACACGTGGAAAATATATACCTATAATACGAACAAAGGAGTTGAGTTCATACAACATACTAAATTCATATCAGCAAAGCACATAATGCTATATTCAAATGACATAATTCACCTAATACTCTTATAGCAAATTGATATGGTGGCTAAATTTTTATAATATGCTAAGGTAATTGCTGGATTCCCACAACACACAGAAATACCCAACCCCATCTCAGCCTAGATTAGCATGTTGTGAAAACTTAGCCTGAGTTCCTTTATTAAAGGAATAATATATTAAATATATTGTTAAATATATTGTTAAATATATTGTTCTTCCCATTATTTGCCTGTTAAGCAGTGGATCACTGAAATGTAGTCTGATATCTTTCTTAGTTCAATATTTTTCCTATGTTTCAAAGTTGAAATTTATTATTATTTCTGCAATTTCCCAAATAAGATAGCATTTCTTAAAAGTTAAAAAAGCAGAAATATTTATTTGATTCATATATGTCTAAGTAAACCTAAATGAAAGATTTCTAAATATTTGACCTGCCTTTCCTTTATTTTAGCAAATAATCCTGTACCTATAGCAGTAGTTCCTGGATACTCTGGACCACACCCACAGTATGGATATCCTCAATATGCTCCTGGAATGGCTCCTTATCCTGCTCCACAAGGTTTCCCTGGTAAATATTTTGTAGGAATATTTCCATTTAAACTTCGAGTCTCTTTATTCAATGGTGGGATTCAAATTTTTTTCTATAGATTCTGTGGCCGTGACTTGGTGGGCATGGCATGGCTTGGTGGGCGTGCCAGGGATACTGTAAAATCTCCATTCCCTCCCCACTCCTGGGGAAAGATTACTGCAAAATCCCATTCCCTCCCCACCCCATTAAACTGCTTTCCAGCTCCATTCTCCTGTGCAGGGCAACCAAAGAAGACCTAGCCGATCAGCTGGAACTCGGGAGGCAGAGAGTAGATGCGGGGGCAGTTAGAGGTGGCTACCGGTTCTCCAGAACTGGTCAGAACCTGCTGAATATCATCTCTGCCTTTATTATGGCTGTATGTACATTATATGACTTCCATACACTCAAGCACTTTGAAGTATATTATTGGGATCACATGCAAAGCATTGCACAGCCTTTTCTATTTTGAACTTCTAATATAACATTTTCACTTTCTTAAAGCATACACTATTAGTAGTTCTCCATTGGCAAAAGTTAGCTCCTGGTGCTTTTAAAACCTTTCTCTCACTGAAGACAAGTCTCATTACCTTTCCTAGAAGCTAAAGGTTGGACTAACCTACATTTTGATATTTTATCTGAATCTTATCACTTTATCTAATAGAATAACTAAACTGTAGGCTGTTAAAAGCCATTACTAGCATTTCTTTTTGCTGTTTTAAAAAGTCTATCATTGTGTTTAATAATATGAAAGGGGAAGTTCAATTATATCCATCCATTCAACAGGGCAAATGTCACAGGATGTAAAATTGTTGCAAAATAAGTATAAATTTCCTGGTGAGGAAAAGCGGAATCAAAGTAATGTCATATCAAAAGTTAAAAAGAATTCTGTAGAGATTTCAGAAGTGATGATAAATACATTAACCAAGAGAGGGAGAGGCAGAGAAAAATAAAAGAACTTGAATAGGTAACTGTTTTGAAAAGAGAAATCACATTATGACTGAGTCTGCATATCAGGCTAAGTCATGCTTTGTTTTAACATAGTTTTTTCAATAAATTCCAATTGATTGGATTCACACAAAATAATAAAACCTCAGTTTAACAGAGTGCAGTACATATACCCCAATCTGAAACCTGTCTTTTATTAAGGGATGCAGATCAATCCTCAGTCAGATGTTAGTGAAAGCAATTTGGGTTAAATTTCCAGTCTCATTTTCTGTTTTTGAGTATGTTTGTTTTAAAGACTAGGAATTGAAGTGATACATCTCTGGAAGGCATTCCATTTCGAATCTGTCTCCAATATGACCAAAAACCATGCTGCATTTGGGAAAGGAAGAGGAATGAGAAAGTGTGGAAATCAGATCTATTTGCCTCCTAAGCAATCATATTGTCTTACCCATCCATATTTTTGTAAGAATGTACAGGTAGCCCTCTATGTATGACCACAATTGAGCCCAAAATTTTGGTTGCTAAGTGAGACATTGATTTTGCACCATTTTATGACCTTTCTTGCTACTGTTATTAAATGAATCGCTGTAATTGTTAAGCTAGTAACATGATTGTTAAGTGAAACTGGCTTCCACATTAACTTGCTTGTCAGAAAGTCACAAAAGGTGATCACATGACTTTGGGACACTGTGACAGTCACTTTTTCTTCAAATGGACACTAAATGAATTGTTGTAAGTTGAGGGCTATCAGTAGTGCAATTTTCTGGATGATGTGGCAGTTTTTGTTGGAATATAGTCCTGTTTCTTGTTGATTTTTTTTCCTTGTGCCTTTGAGTCAATGACTGTCAGGTGACTGCCTGGATAAGTCCCTCTAGATTTTTTGGCAAGATTTTAGAAGTGGTTTTCCATTGGCTCCTTCCTATGGCTGAGAGAGATGACAGCTGGCCCAGCTGTTTTTTGTCTAAAGTGGGACTACAACTCATAGTCCCTGGGTGTCTACTCTGATGCCTTAACCATTATTCAAAATTCATTCTTCCTGCTGATTAGTACAGGAGAAATCAGTGTCTGGATCTCAAATATTGCAATTTGATGGACAATCCCCCTCTGGCCAAGCATTTCATATATTTGGCAAATGGAGTCATATTTATGGCTGTTTGCAGTGCCGTCTGCTCCTGTGATCATGTTTTACAATGGTTTTGCCGAAAATCAGCACTTACTTCCAGTTTTTGGTAAAAACGTCTCCATAGTGAATAACTGATTTGCTTAAAAACTAAGGATTTGCTTAACAGCTGCCACCAAAAAAAGGTCATAAAATCAGATAGGCCATGTGACCAACCCACTTTGCAACAATCACAAGTTATGACCCTGATGGGCCTCTATTGTAACTCAATGTGATGAAAAAAGTTTTATTTAAAAATGATATAAAGTTTATTATATCCTGCCTTTATATAAAAAACTTAAGACAATGCCTAATATTCTTACCTCCTATTTTCCCCACCACCACAAATCCCTGACATGCTTTAGGTGAGAGAAAGTGATGGGCTCAAAGTCAACTCTCTGGCTTTCTTAGCCTTTTCATGCCTAAGAATACAATCTCCTGGTTTCTAGGCCAGCACTACTAGATGAATAAATGAAAAAAATATATAATAAAATACTGCATGAACCTTCTTAGGAACATTAGGATGCATTGCCACCACAGAAACATTCATTTTACCTGCCGTCACGCTAATTTTTAAAAGCAGGAGCAATCAAAAGTCAAAAAACATACTTTGATTTATGCTAGAAAGAAATTAATAACCAGTGAAAGTCTTCCAAAATCTGTCCACATCCAGTATGGACAGAGTAGTCTTTCTTCCGCTAGGTATCGCTACAAAGGAAATACATGTTGTTTACAGTGTTAGTGTGATTTATCATTGTGATGTATTATACAGATACCCATCATGTGTCTCATTAAAGCGAGAAGGAAAATTACATTGCATTTCAAATGCTACACATGCATGTATTGTTTGCTTTTTTTCTTCCTTTGTGATGGAGGACAAAATTATGCATAATACATCCTGATATGCATAATAACCTAATTGCATAATAACCTAATTGCTTAAACATAAAACAAAAAATCTGCATGGACTGCTTATTTTTTAAAAAACTATTTTGTTGTTTCATCTTTTCTTAAAAGGTGCTCCAGCACAGCCCCCATATGCATTTCCTACAGCTTATGGAGCACCAACCACTTATGGCCAACCTGTTCCTCACACTGTTTGGATGCCAGAACCACCTTCTCTTCCAAATTGCCCTCCTGGATTGGAATATTTAAGTCAGGTATCTTCCTCTCCTTCTACCTGATAAAGTATAATTTGAATTTCTTCAAATTGTGTGAAAACAGTTGTGCTTATCTTGGCAAAAAGTTTTAAATATGGAGACCGTGAGTCTTTTATTATAAAGGACAGTACTGTATTTTAGAAGGCTGCCCTTTAGATTTTTTTTTTTTCAAAAAGTTTTATGTTGCCCTTTTTTTGGTCATTTAATATTTACTATACAAAAATTTCACCACTTAATTCATAATTTTTCACAGTTGTGTGGAAAATATGGAAACTGTAGGTTTAAGATAAATGTACATATACCTTTTGATTTTAGATATTTTTATGAGGATATGAATTTTTTCCTTGGTTTTGCTCTTTATTTTCCTTTGTAAAGCAAAGGTATAGATATAAACATTTTCAAAAATCCTTATACACCTCTTTTCAGATTTGTTCTTTATCAGGGCTGTCAAACTCACAGCCCACGGGCTGGATACCTGTTGGCCGAGCCCACACCCGGTTTAACAAAGGGGGGGGAAGTCCCGATATGTGACATGACGCCACCATGAGGACGTGAGTTTGACACCCCTGTTCTTTATTCTTAAAGGAAGTATGGTTACTGAAAGTAGAGGCCATTCATTCATTTAACATGATGATGATGTTTTATTAAATTTAAATGCTGCCCAATTCCTAGCAATTCTGAACAATCCATAAATGGTTAAAGACTAAAACAAGAAAACAACATAACCAAAAAAGAACAAATATGGCAGAGATAACAAATCTGGAAACAGAGAAAAGGAAGAAAGGGGGGCTTCAATCAAAACTTTGGGTGAAGATCCAGGTCTTCAAGGGCCTTTCAAAACATAAGCAGAGTAGTGGCACGTTTGACTCTCAAGCAGAACTTCCTTCTAGAATGTCTTTCTAGAATAACGCAGCCTATATCCCAAGTTTTTAACTATGAATTTTTTCAGCTCTGCATAAAGTTGCTTAAATTTGAATCTGAATAGTCTTCAGTGCAAGACATGCACTAATTCACTAAATACCAGCCTAGTTATATTTAGAATGAATTCTAGGATAAAAACATGTGCCAAAGCCTGATAAAGGTAGAACAGGAGTTTTTCTGCATTTCATGGCACTACAGCTGGTAAAACATGTCCCATTCATTGAGAAAGATGACAAACCCTGATGTTTAGGTTTAGAACAGGGGTCTCCAATTTTGGCAACTTTAGACTTGTGGATTTCAACTCCCAGAATTCTTTGCTGGCTGAGGAATTCTGGGAGTTGAAGTTCACAAATCTTTGTTGTTAAGGTTGGAGGCCCCTGATTAGAAGAATGGCCATGAGACAGTGGAATCAAAGGACAACTTTATTTGATGGTGTAGGTGATGCCAGAAGATTGGAATGGTATAGAGGACTTCTATGTAAAGTAATTCCAGTTCTGTTTTTGTAGTTTGATTTGTGAAAGTTGTTGCTTCTACTGCCATTGATAATTTGAAACCAAACAAAACTGGTGTGCTTTAGATGCATTGGACCTGCAACTTCTTGTTTTCCCAATTGACAGATTCTTTGTACCAGTTGGATATTTTAGAGTGATAGTCCAGTTTTCTGGAAGGCATCAGGGCTGACAGATGTTGAAATAAGATTCCTTTTTAATTCTGAAAATTGACCAAAAAGAAAATAATTTAGCTTAGTTTCCTTTTAAGGTACTTCCCTTAAATGATGAGGTTGATAATTTACAGACTAGTTGCAGAATGAATTTGTTGATTATAGCTCAATTCTAATTTTTTTTAACCCACTCTTATAACAGATTGATCAGATATTAATCCATCAGCAAATTGAACTTCTGGAAAGTAAGTATTTTATACTATTTGATATTAATGGCTTAGAAAAAAAATTCAGATGAATATACTATTTTTTTACTAGTCTTTATATGTGAGAACAGAATTCTTATTAATAGTTCTATATACCATATTTTTTGTACCATAAAGGGCACTTGACCATAAGGCACACCTAGGTTTAGAGGAGGAAAACAAGAAAATAAAATAGCAGGCAGAGCCTGAGAGGATCACAGATAGGTGTCCTCTCATGTGCCAGCTCTGCCCATTGACTCCTGCACTGCGGAAAAGAGACAGAAGAGGCGAGCAATGACAAAGACAGAAGAGGTGGGGTTCAGCACTGTAAAAGTGCCCAGTTGCTATTCACCAAAGGACCAGCACTGATGTACAGACATTTCCACCCACTTTTTGGGGCCAGGGGGAAGTGCGTTTTATGAGGCAAAAAAATTCGGTATATTTTCTACATGTATTTTCTATTTAGTAATGTAATAAAAATAGATAGTTAAGCACAATATAATTCTTCATTTTGATTTGGATTACGTTATTTGTTATAAGTGTTGCATTGTTATGCTAGTTATTTATTTTGAGTACTTAATGGCAAAAAGTCTCTGATGACAGAAATATTATTTCTTGTATTGTAATGTTTTTCTGAAAGAGATATAATTAAACTGAGGGAGAGAGAACATGATTGGTTTCATCCTACAGAAACTCCTCAACTTACAACTACAGTTGGGAACAGACTTTCCATTTCTAAGCAAAGCAGTTGTTAAATAAGCCATAACAGATTTTACAACCTTTTTGCCACAGTTGTTAAGCGATTCATGTAGTTTTTAAGTGAAACTACTTTTCCCATTGGCTTTGATTGTTTAAGCTAGGTGGGAAAGTTGCAAATCATGATTACATGAACTGTCATAATACATGATGGTTGGCAGTTGCCTAAATTTTGATCACATGACCATGGGGATACTATGATGGTTGTAAATGAGCAGACCAGTTGTAACTTCAGGCAGTTGCTAAACAAATGGTTGTAAGTTGAGGACTACCCATATTTGGCTTTTTTCAGGTGTATTTAGCTAGATGGCATTCTGCTGGCTTCATACTCACTATCAGGAATTGAATTCATGGATATTTGCATTTTCAATGACTGCATAGAGTGTAATAGCTTTAGAAGCTCTCCAAATCTTGATGTTTAGTATACTGCAAAAAGATATATTAGAATACTATATACAGTTATTGTCTTCTTAAATTCTCAGACAAAAATATAGCACATTATCATGCCCAGTGGTGGGATTCAGCCAGTTCGCACTGGTTTGCAAACCAGTTATTAAATTGCCGCCCCTCCCAGGCTATCAAAGTGGATCCTTGGTGCTGTGCAGCAGTGGAGAAACAGGCAACAGAGTGGCTGGCGTGAAGGAAAGAAAAGGCCGCTTTCCCTCTTCCTGTCCCTGCTCCTCCTCCTCCCCTCATGCCAGTTGCTCTGTTTCCCATTTCTCCATTGCAGCGCAGAGCCCAGGATCCACTTTGATAGTGTATGTGGGGTAGTGTAATTTAACAACCGGCTTTCCCAGGATCAGGTTGGCCATCATGGAAGACTCATCCCACATCTGCGGCAGAGCTGGAGAACGGGGATGGGCCATGCCTTCCACAATGGCCAACTTGACCCTGGGGGAACCAGTTGTTAAATTATTTGAATCCAACCATTGGTCATGTCCCTATGTATATGATTATATATAACCAAAGAGTTCCAATACAGTCAAAAAATTGATGGTCAATGTAAACGAAAAAATCATCCACATCTATTGGGGAGGGGGGAGAGAGAGACAGGAATCAAGAATGTCCCATCTCCAAAAGATGAAATGAAAAAGGAATAATTTCATATCATTTATATATTACATTCTGTATGGTCACTGGAAATTGTTTTATCTTTTTGTTCCTGGAATATAATGTAAACTAAAACAATCTTATTTCTATATTTCGGTCACTTGGGGCTTTAAAACAAATAGGTGAAGTTCCCTTTGAAGAAATAAAGAAATATTTTAGTTGCCTCAGCATTGACTTGGAGAAGGGAAACTAATCATGTTCTCTGAGTCCAGGAAAAAGCTGAGAGTATTTGTTCTATTAGTTCCCTCTGGATCAAGAAAGGTGAGCCAGAAATTGAGTTTCTAATCTGGCCTGCCAGACATACATGGCTGATGGACATGTGTGTATTCTGTCCCAAACATCCTTCTATGGAGCTTCCTTGTTCTCTCCATGAGCTGCTCTCTCCTTGAACTGCTGGCTGTTTCTTAAAATACTGGTAGAAACATTTGTGCATGTGGGGATCTTGTTTTATCAGACCTTACAATTATGTGAATATTCCTAACCAACTTTTTGTGAATGGAAATAAGAATTTCCTTCAAACTTTCCTTTTGAACATAGGGAAGCTATGCAAATTTTTTGCCTGGTCCACAAAGCGCTCCATGAACTAAATGTGATTTTTATTAAAGATAAATGGAATGGAATTATCCATAGTTGAATTGATTCCTCTCCGATCAGGTATTTCATATATTTTATCACATCAAAAATTAGAAATTAAAAATCCAATTATTTTTGGGGAAGTTGAAGGATGGAAGGTCACACAAGGCTTTGGGAACACATGCAAATCTGTTACTTTAAATTGTGCATTTCTAGTGAAGGGATTGGAAGTACTTGGGGACATTGGATTAGGAGCTAAAACACTCTAGTATCATCCATAAAAGCATATCAAATACGATTGCAGGGTATCTCTTTTCTCTTTATGTTTGTCCTTTTTTACTGTCTCATAGCTTTAAGTAGAACTTTGCAAATTATTTTCTTGATATACATTAGTGTTCTTGAAAAAAGGAATAGCTTAACAGTGAAAGATGTGAACAACTAAACAGCTTTATGTATGTATGTTTCTTCATTTCAGTTATTACTGGCTTTGAGACTGCCAACAAATATGAAATTAAAAATGCTATGGGGCAAAGGGTATATTTTGCAGCCGAGGAAAACGACTGTTGCACTTTGAACTGCTGTGGACCATCACGACCATTTACGATGAAAGTTATGGACAATATGGGCCGGGAAGTCATAAACCTCACGCGACCTCTGAGATGCTCCAGTTGCTGCTGTCCTTGCTGTTTACAGGAGGTGAATCATTTGATGTCCGATGACTCTTTTGGTCAATTTAAAGCCAATTTAAGATTCTCAAAATAATGGATATTGATTTGGGATACAGCCAATAAGATATGTTCTTTCAGTTCTTACACTGGCTTTCTATTCACTTTCAATTTCCCTTCAAAAGCCACCATTTCCTTCATGTTTCTTTATTCTTATTTATGTTGCCTAATTGCCTTTGACTTCTCAATTGTCAAATTCCAAATATTCGATCTATCTTTTGGGTCCTTTTTCTATTAAAGAACTTCTTTTCATCACCTTTTGATGCCATATGAAAGTTTCCCTTCCTTCTTTAATGGAACAATCTTGGACTTCGATATTCTTTCACAGTGGTAATTTGACAAAAGGAAAATTCAAGTGGAGGGACATTGGTATGTGAAGGTAGAATCTTGTGCTGTCTCTAAGATTAAGTTCTTACCTAAGCAACGATTACATATTTTTGTAGCTTTGAGTCCAGTTTCATTGTATTACCTTTTCTCTCCTTTGCATTGCCTTCAAGGCAAATATATTTCCCTTTGTAATAGGTAAATCAAAGTGGGGGAACAAGCAAACAAATACAAAATTCATAATAAACAAATTTAATTCTTTGTAAATGGCATGAAAAATAGATCATTTAATTAATATTTCTTGTTTAACCAAGACTTTCACAATATACATATGCCTTCTCCACTTAACTCAAGATTTTGGAAGAAAGTTTATTAATTTTCCCTCATTTATTATTTATAAATAACTTGTTAACATACCTAACATTCCTTCCTGTTCCTATTTCCTCCACAATAACTTTTGGGAATTGGACTGAGAGAGAGTGACTGACCCAAAGTCAACCAACCTTTCTCCTCCATGCTGCATCAAGAGCCCAGGATCGGGTAGACTGCTTCCTATGATGTCATTAAGCTGGGTCTGTACTAGTATATAAAAGCCAGCCCCTGGGAGAAACCCCAGCTTTGAGTCAGCTTCTTAATAGTCACAAACTGTCTCTGAAAGCGTGTTAGTATTAGCCTCAGTGAATTGAAAGAGAAACGACTTCTGTTTTTTTCAGCTCCCGGGGACCCGGGCAGCTGCAACTTCAGGAGAGCGGGGCTCTGTTCTCCTGCAACACTGGGATATTGTTCCCAACGCTGCTAGGTGAGCAGGGAAGCGTGGGAGGACCTTCCCCAGTGCCTCGGTTTGCTAGATCCTAAAACTGATTGGCAAACTGATAGCAGCAGCCAGCCAGCTGATCATGTGGGCAGCTATTTCTCCCTTTCTCGGCTGACTATTGCTCAGGACTCTTAATAGCCTAAAGAGCAAAAAAATCACCTTTCTGGAGCCTGGGCAGCAGTAGCCATCAAGAAAGCATCGTGCACAAGGTGAGCGGCCATTTTAAGTGACCCGGCGGCCATTTTGGGACCCATTCCACTCTCTGCCATCCCAGCATAAAAGTTTAACAAACTCAAGCCTTGATCGTTAAGATGAATCAGGACAGAGTTCTTGCTGAGCTTTCCCCTCCAGTTGAACAAGCCCTTCAGCCCAACAAAAGAAAAAGGCACAGATTACGTTCTGCTCAGAGGGAGGTGGCTGCTAAAATCAGAGCCAAGGCTCTAGCCCTTAAGAAGACAACTCAGGCTGAGTTGAGAGCAGGAAAATCGCAGACATGCTGCTCTAGAGAGGGCTTCCCAGTCAGGTGAACATCATGGTTCCCAGAGAAGCCCTCCCAGGGGAGGGGACTCTGTTCATGGAGCCTTTGGACCCGCCCCCCCGGCCTGGTCCCCTCAGCCATTGGAGGAGCAATTAAATCCTCAGGATTTGAGCAGGTCTGGGCCATATTTCCAGCAAGGGTCTGCATTCCATGCTCCTCTTTCATCTAGAGTTCAGGCCTCCCACAACAGGCCAGAAGCCACCTTCACACCCACTGCAGCTGGTCTTAGGCCCTCTACCACCTTTAACAACAGGCCCAGGGAGATCCAAGATGTTGTCTCCTTGGCCATCAGGCAGGGATTGGCTGAAGGCTTTCAACAAATTCTGCAGCCTCTGGAAAGGGTTCAGGCCTTTCAGCCTTCTCAGCCAATTGATCCATTGCCTCACCATCGAGATCCTCACAGACCACAGGACCTTAGAGTCCACTCTTCACAGGCAGAATGGGATTATGAAGGGGAAGAGGGTGCCTCCCCTTCTGATCACAGTGGCTCCCCTCGTTCAGAGCAAGAGGAAGGCAAAATTTACGATCGCAATCTTTCAGAGGAAGAAGATTCTTACCTGGATCAACCTTCCTCAGCATTGGTCTTCAAACCAGCCCGCTTCAAATCCTTGCTTAGCAAGGTCCTGGCAACTGCTAAGCTGTCCCCGGAGGAGGCATCCCCAGATCCCCAAGGGGAACCTTCCAGGCAAGGAGACTCCCTCTTCTCCAAGCCAGTGGTTTACACGGAGGTTTTGCTTTCTCCCAGCTTGTTCCTTGACCTGGTCAAGGAGCACTGCGCTTCCCCTTCTGCAGGTCCACGCCCATCATCCCTGGACAAGCGCTTCTACAATGTCAGTCACCTCTAGCCAATGCCCTTGCAGTGCCCTCAGTAGACACCCCAGTTGGTGGCATCATTTTCATCTTCTGGCACTCCTACCTAGCCTGAAGATGTACTTAAAGCAGAAGATAAGCGTTCTGAACAGACACTCAAACGCAACCACCAAGCAGCGGCTTGGGCTGTCAGGGCTTCTACCGCTGCATCCTTTTTTACAAGGGCATCTCTACGATGGCTGCATCAACTGCAGGACCGGTGGCCTTCCTCTGATCTTAGGTCCCACCAAGATCTCAACAAGATCATAGCAACGGCGGAATTCACCGCAGATGCCACCCTCAATTCTGCCACGTTTGCATCAAGAGCCATGGCTTCTTCGGTGGTGGCAAGGAGGCTTCTGTGGCTCCGAAGTTGGCAAGCAGAGTCACATCGCAAATGGAAGCTAGCTTCTGCCCCCTGCGCAGGAGACAAGTTCTTCGGTGACGCCCTGGAGCCTTATCTCATGGAAACCAGAGATAAGCGGAAAATTCTTTCCTCATTGGGGAAGAAAGCGGACTATCGCCCAGCTCCTTATCGCCCTCCTGCTTTTTGGGCTGAGAACACCTCCTGCTTTGTTCGGCCTCAGAGGGCATATTCCCAACGACAAGACCAACGCCCAGATGCCCCTGGCAGACAACAATCTTCTGCGGGTAAACGGCCTTTTCGAGGGGGAGGGGGTCGTTCCTTCCATCGCTCTAAGTAACTCTTCCCCACCCATCGGAGGTCGGCTAGCTTTCTTTGCCTCCAAATGGGAGGAGTCAATGACGGACGCCTGGGTGCTCAACACAGTTCAGTCAGGGCTAAAATTGGAGTTCTTATCGTCACCCCCAGAAAAAATTATTTGTCCCTTCTCACGGGATGGGTCAAAAAGAGCCCTTATGAATTCAGCCATCCAACACCTACTTGACATAAGGGCTATCCAACCAGTCCCTGCGCTCCACCAGGATCGGGGGTTTTACTCTAGGCTTTTCGTTGTTCCCAAAGCATTGGGGGTGGCGTGCCATCCTGGATCTCAAATTTCTCAATTAATTTGTCAAATACAGGCGTTTCAAAATGCAGACTCTGCATTCTATTTTAGAGAGCGTTCGGGAGGGTGACCTCCTCTCTTCCATTGATCTCACGGAGGCTTACCTTCACATTCCATCTGGCCGCATCATTGCCAGTTTCTCCGTTTCTGTTACCAGAAGGTCCACTACCAGTACCGGGCACTTCCATTTGGCCTTTTATCGGCTCCAAGGGTCTTCACAAAGGTTCTTGCAGCATTGGTAGCTTTGCTTCGTTCTGTTCCAGTGAGGATCCAATGCTACTTGGACGACATGCTGATCCTGTCCTCCAGCTTCCACTCTGGCCATCAGGACTTACAAAGTACCCTAGCCTGCCTCCAAAGTCATGGCTTTTCAGTCAACATCAAGAAGAACCATCTTTTTCCCATGACCAGATTGCTCCACTTGGGAGCAGTCATCGGTTTTCCTGTCTCCAGACCGTGGGAAAAGCCTTGCAGAGATCATCAGTCACATCCAGCACCAACAGACTGTTCCCTTATCTCTCCTGTCCAAGCTCCTGGGGAAGATGGTCTCCTGCATTGGCATCGTCCCATGGGCGAGGTTTCACTCCCGATCGCTCTAATGGTTCCTGCTCCCCTTTCAACGAGCAGGAACCAGTCACTCCTCAATCAGGGTCCTTCTCTCCTCTCAAGCCCAAAGGTCCCACAATTGGTGGATCTCCCCATCCCTATGGAAGGGTCTCCATTTCAGGGAACCACACAGGTTGGTTGTCACTACGGATGCCAGCCTCCTGGGTTGGGGCTCCCATATGGAGGGCCAGATAGCCCAAGGGGTGTGGTCCAGGTCAGACAGCATTGGTCCCATAAACTGGTTAGAACTCAGGGCTATCCTTCTGGCTCTCAAGCAGGTCAGAACATCAATAACCGGCTTCCATGTTCTTGTGTTGACGGACAACATGGCTGCAAAGGCCCACGTCAACCAACGGGGGGACGAGTTCCAGGGCCCTCATGAAGGAGGCGGAATGTATGGGGTTATGGGAAGAAAAACACTTGCTGTCGATCTCAGCAGATCACATCTCCAGAGTCGACAACTCCCAAGCCGACTGGCCGGAATTCAGTTGACCAGGCGGAATGGTCCATTTCCCCTTCCCTGTTCAAGGATCTCTCCCTCAGATTCGGCTCTCTGGTGGTGGATCTCTTCTCTACTCCTCAAAACGCCCAAGTCAACAGATTCTTCACCAGGTTTCCTTGCCAGGGAGCGGAGGGGACCAATGCTCTTTGGTGCAGATGGCCCACAGGTCTCCTCTACGCCTTTCCCCCTCTTCCCATCATTCCGGCACTCATACGGAAGCTGTTGGAGGAACGAGCGGAGCTAATTCTCCTGGCACCATATTGGCCACGGAGGCCTTGGTTTGCGGACCTCGTCAACCTGTTGGTGGCTCCACCTTGGAGGATACCAGCCCATTTGATCTCCCTGCACCAAGGAGCCCTGATCCATCCGGAGCCCCAGTGGCTCAAGTTGACCGTGTGGCGCTTGAGCAGCTGCGGCTAAGGGAGGCTAATCTTCCAGAGAAGGTTATCTTCACCAATCCGGCTTCTCGCAAACCTTCCACAAGTCGCATCTATGATGCCACTTGGAAGGTTTTCTCACAATGTGCCTCAAGGAAGGACTCTCTCCTACCTCCGCCCAGTTGGCTGAGGTTCTTGGATTCCTTCAGGATGGATTAGAGAAAGGTTTGGACCCCAATACCTTACGTCGCCAGGTCGCGGCTCTCCTTGGTCCTTTCATGGGATTCATTCCCTACCCTGGCCCATCATCCCTCTATCAAGAGATTTTTGAAAGGGGCTTCTAACCTTCACCCCCCTGTAGTGCACAGGTATCCTTCATGTGACCTTCACCTGGTCCTTGATGCCCTTACGAAGTCCCCCTTTGAGCCCCTCAGAACTGTCTCTCCCAATTCCTAACTTTTAAGGTAGTGTTCCTAGTTTCTATCACTTCGGCCAGGAGGGTGTCGGAAATAGCTGCCCTGTCTATCAGGCAAGATCTCTGCACCTTTCACGAGGATAGGGTAGTTGTCCATTTGGATCCCTCCTTTCTTCCAAAAGTGAACACCTTATTCCACAGATCCCAGGACATTGTCTTGCCTGACTTCTCTCCTGCCCCAAGCCATGACTTAGAGCGCAAGTGGCACTCTCTAGACATTCGAAGGGCCCTTAGAATCTACATCAAGCACACATCCCCTTTTAGATGGACAGAAGCCATGTTTGTTTCCTTTTCCCCTTCCCATTTGGGGAATAAGGCCTCTTCCCCTACTATTAGCAGGTGGGTCAGGGTGTGTATCATGCAGGCCTATAAGGCACTATCTCTACCGGTTCCACGGGGTCTAACGGTACACTCTACTAGAAGTGTGGCCACTTCAGCACCTGGACTACTCAGGCGTCCTTTGAAAAGATTTGCAGGGCCGCTACGTGGACTTCCCCATCTCCCTTCATCAGGCATTACTGGTTTGACTCCTTCGCCTCGGCGATGGCGGCCTTCGGCAGACGGGTTCTTCAGCAAGTGGTTCCACCATCGGAGTGATTGGCCAGATGAGGACCCGCCCGCGGACATGCAAGCTTTGGTATGTCCCAATCCTGGGCTCTCGATGCAGCATGGAGAGAATGGGCGTTGGTAAATTTACCTGTGAACGCCCTTTCTATCTATGCTGCGAAAGAGCCCAGCCCCTCCCTTGGTTTGTCCGGAGATGGTAAGGCTTATATGGTATCAGAGGTTTGCTTTCAGAGACATTTCTCAGTCTGTCAAGTATCTTCGCCAAAGCTGGGGTTTCTCCCAGGGGCTGGCTTTTATATACTAGTACAGACCCAGCTTAATGACGTCATAGGAAGCAGTCTACCCAATCCTGGGCTCTTTCGCAGCATAGATAGAAAGGGCGTTCACAGGTAAATTTACCAACGCCCATTGTCATGCCTAAGGCAGGTCTTGGTCATGGTTTTCTGGTTCTAAGGTCAGCATCTTAACTTAACCAAACTGGGTCCTCAAGCAATTGTAGCTAATGTTACTTAGAGATAAAAAAACTCAAAATAAATCCAAGATTAGAAGACATAACTTTACACTCTCTTATCCAATCTGCATGGCTATAGAAATCAGACATTCCATATAAAACCTAAGTCTAACAGGCATGTCTTAAATACCATTGATGATGAGACTTAATTGGCTGCCTATTATTTCTATCTGGATACTCTCCACAGTGCTTTTATTTCTGCTTCTTACTTGAATATCCTAGATTCTTAAATTTTTCTTTTGATATTCATAAATCTGGTTGCTGGATTAAGTTGAGATAAGTATATGACAAGAATTGATTGTCACTTGGTGCATTGAATTTAGGGTGAACAGAAATAGCAATACAAGAGAATTTACAGCATGATCAGTGAATGTAGCCCCATTTTTATACGCTTTAAAGGTTCATGTAGTCCAGCCTGTTCAGTGCTTTGGACTTGTCTGACTTCATGTACCTTGTAAAGCAGTGTATTAACAGTTGGTTGTTTCATTTTCCAGGCTGAGACACACCCTTGACCTTTGAATTGGATACTAGGTGTGTACTCTATCATAGGTAGATATAGGACACTAAATTTAAATGTAGTATTAAACTGGATTCAAGACCATATGTCCTTACATATTTAATATTTTTTTGTATTCTCATATTTTAAAAACTTGGTAGAATCTTCTGAAGGAATCTGGGGTCTGCTTCCAAGACCATATGTCATTCTAGGATTTCAGGCTAGAATTATGTCTAAGTGTGTTGAACAAGAACAAACTTTTTGTTATAAATATATTCTTTTTAATAAATTTTGTGTAGATTTAACTGTTTATCTTTTTTCTGTTTTTTAAAGATTGAAGTTCATGCTCCCCTAGGCACTCCAGTTGGATATGTTAAACAGACCTGGGATCCTTGTTTGCCAAAATTTGTAATCCAGAATGAAGCACGAGAAGATGTACTCAAAATTGTTGGGCCCTGTGTAGTCTGCAGCTGTTGTTCAGATATTGATTTTGAGGTGAATTAATACTAGAAGTTCAATTCTACTTTTTAAGAGATTAATCATGTTGTGTCTGATATAGGAAACCAGCCTTCCCATTTTATGGGACCTAGGATAAATCTTATAGTTCTTCTATATGGAACTAGCTCGATACTCGTGCTCTGCTACGAAACTATGTGGTTGGGCTTAGTTTTTGGGGAGGAAAATAAGGCAAAAAAATTCTGCTTCTGCCTACCAACATTAATCAGTATTCACCTGGCTACCATCCTGTAAGTGTTTGACAGAGTTGAGGGCTGTTTGAAAACTGAAACAATATTTGCTGTGCAAGCAAGAAGAGACAGCAAGGAGCCTGGGCAAGGCTTAGCTCAATTGTTCTGTACTAAAGCTGTTTGTTGCTGTGAAAGAAAAACTGAAACTCCTCTCCTTATGTTTTTCATTTGGAAGAGATTTCTTTTCAGGTGGGGAGGGGTAGTAGAACTTCGTAGCATCAGAGCCAGAAGTGGTATTCAGCAGGTTCTGACCAATTCTGGAGAACCGGAAGCAGAAATTTTAATAGTTCGGAGAACCAGCAAATACCACCTCTGACTGGAGATTTTACAGTATCCTGCCCCTGCCATGCCCAGCAGCAAGCCACGCCCACAGAACTGGTAGTAAAAATATTTGAATCCCACCACTGATCAGAATGTGTTAATAATAATATATGAAATATTAATGCTCTGATGGTCATTTCAAAAAATCCTTTCTTACCGAAAACCTAGAAACCAAGAGGAACATACGTGCCAAATTTCAGGTTTGTAGGCTTTACACTTTTGGAGATTTTGTGATGATGCAAGAGTGATATTTCGCTTTTATATATATGTAGATTATTACTAGTTTAAGGGAAATTTCCAGTGCAAGAAAAAAAAATTACAGATAGAATGAGTTGTATCTTCTTTTTAATAAAAATGGAATGAGGAACAAGGAATTTTTTTAAAGTTTTCTGAATGTTAGATTCTAACTTGTTTTAGAATATCTTATTAGTACTGTTTTAATAATATTGTAAATATTTCCTATGACTATTGCATATTGATTTGATTTCCTAAGATATTTTTGTTTTCATTTTTATTTTATTACACTATTTTCTTCATATGAAATAGTTATATCTGCTTCAAGATACTTGAGTTTTCTACATTATAATTTTTTTCTGTATTTTCTTCTGAACTAGGTATTATCTTTAGATGGGAACAATGTTGGAAAAATTTCCAAACAGTGGACTGGTTTTGTGAGGGAAGCTTTTACAGATGCTGACAACTTTGGAATCCAGTTTCCAATGGATCTTGATGTAAAAATAAAAGCTGTGATGCTTGGAGCTTGCTTCCTTATAGTAAGTATAATATTCTCAGATACTGTATTATTCACTAATTGTATAATTCAGTTATAGAGTTTTTAGTGCAATACATCAGTAGAGTTCCTAATGGAATCTACTATAGCTTGAACTGAGTTTCTTTTTGAACCATCAGGAAAATTGCTAAGTTTTTTTGTCTACTAGAGAAGGTTATCTAATTACCTCAAGTGTTAAATTTGCTAGCCAGCTCTGGAAAGAAACTTCCAAATTTCCAAAGGACACTGGTTTAGATACAATTCTTAAGCCTATGGAATAGACTGCCAAAAGAGTTGCAATTTTAAGGATGGAAGCAGTACATGTTGTGTAGTCTTCTCTATACTTTCCAGACTGAACTCCCTTTAGATTAGTGATATTGGAATCTGTAGCCCCAATAATTCCTCAGGTTTGGAGAAGTTATACCACAGTACGTCGATTTCAATGAATCTCACCGTAAGGATTTTCTCATTAAAAGAAAACTATTGACTAAAATAGAAGAACATCTGAATTTTAGCAAGCAATTTACTTAATTATTCCATTTGTTTTTCTTCTCAATAGGATTTCATGTTTTTTGAACACACAGGACAAAATCGGCAACAACGTGCTGGGGTGTGGTAACAGAGTACAATCTTCATTGTAGGAATTTCCAGTGAAGTAGTTTCATCGTTTTTATTTTCAGTGGACGTCTTTTATAAGACATTTTCAATAGACACTCTTTTTCTTTTGACATTATGTTATGGCTTTTACATCAGTAAGATATCAAACTACTTCTAAATTATGAAGGCTATTTTAGAATAAATAATTATGTATAGTGACATTGAAGTGATTAAACATATTTATATTAAAAGATACACACACACATCTTCAACATTCTTTCAAATAGTGTTAATGTGAAACTTTGTACTGTAACTTGAAGTAATAATCAAATTTATATTTTGTACATAGTGAATATATAAAGTGATTTTTTAAAGTAAAGTTTTTGTGCTTTGAATATTTCTTAGGATAGTTCATGTTTTCCATTACAATACACATTGAATTTGATAGTGTCTAAGACTAAATAGATATGTTTTACTTATGTGTGCAGAAATAAAAATCATGTTCCAGGAAGAATATCATTTTTACAACTGATTTTGTTTACATTTTTATAACTATTTTGCAAACAGAGTTGGAGTATGTCTATAGTACAGTATTGTAATAATATGAATTTACTGTATTTTTTGAGTTCTCTCTTCATAATTTTTCAATAGCAGTAACTGTGAGAGGGATCTTGTAGTCTTAGTGGACAACCAGCTAAATATGAGCCAGCAGTGTGCAGCAGCAGCCAAAAAAGCTAATGCAATCCTAAGTTGTATTAACAGAGGGATATAATCAAGATCAAGGGAAGTACTAATATCACTCTATAAAGTCTTAGTAAGACCACATCCAGTTTTGGTCATCACATTATAAAAAAGATGTTGAGTCTCTAGAAAAAGTACAGAGAAGAGCAACCAGGATGATTAGGGGACTGGAGGCTAAAACATATGAAGAACAGTTACAGGAACTGGACTTGGCTAGTCTAGTAAAGAGAAGGACCAGGGGAGACATGATAGCAGTCTTCCAATATTTGAGGGGCTGCTACAGAGAGGAGGGAGTCAAGCTATTTTCTAAAGTGCCTGTAGGCCAGACAAGGAATAATGGATGGAAACTGAACAAAGAGAGATTTAACCTGGAAATAAGGAGAAACTTTCTGACAGTGAGAACAATCAACCAATGGAACAGCTTGCCCTCAGAAGTTTTGGGAGCGCCATCACTTGAGACTTTCAAGAAGAGATTGGACTGCAATTTTTCAGAAATGGTGTAGGGTCTCCCGCTTGGGTGGGGGGTTGGACTAGATAACCTACAAGGTCCCTTCCAACTATGATTATCTCTTATTTGTTAAATAATCAATCCTGTGGCAACTCTTGTTCAGACTAGGAGGAAAGCTCCAAATCAGTTGCTTAATCAATTTTTTTCCTTCCTTTCATTTTCTCTTTCTCACTCTCTTTGTTATTATTTACCACTTCTTTTGCTCCCACACATTTTATTTATTGTTACTTATTTATTTTACAGATTTATAGGCTGTTCCAATTTTGAGTGAGTTAGTATATATGTTACCTGTACTAGCACAATTTTTGCTTCAGGACAGAAATTTCCATAAAGGAGAAAATCTGGTTTTTATGATATTTTTATTGCCAAAGGCTGTTGGTTTCTCTACATCATCATGATTGTGTAATACTTTGTGTAAACTGACTGGTAACACAAGAGAAAATAGCATTTATTGCTGATCTGTAGATTGACAACTATGACCCAGGAAATCTTTTTTGGAAACAAGAATTGAAGCAATTCTTAGAAGGAGAATTCCTTGTGACAGGTCAGTACTTTCTGCAGGTTGAAATAATTACACTTTTGATAGCTTCCAGAGAAAGTCTTAGTTATTTATAATTATTATGAAGTGACAAGAGAGAATAATCCTTGTGATAACATATCTGTAATATTGCAACGTTGCATTTCATGAGAGAAATATACAATAATCTATTTAGGGAGGAATGGAATAATCTTCAAATATGTAACTATGTCTTTTGCAGTCCAGGCTTCAACAAAGATCCAGTCTTTGGGGATAAAAATGTAATTTCTTTTCAGATGCAATTAAAAACCACAGAAATCAGAATTTTCTTGTTTTGCCTGTTAGTTAGTGCAAAAAGTGACAAGGTCTCATCATTTTATTTAAAAATCCATTTTATATAAATTATTATAAAGTGTGATCTTTAAAGCATTAATTCTGCTAGGTTCTGTACAGTAAATCAGCCTATGATTTCTAAACATCGAAAACTAAAACTATGAATAATACATTTATTCAGGGGTGGGATTCAAATTTTCTAACGATCAGTTCTGTGGGCTTGGCTTAGTCAGTGGGCGTGGCTTGGTGGTCATGTTATTGGCTGGGCGTGGCCAACTCAATATTAGTCACATTGAGGCACGCATCTCCTCGTCTGGCCTTTCATGACTGTGGGGATGCTGCAACAGTCATAAGTGTGAAAAATTGTCATAAGTCACTTTTTTCAGTGCCATTGTAATTTTGAATGGTCATTTCACACAAGCAAAGTACCAGCAAAGAAGGGAAAAATAATCCAGAGAAGTTCCTGAGACAGGAAGTCTAGTCCTGCCAAGAATGTAATAAGGGTTAATGGAAAGGCAGTTTCTGTCAGCAACACCAGAATGTTTCCTTCCTGCCTTCTTTACAGGATTAATTTCTTCTAATAACCAGTTCTCCGAACTGCTTAGAATGTTAACAATCAGTTCTAGTGAATAGGTGCAAACTGGTAGAATCCCACCTTTGCATTTATTCATATTCAATTTATTAACTTGGAAAAACTAACAATAAACAATTGAGAAGTTATGTGGCATGTATCACAAATAATATTTAATACTTTTATAAACAATATTTAATCCTGAAGAACACTTATTATTATTATTATTATTATCATCATTATTATCATTATCATCATCATCATCATTATCATCATTATTATTATTATTTAAATTTCTATACCGCCTCCTCTCCCAAAAAAGGGACTCGGGGCGGTGCACAGCCAACTAAAAACAAACAATATATACAATTAAAAAACAAAACAATTCCATCAGAGGCTGAAATACGAATTAATATAAAACTAATACAAATTTAAAATTTAAAAAATTTAAAAACCTAGTTATTAAAAACCCCAAAAATTGTTATTGGGCTAGGCCGGCCTATTGAAAAAACAGGGTCTTTACTGCGCATCAGAAGGTCTGAATGTCGGTAATGGCCCGTATCTCCGGGGGCAAATCATTCCACAGGGAGGGGGCCCCCACAGAGAAGGCCCGCACCCTCGGGGCTGCAAACCAGCAAGGACCAGGTGGCGGAACCCCGAGGAGGCCAACCCTGTGGGAGCGCACTGGGCAGCGGGAGGCTATTGATGGCAGCAGGCGGTCCCTTAAGTACCCAGGTCCCAAGCCATGGAGCGCTTTAAAAACGATCAATACCACCTTGAATTGGATCTGGAAGGCCACAGGAAGCCAATGCAGCACGCGCAGAAGCGGTGTTACATGGGAGCTCTGAGGGCTCCCAAGATCACCCGCGCGGCCGCATTCTGGACCAACTGCAGCCTCCGGACACTCTTCAAAGGGAGCCCTATATAGAGAGCGTTGCAATAGTCCAAGCGGGAGATGATGAGGGCAGAAGTGACTGTGCGAAGTGCGTCCAGATCCAGAAAGGACTGCAACTCGTAAATCAGATGAATCTGACAAAAGGCCCCCCTGGCGACGGCCGTAATGTGATCTTCTAAAGACAGCCGTACGTCCAGGAGGACACCTAGATTGCGAGCCCTTTCCATGGGGGTCAAAATTTCTCCCCCCACGGCCAGCAATGGAATAAGCTGGCTATATCTGGGCGCAGGAAACCACAGCCACTCGGTTTTGGTCAGGTTGAGACGAAGTGTGACCAACACTTGATGGTAGCTGTTTCAATTCTAATGGGAGATGTGTGACCAACACTTGATGACTGGCTGTTTCAATTCTAATGGGAGATGATCAAACTTAAGAGATGTTTTCTCTTAAGAGTATGTAAAAATGTACCAAGTTATGAGAAAAACATAGGCTTATCTGTCCCTATTTGCATTTTTTTCTGAGTGATTTCAGATATTGAGAGAGGAGAAGACAATATTTACAAAACATGGAACTTTCTATTTGCTTATTTAAAAGATGTACATACACTTTTCTTTAAAAAACTTGGGCAAATTTTAAATAATTCTGCTAAAATTCAATTTCATAGAAGACGTGGGCTACAAACAAGCCTTCTCTGCCCTTGCCACTACCCTTTGGAACAGCGTACTTCCAAAGTTGAAATTGGACTCCACTTTTCTGGCCTTCATAAAGAGTATTAAGTACTTGCTGTGCCAATTGGCATGGGAATCAAAGGAAATGCTGGGTATGGTTGGTGGTGTGAGGATCTACCTTTTTAACTTTTAATACTGTAATCCTATCTTTTAATTTTGTTTTTAACTTGATTCTTTTTTTTAATGATGATAAAGTATTTCCATTATAAGCCACCAAGATCACTTAAGTGAGATGGGCAGTATCAAAATGTGAGGAATGAATGGGTGGATTGTGGATGGATGAATGAATGAATACAATATTCAAATCTATATGAAAGAAATCAGATTTTTCTGATTATGCAATTGAAGTTCAATTCACTGCTTAAGAGAAAATACGGGTAGTTCTTGACATATGACCATAATGGAACCTTTTGGCTTCTAGGTGCTCACTAAGAAATGATTTTTCAAAATAACCATCAGAGCATTAGTATTTCATATATTACTATTAACACGCTCTGATGCTAAAGAGTTCTACTCCCCCTCCCCACTTGAAAAGAAATCTCTTCCAAATGCAAAACACAAGCAGAGGAGAGGAGTTTCAATTTCAGTTTTAGTTTCACAGCACCAAGCAGCTTTAGTACGGAACAGTTGAGCTAAGCCATGCCCAAGGCTCCTTGCTGTCTCCTTCTTGCTCACACAGCAAATACTGTTTCAGTTTCCAAACAGCACTCAACACTCTCACATACCAACAGGACACTAATTAGATGAATATCAATGGATGCTGGTAGGCAGAGACATAATTCCCCCGCTTATTTTCCTCCCCAAAAACTAAGCCCAACCACATAGTTTTGTAGCAAAGGATGGGTATCAAGCTAGTAAAATAATAAAATACATTTAAAAAAATAACTTTTCTTTTTTATAGTATCTGTGCCATGGTTGCATGGTAAATGTCAGGTCTGAAAAATGTCAGGTCTGTTATTATGGTGTGTCATGACATGTAAATAATGTATTTTGTGATTTGATGTTGACTGGATAATGGATGTCTAAAAAAATGAAGATATTTGTGTCTTAAATCCCTTTTTTGGCATTATGGCAGAATCAAAACTGTAAGATCTGAGATTGCTAGAGCATACTCAGCACTAATAGACACTGTCTGTTATTTGATTATAGTTTCATGCGGATACCATATAAAAGTCAGGATGGTACATATTTCCCCCTTTTCACTGAAAAATGAAATATTTTGGATTGAAAAGAGATGGTTTTCCACACCTTAATACATCTCATTGTTATTTCTGACGTAGACTGCTTTCAAATAAATTGGTTTGTATGGTTACCCATAACTTAAGAGGAAATTCCAAGTTATGTAACAAAGAATGTGAAAATGATGTTTACTGTTTCATTAAGCAAAACTCAACCCTGGAAGCTATCTGCAATCATGTACTGTAATGAATAAAGAAATCAGGGCATGACAGGAGCATTATATAATTTTCCATAAATAACAACTGCATTGTCTTTAAAATGCCCTGTGCCTACTTTTAGAACACAAGCCTTTAGGTCTTCCCAAGAATATTACAAGTAGAAGAAAAGGTGGGTCTTTTGCAGGGCACGAAGATAACCATCAACAGGTGGACAACATACTCGGAAGTCCTATTCTTGTCTCAGCCGGATTGTGTTCCCATATCTTTCAGTCCCTTTCATACCTGGTTACTTGGTTCCCGCCCTTCCTCTGCCCCTCCTTGTTCTCCATCCGTGAAAAAGAAAAGCGGTTGCGGTCGCTGGTACAGCGCAGCATTTTAAGCTGTAAAGAAACGAAGCCGAGGTAAGCATCCCTTCCACTGCGGCCGAAACTATCTTATCACTTAAATTGGATTTTCACTTGCTTTCGAAACATAAGTTCTCTCTTCCTTTCTGACATTATCTTAGAGAAAAGGAAACGGGAAAGTAACTTAAGCTTAGCTCGCAGGACTAATTAAACCGGTTTCTTCCTCTAAGATGCGGGTTTCCAGACGCTTCTTCCTCTCCCGAAAGAGATGAAGTAGTTATAGTAGTAGTACTGGGGTTTATTCGTGTCCCGTTTACTGTTTATAGTTCTGTCTAGTAAATCTTTATTTTCGCGTCACAGGCAGGGCGCTTGAAATCAGTGCACTAAAGGGGCTAATTTACCCAGACACTTTTTTTTGCAGGATCCAATCAGTCACTAGGATCACAGGTTTAATTTCTCAAGCTTTCGGACTCATGCTGGAGCCCGTCCTGTGGGAACTTAATCTCATCCTGCTAGAAAATTCTGCTTCCTTCATCACGAGTCCGAAAGCTCGGAAGACTAAAGCTCTGGTCCCAGTGACAGACCCAGATTGGATTCTGCAACTTTATCTATCTGTTGCCGAGAGCTTCGACATCTCAGTTTTACTGGAATCTTTATGGCCTAAAGATGAGGAAGATTATTGCAACATTATCCCGAGACACCTATATTTGTCTTACATTCGTTAGCCACTTTTTTCCTCCACCCCAGGCTATAAAACACTTGGAATTTATTTCCAGCTATGGTGGGTAGCCTATGTACCTCCAGAGATTTAGGGGGGGGGGGAGGAGTCAGCATCCGTCAGCCTCAGTACATGTATCATTGGATGAGGGTGATAGTATTTGAATGCATCAGCATATCCAGAATCGTTGGCTCTTTTAACCTTAAAGTTGAAGGTGAGTGCGGTTTTTTTTTTATTGGTTTGTGTGCTGTTTTTAGAAGAGAAAAAGTGGACGTTGCCTAGTAAGGAACTTCGTGAAGGAAAATAAATTAATTGGCCTGTATTTGATATGTTCAGTCTCAGTTCCCCTTTTGCAATTATTGTGAATGGTTTGGGGAAGGACTTGCTGTTTCTTGGGAATGGGGTAGCGGTGTCCTTTTATGCATCTCAGGTGAGTGCAATTCATGGAATAAATTAATCACAATTTTCCCCTTGTATATTAGCAATGGGATGTGCAGACTAATAAATTATGACTTCACATTTTGCTTGCCTTATAAATGTCACTAAATTATTGACTTTTGTATTGATTTTCCTTAGGATTAGAATTCTTGACTGGGATACTTAACTAATACAACTGAGTGAAAGAGAGGTAGCTAATGCTTCTGGATTTCTTGGATTACAATTTCTAGAAAACCAACACCAAATGGACAATGCTCAACTTTCTGTAGCTATGATGTTCAGAAGGTCTTTTTTCCCCCTCCTCCTCCCCTAAAAAAGTGCAATACATGATCACCAAAACTTTACTCAGACTTACACTATTAGAGTAGCTGTTGCAGACTGAAAACCTTTTCACTGTTCTTTTGTTGACTCATAACTGAAGTCTTTAAGAATTATTCTTACCTGGTGTTTTGAGTAGTATCTACTGTATCTGCTGGACAGCATTCTCTTTTAATTTTTCACCATGCTTTTGTATCATTAGCCACACCCTGGTTTACTGAATTAACTCTATTGAACAATGCATTGAACCTGAAAGGGATCGTATGTTATCTCAGCTACAAAACTAGCTAGCAACATTTAAGCCTTGCATGTTCTGCAAAATGAGTTCTTATGGAAAATCTGGTTCATTTCTAATTTGACTCCGGGTTTTAATTCTAATGCTTCCAGAAGCTCCCAGCCTGGGAAAGGAATCATTGAAAACATCTAATAGCAGATGCCTCCCACCTTTTGGAGAATTGTTGTTAGTTGTGAAGTCGTGTCTGACTCATTGCGACCCCATGGACAATGTTCCTATAGGCTTCCTGTCCTCCGCCATCTTCTGGAGTCCATTTAAGCTCATACTTTAAGCTCTACTGTTTCAGTGATTCCATCCAGCCACCTCATTCTCTGTGATCCCCTTCTTCTATTGCCCTCAATCTTTGGAGAATTACTACCTATCATTCTTGCAACATGACTCATTGTGACCCACTGACAGCTTTGTGTCAGAAGTGTATCAGAATTGCCCTTTAATGCTAGACTTAACTCTTATTGGGTTATGCAAAGCTTTATTGGCAAAACAAAAAAAGGAAACTGTGTATAAGAGAAACGTAGACTAAAATAGAATAATATTGTAGGGACAAAATAACTCAATTTCATCCTAATGAAGCATGGAAGAGTTTGAAATTGAGCATCAGTTGCTTACATAAAGAAAAGAATGGAAATTTCTAAAAACAGATGGTCCTTGATTTACAATAGTTCATTTAGTGACCATTCAAAGTTACAACAACACTTGACATGATCATTTTACACACTTGTGCAGTATCCCCATAGTGATGTGATTTATATAGATACTTGACAACTGATTCATATTTATGAATTTGCAATCTGCAGTGTCCCAAGCTCATGTGATTCCCCCTTTCCAACCTTCTAATAAATAAAGTCAATGGGAAAGCCAGATTCACTTAACAACCATGTTACTAACTTAACTACAGTGATTTACTTAACAACTGTGGCAAAAAAAGGTTGTACAATGGGGCAAGGCTCACTTAACAACTGCCTTGCTCAGCCACAGAAATCTTGGACTCAATTGTGGTCCTATGTCAAGGACTACCTATAAAAACAAGGGTGGGTATAACAGTATGACGGCTTAGAAGGCCTCTTCCACTTTAATGGATAAAAAAGAGATGTCTAAAAGAGATGTTATCTAGAATACTGGGCGCCAAGCTTTTGGACCTCAGGGACTGCCAAATACACTTTTAAATCCCGAGGCCCACTAATACAATTTTTTAAAAAATAGATAATATATTTAATATAAAATTTTTATTTTTAAATTTATATTTAATATTAAAAATCATTTTTAAATATATATATATATAAATGCTTATATAATTATAACAAAATCGTACATGCTTAATCATAACTGTGGGGCAGAGCGAAGGGAAAGGGGAAGCCTCTCTCATCCTTAGTGGGGAAAGAGGGAGGATTTAAGAAGCCACATGGTACCTGGAGGCTGGGAAGATCTGGATAGGGAGGAACCGGCTCCCTTTCAAATGGAAGAAAAGCAGAGCCACCCCAGTCTGGTTTCCTGTCATTTCATATCTCCCCCAAATAAGAGGAAACCTCTCCCTTCTTTGCCAGGTGTGGCTGCCTGGAGTTGGAGGGGGGAAGGAGGTCCAGGCTGGAAGCGCCGAGGAAGATGGGCTCCTAATAACCAGGCAACACCTCCCCCTTCGGCTTCCATACAAAAAGAGGACTCCCCAAAGCTATGCTCCAGGTTTCTCCTGCTGCTTCTAAGCAGAGAAGGAGCACTCCTTGTGTGGAGGCCGAAGGAGGGTGGGTGTTGAGTCCAGAAAAGCTTGAGCTCTCGCTTGCACAAATAGCTAGTTATTAGGAGCTCGTCTTCCTTGGCACTCTTTTGGTCTGGGCATTTGGTCTCCCCCCTCTCCGCCAAAGGAAAGCCAGCCAGACTTCTCCTTCCCTCCTACCCTTCCCCCTGCTCCCTTCCTCCCACTCAATCCTACTTCGGGACAGAGGAGAGCATGCTGGAAATGTGTGTTGGCATTTCCAACATGCATTTCTCCGGTGTTTGCCTGCAATTCTTCGCATTCCTCTAGGCTTGCTGAGGTGGGAGAGCACCCCTGATGTCTCTGCTGACCCCCCATGGCCCCAGCCGTCGCTGCATAGAAAAAGAAAGCAAGCAGAAACATATTATAGGGCCTGGTATGCCTGGTATGAGTGGTTTAGAAATAAAAAGAAAATAAAATGGCAATTAGGAAAAGAATGAGAGAATATGTAAATATGTAAATATATCATGGAGAAGATTGAGATGCAAGGATAAAAAATATTAATTTATAGTAAGAATAAGATGCAATGGTAAAGGAATAAGTAAACACATACTGAAAAATGTGAAGAAATAAAAAAGATGTCTTGATGTTGATAATAATATATAAAGTTTTGTTTTATGTTTCTAAATTTAGAAAATTAATAAAATTTATTTTTTTAAAAAAAAAAAAGAAACATACCTTTTGCTGGGGCGAAACAGCTGACATTGGGAAAGGCAACAGAAAGTGGCTCTTTTCAAAGGCGGCCTTTGCCTTCCTCAATCTCAGCTCTTTTGCCCCAATGAGAACTATGTTTTTGCTTGCTTTTCCTGTGCTTTTCCCAGGCAGCAATGGCTGGGCCCATGGGGGGAAGGGCAGCAGAGCAGAGGGACGATAGGGATGAGAAAACTGATGCCAACGCCAACACCTCATTCTGGACCTCTGAACTGGATGGTGAGCGCAGACTTGCCCAGTCCACCCCTCCCACCACTACCAGCTGGTACTTTTCCTGCCCCGGGCCATTCCTACAGCCCCCAGCCATCGAGGAAGAGCCCAGGCCAGGAGAGGGAGCGCCGCACAAATACAAGTAGTGCGGTGTTCTTGCACCTTCCAGCCATCTCCATCACCATTTCATCCTGCCTGTGCCGCAAGCCCCTCTTGCTGCAACAGCACCATTATCTCATCCTGGCAGTCAGGGCTGCACTGCTTTTTGCAGGTTTGCGCTCAGCCAAAGGGGGAAGCAGTGAGTGGGTGAGCCATGTGGGCGGCACAGCCATGTTTGGGGGGGTGCTTTGGGGGGGACATTTCTCTGCAGCCCATCAACATTTTCTCATGGACCACCAGTGGCAACCACTGATCTAGAAAGGTGTCCACTGGGAATAGAGATTTTCCCACCCCGTTTTTAGTATCAATACTTTTATTAGAGCCAACTGCATTTTTAAATTAAGAAACATAATAAAGCCCTTGTATGATCATCACATTTGGATTTACTTCTTATCTATACTTTTTTGTTGCTGCTTTTTAAATCTACAACATTGCTTTAACTGTGGTCATTGGTGATATGTAGAATTTGCATTTAGCCTGTGGGAGAAAAACTCAGGAACCTTTGGACTAGTTTACAATGCTGCTAGAGGCATGTTGAACTAATAGGTTATTTTGGATTTCTATCAATTAAACGGGGTATTTTAAAATATAGCCAATCCCACTTTGTGTTCCAACAGACCACTCATATTAGATTATTTAAGATGAATTCATCAAAATCTTCCAAAGAAGAATATAGAATTAATCAGCACTGAATCTTAGAATGCAATATTGCAGGCTAACTCTGTGCACAGCCAGAAATTTAATCCTTACTGGCTCAAGGTTGACCAAGACTTCCATTCTTCTAAGGTCAGTAAAAGAAAGACCCAGTTTGTTGGGGACAAAATGCTGACTCTGTAAACTGCTTAGACATGGCTGAAAAGCACTATGAAGTGATATATAAGTCTAAGTGCTATTGCTATTGTTTTCTTATGCCATCTCCTTGTCTCACAATATTGGTCTTTTATTGCCTATATTCCATATTTATTTATTTATGTATTTATGTATTTATTTATTTATTTATTTATTAAATAGTTTTGTATATCGCCCTTCTCCCGAAGGACTCAGAGCAGTGAACAGCCAACTAAAATATATTATAAATTACAGATTACAAGATTAAAAGAGATTAAATTATGAGGCTGCCGTTAAAAGAGTTAAAACCCCTGATTAAAAATCAGCTAAAATTACCATATCCCAACCAAAATCAGTTCTAAAACCCCTCATTTAAAATCCCATTTGAAGTCAGCCCAGGCCGGCCTGCTCAAAGAGCCAGGTTTTCAGATCACGTCTGAACGCCCTGAGGTCAGTGGTTGTCCGTAGCCCTGGGGGCAGCTCATTCCAAAGGGTGGGTGCCCCCACGGAGAAGGCCCTATTCCTTGGGTCACCAGGCGGCACATAGATGCCATTGGGACCCGAAGGAGACCCTCTCTGTGGGAGCGCACTGGTCGGTGAGAGACTACTGCCAGAATGTGGTCTTGTAAATATCCTGGTCCGATGCCATGGAGCGCTTTAAAGGCCAAAACCAATACTTTAAAGCGAACCTGGAAGGCTACCGGCAACTAATGCAGCTCGCGCAGGAGAGGCGTCTTATGGGAATATCTCGACGCCCACATAACCACCTGCGCGGCCGCATTTTGCACCAGTTGGAGCCTCCGGGTGCTCCCCGCAGGGAGCCCCATGTAGAGGGCATTATAGTAGTCCAGGCGGGACGTGACCAGGGCGTGGGTGACCGTGCATAAGGCGTCCCGATCAAGAAAGGGCCGCATCTGGTGTATCAGGCGAACCTGATAAAAAGCCCCCCTGGAGACGGCCGTGATATGATCTTCCAAAGACAGCCCTACATCCAGGAGGACACCAAGATTGTGAGTCCTTTCTGTGGGGGTCAAGATCTCATCCCTAATAGCCAGCGACAGAGTCAGCTGACTATATCGGGTCGCCGGAAACCACAGCCACTCAGTCTTGGAAGGGTTGAGTCGAAGCCTGTTCCCACCCATCCAGTTCTGCACAGCCTCCAGGCAACGGGCCATAACCTCCACAGCATTGTTGGAGTGGTTTGGGGTGGAGATGTAAATCTGAGTGTCATCAGCATAAAGATGACATTTCACCCCAAAACCACGGATGATCTCTCCCAGTGGCTTCACATAAATGTTGAACAGAAGAGGGGAGAGGACCGACCCCTGAGGCACCCCACAAACAAGGGGCCTAGGGGTGGACCTCTCCCCCCCGTCAACACAAATTGCGAGCGGTCTGAGAGGAAGGAGGAGAACCACCACAAAATGGTGCCTCCAATTCCCAACCGCTGCAATAGGATACTATGATCGATAGTATCAAAAGCCACTGATAGATCTAATAGGACCAGGACAGAGGAATAATCTCTGACACGGGCCCTCCAGAGATCATCAACCAACGCGACCAATGCTGTTTCGGTGCTGTACCTGGGCCTGAAGCCCGATTGGAACGGATCTAGATAGATTGCTTCCTCCAGGTACTGAGGGAGCTGACGCGCCACCACACTCTCAACAACCTTTGCCATAAAGGGGAGGTTGGAGACAGGACGATAGTTGTTTAAAAGAGCCAGATCCAGGGAAGGTTTCTTGAGGAGGGGTCGCACCACTGCCGTTTTCAGGGTGGTAGGGAGCACCCCCTCCATCAACGAAGTGTTGATAATCCCCTGGAGCCAGCCTCGTGTCACCTCCCTGGAGGTAGAAACCAGCCAGGAGGGGCACGGGTCCAGTAAACATATGATGGCATTCAGCCTCCCCAGCAATCTGTCCACACCCTCACAGGATCGAATTCCTCCCAAATAACCATCTCAAGACTTGCCCCAGACACCTCCCCCAGGACCACCCAACTGGAGTCCAGCCCACCCCGAATCTGAGTGATTTTATCATGCAGAAATCGGGAAAACTCTTCTGCCCTACCCTGCAAGAGGTCCTCCCGCACTCTCGGCTCAAGCAGAGAGCGGGTTACTCTAAACAGAGTGGCAGGCCGATTTTCTGCCGATGCAATAAGGGCAGAGAAATGCGAACATTTCGCCGCCTCTATCACTACTAGGTAGGTCCTAATATAAGACCTCACCTGTGTCCGGTCAGACTCAGCGCAACTGGTCCTCCAGATGCCCTCCAGATGCCTTTTCCAGCACTTCATCTCCCTCAGCTCCTCCGTAAACCACGGAGCTAAATGGGATCTGTGCCGAGTCAGAGGTCGCAAAGGCACAACTCGGTCCAGAGCCTCAGCGGCCAACCTATCCCAGGTGGCCACCAAGTCTTCGGCCGAGTTATAAGCCAGAGTTTCAGGAAATGGCCCAAGCTCCGTCTGGAACCATTCAGGATCCATCAGGCACCTGGGGCGGAACCATCTCCTTGGTTCCGCCTCCCTGCGATGGGGGGTGGCGGCACAGAAGTCAAGTCTAAGAAGAGAATGATCGGACCATGACAAGGGCTTTATGACTAGATCCCCAGAACAATTATTCAACCACTGACCAGAGGCAAAAATCAGGTCCAGTGTGTGTCTCCCCATGTGAGTGGGGCCAGAAACTAATTAGGTCAGGTCCATGGCCGTCATGGAAGCCAGAAACTCCCGAGCCACCCCAGAGGTTTCCCCGAGCGAAGACAGGTTGAAATCACCCATGATTAAAAGCCTAGGGGTCTCAACCGCCAGCCCGGCTATCACCTCGAGGAGCCCGGGCAGGGCCAATGATATGTGGCAGGGAGCCAGGTATGTTATCAAAAAGCCTATGAAACAGCCCCAGAGATTAAGTTATCTGAATGATGATTAAAATTCAATTTTAGTGACTATAAGAGCTGATGTCTAGAAATTTTTAATTCACAATAAAACCTTTATCTTCTCTCAAATTTATATAAGGAAATTAGGAATACATTGTCTTCTACCTAGGGAAAAACCTGTCAGGTGAAAATGATCGTTCCCCCTGATCCAAGAGCCCAGTGACACCTTGAGCTCAGATCCCTTGGTGAAAGTCTCATGATTAACTCCCCCATTAATTTCACCTGGGAAAGATTTGAAAAATTATAGGAAAAGGGCATGACACTTCTTCATACAAATTAATGCTGGATTATCAACTCCATACCCTCTCCCCAGGAATACTACTAAATATCTTTTTCAAAAATAAGCTTATCTGACAAGTAAATGAATGAAAAAAGGACCACTTAAGACCTACATTAGATATTTGGCTTGGCTTCAAAGACTTTCCCATGGAGAACAAGCTACAGGACACTAATGAGTAATTATCCAAACATGAGTTAAAATTCTAAGTTATGATTTAGATTTTTCTTTGGCTGTTTTTTTGTCTGTAAGAATTTGGCCACTGACGTTCAAAAATCAATATGCAAATCCAGACAATGTGTGTGGATTTATAAAATTGGAAAATCATAACATAGCATGATCTACTATTGTGGAGGATAGAAATTAGTGGAAATACACACATGACAAAAATGTAGTGCTCTTTATAATGTAGAAAATTGACATGTTTATAGTTCATGGTGTATGAACAAAAAATGAAGAAAAGCTCTGTACATCCCTGAAAATGACTTTGGGGAGTAAGATGGAACTTACACAAACTTAGAATTAAAGCAGCTCATGTTCTTTTCAGAAGTTTTAAAAAGTAGCTGTTTTAAGGAGCAGCAGTGCAATGTTGTATTTGTGCAAATTCAGAAGTACTTTGTCCCAATGTTTATTTTTTAAAGAGAACTCAGTACTGCTAAATAAGGTAAAAAGTCATCTGAGTAGAATCAGCCTTCATTACAAAAGGTCTTGCCAAATATAACATTTGATTTTGCTACTGGTTCTTGGAGGTGTCTTTTTTTTTTTTTTTCCAGAATGACTTGAAGACATAATCAAGAAAAATGGAGTGTAAGTAAAATTTAACTACTTTTAAAATTGGAAATATTTTTTGTGTGAATCATCAATGTATCTGTCCTCCATATTTTTCTGTCTTTACAAGTAGCCCTCGACTTTTGAGAAAATTTGAAACCAAAATTTCTAGTGCTAAGCAAGGTAGTTGTTCAGTGCACCAGTTTTGTACCGGTTCATGAACTTTTTGCCATAATTATTAAGTGAATCAATGCAGTTATTTTATTTTATTTTATTTTATTTTATTTTATTTTATTTTATTTTATTTTATTTTATTTTATTTTATTTTATTTTATTTTATTTTATTTTATTTTATTTTATTTATTTGATTTGTCAATCACTTACAAGATATAGGTATAAGAATAAACATAGTTTTGAATACATGAGATTATAAGAAAAATAAAAAGAAACAATAGGACAGGGATGGTAGGCACGATTGGTACACTTATACACGCCCTCTACAGGCCTCTTAGGAGGGGACTGAGGTCAATAGTAGACAATCTAAAGTTTATTTATTTATTTATTTATTTATTTATTCGATTTATATACCGCCCCACTCTCCCCGAAGGGACTCGGGGTGGTGAACAGCCAATAAAAACACCCATACAAAGTACAGTACACGAAATAACACAATAATATTAAAATTTAAAAGGTGAAATATAATATGGCTCAATTAAAATGTAAAGTAAGTATTAAAAAGATTAAAACCCGGTTAAAATTTAAAAACCCCTAGGCCAGTCCGGCCTGCCAAAATAAGTGCGTTTTAAGTAACCGACGGAAGGCCATGAGATCGGGGGCGGCCCTTACCTCCGGGGGTAATTCATTCCAGAGAGGGGGTGCTCCCAATGAGAAGGCCCGCGCCCTCGGGGTCGCCAGCCGTCTAGCCGGTGGCACCCCGAGGAGACCAACTCTATGGGAGCGTACCGGTGGGTGGGAAGCCGATGGTGGCAGGAGGCGGTCTCGCAAGTAACCTGGTCCCGAGCCATGGAGCGCTTTAAAGATAGTGACCAAGACCTTGAAGCGCACCCGGAGGGCCACCGGGAGCCAATGCAGCACGCGCAGAAGTGGCATAACATGGGAGCCCCTAGGTGCTCCCATTACCACCCTCGCGGCTGCATTCTGCACCAACTGGAGCCTCCGGATGCTCTTCAAAGGCAGCCCCATGTAGAGAGCGTTGGCATAGTCTAGGCGGGAGGTCACCAGGGCGGAAGTGACCGTGCGAAGCGCATCCCGATCCAGAAAGGGCTGCAACTGGTAGATCCTATGGACCTGTCCAAAAGCCCCCCTGGCGACGGCCGCCACATGATCTTCCAATGACAGCCGTACATCCAGGAGGACACCCAGATTGCGGGCCCTCTCTGTGGGGGCAAGAATTTCCCCCCCCACAGCCAGCGATGGAACCAGCCGGCTGTATCGGGGTGCCGGGAAGCACAGCCACTCAGTCTTAGATGGGTCGAGCTGAAGCCTGTTCCGCCCCATCCAACACCGCATGGCCTCTAGGCACCGGGTCATCACTTCGACGGCTTCATCGGGGTGGACCTTAATAGTTAATAGTTCTTAACAGGGCACAAAAGCTCAGCAGTAAAGCCAAACCTAGAATTTTTCTTCCAGTAATTCGAGGTTTTTGGCATTTTAGGAAATAATAAGGCTCTAGGTTACATTAGGAAGTTGAAAACACTTCCTGGAAGAAAGCAAAAGAAAACTGTTTACCGTTATTATCAAGAAAACTAATGTAGTTATCCATGATATCACCCAGAATCAAGATTGACTAGAAGGGGAATTTTTTACCTCTCTCTTCCCCACATCAATAATCCCAGATTAAAAAGCAGGATTTCTGCCTGTTTTTAAGAATAAAACACACACAGCCTCACAGGGGTCCTGCCTTTTCTATATTGTTTAAATTATATTTTGTAACATTTTATTTAGTTGTTCTTTTTAGTGTACTCTTAATGGCAGCACATCATCTGCAACATCAGAAAGACTGAAAATTGATGGCTTACTGAACTTTACCAAAGTCCACAGTATTTGGGTGGATGTAGCAGAGTTAACTTAGACATCTCAGATTCAAGTAAATTACCAATACTCGGCTCCCACAAAGTGAATAATGCATAAAACCACTAAACCATTTCCTAAAACATTCCAGAAAAGAATGCAGGGCAGATCAGGAGCAGGCAAAGTAATGTGACTTAAAATCCAAAAATTCGTTTATATACATTTTTATAACCTCTATTTATTTACATAATACCATACCCTATAACATAGAAGATTATGTTCCTTATTTGGCATTTTAGAAAAGAATTTGCTTATGATCTCATTTTGAAATTTTTGAAACTTGACAGTTCAATCTAATGCATTGTCTTATGGATCTCTCCAAGCTGCTGGTGTGCCTGCTAGAGCTGAACCTGTGGTTTGGATGCCAGCCTCATCAGTTCCTCCTAAATGCCCACCTGGATTAGAATATTTAAGCCAGGTATGTTTTATGTTTACTCCTTTTACCTGATCAGTACAGAGGATTATGAGATTCTAATTCTTTCCTCTATTTAATAGTCTCTAATTATATTGGATCTATACTTTCTCTAGTCCTTGGCCAGCAAATTTGGAAATTTCCAACAAGCCCATATAATGAAGTATTTATTTCTCTTGCATCCTTACAATCTTAGTGAATCAATGTGATTCTACTGAAAATGGTTAAATTCAGTGAATAATGAAATAAACAATTCTATTAATAATTATAATTTATATTTATTTATGTTAATAATAATATATTATTGAATCTAAATTTCAATAATGGGGCGGCTGGAGGACTGCTGCGAGGGTCGCTACGGGATCCGGGGCGGCTGCCACCGCCGTGGATGGTTCTCGGGCGGCGGTGGGGGCTGGGGGTGAAGTTGGAGCCACGGTTGTTCCTCGGCTCCTTAGATTTGCTTCCCCCAGCCGTGCCATCTATGCCATACAGCCGCTGAGGTGGAGGCCGGGGCCGGGACTGGGCTCAGGGCTGGAGCTGCTGCCGCCGAGGGCCTTGCGGGCCTCTCGGGCGGCGCGGGCGCTATGTGGCCAGGCATCGGATGCGGTGCCTGGTGGTCTTCATCCCCCGCGAGGCCGGATGTCAGCTGCCAGTGGGGTGCGATTGTTCCAGCCTGGACCTGGGTCCCACTTGGTTTGGCCTTTGCCTGGTCGACGGCAGTCAGGGAAGATCCAGCCGAAGACACAGACGCTAACATATTCTTCGGAAGACCTGTGGGCTCTGAGATATGTCCCCCTGTCTCAGAGTTGGCCCTCTTACCTCTCCAAGACTTATCTCAAGGACGGATCTTGGGATCCGGAGAGATGGTGGGGTCGCCGGAAGCGTGGGAGGGAGGGTTATTTAAGAAAAATTTTAATTAGATTTTTAAAGGGGTTAGGGTTGGCCGGGCGGGGGTTGGGGGACAACCCGCCTGGGGCTGGGATCGGGTCGCGGGTTGAGCGTTGCCGGGAGGGTTTGGGGTCAGATGGGGCTCTATTGAGGATGGGGGGTTGTCCCAGGGAGGGTGATATTAAAGCTATTAGTACGGTGAGCGGGAGAGGCAGATTTGGCGGTTATAGGGGGCCACATTCTGTTTCGGGAGCGCGTCCCCGTTATTTGTCTGCTGTGGTGCACTCCGACCCCCTTGTCATCTCCCGTTCCCCAGGGGGTCTGAGCAATCGGGCCCTGGGCCTTCGGCTGATGTTATGCAACGCCAGGTCCGCTGTTAATAAAGCCCCTCTCATTTATGATTTGGTTTGTGAGGGGGGTGCGGACCTGGTGGGTGTTACCGAAACCTGGCTGGGCCAGGAGGGGGGAGTCCCTCTGGTGGAGATGTGCCCAGCCGGGTTTCGGGTTTTTCATCGGCCGAGGGCCCAGGGGAGGGGAGGGGGGGTTGCGGTGGTTATTAAGGAGGATTTGTGTCCGAGGGAGGCCACTGTGTCTCAGACGACCGGGTGTGAGCTCCTTTTCGTGAAGTTCGGTCCCAAGGTTCAGGTGGGCTTGCTGGTCGCATACCTGGCTCCCTGCTATGCGGCAGCAGCCCTGCTTGAGCTCCTTGAGGTCATAGCTGGCGTGGCAGTTGGGACCCCCAGGCTTATGGTCATGGGGGATTTCAACTTGCCTTCTGCCAGCGGTGCCTCGGGGTCTGCTCAAGAGTTCATGGCTTCCATGACGGCCATGGGCCTGACCCAGTTAATTCGGGACCCTACTCACGTGGGGGGTCACACCTTGGATCTGGTTTTTGTCTCTGATCAGTGGCAGAGTGATCTGGGTATAGCTGATATAGTTGTGGAACCCCTGTCATGGACAGATCACTTGCTCCTGAAGCTCGACTTCCATTCCGCACCCTCTGACCGCAGGGAGGCGGGGCCACTAAAATGGTACCGCCCCAGGCGCCTGATGGACCCTGATAGGTTCCTGACGGAGCTTGGGCCATTCCCCGAAGCTCACACACACGACTCGGTTGAGGGCTTGGTCGCCACCTGGGATAGGGTGGCTGCCGGGGCCCTTGACCGAGTTGTGCCCTTGCGGCCTCTGACCCGGTGCCGATCCCATGCGGCTCCCTGGTTTTCTGAGGAGCTGAGGGAGATGAAGCGCCGGAAAAGATGCCTAGAGAGCAGTTGGAGGGCTAGCCGCTCTGGGTCTGACCGAACACTATTACGATCTTATATCAAGACGTATTTAGTGGCGATAAGGATGGCGAGGAGGTCTTACCTCTCCACCCTTATTGCGTCCGCGGAAAACCACCCAGCCGCCCTGTTTAGGGTGACCCGCTCCCTCCTGGAGGTGGGAGCGTGGGAGGACCCCTTGCAGGGACGGGCTGAAGAGTTTTCTAGGTTTCTGCAGGACAAAATCGCTCAGATCCGGGACGAGCTGGACTCCGACTGGGCATCTCCGGGCGGGGGGGCGGGGGTGGATATCGGTGAGGTCAATTGGGTTGAGTTCGAACCTGTTACTGTGGAGGACGTGGACAGGATACTGGGGGGACTGAATGCCACCACCTGTTTACTGGACCCGTGCCCCTCCTGGCTGGTCTTGGCCACTCGGGAGGTGACACGAGGCTGGTTCCAGGGTATTATAAACGCTTCCTTGAGAGAGGGGTTGTTACCTGCTGCCTTGAAAGAGGCGGTGGTGCAGCCCCTCCTCAAGAAACCGTCCCTGGACCCAACATTATTATCTAACTATCGTCCTGTCTCCAACCTTCGTTTCGTTGCGAAGGTTGTTGAGAGTGTGGTGGCACATCAGCTCCCGCAGTACCTGGAGGAAACGAGTTATCTTGACCCCCTCCAATCGGGCTTCAGGCCCGGGCACAGCACGGAGACGGCATTGGTCGCGTTGGTGGATGACCTCTGGAGGGCCCGGGACAGGAGTTGTTCCTCTGTCCTGGTCCTGTTAGATCTCTCAGCGGCTTTTGATACTGTCGACCACAGTATCCTATTGCGACGGTTGGAGGGGTTGGGGGTAGGGGGCACCGTGCTGCGGTGGTTCGCCTCCTTCCTCTCCGACCGTTCGCAATTTGTGTTGACAGGGGGGCAGAGATCGGCCCCGAGGCCCCTACTATGTGGGGTGCCTCAGGGGTCGGTGCTCTCGCCCCTGCTGTTCAACATTTATGTAAAGCCACTGGGTGAGGTCATCCGTGGCTTCGGAGTAGAGTTCCATCAGTACGCTGATGATACTCAGCTGTACATCTCCACCCCGGGCCACCCCAACGAAGCCGTCGAAGTGATGTCCCGGTGCCTGGAGGCTGTGCGGAGTTGGATGGGTCGTAACAGGCTTCGTCTCAATCCGACCAAAACCGAGTGGCTGTGGTTTCCTGCGCCCAGATACAGCCAGCTGGTTCCTTCGCTGGCCATGGGGGGAGAGGTTCTGACCCCCGTGGAAAGGGCGCGCAACTTGGGTGTCCTCCTGGACGGACGGCTGTCTTTAGAAGAACATATTGCAGCCGTCGCCAGGGGGGCTTTTTATCAGATTCGTCTGATTTACCAGTTGCGGCCCTTTCTGGATCTGGGCGCACTTCGCACAGTCACTTCCGCCCTCGTTATGTCCCGCCTGGATTATTGCAATGCTCTCTACATGGGGCTCCCCTTGAAGAGTCTCCGGAGGCTACAGTTAGTCCAGAATGCAGCCGCGCGGGTGATCGTGGGTGCCCCTCGGAGCTCCCACGTTACACTGCTTCTCCGCAGGCTGCACTGGCTTCCTGTGGCCTTCCGGATTCGATTCAAGGTGGTACTGATGGTATTTAAAGTGCTCCATGGCTCGGGACCTGGGTATCTACGGGACCGCCTACTGCCATCGTCTACCTCCCGCCGCCCAGTACGCTCCCACAGGGTTGCTCTACTTGGGGTACCGCCGCCTGATCGTTGTCGGCTGGTGGCCCTGAGGGTGCGGGCCTTCTCTGTGGGAGCCCCCTCCCTGTGGAATGATCTCCCCCCGGAGATACGAGCCATGACGGACATCCTGACCTTCCGGCGCGCGGTTAAGACCTTATTTTTCCAGCAAGCCGGCCTGGCCCAGTAAATGGTTTATGGGTTTTAATCTAATTTGGTTTTAAATTTTTAAATTTTAATTTTTAATTAATCCCGGAATTTTAAATTTTTGTATTTTGCAATTGATGGGATTCGGCCAGATTCGTATATTTAATTTGTTTTTAAACTGTATATATTCTGTTTTTTTTAGTAGGCTGTACACCGCCCCGAGTCCCTTTTTGGGAGAGGGAGCGGTATAGAAATTTGATTAAATAAATAAATAAATAAATAAATAAATTTAATGAAAATCTATTCAACACAGAGAAAAAATAGAAAGGCATCTTTTCATATATGCTATGATAAAACAGTGACTGTTGAAAATGAAATAATTTTAATCATTTCATTTTTAATATTGTATTTTTAACCATTATAATAGATGGATCAGATAATAGTTGACCAGCAGCTTGACCTCATGGAAAGTACGTATTTTATTATCTTTCAAGAAACATTACTGAGTGATTGGAGATTTTTAAATCTTAAATCTTAAATTTTTAAATCTTTATACATTTTAGATGCTGTATAATTTAAATATGTGTTTAGTACTGACAAATTTACAACAGGAAAATGTCACAATACTTTATTCATTTTCAGCCCTATACATGAACTGTAAGATTTATTGTTTACATCTGATATTAAGATACCATGAACACTTCTTACACATAATTTTTCCTACTGGAACATGATTAATAGAATGTGAATTACATGCAACCCGTATTCATGATGGGGTTTGTGGTAGGAGTTAAAAAAGTGATAAACTATATTTTGATAATCATTAAAAAATGAAGTTTGTAGTTTGTAAAATGTAGCCTTAGGATTAAAGTTTAAAAGTCATAGAATTAAAATTTAAGTCCAATTCTCTTCAACCATTACCAAAAGCCATTTGGGAAAGTATTAAATATCACTTGTAAAACTGCATTCAGTTAAACAGATAAATCTGGCTCAAGTATAAGGATATTCTAGAGTGGCAACACTATCAACAAAAACATGGGATTGTACTTGAACAATATCTGGAAATGCAGCTTCCTGTTATAAAGGAAACAAGACTTCCAGGTATTGTTAGACTGCAACCCCACAACTTTGATGTTGGTTTAAAACCAGTCTTTGCTTTAGCGCTTCAAATATTAGAAGACAGAAGAGAATAATGAAGATTATTTAGAAAGAGAAGATCTTGAAAAGGTGCTCCAGGTATATAATTTAATCAAGCATAATAATGAGTTGATTTCAGTTCTTATATTTCCATGGGTTGTTTGGAGAATTCCAAGGAGAAATAAATGAAAATAATATTTCCTTCACAGAAATCTCTGGTTTATTCGACTGTCCTTTATGAACAAAAATAGCTCTCCCTTTTGATGATGAACCAGTTTGGCTCCAATTTACTATTTTATGAAGGATGACTGTTAGGAGAAATCAATATAGGACAATAAAATACCATCAAATCACTTAAATGAGTCATTTAATTTAGCAAAGAAAATTGACACAATATTGTAAGTTTCACCCAGAGTGAAAACAGTATCTAGAGTGAAAATGACAGCTAGTCTCAAAATTTTCATTTACCACAAAATAAATTAGGAAAGTTATCCATCCTAATAACTTTCCCATCAATCCTTTCAACTATTCAAGATGTATTTATCACCCAGTCTTACCTTTCCCTTTTTCATTCCGAGGCCACAACTATGGACTGCTATCGCATAGCATTTTTATTTTACAAAAATGTTTTTAGGCAGTTGCATTCTGAGAGTTCTTTTTGTAATGAAAGTTGATGCTGGGGGCTTAAGAATGTCAGCTTCCTGTTTACTGATTTTGAAATGAAATTACTGGTGTTTTTTTTTAAAGAATTAGTACTGGATATGGTGAATATCAGGGGAGGTATTTGTAGATATGCAGACACTCCCACTGGCAACACATAGTTAGATGCTTCGGCATATTCTTTCACTTTTCCCCATTTATGATGAATTTATTGTAATCTCTTTTGTCAGTGATTAACCAGTCATTTGGCACTTCTAATAGGAAATAATATATGTAGTTCAGACTTGAATGTGAAGTCCTTGGTGCTCTCCCAGTTTGGTTGTTTTCTTGCAGACTTTTTGTTACACAACTAGGTAACATTATCAGTGCAAGAAAGCAATGAGGTTTTCTATCTGTTTATACACAGTGGCTTGTTCTATCAGTGTTGGTGGAAATCTTATTTCCTCCTTGGTATTTCCTTGATTAGGCTGCAGTCTACTGTTTGTTTGTCTCTGTTGCTGTTGCTAGAAATCCCTGCTGATGAAAAGAAGAAAACAGTTCTAGTTTTTTGGTTCCTTTTTAATTTTTTTATTTCTCTTTTGCATATTGTATAAACGTTATTTATCTACAAGCCTGTTGCTAGCTGATTTGTTTGAGTGTCAAATTTCCAGGAATTCCTCAGCATGTTTGGATTTAGATAACAGATAACAGATAATCAGAGTTGGAAGGGACCTTGTAGGTCATCTAATCCAACCCCCCACCCAAGCGGGAGACCCTACACCATTTCTGAAAAATTGCAGTCCAATCTCTTCTTGAAAGTCTCAAGTGATGGTGCTCCCAAAACTTCCAAGGGCAAGCTATTCCATTGGTTGATTGTTCTCACTGTCAGAAAGTTTCTCCTTATTTCCAGGTTAAATCTGTCTTTGTTCAGTTTCCATCTATTATTCCTTGTCTGACCTACAGGCGCTTTAGAAAATAGCTTGACCCTTTCCTCCCTGTGGCAGTCCCTCCAATATTGGAAGACCGCTATTATGTCTCCCCTGGTCCTTTTCTTTACTAGACTAGCCAAACCCAGTTCCTGCAACTGTTCATTGTATGTTTTAGCCTCCAGTCCCCTAATCATCCTGGTTGCTCTTCTCTGAACTTTTTCTAGAGTCTCAACATCTTTTTTATAATGTGGTGACCAAAACTGGATGCAGTACTCTAGGTGTGGTCTTACTAAGGCTTTATAGAATGATATTAGTACTTCCCTTGATCTTGATTGTATCCCTGTGTTAATACAACTTAGAATTACATTAGCTTTTTTGGCTGCTGCTGCATGCTGCTGGCTCATATTTAGCTGGCTGTTCACTAAGACTCCAAGATCCCTCTCACAGTTACTACTATTGAGCCTGGTTTCACCCAGTCTATATGTGTACTTTTGGTTTTTCTTGCCTACGTATAGGACTTTACTTTTCTCTACATTGAATTTCATTTTGCTAGATATGGCCCAGTGTTCTAGTCTGTCAAGATCCATCTGGACCTTGAGCCTATCTTCTTGGGTGTTAGCTATTCCTGCCAGCTTAGTATCATCTGAAAATTTGGTAAGTTCCCCTTCTATTCCCTCATCTAAGTCGTTAATGAAGATATTGAAGAGTACTGGACCTAAGACGGAACCTTGTGGCACCCCACTGCTTACTTCCCTCCATGTAGACTTAGACTCATTAAGGACTACTCATTGAGTACAGTTTGCCAGCCAGTTGTGAATTCATCTAGTGGTGGTGCTTTAGGTTGGTCAAGGATGCTTAGTTTTCCAACTGAAACTAGGTTAAGTCTGTTCATTTGTTGTAAAATTAAGGATTTTTCATTGTGTCTTCTGACTACTAGTTGTGTTCATAGATGTATTCTGATAGCATTTTATCTGTTTTCATACATTGTGGTTGTTACACTATTTACATTGTATGTTATCGAATATTTGTTTTTTTCTTCTTGGGATACTGAATGCATCTATTAACACCAAAATGAAATTTCATTCTCTTGAAAGTCATTTTGGATACATTCTGTAAGTTAGCCCATTTGAGTTACCTTGGTTCAAAACTGTTGCCCTATGATGCATTTAACTTATCAATGTTTCTTTTTTTCCAGTGATAAGTGGCTATGAGACTTGTAATAAGTATGAAGTAAAAAATGCCTTGGGCCAGTGGGTATACTTTGCAGTTGAGGAAAATGATGATTATAATTTGAATTGTTATGGTCCTTCCAGACCATTTACCATAAAACTCTTCGATAGTACAAACCAACCAGTCATACAATTGTCAAGGGAGTTCCATTGCAGCTGTCCTTGTATTTGCTGCCTACAAAAGGTAAACTCAACCCATCTGCCCATTTGGACAGTTTTGTTCAATAGTTCTTTTCCTAGAATATCAAGAAGTGATAGGCAACTTCACAGGAATAGAAATTAGTGTTCATTTTTTCTCTCAAATGGTTATTATTACTATAGTATTTAATTGTGAAGATTCTCGTTACATATACTTATATACTATGTATGTATCTTGACTTCCCATATTTATGAGGATATTGGTGGAACCAGAAATAGAGGGTGATGCAATAATAATTAATGTACAATAACTGTTCCCAAGTTGTTGTCTCCCTCTAGAACTCCTAAGAGCTACTGTAATATAGCTGTTAAATGCTGGGACAGATTAGGAAGATTCAGGTTCATATCTAACCTAGGGGTATCAAATATAAGCTACAAAAATCCTTATGACCATTAGGTGGAAGCAAAGAGGTTGAGAAAACTCAAACTCTTTGGTATCATATAGTGGTTGTTCAGATTTTTGCAACCCACATATATTAGTGTACATAAGGATATTCATTCAGTGATTCTGAGCAAGTCAACCTCTTACTGTTTGTGACTTAATACTACCACAAAAAGAAAAAAAAAACAAGGACATAAAATGTAAGAACCACAAATTAAAACTCTTTTGTTTTCTATTAGCAGTTAAGTCCCTTTTTACACAGAATAACATAATTGGAAGGGACCTTGGAGGTCTTCTAATCCAACTCCATGCTCAAGCAACTTTTGATCATTCATTGTCTTAATTTTCCATGTGCTTTTCGACCCTAACTACAATAAAAGATCCTGTTAGTACATCTCAACATGAGACAAAATACTGCTCTTTATTTTAATTCTGCTGCATGTTTTTTTCCCTTAAAGCTTGAGGTTCAAGCACCACTAGGCACAGTCATTGGATATGTTAAGCAGAAGTGTTACGTCTGCCAACCAAGATTTGTTATTCAGAATGAAGCCAGAGAAAACATTTTGAAATTGCATGGACCTAAATTATCATTCTATGCTAATAGGGACATTCATTTTCAGGTAAGATGACTCTCTAAACTCTGTCTTCGGCCACCCTTTAGTGTTGGAATATATTAAGTTTAAATATTGATAAACCTATTATTTCATAAGAGCAGAAATAGGATTGCTACATACAGTCCTCTCCATTGTTTTCTTTTTCTTCTTTGTAGCCAAGGGACTTTATATTTCAATATGAAGTCTTGATAATATATAACATGATAATAATTTAGAAGACGTACTGGAGGATGGTGCTCATAGCTTTATTGTTATTGTTTATTATGCTAATGTGCATTTTACATTGCTGACCAGAATGCTCTTAAAACTAATATTTTTAGAATGATGTCATAACAATTATAAAATTATTTCATATTTCATTGTTAAATCCGAAGAAAAAAATTAATACATACTGTAAGTGAAAATATATTTAAGTCAGTGAATGAATTATAATGAGTGAAGCCGCACACAAACTTTTCTCATAAGACAAAATTGTATAAGATAATTACACCAATTAGCTAATAATTAATTCATGTTTATTATTTTGAATACATATTCATATTGTCCATAATATGTTCTGCTGATTACTGAGTGTACTTGCTTACATATTTTAAGACCTTCATAGCTAATGTTTTATGTATCAATAGAATTCAAATTCTGATTTTTCACTAAGGGTGAAATGTCACATTGCATTTACGACTATGGTGCATTGATAATATTGTTATCCTTATTACAAAATGAAGAAATATACACACACTGAATTTTTATATATATATAAAACACACACACACACACAAAATTATAAAATTCATAGCTGCATATAGGGTCAATCTTAGCACCAGACCTTACTGTACAGTATGGTATCTTTCTTGAATATTTTTTTATTACTTGTTTAAAATCAGATAAAATCTTTCAATCAAAAATCATCAATTGGAAAAATCACCAGGAAATGGAAAGGATTGGCAGCAGAAGCTGCAACAGATGCCAGCAATTTCTTAATCCAATTCCCAATGGATCTTGAGGTTAAAACGAAAACCCTTTTGCTTGGAGCTTGCTTCCTACTGGTGAGTCTCTTGGTAATTTCATTATAAATTAAGATTTAAAAAGTCTTGCTTCTAACAAGGAATGATCTGGACTGGAGTTCATCTAAATCATGTTTGCTTTATTTTTAATAGGATTTCATGTTTTTTGAACAAACTGCACCAAGGCACCACAACCAGATGTCACATATATAACCAGATGTCTTGTCTTTCTTTTTGACTTCAGAAAAAAAATCTATATTGCTGCTTTTGTTTCTTGTCTAGTAGTTAGTTTATCATTTCCTTATATGACATTTTTATGAAAAACAAGATTGCTGAAAAATCTGATTATGAGCACAATACTCTCATATTATGTAAGCAACCAGATTGTGGACTCTTATGTGGAAAGAAATATTATTCTAGAATGGTGTTTCACAGCCTTGGCAACTTTAAGATGTCTGGATTTCAATTAGCACATTAGCATACTAGCTAGTTTCTAATATGAATTCTAGAATTCTAGGAGTTGAAGTCCATGCATCTTAAAGTTGCTAAGGCTGAAAAACACTGCTTTAGAATATATCATACATTAGCAAGATCTTTTTACAACTGCTCATGATTCTAGAGCAGAGGTGTCAAATTTGATTTCATTGAGGGCAGAGTTGTGTTTGACCTGGCGGGGGAGGGAGGCAAAAATGGTTCTTTTTTCTCTCATAAATTATAATCTCATACAGGTAGTCCTCAATTTACGATCACAAGTGAGCCCAAAATTTCTGTTGCTAAGTGAGACATTTGCTAAGTGAGTTTGCCCCATTTTAGACCTTTCTTACCACAGTTGTCAACTGAATAATTCCTTCATTAAATTAGTAACATGGTTGTTAAATAAATCTGGTTTCTCCATTAACCTTGTTGGTCATAAAGTTACAGAAGGTGATGATATGAGATACTGCAGTTGTCATAAATATGAGTCAGTTGACAGATGTCTGAATTTTGATCATGTGATCATGAGGGTGCTGCAACAGTCATAAATGTGAAAAACAGTCATAAGTCACTTTTTTCAGAGTCATAACAACTGTCACTAAATGTGGTAAGTTAGGTAAGTTGAGGACTACCTGTACTTTGCAGCATGAGGTAAGTTGAGGACTACCTGTACTTTGCAGCATACCTAAAAGGCCACAAAAAATTGTAAAAGCAAGCAAACCAAGTGAAATTTTGTGAATGTCTGTGGATTGTGAGGCCCTGAGCTGTGGTTTGCCTGGGCCTAAATCTGGCACTGTTGTTGGTGTTCTGAAATCTTTTTCCCCCTATGAATTTATTTCTAACTTCTGATTAGTTTGAAAAGAAAAAATAGTTTAAATAAATACAATTGTACTTTAAAAATTGTATTTTAAATAAATATAATAATTGCAATTTTAGCAAACTAAAACTAAAGACTTACTTTTATGTTCCTGTAAAATAGCTGGTTATATTTCATTAGCATGCTTCTCTGTTTATAATCTTAAATTCATTTTAAAGATAGACAATTTCTTTTGCATTCAGAATTAAATTTGTAATATTAATATTCAGAAATAAAATGAATTATCTTGGCCTGTCCAGTTTGTATTATCCAGATGTGCTGAGATAACAAATCCAGATGTCAGGAAAAGTGAAGACATCTCTGTACATGACAGCTGAAAAAAAGTTTTCATTCATTATACAAAGTATTTGTATGCATAACCTTCCATCTATTTCTAAATATTCTACCCTCTGTTATAATTCTTGGACACTGTTACAAGTTCAGTAACGATGTTTCTATTTCATAGCTAATAAACAAGCCTATAAATGAACAGCCCAATTCTTTCAACAACCAAAAATCATTTTGTTTCATTATATTACTTTGCTTTTTCTACATTAAACAATTCAGTGCTGCCAAGTAAAGTCTTATTCCATTTTCCCATTTCCTGTCACAACAAAAATGAATTACACTGAGGCTGTGTGCATGGTTTATTAGGCAACGAAATGAATGTTTGATTCTTCTAACACTGAGCTGTCAAATCAGTCAATACCTTTTTGAGTACTCACCAAGATCCCCTGGTACACCCTGATGTCTTAAGTTAAAATAAATTGAATATACAAAGTTAAAATGAATTAAATATACTGGTTTTGTAATTGTAGGAAGTTAGCATCCACCCCTCTCCTAGAAAATTGAAATAGCCCAGGAAATATTAAAAGGCAGAATATTTCTTCTAAAAAGATAGAAACTCAAGAAGCAGAAACTCACTCAAGAAAGCAGAAACTCACCCCCACCTTTGTCAATGGGTGGGCCATTAAGGCCTGGGCCAGAATACTTTACATAAGAAGGAACTCCAGGTAAAAGCTATAGCAATTGCCAAAAGCCCTTTTAAGGGCATAATCACCCAGAAAGGCCAGACCAAGCCTATAGAGTTAAGACCCCCGCCCCTGGGAGTCTGACAACCAATTAGAATACAAGCTCCAATTCAAATCTCAACAGAGAGTATAAAACCCAGGTACTCTCAGCACCTCAAAACTCTTTTTCCTTCTTCCTTTTTTCTTTTTCCCCTTTTCCCTTTTTCCCTTCTCATCTTGAAGCACGTGATCATTCTTCTCTGGAGCTCTAGGCCATGTGGCCCTGTAACCATTAAACCTTCCAAGCAGCCTCCATGTTTCCAGTGTCTTTTTTTCCCCACTTGGAACTGAACCCAGAAGGATATTTCTTTCAACAATTGGCACCCAAGCAGATGGGACTCCAAGCTAACCTAACCAATGGACCAGGCCCAGGTAAGATTCCCTTGCTAGCAAACAGACCCATTGAGTCTTGTGGGTGAGTTTTTCCTGGACCTTGGCCATTTGGAAAAATGGTTTTAAAGGGGTTTTGAGTGTTGAGCTCAAAGGCTGCTTGGAAAGAAGGTGAGTACCTCTAAATTTTAATTTTAAAGCATGGAAAAATGTGGGAAATATGTGTATGGTTGCATGTGTGTAAGAGGATCCTTCTCCCAAACACAACTGGATCTTGCTTCCTCTGTGCATTTCCTAACCGCAGAAAGACCAAGAGTCTGGAGAGCATGGGGGTTTTGCCAGAGCACAGGACCTTTTGTTAGGGAAAAAGGAAGAGCATGTTTATGAGTGGCTTCATCCTTGGACAGCAGCTGGATTTCATTTCTTTGTTTGGCCTCTAGCCGCCCTCTTGCCTGTTGTTAGCTCTACAGAGCCATGACCATCAGGACAGGAAAAGCAAGGGGGGGCCATCAGAGTGTGGGACCTTCTGTATATAAGAGGAAAAGTCAAGCGGGTTATGATTGAAGGGAGGGAAGAAAATTTGTCATTTTTTTTGTCCAGTGTATCCCAAAAGCAAACCCCAGCGTTTTAGGTAAACTTAGGTAGTTTTAGTGTAATTTGGACACTAAATTAGGAGCGCCAGTACTTGCCTGCATAAGAGCAGCAAGTTTTCCTCGGATCTGAGCTCTTCCAGATCTGTAAACGTGGGCTAGGAAGAAAAGAATAGAATAGAGAAAAGTGGAGTACTCGTACTTGTCTGAGGGGGGCAGAGAGTCTCACGGGCTGTTTTTTTTGGGGAAAGGAAAGTAGGCTGCATTGACAGCAACACCCCCAGTCCGAAAACCGTGGTGAAGTGAGAGAGAGAGAGAGAGAGAAAAGTCTCTCGGGAATTTTTTACTAAAAAGGGGAGCGCGCATACTTTGGGAAACACCTAGTTTTTTTATATTTTTGTTCTGAGGTTAAAGAAAAATGTTTGATGCCGTTGCGCCAGGAGCAACGACTAAAGTCTCATATTTTTGTTCTGAGGTTTAAGAAAAGTGTTTGATTCTGTTGCGCCAGGAGCAACGACCAAAGTCTCCCCCAGACACCCTTCTTTTTTTTCTTGCTCGGATATTGCTTGTGTCTGAAACTGGTTCGCCTAGCTGACTGACCCGACTAAGCCAAAGTGTGAAACCCCACATGTAAGGGGAACATGGGAAGCGGTAGTTCGAGGGTCCTGGATGGAACCCCCCAGGGAGAGCTATTGGAGGCTTGGGATGAGCAGCAGATGCTGACCCTAGCCGGCATGAGCAAGAAAAAGGTAAAATGTATAGGTAGGGATTTGGCTTTGCTGAGGGATACAGGAAGACCAATGTGGTAAATAAAGGTACTTAAAAGGGCAATGTATAAAGAGGATCACATGGAATTTTCTTAATTCTTTCTACCTTTCTTTCTTTGTCTTCTATGCAACCACGTGGTTTGTTCCTTAAGATTTATGCCTTCCCCAATTTAACTAAGATATTTATTGTGGGAATGATCAGTGTGTGTGTACACCTCAGACTTTTGTTTTCTTCTCTGTGTCCTTGTTTGTGTGTGTGTGCGTGCGCACGTGTGTGTGTGTCTAAGTCTTTGTGTGTCCTCGAGGTAACTGTTGCAACTGTTAAAAGTGTCTGACCTCTTCAGATATTAATTTTAAATTGTTAAGATTTAAAAACACTGAGAGAAATTGTCTTCTCCCGGTCTGGTTTGGCCAACCAAACTGGATGAGGAACAGTAAATTTTCTTTCCTCTCTGTGCTTTTAAGAAAAACCCAAGGTTATTAGTGAATGTTCTAAGTTCATTTACAAGAAAAGTTTCATCCTTGCATTTACTGTGTGTTTAAATGATTTTACCTGTTCATTCTTTTTCCTGAAGCTTGTGAATCCAGTTTTTTTTCCTTTCTCATCTGCTGTGTCTCCATTTTGTTGAAACTGATTTATCTTTTTAGTAACTGCAATACTAATGTGTTATTCTTCATCCTCAAACCATGCCTGCAAGCTATGTACCCCCCCACCAAAATCTCTAATCCTTTTACAATGCCTTTCCTGGTAGAATTACCAGTGAAGGGGGAAGGGACCCTTGTTCTGTGTGTTCCAGGCCTGCCACATGTGGAAGCAGATACTGCCCCTAGAGACATTCCATCCATTGGAGCCAGGAATTGAGTTTGGATCCAGCATCCACTGAAAGTCATTACAGCAACCAGAGTGGGCAGACCTTCCCAAGCCTGACTGACCACCCATACCACCAGGCCAAGCCTATGCCACCCCAGAGACGTGAAGGAAAGGACCCTGAGATGGACCAGTAAAAGACTAAAAGACTCTTTTCAATCCCCAGAAGACAGAAAGATTATGGGGGGAGGATGGAAATTTATTGTAACTGAAAATTCATTGTAATGTGAAATCTATTGTAATGTTTTCTTTCTTGTATTATTTATATTGTAACCAGTTTAATGTACTCATGTAAGGATTGTATTTGAGAGTGGCTGGCCCAGCAAGTTCTGAACACCTTGTACTTCTGTCTGGTGGGAGGGAAAATTGTCCCACATGTTTATATTATCTGTATTGTAAAACTAGCTGCATACACAGGCACATACAGAGACACACCATTCAGAATTAGATAGCTGCTAACCCCTTTTTACCTACCTCCACAAAAAGCTGCTCCTAGCTTCAATTTTAATGTATTTTTTTTTGTTTTGTTTTTGTTTGCTGCTCTGAGGCACTAAGGCCCAAGCAGTCATATTACCCTGCTAATTCCATGAGGGAGAGGGCATCTCCCTCAGGCAATTCCTAAAGAGATAGCAGAAAAGAGATCTCCAAACCCGAAGTCCTGACTGTGACTCACAAATGATGCTGCCCAGTTGCCCAGTAAAGCAGGATATGTTGCACTGGTGGTCTCATGAGTAGAAGTCCCAGGGCTCATTGTGTGTAACTTTAAAAATACTAAATAGCCTGGTTGCACACTGGCTAACCTCAATTTGGCCTCACAAACCCTGGAAGCTAAGAGCTAGGCAGGTAGTAACCATAACCTTGGATATGAGCAGCCTGTAATTTAAAGGTTGTGAACACTGTATAGAGGCTTGTGCTTACAACCTGACTGTAAGCTCACAAAACGTATATCAAACATCTGAAAATTATTTGGCATGAATAATTGGATACAGCTAAAAAAAAAAAAAACCAGAAGTTTTCCCAGAGCTTTATGGTTGAAAGCTTTTGGGAGCCACTGAAGGAATCCTTTTCTGTTGCCTCTTTTTCAATGCCTTTCCTTTGCATCAGAGAAAAAAAATTTTTTTTAAAGCACCCATCAAGTCTCCCTGATCTGATCACCTTCTAATCTTTTGTCAAAACTCTCACGTGTTTTCAAAAAAAAAAAAAAAAATGAGGGATTGTAGGAAGTTAGCATCCACCCCTCTCCTAGAAAATTGAAATAGCCCAGGAAATATTAAAAGGCAGAATATTTCTTCTAAAAAGATAGAAACTCAAGAAGCAGAAACTCACTCAAGAAAGCAGAAACTCACCCCCACCTTTGTCAATGGGTGGGCCATTAAGGCCTGGGCCAGAATACTTTACATAAGAAGGAACTCCAGGTAAAAGCTATAGCAATTGCCAAAAGCCCTTTTAAGGGCATAATCACCCAGAAAGGCCAGACCAAGCCTATAGAGTTAAGACCCCCGCCCCTGGGAGTCTGACAACCAATTAGAATACAAGCTCCAATTCAAATCTCAACAGAGAGTATAAAACCCAGGTACTCTCAGCACCTCAAAACTCTTTTTCCTTCTTCCTTTTTTCTTTTTCCCCTTTTCCCTTCTCATCTTGAAGCATGTGATCATTCTTCTCTGGAGCTCTAGGCCATGTGGCCCTGTAACCATTAAACCTTCCAAGCAGCCTCCATGTTTCCAGTGTCTTTTTTTCCCCACTTGGAACTGAACCCAGAAGGATATTTCTTTCAACATAATGAAGGGAAAAAATGGGAAGAGACTGTGCTACCAGAAAGCAGCTGCCTCGGATTAAATTTCAGGCCATTCTTTGTTTCTTGTTCCAAGATTCACCACCGACACAAAAAATTTTTTTAAAAAAAAACCACTTGGGGTGGTAGACGGAACAGGATGGAGTAAAGGCATAATGGGTGCTTTGTTATTTCTCAATCCATGGCAAAGGCCTATAGACTACTAAACCTATAGATTCAGGTCGTTGATCTTACAGCGATGAACACAACGGGCTTGGTCCGTGATGTGGGCAAGAGATCGCTCGTTTCTTTTCTAAAGAACCGCAGCCCGCACATCTCTCTGCTTTATCTCTCCGTCATTTTAATGCAGGCAATTAAGCAGCGAGCTCCACCTTTGTACGATTAACAAGGGAACAGTCTCTGGCGAATGCAACTTCCTGTGGCGGGGAATATTTCCCCTCGGATACTCTGAACTGCACGGTCTCCTTCGGGCCCCTTGCTCCTCCCCTCCTACATCTAGCTCCATTTGCTCTTTGCCGCTGTCCCCACCCTATCCTCTTCCCTAGCAGGGCCCCTTGGGCTTGGGTGGGAGGAGGCAGAAGAGGCGTCGCCCAAGTCTCGTTTTTCTCACGGGTGGGAAAGAACAAACAAACACACGGATCAGCAGTAACAGAACGTGGCTGGAAGTTCCTTTTTTTTTTGTACCCAAAGGCTATTCCGACGCGCTTACTCTAGAGTAACTCCCTCGCAAGAGCGTGAAATGTAAGTTTTCCTTTCGTCTCAGAACTCAGGGTTGAGGGATAGAAGGGATTGCCAGACGCAAGGCTGCTTTGCTCCACTATTTGCTTTGATTGAAAATGACAACATTCTTACAAAGAAACGGAAGAATAGTAAACAGGAAACGCCCACAGGTTCCTTGCCGTTTTCCAAGATATTACTGAGTTCTTCAGGACTGTTATGTGGGACCAGGGACAGTTTGTCTCCTCCACACACAGACGGAGTTGTCAGATTACTCTTGAATTTACATCTTCGAAAAGTTGAACTTGTAACCTGCCGGTTGCTTTTCTTCCACCCAGTTTGTCCAGAATCACCCTGTTTCTTTATCAATAACCAGACGGCAGCCCTGACGTCAGAATTCTAATATCTATTGTAGAATCAGAAATGATAAGGCGTTGTTGATGGTTATCTGGTTGTGGGAGGATGTTTTGTTGTTATTGTCACCGTTATTATTTTATGGTCCATTTCTATAATAAAACGTATTCCTGTGAAAGTGTTGAACTTTGAACTCAATGTTCAGCTCCCTCTGTGCTGTTGAGAATAGAAGTTTTCTGATTGAAAGGAATAAACACTACCAAATCAAACGTGCTGAAACCATTTGTTTAGCAGAGCTAGGAAAGCATGGTTGGTTTGTATCCTGCAACAGGTGAAGCATCTGGACACAATTTTAAAACAAAGAACAGTGTATAAGATAAATGCTAAGCTGTTTGCAGGTTTATTACTATACACTACAGCAATTTTTAACAGGGATCCAAGTGAAACTTTAACAGGGATCCAAGTGAAATGTAAAATGTAAAATCAACTAGCTATTCCACTGGCTTGCAAAAAGATAGCTTTTTCACAGCTAAAGAATTGGGAAATCTCTTCTATACAATCTGAATTCACACACTTAAGGGGGGGGGGGGCGCGGGGAATTATAGCTGTGGTGTGTCCTACAGCCTCAGACCAGGAGGGAGAGCAAGAGGTGCTGAGATAGCCAAGGTCTAAAGCAGGTAAGCTGTACAGTATATTGTCCACTTTGTGAATTGTGGCTATACTATTTATTATAATATGTATTGTATGCTCTAATTTTACAAAGTTTAGAATATATGTTGCGCTAAGCCCAATTAAGAGATAAGCTAAATAAGGCAATTCCACAACAATACTTAGACAAAATAATATTTAATCAGTACAGATAATCCTTAAATTACTACCATCCCTTCAATGATCATTCAAAATTAAAATGGCACTTACAAAGGGACTTATGACCTTACCTGAAGTTATGGCTGCTGCAGCACCCCTGGAATCACATGAATAAAATTTGGGCACTTGGCAATGTGCCTTTCCTTATGACAAACCACAGGGACATTGCAGCTACTCCACCTTCCTATCTTCTTCCCCATCCTTCCCCACTAAGTCCCTTAGATGTACTTCCCATCCGGCTAGGTCCCCTCAGGGTTGGGACTTGCTTCCTGCTCCACTGGGCCCACATCTTTGGACCTCCCATGCCCCATAATGTCTAATTCCACTTATCTCTTCTGCAGTTTGCTTTTCCAAGGAGAAGCAGCTGATGTGCTATACAGTCTTCCTATACAGGGTGTGATCCCAGAAGCAATCACAATTCTTGCAATTCAATTATGGCCGCTTCCAAAATGCTTCTGAGATGGCATTACATGGCTTCTTTCAAAAGGTGATGCTTGGAAATCAACTTTGAGAGCCAAACTGCCAGGGGGTCTTTCTACACAGAGGCCACTTTATGCCACCAGGTGCCAGTCTGGGAGTGGCCACAATCATCATAGTCTAAAAATTGCAACTTCTCCCATAATGGTGCTTGCTTCTGGCATGGCGCCATCTGGCTTCTGAATAGGGGAAGGACGAGGCCAGAGGCAGACCACTTGTGAGCTGGAGATATGCTGCAATGCAACCTCCTGGGGCTCCCCCCACCCCTTGAGGCACCATGCTTCACTTGATGATCACAACAGAGAAAGATGGAGTTTGTGTTAAATGGGTGCCCTGTTTAACAATCTACATTATAATCTAATTATAATCTACATTAATCATAATTCTGGACTCAATTGTGATAAAAAGTCAAGGATTACTGTAAATCAAATGTAAAAATACCATACCACAGCAAAGGCAAATCATGAAAAACATGCTTGCAGTGTATTCCTATGCCATGAAGGTCTTTAAAAATGATAACCATAGACGAAAATAGTTTATGACAACTTTATTTGTTACATAGCTCCAGGTTTTATTTTGGTCACTCACACTTGTATTCCATCCATTTCTATAATATTCATTCTAACTGTATTTTTTTTTTTGCCGCACAGATTTCTTATGTACTGTAATTCCAGTTGGTCAATTTAATTGATTTTGTGCAGACATGTCCAACTATAATTTCCATGTAACAAAATGGGCAGATGCATGGCTTCTTTCAACAAATATTCATCTTCATGAATGACTTTATACTACCCACTACATTTGTGCCAGCAAATTTCTTCATCTATTTTTAAAGTTTCTTCATCTATTTTTTCAACTTCAATAAACATTCTCCTATAAATAAAGGTAAAGGTTTCCCCTGCAGTTGTGTCTGACATAAATAGTGTTTGTGTTCATTTCCTAGCTGAGGGAGCCAACGTTTGAAGATGCTTCCATGGTCATGTAGCCAGCATGACTATATGATAAGAACACTGTTATGTTATCACAAAAATGATACCTATTCATCTACTTGCATTGCATGTTTTCAAATTGCTAGATTGGCAGGAGTTAGGCCAGGTAATGGGAGCTCCTCCTGTCATGCAATACTTGGATCTTGACCTGCCAATCTTCCGATCAACAGCCCAGTGTCTTAACTGCTAGGATGCCACGCTAAACAGTTTTTGGAGAATCAAGCAATCTCCTTTTGTTTTCTTATTACATTCTTGGCAGAAAGCCTAGACTTCCTGTCTCCAGAGCTTTTGAGGCTGACTGTCTTAAAGGGGAAGGGTTGTTTTAAGATTTTTACACTGCTGTTGGGAGGAAATACTTCCCTGGACAATCAGCACTTTGAAGAAATAATTGAATAAATGAAGCAAATGTTTTTACCGTAGTGACAGAGAACCAAGCTAAGTGATATTCAGCAAGGCTTCTTGGCTAGCTAGAAAGATTGATATTCAAACATGAGTTTACATACCCTTTCTGAGTTTTGGTCTAAAACTGTTTTTTGGTGAAGGTTAATTCTATGCTTGGTGACGTTTAATCCTGTGTTTATTGATGGGATAATTTTCCCTATTCAGCTTCAACAAGCAACAGCTACTGTTATGATTTAATTATTTGTATTGTGTTTGAATTTTTTCCTGCCTCATGGTTTCTTTTTCCATCTGGGGAGGGGGTCTTTCTTCACTGCTTAAGTACTATCTGGCATTGTCCTTTTGGGGTATACTTCCAAGAGGCAGGATGCGAGCTTGGCACTGATTTTTTTTACTGCCTTTCTGGGGCATGTGACCTTTCCTTAAATCTGGATGATTTTCTTAGAATAGCTTGTGAGGTGACTGAGACCAGCTGGTATCTTTAAGTGTGCAAATGGATCTAAGGATTGCTTTTCCTGGGTATGCTTTTTCTGGAGATCTTAAATGACCTCTCTGCTACAGGGTTTCACTTTATGAGCAAGAGTTGGCTGTTTGATAGTTATCACTGCATTTTAACTATTTTTATTCTTCAAGGTGCTTTGGCACTCTGCCTGATTTGTAACTCTGCCTTCCAGGTATTTTTAATCGAATTATTGATATTTAGGGCAGCTTTTTGCAAGCAAAGAAGCTTTTTGTATTTTTGTACAGGTAATCCTTGACTTTCAACGGTTAATTTAGTGACCATTCAAAGTTACAATGGCACTGAAAAAAGTGACTTATGACCATTTTTCACGCTTATGACTGTTGCAGTATCCCCACTGTCATGAGAGACCAGGCAAAGCACCCCTTGACATGAGTGATGTTGAGTTGGCCACGCCCACCCAATCACATGACCACCAAGCCACATCTACCAACTAAGCCATGCCTCAGAACCGGTTGTTAAAAAAACTGAATACCACCTTTGGTTCTATCCCGTGTTTTGCGATGGTTTTGATTCTTCTGGTATGTAGCTTGATTGTTTTCTTGGGTCTCTGTGACAAATCCTGTGGTTTTAAATGCTGCTTCTAAGGGCCACAAATAATTTAACTGATTACACAATACTATATTCCCATTCTTTTCTGAGCACATTCTACAGTTTGATGTGAATGACACAAAGGACTTTCTATAATCAATAAAGCACACAGTGATTTATTCTTGGTGGTATTTCACTTTCTCAATTATCCATCATGCATCAGAAATACTCCTCCTCAACCTTTTTGAAAGCCAACGTGAATATATGGCATCTCATTTTCTATATAGGGCTGTAATCTGCATTGGATAATCCTAAGCATTATTTTACTAGCATGTGAAAATGAATATACAGTATTACCTGATAGTTTGTGAAGTCTATTAACTCTACTTTTTTGGTTTCAGAATATAGAGTGACCTTTTCCAGTCTTTTGACTACTGGGTGGTTCTCCAGATTTTCTGCTATAGCTGGGCTAGAATTTTTACTGATTCTTATGCAGTTGGTTACCATATTTCAATAAATATTTCAATAAGTATTTTACAGCTTTTTGAGGTATAAAATTGACCAGACTGGAAACCAGTTATGAATCTTAATAATACTTTTATTATATAGGTATGGTAACAGAATCTGAATGTGTCTTGTGTCCCACTCCCTGCCTTTATCTGAAAAGAACAAAACAAACAAACAAACCCTAACAAACTAGTCTGATGCACTTTCTAAAATTATATTTCTGCTTTGGATTCAAATTTCCTTTGTCTGACTTTTGTATCAATTGAAGCTGCTCTTCTTGATCCTTAAGATTATTCTTACAGCCCATTACAGTATTCTGCTAGCTATCCAATTCTGTAGTTATCAGAATACTGATTTTAGTTCACTGGTTCATCTTCTAGTACTAGAAGTTGTTCTTGTAAGTAGGTAATATATTCTAATGTGTCTTGGATGTTGACACACCTATTGTATGATATTTCAGTGCCCTTTCATTTTTGCTTGATCTCCTTTATACCTAGTTATTATTTGCCCACTGGAGTTCTTTAACATACCAGTTTGAAGTTGGAACCTTCTCCTGATTCAGAGTTTTATGAAAAAGTTCCTTGTCTGACAGAATATTTCCTCTCCCAACATTGAATTCATTCAAAAAGTTGCATAGTTTTTTCTTGAATTCATATCTGTTTCTTCATTTACTTTAGTTTAGTTAGTTTAGTTTAGTTTATTGTCATTGCACCTCATACAATGAAATCAAACACCATCTTCAATGCACGTCATGACCATGACCATGAAAATAAACACAAACACACATCCTTCACTCTCTACACATTGAACCGAAAACCCTCGACACCACACCAATACTGTACTGTACAGCAGAATTCAAAAGAGCTACTGCCCTGGGATAGAAGCTGTTTTTCAGCCTATTTTCAGCCTATTTATTACAATTCACTGAAATGTATTGTGCATTGCTACTTCCATATCATACACATTAACTTAGATGAGATTAGCCATTTTTTTCTGATATATATCTAGCTCTTTCATTCATAATTAAGCCTACAGTTCCTTTTCTATGTAGGTATTAATGGATTCTACTCTACAAATTTAGACCATCTTCATTCTGGCGCATTACATCCTTCCTTTCCCATTCTTTGACTTTTACAGGCACAGAACATACCTGTTTTCTATCACATTTATTTTACTCATTTTTTTTCTTGAATACACTTAATAGAATAGAATAGAATTCTTTATGGCCAAGTGTGATTGGATACACAAGGAATTTGTCTTTAGTGCACAAGCTCTCAGTGTACATAAGAAAAAATAAAATACATTCATCAAGAATCATAAGATACAACACTTAGTGATAGTCATAGGTTACTATAAGCAATCAAATCATACTAGATAAGAAATAAACAATATAAATTGTAAAGATACAAGCGACAAGGTTATAGTAATAAGTTGGAAGAAACAAGGAATAGGAAGGATGTGAAGAATAAGAGTAATTCAGTCTTATTAAATATTTTGACAGTGTTATAGGAATTAGTTGTTTAGCAGAATGATGGCACTCAGGAAAAAACCATCCTCGTGTCTAGTTGTTCTGTTGTGCAATGCTCTATAGCGTTGTTCTGAGGGTAGAAGTTGAAACAATTTATATCCAGGATGTGAAACATAACTTTTCTTATGTTTCTAGTTGCAGACTTCCAAATATGCTGCTAGCCATTTTGGCTTTGATCAAATCTGATTTTTTTATAAAACTTTTTAATATGATGGCTTTTATATTACATTATTTATCACAGAAGTATTTGTGGCATTTATGACATTTTCTAACATTAAGCTCACAACTAATCATTTTTTGCACATGTTGTCCAGTATTCCTCATGTGCAAGCAGAGTTCAGTTTTACATCAAGCATGTTAATATTGTCTATGCAATCAATGATTTCTCAGCTAGAGATATCTTACAAGCCAGCATTGGGGACACATGGGACTTAGGGCATAGCTCTTTAGGTTGGCCCCTATCTAGTTCAATAAATTCATGATTTTAAGTTCAGTTACAAAAAAAAAAAAAAACCCTTCTCAATCCCCAGTGATTTCAGCAGTGTGTGAAATGCAGATTGCAATTATTCAGAGATTCAGAATTTCAAGGTAAAATGTGACTTGAACCATGTAACATTGTTTGGAATATAGATAGTCCTTGACTTACACTACAATTGGAACCAGAATTTCCATTGCTAAGCAAAGTAGTTGTTAAGTGAGCCACACCTGCTTTTATGATTTTTTTTGCCATGGTTTTTAAATGAATTACTGCAGTTGTTAAGTAAATAATACAGTCATTAAGTGAATCTGGCTTTCCATTGATTTTGCTTGTCACAAGTTGACTAAGAAGTTCACAGATGGCAGTCACATGACCCCAGAATAATGCAACCATTGTAAATACATGCGGGTTGCCAATTGCCCAAATTTTGATCTTATGACTATGGGGATGCTTTAATGATCATAAGCAAGAGGACCAGTAATAAGTCACTTTTTTCAATACCATTGTAACATTGGATGGATGTAACTAAATGAATGTTTGTAAGTTTTGGACAGACTTGTCTTTTCTCAGGATTGAGTGGCGGCCTTTGTGACTGCCATAGATCTCAGTAACAGACCCATTTAGATGAAAGGGAAAATGCATACCCATTGGGACTTTAAATTACATTTGGTTTTTCCAATGTAGATCTCTGCACAGCCATAGTATCTATTCTCAAGTATCAGGCAGTAATCTCCCATACAGTACATTACCTGATCATATTAACTAAAGACATAAGAGATTCACTTTGAAAGCTCCTGAACAGGAAAATAACTTGTGTTCTCATTTAGCCACAAGGTCTCTCCACAAAGCAGCCTAATAAGAAAATAAAACAAAGAGAAAATGTACTAATATAACAATAGATAAGAAGGAAATTGCCCTAGTCAAAATTATCCATCAGTGTTCTATCAAAAGAAAACATATGTGTTAACTGTTAACAAGCTCATGATCCCTCTGTTATAGCCTGGGACCACAAGGGGAAGTGGGCTGGAATACTAAATTGATTATTACTGTGGAACCAACTTACAGAAAGTTGTTACTTGTTTACTTTTTTTAAAAAAGAGTAAAAGTTCTCATGAGAAAACAATATGATGCAAATCTGTTCTGCAATGTTACTAAATACTTAATCAGTTATTTTTAAAAAAATCAGAAATATCCTCGTAAGTTCTCAATAGAGACAGCAGAAGTCCCCCCCCACCCCTATTTTTATAAATATTGGATGTGTAGTTAACATCTTGAGTTACTTGGTTGAGTTGGACGGCTATAGAAATTAATAAATAAATAAGCAAACAGACAAGGGGGGAAAGCTAATCTCTCTAATCAATATATTGAAACCCTTAAATTAGTGATTCTTAACCTGTGGTCCATGGACCCCTGGATGGCCATGATATGATCACAAGCTTGAAGAAATGTTATGATTTAAATCTTGAGTTAAGTCTTGGCGGGGGGGGGGGGGGTGCACGGCCATGTTCCATGACCACAAAAGTTATTTAAAGGGGATCCATGGTAAAGAAAAGTTTGAGAACCACTCTGCTATATCAAGGCAGGAACTACTTCTAGAAACTTCCAGGCCAATCCAGATCCATTCTTTTCAATCAGCACTGTGAAACTGAGCATAAGCAAAGCATAAGAGCTGGTGCAGATTCCCTTGCATTTATTTGTATTCCATTTATTTTGTAGGCCATGTGCATGCAGATCACCAACATTAAATCTAGCTTCCTTGCGACACTCCTTTTTTTTCTGTAATAACTTAGCTACTAGGCTAAACTCAAGGATATGAAACATGAATGGTACAACTCTGTCTGGTTATAATTTCTTTTATTATCCAAAGAATTACATCCATCTGGATATATGTAGGAGCACTACACATTGTCTCACTCAGCTTAAGAGGGAGGTGGTTTACTGGGGGCTTATGTAATGGGCAGAAGGAAATTTTTTTAGAAAGAGAAAGAAGAACTACAACAAGACAACAATCAGATAAAAGAAATCTCAGGCTGGAACTACAACCCAAGTACGTTTCAGACAAGATATTAGTTCAAATGAAGATAAAGGAAAACAAGGGGAGCTACATTCAAACTTTCAAGATTCTATTACTGTATTGTTATAATAAAAGTACTGTTAGCATTCATGACTTTGGTTTCCTAATCTGTTCTCTCTTGAAGAGCTCACACATATCAAAGAGAATCCACTATTGAGTGAAGGGCTCTGGAGATAAGACCTGGGGTAAATAGCCCAGGCTCCAACTGCAGCCTTCCTGTTCTGCTTTTGTAATAAGAGAATTTCTACCTGAGAGAATTCACATTTGTAACAATGCTATCCTTCATTCTTAGGCCACACATATTGACATTTCTGAATGTTTGCTCATTTCCTAAGGACTCCTGTTGGTACCTGATTCCAGTATGAAACTGGGCTACAGAGCCTTTGCCATCCTTCAGATAATGCTGTAGCTTTCCCAGAACTTTAACCAATTAATAAAATATCAATTCAACCACTCACCCATCCAGGAAGAACATGGCAAGAAACATAGAATCTAAAAAAAAAATCAATGTAGTCAGTCTGGCTAATCTTACTTATTACTAATATTTATTTACTGCAAAATTGAACAATTTGGAAACAGAATGTTCTTGATTCAGGTATCTTTTCCATCCCAGGGGTTTTTCAGTATTTCAGGTGTGTGGTTGCAAAGCAGTTGTTCTGAATGTTTTACACAACTCTTATAGCTATTTTTTTTTGGAGCAGAAGTTTACACATCTAGAGGTTATCCAAATTCAGGAGACTTTAATACATAAAAGTGAAGTGACTCTTCATGACTCTTTCAAAAGAATGAAATGTTGCAAATTAAATTATACTTCTAAGCACACACAGGAAATAGTACATTATTCAGACTTACATTCTTAAATATATTCTATATTTTTCTTTATTTTTTTTTTAAAGAGAATGTGACTCTGCAGACAGTAAGTTTCTCTGTATTATATTACATTGGGTGAAAGATATGCCATTTCTAAAATTATGAGCCAAATCTTGTCTTATAAATGTATCATTTGGAACAAAATAAAATTAAACCAGTTCTATGCAATTCAGAAAAAATTCTTGAAACACAGAGCATCTCAAACGCATTTTAAAATTAGCAGAGCTTCAAAAATCAGTTTTTATATGTGAAAGAACCAATAATACATTATTGCAGTTTATTATTATGCTATAACTAGAAAAAAATCCAGTTTTAGTAAGAAATAAGGATATGTGCTTTTGTTAGATTAGAAAATCACTATTATAATGGAACTATAGTTGGAACATGCATACCCAAAATTATCATTTTTTCAAGAAAGATAATTTTGAAGTATTAGCAATGTGGTAAACTTCAAGGAAATATGGAATAGGCTGTTGGATTTTCTGTGGAAGTATAAAATTTGAAGCCCAGAAGATTGTCCTGGAAATGGAGCGTTCCTTCAAATATGTAAGTTACAATGTATTTGTCCATATTTACTAAAAATATATCACATAAATTTTTTAAAAGGTCATATTTGATTTTATTTACAGATTACTTGGGTCTTTTGAAAGCCTACATTGATTTCTTCGTAAAGTTTGGTCAACTCACTCTCTTTAGTTTTATCTATGAACTCAAAAAGCATACTGAAGAATCTGAAACAATGTGTTTACATTATAAAAGGAATGTCTTGTTTTTTCAGATAAGACGAAATAACAGATGATGGAAATGTGTAAGTAACAGACATGTGTCTGTATATGTGTGAAAGAATGGTATGGAAGTGCTCAAGTTTACAAATGAATATAAACAACAACTTTATTTCTTTAGTAAAACCAGGGATGTCTGGATGGTGGATATTTTTCCGTTTGTGCAGAATGCTGTTTTAATGTTGTGTTTTTGAAGGATCTTGCTGATTTTGTTTGTGGTGCCTTTTATATATGGGAGGAGGGCTTTGCCATTTTCTTGTTCTCTGTCATCCTAAGAAACCCTAAAGACAAAATTGAGTTAGAAAACCAAGGAGTATACGAAATCCCGTGCACCTCCTGCCCCACCACATACATTGGACAAACTAACACAAGGATAAGTGCACGCATTGAAGAACACAAGAACTCAATCAAAAAAGAAGAACCGACCTCTTCCCTGGTCCAGCACCTCAAAGCCACAGGACATAAGATTGACTTTAAAAATACCAGAACTATCGCCAAAACTGAACACTTCAACAACAGAATAATCAGAGAAGCCATAGAGATAGAAAAACGCCCACACAGCATGAATAAACGAGATAACACCTCCCGCCTACCAGCCATTTGGAAACCCGCCCTCATTAACAAAAGAGTACCTAACATAAAGGACACCAGACCCATACCCACAAGGGCCACACAAGAAACTACCACCACACTTCCACGCAGAAAGCAGACTCACACCCACACAGAAGATGAAACACGACCACGGACCAGAAGCCGTACCACAGCTGCATCACTACCTGCTTCAAACCCCCCAACCCATACATGAAGGGAACTGATGCCCACCATGAAGATGTGGCACGACCACAAACGCGAAGCCAAACAATAGTATCACAGCTCACCAGCTCAAATCCCCCAGCAACTGAGACCAACCGGAGTACAACCAAACCCCCACCAGAACAGAACACACCCCCAGCCAATCAGAACACAGCCAAACCCCCAACCAATGAGAACACACCCCCAGCCAATCAGAACACAGCCAAGCCCCCACCCAATCAAGTCACACCCCCACTAGTAGTTAAAAGGAAGAAGCAGCTGCAATCTCACATCACTCTGAGAAGCACAAGGCCGAAGACACAAGCCTGAAGATGATGAATGAGATTTCATCGAAACGTCGCCTAGATATTTCCAACTCTACGCGGGAGAAAACCCGAAGAACCAAAGATCCATATATATATATATATATATATATATATATATATATATATATATATATATATATATATATATAGAGAGAGAGAGAGAGAGAGAGAGAGAGAGAGAGAGAGAGAGAGAGTCATATGTCATATGATCACAATTTGTGTGCTTGGTAGACATCTCACATTTACAATGTCATACCATCCCACAGTCACACGATCACCTTTAACAGTCAGTGCCAGCTTCCAAGAAGGAAAGTCCATGGAAAAGGCAGCAGATGGGTTGCAAATGGCAATCTTAAACCTGGAGGATGCTGTGACCATGCAGGATTTGTTTCAACACCAACTGGAACTGCTGCAACTGCCATTATAACTTGGCACAGTCATGTGTCATGCTTTATGTGGATATCACTTAACAATGGATTTGACAGTCCAAATTGCCATAGATGAACAAGGAATAGCTGTATGAATAATGCGATAGATTAGCATGTTTAAAAGAACTATTTATAAACAAAACGTTTCACTGATAAATATTTTCATTTTATTTTACATGTTTGGTTATGTAATGTATATATTTTTATTTCATTTCTATATATTCATGAATGGGTTCATTCAAAATAACCCATAAACCACCTACAAAATTCAATCTACTATACATACACTTGCAGGAAAATAGGGCATAACATGTAATTTATTTATGTATTTTATGCAAGGCATACATGTAATACTGCATTTCTTTGCACCTTTCTCTTCTTCCAGCAAATGAAACTAAGCCCACATCAGCACCTCCAGAATATTCGGGCCCAGCTTATCCACTTCCACAAGTCCAATATCCTCAGTATGGACCTGCAGTTCCAGGTAATCATAATCTTTATAGTCACTCATCAGAATTTGATGAGTTAGCACAAATAAAGTAACAGAACAGTTTCTATTTCAAATAAGTAAAAAAAAACACCATAAAATTGTAAGTCATTAGAAGAATCTGGGTATTGTACCGTTATATATTATTTGTCCTACACTGTGTAAATTTACAGAATGTAATCATATTTCAAAGAGACAAAATTGTAGTAATCTAAGCTATTCCAGAAAAGTCACCAAGTTTGTATAGGAGCCCTGTTGATGCAGTGGTTAGAATGCAGTATTGCAGGCTGACTTTACCTACAGCCAAGAATTGGATCCTGATCAACTTAACTTAGCTTTCCATCATTCAGGCGTTGGTAAAATAAAGACCCAGATTGGTGGGGCAATATGCTGACCCTGTAACCACTGAGAGAGGGCTATAAAGCATGTAGCGTATATATGTCTAAGACCAATTGCTATAGTGTCTTTTCTATTGTAATTGATGAAGACAATAGAACAATAGAAAATAGTTATGACATACTGAGTGTAATTTATCTAAAATAAGCATAGATTTGTTCTTCCATGCTTTTCCTATAGTTATTTTATACTCACCTCAATCCCTTAAGACCATAAAGTGAGAGATAATTCTTGTTCTAAAGAGATTTAGGTGAATTGATATTTTTGTTACTTAGCAATGTCTCCTAGTATAATTGCAGCATTGGGAACTTGATTTATTTGATTCAATTTGATATGTCTGATTCTGGCCACCATATAGGAACAGTATAATAAGAAGTAACACACAACAAAACCAAATTAGGACAAATTAAAAAGAAGAACAAGGCGGTAAACCCATCACATATTCCAGAAATGTAAAGATACTTTTTACCTAACAGATACATGTTAAGCTATAGCTTTAAACATAAAGAATAATTGATCTCCACCCCAGGAAGTAATAAACCTTGCTTAAAATTTATAGTCACAAATAATAGGGATGAACTGCATTTCAGAACTTTGGAGCAGGGGTAGACACTGCTTAAAGAAGCCAAGTATTTTCCTGGGCTCATACAATAGCCATATGATCCTAGGAAAAGTTTGAATTAAGGAGGGACCAACAGGGAATGAGAAGATGCTTCAGAGTAAATATGGGTCCATAATAAGAGCCTCATCTCAGATGCATTTTGCCTGAAATTGGGCAGCTACTGTGTGAGCCCAGGAAAAATACAGCAATTTTAAGAAAGTGATAAAAAGAGTGCATGTTTGTCAATCTGCACTTCAAAAAATTCTTAATTTACTAAATGTATTTCAGAAATAAACTAACATAATTACTTACACAAAGTATTAGTTTGACAAAGTACCTCTTTTTGAAGAGGTACTTCAAAATGCTTCAAAAATGCTTTTTGAAGCATTCAAGCAATTGCTTGTTTGCTGTTCTGTGTACATGCAAAGATAGTACTTATGTAGAATACAGTCTTCAGATAAGTAATGCACAGGAATAGTTTTGATGCAATTGCATAACAAGGCATAGCTGGTTTAGTGCTTCAAAGAGAGGTGCTTCTGAAAGACAGCATTTTGAATTTGGTGCACAGTAAGGCTATGCATGCTTGGCACTGGGTCATAGAATGGTGTGTTGAAAGGCACAGAAGCATGATGACTACACTTGTCTGCATCTCTATAAAATAGCTGAATTATGATCCTAGGAACAGACATAATTGCTTTAAGGCATTGCAGACAGGTGCTATGTTCATACTCCAAAACATCTTTTGGGAATTCAAGCATTGCATGTCTCTATTAATTAAACTGAGTGATTTTAAAATGTCCCAACTGGTGCCATTACTTGGCTGATTTCATCTGCACTTGAAATTAAGCAGAGTTATGCCTAGTTAGTATGTGAATGGGACACTACTGTACATGGGAATATCAGAGTTAGACAAGGAAGGAGAAACAGAAAAAGAAAAACCAATAGGGAAGAAGGCAATGGGAAACCATTGTGATATTGCTGTCAACTAAATGCCATGGTTATGTCTGTGAAGTCACTAGAACTCAACTTAATGGCATACACATTTAATTTAAACCCTAAAAGTTCAATCATTTGGAGATCTCCAATACATAAGACCACAATAAGATATTTATGAAAATATGTGTTGCATTTCTGTTGAAATTTTCTTTCAAATTTCATCAACCAACTTCTTTGCACCCTCTAGTGGATATTTTGCCCTTTGTTGAAATAAAAGTTTGGGTGCTTCATTTTTCATGTTTTCCCAGTAGCGCAGCTACTCTAATTTTATTGTTAATTTGGCATCAACAGTGTGTAATGTAGAATTATACTGTGCTTTATTGAAACATATGAAATGGCCCTGTATATCTAGATACTACAGGTCTTTAGAATAAGGCTTTTAGCAGTCTGAAATTCAACATAGTTGTCCAAGGGTTGTTTTTTTTAAAAAAATTTTCTTTAATTTTCTTAGTTCAAGCAAATCCATCTCCACCCATCATCTGGATGCCACCACCACCTCAGATCCCCAAGTGCCCTCGTGGATTGGAATATTTCAGCCAGGTATACATCACTCCTATTTTCAGTTTATTCTCTTGCTCCTTTGTGGAGAAGCATGGGATCCCACAAATATCTTAGTCACCAGTAAAACATGAAACTAATTTCTGATCTAGGGAGCATATAGATAGTCTTCAACATACAACAGATTGTTTAGTGACTGTTTGAAGTTACAAAGGCACTGAAAAAGTGACTTATGACTGTTTTTCACATTTACAACTGTTGCAGTATCCCCTGTTGCAGATCAAAATTCAGGTGCTTGGCAACAGACTCACATTTATGCAGTGGCAGTGTTTATACAGGGATGATGGGATCATCTTTTGCAAAGGTCTGACAAGCAAAGTCAATGGGGAAGCCAGATTCACTTAACAACCTTGTTCCTAACTTAATAAGTGGAGGGATTCACTAAACAGTGGCAAGAAAGGTTGTAAAATGAGGCAAAACTCACTTGACAAATGTTTCACTTAGCAACAACAGAAATTTTGAACTCAATTTTGGTCACAAGTCAAAAGACTATCTGTATTCTCTCTGAAAGAATTTTCTCCATCAAATATTTTTGCTGTTCTCTTTTCATTTTTTAAAAATACATTTTTTCTGTTATATTGCCAGGCTACTTCCTTTAAAACATTAAGTACCTCCAAATCCTCTAAGGTTCAAGCAATATTTTAAAAATGCCAATGGATTTTGTGAGTAACATGTCTCTCCAGTCTACAGCACATTTAGGCTTGGCAGATCATGGCACTTCACTTTAAAAAAAAATCAGTGATGGTTTGCTTTTGTTTTTACACCCCTGTGCAATAAAAATAAATTAAATAATGAGTATTAACATTTTTTAACAATTTATTTATATATTTTCCTTAACATACATTAATACTTTATTGGCAGCATATTGTCTGGGTGAATTTGCTTAATATATTAATATATTATGTTCAATATAATAATATATTGAACATAAACCATATGTAATAACATTTTCCAATTTCTAATTTCTACTTCTGTTATCCAGACATTGATAGAATAAATCCCATGTTTGAAAGTATTTTGTATCTTCTTTATCTTTTATCTTCAGTGTCAACCTATCCATTTCTCCACAATTTCTAAGTATGTACGAATGGTCAATGTAAGATTTACCTAATCAATTGTATAGGCAGTTGCAACAGAAACAACTAGCAATTTAAAACAGTGTGCATGTGGAAGAGCATTTCTAATTGACAGCAGACCTGGAAAAACAATCTCTTTTGGCAAAGATTGGTAGATTATATCCTGGCACAATACTTATTCTTTAAATTGGCCATAGTGCACAAAATTATTTAGGTGATGCATTGCAGAAAATTCAGAGGATTAGTTAAATTATGCTCAGGCCAAGCACCGGAAATGGTCCAGTCAGGGTATTAAATTCCTATCGCTAGTCAGAAATACCAGGTTCTGACACCAACTTCTCTTCCATGAATGTATGCTGCAGTTTTGCGTATTTTTGATACATATGTTCAAGAATTAATTTAAATATAATGAATGTGGAACAGCAACTACAGACTGAATAGAATAGATAATCCAGAAATATGTTTTTACATGTACTGCCATCCTATCCTTCATCTGAGGGTGGGGAAAAGAACACCAAGCAAAATAAGTTTTAGTTCTTCCTGGCTGTAGCATGCATTATGTAATCTGAATAAATAACACCAATAAAATGGAAGTTATTAAGGCTTCTGAAAATATTTATAGTTATAGGATAATTGGTCATTTAATGCTTGTAAATATTTCTTCAGTTTTAATACTTGTGTCTTATTTATTTTTTATGATGGCAACAGCTTGATCAGATAACAATTGAACAGCAGATTGAGCTCATGGAAAGTACGTATGTTGCTTTATTATTATTTCAGTAATTACTGGGGATTAGAAAAAGATATAGTTTTATAAATCTGAAACATTTATCATAGATATTATTTATTGACTGTGCACTCTATACAGGATCCACAATGATACTTAGCCAATAAATTATTTGGGGTCTTACAATTATTTGGGATAAAATTGGGGAAGACTGTATGGTAAAACTCTTTTTGTTTGGTCATATCTGGCCTTGTTCTTTTTAAGATTATATTAGAGATGGAGATTATTCATAAATATCCCAGAGTCATGCAAATGTAATGGATGATATATAAATAAATAAAAATAAATGTGTTAATGAAAACTCATTAGGTGCTGGAAAAGAGCAGTAAGGATGTGACGGTCTACATGGCAATTTATTTTTATTTATTAAATTTTGAAACTACCCATCTCCCTCACCAAGGGATTCTGAGCAGTATACAAATAAAAACATTAATACATAAAAAGGGTATATAAAATTTTAAAAGAGGCAAGGGTGATTTAAATTCAATATTAACATTAAGTAAAAGGCAGGGGGAAGACTTTCACGGCACTAACCAGTCCATGACTGCATGCTCCTCTGTGTGTCCCAAGCAAGCCCACAGAATCATGTTTTCACACCTTTCCAAAAGAGCAGGAGAGTGGGAGCCTCCTCACCTTGGTGAGAGGAAATGTTCCACGGGATGGGACAAATGGCAGAGAAGGCTATCTTCCTGGACTCCAGCAGTTGGAATTTTTTGACTGATGGGATCCACAAAATATCTTCTCTGCCTGAACAGATAACAGATAATCAGAGTTGGAAGGGACCTTGTAGGTCATCTAGTCCAACCCTCCCCCCCCCAAGCAGGAGATCCTACACCATTTCTGACAAATGGCAGTCCAATCTCTTCTTGGACTGGCTGGTGGAACTGGCTGGTGAAATTGGATGTCAACATACTCTATCATGTGTTATGGAATTGAATATTTCTCAAGGTGGTTTCTCTTTTTTCTCAGTTCCTATTAAGGATCAGCGTTTAGATTCACTTAATTGTAATGTTTTTGCTTCTTTTTCAGTGATAAGTGGCTTTGAAAGTTGCAATAAGTATGAAATAAAAAATACCATGGGGCATTGGATATACTTTGCAGCTGAAGAAAATGATGACTTCAATATGAATTGTTACGGCCCTTTGAGATCGTTTACCATAAAACTCTTCGACAGTACAAACCAACCAGTAATGCAATTGTCAAGAGAGTTCCATTGCTCCAGTTGCTGCTGTCCTTGTATTTGTTGCCTGCAAGAGGTAAACAGCTTTTCCCTTCCCATGTCCAATTTTTGATTCTTTCTGTTAAATCGGTTTCTTTATCATCAAGAGAACAGCTGTTGTAAATTCCTTCTAATGCAACTTCCAACAACTTGGCACGTCAGTTGTGTCTTTCTCCACATATTTTTTGAATATTTCAAAGGATTAATTTTACAGTTTTGTTTCATTCGGGAAGTCTTCTAACAACTAGATAGACCAAATATTTACAAAAACATTTGCAAGCTTTTGAATTTCCAGAATTAAAATTTCAGGAAGAAAGTCATTACTAATTAAAATTTCAGGAAGAAAATCATTACAGAAAAGGGGGAAGGAGGTGTAGCTAATGTTATACTCTTTCATCAAATGTGAAAATAATTGTGAGGCAAGGACATTGCAGAGTATCAGGAAAACAAATCCTATTCTGTTACTGAGCAATAATTAGTGCATTCCTTCATTTGTAGGAAAATAAAATTTAGCTACTAATGATTGCATCCATAATAAACAGACCCTTTTATTGTGTAAGAGCAGGACCATTCTTTGTTCTGAAGTTATATTATGATTTTCAAATGATAGTTACAGCTCTCTTAAGTTTATTTCCACCTGAACATAAATGTATCATGTTCAAGCAACCATTTTGACTCTCTTAGCAACTGATAGGCAAAAGGGTACCTGTTATACCAGATTATATATGACACATACAAATATTAACATAACACAGGAAGAGTAAAACTATTTTTACAATAAAACTTGTGAGTAATAAAATTCCTTGAATCGGTTAGTCAGTCAGCGGTGTGCTGCTACTACCAAAAAGTCAACACATACTGCTCCAACAGAGGAATAGCATCAAGATCATAGGAAGTGATAGCTACAGTACCTCTATACTGCACTAGTGAGACCATACTTGGAATATTGTGTCTGTTCTTGTCACTACGATACAAAAGAAATGCTGAGGCCTTAGAAAGAGTGCAGAAAAGAGCAACAAAGATGACGATGGTGCCTAGAGTTTAAATTGGATGATGAATAGCTAAGCAAACTAGCTATGTTTAACAAAGAGAAGGTTTGGGGGAGGATTATTCTTCATAGCATCTGAGGGCAAGACAAGATGCAATGGATGGAGAGAGATGAAACCCGGAAAAAAGAATTTCTTGGTAGTGAACATGATTAATCAGTGAAACAGCTTGCTTCCCAGAGTTGTAAGTGCTCTGTCACTGGAAGTTTTCAAGAAAAGATTGGACAACATTTGTCTGGTCCTCAACTTATGATCATAATTGAGCCCAAATTGATGTTGCTAAGAGAGAAGCTTGTTAAGTGAGTTTTGTTCCATTTTATGACTTTTCTTGCCACATTTTTAGGTTAATCACTGGCTTTCTCATTGACTTTGTTTGTCAGAAGGTTGCAAAAAGTAATCACATGACCCCATGACACTGCAACCATCATGAATGTGAGACAGTTGTCAAGCATCCAAATGTAAATCATGTAACAATGGGAATGCTGCAATGGTCTTAAGTGTGAAAAATGGCCATAGGTCACTTTTTTCAGTGCTGTTGTAACTTCAAATGGTCACTAAGCTAACTGTTGTAAGTTGAGGACTACGTATATAAGGACTCCTGCCTTTGGCAGAAGTTTGGACTTGAAGATCTCCAAGATCGCTTCCAGCCCTATGATTCTATGAGATTTTAGTTTGAGATTTAGAATTTATGAGATTTAGGGGAAAACAGCCAGGCCAAAACAAAGGAAATATTACACAATGGCATAGTCACAATTCCATTGTCCCAATAGACCTAGACCTCTTGGGTTTTTAACGAAATTATAAATTCATAGTAATTTCTTTTAAATTGCTATTAACTCAGGGTGGATTGATCTGCTCTGAAAAAGAGATTTGGCTACAATGGGTATCCTACCTGATCACCTATCTGATAATTGAAGAGAGAGAGGTTCCCTATGCAATCTAGAAAAATTATAAAAGGTGGGATGAATTTACTTCACTTACAACTTTTTCTTTGTAGACATTATTGACCCAAGTGGATACATTCATTCTTATGGGGAAATTGGCTTTCCAACATGGCAGTTGCAATACATGAATGGGGGTTTGATAGTAAATAGTTCTAAAGTAGTCTAATGGCTCCATATTAACATCTAAGTACATCTAAATCATTTGGTATGTGTATATTGAGAATTTGTTTCAGCATCTCTCTTCTCTATATTGCACTGGAAGACAGACGTCTTCCTACTGAAGGAAGGCAAGACCTCATGAACTTTTTTGGGGGTTAGAAAAAAAGATGGCAAGATACTTAAGGCAAAGAAGGTGATTTACTTTCTCAGGTATATTTCTGTTCTCTCTCTATTATCTGTTACTTTTGTTAATTAAGATCCTCAAGTCTTCTTAGTTTAACCTTCAGCATTAGTGTACACTGATTTTGACTATGAATGAATGAATGAAATCTTGTTTATGTACTTTTGTGCTAGATAGAATTATAAGTCTACCTTTTGTATTAACTGGGATTTTCCCCTCTGTCTTTCTTTTTTAGCTTGAAGTTCAGGCACCTCTAGGCAACATCATTGGATATGTGAAACAAAACTGGCATCCGTGCCTACCAAAATTTACTATCCAGAATGAAGCCAGAGAAAATGTTCTTAAAATTATTGCACCTTGTGTGCCTTGCCAATGCTATCAGGATGTTAATTTTGAGGTAAACAAACCCTTCACTTACTATTTATTAGTAAGGCCTTAGACCTGGATTATATACACTAATTTATTAATTTTATATGCTGCATATTTTACTCTGCAAAGCAATTTTGACTGTATAAATTCTTACTTTTATTTTTTTTCTCATTTCTAAATTGTCCATTTAAATTGTAATTGTGTCTGTTTCTTATAATAATTATCCCAGAATACTTTTATTGTAGAGAGAATTAACAATTCTGAAGGTTAAATATGAGATTACTGAATTTTGTTTTAATGGAATTCCATGTTCTTATCAAGCTCTGTCTTACAACCAGCACCTTCTAATATTAACTTTTTCCTCTTAGAGTTAATTTGCTAGTTATTCTTTGTCAGTTGCGTAACTGTGATTTTGGAATCACTTGAAACAAAAGAGGCTTGTTAAAGCCTTTAAGAAGCATATGTGATAAGATGAAGAAGAATTCAAGAGAAATCAAATCCTGTCAGTAATTGAATGAATTAAAGGTTAAGATTTTCAGTAGTAAAAGGAAGAAATATAAAATTGGATTATTTGACCAAGGGTAAAATAAGGCATTTTTATAAAATTCTGGCAATACCTTTATGGATTTTTTTGCTGATACTAGTGTTGAAAAATTGATCTTTTATGGATTTGCTTATAGATAAAAAATGGGTTACGGAAAAAAGATATATCTTTTGTAATCTTATAGAAGGTGAAGAATTACCAAACATGTTTATTCTTGTGATGAAGATTAGAAGCCACTTCTTTACGTATTTTTTTCTATTTCTTTATTTTTCTCTTTCCTTCTCCTTATTTAAATTTTTCCTTCTTTGTTCTTTTTATTTTTTATTTATTTTTATTTTTTATTACCCTTTCTGTCTCTTCTACAGTTCTCTCTCTCTCAAAGTTTGTATTTGTTTTTATTAGTGTAATTAAAATCTTCCATAATATATATATAAGTATAGTATACTTATAAATATAAAGGAGTTGTGCTGATCACCTTGAAGCAACATGATGCTTTTTCAAAAAAATTATTTATTTATATTGAAATTTAATTGATGGTGACATATAAATATTATTTCAGCTGCTTTGAGATATTATCATGCTATCTGGGACATCAGTGTGGGGAATTTAAACATTGAGAAGAAAAATGTAATAATTTCTTAAATATAATGTTTGTATTAAAATTTTTAATACATTTTAGAAAGGATTAAATCTGTACTTTTCTCTTTTCTCTTGTTCTTTATAAAATCAGGTGAAAACTGTAGATGGGAAAACTACAATTGGAAACATAGTAAAAAAATGGACTGGTTTAGCAAGAGAGGTGGCTACAGATGCAAGCATTTTTCAAATCCGTTTTCCAATGGATCTTGATATTAATATGAAAGCAATCATAACAGGGGCTTGCTTTCTTATGGTAAGTCTTAGGTCTAAAACATTATAATTCAATGAATTCTGGAAACAATGGGTTCTTGAAGCTAGTAAAAGGAATTTGGAACAAAACAACTCTTGGCGACCCATAAACAAACATGTCCACTTTCTTTAGTGGTAGTAACCTTCTATACCATCAACAGGAAGTGTAGGACAGGAGATTGAAACTTGGCATGTGTGAGATTATAATTTAGACAGAAACCTTCTTCTGCAAGTTTAGTTGTGGCAGCTCATTCATTTAACTTGAGATTTTACTGTTCAGCTATTGTAGCTAGTAGGTAATATGCACTGAATACAGAGGTATAGGAGCAAAGACAGTGTAATTTAACATTGTGTGAGACAATATGATCCTATTTGTCTTAAGAAAAATGGAGAGTGCTCTTTATGACATCAGCACCACCACCTATTAGGTGGGTAGGTATGTAGGGGGGTGTATAGTATGTAGGTTTGATCCATATACTTTAGGTTGATTACAATTTCCATGAAGGTAACAGAGAGCCAGATGAAAATCGGATGAAGATGTTGCCTGAAAAAGTTGACCTAACCTCAAGAAAACATCATTTGATTCAACTCTTTTAGAGAACAATCAACTAATCTCCAGTGTAGAGAAGGTGATGGTTTTATCTATGTGGAAACCTTAGATGAAATAGATTATTTGGAATCTTTTCAGTTCAGCTACTAGCTAAGCTGTGGTACCAAGACCTCACTTTCTGCTTGTGAATAGCCTGTGGTGAGACTACCATAAGGAGTAAGATATTTCTAGTTCTACTTAGTCTTAGATACTTTAAACTATCAAACATGGTATCCTTCTTGATCATCCTCAGAGGTTGGTAATAAGAGGAGGCACTGTTTGTATTCCTTTCTTGGAGATGTTATTAGATATCCCAACAGTCTTCTCATTTCTAGGTTACTTCACATGCTGTTTTTTGGGAGTAGCAGATATAAGATATGAATAAACAAGGGTTTTAGTCTAAAGTTTTTTTGACTAATATTTTTCCTATCGTTTTACATTCTAGGATTTCATGTTTTTTGAACGGGCTGCAAATAGGAACAATCATAATAGACGTAGACGTTAACTCAAATCAGGACATTAAGAGTCTCATCACACTGAATTAAGCTTGCAGGACAAATTTATTAATTTCTAAAGTTGCTTATTTCAATATTTACAATCATGCCTTTATTATACCATTTATATCAGAATATTCCATATAACTCAAAATATTTGACAAATATTGATATGCAATATATTGATATCCTTATATAATAACAAAGATATATAGTATATATATTTGGCTAATTTTCACTCAGCAAAAAGATATATTCCATTTTGCAATTTTTTTCCTGCTCTTAAATATTAAGAATTGCCTTCTATTATGTCTTCCTTTACTGTAATTACTGTGTATTATGTTGTAGTAATAAAATGAACCAAAGTGGGTATCTCAGTATTCAGACAATTAACAGACAAATTCAATAAAGTTGATGTTTTCCTTTTTGAGTCATTTATTTAAGGAATCATTAATACACTTGCTTCCTAAAGCTCTAACTTTGGTCTGTCCTTCAACCAACAATCCTATCCAATATCATAAAATAATCTTATTTTCCTGAACCCTCAACCTTAATATATGATTAAGTGGCAAAGAGAGTAAGCATGCAAGTTCTTTTGAGAGCAAGAATAACTAGATTACCTTAATTGATTGAGAGATTTATGTCCAATAAAAGTTTTAAAACCAAATATCTTAAGGAAACAAAAAAAACCTAGTAGCCCTAGGAGAAAATCTAGGAGTCATTTAGAATAGGAAACCAAAAAATCTAATAGCCCTGGGAGAAAAAATTAGGAATCATTTAGAATGGAATGGAATGGAATGGAATGGAATGGAATAGAATAGAATATAATAGAATAGAATAGAATAGAATAGAATAGAATAGAAGAACTTTATTGTCATTGTAGAAGCACAACGAAACTGTGGATGCACCCCAGCAACTGTTTACAATACAATAAAACCAAAGGATTTAAAAATAAAGATTAAAAAAAAAAATAAAAAAATAGAGTACCCACATTTCCATTTGCAATTTGAGAGTGCAATATCTATGAATATACACAAAATATGCATTCAACACTAACTGTGACGCTTTGCCAAGTGTAATACATAAGAGATAGATTGTGTTAGCTGGTGCTCCATTCAAAATCCAAGAAAGAAATACTTAAACTCCATTTGTTAGAGAAAAGATATCTTTTACTGGAAATCAAAGTGGTAGCAACAAAAGAATTCTGAATCTGAGAAAATGAGCGCATAAAACACATATACAAAGTGATGGCAACGTTCCCACCCCCAATAGTTCAAATCGCTTCTCCAATTAAAAGTGGTGTATAACATCATATGGGCATCTTCAGGTGGAGATGAGGCCTCTGTCTGTTGACCTTGGCATAGTTTGATAAAGAGTTGCAGTTGCGCATAGCATAGAATAGAAACCTAAGCAAGATTCCCCCTCCCCTAAATTATACAGTTTCATTTCCTAACCACTCCAGCTCGCTTCCCAGATATATCATGGCCCACTCCCTCCCACCGTTCCTTATGACAGCCGAAAGATGCAAAGCAAAAGAAGAAAAGCAAAGGAAGAAAATCCTGAAGGCTGACATTCGCCCTCTTGTAAAGAGACGTTAGTCCTAAAAGAAAAATATAAGAACAAAAGATTATATATTATATACATGTAACAGCAGCATTAAGGTTCAGGGTTTATCAGGATACTTAGTGCGAAATGCCTTCACAAGCTTGGGAGCTCTAACATCTCTCTCATCTACCCATTCAGACTGGGAAGAAGGAAAATGCTTCCAAGCAACCAAATATTGGATTCGACCTCTCTTCTTCCTAGAATCCAAAATTTCTTTAACTTCAAAATGTTGTTCACCTTCAATAAGTAATGGTACGGGGGGACTACTTGAGTCGGCCTTAAATCAGATGTATGTTCAGGTTTTAATAAACTAACATGGAAAACAGGATGGATCCGACGGAGAGTTTTAGGCAATTTCAATTGGACTGCCACAGGGTTCACAACTCGTTCAATTGGGAAAGGTCCTACATACTTAGGTCCAAGCTTTTTTGATTTTTGTGTGGTCTGCAAATATCTGATTGATAAAAAAACCTTGTCACCAACTTGATATGGTTTTTGTGGATTTCTCTTTTTATCTGCAAATTTTTTATGAGCTTGATGAGCATCATCTAATGCTTTGCGGGCAACTGGCCAGGTTAGCTGGAGATGTCTTATCTACTCATCTAATGAGGGAATGTTAGGTTTCTCCTGTGGAAGCTCGGGTATGGGTACAAAGTCTTGTCCCGAAGCCACTTTAAATGGAATAAACCCAGTACTGCTATGTACCGAATTGTTATATGCCACCTCAGCAAATGGCAATAAGTCAGCCCAATCATCCTGCTGATAATTAATGTAACATCTAAGATACTGTTCCAATACCGAATTAGTTCTCTCACAAATGGTTTGTGGATGATGGGCGGAACTTAACCCCTGGGTGGAGCCTAATAATTTTAGGAACTCTTTCCAAAAATTTGAGGTGAACTGGACGCCCCTATCTGAGATTATGCATTCAGGAACTCCATGTAACCTGTAGATATGCAGAATAAACAACTTAGCCAACGTCTTCGCTGACGGGATCTTCGCACAGGGTATAAAATGTACTTGTTTGGAAAACAGATCTGTTACTACCCAAATGACTGTATTTCTTCCACTGTCAGGTAATTCCACTATAAAATCCATGGAGATTTCCTTCAATGGAGCAGTTGGTCTAGCCACATTCTGCAATAAGCCTGCTGGTTTACCAGGCGGCCGCTTGGCCGAGGCACAGACAGGGCAGTTAGCAACATAAGTTTCAATATCCTTTTTCAACGTGGGCCACCAAAATTGTCTTTTGACCAAGTGTAGGGTCTTCACGAACCCAAAATGCCCAGCAGCTTTAGAATCATGAGCTTGATGTAAAATTTGGTGTCTTAGTTTTGCCGGTATATATAATTTGGCCCCCACCCAATCCATCTCTAATGGTATAGTCATTCGAGTGGGTTAGGAACCAATCATCAAGTTTTAGAGCTTCTTTTAATTTTGCAAATAAATCGGTTGACAAATCAATTTCCTTCTTCTTCTGGGTTCTGGTAACCATTGGAGCTGCCAACTGTTTGGTTGGGATAATAGGCCGCACCACTTCCTGGCGAGCACTATTATACTGAGGTAATCTAGACAAAGCATCTGCCATGAAGTTCTTTCCCCCAGGAATGTACTTTAATGAAAAATTGAAACGCTTAAAATGCTGCGCCCAGCGAACTTGCTTGGGAGACAGTATCCGAGGCATTTTCAGAGCCTCCAAATTTTTGTGATCTGTCCAGACCTCAAAAGGGTGTTTGGTGCCTTCTAGGAAATGCCTCCAAGTTAATAGAGCCCATCGAACTGCTTCTTTTTCCCAGATGGCCCATCTTCTCTTGGTTTCAGTTAGTTTATGGGAGGTATATGTGCATGGTTGCAGAGACCCCTTTTCATTTATTTGTAGTAGCACCGCTCCGACGGCTACGTCACTCGCATCAGTTTGGATTACAAAAGGAACGTCCATGTCTGGGTGCTTGAGTACTGGTTCGGCAGCAAACAGACGTTGCAGTTTTTCAAAAGCAGCTTGACACTCCATGGACCACTCCAGTGGTGTATTAGGCTTTGGTTTTACGTCCCCTTTGGTTTTAAGGAGATTTGTGATAGGCATTGCGATCTTCGCAAAAGCAGGAATAAATTGGCGGTAAAAATTGACAAACCCCAAGAAACTTTGCAGTTGTTTCTGGTACGGGGAGGGGCCCATTCCAAGACAGTTCGCACCTTCCCCGGGTCCATTTCTATGCCGTCATGTGATATGCGATAGCCTAAATAATCAATTTTTTCCTGGTGAAATTCACATTTAGACAGCTTGGCATACAACTGAGCCGCTCAAAGTTTCTCCAGGACTGACCGCACCAGTTTTACATGCTCATCACGAGTTTCCGTGTAGATAAAAATATCATCAAGATAAACTAACACTCCTTTATTCAAATGTTCTTGCAATACTTGATTTATCATTTGCATGAATACTGCAGGCGCCCCCTGTAGGCCAAATGGCAGGACGTTGAATTGGAAACAACCCATCGGACAGTTAAAAGCAGTCTTCCATTCATCCCCTTCTTTAATTCAGACTCGGTAGTATGCTTCTCTCAGGTCAAGTTTTGAAAATTTTTTTCCTTTAGCCAGGTGGGCCAACATGTCCTTCATCAGGGGGAGGGGGTACACGTTCTCCACCGAAATTGTGTTGAGATTTTGGTAGTCCACTACCAAGCGTAAGGAGCCATCTTTCTTCTCCCGGAACAACACTGGAGCCACCACCCGGGGCCTAGCAGGTTGGATGAAACCACATTCTAAATTTTTTTCAATAAATAATCGCAGTTCTTCTAATTCCTGCGTGGTCATCGAGTACAGTTTCAGTTTTAGGAGTTTTACTCCTGGCAAAAATTCAATACTACAATACGTTGAGCGATGTGGAGGGAGCTCATCCAAGGCCTTCTCACTGAACACCTCTTTTAAGTCCCAGTATTCCTCTGGAATTTTCTCCTCCCCTTTCAGAATCTCAGTGCCAGTGGAAGCCAACTCTTTGGGAGTCTTGGTTCTCAATTGGGATTTCCCCTCCCCTTCTGGGATTTGGTCTGTATGTATGCGTAATGATCCCCTCCTCCAATTAACGTGGGGGTTCCATTTCCAGAGCCAGGGTAAATCCAGTATTAGGGGGCACTCCATCCCAGGAGCCACAATAAAACACAGAGTCTCTTTATGTTTCCCCATTGTCATCTCCACTGGTTCCGTTATGAAATGAGCAGGGCCGCCCCTGGCTACCGATCCATCCAATTGGCAAAAGGCTATGGGCGTTTTTAGAGTCTTTAACCTTAAGCCCAGTTTCTCTACCACCTCCGAACTGATTACACACCTTGTGCACCCAGAGTCTAACAAAGCCAACATGTCCCCTTCGGCTCCTGATGTGGGTACCCTTAATCTCACTGGAATGGTCATAGGGCCCTTGTTTGGACTTACCAGTGAGTCGTCTTCTGATTCGGATTCACTTTCTTCAGAAGAAGTTGGAGTTCCCAACCCCTCTCCTTTTTGAGGGGCGACCTCTACAACCTCCTCCGCTTTTAGCACCATTTCACAAGGCTTGGCTGGAGGTTTCTCAGATTTTTTCCCTCCTCCTGGCACCCCCTTTAGTTCCAGCTTGGCACAGCAGTCTGCAGCCCGGTGACCTTCTTTCCCACATTGGAAATATGCACTGGTCCTGGGTTTTGCCGCTGGTCCTCCTTTTTTGAGGTTTTAAGGCTTCTTGAGGGCTGGTGGGAGGGGATTTCCTCAAGCCAAAAACCCCCCGGCGTCTGTTTCGGGTCAGGTCAATTTTCACCTCTGCTGCCAGCATGTACCACTGCTGCAGCTCACCAGGGTCTCTTCTGGCCACACAGCGTTGATAAACATCTTCATTCAGCCCATCTTTAAAAGCTTCTATCAGGGCTCCCTGGGACCAGCCGCGGATATGGCACGCCAGCTCTCTAAATTCCTGGGTGTAGTCAGCTACTGATCTCCGCCCCTGATTTATGGTTTTCATCCTAATTCTAGCCTTGCGCTCAGCTAAAGGATCTTCAAATCTAGCGCGCAATGCTGTCATGAACTGGTCATAATTCAACAGTTGAGGGGCATTATCATTATGCAAAGTCACCATCCACTTTGCAGCAGTTCCCTCCAGAGCCCTGGTCACACATCTGACTTTGGCTGCTTCTGAGGAAAAATCCTGCCCATATTCCTCCATATGGCTCCAAACTTGTGCTAAGAAAAATCCTAACTCCTGGGGATCCCCTCCATATTTTACTTCCAGCGGAGGCACCTTCGGAGTTCTACGCCTTCTGGCAATTATCCCCCCAGCCGGGGGGCCCTGTGCTGCTGCTGCTGCCTGTTGATTTTATGGGGGTGGCTGCTCTGGTTCTTCTGCCTGGGGTTACCTCCCCCTCTTCCCCTCATACCTTTGATCAGTTTGAGCCTCTCCAACAGCTTCATGTAGAAGGTGCATGGCTTGTCTTAGTAAGAAATTTCTTCATTCCTTCTCCTGTCATGGCTCGTCCTTCCCTCGATGACGGGTCGTGGTCACTCCTGGAGGAGGCCTTTCCTCAGGATCCTTCCAACCGACTCCCAGGGACCATTTGGGTTTTGCAGCTGGGTTTCCACCACGACTTAGTTCTGCTAAGAAGTCGGGCTCTCCTGTTTCCTCCATCAACAGGGATTCTGGTCCTCCAGTCGCTCCCAGGTTTTCTTGGTCGGTGGCTGGATTAGATATTGTTTTCAAACCCCCTCGGAAGAAAATTTGTATTTCTCCGGGTGGGCCAGTAAAGGGAGATTCAGAATAATGTCAGCTGGTGCTCCATTCAAAATCCAAGAAAGAAATACTTAAACTCCATTTGTTAGAGAAAAGATATCTTTTATTGGAAATCAAAGTGATAGCAACAAAAGAATTCTGAATCTGAGAAAATGAGCGCATAAAACACATATACAAAGTGATGGCAACGTTCCCACCCCCAATAATTCAAATCGCTCCTCCAATTAAAAGTGGTGTATAACATCATGTGGGCATCTTCAGGTGGAGATGAGGCCTCTGTCCGTTGACCTTGGCATAGTTTGATAAAGAGTTGCAATTGCGCATAGCATAGAATAGAAACCTAAGCAAGATTCCCCCTCCCCTAAATTATACAGTTTTGTTTCCTAACCACTCCAGCTCGCTTCCCAGATATATCATGGCCCACTCCCTCCCCCCGTTCCTTATGACAGCTGAAAGATGCAAAGCAAAAGAAGAAAAGCAAAGGAAGAAAATCTTGAAGGCTGACAGATTGTACTGTAATAAGTTATTATGCATCTGTATGAGGTATTGCAGTTTCACATCTTTTCACATGTTAATATGGTAGTGACATATTTATTTGCAGTTCGGATGGCCCAGGAAAAGAAACTATTTGTTAATCTAGTGGTGTGGGATTTTATTGACCTAAAGCGCTGTCCAGACGGCAGCAGGTCAAAAAGATAATTGCCAGGACATGAAGGATCTTCTATGATGGCCTTGATTCTGCTTTGGCAGCGGGACCTGGCTAAGTCTTCCAGGGAGGGCAGAGGGCAACCAATGATCTTTTGAGCTGTATTTATCACCCTCTGCACGGTTTTCCTGTTCTCAGCTGAGGAACCTGCATACCACACACCCAGACTGTATGTCAGAGTGTTGTCCACAGAGGCTTTATAAAAAGCCAGCAACAGCTTCTTTTCCAGATTGTTTTTCCTGAGAACCCGCAGGAAGTGCAGCCACTGCTGAGCCTTCTTCACTATGGCCTTGATGTTGGAGATATTGGCTGAGATATGGATGCCAAGGAATCTGATCGTAGAGACAGTTTCCATTCATTCTCCATTAATGATGAGTGGGCTGTGGTCCTGTCCATGTTTCCTGAAGTCCATAATCAGTTCTTTGGTTTTATGGACATTCAGTGACAAATTGTTCTGTGAACACCAAACAGACAGGTTCTCTATTTCTGCCCTATATGCATCTCATCCTCTCCAGAGATGAGACCAATCACAGTCTTTATGATGGTGTTTGTTTTGTGGCTTGGTGAGCAGTCAAAGGTGTACAAGGCATATAGCAAGGGGCTCAAGACACAACCCTGGGGGGAACCAGTACTGAGTGTAATAGTGGAAGAAAGGTGGGGGCGAAGTCTAACAGACTGTGGTGTGTTTGTCAAAAATTTCTTGATCCAGGAGCACGTGGAGGTGGGGATCTGCAGATTATACAGTTTGGTTACTAGTATATCTGGGATGATAGTGTTAAACGCAGAGCTGTAGTCCACATAGAGCACTCTCACATAGCTCTGTTTGTTCTCCAGATGGCTCAGCGCTCTATGAAGTGTGATGGCTACAGTATCCTCTGTAGATCGGTTTGTTTTATAAGCAAACTGATGTTGATCAATGGAGGGCGGGAGACAGTCTGATGTGCTTAGTTGCTCAAAAACCTTCATGATGGAGCTTGTTAACACTATGGGCCTATAGTCATTGAGAGTGTTTATATTTGTTTTTTTTGGGAACTGGGATGATGGCTGCAGCCTTCAGGCATTGTGGGATGATGGCATGTGTTAAAGATAGATTGAACAGCTCTGTAAGTATTTCTGCTAACTGGTCAGCACATGCTTTAACTACTGAGCCAGGAATGCCATCTGGCCCTGCAGCTTTCCTGGGATTTACTGTTCTCAGTGTTTTTCTCACCTCATGCACCTGAAGAGAGAGAGGTGCAGCATCATGGACCTTGTGAGGCAGTATGTCCATTTACAACATAGAGTAAGTAGGACAGACAAAAGACTAACAGAGCACATCCATTAACACCAACTAGCAATCAGAAGAAATGATGAAATCTCTTTAATCTCAGAACAGACTTGCTAGCATTGATAATGCTACCTAGTTGGATAATAAAACACCTCAGGGATGTTCAGGGAGCTCAACAAGCACCATAAATGTTTAAAACAGTTATTTTAACTGAAAATCTACTTTGATCATTTAAAAACTTTAAAGCAGCCATGTCTTATCTTGGGAGATTTCATCCAGCCTTTGCTTGATGTGGAATTTGAAGTAAATCTGGAGTCCATGGCCTCTATGACAACCATGAACCTAATCTGAGTTATTGAGGGCCTATCACTTGAAAAATGATTAGAAGTTGGGGGAATATCTCTCCGTTCTCAGATACTCTGTGTCCTTGAAATTGTAAATTTTCTTGATGCTATGATGGACAGATTGACTTAGTCACTACCTGGAATCCTATCAAATTGCTCTATTGCAGGTTCTTTTGGAATCACAGTGCATCAGATTAATCTATATGGACACAAAAATCCTGGAACCTAGGACTGGAATTTTTTTTTTTTATTAAAATGTGATTATAAACTATTTCTTGAGGTATTCTCTAAATTCATCATTCCTGACACATTGCTTAACTTCTATGCCTACCCTTATCTAGTAGTTCTAATATCCTGCATGTGAGGCCCTCCCTTCCAAACTAAGAAAAAAAAACCCATGGGAATTACTTCTGAGTAGTTTCCTTTATTATTCCTTATTCATGGAAGGAAATATTGCCAAATCAGAGCAACAATTTTCATCACTATAGATCAGCAGTTCCCAATCTTTTGGGCACCAGGGATTGGTTCTATGGAGAGAGGTTTTTTCTGTACATCAGATGGGGTGTGGTTTTATAAGCGGCCTGCATCCTGTGAATTTGCTTGTTTCCATGGACTGGTTTCTGGCATGCTTTGATCTGGTGCTGGTCCATGGATTGGGGCTTGGGGGACCCCTACTATAGACTCTGGGTATCACTACAGAGGATTTTTATCCTTCTTTTTCCCTCTTAACCAAACATTCTACGCTTCACAGTCTCTGAGTTCTCTGGAATGGAGGAAATTCAGACTACATTTCACCAGATACAGTGCTTCTAAAGCAATGCTTGTAGTACTAAATTTCCCTTAACTATCTTTATTTTCACTGTAGGTTTAAAGACCACTTTCATCCACCATATTAATCTACTATATTTCTCTACAATATATTTTTAATCGCTATATTTCTTTTTCACTAAAATCAATAGATCCTTGGTTCAAATCTCTCTCTATTCCTGTGCTGTTACACTCTTCCTACAACATTTAGCCTTTTATCTAATTTCCTTTGTCCTTTACCTTTTCTTGAAAGGCGAGAGCTTTAATGCCTGGAGGCCGTGCGGATTTGGATGGACGGGAACAGGCTCTGGCTCAACCCTTCCAAGACTGAGTGGCTGTGGTTTCCGGTGCCCCGATATAGTCAGCTGACTCTGTCGCTGGCTATTTGGGGAGAGATCTTACCCCCCACAGAGAGGGCTCACAATTTGGGTGTCCTCCTGGATGCACGGCTGTCTTTAGAAGAACATATTACGGCCGTCTCCAGGGGGGCTTTTTATCAGGTTCACCTGATTCACCAGTTGCGGCCCTTTCTGGATCGGGACACCTTACGTATGGTCACTCATTCCCTTGTCACCTCTCGCCTGGACTACTGTAACACTCTCTACATGGGGCTCCCTGCGGGGAGTACCTGGAGACTCCAACTGGTACAAAATTCAGCTGCGTGGGTGGTTATGGGGGTGTCACGAAGCTTGTGATGCCTCTCCTGCGCGAGCTGCATTGGTTGCCGGTGGTTTTCTGGGTTTGCTTTAAGGTTCTCGTTTTGATCTTTAAAGCGATCCATGGCATTGGACCAGGTTATCTGCAGGACCGCGTTCTGCCGGTAGTCTCCCACTGACCTGTGCGTTCCCACAGGGAGGGCCTTCTTCGGGTGCCGTCAGCTTCTATGTGCTGCCTGGCGGCTCCTAGAGGTAGGGCCTTCTCTGTGGGGGCCCCCGCCCTCTGGAATGGTCTGCCTCCGGAAATACGCAATAACATGGACAGCTTTCAGATGTGCATAAAAAACCTGGCTCTTCGAGCAAGCCGGCCTAGGCTGAAATGGGATTTTTAATTTAGTATTTGTGTTTTAAATTGGGATTTTAAATTTTGGGTTTTAATAATTTATTGGGGGAGGGTATAATTTTAGACAGCCTAAAATATTTAATTCTTTTTAACTTTTATAATTGTAATAAAGTTTTACGGTTGGCTGTGCACCGCCCTGAGTCCTTCGGGAGAAGGGCGGTATATAAATATAATAAATAAATAAATATGGCAGGTGGAATGCTTTCTCTCTTCTTCCATAGAAAAGTGTTTGTCTCACTGCCAATATGAGGAAAGAAGGATGATTCTCACCCGCCCATCCAATTTTCCAAGCTGCTACCTCTTTTCCTTTTGCTTCCTTTGAAGCAAACTGTGGCTTTTCCCACTGGCCTTCTTCAACTTTAGTTCTGGGCTTTGTCTTTTGGTTTGCTCATTACCATATGGCTCCAGAGTTCCAAGAAATTCAGCTTGTTTTTTCCCTTCCAGATACAAAAGTGCAACTATTGTTGCTTTTCTGGCAGTTGAGCCATCTTGAAGGGCTGAAAAGGGAAGAAGAAATGAGCACAGGCACATGCAATGCACCAACAGGAAGCCAACAGTAGATTCAATGGTGTTGGACAATTTCTGGCTGCCTTTCAACCTTTCTGGTTTTGGGGGGAAAGTTATAGAAATGATAGTTGGGCAAGGGTGACTCAGATTATCTGGATCCCTTTTAGTTAAATATCAGGCCTGGATATAATCTTAAAACAGCATTGATTTTTCTAGTGGAGGTCTTCTGATGGGATAATGAGGATATAACTTTCCTACTGTATTTCCCTGAAAATAAGACCCTGTCTTATATTTTTTGCCATCCAAAAGGAACCAAGTCTTATTTTCAGGGGGATGTCATCCATTGATCCACCTGACTTGTGCACATTACCTCGGCCTCCTTTTTGCTGTCAGAGGCCTTCAGGAACTTCTGTGGCTAGCAAGGCTGCAAGGCTTTCCTGAAAGCCTTGTATTATTATTACCTTTATTATCAGTGCACAACATGTGTACAATGAAATTGGCTCAATCTGGAACTCAATGAAATTGGCTCAATCAGCTGCAGAGCCCTTCAGGAAAGCCTTGCTGTCTGCAGAAGAAATGGGCCAACAAGGCAGGTGTCAGGGTGTGAAGCCTGGTTGCTACTGTCCGAAGGTAAGTAGTAGGCCAGCTCCACCCCACCATCCTCACCATGGCTTAATTTTTTACCTGTTCACTCTGGAGTGGATGGGGTCTTAACTAGGACTTGTAAAAAAATCAAGGTAGAACTTACTTTTGGGGTAGGTCGTATTTTGGGGAAAACATGGTAGTTCTTGACAATTTTTTATACCATTGATCACAGTATTCCTCTGAACTATTTGGAGACTTTGTAAGTATGATTTTGATAGCATGGCAGATGCTGGAATCAGAAGGATTATTATGCACTTAATGTCTTCATTCCAACCAAAATGACTATCTCAATTCAACACTTAAAGACAAAGTCCATCCAAGGAAGAATTTATTAGAGAAGTCTTATTGGCACATCTAGGAAAACCCAAATCTGAAACCCCACATTTTCTCCTGCTAAATTAAACTCATTTTCAACTCTCTTACTCATGAACCTCAAGACACACTCTCTAATCCATTTCCATTCTGAACTCCTGCCAAGTCTGGTCACTCCCCTCCAAACTCCAGCAACTCGGCCTTGAGCTCTGGTGAAGAATGTTGTTGTGACTATCCTGCCTTCTCAGTTTCCCATGGTTACCCATCCTCCCTTGTGGCAGCCTCAAATCCGATTCAAGATGGATAATCCCATATAGTCTTTTAAGGATATTTTTAAATGTTACTGTATGCCTTCTTGAGTCATTGCTGATTACAACTTTAATAATTAAAGTTAATCATACAAAATAAATATGATTTGAAAGTATGTCCATCTGCCTGTAAAAAGAAAAAGAAAAGACAAGCAAAGAAGGTGGCACTTCAAATAGAAAACTAGGAGTTGAGAGAAATGTCACAGTTTGCTTCTTAGTAAATGTGTGGCCAGTAACACATCTGTGACATGTGACTCCCCATATCTTTTTTGTTGCAAACATTCATAAACCTAAAAAGATGAATTACTTTTATTCAAAACTGTAGAGTCCAATTTCTTTGGGCTTTTGACTAATATCTAATGTGAAGTGATTTGCAACTGAGTTTATTCTTAATTTATTCTGATATAAGCTGTCACCCAATTTTATCGTTCAACAACCTATGATTTTTAAATAACTGCTTAAAGAAATATGTGAGCTCAGTCACAGATTTATTTTACCAGAACAACTTCAACATGACAGTACAATCCATCCAAGCAACTATAACACTTAAACCAGGGGTCCCCAAACTTGGCAACTTTAAGACTTGTGGACTTCCAACTCCCAGAATTGTCCAACTCCAGAGAAGTCTGGGAGTTGAAGTCCACAAGTCTTAAAGTTGCCAAGTTTGGGGACCTCTGACTTAAACGTCTCTGGAATTCTGTGTTTATTTTTCTCAGATTTCTCTAAAAGAAGCTTCCATTTGATATGTAAAACATAGAGAGTTATGTAAATTGGATTCTTATAAACTCATGTGATATACAATAGATTACATAGAAGAAACTATAATATTGTTATCTGACCTACTACTACTTAAATACATTCAAATATTGCTTTACCTTTCTATTCACCATGTAGTCTGCAGGGGGCACTGCTGCTATAGTTTTACGAATATTTTCTGATTTTTTTTCTGATTTCCTCACTCCCAGAAATACATATGCTGTTTAATATTCTAATTATATTTCTTTATAAATACAATAATTATTCTACAGTCTGTTAGAAGGTATACCTATGTCTATACAAATAAGAGACCAGATAGTACATTATCAAAATCTGTTTCTAGTTCTCATTTTTTCCACTCTGCAAAAAAACTTCAATTTCAGATTATTTTTGAATTTTATATTTTTAAACTAATTATTTTTACATGGTGAATAGCATTAATGTAATTTTTCTTTTATCACTGGGCAACCGTTTCTGGTTAACAGAATAACAATATTAATTACAAGCAGAAATTTATGTCTTTGAGTTGAAAATTCCTGCTCCTGGGAGTATCTCTAATTTAAACATCCAATACAGATGTCTGTTTAACCTTTGCTTCCTATCTGAAAAGATTCCTGGGAATTCATTGAAATAACTTCTTCAGGGATTTAACTGAAATTAAGGAACAAATTTGCTTTATTAGAGTCCAATTTCTTCATCTGTCATTAAATATTATAATGTATGAGTTATATCAAGCTGCATGTCCATAGAGACTCTTCTTGAAGAAATTTCATAAGTTAAATAAATTTAGTTTATTATTAACAGTATGGATATTCTTTCCCCCCCTTAAGTTTTAATTTGTTCCTCTAATGTTTCATTTATGGTACTATGATTATTGTATCAGTTTTCATTCTGTGGATTTCTCCTATGAAAATTTTAAGTAAATTAAAAAGAAGAAAGTTTTTGCCACTCCTCAGTAAAGGAGAGAAAGACCATCTTGTTCCAGTGGGATTAGCAGATTGTTCTTGGCAAAAAGGGTGGTTTATGGAACCCATCAGCCAAGGGATTTCAGCTGGTGGGATCTAAGAGAAAAGCCTTTTCTGTCTGGTTCCTGCCCTTTGGAACATCTTCTTCAGAGGTGAGATTCTCCTCACCCTTCTGGCCTTCCTGAAGGGCTTTAAAACTTGGCTCTGGGGCCCCAATATAGATCGGTGCAGTGACATAGAAGACACCATCTCTGCTCTTCTCAAGACATTGGCTTTTAATCTGTATTCAATTCTTGTTATTTTAAAATTATTTTTGTATTTATAATTGTTCTTACATTTATATTTTTATTGTATTGTAAGCCAGACAGAGTCCAAAGGTGTTATTCAGCAGGTTCTGACTAGTTCTGGAGAACCGGTAGCGGAAATATTGAGTAGTTTGGAGAATCAGAAAATACCACCTCTGACTGGAGATTTTACAGTATCCTTCTCCTGCCATGCCCTCCAAGCCACACCCCCAGAACCGGTAGTAAAAAAAATTGAATCCCACCACTGACAGAGTCTCTTTTGGATAGTGAGATGGGTGGCGTATAAATGTAATAAATAAATAAGAAACATAAAGCTGTCTCTCAGACACACATAGACATATAAAATAGGCACACACTGTATTGCTTGGAGGTAAATTTTTGAACTGACCAAATAATAATTCTTTTAGCTCAAAGCGCTAGTATACATGATTTTATAAACTTCATTTTATTTGCCTTCTGTGCCTGGCCAAGGTGAAGAAAGAAATAGTAGCTAGCTCTTCAGAGTGAACAAGGAGTCACTGTGCTCTGTGTATCTTTTCCACTGACCAAACCATAGGAAAACAAGGAAAGCTGTGAGCTAATATGTGCAGAGGGAATTGAAAAAAATAAAGAAAGAAAAGAAACTTCTTAAAAGTAGGACTTTTAAAGAGTAATCCCAGGCAGAAGGAAATCAACAACTAGCAGATGACCTGAATGTGTTTTACTGCAGGTTTGAAAAGAAACTACAGCCACCTATTTCCACAACCCACATCTCAAACACACCAACAACAGCCAAGCCTCCTACAACTGGCCCCAATCCATTGGGCTCACAACCTCTGGTGATCACAGAAAAAGAAGTGTACGATCTATTACACAGACAAAAACCAGGAAAAGCACCAGGGCCAGACAAGATAACACCTTCTTGCTTAAAAGATGGTGCTGACCAATTGGCCCGCATCTTCACCAAATCTTCAGTAGACCACTAGAGATGTGCTATGTTCCTTCCTGCTTCAAATGTTCTACCATCATCCCAGTGCCAAAGAAGCCCTCCATCAAGGAACTGAATGACTACAGACCAGTTGCTCTAACATCTGTAGTTATGAAAATCTTTGAAAGGCTTGTGCTATCCCACCTGAAAACCATCATGGATCCACTGTTAGATCCCATGCAGTTTGCATACCGAGCAAATAGATCAACAGATGATGCTGTTAACATGGCTGCGCATTACATCCTACAACACATTGAATTTCCAAATACCTACGAAAGGGTCCTCTTTGTAGAGCAAAGTTCAGCATTCAATACCATCATTCCAGACACTCTTCTAAGTAAATTAAACCAACTAGCAGTACCTGAACACATTTGTAAGTGGATCATAAGCTTCCTAACAGACAGGAAGCAGCAGGTGAAGGCTAGGCAGAATCATATCTGATACAATCAGCACAGCAACCCCCCCCCCCGCCCAAGGCTGTGTGCTATCTCCACTTCTCTTCTCCCTATATACCAATGACTGCATCTCAAACGAACTATTAAAATACTGAAGTTTGCTGATTACACAACAGTGATTGGTCTCATTTGAGACAATGATGAATCTGCACACAGACAGGAGGTTATACAACTTGCCTTGTGGTGTAACCAGAACAATCTGGAACTGAACACATTCAAAACCATAGAAATGGTGGTAGACTTTAGAAGAAACCCTCCCATACTACCACCTCTTACAATACTAGACAACACAATATCAACAGTAGAGACCTTCAAATTTCTAGGTCCTATTATATCACATGACCTAAAATCTAACATCAAAAACGTCATCAAAAAAGCACAACAAAGAATGTTCTTTCTGCGCCAACTCAGAAAGCTCTAACTGCCCAAGGAGCTGTGATATAGTTCTACAGAGGAATGATTGAGTCTATCATCTGCACCTCTATAACTGTCTGGTTTGGTTCTGCAACCCAACAGGACAGACACAGACTTCAGAGGATAATTAGGACTGCAGAAAAAACAATTACTACCCACCTGCCTTCAATCGAGGACCTGTATACTGCACAAGTCAAAAAGAGGGCTGTGAAAATATTTACAGATCCCGAACATAAACTGTTTCAACTCCTTCCCTCAAAATGACGCTATAGAGCACTGCACATCAGAACTAGACATAAGAACAGTTTTTTCCCAAAAGCCATCACCCTGCTAAACAAATAATTCCCCAACACTGTTTATCTAATACAAAGTCTGCACTACTATTACTGCTAATCTTCTCATCAGTCTTATCACCCATCCCCTTCCACTCGTGATTGTAGGACTTGTGTTTGTCCCTTGTATCCATACGATTTATATCGACTGTTTCCTAGTATGATTTGATTGTTGATTGTACCCTATGACTATCATTAAGTGTTATACATTATGATTCTTGATTCTTGACGAATGTATCTTTTCTTTATGTATACTGAGAGTATTTACACCAAGACAAATTCCTTGTGTATCCAATCACACTTGGCCAATAAAGTATTCTATTCTATTGTGTTGTATTCTATTCTATTCTGATTAAAAGGAATAGCAATTGAAATAAATGTACTCCTATTTGTGTTTCAAAGAAATTTGACAATTAAAATTAGATGCAGAAAAATATTTTGGAACATAAATGTAACAGAATTCTGAATAGGATTACTTTCCTTTCAAATAAACATCCATAGGATAGATGGAAGTACCAATATGTGCTCAAATGGTAAAAACATGATTTTGTGTTTCATGAGGCTTTTTCTGAATAGGAAAGGATCGTAATAAATGTATTACTTCTTTTTAAAATAGATCTATTTTGTAAATCTATCCTTTCTACAAAACAAACTAGGTTTACTTAATTACTTCCGATAGAGCCACAGAGCTGGAAGGGGTTACTTAGGTTCCTGACTCCAACCCTTGCTTAATGCAGGAATGCAAATTAAAACATTCCAGACTTCAGCTGAAACCATGCTTGAACAAATTCACTAAAGGGAAATCTGTTACAACTTTGGACAATTTCTTCTATTAACGCTTTGTGTTAGGAAGTTATTTCTAACATTCAATCAGTATCTACTGTATTTTTCTGTAATTTAACTTGATTATTTCATGTCCTGCATGTTGTAATGAGAAAGAACAGATCATAATCTTCTTCTAAGTGGCATGCATTCAGAGATTTGAAGAATGCTATCACATCATTCTCAGCTGTATTTTCTTAAGACTAAATATACACATCACCTTTGCCCTCTTTTTCCAGTTACTAATTTTTAGTCCCCTGATTGTATTTACTATACTTTGCTGAATCTTATGCAACTTTTTGGAACCCTCATTAAAATGTGGTGCTCAGAATTGCAGCAAAATAGAAAACAGTGAACCCTTTCTTCCATCAACTGTTCTTGTGATATATTACCTGGATATAATCTTTCTTTCTTTCTTTCTTTCTTTCTTTCTTTCTTTCTTTCTTTCTTTCTTTCTTTCTTTCTTTCTTTCTTTCTTTCTTTCTTTCTTTCTTTCTTTCTTTCTTTCTTTCTTTCTTTCTTTCTTTCTTTCTTTCTTTCTTTCTTTCTTTCCCTCCCTCCTTTTTTTCCTTCCCTCCCTCCCTCCCTCCCTCCCTCCTCCATGATGAATTGTAGCAATGGATACCAAAAGAAAGTCTTAGATTCTTCCATCAGCCTTGACCTAACAATAAAGATAGAACTAAAATTTTATCAGGCTAAACCAGGCAATAGGACTAACAAAACTGACCAATCACAAACCAGGCTCATTATATAAAAGACAATGTACTTTGTGTATCTTGACAAATCAGGAGTGACATAGGCAAGGGCCTCTAGGCAGTGGTGGGATTCAAATAATTTAACAACTGGTTTACCCAGGGTCAGGTTAGCTGTCTTGGGAGGCATGGCCCAACCTGACCCTGGATGAACTAGTGTTAAATTACCCACCCCTCTGTATCAAAGTGAATCCTGGGTGCTGCACTGCATTGCAATGGAGAAATGGGCAACTGAGCGGCTGACACAAGGGAAGGAGGAGGAACAGGCCACTCCGTTGCTCATTTCTCCATTGCAGCATAGCGTAGCCCAGGATCCACTTTGATCGTGGGTGGGTAATTTAACAACTGGTTTTCCTGAACCAGTGTGAATCAGATGAATCTCACCACTGCCTCTAGAGCTCTGGAGAAAAAAAAAGAACAATTAAAGGAAATTTAGTAATTGTGGCTGAAACACAATATACAGTAGATAAGCAAAGTATTCTACTTTTCAAAAACAGAGTCAGGAAAATTCAGCTTAAAGAACTTTCCATTCAGCATAAAATAATCTGATTAATTTGAGTTTTATAGCAGTACCTTATATAAGTTCATGGAAAAGCATTATGAGTTTTATGAGATTAATTATTACATTTATATCCTGCCAAAAGCTTTCTTCTCACTTGCACATAAATTCAGCTGAAACATTCGCTAACAGTATGAATTCACTCTTATCTTTATCCTTATCTTATACTTTTTTTTCATCTTCATTCAACAGAGATAAGATGCCATTAGCTCTGTGTGTATATGTGTGTGTGTGAATATGTTTGTGTGTGTGTGTGAGAGAGAGAGAGAGAGAGAGAAAGAGAGAGGGAGGGAGGGAGAGAGCGAGAGAGAGTGAGAGAGAAAGAGAGAGAATATGTGTGTCTGTGTGCACCTCTGAATCAACACTGATCCCTGGTGATTGCCTGGACAAGTTCTTTTTGGCAAGATTTTGGAAATGATCTCTAGCTTCCTAATGCTGACAGAGTGACTGGCCACAGATCATCCAGATGTTTTTGTACCTAAGGCAGGACTAAAATTAATGGTCTCCCAGTTTTAGCTCAATGCTATACCAAACTGGCTCTCATCATTTATAAAAATAAATGGATCACTCCCTTTTCCAAAACTATCCAACTGCAACCTCAATGTATCAAATTCTGTCACCTGTCAACAGTGGTGTCCCCCAAGGCAGTGTCCTAGGACCAACTCTTTTCATACTCTACATAAATGACTCTGTGATCATATCAAGAGCAACTGTGTTCTCTTTGCTGATGATGTAAAGCTATTCAACATCAAAGACAATACTGCTACCCTTCAAAAAGACCTTGACTATGTATCAGAATGGTCAACAAATGGCAACTCCAAATCTCAACAAATAAATGCTCTGTCCTACATATTGGCAAAAAAAAAAAAATCAGAAAATAAAATACAGGCTGAATAGTCAAGACCTTGTTGATGATCCTTGATTCTGTCAAGGATCTTAGAGTATTCATCTCTAATGATCTAAGTGCTAGAGCCCACTGTAACTACATAGCCAAAAAGGCGTTAAGAGTTGTTAACCTAATCCTACATAGCTTTTTCTCTGGTAATATTACACTACTAACTAGAGCATATCAAACATTTGCTAGATCAATACTCGAATATATCTCATCAGTCTGGAACCCACATCATGTATCTGATATTAACACAGTTGAGAAAATCCAGAAATATTTCACAAGAAGAGTTCTCCACTCATCTACTCGTTGCATAATATCTTATGCCACCAGACTCGAAATTCTAGACCTAGAAAATCTAGAACTACACTGCCTTCGGTCCGATCTAAGCATAGTATATAAAATCATACATTGCAATGACCTACCTGTCAATGAATACTTCAGCTTCAGCTTCAACCATAACAACACAAGAGCAAACAATAGATACAAACTCAAGGTTAATCGCACCAAACTTGATTGCAGGAAATACGACTTCAGCAACAGAGTGGTCAATGTCTGGAATACTCTACATGACTCTGTGGTTTCTTCCCCAAACCCCAAAAACTTTAACCTTAGACTGTCTACTATTGACCTCACCCCTTTCCTAAGAGGTCTGTAGGGGGCGTCATAAGCGCACCAATGTGCCTACCGTCCCTGTCCTATTGTTTCTTTTATATTTTATTTTTCTTATATGTATCCATGTATTCATAACTATGTTTTACTTATATCTATTATCTTGTAAGCAATTGACAAAAAAGAATAAAAAAAAAATTAAATCTGCTATAATTCATTGCACCAGCAGCTTATCAGCTGACTCTTCGTGGGTTGATTAATGTGTTTGGAGTTGAAGGTGTTCTGGTACAGTTTTTTTTCCCCAGACTTTGCCTTCTGTATCCTTCATTCTAGGTTCTTTTCATACATTTCCACCATCTTTTTCCAATCTTCTAACAAGATGAAGGAGATAAAAAGCAGAGTTCCATTGTTACATTTTGGAAAAAGAGGAAATATCCTTTCCAATTTTGTAAGTGTATTTTATCTCAAAATGCAACAGGCGCAGATATCCTGATTGCATTGTTCAAAGAGTGATGAGGAATGCTGTCTAGATTTTTGCTGCTTGTTTCCCTCTTTATCCAGGTAGTCCTATGTGTTCAATGAAGACTTCTTGTTGTTCAGGTTATCTGTGGACATGGAGATGACTGTATAGTCCAGTTTGGAAGCACAGAGTCTAGCACAATAGTCATATTTTTCAGTTTCAGTCACTTCTCTCTTCTCAATATAGTTAGAGAATATTTGCTAACAACTAGTCAATTTCAATTATCCTACTTCACATGACCTTGTTAATTGCTCAATCATTACAAGATCTAAACTGGATCTAGGCTATGGAGTGGAACTATGTCATGAGAATGTGTACTTCAAGATCATTTAATGAATTATCTTCAAGCTAATATATGTATGTATAGCACCTTTCTGGCCTGCAGTTATATCTCATCTTTATTTCTAAGTAAAACAGGTGGAGGATTGCAGTAGCAAAGAGTAGAAGAAATACAAAAACATAGTATAAAATTCATACCCTAGCCATATACATTAATAAAACATATCATACAAATTCCAGAGACCATGGGAATAACATGCCCGTTATAATGAAAATACCTTATTAAAGACACTTCTTACTGAAAAGAAGAACAGAGAATGGTACTACTATATTAAATCCAGACCATCGCAATCAGTGGAAGGACAGAGGCAGTTGTCTCAGGAGATAGAATCAACAGCTGCATAGCCTAAGTTTGACTAAACTAAACTAGCTTTCTCCATTTCCTGATTATCATTATGTAACAGTTGGCTTAGAGAGTGCTGTTTTTTTTGTTTTTTTCAGGCATGAAAATCTCTGCCTGGTGTTTTCTATTTTAATTTAATTGAATTTAAATTTTCATCTTCTGTCAAGAACCAGAGTCCGGGAAGTCTATCATAGTTTGCTACCAAAATAATTGTTCTGATACATTTTCATCTCAATAGCAACTAATAGATTGCTATTCTTATATACCAAGCGACAATGAAAAAAGCAATCCCATTGTATCTACTAAGGTGTCATGGTAAATCAAAATGTTACCCATTATTTTTTACCAAAAGATGCCAATTATATGACAGCGCTCTAGGATAAGTAGAAGAGCTTTTGGATAGAAAACACAAAGCAATCCCAACATTGTAAGTGACACTGGGGAACTGAAAAAATGTTGAACCATCTTTTCTTCCTAAATAATTGGGGAAATGTCTTTTGTACATTTCACTTCAAAACTAAGGCAAGTATTTTATCCTACTTTAGTAATGTCTGACTAAACTCTTAATGGTGCAATGAATAATTTATAATCAGCTTTTTGGGGGGATTATTATTATTTATAAAAGGAAAAAGCTAAGTGATTTATAACTGAAATTTACATCTGTCCCTGACTGTCAGTAGCACAAGCTTTTAAATAAGATATTGATTTGGTGGTATGAAAGAGGCTACTCTAATTCAGATGTCATATGCCTGATTATGTAGAAGGGGGAAATACAGGAGCTCCATCTGAGCCTCTGGAAGCCTGGCTGAAAATCACAGATTTGTAAAACACCATTTTTCTTTCTGAACTATGAAGCAATTTCAGTCCAAGTCTGCTCCAAGCAAACAAGGCAGAGGTAGTATTCAATGAACCGGTAGCGGTGATTTGGCATAGGTTGCCCGAACCAGTGGCAGTCCCTGACCTGGTCACCAGGTTGCCCAGTCACCCGGATGCTCACTTGCCCTGGTCGCTCTCTTAGCTTTCCCTACTATGTGGCAGCTGCGGCGCATCTTGGGCAGATGTCCCATGGCTGCTGCACATGCACACTGCGTGTTCAGCCACTAAACATGCAATGCACATGTGCAGCGGCCCTGGGACATCCGCCTGCCTATCTGCCCTCCTGGAGCATGCTTTCTTCCTTCTCCCAGCAGATGTGCCTCTTCCGATCTGGCCCGGCCCAGCCAGCCAACAGGTGGCCACATGTCCAACTGCCCCTTTTTCAGCACAAGAAGCCTCCTCCAACTGCCCGGCTGCTCTCCTTCTTCTCTGCCTGTTTGTTCTGTATGGCACAGGAGGAGGAGAGCAACCAGCTGGTTGCATGAAAAGGGGGCAGCTGAAGACTGAAAAAGAGTTGCCTCCAGCTGCTTCTTTCACAGTGCAAGAAGCCTCCCCTAGTTAGCCAACTGCTGTCCTCCTCTTCAGCCATACAGAACAGTCGTGTGCAGGCTTGGGAAGTAAATCTGAAGGCATGTGCAATGTTCTAATGTATAGAAGTTATAATAAAATGTGTGGCAGAAAGTGGACTATGGGTGTGTTTTTCCAAAAGCAGTGAGGTTGAATGTGTACAGTTTTAGAAGAGTTTTCTCTCTGTTTGTGTGTGTGTGTGTGTGTGTGTGTGTGTGTGTACATACACATGCAGTATATATAATAGATAATGTATCTTTTTGTGTGATTATATACACACTATACTATGTAATATGTATGTACACATGTGGCATATATACATAGGATTAAATAATGTATTTTTGATGTTCAGTAATAATAAATAAATAGAGAGGGAAATTGTATCTCTTTGAAGCCAGGCAAGGCACCCCTTGATGCAAGTGATGTCAAGTTGGCCATGCCCATCCAGTCACATGACCATCAAGCACACCCACCCAATCAGTTGTCATCAAGCAATGCCCACCAAATAAGCCACACCCATAGAACCGGTAATAAAATTTTTTTGAATTCCACCACTGAAACAAGGCAACTTGGTTGAAAAAAAGATAGCTAAAGTGGTTAAAATGTTGGATAGTGTATGTTTCAGTGACAGTGCGCAATGTATGTTTATAAATAAATCCTCAAGTTTCCAAGGCTGACATTTTGACTAATTTGGCTGCAAATTATTAAAATATTAATTTTAAAGATTAAAGCCTTCTTATACTGTCTCAATCTGCCCTTAAAATTTGCTCTCATATTATATAGTAGCCAAAATAATCATTTATTTATACATTTACTTTTGTTCTGAATTTTTCTAGTGATAGAATATTTCTCAGGTTTCGATGCACTTTTATTAACCAGATGTTTCAGAAACTTCATAACACTGAACTTGTTTATATATCTTGTTTATATATCATAACTATTGTTGAAAGAAATATCCTTCTGGGTTCAGTTCCAAGTGGGGACAAAGACACTGGAAACATGGAGGCTATTTGGAAAGATGGTTTAATGGTGGACAGCAGGACCACATGGCTTGGAGTTCCAAAGTGAGAAAGATAATCACATGCTTCAAGGTAAGAATAGAAGGGAAGAAGGGCTGACCAAGAGACCTTTATATAACCTCTGTTGGGCCCCACCTTAGTGTTTACTGTTCCTGTGCAAGAAATGAATCCCATTGGCTCCCAGGGGTGGGGGTCTTAACTTTGTAGACTTGGTCTGGACCACATGGCTTCACCTAAGTGCTGGCTAATGCAATTTTCCCAGAACATGTGGTGCGATGGTTAATCCTATCATTTCCTGAGGGCCATCCTTAATCCCATCATCCTGGAGCTGAAGGGCGGGGGCAGGGAGCTGCAGGAAGCTGCTTTGTCTTTAAAACATATTTCTCCTTTTCTCATCCAGGGAGATATAATATTCTGCCTTTTAAATATTTCCTAGGTTATTTCATTTTCTAGGAGAGGGGTGGATGCTAACTTCCTACAATGCTTCATTTTTTTTTCAAAACACATGAGAGTTTTGACAAAAGATTAAAAGGTGATCAGATCAAGGAGACTTGATGGGTGCTTTTAATTTTTTTTTTTCTGATGCAAAGGAAAGGCATTGAAAAAGAAGCAACAGAAAAGGATTCCTTCAGTGGCTCCCAAAAACTTTCAACCATTTATTTATTTATTTATATTTATATACCGCCCCCCTCTCCCAAAGGGACTCGGGGCGGTGAACAGCCTGAATAAAATACACATATAAAACACATATACAATATTTAAGAATTAAAAGAATTAAATACATTGGCCCTTACAAAAGATTAAAAATAAGGGAATTAAGAAAGTTAAAACCAGATTAAAAAATTTAAAAACCCCTAGGTCAGACCGGCTTGCTGAAATAAATGAGTTTTCAACGCATGGCAAAAGGTCAGGAGATCAGGGATGGTCCTCATCTCCGGGGGTAATTCGTTCCAGAGAGAGGTGCCCCCAATGAGAAGGCCCGTATCCTTGGGGTCGCCAGCCGTCCAGCCAGCGGCACCCCGAGGAGGCCGACTCTATGGGAGTGTATCGGTTGGCGGGAGGCCGATAATGGCAGGAGGCTGTCTCGCAAATATCCTGGTCCCGAGCCATGGAGCGCTTTAAAGATGATAACTAAGACCTTGAAGTGCACCCGGAGGGCCACCGGGAGCCAATGCAGCTCGTGCAGACGTGGCGTAACTTGGGAGCCCCGAGGAGCCCCCAATACCACCTGCGCGGCCACATTCTGCACCAGCTGGAGCCTCCAGATGCTCTTCAAAGGCAGCCCCATGTAGAGAGCATTGGCATAGTCTAGGTGGGAGGTTACCAGGGTGGAAGTGACCGTGCGAAGCACATCCCGATCTAGAAAGGGCCGCAACTGGTAGATCCTACGGACCTGGCCAAAAGCCCCCCTGGCAACGGCCGCCACATGGTCTTCCAATGACAGCCGCACATCCAGGAGGATACCCAGATTGCGGGCCCTCTCTATGGAGACAAGAATTCCCCCCCCCCACAGCCAGCGATGGAACCAGCTGGCTGTACCGGGATGCTGGGAAGCACAGCCACTCAGTCTTAGATGGGTTGAGCTGAAGCCTGTTCCACCCCATCCAATACCGCACGGCCTCCAGGTACCGGTCATCACTTCGATGGCTTCATCGGGGTGGCCCGGGGTAGAGATATACAGCTGAGTATCATCAGCGTACTGATGGAACTCTACCCCAAAGCCACGGATGATCTCACCCAGCGGCTTCATATAAATCTTGAACAGAAGGGGTGAGAGCACCAATCCCTGAGGCACCCCACAAACCAGGGGCCTCGGGGCCAACCTCTGCCCCCCTGCCAACAGGAATTGCGAACGGTCAGAGAGGAAGGAGGAGAACCACCGCATAACAGTGCCTCCCACTCCTAACCCCCCCCCCAGCCGCCGCAATAAGATACTGTGGTCGACAGTATCAAAAGCCGCCAAGAGATCTAATAGGACCAGGACAGAGGAATAACCTCTGTCACGGGCCCTCTAGAGATTATCCACCAATGCGATCAATGCCGTCTCCGTGCTGTGCCCAGGCCTGAAGCCCGATTGGAGTGGATCCAAATAGACAGCTTCATCCAGGTGCTGGGGAAGCTGTCATGCCACCACACTCTCAACAACCTTCACCACAAAACGAAGGTTGGAGACGGGACGATAATTAGATAACAAAGTTGGGTCCAGGGATGGTTTCTTGAGGAGGGGTCTCATCACCACATCTTTCAAGGTGGCAGGCAGATATCCCTCACTCATGGAAGTGTTAATAATACCCTGAAACCAACCTCGTGTCACCTCCCGAGTGGCCAACACCAGCCAGGAGGGACACGGGTCCAATAAACATGTGGTAGCATTCAGCCCCCTCAGCAACCTATCCACGTCTTCGGGGGTCACAGGATCAAATTCCTCCCAAATGACTGCCTCAAATTCCACCCCTGACCCCCCACCCAGAGTTGCCCATTCAGAGTCCAACCCATCCCGGATCCGAGTGATTTTATCCACCAGGAAATTCGAAAAGTCCTCAGCCCATCCCTGCAAGGGGTCCTCCCATGCTCCCCCTTCCAGGAGGGAGCAGGTCACTCTAAACAGGGCGGCCGGGCGGTTTCCTGCAGATGCAATAAGGGTGGAAAAGTAAGAACTCTTTGCCACCCTTATCGCCACTAAATCGGCAGAGCCTATGTCACATAGTAGGGAGCCAGGTATGTGATCAATACCATGAAGGTCTGGGAAAACTTCTGGTTGCTTTTTTTTTTTAGCTGTATCCAATTTTTCTTGCCAAATGATTTTCAGATGTTTGATGTACTTTTTGTGAGCTTACAGTCAAGTTGTAAGCACAAGCCTCTAGAGTCTTTACAACCTTTAAATTACAGGCTGCCCATATCCAAAGTTATAGTTACTATCTGCCTAGCTCTTAGCTTCCAGGATTTGTGAGGCCAAATTGAGGTTAGCCAGTGTGCAAACCAGGCTATTTAGTATTTTTAAAGTTATACACAATGAGCTCTGGGACTTCTATTCATGAGACCACTAGTGCAACATATCCTGCTTTACTGGGCAACTAGGCAGCATCATTTGTGAGTCACAGACAGGACTTGGGGTTTGGAGATCTCTTTTCTACTATCTCTTCAGGAATTGCCTGAGGGAGATGCCCTCTCCCCCATGGAATTAGCAGGGCAATTAGCTTGGGCCTTAGTGCCTCAGAACAGCACACAAAAACAAAACAAAACAAAAAAACAAAAACCACATTAAAACAAAGCTAGGAGCAGCTTTGTGTGGAGGTAGGTGAAAGGGGTTAGCTTCTATCTAATTCTAAATGGTATATCTCTGTGTATGCGCCTGTATATGCAGCTAGTTTTACAATACAGATAATACAAACGTGGACAATTTTCCCTCCCATCAGACAGAAGTACAAAGTGTTCAGAACTTGCTGGGCCAGCCACTCTCAAATACAATCCTTATATGAGTACATCAAACTGTTTACAATATAAATGATACAAGAAGGAAAACATTACAATGGATTTCACATTACAGTGAATTTCCACCCTCCCCCGATAATCTTTCTAACTGTCTTCTGGGGATTGAAAAGAGTCTTTTAGTCTTTTTACTGGTCCATCTCAGGGTCCTTTCCTTCATGTCTCTGGGTGGCATAGGCTTGGCCTGGTGGTATGGGTGGTCAGTCAGGCTTGGGAAGGTCTGCCCACTCTGGTTGCTGTAATGACCTTCAATGGAGGCTGGATCCAAACCCAATTTCTGGCTCCAATGGATGGAATGTCTCTAGGGGCAGCATCTGCTTCCACATGTGGCAGGGCTGGAAGACAAAGAACAAGGGTCCCCTCTCCCTTCACTGGTAATTCTACCAGGAAAGGCATTGTAAAAGAATTATATATTTTGGTGGGGGGGGGGGGGTAGATAGCTTGCAGGCATGGTTTGAGAATAAAGAAAAATAACACATCAGTATTGCATTACTAGAGAGATAAATCAGTTTCAACAAAATGGAGACACAACAGATGAGAAAAGAAAAAAAATTGGATTCACAAGCTTCAGGGGAAAAGATGAATAGGTAAAATCATTTAAACATACAGAAAATGCAAGGATGAAACTTTTCTTGTAAATGAACTTAAAACATTCACTAATAACCTTGGGTTTTTCTTAAAAGCACAGAGAGGAAAGAAAATTGACTCTGTTCCTCATCCAGTCTAGTTGGCCAGACCAGACTAGAAGACAATTTCTCTCAGTGTTTTTAATTCTTAACAATTTAAAATTAATATCTGAAGGGGTCAGAAACATTTAACACTTGCAACAGTTACCTCGAGGACACACAAAGACTTAGACACACACATGTGCGTGCGCATACACACAGAAACAAGGACACAGAGAGGAAAACAAAACTCTGAGATTTACACACACACCGATCATTCCCACAATAAAATCTCAGTTAAATTGGGGAAGGCATAAATCTTAAGGAACAAACCACGTGGTTGCATAGAAGACAAAGAAAGAGACACAGAAAGAAAGAAATCCCATGTGATCCTGTTTATATATTGCCCTTTTGTTTTATTTTTCTTTTTCTTTTTTCTTTTAAGTACCTTTATTTAGCCACATTGGTCTTCCTGTATCCCTCAGCAAAGCCCATTCTCTACATATACATTTTGCTTTTTTTTTTCTCATTCCAGCTAGGGTCAACATCTGCCGCTCATCCCAAGCCTTCAACAACTCTCCCAGGGGGTTCCACTCAGGACTCTTGAACTACCGCTTCCCATGTTTCCCCTTCCATGTGGGGTTCTCATACTTTGGCTTAGTCAGGTTAACAGGCTATCAGTTTGCAGACAGAAAAAGGTGTCTGAGGGAAACTTTGGTTCCCTATTCAAAGTATGCGCACTCCCCTCAGAGGGAACTCTCAGGTCACAGTTTTCAGACTGGGGGCAAAACAACAATCACAGAACTTACCTTACCATCCCCAAAAAAGACAGTCCAGGAGGACTTGCTGCCCCCACCAACAAATACTGGTGCTCTTTCATCAGGCCTAGGTTTTCAGATTTGGAAGAGCTCAAATCCAGGAGGATTTGCTGCTCTTTGCAGGCAAGTACTGGCCCTCCTTTTACTTCACAACTTCACAACTTCCTAATTATCTAAATTCACAATTACCTAAAATCCTGGGGTTTGCTTTTGGGATACACTGGACAAAAAAAACACAAAATTTTCTTCCCTCCCTTCAATCATAATCCACTTGGCTTTTCCTCTTATACACAGAAGGTCCCACACTCTGATGGCACCCCTTCGAGGCCAAACAAAGGAATGAGATCTAGCTGTTGTTCAAGGGTGAAGCCACTCACTCACACACACTCTTCCTCCTTCTCTAACAAAAGGTTCTGTACTCTGAAAATGTTAAACATAACTTTTTTTAAAAAATACACATAAGCCAGAAGATGAGAAAGGAACTTTATATTACCAAAATGAGAATAAAAATAATAATTCAAGGTTGTTATGAAAAGCTGTATGAGCAAGAAAAGTTTCAGAAGAGAAAATTAAACAATGTTTGGAAAAAAGTGGAATTACCTAAAGTACCAGAAAAAGTAAAAACTATGTTAAATGAACAAATATCAATGATGGAATTATCAGAAGTGATCAAGAGACAAAAGAATAATAAAATACCAGGGCCAGATGGGCTGCAGGCAGAATTTTACAAATGTTTACAAGATACTTTAGGCCCATCAATGTTGGAATGAAATATTGATTGATGCAAAGGTACCAAATTTGTGGATGAAAGTAAATATTACTTTGATTCCAAAAGATTCAGATTTAATGCAGATAAAAAACTATAAACTCATATCTTTATTGAACACTGACTATAAAATATATGCTTCAATAATGGCAGAGAGAGTAAAAAAGTTTCTAAATGAATCGATATATTCAGATCAAAATGGCTTTTTGCTTAAGAGACAGATTAAAACAATATGAGAATAATTTTAACTTCAAAGGCAATTTGCCATAAACAAATGGCAAATGTGATAAAAAATGGAAATAGGACAGACAATTTTAATATAAAAAGACACAAGAAAAGAATGTCCACTATCTCCTTTACTATTCATATTGATATTAGAATTGCTAAATAGAAATATTAGACAAGAGATAGAAATTAAAGCTATGGAAATAAAAAGGGAACAATATAAATTATAGGCATTTGCAGAAGATTTGCTCTTTATCTTGGAAGACTCACAAGAAAATGGACTCAAACTAATAGGAAAATAGAAGAGTATGGTGAAGTTGCAGGACTTAAAATAAATAAAGAAAAAATCAAAATAATTGTTTAAAATAGGTATACAGGTGTCAGGAAAGTTATTATAAATTGGTGCAACCAATTAAAACAAATTTGGTTAAGTGGAAAAATCTACAACTATCATTGATGCAAAGAGTAGCCACCATAAAATTGAATATCCTGCCAAGATTACTATATTTATTCCAAGCAATACCAATAAAACTGGAGAAAAAATATTTTGAAAAATTAAACAATATTAAAATATATTTGGCAAGGAAAAAAAAACAAGGATAAACTTGAAAATGTTGCAAGATTCTAAAAATTTTGGCTATTCGATTGAGGTATAACAAAGGGAATGTAATTTACATGTATTGACTGCAGGGAGAATAGTATTTGCTTAAGAATGAAAAGGTGAAGAAATCCCAACCGATGAAGAAGATGTGATTAAACTAAGCTAACACTTACAATTAAGGAAAAGGAAGAAACTGAATTGTTTTCCCGCCTTGGGACTCATCAATGGCTAGCAGACAAAAACAGGGGGGGAAAAGGGAAATATATGAAAGGATCAGTGATATAAGGAAGATACATTACCTTGGTTAAACAAATAGCATGAATATTATTGTTATAAACAATAATATAATTGATACTAGCTCTCTTGGTAGAACACAAAGAGGAAGAAAGATCTCTTTCTCACTCACTCACATGCATACACACATTTCCCACGTTTTTCCATGCTTTAAAATTAAAATTTAGAGGTACTCATCTTTTTTCCAAGCAGCCTTTGAGCTCAACACTCAAAACCCCTTTAAAATCTTTTTTTTCCCAAATGGCCAAGGTCCAGGAAAAACTCACCCACAGACTCAATGGGTCTGTTTGCAAGCAAGGGAATCTTACCTGGGCCTGGTCCATTGGTTACATTAGCTTGGAGTCCCATCTGGGGTGCCAATTGTTGAAAGAAATATCCTTCTGGGTTCAATTCCAAGTGGGGAAAAAGATACTGGAAACATGGAGGCTATTTGGAAAGATGGTTTAATGGTGGACAGCAGGACCACATGGCTTGGAGTTCCAAAGTGAGAAAGATGATCACATGCTTCAAGGTAAGAATAGAAGGGAAGAAAGGCTGACCAAAATGCTGAAAGACCCTTATATAACCTCTGTTGGGCCCCACCTTAGTGTTTCCTGTTCCTGTGCAAGAAATGAATCCCATTGGCTTCCAGGGGTGGGGGTCTTAACTTTGTAGGCATGGTCTGGACCACATGGCTTCACCTGAGTGCTGGCTAATGCAATTTTCCCAGAACATATGGTACGGTGGTTAATCCTATCATTTCCCGAGGACCATCCTTAATCCCATCATCCTGGAGCTGGGGGGGTGGGGATGGGCAGCGAGCTGCAGGAAGCTGCTTTGTCTTTAAAACATATTTCTCCTTTTCTCACCAGGGAGATATAATATTCTGCCTTTTAAATATTTCCTAGGCTATTTCAATTTTCTAGGAGAGGGGTGGGTGCTAACTTCCTACACTATATTATGACTGCAATGTGTGAACTAAGCCAGAAAGGTAGAACCTACACAAATATTTCCTCCCCATTTTGGCACCTTTTCCATATAGCTTGACTGGGATTACAAAAGTCATGTTAATTTATTGAAGAGAGAGAGAGAGAAATAAAACAAATATTTTGCTGAATTCATTCAATAGGCTTTGCTAAATTGTAACTAAGTTATACAAACCACAGAAACTGGTTTCATACAACTTACCAAACAGAATCCAGCTAATCTTTTAAAGGTTAGTGTATCATGACCTGCAGATTTTTCTTGAACCGTTCAGGTAGTCTGTTTTGAATACAGAGTAAATACAGTGAGGAAGACCATAATTAGTTTTGCTATCGTAAACAACTATCTATACGAAATTTAATAGGCAAGAAGAGGCTAATGACTACTGTAGGCCTTCAGACATTTAAGCAAACTGTAATTTACCAGGGAAGCTAGAATTTTCTTTCTTCAGCAAAGCAAAATGCCATTTAGAAAAATGAATGTAAAAATTAAAGAGAAATTAAGTTACATACAGTACATCCTTGGAAAGGTTTTCATATTTAGAGTAATTATAAACATGAGCCATGACATTGTGAGCACTGTGGGACAAAAGAAAGTTATAACTTGCCTGGAATGTTCAAGACAGGGAGTCCAATTTGGATTAACTATTCATGTTTTGCCATGGCTTTTACTTTCATTAATAAAGGAAAAAGAGTAAAGATGTATGTCATTTAGCAGAAATCTACAACAGTAAGATGTTTCCTAAACTGTCAGCCAAGTCAAAGCATATGACTCTGTGGAGTAGCCAACTTGGCATTTTAGTTAACCCCTGGCATTACTGTCAGGAAAAATGAAATGGTTCCAGTACAGTTTTGCAAAACAGCAGAAATATGATATCTGCACCTAGTACTAAACAAGAAAGACTTTTTTTTAAAAAAAATGTCACTTCAGACTGAAGGATTTCTTTTTTTTCTTCATAGGATAATAAACTCCAAACTGATTTAATAAGGAAAATAAATAATCTTTTGATTTTTGGGAGTGGTTTGCCAAATTTGTAATTTCTTGCCATTTAGCTCCCACACATTTTATTACTAGGCTAGGCTATAAAACATTCAGGAGCTAAATGGCAAGCTTGGAGAGCAAATCACTGCCCACATCTAAAACCCTAGCTACAAGTATTTTCTACAATTTCAAATCTATTGCTTTCTTGTCATGTCTATAACTCCTCACAGTGCTTTCCATACAGTTTGTACCATCAGTTTTGAAACCTTCTAACTTGCCAACGGATGTTTTCCCCAAAATATTCAACAATGTAATAAGAGTACATAGCTATATCAATAACAACAAGACATATACTGTATCTACCCAATCATAAATTTAGATGCTATTTTTCTCTCATTAGAATGTAGATCAACTCCACAGAAATGTAAAGACTGCACTTGGGTGGGGTGCGTTTTAGTCAAGAGAAAAGTCTTAACTGTTTAAGATGCATTTTTGAAATTAGGGGGAAAAAATCATGGTTTCTTCTTTTAGTTTCAGGATTCTATGACATTAGTTCTACAAAACAGTGAAGAAATAAAATCTGCCCATGAAATTTCAGAACTGATGATTATGCCATAACAGTATTTCAGTTGCATTATTCATGTAATTGCTAATCAACTTTTGATTTATCTTTTGATCCCTGAGTATCTGAGTAGAAATGGTGGTAGACTTTAGAAGAAACCCTCCCATACTACCACCTCTTACAATACTAGATAACACAGTATCAACAGTAGAGAGCTTCAAATTTCTAGGTTCTACTATATCACATGACCTAAAATGGACACCTAACATCAAAAACATCATCAAAAAAGCACAACAAAAAATGTTCTTTCTGCACCAACTCAGAAAGCTCAAAGTGCCCAAGGAGCTGCTGATCCAGTTCTACAGAGGAATGATTGAGTCTATCATCTGCACCTCTATAACTGTCTGGTTTGGTTCTGCAACCCAACAGGACAGACACAGACTTCAGAGGATAATTAGGACTGCAGAAAAAACAATTACTACCCACCTGCCTTCAATCGAGGACCTGTATATTGCACGAATCAAAAAGAGGGCTGTGAAAATATTTACAGACCCCTCACATCCTGGACATAAACTGTTTCAACTCCTTCCCTCAAAACAACGCTATACAGCATTGCACACCAGAACAACTAGACACAAGGGGACTTTTTTCCCGAAAGCCATCACTCTGCTAAACAAATAATTCCCTCAACACTGTTCAACTATTTACAAAATGTACACTACTATTACTGTTAATCTTCTCATCACTCCTTATCACCCATCCCCTCCCACTTGTGACTATAACTTTGTTGCTTGTATCCTCTGTTTCTTAGTATGATTTGATGTTGATTGTACCCTAATACTATCATTAAGTGTTGTACATTATGATTCTTGATTCTTAATGAATGTTCCTTCTTTATGTATACTGAGAGTATTTACACCAAGACAAATTCCTTGTGTGTCCAATCACACTTGGCCAATAAAGTATTCTATTCTATTCTATTCTATTCTATCCCTGAGTATCAATTATAGTTGGAATTCCATGAGTTAAAGTTCTTTTTTAAAGAAGATTTGCTGGTAGAGTCTTTGTATTGAAGCAGTTTGGACTTAATTTGGCTACCAATCAGGTTGCAAGTCAACTGTTTCTAAAAGTATTTGGGGAGAAGTTCTGCGCTGCCAAAATACACAATCAAATATTAAATGGAAAAAACCAAATAATCATCCTTCAGCTTCAGCTTACACTTAAATAGTGAAATCCAAGTTAACTCCTAGGTTGTATCATGGGTTGAGGATTAAATCTCTTCAGGAAACATAAACATTAAAGTCAGCAGTGTGCTATGAAAGATTCTGAATGCATTCTATATATTATTTTAGACACTCCTTCAATAAATCATAATTTATACCAATATACCTCAGCATCAGTGAAGAGATTAATTGAAGTTTAGAATCAAAAGGACATAACAAACATGAATCTATTTCTAGAAAACAAGGTAACAATTATGCTAGTTTATAACTGAGTTTTAAAATGAGCAGTCAAGCACTTCATTTTTATGGAGGCTGTAATCTTGATACTTAATGTTTAGGTTTATCAACGGTGTAATCAGAGTTTTCTATATTGTGGCTTCCAGCTCAGACTGGCATGTTTGAGGCTAGATATTTTAAGAATAGAACATTAAGATATTAAGATTTCAGGATCCTATACAAAGCTCCTATTTTACTAAACTATAATTCCTCTCTTAAATCTATTTCTTTCTGATATGCCTTTGGATTTTAGTTTTGGGTTGGTGAGGAGAATATCATATATACCAGATATTTGTTACAGTCCATTTGAAAAAAAATTAAATATTTTTGAATAATGCTCAAGAAGAATTCCCCATGTCCCAATGAATCTAGAAGAAACAAAAAAAATACTCTTATTATTATTTTTTTAGTTGCCTGATGAAGAATTAAACATTTTTATTAAAATAAATTGCAATACACATCCCTATGAAATCTAGTTTAGAATTTCAACTAAAACTTGTATATTGCTCAGTGTCATTTCTGGCATGCGAAAAATAAATTTATGCATTAATATTTATCTAAAATATCTGTACATCGTTTTTTATTTCCCCAGAACAAAGTCTTGTTAACTGAGCTAACAAGCATATGTTAAACTATTATTCAAATACATATCCAGCCGCTCACCACCCCTGCTTTTTTACTTTTCCAATGCCTTCCCCCCTCCCCCATCCCCGCAACAATCTATATTAAAAACAGTTTTTCCTTAATGGTGGATCTTTGATGTGACTAAAATACACCACCAATGTTTATTAAATCAACTATGGAACATTAAGGCCACATATTGCGACATACCCTTTCTGTAGATAAACTCCATTGGACTCATGCATGGTATTGTTAAAAAAAAGATAAACAAATGCAGAAGAATTGGATTGGAATAAAGAAGGAAAAGAATGATCTCTTTTATTTTATAAATGTCACTGGTAGACATGAATAAAGAATGATTCACTGCAGACACCACAGACCTGTTGACTTCTTCCAGATTTGTTGGATTCTCCATCTGTTCAAATAATTTTCATAGCACTAAAATGAGGTAGTGTGACTTCATGAGACATGTTTCCTGTGGTTCTATGTTTTTTCTCTTCATATTCCTACTAATTTAACATCAGTATTCACTCAGTATGTTGAATTTTACACAGATGCTGTTTGAATGATTTCAGTGCTGTGATTTTTCTCCCTCTCTTTAAACTATTCACTATGACAGTGATTAGGTATTATCTCTGAATTACTGCACAGATGGTTATATCTCTAGAATTACCAACTCTGTAAAAATATCCTTAATTTCTGCCCATATTTGGGGAAAGAATTGTTAGTTCATAAAATGCACGTAGCCCACATTTAGTCATCAAGCTTAGTGTATTTTGTTAATCCAACCATTAATATTTGAAACCACAATTTATATCCTAATATTCTATGAATGCCACAAATTATGGCTTAGTTAACAAAATAGCAATTTCTTGATAATAATCTCTGAATAATCATAACTCTTCCAACTTTGTTGCATCACTGTGATTATTAATCTTATTGATCAATTTTTGATTAATTGCTTGGAAACTTTAGGCATGTATTGAAAAGCCAATTCATGTTTTGATAACTAAAATTATCAAGGTTATTTTATTTTGTTTATTAATTAAAGTCTTTGTTTGTGAGAAAGACAAATAACAAGACTAGTCCTGCCCCTAGAACAGAGATATCTACTCAAATGAATTTTCTCCCTTAAAATTTGGCCAGTCAGTCTAAGAAACAATGATAAGGCTGAGGCTATTAGCATATAAATTTCCTTGCCCATGATGTTATAAACTTTGTTTGGACAGTTTCCCTTAGATTTAAACTTCTATGGCTCCATTATCTAAGATAGCTCTTATCCATTCCGTAACATGAATGACAATATCCAAATGGCAAGCAGGAACCTATTGATGCAAGGAACTGGCCAGTAATTTTCAAAGTCATTTCATTTTAATTAACACTTGTCGGTTCCATATTCTGATACAAAAGGTGCATTAGAAGACTTCTTTAGTACCTCTGGAGCTAAATATCAGATGATTTTAAAATGTGCACCACTTCCAACTGTAAAAAGGACAATTTTCATACCCAGCCAATGGCATGCCAGAATGGAATATGGTTCTTGACTCATTTGTCATCCAGAAATCCAGTATCTGGGTCACCATTCTGAGTCTACTTACTTTTAACTTTTTACATTATATTAATGTATTTTCAAGTGTTAAAAAGATTTTTTATTATTATTTAATCTACAATTTGGTTTCATTTTGTAACCCTCTCTCTTGAACCGATACCCCCGCCAGGAGTTATTTGCTTTTTCCTGTTTACAGGTAGTCCTCAACTTAAGACCACAATTGACTCCAAAATTTCTGTTGCTAAGTAAGACAGTCCTAAAGTGATTTTTGCTCTTTCTTGCCACAATTGTTACAGAAATTGTTAAGTTAGTAACACGATTGTTAAATGAATATAGCTTTCCCATTGTCTTTGTCAGAAGGTTGCAAAGGGGGATCATATGATCCTGGGACACTGCAAACTTCATAAATATGAGTCAGTTGCCAAGTGGCTGAATTTTGATCACGTGACCATGGGATATTGCAACAGTCATAAATATGAAAAATGGGATCAGAGCAATTGTAACTTCAAATGGTTACTAAATGAACTATTGTAAGTCAAGGACTACCTATAAATTTAACACTTGTACTTAAGGAGAAATGAGAAGAAAGCAGCCTTCTAATTCTAGTGAAGGGAAATGAATATGCTTCTGTAATCATTTCACTCAGACCTATTCGTGTTATTTATTTAATTTGTTTGCCACTACATGAAATAACTTTCATGGATGTAGAAATTATTCTCTGCTATTTCAGAAAGCATAGAAATTATGGAAGCAAATTTGGATGTGAACATGTCAAATTTAAATTATTAGTAATCAGAATCATGTAAAATAAGGAACAGCTGTTTCAGATATGAAGTTGCATGGTTCACCCATTTTAGATGTGTTTCAGTCTTGTTTACAGTGTATCTCACATTGGGAACCCCAAAACACCTCGAGAAACAGACCATTTTGCATTTGAAACAGATGTTTTCTAGTCAGAATGAGTCATCTATTACTTAAGATAGTATTTTAAATTATTTTTCTATGCCTCCAGAAGCAAATAAACTTTTTTCCCAGTATATTTTCTTCTTTAATCAAATGGGGATTTCCCTGCCTTATTTCTTTTTTATTGCCATTAACTACAATTACAGTAACTATAATATAGATTTCCTATAATATAGAATTCTGGATGGTACTCTCCAACATAAGTTTCTCAATCCAACTCATTGGTAATATTGCAGATACTGTCAGATACAGGGTGTCAACTGGTGGTAACTAGAAAATGGGCTTTTTCTGCTGCAGCTCCTTTCTTCTGGAATATTCTAACCTCAGACTTTAGAATGGCCACCACCCTGTTGGCCTTTTGCAAGGCTTTAAAAAGTCTGGCTGTGTACCTGGGCCTGGTGGCTTGGAACGTGCTAATGGTACCATTACTTGAGTTTACTGTTGGTTGATTAATAATCACAACTGCTGTTTGCATTTATTTATTTACTTTCTGGATGGTTTTTTTACTGTTTTAATATTTTTCATTTTTTATAATTTTAGAATTGTAAGCTAACCATAATCACTTGGTTGTGTTGGACTGCAATAAAAAAATCAATAAAGTGAATTAAAATATTATTTGTATCTATACATCCTGCAGACTCTTCAGTAGGAAAGTCAGTAGGAAAGATACAGAGTATAATTCTCACCTTATCTTTTCATTTCTCACAATGAAAGTAGACAGTGCACAAAAGCTATTTTCTAAAAGGAAAGAAGATACTGCTTTTTGCTGATACCTTGTAAGACAGGAGGACACAGCTATTAAAAGCAAGTTTGATTGGGAGAGATAAATACAAGAAAATTGAATGGACTGAAATTTGATGTAGGGTAATGTTTCCCCAGTGGCCCCTGCATGCATCATTTCCCCCATCATTCAAGAGCATCCATCAATCCTCCAGTGGCTACTAGGAATATGATGTGACAACAATCTTTTCTTTGTAAACTTCCTTAAGTGAACATACCTTAAGAAGAAAGCCTTTGCTTCATGTGTCATTTTTTACTGCATTGCAAGAAGAGGAATTTCTTGAAATTTGCAAGCAATGAAATCTATATAGAAATGAATTTTTCCACTAGGTTTTTTTCCCTAATGAATGTACAGAGAGAATGTGCTTGGAATTGTTATATTTAAAATATACAGTTCATAGTTGTACAACACTTAATCATCCAGATTAATCTAAACGGCTAGTTTCCTGTGGACTATTTTGGTAAACTAAGCCTCTATTATAGAATCTCCACATTTCTTCAGAATCATAGGTTCAGATAATAGTAGAGCTGACTTAGCCATTCCTTATTCTGGTACTTAAAACTAAGCATACTTCGCAGGAAATTGAGCTCATTCAATTTTGTAGGAGTTATTTTTGAATGAACATGTTTAAGATAAGAATTTTGAGATGCTTAACTAGAACTAGTTTCCTAACAACTTACTCAAATATAGCATAGCGAAGTAAGGCATTTGCATTTCAATTGCTTGAGTTCACTCTAAAATGCTCTTTATTTTAAGCAATGTAAATTTGTGTGAAGGAAGGGAGGGAGAGACTAGGAGTCGGTTCATAGCCTTCTACAAACTTGTATATGATAGAGTTGGATAGCCTGTGTATTATTTCTGCTCTTAAATAATCCATCCTGTCATTTCCTTGGCAACTTGTCAGCCTTATAATACATTTTGAAGCTCCTTTTATGAGAAAAATGATCTTAATATTTTCTAGTCTGTTTCATGATGGCTATTTGTGCTTAGATAAATGGCATAAAATATTTCAATTTAAATGGCTTTGCTGAAGAGTTTTAATTCAAGGTGTTCTGATCTGAGATGGAAGAACTTGGCTAATTTGGGTATTGTCTTCCTAGAATTAATAATTAATAAAGAATTCCAGTGTAGGCATCTTCAGCTTCATAGCAAGATTTGAGTTTGAGTCAGACTTTCAAAATTAGAACAAAATAGTTAGGTCATGAGTTTATTTATTAACTATTCTTGTCTACTTTATGTGTATCTCAGAATGTACCATCTTCAAAGTAAAAATTGACAGCAATGCAGCATTCAAACTTACTGTAACTGGCAACATGTGTAGAAACTGGACTTGCCCCAAAGAACCCTCATTAGTACATCCTTACTTATAGACTTTTACATGCAATTCAGTATTGAGGATTTATATCAGTGGTTCCCAAACTTTTTCAGTCCACCACCCTCTTGGTGCTACAAACTCATCCTCAATGCCCCTCACCCAGATTCAAATTTCTTTGGGCATGGCCTAATTTGAGGGTGTGGTTGGCTGGTGATGTGACTGTGTGGGCATGGCTTTCTGGTCACATGACTGGGTGGATGTGGTTTGCTGGTCATGTGACTGGTGGTGTGGCTTGCTGATCATGTGACTAAGTGAGCATGGTTTGGTGACTGGCAAACCAAATACAAGTGGTCCTCACTTAATGGCCGGTTGTTTAGCAAGTGTTCTAATTTATGACTAGCTTCCCGAGAACTACTTGACCTGTTTTTGGAGTTTTGACAGCCATGCATACACATATACACATACTCCCTTCCAACCCTGCTGGAGCAGGTCATTGGACTAGAATCAGCAATGCATCTCTGATTAGATTCTAGTAGTGAATAAAATCTAATCAGAGATGCTTTGCCGATTCTTGTTGATTTGTTTTATTTATATTTCTTTATTTTATGTTGCTGAATTGCATTTACATGTGTGTTCTTTGTTGTGCACAACCCAGAAGCTTTTGTGATTCTTTGCAGCAAAAATTACCGACCTCTGGGTTTGCTCTACTTTTCAAACGTGCTGGCACTGCCGTGTTCTAGGTGCTGGGCCTGCAGGTCCACCCCATTGAGCCCACTGCACTGGAGGGACTTGCCCAAGCAAGTCCAAGCAGAGGGGTGCACCAAATCAGTGGGGTGAGCCTGGGAGAGGGAAAGAGAGAGAGAGAAAAGAAAGAGAGAAAGAGAAAAGGGAAAGAAAGAAAAAGGGACAAAGAAAGGGGGATGGAGGGATGGAAGGGGGAGGGGGAGAGAGGGAGAGAGAGAGAGACTTGATGCATCAGATTGAAATGAGGCCTAGTTTAGAGGCCCTTTTCCACATTGAAACATCTTTACCAGCATATTTGCCAGCACATTGAAACATCTTTGGCTTCTATTAATTAAAGGCTTTGTGGATGAAACATGGCCAAGACTATCAGGAAGCACTCACATTTTGTTGAGGCTTTAAACAGGATCCATTGGACCAGATCTCCACCCTAAAAAATTACTTTTCCCCAATGTATTACAATTCTGAAGAAGGCAAAACCAAAATGTATTGGTAAATTACAAGGAGAACACACACACACACTCCCTTCTAACCCTGCTGGAGCAGGTGATTGGACTTGAATAGATATCTCATTATATTTCTTCTCCCTCCCTTCTTATTTTTTTCTTTCTGTCCCTTCTTTCCATCCTCCCCTCTTTCTTTGTCCCTCTTTCTTTCTTTTTCTTTCTGTCCCTTCCTTCCATCCCCCCTTTTTCTTTGTCCCTTTTTCTTTCTTTCCCTTTTCTCTTTCTCTTCTCCCTTCTCTCTTTCTCTTTCTCTCTCTTTCCTCTCTTTCCCTCTCTCAGGCTCACCCCATTGACTTCATGCATCACTCCATCGAACTTGCTTGGGCAGGTGCCTCCAGTGCAAGGGGCTCAATGGGGTGGAACTGCAGGGCCTCGCCCCAGATGTTTGAAAAGGAGAGCAAAACCACTCTGGCTTCGATCTCCATTCCCAATGCTGTATTTGGGGTGAGGCCTCACAGGATCACCCCATTGAGCTCCTTGCACCAGAGCATACATGTCAATGGGGTGATCCTGTGGGACCTCGCCTCGAACGTGGTGGCAGCAGGATTTTTTCTCATCCCTAAATTGTGCCCTGCTGCTCACCTCCAGTGTCCTCTTACCGCCCACATTGGGAACCACTGATTTGTATGCGTAAACAAAAACAAAAATGTTTTATGTATATGTATGTATGGACAGGGTCATGAACAGGTATTACAGCTGGTATTGTACAATTTTGTTGGAATTTTTTTTTATGATTTTGATTTTTCCAGTATCTCACTAAACTTACTTCCTTATAATTGTTATAATTGCTACTTTTAGTTCTGTGGTTCCCCATATTTTGTTTAGAAACTGCTGTCTAAATCAAGGGCATTTTGCATGCAAATTATTTGAGTCATCACTAATCTATGGTTACCCTGAGAAAGAATATAAAATGATGATATGTCCTTCTTGATTTTTTTTGTCACGAATCCAAATTAAGTGATATAGAATATTAGGGAAAGATTGAAGGCTCAAGCAGATTTCTCTGACATTGTACATGAGAAAATGTATGTGTCTGTCATTCAGGGATAGTTCAAAAGGCATTCCTTTTATATGTCAATGCATTTTAACATTCCTAACTAGGGGATCCTCAAACAACAAAGCACATAAAAGGAAGTTGATTCACCCAATCAACATGTGACGCACACACCTCTATAAAACTCATAGTTGGGTTTTGGAGATGTTTGCATTAGCCTGTCACTTTCCCATCATTGCCTTCACAGTATAGTGATACAACAATGGATATGGGTAGTTGCAAACAACTCTAAATCAGCCTTCAACAGAGTGTCTACAGGAAGGATCAAATAGATTAAGATGGTGGTTATAGCCAAGCAGTTGAAGCACTTATCTTTTTCACATGCATTATGTAAAAGAGATGGAATATCAGTCACATGGTTGAGGCTCTCATCTTCATATCTTTGACATCCAATGTAGATATTCACATTAAGAGTCAGCAAAGTATTTAATAGCACTTCAAGGTACCTAATGTCACACTGGAAAGATGTGAAAGAATAAAGCAAGGAAGTTTTTCTATTTTTTTAAAATGAAGAAAGGAAACAATAACAGCTTGAACACTCTTCTCCAAAAATCAAGTGGACAAAAGTTGTACATTCAAAGTCCAGCCAGCCAAGCAAAGGCAAGCAGATGTCAGGCAAAGTTTTTATAGGAAAGACACTCCAGCAGATGGAAATTGGACACCTTATATTATGACATCAACACTTCTTTTTGAGTAGAAAATTTCAATATGAATCTTTTAATGTATGAAATTGCATAATAATCTCCATATGAGATACAAATGGAAACTAAACAAACATCTGTATTCAAATTTAAAGCCTATAATATAAGGGAAAAGCCTTGATACAGTCTGCATTTGCATGATACTTTATTTAATATTACAAAATGATTTTATACTAGATTAATCTGTGAAATAAGCTGCTTCTGGTAGCATTTTTAGCATTAGGAATGATTATATTAACATCTGATACAATGAAAGCTTAAGAGCTATTACTGCAATTATACCAAGGGAGGGGGGACCTTGCTCTTTGGAACTAAACTATAGGAATTTTATATACTAGCATTATTTGAGTGAATTTCACTAAATTTGGGGCAGGTGAGAGAGTATTTAAACAGATTTTCATAACTCCTATAATGGAGGAGTTTTGACATGTACTGTATACCGTATTTTCCGGCGTATAAGACGACTTTTGAAACCAAAAAAAGACAACCGAAAATCCGGGGTTGTCTTATACGCCGGGTCGTCTTATACGCCGGAAAATATTACGGGCGTCGCCGGGAGACGCTCCTCCCCTTCCTGAAGAAAACAAGATGGCGGCCGCTCTGCCGGCCCATCATGCTCCGCGGGAGGCCTGGTCGTCTTCCGTGTGTGTGGGAGAGAGACCGAGAGAGCCGCCCTGGGGCCAGAGGAGGAAGGTTGTACGGTCGGCTGATGCGAGCGCGAAGGAAGGAGAAGCATTTACAAATCCTTGCAGCTTAATTTTGAATACCCGTATTTTCTGGTGTATAAGATGACTTTGAAAAAAGACAACTGAAAATCCGGGGTCGTCTTATAAGCCCGGTCGTCTTATACGCCGGAAAATACGGTATACTGAATTTCAGTGGTGTGTTTCAAAAAAATTTCCTACTGGTTTGGAGCTTGCTTCAGAGCTTGTTTTGCGCACGCATGTGCAGTGCTCAAAGTCCGCCCTCTGAATCAAGGCTGGTGAGCTTTGCAGACACCCCTAGTGTGCCCGTGCCAAATGCACAAATTGCACATATGTGCAGGGCTCAGAGATGGCCTTTCCCTGGTGAGCTGTGTTGTCTTTTAGCTCAGCTGAGGCATGGCAATCTGATTCTGCCACACAAATCAGCTGAGCTAATAAACAGCAGAATATAGGAGAAATGAGAGATAAAAGCAGGGATGAGTGGGTGGGGGCCAGGAAAATTTTTTCCTACTGGTTCTCCAAACCAGTCAAAATTTTCCCTATCTGTACCTCAGGCATTCTATGTTTGCTACAAGTTGCTCAATGAATGCAACCATGAGTCCTAATGCTGCCTTAGGCATGAATCCAACTGGATGATCTTGTGTCAGTTACTTTCTCTTAGGCTCTAGGAAGAAAGCAATGGTACATTTAAAAAACCTTGACAAGAAAACTTCAGGGACTTGTCCAGTCTCTGAGAACTGGATATATTGAATGAACATAATTTTCTTCCTTCCTGCCTTTTTCTTTCTTTATTTTCATTTCTTTCTTTTTCTTCTCTTCCAGTAGACAGAGAGTTAACTTGGCTTAATTCACACATAAATCAGGCATGTTTATTGCCTTTCCCTGTAGCTTATCAGGAAACTCAGGAGAGGAATGTCAACACCCGAATTATTTTCCAAGCCTGGAAATCAACTGAAGTGCCTAAATTTGCTTGCTGTGCAAATAGAGGAAGAAAATAAACAAGGAAGGAAGCAGCAAGAAGCATTTTGTGTTTATCAGTTGGAATAGGTGCTGTAAACCCACAAAGTTGTCATGAACACCATCCATTTTGATGCTAATCTTTTGAGAGTAATTCTTGGGAAGAAAGACAAGAGACTATTCTGCAGATTCCTATACATAAACTGAATACAGCTATTTACTTAAGTAATCTTTTACAGACAGCTATTCCTTCCTCTACCTTGGCTGCAGTGATGGTCTGGGGTTCCATCCAAAAGAAGCCCCCCATTTCTTTATTCCTTCCACCCATGCCAAAAATGAAACACCATCTACTTTCCTTGTCATGGATGGGCTTTTCCAGATATGTGGTTCCCATTTTTAAAAATCTGAGTGGTCTTCCGTTGACCTCTCTCCATACTTGAGACCTTCCCATCTGATGTGACCACTAGAAGATGAAGAGAACACATCCTTTTTACCATTATTCTTAACATTCAGCTTGAAGAGGGAATTGTTACAACTCTTACCAATTTTACCTTGTTTTAAAAGAAAAAAAATGTTTCTCAAACAAAAAATAATATTGAGGCCATATTTTAGTGCAGTAGATTTTTAAATGGATATAAAACTGAAACCAGAGACTTTTGTTTTAGGACTACTGGGCAAGGATGTTGAAAATAATCTGGAATTTTATTATTGTGTATGCTGGCTGCAGCAAGAACTCTTTAAGCACAAAAATGGAAAGATACAACAATCCCTACAATGGAACAATGGATGGAAAAACTGGTGAAGCTTTCAGAAATGGCTGAATTAACTGCTTTAATAAAAAAAAGAATACATCCAGTTTTGTTTCTATTTTAAGCCTTTGTGCTCAAGACAGAAAAAAAATGAAGACTGACTTTCAGATTTGTTGATTAGATGTTGTCATAGAAATGGTAAAAGTAAAAAAATGAAGCTGTACCTTATTCTATTATGCTGAAAAATGCTGGAAGTGTTGGCCTTTTTTTTCCTCCCCCGCCCAGATAACAGATAATCAGAGTTGGAAGGGACCTTATAGGTCATTTAGTCCAACTCCCCCATATCACACTTCTTCTCCCCTCCATTTTCTTCTACATTTCCCTACAATCTTTATTTTCATTTGTATTTTGTATTATAGGATTCAGTTTGTCTTTCACTTCTGCTGGCAATTTATTTATTTCAAAAATATCCAGCCTATTACCAATCCCGAAGCTCAGGGTAAAAGGCCCCCTAGATCACCAGTAAGGGAAGAGGATGGAGTGTTGCTGACACAGGACAGTAGAGTAGACAAACCTGGCATGAAATGTAATGAGGGCAGCAGTCAAACAGCTTCTTCTTGTGCTATGGAAAATATTACTTTGGTGCCATAACAACTTCTCTGACTGATACCACACTTGGAACATTGTGTCCAGTTCTGGTCACCATGATATATAAAAAAAGATGCCGAGACACCAAGAAAGAATGCAGAGAAGAGGAACAAGAAGGGTCTGGCGGCTAAACTGGATGAAGAGTGGTTGATACAACTAGGTAGGTCTAGTCTAACGAAGAGAAGGAAGCAAATTCTGGCAGTTGAAGTCCATTGATCTTAAAGTTGTTCAGGCTGAGAAACCCTGTAATTCTGCATTATTGTACCTCTTTGTATCAAAGCAGTAACCAAGTTGCCAAAAAGTAACAAAAACAAAAAAATTAGGCTGCATCACCCTATGGCTACCCACGTCAAGAGTCCCAACAATCCTCCTCCTTTCCGCGCGCAATTGCACGGGATTGAAAATGCAAAATAAAGCCGCTGGAATAAGCAAAGCGGCTCGACGTTTATAAAGCCAGCATCTAAAGTTAGGGCGAAGGCTTCGCCTCTTTACTGAGCATGTGCACATATCCCACACATGCTCATTTGAGCGCGCTGGATGTTCCCTCCGCACCGGTTCTGTGAAGTGAAGAAAAAATGGGGGGAGAGGGGGGGAGAGGCTGAATACAAGAAAAAAGATACGCTCCCCGCGAGCCAATGGCTGAATCTCACAGCTCCTTCTCCAGAAGCTCTGATTTCGCTTCGCTCAGGTCTTCCTGCTGCCCCTCCCCTCCCACTCCCGCCTGGCGTATAAAAGCTCTAGCGATCCTCACGCGTGCCCTTTGCCTACTGTCCAAGGACCGAAGGGAGGAGCAGAGAAGGTAGCCGCAATCGCTCCATCGTGCATTTGACCAACTTCATCGGAGGGGGCTCGTCCTTCCCCAACTCTTTCCAAGTGAACCCGTGGAATTTTCAAGTCCTACTTCCTCTCCCTCAGGGAAACTTTTCCCCGAGACCATTTCCTTTCGGGAGTTTGGATGGCAGTCTCCCGGGCTTGGCATTAAAAGGAAACGCAGGCGAAAGGATTCCCTTTGAGCGAACGAGCGAGCGAAGCAAAGTGACAGACCCAGCCGCTGATTTTGCTGGCTGATTTATGGGAATGCTGAACATGGCGATGAGGACCGCTGGACCCCTCATTCTCGTCTTGGGCTTAGTCATTCATCTCTTCTCTCCGGTCCAACTCGCCGAGCCCGAATCCTATCTGTCGCCCCTTCCTGCAGGTAACTAACCTTGTTCTAGTTCTAAGCTTAACCGCGTGCCACTGATTACAGTTTATATGCCTGTTACAGAAGGCGAGAGTGTTCCTGCCCTGCCCTGGGCACTTTCCATTAACAGACTGATTTATAAGAAGATGATTAATTTCTAGGAGGTGGCACTTTTCTGAGAAACATTTGCCTCTGTTTGAACGAGATTAAATCCAACAGCCGATGAATGGACGAGTTATTGATGAAACGACAGGAGAGAGGAGATCCCAGATCTTGCCAAATTTGATTTTAAAAGATGTTTTTGCACTTTTGTATGGAGTTTAATTTCTGGTTTTGTCAAAGAAGCAGTTTCAAAGCATTTCTCCCACTTGTGTATTCAAGAGACAAAATTCTTCTTGTGGCTATTCTCTTCCCTTATAAGGATGATCCAGGGATTCATCATTCCTACTTTTCCCCTTTCTTCTTCTTTCCCCATTTATGCAGAACCTAAATAATTGGCAAATGCTCACCTAGATACAAATTGAAACAAATGTTATTTGTTAAAAACTGTGCTTTCTAAATGCATATATTCGGGATAAAAATGGTAGTCATTAAAAAGAGAAATTAATTAAAGCAACACCCTCCTATCAGAGAGAAATATGTTCTGAAATTTTGAGGTTCTTTTTTTTAATGGAATTCTCTTTGTGTCTGGGAGGAAAATTTAAAAGAAATGGAGCTGTACAAATGCAATTTTCTTTTATTCCATAAAGTTTATTTTGGGTACCCCAGATTTTAACTATGTTCTATCAGAGAAATATTTTGTTTCTAAAGCCCTCAAAATTACAACGGTGTCTTAGAAACAAAATTAAGTGAAGCAGAAGCCATTGTTCTTGAAAGAGGGGAAGTCCTGGGAGGCATTAAGTCCAGAGTCTTAACATGGAATAGCTATGAGGGCATCTGTGGATTCCCATACATTGTTCCTTGAGAGTAATTTAAACACCAGCAGCTGGGTGGGGAGGGGGTTATGGCTATAACTTGTCAACTGCACTTAAATGGCTGTCATGAAGAATTTATTCTCATTCTGATGATTCCAGTTTCAGAACCCAAGTAGCAAAATGTAGAAATCCAGTTTCAAGCTAAGAGAGAAATCCTTTCTTTTTCTTAGGCAAAAAAGGAAATGCTGCTTTCTTGGCATCATTTCATTTGGTAACAGACTTGGCCTGAGGACCAAGGTTGGGGAAAATAGTTATTCAACTTAGTAACTGTTATTTTTATATCTTCCTGCTCCCCCAGCCAGTTTTCTCAAAATGCTCATATTCTGTTTTTTTGGATCTTACAAAGTGCTTGTTCTGAAGAGCTGGAAAGCAGCAAGAAATTCAATCCCCAATGTGTAAAGCAGAAGAATGAAAACATGCATTAAACCTGTTCAAAGAAAAGCCCTTAAGACTTTCATTCAACTGCGATAATGGGTTTAAAACACACATTTTGTTTGCCACATGTTTTTTGCTTGGATCAGACTTTTCATATTCTTACATGTATCTTGTCTTGATCAATCATAATGTTTGATCTCCATCCTTGATAATAATGCAAGAACCTTATACACAGGCACACACTTTCGGAAGATATAAACTAATACAAATTACTATAAAGCAAGGAAAAGAAAAGATATAAATCAACATGAAAGTTAAAAAATGAAAGAGAAAAAAATAGTTTAACCATTTGTTTTTGCCTAAATTCTTTTAATATGCCTATTAATATTTCAATTCCACTTAAAGGATCTTCCAGAACCAATAAGATAATTTATTACTCTCTCCAGAGTTTTGGAGTACATTTTAAAGTAGCAAACAACTACTAAAGAGAATGTGTTATTTTTTTCATAATATGTTTAAAGTGTAAATACGTTGTTTATCTTATATAAAGAACATGTGCAGAAGACGAAACTACCTTAAGATTGAAGGCTGTAATGGACACGCTTTCTTGACCATAAATCCTATAGATGTTGATGACTTGCACTGGGGGATATTTATATTTCAACTTAGACTTACAGGAGACTGCAGGACCATCATCATGAATATGCTATTTTGATTCTAGAACATGACAATGTGTTTTACCCTGATGTTGCAGTCTGGCATGAAGGTATTATTTTGACATATTTTTAATTTTTTCCAAACAGCCAGATATCTTACTAATCTGAAGTAATTTGAGGCAGTTTTCTGTAGGACTATGACATTTTAATATTTTACTATTAGGTGCATGAGAAGGGTAAATTTTATTATATTGGAAAAAGACAGGGATGTTACTATTGGTTTGGTGACTACGTTTTGCTTGTGCATGCTGTGCGTGCATGTAAACAATATTAAGGTGTGCCACCCGCACAGCTGATAAGCGCTGCGTGTGGGTGCGCAGAATTTGAAAAGCCAATTTTTTCCTGCTTTTTCACCCACAGCTGTGCCGCGCAAAGCAGCTGAGGTTGAAAAAGCAGGAAATAAAGGACAGGTAAGAGCCCGGGTGGGCAGATGGGCCAAAGCAGCAAACACAGAACCAGTTCGACGTCTGTTGCTCTTCAGAGCTACCAGTTCTGTGGAGCCAGGAAGAACTGGTAGCATCCCACCCCTGGACAGAGAGACTAATTCTGCCTTTTTGGCCCAGAGTATTCTGATTCATGTTCTATTGCATTGCTCATTTTGTTGAGATATTTATATTACTATTTTTTGTTGAATAGACAAGGTAGATCTATTTTGATTCTTTTTTAATTGGATGACATACTGTAACTATAGATGTTATTATGCTTTGTGTAGCCAAGTTTCATGCTGTGGCTTGTTGAGCTTGCTCAATGAAAAATTGGGTTCATTTTGAGCTATTCATGTTCTGAGCTTATCTAAATCTTATTGACATGTTTTTTTTTTTTCTGTCTCTGTTTTTCTTTTGGATTGGTCAGTGATAAAGATTTGATTGTTGACTGACAGGTTGTTGTTGAAACTATGCAATACATTTTCCAAAAATGATAGAAACGCCAAAAGGACATGTTTTTTTCCTCTTAGATCAGGGGTGTCAATTGGCAGCCTGCAGGCTGGATGTATCACACACAGGCCATGCCCACCCCAGCTCCACGAAGGGGAAAAAGTCACAAAATGTTACATGATGACAATGTGACGTGGTGAGTTTGACACCCATGTCCATCCTAGATAGTGGACAGGCAAAGCAGAACCAAAATATTAGAGTAGATTTCTTTTTGTTGGTTGGTTGGTTTGAAAGCCATAAAAAGTTAATTCACAAACTGCCCCACAGTGAAAAGATGACAGATTACACTGAGTCAGCATGTAACAGTGGCTCTGTCTAGACTGGAGCAGATGTGAAAAAAGGAGAAAGGAGATCTAAGTTGCCACAAATGAAGTAAACTATGCAGGAATTATGAATGACAGCAGGAAAGAAGAAAAAAAAGTCCCTTGCATAGGTTTGATCTGGAGAAGGAAAATAGATTGGAAGAGGGGTTCCTCAGAATTGGATTAAGTCCAACCATGAAGATATATTGCTTGCCTAGAATGCAAGAAGGCATTCATTGGGCAGGATTTAAAAACATCCCTGAGGTATGATGTGTTTGCACATCATGTTTCCTTGGCGGATCTGTGGTTCTCCTGAAGAAGAGGAAGGCATCTTCTGTTCCATTTAAGATTTGGGGCTGCTGGAATATTAGTATGCAAATTGGGCACAAGAATGTCAAGGATTTTAAAGAAAAGCTTGTCCATTTTTCCAATTTTGAAGGAGTGTTGTTGTCTTCTACTTTTATATTCTTTTTTATTCTTTTGTGAGAATATTATTACTAAGTCATCTTTTTGTAAGACTATTATTTTTATTAGTTTCCTTTTTTTAGAATGGAAAGGATTGCTGTTGATTTTCATCAATGCATGACCAGATTTCTGGGGAAATCTCAAAAACAGATAAAAAGTAGTACTTTATTGTCATTGCACCTCATACAATGAAATTAAATGCCATCTTCAGTGTACATTATACATAAGAAAACTATAAAAATAAAAGAAATACACACATCCTTCTATGCAATTGAATTGAAATACCCTGGTAGCATTAGTATTGCACTATTTGGTAGAATTCAATATAGTTACTGCTCTGGGATAGAAGCTGTTTTTCAGCCTATTTGTCCTTATCTTTATAATCCTGTACCCACTGCCAGATGGTAATAGTTCAATGATGGTGAACCTTTTAGAGACCAAGTCCCTAAACTGCTACCCAAAGCCCACTTATTTATTGCAAAGTGCCAACACAGCAATTTAACTTGAAAACTCAGGTTTTAGTTTAGAAAAAGCAACTCATACATTAACATCTTTTGTCTTAAAAGAAAAACACAACAACAGAGCTTTCAATGATACAAACAACTTTTTATTGAAAGTTTGCATTTGGCATGCTTTTGAACTTGGGAAAGTTAAACGAGTCAAGGCTTCTGGGTTATAGGTGTGGTGTATGTAAGATAACATAGCAAACCCTAGACTTAGAGACAAGCTATGAACAGTTTTAATTCAGGCTTTGCAGATAACTTTTAGGATGGGCTTATGAGCAGATGGGAAAAACCAAGATACTAATCAGGAGGGTATTTCGGCTAACCCAGGGGTGGGATTCTACCAGTTCGCACCTATTTGTAGAACTGGTTGTTAACGTTCTAAGCAGTTCAGAGAACCGGTTGTTAGAAGAAATTACTGGCCTAATCCTGTAAGAAAGGCAGAAAGGAAACATTCTGCTGTTGCTTACAGAAACTGCCTCTCTGTTAACCCTTACTACATTCTTGGCAGGACTAGACTTCCTGTCTCAGGAGCTTCTCTGGAGTTTTTTCCCACTCCTTTGCTGATACTTTGCTTGTGTGGAGTGACCATTCAAAGTTACAATGGCACTGAACAAAGTGACTTATGACCATTTTTCACACTTACAACTGTTGCAGCATCCCCACAGTCATGAGAGGCCAGGCGAGGAGTTGCGTGCCTCGATGTGGGTGATATTGAGTTGGCCACGCCCAGGCAACAACATGACCACCAAGCCACGTCCACCAGTCACATGACCACCGAGGCACACCCACCAACTAAGCCATGCCCACAGAACTGGTTGTTAAAGAATTTGAATCCCACCCCTGGGCTAACCAATAATTGGGACTCCTCTGCACAACCCTATTGAATAACATGAGCCAAGCTGGGCACATGAGGAGACAGTGTGGTAAGAAGACACATTATTTCACTGCCCCTTCCCTCAAAAAAATCCAGAGGGGAAATGGAGAGCACTCACCTTTCTCCCAAAGCTCTGAGTGCTTCCCATCTGCTCCCAAGGTGAGCAACAGCATGGAGGAGGAAAGCCTTTGGGCACTACTTTCTCCACACCGGGGTGACGGAAAGGACTGGTATATAAAAGGCATGGCTGGAGGGGAGGGGGGAGAACTGCTCATGATATTATTCACAAAGAGTGGAGGAAATGGCTGTTTCCAGCAAGAATCGCTTGATTGTTGGGCCAACGCTCAATACCTTCTCCCTCGGATGCCGCACTTCTTTCGTAAGGTTCTGCTTTTAAGGAGGAAGGGAGGAAATTTTCCTTGTAACCCTGGCTGAAGTGTCCGACATTGAGAGCTTGTTTTCTTCATCTTATGGAAAGGCTAGCAAGATTGTCTAGTGGCTAGCATGCCCAACAGAGAGGGCTCTGAGTGCCCCCTCTGACACTCGTGCCATAGGTTCGCCACCATCGTAATAGTTAAAAAAAGGGTGCCAGGATAAGATGGATTCTTAGAATGTTTTGAACTTTCTTAAGGCAGCAGAGCTATAAAGCTCTTCCAAAGAGGGGAGAGGGTAACTAATGATCCTCTGAGCAATGATGTTAACCCTCTGGAGTGCTGTCCTATTTGCCACTGTGCAATTAGCAAACCATTCACAGGTGCAGTAAGTTAAAATACTCTCTATAGTGCAACCATAGAAGGTCACCAGCAGTTTCTCATCTAGTTGTTTCCTGAGAAGTCTCAGGTAGAATCATCTCTGCCTGCCTACCTTAGGGATAATGGTGGTCCACTTAATAAATATTTCAGTTTCTCAGCTTCACCAGTACATCTAGTGAGAAAGAAAAAAAAGCAAAGCAAATGGGAGGCGGAGGGAGCTGCCACTTTTTTTTTGAGTGGGAAAAGCTGAAAGGATCATGAATAGACAGAACAATGCCTCCTTCATGCAACAACTCTTTGTACCCATACGAATAATGATTGAATAGAGTAAATAATAGTGGCTGCTAGCTTGTTGCTGTACTTGTAACTAACATTTAAATACTATGTATGCTACATTTGCTGAAATGCACTGACAGAAATAGAGTTTACAAAGGACACGTGCACAATGGAGCATATCCCAAATTTATTGGCTGCTCAAGCCCTGACATACTAGTAATAGTTTAGATTCCTGTCAAAACAAATTATTCTGCTGGATAGTTTTTTTTTATGTCCTGCTATCATCCTCAGAGTCAGAAAAAATGAACTTGTATAGAACATGTTTCTCTTGTTTAAAAAAATCCCCCCAAAATATAATAAATGTGGCTCTTGTTAGGAAGAGATGTGTAGCATGAAGCAATTACTTGAGAACTTTAATAAAAATAGAGAAGTGTAGAGTGCAACAGTTTTAATGTGTAACTTTGTCTTGCGAGAGTGTTTTCTTCTACAAAATAATTCACTTCAGACAAGTAAAATGTGTGGTTAATAATAAACCCACAACTACATGCAAGCATATCACTATGCTTATTTGCTTCATTATTTTTTGCAAATGTTAATTTCCTGGTTTAGCAATATTATGTGGAATTTGAAAACTGATTTGTATTCTCATCTATAAAATGTTCATACTAGTTCTTGAAGTTTAATATATCATGTGGTTTTGTTAATATATAATAAAATACAATATATATTACTGGGATGAATTAGAGGAAGTGATACACAAAGAAGATCTAGTATCATGGAAGAGCAGTAGCTATGTCTGCTCAAGAAGTCAACAAATTGGATGCTAGAAAGTAATTTAAAATATTCTCTGCATTTGCATATTTGCCTGCTGCTATTTAAACAGCTGGCCTTGTAAAAAAAGTGTTTAAGCACAATAAACTTTCTCTAAACTTTCCTCACTTTGTATAACTGGAGCCAGCTGCTAAATGTTTCCTAAATGCTGAGTCACTAAGCAATAATGAAATGTATATATATATATTTATTTATTGAATTGAATTTATTGAATTTATATTGCTGCCTATTCACCCATGGCGAATACATACCATTTGGGAATATAAAATACAGTATGCAGTAGAATGAGAAAATATAGTAAATGGGAAATTGTTGCTTCTTATTACTTATATATCAATATGCCATATCTTTGTTCAGTTCAATGGTATAAAACATGAGTTGGTTGAAAACTCACCACAAGCTCTGAATTAACTATAAATCTTGAAATATGATCAGAAAAATAAATTGATTTGGCTGTTTGTAGGCAAATACCATTTTCTTATTTTAAAAGAATATATGTAATTTTTTTGCAAATAAGGATGTTTCTAAACTCTACATTTTGCCTTGATGCATTTCATTTTCCCATTTATATTTTTAAAATCAAAGAAACAACAATTAAGGAGGTTAGAGAAGCTCTGCTTTAGATGGATTGCTTTTCAAAATAAATTTTATTAAAGGTTTTACAAGGAACATAAAAATTAACAAACTAGTACAAAGTGGAGGAAAAGAACAACAAAAGAGAAAGAGAAAAAAAAGAAACCTGATTTTTGTTGTGGGAAATATAAGTACTGTTATTAAATTCTCTCTTACACTATGATTACAAAGAAGCTTACTTTTTTCTATTATCATTTTGTTTCTAATTATAAAACCACAAGTCATAAGTGCATTTTTTCCATTCATGCAAAAATTCTATAAGGAGCTTCCAGTTAGCCATAAATGTGGATATTTTCTACTCTAGATGGATTTATTGGAGGAAATTTGGAAGAGAAACTGGAACTTGCTTCTGACCAAGTGGCATTTTTGATCACTGGTGGTCTTCTCTTTCTAACTAGTTTATTCTTTTCTGTACTGCAGGAAATTAGAGTGCCATAAATACAAAAACTTGGACTATCCATTGGCAATGAGTTTTGTTACAGTGGTTATGAGATAAAGTGTTTTTTTTTTCTTCAGTTCTTCTATGTCTCACAGTTCTTGTGTTTGATGGGAAAACTATGATACACAAGTTTGGATCAAATCTGTCCCTCCTAATCAATATTTTAATATGCTGGAAATAATCATGAAATAAATACACGGGTGGCATTCAAATTTCTTAACAACAAAGACACAGCCCTCCATGGTTGAGCCTTTCCTGGGGAACAAAGCAAGAACTTACTGATTCATCCCAAAGGAGAGCTTCAGAGTGGCAGCGGTGGCGCTCTGGGAAGACAGCCCTTGGGGCCTTGGGAAACTGTCTTGTGCAGCACAGCAACATTTACTTTAGCAACTGGGAGTTGCTGCTTCGGGTTCTGCAAGTTCCTCTCCCTTCGGGAAATGGCTTCGGGTGGCAGAGAGGAGCAGGATTCAACCTGGCTACTTCTCTGCTATCCGGAGCCATTTCCTGGTGGAAACAAAGCTAAATTTCGTTGTGCCGGGAAAGAGACTCTTGCTCTCCCAGCTAGACCAGAAGGGAGAGAAGCAGCTGCTCACCTGGCTGGAGCTGACACAGAGCTGCTCCATGTGTTTTCCAGTGAAGGCAAGTAGGGGGGAAGGTGACCGGCAGCGGTGGCAAAAGGCAAGTGGGGGGGAAAAAGGTGACTAACAGTGATAGGTGACCAGGACTTGCTTGCAGAGCATCACTCACCAATCGCGAAGGCTGGGAACAATGGCTGGTATGGCGGGTGGGCAAAAGCAGGCTGCAGGTGGCCATATTGCACATGCACAATAAGGACTGACTAAGAGGGGAGGGGAGGGGTGGGCAGAGAGGGGCAGGGCCAGCCAATGGTGCGATTTGCCGGTTTTCCAAATTGCACAGAATCATAACAACTGGTTCTGTAGAACCAGACAGAACAGGTAGAATACATGACTACATATTTAAATCTACATATTTGACATGGGGACAGTATTGCCACTCAGCAGAAAAATGCAATCTTATTAATAGTAGAAATTTGTTTCTTATAGTTGACAGTAGCTTGATGAATGGGCCAGGTTTCCCTCCATAGACAACGTTGTTTCATTTCTGTGTTATTTTTGTGATTTTATGAATGTGGATTTTGAAAGCACAAAGGGTTATGAAAACACATGCTTGCCTCTTGCACATATGGATTTATTCAGTTCAATTAGAAGGAGGATGTACATGCCTATTATGTGGACTCTAAATTGCCAGTTTCTAAGTAAATGCAGTGTTCATTTAAGAAGTGGAGGTTATTTATTTTTCTTTAACTCCACACATTTACATGCCTGAGAGGGGAAAGGCCTGTCTCCTTTGACAAAGACACATTGACCTTCTGAGTTCAGCCGTTTATCTCAAGAGTTTCAAGAGTTGACCGCACAGTTTTTCCTAATAGTAACTGGTCAGTGCCAACAACCTTTGGGTATTTTTTTTCTTACAATTACCTAGATCTAGCACAAAGAATATTTATGCCAGTTCTTGAATATACATAGGATTTGGGCCAGCTTTAAAAAACATGACTTGGATAAACAATATGCATTAGTGTAGATTTTTAAATTTTATTTTATAAGCAGCAGATTAGGTATATTATAGAAGAGCCAGGCAATCATTTTAAGCTGTTGGACAAAGGAACAAAGGTGTGCAGGAAATGGACTGAGGTGACCCATGAACAAGGGCAGGATTATTCCACAGGATAGATGTTACCCTGAAGAAGGCACCCTCACTCATATTAAACCAGGGACCCTCAAACTTGGCAACTTTAAGACTTGTGGAGTTCAACTCCCAGAATTGAATTGAAATCCACAAGTCTTAAAGTTGCCAAGTTTGGAGACCTTTGCTCTAAACTGTGGCTGGTAGAATAGGACCGGGGGAAAAAAGGGTGGTGGTGGTGATTAGATACATTTTTTTAAAAGATAAAAATGTAAAGGCCTCTTCAAAACAAGTTTGTCTTCTGGAAGTTTCATGAACATTGTAATGGGTTGGGAGATAGAGGAAGAGCCTCAGCCAGGACAATGGTCAGTAAGAGATGTCTCAGCCCACAGTAGGAAAGGGGTGGCTAAAGAGTCTCAGAAGAGACCTTCCCTAGTTTATTGGAAGGCAAAGACAAGCGTGGGGAGAAGTGCTTTCAGACTTGCAAGTATAGAAAGTTAGCACCCACCCTTCTCCTAGAAGAATTAAATATTTTTAGAAATATTAAAAAGGCAGAATATTTCCCTGAATATTTCTCCAGAAATGGAGAAACGTAATTTTGAAAATCAGCCCCAATCAATACTTAAGAGATAAAGAGATAGGTATCTCTATTCATAGCAAAAAATTCCTTCGCTGCAGCAAGGTCTGAACAAAGGTAGGATTAGCCCTCACGACAATAGAAATTGCCCAACAAGCCCCTTCATTGTGTCAGTCAAACTTCAACCAAGCTTAGGTCAGACAAACACCTAGGATTTGTACATGGCACCATGGGATTCTGACAACAGCCAATAGAATGCATGTTCTTGCACAGGATCAGGAAGTTCAAGTTCAAAGCCCAAAAATGTATAAAAAACCCTCACTTTCAACCCCATCTGGTCAGCAACCCAGAATCACACATACTTAGTAGTTCTACTTCATCAATAAATGAGACCCTCTTTCCAATCAGCCTCCAGCCTCCATTTTGTCTCCAGTGCCTTTCTCCAGGCTTGGAAATGATCCAGATGGATATTTCTTCCAACACAAGGTTCTTTTACTGTAAACCTTGCAATAAATGTAGTAGCGCCCACGGCTTTTGCTTTCTGTCTGGACTGTCTCAAAGAGCTGAAAGACAGTTTTTTAGCAAAAAGCAAAATAGTTTAGTGGCCTAAATTTTTTAGAATTTTATATGCTAATATTAATACTTTGAATATGGTTCTATAATTGATTGGCAGTTAGTGCAGATATTTTAGTTCGTTTCACCACTATGTTTTTCAAAAGTTGTAATTTCTGTCCCAGGGGCCCTATGCATTGTATTAACATAATTTTCAACAATTGGATTAAAAAAAATCCAGAAAGAATGGGATAAGAAGTAGCAGAAAACAAATGTTAATTTTAGAATAATTTTTGCATTGTGGCTTGGCTGCTAAGAAAACTGAATTAGTGTCAAAGTGCATTTAACATTGGTAATCATTCCTATTGTGCCTTATAATATTTGCTAAAAATCTTAACTTCATAACATTATTTCTTATTGTCCCCAGATTAAATAAGATCTGCAAGAGCTAGTTATTTTACAGGATTCTGATTATCCAATGTAAATGCATTGTCTTATGGAAACCCTCCCAGAACAACAGCTTTTAGATCTAAATCCATACCCCTGGCAACTGAAAATTCTCTGTACATATTGGACAAATTGCTGGGTTTTGTGCATACTTCTCTCATTCAGATTTCTTTAAGCCTAGCTTACAAAAAATGTTCCTTCCTTTCAAAATAGCTTGGTTGTGTGTAACCACAGTGCCTGGATGACATGTCATTTGGTATAGTTGGCAGGAGGAAGAGTGGGAATGGGAAATCTATAAATCCCTTTACTCTTTCTGAACTGGCTAGGCACTAGAAAGACATTTGAATATTATATTAATACAGTAATTTGCAGTTTACACTGTGCCAGTAATTGCTACTCAAATGAGCAAGTAGTTTATCTACATATTTCTGTATGTTTTTAAAACATTTAATTTCAGTGTGAGATATAGTAATGTTAGCTATCCACATATAATATAAGTAAAAATGTTTCATGCCTTAGAGTACAATAACTATTTGGTTGGGTCTGGCTAAGATCCACCTTAAGTGAACGTTGGTGTTCCCAGTGGCCATTCAGATGCATCAGAGTATTTACAAGCAGGAGATGTCTTTCCCATCCCTTTTTCTGCAGTTGGTGCTTGGAGTTTTTATTTATTTATTTATTTTATCAAGTGATTATAAGATAACAAGTATAAATATAAACATAGTTATGAATATATGAAATTGATAAATATAAGAAACATAAAAAGAAACAATAGGACAGGAATGGTAGACATGTTGGTGTGCTTATGCATGCCTCCTACAGACCTCTTAGAGAAGGGGTGAGGTCAATAGTAGACAGTCTAAGGTTAAAGTTTTTGGGGTTTGGGGAAGAAACCACAGTTATATTATGTTATGTTATATTGTGTATGTGTGTATGTATGTGTGTATGTATGTATGTATGTATGTATGTATATGCAGGTCTTGGCATGTTCGGGTCTTTTCCCATGTAAGATTGAGAGTATTTTGGTGACGTTTCGGTGAGGTCCCACTCGCCATCTTCAGGCTGGTGCTTTCGGCTTTGTGCTTGGCTTTCTTCGCACAAGCACGAAGCCGAAAGCACCAGCCTGAAGATGATGAGTGGGACCTCATCAAAACTTCGCCAAGATACTCTCAATCTTACACAGAAAAAGATCTGAACACGCCAAGACCTGCATACCTGTACCCGTGAAAATCTAGGAATATATATATATATATATATATATATATGTGTGTGTGTGTGTGTGTGTGTGTGTGTGTAAGGTTTTTGAGCTGATAATTTTTTTTTAACACAAAGTATATATATATATATATATATATATATATATATATATATATTTATATAGTATATAAAGGTGCTAACCTTTATAAATCTTTACTTTGGAAAGAAATTGTCAGTTAGGTAAAGGATACAGAGCTCTCACTTTTTTTTTTTTGAAGAAGTCAACTTTTGGCTCAAAGCGGGTCTTCAAGTTAGTGTAATAATTTATAATCAACTTGCATAAACTATACAAACAATCCTTTAAAAAAGGTCTAAAAAGAAAGCATACATATTCCACATGTTAGCTACACTAAATTAAAATTTGTAATGCAATACAGTCCTATAACTTGTATTTTAAAAGTGTCCACTAAGTTTCTATTTAATCCCACATGTTTGGAAAATAAAATAACTTTAATGAATTATTGAAAAAGACAATGACAGAACTGAAATCTTGAATGGATTACAGAACTGCATTTTAGGATATAAAAAGAAAAAAGTTCTATAAATGGCCATAGATTAAATATAATATAAATCTGATGAAGACTTTGCAATTATTGTCAGAAGAATGTTAATTACTTGTAGGCAATCATTTTCTTGCAAACAAAACAACTCAGCATTTGATTTTCATTATGGAAAATGTGGTTTTTTTTAAATTACTACATAAGTAGCATGATTTCCCGGGAAGAAATGGTGAACTGAAGTGAAGCCAACAACTGTAGCAGAATGAATTGCTGGCGAGAAGACCAGCTCTTCATGATTCCTCTTGAGACCAACTAATACAGATTGCCCACAAGTGCTCCAGACGATTGCTCCTCATGAGAAGAAGGGAAAGTGACAAATAGCTGAAGACTTCAGATGGCTTTGAAATAATGGGAACATGCTTTTGTTTTGATTTCCCTTAAAAAAAAGAATGAGAATTTGAAGATTGGACACTAAAGGGATTGAGAATGAGCTAAAAGCTAGAGAACATTATTTTAATCTACTGATACTGAAAGAAGCAAAATATTTTAACATTCTCATAGTGAAGAATATATGTAAACAATAGACCCAGAAGTTAACTTTAAAAGTCTGCCTATGTAGCAAGAACTGTGTTTAAAAGAAGTTATGGAAGAGGAATAAGTTTGCTTGTGACAAGATTAAGCTTGATTTAGAAATGAAAGGCTACAAGAATGATATGAAAAAAAGATGGTAAACTCAAATTATAAAGAAACTGATGTCTTAATAATTAAAATATAAACATTTAAACAACAAACCAAGGGAGTGTCTTCTATACTTTTCTATACTATTATCTATATTGGATTTACAAAAAAGTCTTATTGAAGCTTTGAAGAATTTTGTGAGAAGAAACAAAGAAAAAACAAAAATAAACCAGGACATTATTTGAAAGAGCTATGTCAAATTCAAAGATCAAGACTGTTAAAAGGAAAATAATGTTGCTTTATTTGACCTACTTTAGTTGAAGTAGATATATTGTTATCTCTTGTAACCATTAGTAAAATTTTGCTTATCAGGACTGAAAAATGAAATTATTTATTTCTATCTCACCTTTATCAATTTTATGAATAAGTCAAGGCAGTTAAACATACCTAATACATCTTCCGCCTGCCATTTTCCTCACAACTCTGTGAGATGAATTGGGCTGCGATGCTGAGTCTCCTTGTTTAACCATTAAACCAAACCGACTTTTTATGTATTTATTTATAGATAAGAGGGAGAATATGGGAAGAAGAAATCATTGGCAGCTTCTAGCCTTCATTGTTCTGCAGTTCCCTCCATCTTAGACATCTTAGACTGTCTACTATTGACCTTACCCCTTTCCTAAGAGGTCTGTAGGGGGCGTGCATAAGTGCACCAATGTGCCTACCATCCCTGTCCTATTGTTTCTTTTATATTTTATTTTTCTTATATGTATTCATAACTATATTTTACTTATACCTAAGCAATTGACAAATAAATAATAAATAAAAAATAGAAAAATAAAAAAATCTAGAGGGATGGTGCAGTTCCTACTATCATCCTGTCATCAACAGGATGATAGGATTTAGAATCCAACATAATAGAAGGGAGAAAGGAGGGATAAAATTGATATAAAATGTTCTTGGTCAAACTGTTTATGTAGCTCTTTAAGAGAATGACTATTTTTAGCACCTTGCTCTCACATTTTATGAAATTAGACATACGTTAGCTTGTGTTTGTATCAGTGGGAAGTTGAATGGAGATTTTACAACTCTGATCCTTCAGGTTTTGCTTAATTTCAATTCCCAACAACTTCAGTCAATTTGAACATTTGTGAAAAAGCTAAGGGTACACTTAAAGAGAGAAACAGGTTCCACTCCTTGGGATCAGTAGCAATGTTGTTCCTTAATTAATTGATGCCTAATTTATACATACATATAACCTTATCTTGTTAAAATATGTAAATTAATCCATACTTATTGTAAATGGACTTTATATTTGTCCAAACACAAATTAAAGCAAACGGTTTGTTGTGTTTGGAGTATTTTGTGGTGTAGAGGGGATGTAAGTGAACAGTGGTGGGATTAAAAAAAATTACTACTTGTTCTGTGGGCGTGGCTTAGTAGGCATAATGTGGCTTGGTGGGCATGGCATGGGAAGGATACTGTAAAATCTCCATTCCCATCTCACTCCTGGGGGAAGGTTACTGCAAAATCCCATTCCCTCCCTACCCCACTAACCTGCTTTCCAGCTCTGTTCTCCTGTGCAGGGCAACAACAGAGATCCAGCCAATCAGCTGGGACTCAGGAGGCAGCGAATAGATGGGGGCAGGACCAGTCAGATGTGGTATTTGCCAGTTCTCTGAACTACTCAAAATTTCTGCTACCGGGTCTCCAGAATGGGTCAGAACCTGCTGAATAGCACCTCTGTAGGTGGGGGAGGAGAAGCTAACTGAAGTGTCACTTAAGTCACAAAATGGCCAAGATACTAGAATTCTGAATACTTTATATATTTAATGTTAGTTCTGTGCTAAACATCCTCTACATTTTGTAACAATGAAGATAAAATAAATACACCAAAAATGTTTAAAGAAATTCTGAAATGCCTTGAGAATAACATAAGAAAATAAATCCTTTTTGTAGAGTAAGAATGTTTCTAATAAAGTACAAAATAGATTTTGGCTCATAATTGTTTTAAGTAGTATAAAGTATATTGCTTTTTCAGAATATGGCTCCAGAGCTTTGCTGACCAAGTTATATGCAAGGCAATAGAATTTTATCCAAATGATTGAATTTTAAATTCATGTTATTGATTGATTCTTTTTTGCTTGTCAACCCTCAGTAAGAGTTAATAAATCCTAATATATAATCTCTGTCTTGTCACTCACAGGAAGTGGTTCACATATTGCAAATGCTGAAGCTTGTTTAATCATAATTTGTTGAACAAGTCATAGTAGCCCGCGTCACACATGGTTCTAAACAAAAGCACGCTACCACAACAATATTTGATTCAACATGTGATTAAATTAATATCATATAGCAGAATTTTGTTTATTTAGCAATTTCTTTTGTTGCCTCTCAAAATATAAATTTTGCAAACTGACACATACAAATAATTGAAATTAAATTAACACTTACTTTTCATACAATGAGCAATATAAGCTTAAAATGCAGTCATACAGAAAAACATGCATTTTTAAAAAGTTGAAATGTAATATCTATCTATAAAGTCAGAAGAAGAAACTTAATAAACTATAAACTGACATAATTTTTATTTTCAGCAGTCTGCAGATAAATGAGTCTGGTCTTCATGGCTGACTTTAGTATATGGCTTTTCCTGCCTTATTGTTTGTAATCCTAAAAATCACAGCATGGTCAAAATGTTTGAAGTTCATTTGTTGAGATATGTGTGCTTTGAGAAAAATTTTAAAAGAGGAACAGCATATCTTTAAAGCAATCATATCTTTTTATACATGTTCCATATAAGTAAAAAAAAAATTAATGCTTTGTTCATTTGACTCCTTAAAGCAGACTACCTTTTCTTTTTTTTCAGATTTGAGTAGAAACGAGGAAAGTTATGGTTGCTTTAAAAGGCAGCACGTCTATTCCTGTACACTTTTGAATTACATTTGACATACGAGCAGACCTATTACTTTATTTTTATTTATTAATTAGATTTTTTATCCTGACTTTATCACTTTATATGTAGCTTAACAGGACAATACTCCTTCCTCCTGCAACTTTCTCCACAACAATCTACTCGGGTGGGCTTATCTGAATGTGAAATATAAAGGAATAAACTAAAAACATTATAGATAAATCTAAATAGGTAGAAATTCATCATTGACTGATTCAAACATTCAAATTGAAACCACTCAGTATGGATTTTCCTGTTTGTGCTATAAAAGTAAGCATATTGAATATATATAGCCCCCCCCCCCGCCCCCATGAATGCGAATGGCTTCTAAATAGCTTTGTTCCTATATACATTTTGAAGAATTTAGATTAGCAGTGGTATGCTTTAGAAACCAAGTTATAAATCTGGCTGAACTTGTAATGGTTTCCATCCCATGTAATTGGACACTGACTATTCATTTAGACAGATGTTTTCCATGAGCCAGCTTTTGAAATAGACTTGACAGTTTTCATTCCAATCTTTAAAATGAAGTGTGTTGATTAATTGTATTTCATCCTAACTATAAATTATCTAATTTGTATAATTAAATAAAACTATCATTTAGATAGTAATGGATAATAATACCACATTTCCATTCAATAGTATTCTTTTATGCTGTTTTTTAACAGCTAAATTTACGTCAACTTCTTAAATTCTGAGCTTCTGATGAAACAAATCAACTTAGTTTACTGTTATAATTGAAGATAAAATGAAGATTTGTTTTATTACATGAAATGTTGATGAGTTTAACCAACTTCACAGTTATTCTTATTTTTCAGCTATCTTATTTCATCAATCAGGAACAAATGTCTTCTCTTTTTTCCTTCACTAGATAAACTTTTAATTCTAACTATTGCAACCAAGGAAACAGATGGCTTCCACCGATTTATGCAATCAGCAAATCACTTCAACTACATAGTAAAGGTATTGTGTGTTCAGTTGCCCTTTCACAATGTTGTAGACAATTTCCACTCTGTGTATATATACACACATACATATATGGGGAATGTATGCATTCGGTTATACTATGCTAAAATGAAAACATAGAATGAAATCAGAAAATCTTTCTGCTGCATGTATTTGCCAGCTCAATATTATTCCCTCCTATAGCACTTTGTTAGTGTTGCTTAGCTCTTAATCTTCCCCATGCCATCTTTTACTCATTTAAGGAGGCAGTTTCAAAGAGTTATAGACTGAAATGTTGGCAAGATTTTTAACGGTCTGTAAATATTACTTCTTTCAGTTTCCACTCAATTATCTTCATGATACTTGCATCTGTTATGATTCCAAAACATTCCCTTTTATTCCATAATTTCATATTAACAATATCACCTCTTGCCATCTCAGTGTAATTTGTTTTTAGTTTGATGATTTTATTCTGATTCCTTGATTTTGTAAGATACTTGTTTCTCTGATTTAGTGAACATACATGTAATGATAATGGTCTCTTTAGATTAGCACCATCATTTAAAAGTGAATATTACCAAGATATTCAGGGCATGATCTTTAGATCAGATTTTCTTTAATGTAAAACAAAAAAAATATCCAATTAGTATTGCAGAGATATTGAAAAATTTGGAGTGGAAACTGGATTGTGCTTTGTGTTGTCTTGTCAGTAAACCCTTTTTTATGAACAGCATAAGCCTGCTTAAAAGCAGGGATTCAAATTTTTTAACAACCAGTTCTGTGGCTTTGGCTTGGTGGACATGGCTTAGTGGTCATGTGAATGGGTGAGAGTGGCTTGGTGGTCATGTGACTAGGTGAGGCACCAAAATAACCCAGATGTCTCCTGCTGGAGACAGGGGATTGAACTAGATAACCTCTGAGGTCCCTTCCAGCCCTGAATTGCTGTGCTTTTTCAAAGCATCCTCTTGAAGCTGCATCTAGTGCCAGGGTATGTGGTCCTTCCTCTCCTTTTTCTCTCTCTCCCTCCCTCCCTCCCTCTATCCATCCATCCCTCTATCCCTCCATATCTCATTCAATTTCCCTCCCTCTTTCTCCCTTCCCTCCCTCTTTCTTTACCCCTTCCCTCCCTCTTTCTTTATCCTTTCCCTCCCCGCTCTTTATCCTTCCTTCCTTTCCTTCTTTTTCTTTTTCACTTCCCTCCCTTTCTTTTTTCTCTGCTCCTCACTCTTTCTTTCTCTTTCTTTTCTTCCTTCCTTTACTTTCCTTCCTTCCTTTCTCTCTTGAAGGCCTGGAGCTTCGTGACAGCCAAAATGGGGTATGGGGGGCAGTGCCGGACCTCCCATGCCCTAGAAAGCCTCCCTGAAGCCTCATATAAGCCAATATCAATAACATCTCCCCTTTGTGGAGATGTGCCCACCTGGGTTTCAGGTTTTTCATCGACCGAGGGCCCAGGGGAAGGGTGGGGGGGTTGCGGTGGTTATTAAGGAAGATCTGTGTCCTAGGGAATCCACTGTTCCTCAGACGACCAGATGTGAATCCCTCTTTGTGAAGTGTGGTTCCAGGGTTCAGATGGGCCTGTTTATCACATACCTGGCTCCCTGCTATGTGACATTGGCCCTGCCTGAGCTCCTTGAGGCAATAGCTGGCTTGGCGGTTGAAACCTCCAGGCTTATGGTCTTTGGGATTTCAACCTATCCTCTGCCGGTGGAACCTCGGGGGTGCTCAGGAGTTCATGGCTTCCATGACAACCTTGGGCCTGACCCAATTAATTAGGGATCCCACTCACACAGGGGGTCACATCTTGGATTTGGTTTTTGTCTCTGGTCAGTGGCAGAATGATCTAGGTCTTGGGGATGTTTTGATTGAGCCCCTGTCATGGTCGGATCATTCGCTCCTTAGGCTGGACTTCCATTCCGCACCCCCTCATTGCAGGGAGGCGGAACCGACTAAATGGTACCGTCCCAGGAGCCTGATGGACCCAGATAGGTTCATGATGGAGCTTGGGCCGCTTCCCGAGACTCGTACACACGACTCGGTTGAGGACCTGTTGGCTGCCTGGGAGGACCCTTTGACCGGGTCGTGCCCTTGTGGCCTCTGGTCCGATGCCGATCCCATGTAGCTCCCTGGTTTTCTGAGGAGCTAAGGAAGATGAAGCACTGGAAAAGATGCCTAGAAAGTGGTTGGAGGGCCAGCCGTTCCTTATCTGACCGAACACTACTGCGGTCATTTGTTAGGACTTATTTAGTGGCGATAAGGGTGGCAAAGCGTTTGTACTTTTCCACCTTTATTGCGTCCACAGAAAATCGCCCAGCCGCCCTTTTTAGGGTGACCCGCTCCCTTTTAGATGAGGGAGTGCGGGAGGACCCCTTGCAAGGATGGACAGAGGATTTTTCCATTTTTCTGCAGGACAAAATCGCTCAGATCCGGGATGGCTTGGACTCTGACTGGGCAACTCTGGGTGGGAGGGCGGGGGCAGATTTTGGTGAGGTCATTTGGGGGGAGTTCGGTCCTGTGACCTTGGATGACGTGGACAGGATGCTGGGCGGGCTTAATGCCACCACATGTTTATTGGACCTGTGTCCCTCCTGGCTGGTTGTGGCCACCCGGGAGGTTATGCGAGATTGGTTCCAGGATATTATCAACGCTTCCTTGAGTGAGGGGTTTTTGCCAGCCACCTTGAAAGAGGCGGTGGTGAGGCCCCTCCTCAAGAAACCCTCCATGGACTCAACATTGTTGTCAAATTATCGTCCAGTCTCCAACCTTCGCTTTGTGGTGAAGGTTGTTGAGAGTGTGGTGGCATGACAGCTCCCTCAGCACCTGGAGGAAGCGGTATAATTAGATCCCCTCCAATCAGGTTTCAGGCCTGGGTACAGCACGGAGACGGCGTTGGTCGCTTTGGTAGATGATCTTTGGAGGGCTCGGGACAGAGGTTGTTCCTCTGTCCTGGTCCTATTAGATCTCTTGGCGGCTTTTGATACTGTCGACCACAGTATCCTATTGCAGCGGTTGGGGGGGTTGGGAGTGGGAGGCACCATGTTACGGTTGTTCTCCTCCTTCCTCTCCGACCGCTCGCAATTTGTGTTGGCAGGGGGGCAGAGATTGGCCTCGAGGCCCTTGTGTTGTGGGGTGCCTCAGGGGTCCATGCTCTCGCCCCTGCTGTTCAACATTTATGTAAAGCCGCTGGGGAAGATCATCCGTGGCTTCAGGGTAGAGTTCCATCAGTATGCTGATGGCACTTAGCTATACATTTCCACCCTGGGCCACCCCGACGAAGCCATTGAAGTGATTACCCGGTGCCTGGAAGCCATGCAGAGTTGGATGGGGGTCAACAGGCTTCGGCTCAAACCGCCCAAAACTGAGTGGCTTATTGGTCTTAGCCATCTATTTAATTAATTTTTAAACTCTTTTTTAACTTTTCTGATTGTATGTTTTTATTGTGGCTGTTCACCGCCCCGAGTCCCTTTTTGGGAGAGGGGGCGATATACAAATCAAAATAATTAATAAATAAAATAAAATAAAATAAAATAAAATAAAATAAAATAAAATAAAATAAAATAAAATTTTTATTATCTTTTCCAGTATCTTCCCAGGTATTGATGTTAGGCTGATTAGTCTATAGTTTCCTGGGTCTGTTTTTTTTCCTTTTTTGAAGATGGGAACCACATCAGCTCTTTTCCAGTCCTCTGGTAGTTCCCAGTGCTCCAGGATTTTTGAAAGATATGGTGCAGTGGTTTTGAAATGACCTCTGCCAGCTCCTTTAAAACTCTGGGGTGTAATCCCTCAGGCCCCAGTGATTTGTTTTCATCAAGATCAGACAGGTGTTCTCTTACTATTTTTTTTGCTTATTTTAACTTTTATTTCTGGTCTGTCTTTTACAGTTATGCTTTTGGTGGGTTGAACTATAGTTTCTTTTTGCATAAAAACAGATGCAAAGAATGAGTTAAGCAGTTCTGCTTTCTCTCTGTTGCCTGTTATTTCCTTGCCATCTTCTCTCTTTAGTGGACTGACTGTGATTTTTTTCTTGTTATTTATATGTTGGAAGAAACTTTTTTTATTATCTTTGACTTTTGTTGCAAGTCTTTGTTCGTTCTGAGCCTTTGCTATCCTGACTTCGTCTTTGTAGATTCTGGCTATCTGCTGATATTCTGCCTTAGTTGTATGTCCTTCTTTCCATTTTTTGTACTTGTCCTTTTTTTCTTTCAATTTGCCAGAGAGATCTTTGTGCAGCCATGCTGGTTTCTTCTTGGATTTCTTGTTTTTCTTTCTCAGTGGTATTGTGCTGGTCTGGGCTTCTATGATCATACTTTTTAGAGTTTCCCAAGATTCTTGAGTTGTTTTCCCCTTTAGGATTTTCATCCATGGAATCTTTCCCAAGTTCTCTCTGAGTTTATTGAAATCAGCTCTTTTAAAATCCAAGACTGTGGTGTCATTATGTTCTGTTGTTTGTGTCTGTGTTATGTTGAATTCTAATATGACATGGTCACTCTCACCCAAAGTTCCTGCAGTTTCAATTCCCTCTATCACTTCTCTGTTTGTAAGAATTAAATCCAGTATGGCTGTCCCTCTAGTTTCACCCTCTACCTTTTGGACAACAAAGTTGTCAGCTAGATTGGTTAGGAACTTATTTGATTTCTCACTTGGTGCAGAATTAATTTTCCGATTGATATCAGGATAATTGAAGTCTCCCATTACTATTGTTGTGTGTTTCCTGTATATGTTTGTTAGTTGGCTGGCAAAAAGGACATCTATTTTTTCTGCTTGATTGGGTGGCCTATAATATACACCTATGTGTATATTATAGGCCACCACACTCTTTTTTTCTTTTATGTTGACCCATATGCATTCTAGGTGGTTTTCATCTTTGGTTTCATGCATTTCTGTAACAATATAGTGGTCCTTTACATACAGTGCAACTCCACCTCCTCTTTTATGGGGTCTGTTCTTTTTGAATAGTTTGTATCTTTCTACCAGTATGTTCCAGTCATGGGTTTCATCCCACCAAGTTTCTGTTATTCCAACTATATCATTTTTACCTTCATGTATTCGTAGTTCGAGTTCACCCTGTTTGTTCCCCAGACTTTGTGCATTTATATATAGGCACTTAAGATCTTTATGTCTGACACGGTATTTACTTTACGTATTAGAAGTTCCCTAAGAAGGTTGCAAATGATAATCCAAGGGCTTGGGATGCTGCAGCCATTGTAAATACCACATGTCAAGCCCCTAAAGCAATGGTAGCTAACTTTTTTCAGCTCCTGTGCTGATAATTGTGCGTGTACTCACTTGCACTCGGTCACATGCCAGCACTCAAAAGGCAATGCATGCTGGGGCCCCCATGCCCTCTGCGCATGTGTGTGTGGTTCCCCCTTGCATGCAGCATTTCTGCACATGTGTGCGTGATTCCATTCCTAGTGCGCCGCACGCCTGCGCATGCACGTGCGATTCCCCCATGCATGCAGCACGTTTGCACATGCACACATGTGTGCGCATCTCCCGCACATCCCCCTCAGCCTTCCTGCACATTTGTGCCAGATACCCAACGATCAGCTGTTGGGTGGCGGCACACACATTCATGCGCAGTAGGGCTTTTCCAGGTGATCTTTCACATATCAGGAGAAATGGCTCTGCATGTCACTTCCGGCATGCATGGCATAGGTTCACCAACATGGCCCTAAAGTCTGATTGTGTGACTGTGGGTATGCTGGAATAGTCATATATGTAAGAAGAGATCATAAGTCATTTTTTCAGTGTCACTGTAACTTTGAAAAGTCATTGAATGTATGGTTGTAAGTAGAAGACTCTAAATATTAGTTTTTGTCTGAATTCCACTCAAAATAGTGGGTAAATGTCAGCTTTCATTTTTTTGTGGACAAAGGATATTTTTCCGATAGTCTTTCAGAAGAGACTTATTTCAGTCCAATAGAAGAAAATATCTATAGCTGAGGGTTGAACTATATCTCTCTTGGTGCTCTTTGATCTTGGTTGTTTGCTTACAGATGTTTCTTTACTTAACTAACTAATATCATCAGTCTGATGATGGCTGTTGAAACATCTGCAAGCAAACAACCAACAACAGAGAGCACCAAACTCAGATTTAGTCCACTTTCAAGACTAGGCCTACGGTAGATATTGCTGTTTCTATTAAAACTAAAAAAAATTGTATCTGTTGTTCACAACTAAAAAAAATGACTAGGAAAAATTAGACATAGAAGTACTGTATAATTTTGGCACCTGAATCAAAGCACTCAAGTTGAAAACAGTGTAAATTTTCTTGATTGACTTCAACACATTCAATCCTTGGCGAGTTTAGGAACTATTCCTTTGTAAAAATCTGAAGTAGAACTGGATAAAACCAGAACAACTATGGATCTGACTATCAGGATTCCATCTAATAGATTCATTACAAGTAAAAACTCTGAGGCCAGAGAATTCCTCAAAGAATAGCTTTATTGGAAATATCAAATTGGCACATATCTGGTGAAAACTAATCTGAGGGGCCCCTTGGTTTTCACCTAATTAAACGTTTCCCCTCAAACCAAACGATCAGTCAAATGGCCCAATTATTGCAGCTTCCACAAGTCTGGTGACATCACTCCTTCTTCCTCCGACCAGGTGTGAGAACTTCCTTGGTTCCCAGGTATTTTGTTTTGACTACACAAGTCCAGCTATCTCTAATCCCCATTCTCTATCCCTCAGTTCCATTGTGGCAGCACTGAGGCTCCAGATCAGCTTCAGGGGTGACACTGACACAGTTCAATTGTTGGTATTCCTACTGAATTAACTACTGAAATGATGGCAATATATACTGTAATAATTCTCCCTCCCTCCCTTCCTCTCTCTCTCCCCCTGAAAAAAAAATAAAAATAAAAACCATGTTATTTCTCTAGGTCTTAGGCAAAGATGAAAAGTGGAAAGGAAGAAATGGACCGAATTCTATTGGTGGAGGCCAGAAAGTACGTCTGATAAAATCTGCATTGGAGACATATGCTGATCAGGAAGATTTGGTGATTATGTATGTGGACTGGTAAGAAGAATTCCTTCTTTTGGGTTTCATATTTTAGTCATAGGGAAAGTCCTAACATTATTAGTTTTGTTGCATCATGCTGGATCTTTTCTGCTGCGCCCAAGTCTCTCTTAAGGAGCAGAGATAGAATCTGTTTTCTATATCCAATTTATTTTCAAGTGGACTTACAGACATAAAACATTGTCAAAGACTTGCAGATGCCAAAGAAATTATTAAGATTTTAGGAGTAATGCAGCCCAGAATTGTATAGCTCATTCTTTTTGTATGAGTTAGTCCTTTCTGTCAGAAAAGATTGGACAACATGTCTTTTTAACTTGCAATATTAAATGCACAGAAACTGTTACTAAGTGATAGCAATTTTCCAAACCTTCTGAAATGGAAAATCAGATACTGAGTCAGATACTGACACTTTTCTTTCTGCTCTGAAAATATTTCCTACAAGTATAAAACAAGAAGTATTGTATCTTTGGGTCAGACAAGAAGTTTAGCATTTGCCATTGATATTTGGAAGAAATGTTTAATTTTCAGGGTCACAAATATAGGGGTAATTTAAGTGTCCCACTTTGCCTTTGTTTCATTAATACATTTTTATTAATATATATTTTACTTTTAGGGAAGTGGTCAGCACACAGTTAACCTCTGGACTAATTAAAAACAAATAATTAGAACAAATTAACAAAAGTAATCTGACTATCCCAACGTATCATTTTTTCCCCTTACTGCTTAGTGACTACTTTAACAAATAGCCTGGGTAATTCTTTTCTGGGACAGAGAAAGGATAGAAGAATCAGCAGAATAACATGAGGTCATTCTGCTTTGTGGTAAAGAAAATGCTTCTCTGGAAAGCTGTGCTCTGGGTTGCATCTGGATCATGTCACCAGCTTAGTGCTTTCAGCTTTGGAAAGAGGAAAAATGCAGCTCTGAACCAGCTGCCACTTTTGTCTCTCTGTCACCTATTCCTTATTTTGCATTGTTCTTTATCTCAGTCTCTGGTTTGGCCAACTTTCGCAGAGAGCTGTTTGTAGCATCAACCAGATGGTTTTTGGAAACAGAGGAAATCCAAAAGCAAATTTCTTTTCTTTCATTCTTCTGCCAAAAGTTGGGGAAAGTGTGACAGTGAAACCTACTTCAGTATATATATATATATATATATATATATATATATATATATATATATATATATATATATATATATATATATATATATATATATATATATATATATATATATATATATATATATATATATATATATATATATATACTTTGTATTACAACACCCTGTTAAGCCCCAATTAAGGGAGAAAGCATACTGCTTTCTTTTCTGTCTTTCGGCTCATCACCAGAGACCATACCGACAGAAAGCTATTTGTTTCGTTGCCTTTTGTTTACATGTGTGTAAGGTTTTTAAGCTGATAATTTTTAAATAATAAATAAGGGAGACTAGTATAGATCTATTTCGAGCTAGTTAGCTCTCTTCAGCTAGCCATACCCTTACTGGGATTCGAACCAGGGAAGTATTACATGTGAGGCAGTTGTAATTGCCTCTACACCACTGGCTCTATCCTTATCAGCTCAGGCAGGGGAATAAGTATGTAATACTTCCCTGGTTCGAATCCCAGTAAGGGTATGGCTAGCTGAAGAGAGCTAACTAGCTCGAAATAGATCTATACTAGTCTCCCTTATTTATTATTTAAAAATTATCAGCTTAAAAACCTTACACACATGTAAACAAAAGGCAACGAAACAAATAGCTTTCTGTCGGTATGGTCTCTGGTGATGAGCCGAAAGACAGAAAAGAAAGCAGTATGCTTTCTCCCTTAATTGGGGCTTAACAGGGTGTTGTAATACAAAGTATATACTTATTCCCCTGCCTGAGCTGATAAGGAGAGAGCCAGTGGTGTAGAGGCAATTACAACTGCCTCACATGTAATACTTCCCTGGTTCGAATCCCAGTAAGGGTATGGCTAGCTGAAGAGAGCTAACTAGCTCGAAATAGATCTATACTAGTCTCCCTTATTTATTATTTAAAAATTATCAGCTTAAAAACCTTACACACATGTAAACAAAAGGCAACGAAACAAATAGCTTTCTGTCGGTATGGTCTCTGGTGATGAGCCGAAAGACAGAAAAGAAAGCAGTATGCTTTCTCCCTTAATTGGGGCTTAACAGGGTGTTGTAATACAAAGTATATACTTATTCCCCTGCCTGAGCTGATAAGGAGAGAGCCAGTGGTGTAGAGGCAATTACAACTGCCTCACATGTAATACTTCCCTGGTTCGAATCCCAGTAAGGGTATGGCTAGCTGAAGAGAGCTAACTAGCTCGAAATAGATCTATACTAGTCTCCCTTATTTATTATTTAAAAATTATCAGCTTAAAAACCTTACACACACACACACACATATATATATATATATATATATATATATATATATATATATATATATATATATATATATATGTGTGTGTGTGTGTGTGTGTGTGTGTAAGGTTTTTAAGCTGATAATTACACACATGTAAACAAAAGGCAACGAAACAAATAGCTTTCTGTCGGTATGGTCTCTGGCGATGAGCCGAAAGACAGAAAAGAAAGCAGTATGCTTTCTCCCTTAATTGGGGCTTAACAGGGTGTTGTAATACAAAGTATATATATATATATATATATATATATATATATATATATATAATATTCTCTCTCCTCTCCTCTAAATTCCTGCCATACACTTAGAACATGAAAAGAATCTGTTTTCTTTTCTTTTTGTAAAACAGCACTTCTCTGTCTGGTTTCTTTCAAATAAGATTAATAGCTCTTAAAAGATAAAACTCAAGTCAAGCTCAACTTCTAAAAACTGAATCACATGCTTTTCTGGGAAGGATTACAGAAGTAATTTATCCTTATCATTTACTTATTTTCACTTATTTGTTTATCAAACTTCTAATCTAAGTTCATTATATGCCCTTTTACAAGAGTCATAGCTTGTTAACAGGTATTACAAAGCTGCTCTTTGCAATGAGTGTAAGATGCCAACTCTTAATAATCTGAAATGTCTTTATTTCCCAATTCTAAGTCTTGATTTTGCATTTTCTGTTACTTTATATTTATATCCTATTCTGATTTATTTATTTATTTATTTATTTATACAAACACTTATATACCGCCCTTCTCCCGAAGAACTCAGGGCGGTGTACAGCCAATCCTACCCCAATGTACAATACAAAAATTAAAATGAATTAAATAATTTTGGGCTGTTATAAATTAAAAGTCCACCGTCCCCCATAACTAATTAAACACCCCCAAATAATTAAACTGCAATTTAAAACCCAATTTAAAATGGGAGACAATTAAAATCTTGTATCAGACCAGGCCAGCCTACTCGAAGAGCCAGGTTTTTAACACACGTCTGAAGGCTCTCAGGTCCGTGCTGGTGCGTATCTCTGGGGGCAGACTATTCCAGAGGGCAGGGGCCCCCACAGAAAAGGCCCTACTCCTGGGGGCCGCCAGACGACACATAGAAGCTAACGGCACCCGGAGAAGGCCCTCCATGTGGGAACGCACAGGTCTGTTGGAGATCACCGGCAGAACGCGGTCCTGCAGGTAGCCTGGCCCAATGCCATGGATCGCTTTAAAGGTCAAAACTAGAACCTTAAAGCGAACCCGAAAAGCCACCGGCAACCAATGCAGCTCGCGCAGCAGAGGCGTCACATGGGAGCGTTGCGACGCCCCCATAATCACCCGCGCGGCTGCATTCTGCACCAGTTAGAGTCTCCGGGTGCTCCCCGCAGGGAGCCCCATGTAGAGAGCGTTACAATAATCCAGGCGAAAGGTGACAAGGGCGTGAGTGACCGTGCGTAAGGTGTCCCGATCCAGGAAGGACCACAACTGGTAAATCAGGCGAACCTGATAAAAAGCCCCCCTGGAGACGGCCACAATATGGTCTTCTAAAGACAGCCGTGCATCCAGGAGGACACCCAAATTGCGAGCCCTCCCTGTAGGGGGTAGAATCTCTCCCCCAATAGCCAGCGAAGGCGTCAACTGGCTATATCGGGCCGCCAGAAACCACAGCCACTCAGTCTTGGATGGGTTGAGTTGGAGCCTGTTCCCGCCCATCCAATTCCGCACGGCCTCCAGACACCGGGACATAGCCCCCACAGCATCGTTGGGGTGGTCCGGGGTGGAGATATAAAGCTGGGTGTCATCTGCATACAGATGGCACCGCACCCCAAGACCACGGATGATCTCGTCCAGCGGCTTCACATAAATGTTGAACAAGAGAGGGGAGAGGACCGATCCCTGAGGCACCCCACAAATAAGGGGCCTAGAGGTGGACCTCTCCCCCCCCGCCAACACAAATTGCGAGAGGTTGAGAGGAAGGAGGAGAACCATCGCAAGACAGTTCCCCCAATCCCCAACCCCTCCAACCGCCGCAATAAGATACTATGGTCGATAGTATCAAAAACCACCGAGAGGTCTAATAGGACCAGGACAGAGGAGAACCCCCTGTCACGGGCCCTCCAGAGATCATCAACCAACGCGACCAATGCTGTTTCGGTACTATGCCCGGGCCTCAAGCCCGATTGAAATGGATCGAGGTAAGTCACTTCCTCCAGGTACTGAGGGAGCTGATGTGCCACCACGCTCTCAACAACCTTCGTTAGGAAAGGAAGGTTGGAGACTGGATGATAATTGTTTAAAACAGCCGGGTCCAGGGTAGGCTTCTTGAGGAGGGGCCGCACCACCGCCATTTTCAGGGCGGTAGGGAGTGACCCCTCTCTCAATGAAGCGTTGATAATCCCCTGGAGCCAGCCTCGTGTCATCTCCCTGGCGGTCGAAACCAACCAGGAGGGACACGGGTCCAACAAACACGTGGTGGCATTCAGCCCCCCCCCAGCAACCTGTCCACACCCTCGGCGGTCACAGGGTCAAACTCCTCCCAGATAATATTCTCAAGACCTGCCCCGGACACCTCCCCCGGGACCATCCAATTGGAGTCCAGCCCGTCCCGAATCTGAGCGATTTTGTCGTGCAGAAATCGGGAAAACTCCTCCGCCCTACCCTGCAAGAGGTCATCCCGCGCCCCCGGCTCAAGCAGGGAGCGGGTCACTCTAAACAGGGCGGCAGGCCGATTTTCTGCCGACGCAATAAGGGCGGAGAAATGCGAACGCTTCGCCGTCTCTATCGCCACAAGGTAGATCTTAATATAAGACCTCACCTGTGTTCGGTCGGACTCAGTCCGGCTAGCCCTCCAAACACTCTCTAGACGTCTTTTCCGGCACTTCATCTCCCGTAGCTCCTCCGTAAACCACGGAGCCAAGTGGGATCTGTGCCGAGTCAGAGGTCGCAGAGGCGCAATTCGGTCCAGAGCCCCGGCAGCCAACCTATCCCAGGCGGCTACCAGGTCTCCAGACGAGTTGTGAGCCAGAGTCTCGGGAAATGGCCCAAGCTCCCTCTGGAACCGCTCAGGGTCCATCAGGCGACTGGGGCAGAACCATCTACATGGCTCCGCCTCCCTGCGGTGGGGGGTGGCGGTACAAAAGTCCAGTCTAAGAAGAGAATGATCTGGCCATGACAAGGGTTTGATCACTAAATCAGTTTAGCTCTCTATATGTGTGGCTGTTCAGGCACCTCACTTTCACAAAAATGTTAGTTAAAGAAACTGACTAGTATACAATAGAAATATTAAGCTTTGTATTTAATGGCAAAAACATGCTTTCGAATGTATGGAAAAAGATCCTCTAGTTGTGGTTTCTGGTGTACCTCATGTATTCCAAAGCAAATTTTGCTTTGAAACTGAAGTATTGCATATCCATATGAAGGATATTTTGGATCTGCAATCTTCAGTGTTTGAAATCCAGAACAATTAAAGCAAATGCAGAATGCAGAAATCAAAAACAAACAAGGTTGCTGATGTATATCCATTCTTAGGACTAGGGTAAATGACTCTTTCTAATTTATAGTTTATTTTGTTTCCAAATTCAGCATGCTTGAATTTAATTTATCTCAAAGATTTCTTACTTTATGGTTAGTATACATGAACATTTCTTTGATATTTCTCTTGGTAACAGTTTCAAATTTCAATGTTGGAATTGGCAGACAGTGCAAATGCTGCTATTCAGTGGTGGGATTCAATTTTTTTTACTACTGGTTCTGTGGGTGTGGCTTGGTGGGCCTGGCAGGGGAAGGATACCGTAAAATCTTCAGTCAGAGGTGGCATTTGCCGGTTCTCTGAACTACTCAAAATTTCTGCTTACTATTCTTCAGAACTGGTCAGAACCCGCTGAATACCACCTCTGCTGCTATTGTTTTCTGCTACTTGGGTTTTCATATCTTTAAGGCTTCTTTTGCATTCCAGACTTGAAAAGGCCAATGAAAAAAGTGAAATTATGTCTTCCCTTGGGATTTAATTGAACTCTGACAATCCTAGCAAGGCCACAGATTGGTGGTGAGGTGATTTAGAATGAAATACAACATTTTCATGCATCTTATGGTTTGACTCATAAGGACTACACTGTATCCCACCTGTAAGAATTTTACTGAAATTATTTTCTGCAACAGGTAGTTCAAAAATTTCTCTTTCACCAAATGATTGAGAACAGGTAGGGTGAAAAACTGTGGGATTTTTTTCCCCTTTTTTTCATGGATAGAACTATTATAAGATTTGCCTTTTACTTGTGCTGTGTAAACTTTGATTCAGTCCTATCTTTGCCATTGCAAATTCTGAAATGTTTTTGAATATAATTTGTTGGTTTTCAGCAGCATGGGATTTGGTGAAAAGGCAAACAACCTTTCTAACTTCAGTTAGCATATTCAGTTAGCATACTAGTAAGCATATAGACCTCAATATTGTTGTTTGTTGTTAAAACTAAGAAATGAACTCATACTGAGGTGTTCTCCAAGTATTTAAAATTAAATATGATTATAATGACAATGTAATTAGAAGCTGTTATACTTTTTATACGAGGGTATTATCAATACATTCCCTTGGAGATTGCTTTTAAAACTTGTTTTCTAAATAAAGATGAAATAAATAAACCCCAAACCAATCTGGTAGCACTTTAGAAATGCCTCTACTATTGCCAAAGCTTTCACGGATCACAATCAACTTCAATCAGATGCATGGAATTTATTTTAAGGAAAGGAACATATGGATTTGGTGTGAATACTTTCTTGGGTGACAGCCAAGTTTCATGCATTAATCCATATAGCACTATGTAAGATGGACAGTGTGGAAATATGATAAATACCTAAATGAAAGAAGAAATAAAACCGTGAAATTTGTCTCTATGTATGTGTGTTTATATGAAACAGGTCACAACATTAGAAAATGCTTGTAAATTTAGACCTTATATATGTTCTAAATTAAATCATAACAAGTGTGTTATGCTTTGTTATTGCTGAAAATTTATTCCCCATAACCTTTGATATAATTAATTGTTGCTATCTTTTCTGATCCTAATAGTAGAGCATCCATTTAATTCTTAACCATTAGAATATTTGCTTGCTATGATCAAAGCCTTCATGCCAATAGAATTTTTTGGAGAAATGGAGAGTAAAGCTACCCAGCAGCTTGTGACTATAGTTTATGTATATGATGCACAAGGATGAAACACATGTATGCATTTCCCTTCTATGTGGTCTGTTGCATCTTATTCCATAACATTTATGTATCTTGGTAGAAAGGTATATCAAGGATTTACACAAAAGGTATCATGAATAAATTCTTTAGAAAGAAAGTTATTGTTTTTTAAGAAATCTTGAGAACAAAGGTGCGGAGAATAGAACTCGGCTTGGGAAAATTTTCTGGAATTAGTACTTAATTAATTAGATTTATATGGCAACCACTCACTCTCAGTGACTCTGGGCTACTTACAACAATATAACTTTAGATAAATCAATGAGCATTCTACATAAAGATGCAGTGGAATTTATATATTTATCACATTTCTATATCATCCAAATTACTAAGAGACTGAGCAGTTTATGGAATGGTTTTGGCAACAGACAGGAGAAATAAGTAGTGTCCAAGTTTGGGATTTTTGAGGAGCCTGAATTGCCATTATATGGTTTTTATATTAATAGGAAAATATGAATTTTGTAGTTAGATAGTTATATTCTTCATTATTATGCATCACTGTTTTTAAAAGACAGAAATAAATAAGTTCATGATGATTATAGAAAAACTGTAAATTCTGGTCTTTTATTATGTAGATATATCACATATCTGTTTAGTCACAGTTAGGATAAATCTTGGGTTATTGTATGAATACTTAATGAAATAGCTAATGAATTTTACCTGTAATTGTATTTTTTTAGTTGATCATTGCTATGATTTTTCTTTTCTGATTAAAACCCATGGAAGGGAGAATTAGCTTTTTTTTTTTAAAGAAAATTAATGAGCAAAATAGTGGCTGTATTTTTGTCCTGTATTTCAGGTTCTAGAAGGTTATGAACTTGTCTTGCACAGTTTAAACTTGGAGTCTAGAGATTAATACTGACCCTGGGAAATAGACAGTGGAAATTCTCCTTGTATCCATGATGTAAAGAAATGCTTTTGACATTCTGAAAAAAAAATAGACACCATCTCTGTCTGTCTATTTTCTCCCTCCCTTTCCCCTCTCTCTTTCTGTCTGTCTTTCTATCTGTCTGATTGTCTGTCTCTCAGTCTGTCTCTCTGTCTGTCTCTTGGAACACAAATAAATGTTTAAATATCGTACTCTAAAAATGGTTTACGCTTCAATTTACAAACATTTCTGTCAATGCATATATTTTTGGAATAATATGGGATACTATTGTACCTTTTCATTTTAATTTATTGTAATTTCTAGAAAAGCAATACTTTAGCTATAATTTTTCCAACAATATACTAGGTATCCAGACGTAGAATACCATTTCAAGTTTTTTTATAGAAATAAATATCCAGATGTGAATAGAGATTCTGCAAAGTAATACATTTTAAATAGTAACATCTGTGAGACACAGAGTTTGTGCTGAAAGCTAAAGCCTTATTCAGTCCTTAGACAACAGAAAACATCCTCTTTCTTAGGGCTGAATTCATTCCAAGTATTGAGTGAAACTCTCAAAGCTTTCCACAGCTGTCACTAAGTTGAGGGTTTAATATGATATGGTGAATTATGAAATTAATGAAGAAGGATAAAATTAACTTTTAAAATGAACTAGATATTAATGAAATGTAAATTAATGGAAACCCAGGGTTTGTATTAGCCTGTCCCCTTTTTGAACTGAAGGTTCTGACATGCTGTTTAAAAGTGCAGACCTCAACATAAAACACTTCTTACTCCTGAATTATAGAAAACATTTCTAGTCTTCAGAATATAGCTGGAACTATACAACTCCTGGCCATTTAGGACTATTTTAATAGTACATGTGAAGCCTCCAGCCCAAAAATGCAAATACTTGGGATTGGATTAGGAAACCTCCAAGATCACTATTTTACTCAGTTAAAATGACTACAAGTTCTGTACTGAATTGTTGATAGGGTAAAATACTGAGAACATTTCTTTCCTCGCTCATATTTATTTATTTAAGTTTATATACCGTCCCCCTCCAAAATTGGGACTCGGGGCAGTGCACAGCCCAGCTACAAAACAATACAATTACAAATATAAAATTTAAAAAATAGATTAAAATGAATTAAATAAAAGGCTGAAAGATTAAAACTATAATAAGATGATAAAACAGGGTAAAAAGTTACAAAAATTAAAACCATTCCAACGATAGTAGGCCAGACTGGCTTGTTGAAAAAGATGGATCTTCAGTGCACGCTAAAGGACATGTTTTCTCTTATTGTCCAAGTAAGTTTACATTTTCCTTTTATCATAATTACTAAGAATATGTTTTAGTAAGTGTAAACATGAAACTGGATATAGCTAGATGAATCATATAGCAATGTCTCAATCTAGCTTTTTCAGGGAAAAGGGGGTTAGCAAACCCAACCCTGGGCAGCTTTGTAGTGGTTACAATTAAGGAATTGTTATAATTTAGGGATCTATTTTAGCAATTAACTTGGAAAGCTTTTCATTCTTTGACAGAACTCTGGTCACTTTTTATTTATAGATGAATATCCTGTCTTTATTTTTGTACAACTCAAGACAGTTGGACTGAGAGTGAGGTGACTATAGTAAAATTGTAGTGAAAATAATCCAGCCAGTTTTCATAGAACTAATGGTGTCCCAGTTTCTAGTTCAAGATCTTAACCCTACATTAAATCTCATTTTGATATACTTCTTAGAGTATGGGTAAGCAAAGCAATGTACATGTTTAATTGTTGTCTATTCAGGATGTTCCTTGTACTTAACATATTCTACATTCAATTAGTGCATTTTCAAAAGAAAATTTTAATGAAAGTTATTTGATTTTTGAAATACTTTTCAATTTTTAAGTGAAACTTAGTATTCCAACGTTTGTAATAATAGGATCATATACCACCTGTATATTCAATTTTAATTTCATGGTTCTGTCTTATTTTTACTTCTATCCCTTCCCCTTCCCACCCTTCCTCCTCCTAATTCTGGCTAATTAGTTTTCCTTATCTTATTTTTTCTTTTATTTTATTAGCAATTATCAAATGGAGATTTCAATACTAAGTCACTAGCTCCAGATCGATACCTTTATAACAGTAAAAAATATCCTTTGTGATTTGCAGCAGTTTTTCTTATGCTCAATAGCATATGAAAAAGTTAGATAATTTAATGCATTTAAATCAATATTATAACTTATAACTAATCCTGATAGAACATTTCTTTCTCTTTTTATTTTTAATACTTTATCAAAACAATAAAATGCTAGTAATTTTAATTAGTGCTGTACAAATATCACTGTGTTGAAACAATATAACAATAGTATAATTAAAAAGGGGGAAATGGAAAAATGACTAGCGTGTAGCATTAACGTTTTAGGGAAAGAAAAGCGTTGGAATATTGATGGCAATGGAAAGTGCAATTCTGGGAAATGAATGATAGCAGCTGGGAAGAGGCAAAAAAAAGAAAGAAAGAAATAAAGAAAGGCCATGGGATGGAAGTGAAGATTGCCTCCCCAGATCACTAACTGCAGCTAAAGGGAAAGAAAAGATCTGGAGGAATTGTAAATATTAGGATATGTTGCATTGGGAGTTGCTTTGGGAGGACAGCAGAGAGAGGATGAGTAATAGCCTTGCCCTTCTTACTCCATGAAATTGTTCCAGGATCCCTGCAGTTTTTGTTTTAGCGCAAATCCAAACAGCACAAGAAGTTCTACAATTCCTTTTTTGTTTCTGGCTAGTTGTGGCCAATGGCTAATCCAGAATAGTTTGGCAGGACTTTAGAGACACTCTGTGTTTGTTTCAGGTTCAAATTTTCTGTTTCATGGTTAAGAATAAGATGAAAATAAAAAAGCCAGAAATATTTCAAACAGTTAGAACAGCAGTGAGAGAATGCAATGTGAAAGATTAAAAAGATAGAAATATTAAAAGCAGAAAAATAGGAATAGGTAAAGAATATAATTTTGCACAGTTCTATTTGATTGAAACTAATTAAGGAGAGAACCAACCTACAAGTAAGGATAAATTTCCTGACAGTGAGAACAATTAATCAGTGGAATGCCTTGTGTCCTGAAGTTGTGGATACTCCAACATGGGGGTTTTTAAAAAGAGATTGGAAAAATCATTTGTCTGAGTTGGTTTCCTACTTGATTAGGGGTTTGCCTAGAAGGTTCCTTTCAACTCCGTTATTCTGATTCAAGATTACAAAAAAAGTATCCATTTGAGGAATTGAATGCATAAACTGCAAGGGACCGTAGGTGCTGCATTTGCATCAGAGGTGGTATTCAGCAGGTTCTGACCAGTTCTGGAGCATCGGTAGTAGAAATTTTGAGTAGTTCGCAGAACCAGTAAATACCACCTCTGACTGGAGATTTTACAGTATCCTTCCCCTGCCACGCCCACCAAGCCACATCCGCAGAACCAATAGTAAAAAAAAATGGAATCCCACCACTGGTTTGCATCTACAATATAGTTGTTTTGTGATAATATAGAGAAGAGGAGATAAAGAAGATTGAAACCTGACTTGTACCACTTAAGTGGAATAATATGTTCATTAGAGGTGAATAGGAATCCTTGAAAATATTTGAAGAGTGGCAGTGGACTAGTAGGAACAACATAGAATAAAACAAGCACACACAAAAACACAGTAATCAATTCAATGATTCCATGGTTATAGTTATGGAAAATGAATGTTGTATCTTTAAGGAGAGACAGTCAGCCTCTACATTTCATCCAGTTGCTGCTGTATTACTTGCAGAAAAGGATAGCACAGGTATCACAATGGTGCTGGAGTAGAGATTCGGTTGAATAAGATTGGGTCATTTGTTAGATCATTTTCTAAGGCAATCTCAACCTGGACAACTTAAAGCTATGTGGATTTCAACTCCCAGAATTGTGGGAGTTAAAGTCAACTTTAACCCTTACAATTCTGGGAATTGAAATCCATATAACTTAAAGTTGCCCATGTTGAGAAACACTATTCTAATACTTCTCTAATTTTAATGAGTTTGCAGAAGAAATCCTGGCAATTTTGTAAGCTTTTTTTTTCATAATGAATTAAAAGAAATATTCTGATGCCACAGAATAACATACATTTTTGTGGGTTATTTAATATCACAAGTGTGAATTTCTGCAGAGGTATCATGCCAAATTGTTCTTCTACAAAAATGAGTATTAATTTTTTTTTCATGAAATATCTATTTAAAAAACACAACAACCGTAACCCCACAGCTGATACTTTGAGATGAGCCCTAACTGAAGGCAGCACAAATTTCTGATATAATTGTTTGCAAACATAATGCTGACACTTAAGATGAAAAATGATTGAAAGACAACATTCCATTACAATTATGTTGGTTCTCAGATTCTATAGGAATATTTTTCTTCAGAAGTTTTGGAAAGCGCATAGAAGAGTAATTTTCTTAAATTGTTGCAGCTGCAGATTTGCAAAATACTATATTCCTAGTGCTCAGGTTACAATAGTAATACAACTAGAATTTCCATTACCAAATGATACATTCATAAAGTATGGTGTCACATGACTGCTTAGGAATGGAATTCCCAGCAGTCAATGTTGCCTTCATTAATCAAATCCCACTAGTTGTTAGGTGGGATTAGGGGTGGGATTCAAATTTTTTAACAACTGGTTCTGTGGGCATGGCTTAGGTGGTGGGCATGGCTTGGTGGTCATGTTATTGGCTGGGTGTGGCCAACTCAACATCACTCACATTGAGGCATGGATCTCTTCACCTGGCCTCTCATGACTTCAACAGTTGTAAGTGTGAAAAATGTTCATAAGTCACTTTTTTCAGTGCCATTGTAACTTTGAATGGTCACTCCACACAAGCAAAGTACCAGCAAAGGAGGGGAAAAAACTCCAGAGAAGTTCCTGAGACAGGAAGTCTAGTCCTGCTAAGAATGTAATAAGGGTTAATGGAGAGGCAGTTTCTGTAAGCAACACCAGAATGTTTCCTTCCTGCCTTCCTTCAAAGATTAGCCCAGTAATTTCTTCTAACAACCGGTTCTCTGAACTGCTTAGAATTTTAACAACCGGCTCTAGCAAATAGGCGCGAATTGGTAGAATCCATCCCAATCTAAGCCATTCTATACTTGGTTCCTCCAAGAAGAAATGCTTATCTGATATTCAGGGTTAATTTTAATTAAACTTACATTTAATATACATTACATTTAATGTTCTCATTTTAAAACACACCTATCTAGTATAATCTTCAAATACACTAAAGTGACCTTTCAGTCCAAAATTCATATATACTTCTGCTTTAATATCAGTAGCACCATGGCTGAAACTACTCATTAGTTTTGTTTTAAATGCTCTGGAGCTCACAGAGAAGAAAAATATATAAAATCATAGACTCAATTGGCATAGATCGTAACTTTCATGTTTGAGACTCTACATTAGGTATTATCTATCAAGGATTTGTTTGAGAATACAAATTAAAGAGCCGAGGTGGATTAGAATGCAGTACTGCAGGCTACTTCTGCTGACTGCTGGCTACCTGCAATTTGGCATGTCAAATCTCAGTGGGCTCAAGGTTGACTCAGCCTTCCATCCTTCCAAGGTTGGTAAAATGAGAACCCAGATTGTTGGGAGCAATAAGCTGATTCTGTAAACTGCTTAGAGAGGGCTGTAAAGTACTGTGAAGCAGTATATAAGGCTATGTAAAGCTATTGCTATTGCTAAAGGTTAAGAACCAACTATTTTGGAAACTATTCTCAACTGATTTCTTTCTGGGCATGTAAAATACAGGGCACATTATACCCAATGCCCAGTATTTAAATGCATTTTTTCCATCAACCCTGATTTAGGTTGAATAAAAGAAAATTTGCCATTGAAATTTATTTCAAATAAGAAATGTTTGTTTATTTATTTATTAAATGTATTTGCCATCCATCTTGCCATAGGACTACTCTGGGTGGCAACAATAAAAATAAAAAAAAATGATAAAAATATTAAAATAACAATATCATGTAATTCATGTAATGTTATATAATTACTGTAGGTGGTATTTGGAGCTATAGCACAGGATGGAAAAATATCCTGTTCTGTGGCTTTGCAGCTGCTCTAACTTCCCTGCTTTCTTCTTTATGTATACTGAGAGTATTTACACTAAGACAAATTCCTTGTGTGTCCAATCACACTTGGCCAATAAAGCATTCTATTCTATTCTATTCTATTTTATTCTATTCTATTCTATTCTATTCTATTCTATTCTATTCTATTCTATTCTATTCTATTCTATTCTATTCTATTCTAAAAGAATTCCTTACATGACATGTTTTGGACTAAGCCATGAAGGCTTTAGAATGTGGGAAAATTGTGTAATAGAAGATAACAGCTTCAGTTCTACCACCTCCAACAATACTGTAAACTCTAAAACATACCATGGGGAATTGAATGGAATTTCTCAGGAGCTTGGAAAATATGGCAAAAAATGAAATTTACGGGGGAAGAAAACTTGGGAGGAATGTTGGGGTTTCTGCACATTGGTCTCAGAAGTAGAAGGAACATACTGAAAAGCACAGTAAATGGTCTGTGTCCCATGCTATTTGTCTCCAATCTTTTCAGAAAATCTTTTTTCTTCCTTTTGGCTCCAATATTGGAAATACATTAAGATGAGGAAAAATGGCTGCAGTGATAAATGCACAGAAGCAAATAGATGAAAAGGCTAACCTATATATTCCTTTCAATAGCATGATTTGTTTTGAATGAAAAATTGGAAGTAACCTGATTCTACTTAAGGTTAAGTGAATGAGGTGGGAAAAAAAGAGTTGTCTCATTTTTCTAAATGTAAATAACATCTGAATCCTTGCACTATAAAGGTAGAATTGTTCTCTTTTATTTCAGTGTTGAATGCTGCTATCGAAATGTACTATTTTTTAACAGTCACTTTTTCTATTCTCTTCAAACTTCAGCTATGATGTTATATTTGCTGGAGGACCCGAGGAATTATTGAAGAAATTTCAGCAACTTAATCACAAAGTTGTATTTGCAGCAGATAATTTGATATGGCCCGATAAAAGATTGTCTGAAAAATACCCGATTGTCCGCAGTGGAAAACGATTCCTTAATGCTGGAGGTAAGTAGTATTTTTCAAATACAAAAGTCTCTGTTACCTACGTGGGAAAAATGGAAGCTGTGCAAATTTGTTTTCTTTGTTAATTACATTTTGAAATATTTTGAAGAGGAAATGTACATTATTAGTAATAATAATTTCAGATAAGTTTATCTTATTTCTCATTTCCTTTCCTTATCAACAGGAGATAAAGTAGGCAAAAAGGAAGACAAAGGTAGAAAAGCAGGAGACAGTGTTTTTCAAACTTGGCAATTTTAAGATGTGTGGATTTCAATTCCTTGATTCCCCCAGTATTTCTTGTGCTTGTTAAGAAATTCTGGCATCAAAATTTACATATCTTAGGGTTGTCAACTTTGAAGACCATTGCTATAGACAGAAACTGAGACACTATTTATAAAACAACATAAGGTTTTCTTACACAATTAGCTCATTTGAAGAATGTTGCGGAAATTCCTCAGGATGTTTTTTAGGCAAGGAAAATTGCTTAGGCAAAATTGCACATTCCTAAAAATACTCTTAACTGCAAGGTATGCGATAGTTATCACAAATATAGCTTGTTATTTTGTGACACTAACAAAGATGATTAAATATAGAAACTACAATCTTTCTTTACTGGAATAATTCATTTTCTCCTTTGTCCTTTCCTGGGCTGAATTGAATTTCTCAATGTTTCTGATATAGCTTTGCTCTGTAACGTTTCAGTAAATTATAATGGTTACTGGCTGTTTGGTTATCTGTCATCTAATGACTCTAGCCAAAATTATCCAAATTTATCTATATAAGTTCCAGGTTTGGGGTATATAATTCAAAAGTATGCTCATATATTTAAACATATCAATCTTTGTATTGTTGCATTAAGACATATATTGATTTTTTTTTGCAGCTAAAATAATGATCAACTGATGATATCATTAGAGCAGAAGTAGGCAGTCAATTGTTATACTGATTTTTGTTGTTATAAAGTTTTTCAAGAATAAATAATAGGTGAATTAAGCTCACAGGATATTTGGCACACTGATTTTATTTCATTTGCAATGAGAATGATAGAAAATGGAACTGCTGTGGGCTATTTTTGTGCATGATCTTAGGAAAACAAACCATAAATCAACAACAGAATTTATTAGGAAAGATTTGATTTATACAATGTGCATCTGTAGGTTATCTTCATTATTATTTGCTTATATAAACAATATTGCTTATTTGAACGACATGCTGTGGTTTATATTTGTTATTCTGAAATCCTGAATCATCTTTGCAAAAAGTTTTTTTGAAGACTTTCAAGAGAACTTGCTGAATATGAAGATTTTAAATGATATAAATTACTTTGCTAATAATTAAGGCTGACATACAACATTGGGTTACTACTAATATTTTACCAGAAAAAAAAACTGAGATCCTGTTAACCAAACTTGTATATACATCTTTCAATCCCTAGTCCTCCCATTTAAGTTTTATATGAGATTGCTGAACTCTTACACTGCCTAAGATTTACAATGTGTTCTTGTGTAAGCACAGTATACTAAAATTCTATGCACATTTATATCTAAGAAAGTCCCACTTTCTTATTACTTGCTTTGCTTTGTTCATTTTATATAACATATTTCTATTGACATAGGTCAGGGGTGTCAAACTCAAGGCCCATGGGCTGGATCTAGCCCATGGGATGCTTTGAAGTGGTCCCTTAGGGCTGCCCTGAGAACAGCGAAGGACTGGCCTGTGGTGCCTCTGCCAGTGAAAATGGAGCTTTGTTTTCACTGGCAGACCATTCAGGCCACCACAGATGCCCCCAACATGAGTGATTTTGAGCTTGTCACATCTATCCCCCCCCCCCCCCCCCCAGGTCAAACACATCTCTGATTGTTTCTTTCAAACAATAGCAGAACTAGAATGATACCTAGAATAGTTTTTCTATTTAGGAGCAAGAAATCAGAAGAACAGAATGCATTTCAAGAAATAAATATCAAGAAATCTCCAGCAAGAAATTGGGTACAGCTTCTCCAAAAAGGTTTTTAGAATTTTCTTACAGTTTAATGGTAGGTGTCCTAGAAAACATGAAATTGTTTTTTTATGATATATTTCAGGATTCATTGGCTATTCACAGAATATAAATGATATTGTTCAACAATGGGACCTCCAAGATAATGATGATGATCAGCTTTTTTATACAAAAATTTATATTGATCCACTGAAGAGGGTAAGTAGAACTTGATCAAAAATCAATTCAATGATTGCAAGTTTCTGCAGATAATATGTATTAAACCTACATATTTGGGGGCAGTTCACATAAATTTTACTTTTAAACAAGTTAAGGAAAAAAATAACATCGTTTCTACAAAAACATCTTTGTTCTCATGATGTAGATGAATGAAAACTCTTAGAAAGGAAGTCAGCAACCTTGTGAACTGATTTCAATCACCTGTCAGCAAGGGACATGTTACATATTATTATCATGTTTATAGCTTGGCAGAATTCAATCTGGTTTTGAGTTGTAACACTGTCTTGCTGATTTCTCCCAAAACACCAGATGTTGTCTCCTCCATTTCTGCTTTTTGACAGGCATAGTCCTGAATCTTTTTACATAATTTTTTCACTATTTCATTGGATTTGGAAATATATATATAAAGAACTAATGTCATTATAACAATTTCCAGTGGGAGAAAAGCAGTAAGTGTTGTGACACCATAACAAAAGCAAATAAAAGTATTATCCTATAAACTATTGTAGATTACAGCGTGCTTCTTTAGATGCATGGAATATAATCAGATGAATTTTTATATAAAGCAATTAAAAAAGAGACAAGGAAGAAAAAAAACAGGACTTGTGACAGAATTATCTCAAATGTTAACCATAAAAATTTAACTGTTTTTGCAGTGCAGCTTCCTGCATTTGAACAGCTAGTTAAATAATTATAGTAAAAAATTGTTTTGTTTAAATTAGAAATAATTATGTTTACTATTCTGATGGAACTGAATTCAATTTTTCTTGATGGAGTTAGTGTATGTAATTCCTATGCTCAAGGATATATACTTGAAGTCAGTTAAAAATCATTGGAAAAACCGGAATGTTTTGCACTGTATTTTGGATATGATTATTGAGATCATTCTCATGCAACTGCTCATGTTAAGTGGTTGTAATAATACATGTTAAGATTTAGCTTAGGGATATATAATGTCTACTCTCTAAACTCTTTAGCTTCTAGCATTTCCATAAATTTTTCTGGAAGATTCAGAATATAACATATAACTCTGGGACAATTGACTTAATAGATTCCAGGAGAAAAAATATAGTGTTTTACTGAATCATATTATAGTTTGAAATGGGATATAGACTTCAACCTAAGAAATGATTTTTCCTTCCCTATGCGAAGATTTTAAAATGGAATGGAATTGTTACTAAAATTATGTTATGGATGTTTCGCTGATTTGAACTTAGGTGATCTATGGATTCTAGAAACGGGCCTTGCTGTTCTTTTTAGAAAAATACCAATAAGCAAGGCTATTTTATGTAGCAGTCTTAACTATCCTGTTGTTTATGTACCATAGTTTATTTCAACTTTCTATTCTGATCTTTTAATCAGAATTCTGGTAATCTGTTAGCATTATTTGGCAGATATTTTAATTCTGGTAATCTGTTAGCGTTATTTGGCAGATATTCTTGTATTACATACTGCAAAGTCATTATTCTCTGAAAAGTCATGAACTTGTCTTGGCTTTTTGAAGAGAAAGTAAATCTCAGGTATTAGTGACATATAAACAATGTCTTAACAAAGTACATATTATTTATGAGGGTAAGTCTGGACGACATGATGAATTATGAATATGATGATATATGGAACATTGCAAAATAAATTGTTTGTGTGTGTGTGTGTGTTTGTTTAAAAGAATTGCCAGTGAAACATCTGGTCATTATCTAACACTATTTGAATTTACTTTTATACAGATCTTTATAGGCTCACTTCTACCATATTTTTTCTTCTTAAACTAGGAACGTATCAATATTACCTTGGATCATAAATGCAATATTTTTCAGGCCCTAAATGGAGCTGTTGGTATGTATGTTAAGGAGAGAGAAGAATCCAACTTTTTGTTCTCTACATTGTAATTCTGTTCAGTATTGTTATTTCTTTCTAAGGACGAAAAAGATTGCTGAAGTTGTTAGTGAAACACGGAAACTATATTTACTTTCTTTTACAATAAAAAACCCAATAGATATTAAGTGATGAAATATTCATTCATTCATTCATTCATTCATTCATTCATTCATTCATTCATTCATTCATTCATTCAATATTCTGCCCATCTCATTGAAGGTGACTCTAGGTGGCTTACAAACAATACAATTATTGTTTCTTCTTTGCCAATGTTGTAATTCTTGACCATGATATGGAATTCAGTCTGTGTGATTTAGATTTGCTTGACTGAAGAAATGGATATAAAATGATTCCCATAGTTGAAGAAAAAAAGAAATGCTATTTGCCTCCATGAAGCTTCATATAGCTTCAGATTTTCCTAGTGTCTCTTATATGGGAATCTGCAACAGTGGACGTTTCATCAAAATAGCCAAGCATGCACTATAGTGTCATGACAAAACATCTACATTTTAGTTATATTAGCTACATAACCTCTACATAATTCTTGGATGCAGCATTATAATGCAAGTGCCAAAGAGTTCATATTTGTTGCAATATGCATGATTTCCTGTCACCATCTCTTATCTTAGTCATATGCCAGAGCTGAGAAACAGGTCTTCTTGGGAACTGCATAAACATGGAAGGCTCTTTTAGTTTTCATAAGTGCTGAGACAGAATGCTGGAAATATGAAAATGCTACGTTGCATCACAAATTTTAAAGTGAAGCTCCCCTTTGAAGAATTCAAAATTTTGTATGAAATTATTGGTCATAAATAACAGAGCTTCACTTTGTGTAGGTTTATGCTTCACTTATTTACCAAAAATATCTGAATCTCAAAATAAGAAGGCTTGGAATTAATTGAACATTAATTCTAGGTTTAAAAAAAACTAATTTCAAATCATCCACATTTTCATTTCCTGGCAATAGACATAGGAATAAAAGAAAGAATGGAATAGATGAGGACAAAAAAATGCTAATTTATAATTTTCCACAGAATTTGAAAAAACTCTGAATAGATATTAATTTTTCCCTCCTTTCAAAAAGGGGAAGGGGAAACAACATCAGATTCCTTAATGTTAAGAGAAATCAGTGGAGTTATTCATTTAGAATATTATTTGAATATTTTAGTAATTATCAATACATATGACTTTTTAATATATTTTATGATATGCATGGTATTTTTGAATTTTGTAATGAGTAGTTACAAAATTAGGTGATACTCTATGGATGCTTAGGAAGCTGCCAAGAATGTTGTATCATCTTTGTTTGAGTAACCACAATTGATGGGTTATTAATTTTATGATGGGCTGCAGATGAAGTTCTTCTGAAATTTGAAGATGGAAGAGCCAGAGCTAGGAATTCTATATATGATACTTTGCCTGTCACTCTTCATGGAAATGGCCCAACAAAAGTAAGTGAAAGTCACTTAATTCCAATATGAGCTTTTCCATGTAAGAGCAATAAAATAAAAATTCATTTGTTAGTAGTATAGTAAAGAACGGATCAATTCATTTCATTAAATTTCATAGCCAAATTCACTTTGTTCCATAAAGTGAATAGATATTATTTAAAAACTAGAAATGATAATCTGTTGATTTGGTTTGATTTGGTTTTTTCTTTCATTCTTAACCTAGCTTAATATCAATTACTTTGGAAATTATATACCTAATGGCTGGACTCGTGAAACAGGATGTGGTGTTTGTGACTCAGATTTATTAGAAATAGCCACATTGTCTGTAAGTATATGCTGCATGCACTTGAACTGTTCATATAAATGATACATTATTCCAGTTGTCTATAACTGTCTCCTCTTCATTCAAATCCTTGCATCCAACAAATATTCTCATCTTTTCTCTAACTTACAGTTTTATGATTTCTGTTATTTTTGTCAAAATAATTATAACTTTATATGGAATTTCAAGACTGAATGTAACATCATCAGACAATCCTGGCCTTCTATTTCCAAAGCTTACTACGGAAAGCTTTGGCATTTCAAGAGAGATGATAGCCTTCCTGGATCAAGCCAATGATAAATACTAACAGTCTCAAATTGTAAGCCTCCACTTTGGAACTTTTTCCCCATTTTCCCTTTTTCTACCTCTTCACCAAAAAGGACAAGGTACAGTCCAATATTGTAGGTAAAAAATCAACTTCCAAACAATGTGCGGGCAACTCATTACTGCACATGATTCAGATGTTTCTCATCTAATTAAGATGAAGAAAATAACCAATCACCAGAATCTTCCAAAAACAGACTTTGTTCAATGTCTCAAAAAATCTTCAAAACTGGTTCAAGGAACCAGAATTGAACCCAAGAGTAGAAAATAAGTTCTCAGAGACTTGCAATTCTGTTAATGGCTTCTCTTTCTCAGAACGGTAAGACACAAGGCACAATGGGGATCCCCATGAAGCAAAAGAATTTTGAGATGTTGGTATTGGAAAGCCACACATAATAAATTATAATCTCTCCTCCCTCCCAGATTGCTTATGTTTTTGAAAGATTAAAATCAACACTTGAATCAACACCTTTTTTAATTATATAAAAGACTTGAATACTATGTACTTGTATTATTACTATGGCACCTTATATCTGCCTATTAAATGGTTAAGCTCCATGAAATTCAATAGAACTTATTTCTAGATAAATAGTTATAGGATTGCAGGCAAAACTAATTATCATAGTAGTTTATAAAGACATTTAATGCATCAATTCTTTGATATAATTTAAAGTATTTGGTAATGTGTGGAAAATACTAATTCAGAAAACAGTGCCTTTTTTCAAGGTTCAAAATAGTAGTTCATTGTTCTTACAAGGAAAGATTTTGAAGTCAATCCTTTCCTGGGTCTGTACCTTTACTCTTATTGTTTTTAGGAGGTTCCAGCAGTAACAATTGGTGTTTTCATTGAACAACCAACTCCTTTCCTATCAAAGTGTTTAGACAGAATATTGAGTCTGGAGTATGCAAAAGAAAAACTTAGCATCTTCATTCATAATAATGTAAGTATTTTATAAATAGGGATTTAATTGTAATTTTTATAAATCAATAAATGACTCAATTTTTAATATAGACTAATAGTAAAATAATATTAAATTTTAATGTGATTCTGCTGTTACATGTGATATAATATGCATATACTATTTATGTTCATAATAGAATTTCATCTCAAGTTTGTGTTTCTGTTGTCTCTCCAATGCATTTTCCTTTCAAAACTTGAAGCACTTGTTCCTTTGTCTTTCTTTTGAATACATTTAGGGATCTATGGAAGGAAGTATTAAACTCACAATTACACTATCTGTTCTGATGGATTTCCATGTGCAATTCATGGTGTTAGTTGCCACTTTTAAAGCCCTATATGGCTTGAAACCAGGTTACCTGAGTGACTGTCTTTTTACAAATCCAAATGTAACCAATTTGATCCACCAGATCAAATTGGGCATGTGACAAATCCCATTATCCAAAAAGTGCTGACTGGCACGACCTAAAAGATGTCTTTTCTCTGGTACAGACCCTACTTTATGGAATATTCTCCCTCCAAAGATTAGAATGAATCCAATCCTAATTGCTATTTGCCAAGTTCTAAAAACTTGGCTAAGTCCCTGGGCTTGAGTTTTGGAATGTGTTAGGGTCCTGCATCTTGTATGATGTATTGTCAGCTGCTGATTGTATTTTTTATGTTTTACAGTTTTATTGTTTTTACTTGTTTTACTTGATTTATAGTTTAGAATTGTAAGCCACGTAGTCACTTGGTTGAAATGAACTGCTTTAGAAATTTAATAAGTAAATAGGTAAATAATATCCGAAATGTTTCTTTAGCCCAACTGTTTCGTAACTTTTTACATGTATTTTTAATCTAACTACAGAAGGTAGGTATGGATGGAAGCAGAGATTGTGTTATCAATCTGGGTGAATATTTTATTTGAATTATTATCTGCACCGTGAATGAACATCCTAAAGAATCAGATCTGAAAACTAAAAACCTTTTTAACTTTCTGCTGAATGTCATTAAATTGACAAAATAGAGCCAGTGCTGATGCGATTTCTTCAGTGTTATTTTAAAGTAATGGCATTTGGAGAGTAGATTCTAAGGCTGCAGGCAGCAGTAGAAGCATCCATAAATGGGAAGAGTGGGAAAGTGGCTGTCACTATGCAGTTGAAGGGCCATCATCTTTTTCATGAGCTGTTTATGTCTATATTTAGAATACATATGTGTATGTGTGTTTCTGTCTGTTTGTGTCCCTGTATGTATAACTCAATATGATTTCAATGGAATAAACTCCCTCTCCCATCTAAATACCATCTGAGGAAAAATCTGGCATAAAAATTTTTGAAGTAAGAATAATCCATTTCTAATCTGTTCCAGATTGTAGTTTTCATTTCAGTTTCCATTTTGTCTGCTGTTTATTTTACTGCATATTTAGTTCTTGTATAGTTTTACTAATTTCTCATTAATTCTCTCTTAAAACATTTCCAGGAGGTTTATCATGAAAAGGATATAAAACATTTTTGGGAAAAAGCCAAGAATATAATTAAAACTATAAAAATTGTTGGACCTGAAGAAAATCTGAGTCAAGCCAATGCCAGGAACATGGGAATGTAATTTAATTTTAATTATTTATCCTTCTAATGCATATATTAGAAAAATAATGATCTTGATTAGAGGGTTTTAATTCACATGAATAAACACACACACATGAATGAATTGTTTTAATTAAGTACCTCAGTTATATGTTCATACACATTTTCTCTTTATGGGATTGCATAATAGTTAAGATTTATAAGTTTTTTTTAATATGATAGAGAAGTATATTGAAACAGAGCAGATGGAGTGCATTATTCATCAGCCCGTCTGCTTACTTCACTATTTTCTGTTTATTTTATCACATTTATTCATTTAAGAGGTTTGAAAGCAACTGTCTTTTAAATTCAATATTCAGAAATATTTAAACAAGTAAAAACAATGAAGGAAAAAATTAAAAAGGAAATAACATTTCCCAGCAAAAATAGGGAACCAATAGATATGGTTATTTCATTCAACAAGACGTCAAGTTTATAAAGCTCTCTTGATTTGCTCTGGATAGCTATTAAAATATGCATAAGTTCAATATATCTGGAAAGAGTGTTTCATATCTTCTACCATAAAAAAGCCTCAGAAGATACAGTATCTTTGTACATATATGAATAAAATATATATTTAAAATTAAACAAAAGATTTCCTTCTCAATCCCTTGGGTGGTATGTGTCTCTTATTACATCAGAGGTCTGGATTTTGAGGGTTCTGCTATTTATTTTAGCTGTTCCTAGCACTGTACTCCTTTGAATAGAGAGTTCTGATGTTTCTGGGATCTGTTGAGTTACTCTCCCAGCTTAGAAGTCACAGTCCCAAGTGCTCCTACCCTCATTTGGACCACTTTGGCCTTAGCTTTCCACATCTTCTCTGAAATTCTACTATAATAGCAAATGTACTGTAGCTTGTGAGGTCCTTGGTGCTTTCTGAGCTTTGTTGTTTTCTTGCACGCATTTCATTCACCAATCTAGGTAACATCCTCAATGTTAGTCACTGTTACCTAGATTGGGGAATGAAACATCTCCAAGAAAACAGGTAAGCTCACAAAGCATCGAGGACTCCTCATATCAGTCTTGAGTTAGAAATATTCTCTTTTATTAGTGCTACAGCTTGTACTATTTGGATGTTTTAAACTTAATTATTTCAGGAAACCGGACTTACTTGGCATCTTGGAATCTAATGTAATGCAATTAGGATATAGTTACAGAACTCTGAAACTCTTTCAAAGACCCAACCTATGTACCAAACCCAAGGAGACTTTTTTACTTTTTCTACTTTCCCATGATTTAGTTCTTCTTTGTAATGGTTCCACATTTTCCTGGCATTCTGTCATAGCCAAGAAAAGATCTAATGCAGAGGCAATGTTGTTTGAGTCATTTCCCATTTCAAAAGTTGGATAGCTTGTTTTTAAGATTACTATGAAGGTCATCGGAATAATTATTGTAGACAAATAATTTTGCAGACAGTTGCAAAATTCATTTCTGAATTATACTCTGGTTCATTATCAGAGCCATGAGAAACCACAGTGCTTTTATTGCTGAAAACTTCTTTTGCAGTACTTTATCTAGCCTATGATTTGTAACAGCTTGTTTTTTTTAATCATTTCACTAAATATTTTTTCTGAACAATTAAATACACACACACACACACACACACACACACACTTGCATGTTATACTATTTAAGCTATCAGAGCTTACCTACCTACATATCTAAAACTATTATGAATAATTTGGATGTTGGCTTGTTTATAAATACTTATGGTTTTGCTGTCTGTTCTACTTTTCAAGGGATATTTGTCGACAGAATAAAGAGTGTGACTACTATTTCAGCATTGATGCAGATGTTATTTTAACAAATCCAAATATTCTGAAACTTCTAATAGAACAAAATAGGTATGTTTAATGGCGGGGAGGAATTGGTTGGGCTAGAGAACATTATTAAGTCTAATCTCAAAGTTTTGTTTAGATATATTTATTGATTTTTTGAAATAGCTTTAGTTTTAGTGGTATTAGAGAAAATACTAATACTAACATTTTTCTGTGTCAATATCCCATTTACTAAGATTACTGTCTGCTAGATATTTCCATTTCAGTAATTTTTTTCAAGGAACTTATTCAAAACCATTTATACAGCTTTTGAATTTGAAAAGAAATTGCTTCTAAATATAAGAATCCATTTCATTATACAGCAATGAACAGTTAATAGCAACCATTAATCCATCTCACCAGCATGGTCTACTTGGACAGGAAACTTTGGAAGATTTTCCTAGCTATCCTAGTTACTTCCATGTGAATGCCGAAGTTAATATCTGAGGTCTTATTTAGTAAATGCAAAGCATGTATTAGCTGTCAGTTATGAAATTATGGTATATCAAATAATTATTTGTTTCTGTAATGCTTATAATTCTTTGTGTATGAATCCAGAATGAAACTGATACAACATAGAATTTCCAGTTTTCTCTGGACAAAGATATTTGAATCCTCTGTGACTATCAGGATACATTCATATTGATATCTTATAAATATCACTTATTTATTTGTTATTTATTTATTTGGATTTATTTACCACCCAACTTCAGTCCACTTTGGGAAGAATACAAAACTAGAAAAAAAAACATAAATATAATTAAAAACATTGAATTAGGCTGCCCAGATTAAAATGGTCTAAAGGAATCCGAAGAAAATAAAGAAAACAAAACATGAGCCATTATTATTATTATTTATTAGTTTTCTATACCGCCCCTCTCCTTACAGGGATTCGGGGCGGTGCACAGCCAAAGTTAAAACACAATACAAATACAATATTTAAAACACAATTTAAAAAGATTAAATATGGTGGCTCAAAGATAAAACTCAATCAAGAGTATAACAGACTAAAACCAATTAAAACCCTATAAAACCCTAGGCCAGACTGGCTTGGTGAAATAGGTATGTTTTCAATGTGTGCTGGAAGGCCAAAAGGTCAGGGATGGTCCTCATGTCCAGAGGGAGGGTGCCCCCAAGGAGAAGGCCCGTACCCTCAGGGTCGCCAGCCATCCAGCTGGTGGCACACCGAGGAGGCCTACCCTATGGGAGCGCACTGGGCGATGGGAGATTGATGATGGCAGTAGGCGGTCCCGTAAGTACCTAGGTCCCAAGCCATGGAGCACTTTAAAGATAGTCACTAACACCTTGAATCGCACCTGGAAGGCTACCAGGAGCCCATGCAGCTCGTGCAAGAATGGTGTAACATGGGAGCTCTGAGAAGCCCCCAAAACCACCCGTGCGGCTGCATTTTGCACCAACTGGAGCCTCCGGGTGCTCTTCAAGGGGAACCCCATATAGAGAGCATTGGCATAGTCTAGGCGGGAAATGAGAAGGGCGGATGTGACCGTGCGAAGTGCATCCCGTTCCAGAAAGGTAGATCCTATGGACCTTACAAAAATCCCCCCTGGCGATGGCTGCTATATGATCTTCTAATGACAGCTGCACGTCCAGGAGGACACCCAAATTGTGCGCCCTCTCTGTGGGGTCAAGAATTTCCCCTCCCACAGCCAGCAATGGAACTAACTGGCTGTATCAGGGTGCCGGAAAGCACAGCCACTCAGTTTTGGCCGGGTTGAGCTGAAGCCTGTTTTGCCCCATCCAACCCAGCACAGCCTCCAGCAACGGGTCACCACTTTCACGGCTTTGTTGGGGTGGCCTGATGTAGAAATGTACAGCTGGGTATCATCAGCATATTGATGAAACTCTACCCCAAAGCCACGGATGATCTCACCCAGCGGCTTCATATAAATGTTGAACAGGAGAGGCAAGAGCACCAACCCCTGAGGAACCCCACAAATCAGGGGCCTCGGGGTCGATCTCTGTCCCCCTGCCAACACAAATTGCGAATGGCCGGAGAGGAAGGAGGAGAACCACTGTAAAACAGTGCCTCCCACCCCCAATCCCTCCAACCACTGCAATAGGATACTGTGGTCGACAGTATCAAAAGCCGCCGAAAGATCTAATAGGACCAGGACAGAGGAATAACCTCTGTCACGTGCCCTCCAGAGATCATCCACCAATGCGACCAAATCTGTCTCCGTGCTGTACCTGGGCCTTGAGCCTGATTGGCATGGATCTAAATAGACAGCTTCATCCAGGTGAAGCTGTCGTGCCACCACACTCTCAACAGTCTTCACAACAAAACAAAGGTTGGAGAGCGGACGATAGTTAGATAACAGAGTTGAGTCCAGGGATGGTTTCTTGAGGAGGGGTCTCACTACTGCCTCTTTCAAGGCGGCAGGTAGAAACCCCTCGCTCAAGGAAGCGTTAATAATACCCTGGAACCAACCTCTCGTCACCTCCCAAGTGGCCAATACCAACCAGGAGGGGCACGGATCCAGTAAAAATGTGGTAGCATTAAGCCCACCCAGCATCCTGTCCACGTCCTCAGGGGAAACAGGATCAAACTCCCCAAATGACCTCCCAGAATTCCACCCCCGATCCCCCATCCAGAGTCGCCCAGTCAGAGTCCAACCCATCCCGGATCTGAGTGATTTTGTCCATCAGAAAATTCTCAAAATCCTCAGCCCACCCTGCAGAGGATCCTCCCATGCTCCCACTTCTAGGAGGGAGGAGGTCACCCTAAAAAGGTTGGCTGGGTGATTTCCTGCGGACGCGATAAGGGCGGAAAAGTGAGAATGCTTTGCCATTCTTATCACCACTAAATAGGTCCTAATATAGGACCTCAATAGTGTTCGGTCAGATCTGGAGTGGGTGGCCCTCCAACCTCCGATGCTTCATCTCCCTCAGTTCCTCAGAAAACCATGGAGCTGAGTGGGATCGGCATTGGGTCAGAGGTCGCAAGGTCATGACCCAGTCAAGGTCCCCAGCCGCCGCCCTGTCCCAGGTGGCCACCAGGTCCTCGACCGAGTCATGTGTTCGAACACCGTGAAATGGCCCAAGCTCCATCAGGAACCTATCTGGGTCCATCAGGTGCCTGGGGCAGAATCATCGTGTTGGCTCTGCCTCCCTGCGACGAGAGAGTGCAGCTTGGAAGTCCAGCCTAAGGAGCGAATGATTAGGCCATGACAGGGGCTCAATAACAACGTCTCCTATATCTAGATCATCCTGCCACTGTCCAGAGACAAAAACAAGATCCAAGATGTGACCTCCAGTGTGAGTGGGGTCCCTAATTAGTTGGGTCAGGCCCAAGGCTGTCATGGAAGCCAAGAACTCCTGGGCAGTCCCCGGGGTCCCGCCAACCAAAGGCAGGTTGAAATCCCCCATGACCATCAGCCTGGGGGTCTCAACCGCCAAGCTGGCTATGACCTCGAGGAGCTCAGGCAGGGCCAATGTCACATAGCAGGGAGCCAGGTATGTGATCAATAGGCCCATCTGAACCCCAGAACCACACTTTACAAAGAGGGATTCACATCTGGTCGCCTGAGGGATAGTGGATTCCCTAGGACCTAGATCCTCCCGAATAACCACCGCAACCCCCCCCTCCCCCAGGTCCTCGGTCAATGAAAAACCCCAAACCCGGCTGGGCATATCTCCACCAGGGGAACACTCCCCTCCTGTCCCAGCCAGGTCTCGGTGATGCCCGCCAGGTCCGCTCCCCCCTCCATAATTAGATCATAAATGAGGGGGGCTTTATTAACTGTGGACCTGGCGTTGCATAACATCAGCCGAAGGCCCAGGGCTGAATTATTCGAACAACCCAGGGAACGGGACATGACCTGGGGGTCGGAGCACGCCATCGCCTGTAAACAGTGGGGGCGAGCTCCCACAACATGATAAGGGCCCCTGTCAGCGCCATACAAACAAACAAACAAAAATAGGCTTGGGACCAAATCCAAGTTTTCAAAGCTTTCTGGAACCCTTAGAAAGGTGATGCCATACTTATCTATGGGAAAATCCTGTTCCACAGGTCCCACAAGATGGCAAAGTTGAAGAGAGGGGCCTGGAGCATACTCACACTACTGAAATGTACTAGGTGGGCAGAAATTATTGGAAACAAGTAGTCTCTCAGATATCAAGCTCAGTGCTATATAAATTCTATAACCAGTATCTTATATTGCATTCAAAAGCCAATTGACAGCTAACACATCTTACTTAGCAGTGGTCATGGGCATACTGCAAAATGCCCATTACTGTTTGTGCCACTGCATTTTGGCTATAGATTCTGGATAGTCTTCAAGGGCAGCCCCATATAGAGCACATTGCAATAATTCATTCATGAGGTGACCAGGGCAAGGGTAAATATTATGCTATGCTATTAATGCTATTACGTTAGCCTCCATTGTTAATTTCCAACCTAGTCTTATTTCCTTCTGCTTTATTTACAGAAAGATAATTGCACCTCTTGTAACACGTCATGGGAAACTCTGGTCTAACTTTTGGGGTGCATTAAGTGCTGATGGATATTATGCTCGATCTGAAGACTACATAGATATTATTCAAGGAAGCAGAATGTAAGTTAGCTTTATATTCAAAGATCTTAACTAGCAATTGTATTTTTTTTAAAGTTTTGTGATCATCTAGTATAAACATTTTTAATAAACTTGTTAAATATATGTTGCAATTTTTGCTGAAGATTTGAATAACAAAAAAAAAAGATATGTGCAAATTATTTCAATGTCATGTTAAATTTAAAATAGCCGTTTTTTTTTGTGGGTGGAACTTTTACTTTGGCCACCAAATAAGAAGAGAGGACTCATTGGAAAAGAACCTATTGTGGGAAAGATGGAAAGCAAAGGGAGAAGGGGACAGCAGAGGGTGAGATGGTTAGATAGTCTCATGGATGCAATGAACATGAATTTTGGCCAGTCATACCCACACCCACAAATTAGGCCACACCCACAGAACCGCTTAGTGGTCCCTGGGATTTAAAATTGTGAGTTTGGTGGTCCCTGAAGTCCAAAAGGTTGGCGACTTCCGATATAATCCCTTCTTGCCTAGTTAGGTCATTTATTTAAGAGTTACTAATTTTGTGGAAGTTATGGCAAATGCTCAGTGAAAGGTTTTTAAGGAATATTCATGTAAATAATGTGAAGTTAATTATTAGCACTGTGCTTTTGTAAATTATAAATTGTCATTAATTTTAAAAAGTATAATTGTGTGTCACAAGTTGAAAAGTTAAATGCTCTTTATTTGTAGACATCAATTATTCAATTATGAATTACAATTAAAATAATTTGTGTTTCCCTTGGATTGTTGAATTTTATAAAACTGCTTTTGCATGAAGTAGTATACTGGGACATGGAACAAATTACATCTATTTATGGAAATTAATTTCAGAATTGTTTACAATGTGCATTTCATTTTCAGATATTCCACAAGAACTTGATTTTCTTGGAAAAGAGCGAATGTTCTATAAAATTCAGCAATGCAAACTTGCTTTGTGAACTTCTTCCAAAGCAGAGTAGCAACCATGAAAATGATTGTCTTCCTATCATAGTTTTATTCTGGTTCATTGATAGGCTAACTACAGCAAACATATTATGATGCTAATGCAGTTTTTATATATGTGCAGTTATTGACTGGTGAGACGATGTTCAAATAGAAGATAGAAACTCAGCATTGCAACTTGAAAAATTGATGAATGAATAAAGTCATGCTGAATAATAAGAGAAAGTATGTTTGTTGGAGTTTACCTTGCCCTAATAAATTTATATTCAAATTTAATTAATTAATCACCTCTAAAGTTAACCCTTTTGGAAGAAATCAGGATACTAATCACTCAGGAAGCTGGGTATCTTCTTGGTGCATTCCAAAGCTTTTAACTATAGTTTTACACTTCATATTAAGTAGAAATAATAGTTGAAGTTTGACAGTATTAAAACAGTATTTGACAGTATTAAGAGAGAAGCAAGGGGATTAGGGTCCAAAACTTTGCCGAACTGAATGACTATTTCAATTCCAATCATTTTGCCATTTCCCTCCCCCATAGAGGTGTCTGGAATGTCCCTTATGTGGCTAACATATACTTGATCAAAGGACAGACTCTCAGATCTGAGATGAAGGAAATAAATTATTTTTCTCGTGAAAAGCTGGATTCTGATATGGCTATGTGCAGGAATGCCAGGGAAATGGTAAGATGCATGTGATGCTCCAAGTTGATTGTCACCTTTTTTTTTCTTTTCACAAAAGAAAGTACTAGCCAATTTTTTGAGCTTTTGTTCAACTTGGCAGCCATTAATTTAAAATAAATCATTTTTGTAGTATTCTTAAACATTTGTAATTAGGCTGCCCAGTTTTGGATGCAAAATTATTTTTTAAAATAATGAATCAGAAATCCACTCCATGTGGTATAATTATAGATAGTTATTTGCCATTTTATAAATTGAAATTATTATTAGCTAAAAAAATACCTCCAATGCTATACATTATATACATATTAGTACATTAGTGGATTGTACTAATGTTCCAGTGCTGCATTGTAGAATTGCCATTAATTTTATGATTGTAAAGCTGGTTAAATTTTATCAAACAAAAGCAATAATACTGTTAATAGTATTGAATGGATGGTAATATTGTAAGATCACATGTGAATATCACTGGAATACAACTGTAAATCTGTAATTTGTACTGATATTTACATTAGTTCCAGAGCAGAAACATATGACAGCTATTTCCAGGCAATGTAGCATTGAAAAATAATTTTGCTGACTTGAACAAGAAAAGCTGGCAAGTATTAAAGTTTCTTCCCTTCTTTAACAAGGCATGATTTTATTTTATTCATACTCATTGTATAGAATACCTCAATCAATATCATCTTGTTTGCAACTTTCTGGCATCAGTTTTAACAGTCTATGCTTGTGCATATGTGTTCATGTTTATTAAATCTAACTCCCTTTCATGGTTCATGAAAAAGAAGAAGAAAACACCTTGTTCTGTGGCTCAGCACATTTTTTTTCTTTTAATTGCAGTATATAAAGAGCAGACAGATCAAGTTTTTAACCCATACATGAGTAGCTTTGCTTGAAGCTGCATGTTGTTTGTAACAATTCTTTACCAGCTTTTGATTAAAGAATGTTGTTTATCTAACATGGCAGCGGAAATCCTAATACAGCTCTAACAATGTGAAAGAGAGCAACGAAAGGTCAACTGATGTGCTGCTTCTCCTCCTTCATTTTAGACCATACAGAGGGAAAAAGACTCCCCTTCTGTGGAGACCTTCCATATGCTCAGCCCCCCAAAGGTTTCACATTTTTGATAATTTATTTCAATACAATCGATATATCCTTTTTTAAAAAAAATGTCTTCAGCGTTCTGGCCCACATCTACAGTTTTTACAAACAACTTTGTCTATATCATATAAAGCCATGAAATATATTAAAGTGGGAGGTATACTTAATAATGTTGGTTTTTAAAAACTAAGTTGGTTGTAGGACAAGAATGGACATGGAGGGCTCACTGAATTTTTAAAGTGTTACTAAATGTTAGAGAAGATACATCCCCCCTACCCTGTATATTAAACTTAAGACAGACACTGTTTGGTTATTAAAAATGGGTTAGGAGATGTAATCAAGAAATATAGCCTACAGAAAGGGAAATTGAAAGACACTTGACATTCTAGAACGGATAGGCTGCCAAACAGTGCAGTTAACAGATACAATATGGTTAACAGATCTAAACAATAAACGGAAGTAAATGGTGGAAAGGAAGCAGTTATTACTGATTACATAGTGATATATTAGCTAGTTTTTTAGACATGTCTTGATACTTCCTTTCTGGTACTAATAAAGTGGTGATGTGTTGGTGATGCCACATATGTGCTGTAATTTCCAGCATTAGGTTGTAAGCTGCTTACATTTCCCATCAGCCCTCGTTAGTTCTTATTGAAAGATGCTGTAAGATTTCTTAGAAGTCGTGTTTCAGAGCTGGCTTGCTCTGGTTATGATAACTAATTGTTAACTTTTCTGGAATTCTGTAAGATGGTTGAGAGCAAAGCTGAGCCAGGATACCTAGCAATCTAACAACACAGTGTAGCATGGAAAATAGACTCAGCAGACTTATTTCTTAAATATTTACCAGCACACTGCTGAGCTTAGGACATCATATATGGAACACACAAGTAATATCTTTTTGAATGTTTTTCCTTTAAAATGCTCTTGGAAACTTTATTATTGTACTAATATGAAAACCACTTTTGTTTGGTATGATTTGTATTTTTATGAAACTCTATTAAAATGTCTACATATTTATAGTGTTATTGCCAAAAGTGGATTTTCATGTCCATTCAGTTTAAAATATATGTCTAAATCCCTTTTATCTACATTATATAAATTACTCTCAATTCAATCAGTTTTTCCTAGTTTTTGTTTCATATCATTCCTTATAAACTTATTTTAATGCATACTATTCTATAAATATTCCTAACAGTGTATTCAATTCTGTATGTACAGTTTTTCAAAACACCTACCATTATAGCATTTTATTAATATATACAATTCTGGACTGTTTCTTTAATATTAAATTTTCATATAGTTTTTTTTTTAATTAGAGAATAGGTGTATGAATTTGGAAAGCTGTTCAAATATTATTGTGATATAATTGTAAATTGGCTAAGGAAGTGCAAATTCTATATTAAAATGAAAACCAAAGCATTTGCTCATCCAGTGGTAGAAATCAAACTATATTACATTTTACATACATTTTAAGTCATTGTTTTAGTAACAGTAGATGTGGATTATTATATTCCATTACAGTACAATTTCAGTTATAAAATTCTATAGGATTTTGAATAATTTTTCTTTGAGGCTAATTTATTTTATATCACTTTTATCTTTTGTTTGAAATGCTAAATTTGTCATTCAGTTAATGAATTTGAAACCATACCATATTGCATGAGAGTGAGTCTTATTTTTAGCTCATAGACTGACAAGATGTTAACTTTTAAAATTAATATGAAGTTGAATGTACACACAATAAAAAATTCAAAATAAAATTCAAGTAGGTATCAGGAAAAATCTAGTGTAAGGGTTTTTATAGCTATAAAATGAGTGAGTGTTTTCACTATTGTGGTTTATGTTGAAGTTAATTTACCCAATTATTCTTATCTATTTTTGATCCTGAAAACCTGTTCTTCCATTGCAGATTTCTTCCTGAATCTTGTGGTATCAATTGCAACTCTTTTGTGCTATAATAACAAAGAACGCTTGTAGTGTTTTTTTTTTTTTCATTTTCTATGAGACATAATCTCATACTTTTAAATACACCTGTGTTAGAAGCATGTGTTACCACTGCATTTCTCCAGTTCTATGGTAATGCTTCCCATCATAAGTAATGGAACATAAAACTGGACAGTGGTGTGGTGTATTTTTGTAACAGAATGGTACAACAATCTATTATTGCTTTTCACTGCAAATACATGCTACATATGAGAGAGAACTGAATAACTTGTATACATGTTAGAATCCATGCTTCCTCATTTCTTAAGGACAGTCAATTTACAGTACATTTATTTCCCATCAAGTAAGTTGTACTGATTTAAAGACGCGAAGGGCAGCACTTTGGTTGAACAAGCAAAAGTGTGAACAAAGGGAAAAATATAAAGTAATCTTGTGAACACAAATAAGTTAAATTATAGTTTGGGCCCCACTGATTTCAATGACCTTGATCTGTATGCAGCTGATAGTTTTTTTCAATATTTTAAATTATTATATATATATATTAACTAACATATTTTTCTCTGCTCTTTAATAATAGGGAATATTTATGTACCTCACTAACAGACATGAATTTGGGAGACTTGTATCAACTGCTAACTACAATACTTCTCACTACAACAATGACCTCTGGCAGATCTTTGAAAATCCCGTGGTGTGTATTGAATTATGAATTCAAATAATTATCAAACTTGTGTGTGAAATCATCATTTGGGTATATTATACTGACCATCTGTATTCAGTGTGAAAAAATATTTTATTCTTTGAGCATTGAAAAACATTAAAAATAATTCACATATTATCTTTTTTTTTTCAAACTATATTTTGCAGGATTGGAAGGAAAATTACATAAACCCCAACTATTCAAAAATTTTTACTGAAAGTATAGTAGAACAGGTAATTAGAAATTATCCTCAATTAAAGTATTACAATGGAATTTTAAAGCATGATTAAGAGTTCTGCTGTTCTAGAGGTTTAATATGGAGTTAGTATTATTAATTTACTGATGCTTAAAGAGTATCCTGTGGACATGTTTGTATAGTCATTGTTATGTGGTTTTTCTTCTGGGTCTTAGAAAACTTTTTGAAAAGGAATATCTTTAGGAAAACTTTAATTCATAATTCTGTCTCCATTTTCCAAAACTGGCCTGCTAAATCCCATAAGATCAAGTCCCATCCAATCTCTCTCTAGAGAGTGATAGAATAATGTTTCTGTGTGGTGACATCTGATGAGAGAAAAAGGTTCAAGAAGAAGCAATTCATTCCCTGGTATGCTCTGGTTTGTTGAAAATCCAACCACATGTAAATTACATATGTTATATGGGAGTCTATATTTGTACATAAATTTATATTGTAAGTGCAGAGTCTTGTGGTATTTCAGGGAAACCAAATGGAAACACTTTATCATATGCTATAGTTACAAAAGTATAGTTGGTTTGAATTTAGGGAACTTGATGTATATGTTACCTTCCTTCTCATTCCAAAATAAAGCAGAAATCACATTTCTGCTACTATTTGTTCTGCAATCAAACTAAGAGAGCACCAAGCACTCTGCAGTGATGTTACTGTTCAGTTTACTGTTAACAAACAATATGACTCTTCACAACACAATCTGACCCTAAGGCTAGAAAAAGTCACCCTGTGAACTTATATAACATGTGTTGTTGTTTTCTAACATGGTAGGACAATACATCCTTTAAAGGGAAGCTTTGCTTTGGCAATAGATAAGCAAATAATGAGCAAAGGACTTCTTCAAAACTACCCTGCAAAATTTCATGACCTTCTTGCTTCTAATTAAAAAGCACCCATGTTCTGACCCCTTTGTTTCTAACTAAAAGCAGCCTTGTTGCTTTGCATTGGTCTACACTCATTGTCAGCTTTCCCCCTACAGGACTTTTCTTGCAGAAGAAGACCCAGGGGCAGCACCAAGTAATATGTTTCAATGCTAGGCAACTTAAGAAAATGCTGCAGCAGTCAGAGAATTACTGGCTGAAGCTACCCATCCTAGAGCCAGTTCAAGTCAGCCCTGAAGATATTTCAGGCAGGGTAACTTCAGCAAACACTGCAGTTAATATGCAATGTGCGTGAAAAATCACACATCCTGAAAGCATTTTTAGTCAGCTTTGGGAGGGCGGTATATAAAAATCCCTCCTTTCAAAGCATGCAAAAAAGTGAAGTGGCCTTGTCTTACATATAGTACTTGCATATGGAGATGTACAAAAAGTTGCATGAAACCAGGAAAAGATACAGCTGCTTTAGTGTTTCAGTGACCATTGTTTCATCTGGATTCCCATATGTTGTAAATAATCTCTTTCCAAACATTTACACAGCTCAAATGTGGAATCACCAGGGTTACATTTCAGAATGATTCAACCTGGTACGGATTATTGTAACGGCTGGTCTCATTTAGGCTCTTGAAAAGAAAAACTTTTCTTGCTCAAACATAAGAAGGCAGAAAAGCTACATATTTGTGGGCATCTGAGAGGAAACTACTTCATGCAAGCAGACCCAAGCCACCACTAAAATGGTCTTTCCTTCCAGATAATTATATATTTTACATAAGAGCAATTATATAGCTGGTCTAATGCATTATAAAGTATTATCTATGCAGGACTATTTTATTAAATCCACCAACTGCAAGACAAGAAATGACATATATTTTCCAATTGTAGGAGAAAGCTGGTACAAAATTGTAGACTATAAAATCCCTGCTATACTAATAAAAAATATGAGTGGTTGCCTTGTCAAATAAAGCATAGAATGCCAAATGCTGATCCATTGTAATGTACGTGCATTTTATTTCTAACTTATAGCCCTGCCCAGATGTGTTTTGGTTCCCCATATTTTCTGAAACAGCCTGCAATGAACTAGTAGAGGAAATGGAACACTTTGGCCAGTGGTCTGGTGGAAAACATCACGTAAGAATCATTTCATGGACACTTTTAGAACTTATGTTTAGTTTTAATAGCAGCTTTAAAATTCATAATGCTGATATAAGGTAAGTAAAAATGTGGTTAGTGCATGAGGTTAGGGGAGATCCTATTGGGTTCTGATATCTAGTTTTAGCCACTTGGTTCATTGCTAAAGCCCATAAACAAAGGCCAGAAAAGAAATGGAAGAACTTCGTTAATGTCTGTGATAGAGGAGCATCAGAAATGTGTCCTATGCTTTAAGGTTGGCTGCAATTTTTAATTGCTAGTTTAATAGATATTCATAAATATATGATTATTGTTTATAACTATTTTAGCAGTAGTTTTGCATGGAGTTTTGCATCAAGTCTTCTTCTCGTTTCTTCTCTTAAAGATTTAATAGCCTCTGTAGACAATATTAAGTGAGACTCTATGTATAACACTTGTATAATCACGTAAGGGTTTAGCTTGATTCGGATTATATTACATAAAATGCATACTAAACTTTTATAGCAACCCATAAGGGTGTAATATAAAATTTAATAAAGAAGAAATACTTCCTTTAAATGAAGTTAGTGTGTTTATTAAATGGATGATTAATAATCTAAAAACTCTTTAAGCAGAACTTTCATGCTAATTTACAATAAAAGTATATGTATTAACTATCAAAAAGTTTAATAGAAAAATGTTTTTGTCCTCTATTATAGATTACACAATAAAACTGATATGAACAGCAACTGCCATTTGGTTGTATAAAAACTGAGCTATAATCTACATACTATGCTCTAGATAAATCAGTATTTTGTTTCTAGATATTGGCGTATGTTAAGAATTAATAATTACAAAGATCCATGTTCCTTTATTTATAGCTGTAGTAATAAAAGAGGTGAAACATTTCATATAAAATATGCTACATTACGTCTTATTTTAGGATAGCCGCATTTCTGGAGGCTATGAAAATGTTCCAACGGATGACATTCACATGAGGCAAATAGGCCTGGAAAAAGTGTGGTTGCATTTTATCAGAGAATTCATAGCACCTGTAACCCTAAAAGTATTTGCTGGCTACTATACAAAGGCAAGTTAAATTTTAAAACTTAATAGAGTGGAACATAGTTTAAACTCTTAATTTTTCATAAGTTAAAGCTTGAATTGATTTATTAATAATTTATGACTGATATTTAAGGAAATGTATTTGTGTCTCATTTAATTATTCTGAGGGTTTGGAGTCCAAATATGCAAAGAGTAGTGTCACTGGGCCTCTTCCCCTTTGCCCAGTCTCTCTTTGTTACTGGAAGCATATATGGATACAAGTGAGACAGGACTGCAATTATTTTGAACTCTACTCATGTTGTCTCTGTATTTACCCATTTACCCTTTTCTTCATGAAAAAAAGCAAATTATTCATGTTCTAAAGCATAACTTAAACAATGATAACAATATATTATGAAATTGTTCTTTTTAGTAGATAAATAAACTGAATAATTAATTCATGTTGTTGAGGATGGATTTTATTTATTTATTTATTTATTTATTTAATCTTATTTCTGCTCTGCTCACCTCACTTAAGTAACTCTGAGTGGCTTATAAGTAAAAAACATAGAAAGAAATGTAATTAAAAATATTCAAAATAACATTAAAAAAGTTAAAAATTAAGAATTACAAAATTTGAAAAAAATGGAGGTAATATCCTCAAGCCAGCAACCACCCTGAGGATTGCATGCCACTCTTAGTTCCCCATATCACTTGGAGAGGCAGGTCATATGTTCCATTGGGCACCGAATAGGCTCTTTTCCTAAACTCTGCCAGTAAAAATTCTTTAACTGATATAGGGTATATATCAATATATACCCTGCTTGTCTGGTAGTGAAGAGCTGATGAAATAGAGACAAAACAGTTCCTCATGTAACATGGTCCTATGCCATGAAGGGCCTTAAAAGTAATAACCAACAACTTGAATTGGAGTTGAAAGCAAACTGGCAGCCTATACAGCTCATGGAACAGAGGTGTTATGTGTGCAATTTTAGGGACACCTAAAACTAGTCACACAGTTGTATTCTGTACCAGCTGCCTCATGTGGCGTGCATTGCAGTAATCCATATGGGAGACAACCATGGCATGAATGACAGAAAGAAAGGCCTCTCGATCCAGGAAGGAGTTAAACTGGTGCACAACATGGTTGAACAAAGGCTCCCCAAGCCATGACTGCCACATGCTCCTTGAACAGAAGTCATTCATCCAGGAGGACTCCCAGATTATACTGTGGGTTCATCTGAATATGAATAATACTATTACTTATGGATAATACTTATTATTCATAAATAATAATAGCAATATACTTAGTAGTAATAGTAATATAACAGATACTAACCTGCAGCGTTTGCATTAAAAAGAAAAATGAAAGAAGTGGAGAAATGCAATTCAAGAAGATAAATAAATGGAACTTATCATCCAAAGGAGCAATAATCACACCCCATCACCAATGTTGCGGGGTGTGTTTGTGTGTGTGGCTACTCAATTAACAGAATAACAGAGTTGGAAGGGACCTTGGAGGAGTTGTAGTCCAACCCCTGATCAAGCAGGAAGCCCTATAAATTTCAGATAAATAGTTGTCCAATCTCTTCTTAAAAACCTCCAGTCTCGGAGCATCCAAAACTGATTAATCCCCTCGTGACAAGTTACAGCATGCCTTTTAAATTCTTGATTTATTTTTTTTCCAGGGTCATGCCTTGTTGAATTTTGTTGTGAAATATACTACTGAAAGACAGCGTGCTCTCAGACCTCACCATGACTCATCGACATTTACCATCAACATTGCCCTTAACAAAGTAGGAGAAGATTTTCAAGTAAGTTTAGCTTCCATCCAGGGGAATTGATGCTGTTTTTTTCAACCTCTAGCTCATTTCCACAGAAATATTTGTAGGACATCTGCTGGTAGATTAACATAAGAAACTGATCCAACGATCAGAAAAGCTGGTTCTGGACTAGGCTTTTGTAAAACACTAGAGAACAGAGACAATATTCAATCATGTAATTATACTGTATTAAGTTTTGAAATAAGTAATAGACTGTATTGCAAATAAAGATGTCCAGTATGAAAACAGTACTACTGATAGGGCCTGATTTTTTTTGAAGTTCCACTTTAGGAAATAAATGGGTAAAACTCCCCAAAACTTCCCCAAAGGTAAAACTTCCAAAAGCACTCAAAGGCCAGGCAAGGAACAATGGATGGAAATTGATCAAGGAGAGATTCATTTATTTATTTACAAGATTTCTATACCGCCCCCTCTCTCTGAGGGATGCGGGGCGGTGTACGGCCATTAAAAAATACAATAATAACACAATAATTTAAAACAATTAAAATCTTAAATATCGTGGCTGAATAATAAAAACAAGACAAGGGCTAAAGACAAGATAAGGACTAAAACCAATTAAAACCAAATTTTAAACCCCATAAAACCCTAGGCCAGACCGGCTTGATGAAATAAATAAGTTTTCAACACGCGCCGGAAGGTCAAAAGGTCAGGGATGATCCTCATCTCCGGGGGTAATTCATTCCAGAGGGAGGGTGCCCCCAAAGAGAAGGCTTGCACCCTCGGGGTCGCCAACTGCCCAGCTGGCAGCACCCCGAGGAGACCCACACTATGGGAGCGCACTGGCTGACGGGAGATCGATGGTGGCAGTAGGCGGTCCCGTAAATACCCAGGTCCCAAGCCATGGAGTGCTTTAAAGATGGTAACTAACACCTTGAAACACACCCGAAAGATCACCAGGAGCCAATGCAGCTCGTGCAAGAGTGGCGTAACACGAGAGCTCCGAGAAGCCCCCAAAACCACCCACGCAGCCACATTCTGCACCAGTTGGAGCCTTTGGGTGCTCTTCAAGGGGAGCCCCATGTAGAGAGCATTGGCATAGTCTAGGCAGGAGATAACGAGGGAGGATGTGACTGTGCGAATCGTATCCCGATCCAGAAAGGGCCGCAACTGGTAGATCCTACGGACCTGATAAAAAGCTCCCCTGGCAACGGCTGCTATATGTTCTTCTAACGACAGCCTTACATCCAGAAGGACACCCAGATTGCACGCCCTGTTTGTGGGGGCAAGAATTTCCCCCCCTCCACAGCCAGTAATGGAACTAGCTGGCTGTATCGGGGTGCAGGAAAGCACAGCCAATCGGTCTTAGCTGGGTTGAGCTGCAGCCTATTCTGCCCCATCCAACCCCGCACAGCCTCCAGGCACCGGGTCATCACTTCAACGGCTTCATTGGGGTGGCCTGGGTTAGAAATGTACAGCTGAGTATCATCCGCGTACTGATGAACTCTACCCCAAAGTCATGGATGAACTCACCCAGCGGCTTCATATAAATGTTGAACAGCAGGGGCGAGAGCACCGATCCCTGAGGAACCCCACAGATCAGGGGCCTCAGGGTCAATCTCTGCCCCCCTGCCAACACAAATTGTGAACGGTCGGAGAGGAAGGAGGAGAACCACCACAAAACAGTGCCCCCCATTCCCAACCCCCCCAGCCACCGCAATAAGATACTGTGGTCTACAGTATCGAAAGCCGCCGACAGATCTAACAGGACCAGGACAGAGGAATAACCTCTGTCACGGGCCCTCCAGAGATCATCCACCAATGTGACCAATGCCGTCTCCATGCTGTATCTGGGCCTGAAGCCTGATTGGCGTGGATCTAAATAGACAGCTTCATCCAGGTGCTGGGGAGGCTGTCGTGCCACCACACTCTCAACAGCCTTCGCCACAAAGCGAATGGTTGGAGACCAGACAATAATTAGATAACAAAGTTGGGTCCAGGGACGGTTTCTTGAGGAGGGGTCTCACCACCGCCTCTTTCAAGGCAGCAGGCAGAAACCCCTCACTCAAGGAAGCGTTAATAATATCTTGGAACCAACCTCGCGTCACCTCCCGACTGGCCAATACCAGCCAGGAGGGACACGGATCCAGTAAACATGTGGTAGCATTAAGCCCACCCAGCATCCTGTCCACATCCTCAGGGGTCACAGGGTCGAACTCCCTAGATGACCTTCCCCAATTCCAACCCCCCATCCAGAGTTGCCCAGTCAGAGTCCAACCCATCCTGGATCTGAGTGATTTTGTCCAGCAGGAAATTTGAAAAATCCTCAGTCCATCCCTGCAGAGGATCCTCCTGCGCTCCCACTTCTAAAAGGGAGTGGGTCACCCTAAAAAGGGCGGCTGGGTGATTTCCTGCGGATGCGATAAGGACGGAAAAGTAAGAATGCTTTTCCACCCCTATCATCACTAAATAGGTCCTAATATAGGACCGCAATAGTGTTTGGTCAGATCCGGAGTGGGTGGCCCTCCAACCACTCTTTAGGTGTCTTTTCTGGTGCTTCATCTCTTTTATCTCCTCAGAGAACCATGGAGCCGAGCGAGAGTGGCCTTGGGTGAGAGGCCGCTAGGGCACGACTCGGTCAGGGGCCCCGGCCGCCACCCTATCCCAGGTGGCCACCAGGTCCTCAATCGAGTCATGTATTCGAACACCGGGAAATGGCCCAAGCTCCATCAGGAACCTATCTGGGTCCATCAGGCACCTGGAGTGGAACCATCATATCGGCTCCACCTCTGCTTCAGCCTGGAAATAAGCAGAATTTTTATGACAGTGAGAGCAATCAACCAATAGAACAGATTGCATTCAGAAATTGTGGGTGATTCATCACAGGAGACTTTTAAGAAGAGACTAGACAGCCACTTGTCAGAAATGTTATAGGGTTTCCTGCTTGACTAGATGTTGGACTAGGTGACCTACAAGGTCCCTTCCAACTCTATTATTCTGTTAGTTATGGCCAAATGGACTGTTTCATTCACCTTTAGCTTGTCAGTATTAGGTGTATGTCTCAACTGAACACCTTTAGCCATTCATTCTTGTGAGTGCAACTGCTTTTTTTTGGTGGCCAAAAATGGGTATTTGATCATTTTATTTCTACAAGAAGATAAAGTGATTGCTAACGACTGACTTTGAGCGCCCAGTATGTTGGATATAAACTGCAAGATCCCCCTTATGTATGTTGAAATTCATTGTATTATAGTTAATCTATTTTCAAAACTGGGTTTCAACTACTTTGTCTAGTAGGGTGGGGTTGGGAGGAATTAGAGTTGTAAGTCAAGAAAATAACAACTCTGGATAAAATCTGTATATCATCTAATTTTAATACAAGGAAAATGTAAATATAGAAAGTTAGAATACTGACATTGTAAATTGTTCAGAATGCTGTAAAGCACTAAGGAACAGTATATAAATATAAGTCTTTAAATCAAATTTACAGCTGCTCCAGAATAATATACTTTGAAAATGGGATGGTAATGTCAATCATTGTTATTTCATTCAATACATTTTACCTGGAGAGGATCTTGTTTTTATTGACTTCTGTGGTATTACTTAAAGACTTTAAGATGATATTTCTGACTTATTTCTTATAGGGAGGTGGATGTAAATTTCTGAGATACAACTGTTCAATTGAATCACCTAGAAAAGGATGGAGTTTCATGCATCCAGGAAGACTTACTCATTTACATGAAGGACTTCCAATTTTGAAAGGAACAAGATATATTGCAGTATCTTTTATTGATCCTTAATTTTATTTTCCTGGCCATTCAGAGACAACATACAACAAACTTTTATTTATATTTTTTCTCCCAGAAGACGAATGACAAAGGAAGCTTTTTCTAGACAGCTGTTTTATTTTGGGCTAAGGTTTTAAAGGAAACAAACAGACAACAAAAAACAGTACATATAAACATCTGCTTTGAACCTTGAAATGCAAATATAATAAAATAAAAATAATTTACTGGTCTTCCTGTTTTAAAGGAGTGGAAAGTCCTTAATGTGGTCACTCTGTAAAAGTGTTAATATGGGTTTTCCATTTGGTAATTGTCTTAATAGCAAGCTGCATGTCTTGATTTTTTTAAAAGAAAGAAATTGGATAATTATTCATATTGTTATTAGGATCAAGTTCATTATAGATAAAGGCAAAGCATTGACCCTAAAATTATGCCTGGTTTATACACAGACTTTTTAAAGTGCCTTAAAAGGGAAAAGAAAATCTTCACTTGAAAGTATCTTTGCTCTTTAATTGGTCTGAGCTTTTCTAAACAAACTTCTTGCACAAACTCCAGCCTTGACAATAGAAACCCTCAGTTTGAGAAAACTTTAGAACACCAAGTAACCTCAGAAACCAAATTCTTCATTCTTACTTAAAAACTACTTGAATGTTGTATCAGGATACCAAAAAGCTGAAGTTGTTCTTAAAAACAAACAAACAAATAAATCAGGTTTTTGACTTGTCTTTATTTTTAAGGGAACAGTTTTAAATATTTCTGCTGTGCCTACTGTTTGTAATTTAAAAGTTTCACTTGAAAAAAGATGATGAAATCAAATCTGAGGTGCTAAAGTGCGTATATTTTGAGGTAAATAAAAATTTAAAATAAATTTTTAGTATGGCTGTTTTTTTAAAATACATACCCTTTTAACACACACACACACACACACACACACCAACAGCAGATGGGGATTTTTTGTTTAAAAAAATCTTTAATTTGTCAAACATTAACATCATCCTTTTTAACAGATATGTTTACTTCAACCACTGTATGATGTTTATTGAATTTCATTATACTGAACCTCTATGGATAAATATGAAAAAATACAAATTACACAGCATAAAAACAATCACAATATTGTATTGCAAAAGTTTTTTAAGGTGATTTTTAAAATTAGACTTGTACCTTTTTGCATGCTGTAACAATTTGATGACCACAGAGACAGTTTATTATTTAATATTTATTAAAAAAAATAATGTCCATCGGATAACATGTTTGCTGAATCTGAAACACTGGTCAATCTCTGCAAATAAATGTCAGTAATATTTTCATTTAATTTTATTTTCCATAAAAAGTTATGGAAAATATTAATACTGAAAATTTCAATCTTATCTGAATCATATCATCTATTCATGAACAACTGATTTTGAATTGTCTTTAAGTACCTCAAATGAGGAAATTAAGACTTTCATTTAGGACATACCATTGATTTTTCCATGAGTTCATGCTAAATATATGCTATTGATTTTGTTATTATTTCAATTCTTTTTTGTTATAACTTTTTAATTTGAAGTCACTAATAACCTTATTTTAGAAGATTTATTTCAGCTTATTCCTAAGAAGGCAAACCATTTACACCAAAAGTCCTTCTATATTTTTATTTTAATTTATTTTTCTGTAGCCCTGAGTCATCCTAAGGTGGAAAAAAAGCATATTGTGGGCATGTAGCAAACATGAAAAGAAGTGAAAGATATTTGGAGGATGAATTGAGGAGAAATGATTTTCCTCACTGGTTTTCTTTCCTGATTTGTAAGTAAAGAGCATTTATTAAATGTAATAAATTGTGGAAATAATTATTTTGAAAACTTAAAGGCTACTGTTTATAAATTCCCTTTTAGAGGCTTCTTCAGACTTGCATTTTTTTAGATAATGTAAACCATTTATTAGATTAATCTACATTTACAAGACTTAATATAGACTTTTTACTTGATGTTACATGTTTGTTTATGTGCTTTATATTTTAAATGTGTATGAGTATTTTTTAAATATATATATTTTTAGGACTATTAGAATATGAAGAATATTAGTCTATCTAAGTTTTGGAAATGCTAAAAAGAGATTTTTGAAATGGGTTGTTGAATTTGTCTCTGAATTGAAAACAAATTGCTTTTGATAACTTTGGGTTTTTGCCATATTTATTTAAAACTATGTGGAAACAAACCATGAAGCCAGGAAAAAAATAGTACATGTCTATTTAGAGCTCTTGAAAAATCAAAGTCTCGTCTAAATTTTGAGAAGTATTTTCTTGCCCCAAAGAAAAGTTTTAATAACATACGTCTTTCTTCCATGCATGATATTACAGTTGTTTATTTTAGCTTAGTCTTATGACTGAAAACAATTTTACAGAACTAAAATTGCTTTATTTCCTTGTGAATAATTCATATCTGTCTGTGTTCTTGGAAGCTTCTATACAGTGTTTTAGTTTTATGTCAACTGACTGTTATATAATCCTTCCCCTCCAGACATTTGCTTTCTTCAAATACCTTTCCAAGGTGGTTTTACTCATTTTGCTTATTTTTTAGCATCTTACTCTAAACTTTAGCCAAGAAAAATTCCCAGGGCTACTTACAAATTATTTCAATCAAGTCTCTGCTTCTGTCTTAACAATATAAAAAGGATGAATGTACATGGAAGAAAGGAGAAAAAGAGAGAGAGAGAGAGAGAGAAGGAAAAACCACATCTTGCTAGAAGATTTCATATGAATGTAAGCTCTTACACATAAGCTCTTTTGAGTGATCTCAGGAAAATATACAGCTTGTTTAAAGAACTGCAGATAGATAACTATTAAAAATATTTAAAAATATTTAAAAAATATAAAGATGATTTGAAGCCAGCAACCTCTGCAAGTAATGTCAAAACAGTCAGGGTGGTGATTCCAACTATATAATTAAAACTCCACCCTTGTTTGTGTGTACATGCATAAAAATACATACATAAAAAGGGGAGGCCTTTGATTACACAGTCATAAGCTTGATCCTGATTTTCTTTTAACTTTCCCTATGGAAACGTCTGTCTGAAACATTTTTTTTCCCAGAAAATTTTTATTTTTTATACATCTCTTCAAATGAGCAATGTGATTCCAGGTTACAACATACATACATAATCATAATTACATTTCCAACTTTCTTATCTAATTTGTCTGAAACATTTTTACTGTCATATTGAAATCTTTGTAAGTTGTTCTGAAAATGTTATGATAGAATTCCAGGTTCAAAACCCAATGGTCTTATCATCTAACAGAATTGCCTGCCTCTTTTTATAATAATTAGGACAGTATGACAGTTCTTTTAATCAGTGTTTTTAAATACTGACATATTGGCTAGGGAATTCTGGAAGTCGAAGTTCACACATCTTACAGAAGCCAAAGTTGAGAAATACTACTGTTCTAAACTACTAACAATAGGATAAACTATACAATAGGACTAGGATTCTTTCCCAAGCCAGGAAAGATCTGCTCTTAAAGTTGCTTTCATTTTCCCCATCATCCTTGGACATTGCCCCAAAGCTTCCTTTGCTGTAAATATTAGAAGATAATATAAACAAATCTCAAACAAAATCATGCAAACATTAAACAAAGCCTTTCTTATTCATGTCTCAGTGGCCCTTTGCCACCTTCTTGTTCACAGTTATAACCAAGCAAGCTGGCCTGGCCATTCATGTGACAGTTCCTGGCAATGTGAGGATTTCTTCCTAAGGATACTTGCAGAAGTTTTCTCATAGACTTGGAAAATAAGGATTTGTGTGGCAGCAGCTGCCTCACAAAGCTGAACCTGTCTCATCACCATTGTGAGCAAGAAGTCAGTGAAGGTAGAGTTAAAGATGGTGGAGCACAGGGTGGCATGGACCTATGAGTGCAAGGAAGCTGAGGCTGTGGTGCTAGACAAGTAGGTGGCTACAGTGTTGTACAGCCCAAGAACCACAGCTTATAAAAAATACCCTAACCGACAGCATGGCAAGCATCCCTGGGACCATGTGGTCAAGAAACAGTAAAGTATGGCCAAAATGCCAGATATAGGGGAGATAGGTGATTAGGGAGACTTCAATTTATCTTGGAAGATAAATGCTAAAGCTTAGAGGGACCAACCTCATGTGGATTAGAGTGGGTCCTTGGCAAAACCAATGGGATTCAGTTAACAACAGCAATGAGGAGTGGTAGATTTGTCATCACTAAGTGATGAAGTGATGTGATGTTGAGCTTTACAACCATATCACTTAGTAACAGAAAAGGTTCCAGTTGCTGAAGAAACTTGAGGACTATCTATATTTTCTTTTTTAAATTATTTGGCAGAACCATAAAATACTATTTGGAAAGCAACACACCTTGTCTCTTATTATTAAATGATCCAAATTAAATCAGCAGTGTAGCAAGATATTATAGTTGTGCAATAGATAACTCATTATTTCAAATATAAATAATGTCACACTGTATTTATATGCTCTTTTCCAAGAGCACCATAAGAATTTGTTGTAACAAAAAATCCAGTTAAGGTCAATAATATAATGGAACTGAATAGCACAGAAAAAGTTGAAAATATATCTTTTAACTAATAAGACAATTGGTATAAACTTGGTGTTAAAACACAATTAGACCTTCTGATCATAAAACAAATATTGAAAAATGAATCTTAAAATATGAAAATCCTTAGTTAGCAAGGCTTAAAAAGTTCAAAATGACCATCTTGCAATTGGGTATGAAGGAATATAGAAACAAATGACTTGGCATTATCATGATATTTGCAACATCATCAAGAATTATACCAAGGAAGCCAAGAAGCAGCTGTCAACACCACATTCTGTCAACTCACGAAGCTTCCCTGACTTGCTCCCAAGTTGCCATAGGTAGGGGGATGGGAAATCGTACCTTGCAGCTGCACCAAAGGATTTACTCCTCAGTCATAACAAGATGCACTCTGGCCAAGCAAGTCAAGGCCATCTCCATAGGGACCAGCAATGGCTGGAGGGAATGACTTCTACAACCCACAAAATTAGCTCCTTGGCGAATGTGACTGGTGACACACTTTGGAGGGAGGGGGAAACAGGGTCAGAGGCAGGCATGAAATGGATGAGGTCAGAGTTGGCTTCACCTATGAAATGCTGTCATGGTGCTTCTAATAAATGACTGGATTTTTATTTCCAGATGGCTTAAGACTCTTAATTTCATTAGGACACTGGTTGGAACCCTGACATATTCTACCAACTTCACCTGTAACAACATATTAGAGAGAATGGTACAATTTAATGAAAGGGTTTGTTAAATGCTTACGGGATCACGCTTACATGGAAACACCTCAGAAACTTCAACCAGGTATTTACTTCTCAAAATGCTCAAACCAAGCAATACAGTGTGTCCATCATTTTAAACATTGGAACATCATAACTGGAATAATGGGTTATGAGCATTCCTAACATCACCAGCACTAAAAGATGACATAGAATCCCCAAGAAAACTAAACTCCACAGGAATTTCCCTAACAAAACTATTGTAGCCCACCATTATATTATATTCCCCACTCTACCAATATGGGTTTCAATCCACCAAGGACATCATCAGAAATGGCAAAATAATAGACTCTTGCCCCCAGACTTTGTGTCTTTGTATTCATATATAACTTCTTCACTTTGTCAATAATGTGTATCTGCAGATTAATGACAGAATCCCGACACACATGTGAGCCACACAGTAGGGATGACCTATGAAAAAAAGAGTTCACAGAAACAGAATGCCACTTTTATGTATAAGTTGTAATCCTTACTAGACAATGACATCACACTTTTTCTGAAAATGGTCACGTATTGTAAAACAGTATGTATGTAATTATACAAGAAAAGGTTTGAAGAGTTATCATATGGACAACTGAACTAACTTTCCCATTTCTTCAAATGCTGACTTTCACTGTTAAGGAGTTTCATAGCAGTGACCATGGTGACATAGGGGAGAAAGGAAACCAAATTATGCTGAACAACAAACAACAACAAAAACTGCTTTTGAATCCATGCCAGGACATAGCAGGATTCTACAGAAACATTAGTTCTTGAATAAAGGTTAGTGGATTTGGCTTCTATTTCTTTTCAAAGAAAATCCAGTTAAGACAGTTATTATTTCTGATGGCATCCGAGAGATTCATCTAGTATTATTTAACAAATCGAGACAAGTGCTGTTGAGCAATGAGCCAGTGGATATATCTGAAATGACAGAGAAAGTTGGCAAAGAACCTGGAAGTTTTCATGAGTACACATAATGTCTAGTTGCCTTTTGCTTTCTCCTGACAATTTTCCCTTCCGATAAATCTGTTTTTTATCTCCTTTCTCCAACATTGGAGAAAATGGACTTTCTTGCTTGCTTGCTCTCATTTCTCTCTCTTTCCCTCCTGTATTTTCTCTAGTGGATTTTGGAACTTATTTCTTATTGGAGGTGCAAAGTATGATAAGGCTGCTGTTTTTCTTTTGTCTAAAATAGTGTTTGGCAGGCTTCTCAATCTAAAAAGCCCTGTAGGAAATGTTAGCCAATGTTGCCTAACATTAGGATTTAATTGAGGCAGGAGAAGCCAGAGACTACTATGAAGACCACTAGGGAAATGTTTGACAATGAAAGACAGACCATTCACATGCATCCTTGACCACCTCATAGCTAGTAAATACAAGGACACCACATTTTAACCAATAAAACCTCCATTCCTTTGGAATGCATTTCTAAGCAGATTCCTTCACCATATTGAATGAGAATTGTAGAAATAAAATGCAGAGATATTTCTTGGCATGGCACTATATTTTTTATTTTTTGTGTTTAAATTGCCAAAATGTAAATTAAAATAAGTTTGAGACATGAATGGTGCTAGGGGCAAAGCCCAACAGGATGATCTAGTATAGTTTGCTCCAGTGATGCAGTTGTAATATTTCTCCTCTCTATTTGATGTTACCATTTCAATTTTTTTTCTTTTTAATAGTTATTAAATGTAGGATCTATAAGAGTGCTAACAATTGAGTGTCACATGTTGATACATGAGGCAACTTCCACCATCAAGGATCCATATTCATGCTGCTTATCATCCATTTGTCATTTTTTCCTCATGGTCAGAATACCATGGTATTCTCTGGTCAGAATAAGTGCTAGTTTGGTTTTCTTTGGCAGTTAGAATTTTTTAAAGATAATTATTTAGAACCAAAGGTTCTAAATAATGGAATTTGGCTGATGGAATCATGGCTCCATTAGAGTGGTTAGAACAAATATTTTCAAATAGTTATATGACAGCTGAAGCTCAAGGAGATTGAGGGCAAAATTGTTATCAGTAGTAGTAGGTAGCAATTATGAGTCTTAGAATCTGCCTGAATGGCAGAATCATCATGATTTTTATTGAAGCGCTGTCTCATATCAATTTTAGTTTAAATCTTTCATTTCTCAACATTTTTGACATTCATCAGTATCCTTTATTGACTGATTTTCATAAATTCTATCATAATAACAATAAAGCTAGCATATTGCTTCAGTCTCAAGCATAATCTCAACCTCCAAATTTCATAGTAAATGAAAAAGGCATTAAACTCGAGTCATCTTAGCTAATGATCAACACCCAAAGTGCAATGACTGCAAGGAATATAAATCCTTCCATTCCCCACCAGTCAGTTAGAACTGAAGAGGCTTCTTGGATAAGAAGTGAAGAGTTTTCAAAGAAAAAAAAAACATGAAAGTTTTTCCATTTTGGAAAAAGCTTCTTTGAGACTTGCCTGTACAGAAAAGGGTAGAGAGTTAAATGGAAGGGTTTGGTTTGCAAAGGAAGATAAACAAATACAAGAATAAAATAGATTTACTAGTCTTGGCCAACCTGTTGAGGGTGAAGCAAAACAGATGTGTGAAAAAAGAGATGGAAAGAAAATCAGATAAATACTTCATTGACAAAATTAACAGCTCTCCATTTCTTCTTCAGAGATAACATTGCCGTATTTTTTTTGTAAAATTGATATAAGGACCCCTACTTGAACTGTATAATGGTCCCTAGAGTATAAGATGTGTACAAAATTGCATCTTTGAGCTCAACATCTGCAGCTGGCCTATTTTATGCAAGCAAATAAATCATCTCCTTTCTACGGTTTAAGCATATTGGCACAGTAACAAAACTTGGGAAGAAGATAATCAGTCTCAAAGTGCCACTTACCAAAGTTTTTTACTCTCTTCATCATGATATTTTTTCCCCCACCATCTGAAGGCTTTTCTCCTCCACCTCCCTAGTTTAAAAGCTTTCTCTGAATGCTAAATATGCTTCAGTGTGTTCTTGACAGTGCTGTTTTCAAAAACAAAAAGCTTGATCCCCTTTTGCAATTCACATTTTTAAAATATGCTGAAGGATTGCAGCTACACTGAGAGTTGTGTTCTGGAAAAAGGGAAATGTCAACCCTGAAGCTGACCTAATCGAAGCCATTTTGCTGCTTCAGTGTTGTCACACTAGAGCTGAGGAGGAGGGGGAAATAGAGATAGCTAGAGTTTTGTAGCCAAATCAAAATACTTTCTCTTGGGAACCAAGGACATTCTCACACCTGGTCAGAGAGAGGAGGAGTGATGTTACCCAGCAATTAGATGGAGTCTCGATTGGACCATGTGAGTATTTGGGAAAAATGAAAAACCTTCACTTTTAATCAGGTGAAAACCATGGGAACCTTCAGTTGGTTTTCACCAGATCTGTGCCGATATGATATATCCAACTAAGCTATTCTTTAAGGAATCTACCTACCTCAGAATTTTGCTTGCTATGGGTCTGTTACCTTGAATCTTGACAGGAGAATCCTGAAGAGGGAAGGAGGTGATAACCACAACAGAAAACTACTCATCTGGACTTGGCTTCTTTTTTCATACTTCAGAACTACTCTTACTAAATACTGTTTAAGAAGGATCTTAGAAGCTTGTTGTTTTTTAAAAATAATTTTTATCGTAAATAATCTATGTTGTTTGTGGCTACTTGGTGATTACAGGTGATCATCGACATATAGGCAATTGATTGCCTGATGATCATTTGAAGTTACATAGGACTCAAAGAAGTTACTTATGACTGTCTTGAAGTTACAACTTCCCCACTAACCCAATAGTCTTGTGATCACATTTTGGATGCTTGGCAATTGATTCACATTTACAACCAGTTGCAGCATCTCATGGTTGCTGCAATTTTGTGGTTTTCCAGAAAAAAAATCCTATTTTATAAACTGGTTTCACGGTTATGACCATTATATGGATTTCCTTAATAAGCATTATTAAGCATTATAAAAACAATCATAAAATTAAATATGGTCAAGTGGTAATTTTACCTTCAACTGCAATAACTTTTGTTTAACATGTGAGGCTCCATATTGGTCATAAGTTGAGGACTACCTGCATTATTCTCTGACACATAAACAACTATAATTTAAATACATAAAATTTAAAAACCTAAGAAATTCTTGGAAACATCTTACAAAAGTGCTTCCACATGATCATACCCATATGCCAAAGAGAGTCTATGTGTGATACATTATGGTTTGAAGATCTGTGCATACATTGCTGGGCTGGAACATTCTTCCCTTTTGAGTTGGAGGGAGGAAATTCCCTTACTGTTAACATTGTTTTCATCCTTGGCAACCCAATATTTGGCCTTGTCAACTCATTTTCTTTACAGCTGTTTTACTATTTCCAGATGTTTCTCTGAATGCTTCCCACATGACCTTGTTTCCATTGGGTTGTTTGGTTATATTAATGTTCACCTTTTCTTAAAGAGAAACCTTTACAGAAATAATAGACAGCAATTTCATACAAACATAAAAATGACCAGATGTTGGATTTTACTGATGGGAATTAAGGATCATATTCAGATTCCCCCTCCCCGCATTATCACATTTAATTTTAAGAAATGTGTTTATTTGTTCTATTTATAAGCTATTTCAATCACCCAAGAAGCTAGGAGACAAAATGGTGTTATGAATTTTAAATAGTTGAAAGAGTTCACTTGTTTTTAAAATCTCACTGACATTTCTTTGAAGTAGAATATTTTTATTGCTGCAGGAAGACAAAATTTAATTCAAATTTTGATTAGTGGATGACTTGATCATCTTATGATCTCAAACTCCATAGGCTTTGTAAGCATTGGCATTCAAAAGATTAGGTGTCCTTAGTCTTAATTTATAAGCCTATCTATAAATTTAATTATAATTAGTATTGAGAATCTTTGTATGAAATGGATGGAAAACGTGTTTTTATGTGTGTGTGTGTATTCACTTAATGTTCATTCATTTTCTCTAATGATGAAATGCCTTAATGTACAGTAAGTTTTACTCGATGCCTACTGTTGTACTCAATCCATATTTATTTATTGCATGCATTTTTGGTCCCATCTCTTCTTTTACCACATACATTTTGAGTAATCCATTCCCTGATCCATCTTGTTTTTAGTATTCTTAAATATTTGACTCTCATTTTATATAACTAAATTAAGGAGAGGTAGGTTCTTTATACAAAACCATTTTCACTTTTTAAAGCAAATATTTATTCCACATCACAGACAAAATACTACCATTATTTTTTATTACTGTTTGCATGTATTAAATTTTATCCATCTGTTTTTGCAGTTCAATAAACATTATACCAAGGTGCACGAATTCATAGTTACCATTTACTTTTGTGTATAACTTATAATTGTTTACAGTCTAATACAATTGCCCTAGTTTTCTATACATTAAATTTTTGATCCATACTCTTGTTACATCATGCAATCTAAGACTCACAACAATACATTTAGTTCTCAGCTAACAATACAACCTAATTTACATAAAAATTTGCACTCACATTGAGAAAACAGTCTAATGTCATCACAAGCATGCTTTATTTTCAGTATTTTACAAAATTCAGAATCCAACATTTAATTCTATATTTATGCATTCTTTCTACATCTGAAATGCATTGATTTTATCTATTTTTTCTAGATCAGTAAATCTGCAGCAAACCTTCTCACATTCATAGATTTCTCAGTGTGATTCTGAAGAGCATAAATCTGCATTGCACTGTCCAGTGGGCTTATTAATAAATTTTATACTCCTTCAATAAACATTTTGCCTAATATTTTCTCAATGTGCTTAGTGAAAATTCCTCTCGTTTTTCCATTCATTCTTGTTAGCTTGCATTTGTATAAGGGAAAAAGAATGACATTTTTTATATTGTCAGACATTTTCATTGTCAAGGCCAGGTCTGAAAAGATTACTTTCTGCGTTTGGGTCTTACTGTGCTGAGAACCACTGGTCCATTAATTATGACAAATCCAAAGTATTGGTGTTTTATAGAGCCCGAAAAATGTATAACTGGGCTATCAATGGTAATGCTGTAAGCAGGTTTTCCATTTCAAGTACTTAGGTATTCAATTTCAGATCACTGGTGCTTGGACTAGACATCGAACCCAGGTGCTGAATTCGGCCTCCTGTAGTCACCGGCAGATTTTAAGATTTTTTTATACCCAAGGAGGCCAATTTATTCCTTCTGCTCTGAGTATTTACAAAGCCAAAACTTTGGCTCAAACTCTTTACAGAATTCCCACATGGATATGGGGCTTCAAGGATTGTATTGAAAGAATCCAGGCTGTCTTTTTTAGAAAACTTCTGGGTTTTCCTCCTTGGGTTGGTTTTGCTCCGATGTACCTGGAACTGGGCACTCGATCAGTCAAATGTATGGTATGGATTAACACCTTTAAATGGTGGTTGTGGGTGCTCTTTCTGGCAGATCCTGGTAGCTACCTCTTCCTGGCATTTGCTGATTCTTGTATTTCTAGTTGGGAGAGGCAGCTGATGAAAAAATTATACCTGCTAGGTTTTACGGGGGATGTCCTGGGAGATTATGGCCTTAAGGATGCCCAATTTAGGGTAGTCCAACAGCTTGTAGACATTGATTTACAATATCTACAAGCCAGAGCTAACAAAACTTGCTCCCTCTGATCTTCAGCCAATTTAATAATTATGGATTGAGGATGGCTTCCTATTTATACACTCTAACCATTCCCAAGTATAGAAGAGTTTTTTCCCTAGCTTGCCTTAATGTCTTGCCCTCAGTACTACTAGATGGGCGATTTAAGAGACTCCTGATTAACGAGCGGCTATGCCCCTATGACAGAGCTGAGGTTGAAACTGTGGAGCATGTCCTTTTATATTGTCCTATGTATAATGCAGGCAGATCTAAGTTACTGTTTCTCCTTGGAACAGACCCTTTCTAGACCCTATGTTAGCAATTTGTTCTTATATTGTCTAGGGGATGGCTCCTCATACATTACTTCTCAGGTTTCCATTTTTTTTTTTTTAAGAGCTGTAACCATCAGAGGAGAACGCTGTAATTCCCCTTAGTCAAGTTTTTGGTGACCAATTATTCATGATCAATTTTCCCATATTCTTCTTTTGTTGTACTTGTGTTCTGGTCTGTGACCGCAAATAAAGTAATAATAATAATAATAATGGTAATAATAATAATAATAATGGTAATAATAATAATAATAATATATTGTCAGACATAAATTCAGTTTTCACACAAATGTAAAGTTGCACAACCACTCCATGAAGTAATCGCTTTTATATTTTAACTTTTTGCCAGGTTCTAATTCTTTCCTAAACAAGCTTTGTTTTCACTTCCAAGAGAGCAAAGTTGTGCACTACCCAAAGGAAAGAACAAATGAATATATAATTCTTTTCTTATCCAACTGACATGAAACCATCGTCGGCTTGAACTATCTTTCTTGTTCTGCAGCAATACTTAGTCCAGGATGCCATGTTACATTATTTGTTTGCTTTTTGGCACTGATTTGGTTTTCTTTTGGACAGTTGCTCCTCCTAGATATTTCTTTGGGAATTCTTGTGAGTCTGTAGCTGTGAATCCATTTGATCTTCTGTTCATCTGGTTGACAATCTTCTTGGTCCTCTGATTGTCCAGTTGCTGAAATAGTTATTGAAATTCATTTAATGGAACATGTAAGATGTTATGATCTATATACAGTGGTATATTGGAATCAGCTTGTACTGAGCTGCAAGAACTGATAGTTAATTTTTTCTGAAATATTAAAATTCTCCCCACAAAATGTGCCAATGATCTGTTCCATAGCCACTATTATGGCAGTGGCATTGGAGCTGGCAGAAATAAGTTTCAAACATTTAGCTGACTAAATGTACACCAAATCCTATACAGCATTCTTGCATGACTATAAGGAGTCATTAACTGAGAAGAATCCAATAATAAACTTTTTTTTAAAAGGTAATCTCTGGGTAGGTGCTTTTAATTATTTTTTTGGACTCAATTTTTCAATCTGTATGTTTTTGCAATAATATGCTCTTTGATTTGCATTAACTTTGTGAGTGTTCAGAATTAACTGCGTTGTCTACTAACAAAGAAAATCATGTATGTTAGATTTTGTGTCACAAATCTCAAGATACATTTTTAAGTAATCAACATTATAATGAACTCCACTGCGTTCAAGGTTTAATAGACATAATGGATTTAATTATTGCAATAACAGCATGTGTGTTGCTGTTGTATTATAAATATAAATGAGATCCCACACATTCAAATTACAAAATGTTTATAATATGAATATTATAGTTATGTCTTCTATCAATCCAGTAGAGGGCAACATTGAACAACAGTTGAAAAATTAACAAAGGCTTGCTAACATTAGGTTTAGATATATTAATTTAACAATTATTGAATGGAAATAAATGATTATATTTAATTTTTTGTTAGTCAGCCTGTAATATTAGTTTCAATTTATATTTATTTCTCCATTATTTCTAATCACCTTTGTCAATAAAAATAGAATATTATGGATTAAAGCCAAACTAATTTCTAGCATATTATTTCTTTTACTTGAAAAAAATCAGAAAGAGGGAAAATCAAACTACATTCCACAAAAAGAAAATGCTGAGTAAGTTAAAAAAGAAGAAAATATGTATGTTGCTTATTTTATCTGGCAAAGCTTGATTGTAGACTTAGTAGGGTCTATTTTACATCCTTTACCTTTCAAACAAAAGTTGAGAAAAATAAACTCAACTAGAAAGAAAAAGGAAAAAATACTGTCAACTATTGGAAGCTCTTAGCTATTTAATTTTACTAACATCACACTGCTAACATTTTGGCATTCAAAAACAAATGCAGTTTCAATGGAGCTTACTTTCAGATAAGTGAATACATAGTTACTTCTGAAGTATATTAAGGTAATGAGTGAGTTTAAAGCCACTGTTTTCTCTTTCTCTTCTCATATATAATGATATATAGTATTTTCTACTGAAATTTTCATAATGCCAATCATGGTAGAAACAGAAAATGTTATACTGATGAACATCTTGTGTAAAATAAAACACTGAAATCAAAGTTCCCTTCCTTTTACTCTATTAAATGGTGTAGATAATCCAGCTGATTTTTCGTCTTCTACAGTAAAAATGTCATGTTCTCAAGACAAGTTGTAGAAAGAAAAACTCAGAAAAACAGATGTAAGTCTTTATTTTGAAATGTTACATCTTATTAAACTAGTTGCCATCCCTTCAGTAGCAGTATATTCTAATGTTATCTGCAAATGAAACAAGCAAAATGTTAAAAATATAATATTCATGTAGTTACTTACCAAGCAGATCTGAATTGTATTAAAGTAACTAAAATATCTTTACAATCCCCAAAGCATGTCACAACTTTTGAGCACCCCTAATGTTTGGAAATTGAAAGTTGAAAAATTTGACATGCCCTAACTTTGCAGTCCTATATTTAATGAAGCACTGTAGTTTCCACTGGAAGTTTCATAACAATGGTAGAATGAAAATAGAACATGTCATAATCATCTTCCCTAATTGTCATTTGTTCTTTTGCAACAATATTTATATGCTCTCTTTTATGCTTCTAGATTAAAAATATTCTGATAATTGACTCCCAGTAGTTACCATTTAAAAGCTGATGGCTAAAAATGAGGATGGTGTTGAGGATGTTTATTTCATGCTATATAGCCACCCATCTCACCACACTGACTGTGGGCAGCTAACAACAGAGAAGAATAATACAATCAACATAATAAATAACCATAAATACAAACAAAGTGACATGGCAATCTATAACAACAAAATAATCAACATCCTCTTTAGCTCCCTATTACCTATTTGGCACCCTTTGCCCAGGAACAAGTCTTCTCTCTGAAAATCTTTATTAATTGGGACCAATTGAATCATGTGTTGAAGGAAATGACTTGGTGTTCCAAAGGGCAGGGCCTACAATAGAAAAGTCAAACATTCAGAGTCCCGCATGATGACATTCTTTAATTAGCACCATGTCTCCCCTGATAAAATGTATAGGAGGGTGGAAATAATTGGGAGAGGAGGTCATATAAATATTCTGGACCATGTCATGAAGGCTTTCAACCAGCATCTTGAATTGCACCAAAAACCACTGAAGCAGAAATACAATATGAATGCGCAGAGATTTATCTATAACTGTAAGTGTTGCTGCATTCTTCATTAGTTGCAGTTTTGAGAATAGTGTCATTTAAAGCAGTGGTCGCCAACCAGTGAGCCGGGGACCACTGGTGGTCTGCAAGAAAATTTTGGTGGTCCACAGAGAAATCTCCCCCTCAAAGCATTCTTCCCAAAGCAATTAATCCAGGCTGCATAGGAACACAAGACTGTGCTGCCCACATGGCCCACCACCTGCTGACCCCCACCCTTCGGACGAGTGCAAACCTTATGTTGAGTAGAGCCACATGAGCTGGAACTGGAAGGTAAGACCAACGTGGGGGAGGGAAATCTGCCCCAGGGTGGCTTGCTGATGTTGGTGGGAAAGTCGGTCCCATATTCCAGAGCTGCTATAGTCACAGGTCTGGCCCTTTGGTCATCCTGGAAGCAACTCCTCAAGTCCATGGCAGGCTGGTGCACCCAGGTGGAGGAGCAGCTGCTCCAGGATGACCAAAGGACTAGTTCTGTGACTACTGCAGTTGTGGAATATGGGATCGACTTTCCCATCAATGTCAGCAAGCTACCATCAGTCAAAATTCATATTAGTGGTCCGCGGGATTTAAAATTATGAGTTTGGTTGTCCCTGAGACCCAAAAGGTTGGAAACTCCTGTTAGAGCATATTCATTTGAAAGATGTCCAAAGGATGAGTGAATGTGAGCAGTGTTGCTTGGTCCAAGGAAGGAAGTGATTCTGGCCATAGCTGCTGCCCATTTTCGGATCAAGAACTGTGAGGATTTTCAAATTGTATGCCACTCTTTCTGGGAAAGTACAACTCCATCCAATTAAAAGTAAAATGAAGGATGAAGGGGATAAAAACCATTGCTAGGATTAAATTGAAGCCTGTACTTTCCCATCTGTAGGTGATAGACAATATCAAGTCCAATCTAAAAGCCTGAAATGAATCAGAATCCTCAGTTGGGTGGGAAGGTGAGTATATTTTGAATTTTGGAAGCGTGTAATAATAGCATATATGGCCATTCCTAAACTAAAAATTATGGGAAAAACCCCCACACAAATTAATGAGATTGCTCTTCATTACTAATTCCTCCAGCACATTCCCTATCAATATTATTTCCTTCACAACACTTTCTGTTCTCTATACTTTCAAATTACTTTTACATATTATGGGGCATGTGAGCACATTTTCAAATGAGATACTGGATGAAGCCTATTACATAAATGTTCTAAGAATGCCCCTGGGATATACACAGAGTCTGGATATATTCTTGGAATTATTTTTTGACACCAATACTTGCAGGATGTTGTCTTCTTAATGTTTTTAATTTAAAACATTACAAAAAGACATCAAGTAGGCTATTGATACCCAGATAGGATATTAAGCCTGGTAATGATCAAATGAGATATGTATAAAGTATAGCAGCACATTTGAATTAGGAAAGAGCTCAGTCCAATTTGAAAATGCCATCTCAAAACTGGACTGAGAGGCATATCAGAATGGACTGATAGGTTGTGAGACTTGGTATGTATCTGATGGTACCAGTCAATGGTGGAATTCAGCTTTTTTTACTATTGGTTCTGTGGGCATGGCTTGGTGAGCATGGCAGGGGAAGGATACTGTAAAATCTCCAGTCAGAGGTGGCATATACCGGTTTTCCGAACTACTCAAAATTTCTGCTACTGATTCTCCAGAACTGGTCAGAACCTGCTGAATACCACCTCTGGTACCAATTCTATCACTGCAAAATATATCTGGCCATGTTTTTTTAATATGATTCAGGCCATCTGACCTGTTCATCTGGAGTACTATTATGCTTCAGTAACTTGTTAATAAAGTTTTAGAAATTTTTTCCAGATACTTAAAATCATGATTTTTCTTAAAATAATTCCAATATTTTGGAACGTGAGCCATTTCCCACTTTTGTGACCATGTACAAAGTAGTCCAGTCCAATGCAAAATAAAGAATGATTGTTTGCAGTCAGCTTCACATTCTCAAAGCAGTATCATTTAATATCAGAAAAATGAAAAACTAGAATCTGAAACATTTTTTTAAAAAACTACCTTTATTTTTTTTAACGGAACTTTTCTGGAATGATAAAACCTTTTTAACTGAAGAAAACATTCAGTTCCAACCACTTAAGCGGGAAAAAAAATCAAATAAATCAGAGAACTAGTAGGAGAACTAAATAAATGTATTTTACTTTTTTCACATAAAATTTTTCAACACAAAGCAAAAGTAAGCAAAACTAAATTGGTGGTTGAAATAAAATTTCTGTGGTTTTTATCTTGTTGACCTGAACTCTGGAGAGAAACATGATTTGTCCTTTTGCCTTTCAAGTATGAAGTGTATGATTTCAACTATTACCACTGTATGTTTTCAGAATTCTTTCTGGAACAGTGAGAAATGTACCAAAGAAATTTTATATTGCAATTCTTTAAAATAATTCAATAGATTTCCACTTTTTGTATAAACACTTTGAAACTTGCAATCAACTGCTTGCTTAAGCAAGTATTATATAAGGAATACTCAGTTTAAATCTCTGTTTGGGCTAAAACTTCATTGATGTACAATGTTTATTCTTTAAGCAGTAAAACTGGAAATAATTTAACATGAAGTACATGTTTAGATTGCAATCCATAAACTACTAGAATGACTTTTCATTTTTAAAATTTCTGCAGCTGTATTTCAATAGAGAACAGCTATCTTTAGGGAATGTATAATTCAAGTGGCTCTTTAAATTATAATTGTGAATCAGGAATTTAGGGTTTATGTGAGCTCATACTTTTAAAAGTATTTATTTATTTACGGAACTCATAACTTTTAAAATTTATTTCATAAAATGATCAGGAAAAAGAGTACATTTTTATAACATAATTAAAATATATGGATCAAAATGAAGAAGAGGAGGAGGAGGAGGAGGAGGAGGTGGAGGAGGTGAAAGTGGAGGAGGAAGAGGAGGAGAAAGAGGAGGAGGAGGATTAATATGGTGATAAATGGTTTCCTTTACATTTTTTAATCTGATAATGTGCAACAATGCAGATACAAAGTGGAAAATATGCTTTCAGAGGGATGCAATTGTATGATCCAAGAGAATGGATTTTTGAGTTAAGGTGGCATCAATTGAGTTAAGAAAAATATGTGGCTTTTCAAATGAAGAACTGGTAGATGCTACAAGTATCCCACATCCTTTCTAAAACACCTTGTCTGCTTCAGATCACAACTGCTACATTCTAACTATTTCAAATTATTATTCAAACTCAAGGAACAGTGTTATACCAACTGCAATATATACTTGTGAAACTGTACAACTCAGATGATTAAAAGATTAAATATTTTCCAATAATGCTGCTTGAGAATAATAGCAATAGCACTTACATTTATATACCACTTCACAGTGCTTTACAGCCCTGTCTAAGAGGTTTACAGAGTCAGCATATTGCCCCCAACAATTGGGATCACCATTTTAGCCACCTCAGAAGGATGGAAGGTGGAGTCAACCTTGACCCTGGTGAGATTCGATCTGCCAAATTGCAGTCAGCTAGCAGTCAGCAGAAATAGCCTGCAATACTGCATTTTAACCACTGTGACACCACAGCTCTCCAAATCTCATATCGTGACTACATCACTAATGAAGAGGTACTACAAAGATCAAATTTAGAACACCTATCAAGAACTGTGAAGGAACATTGAATATGGTTTGTTGGCCATATCTTTGGATCCCTAAAGACTGGATCCAAAAATTGCACTATGTTTGATACCACCTGGAGGAAAGAGAAAATGAGGCACCTTCAGAACTTGGCACCAAACACTTAAGGAAGATCTTAAAATTATTAATGTCCCTTGGGACAATGCTGAAAGTGCTGCAAATGATCAAAATCACTGCAAAACATTTGCTGCCCAATGCACTAATAGACCTAATGTTGATAATGGTGATGAAACTGAAGGAATAGCTTCAAACTCTAGGATTAGATTTGACTCATAACAGATTAATTTGGAGAGCTTTGTAACACCTATGCATGTGGAGACAGAAGAAATGGAAGAAAAAGGCTGATAAAATAAATACCCATCTTCTTCAAACAGGTTCTCTCCAGATGAGTTGGATCACACCATCCTATATGACTGCATTAGAGCAACTAATCCCCATCACCACTGGGATGGCCATTTTCTTGATAGTAAGACAGAGCCAATTTGTGATTGAGATTTATAAAAGTTTGATAGAAAATGGCTACAATGGTTCACAATTCATGAAACTATTGGAATCTAAACTATCGTAAAATGTATTGACTGTATCATAAACTTGTTAAATGATTTGTCTGCCTTATGTTAATTAAGCAAAAGACATGAAATGTTGTCTGATGTTTTTGTAGTCTGTTTAGCTTAGTTTATTAGATTTTTATACCGCCCCCTCTCCCAAAAAAGAGACTCGGGGCGGTGTACAGCCAGATAAAACAGAAACAGTATGAAGTTATAAAGTTAAAAACAATTTAAAATGATTAAATTAGTGGCCGAATATAAAATTAACAAGTATAAAAACTGATACAAAATTTTAAAATACCAAATTTAAAACCCCACAAATCGTTACTGGGCCAGGCCGGCCTGTTGAAAAAACAGGGTCTTTACTGCACGCCGGAAGGTCTGAATGTCGGTGATGGCCCGATTTAAATCATACACCAACTGAAAATTCAAGTAGTCTCAGATTACCCTTTCAATTAAATAGAAGACATTTCTTCCAGAACTGCATTACTTGTACAGTTCATCATTTTTCTTATTTATTTATTTATTTAATTAAACTTTTATACCGCTCCCTCTCCCAAGAAGGGACTCGGGGCGGTGTACAGCCTACTAAAAACACATAATAAATACTCAATAAATACAATTAAAATAAATTAAACCAAATTGATCCGGCTGTCTAACCCAAAAATAGAGTTAAAAATTAAAAACTAATAAAACCCCGATTAAAATTAAGTTAAAAAACTAAAAATACAGTTACTGGGCCAGGCCAGCCTGTTGAAAAAATAGGGTTTTCACTGCGCGCCGGAAGGTCAGAATATCCGTCATAGCCCGTATCTCCGGGGGGAGATCATTCCAAAGGGAGGAGGCTCCCACAGAGAAAGCCCGAACCCTCGGGGCCGTCAACCGACAACGGCCGGGCGGCGGTACCCCGAGGAGGGCAACCCTGTGGGAGCGTACTGGGCGGCGGGAGGTTGATGATGGCAGCAGGCGGTCCCGTAAGTACCCAGGTCCCGAGCCATGGAGCACTTTAAATACTGTCAGTACCACCTTGAATCGAATCCGGAAGGCCACAGGAAGCCAGTGCAGCCTGCGGAGAAGCGGTGTAACGTGGGAGCTCCGAGGAGCACCCACGATCACCCGCGCGGCTGCATTCTGGACCAGCTGCAGCCTCCGGAGACTCTTCAAGGGGAGCCCCATGTAGAGAGCATTGCAATAATCCAGGCGGGAGATGACGAGGGCGGAAGTGACTGTGCGAAGTGCGCCCAGATCCAGAAAGGGCCGCAACTGGTAAATCAGACGAATCTGATAGAAAGCCCCCCTGGCGACGGCTGCAATATGTTCTTCTAAAGACAGCCGTACGTCCAGGAGGACACCCAAGTTGCGCGCCCTTTCCACGGGGGTCAAGACCTCTCCCCCCACGGCCAGCGAAGGAACCAGCTGGCTGTATCTGGGCGCAGGAAACCACAGCCACTCGGTTTTGGTCGGGTTGAGACGAAGCCTGTTACGACCCATCCAACTCCGCACGGCCTCCAGGCATCGGGACATCACTTCGACGGCTTCGTTGGGGTGGCCCGGGGTGGAGATGTACAGCTGAGTATCGTCAGCGTACTGATGGAACTCCACCCCGAAGCCACGGATGACCTCACCCAGCGGCTTTACATAAATGTTGAACAGCAGGGGCGAGAGCACCGACCCCTGAGGCACCCCACATCGTAGGGGCCTCGGGGCCGATCTCTGCCCCCCCGTCAACACAAATTGCGAGCGGTCGGAGAGGAAGGAGGCGAACCACCGCAACACGGTGCCTCCCACCCCCAACCCCTCCAACCGCTGCAATAGGATACTGTGGTCGACAGTATCAAAAGCCGCTGAGAGATCTAACAGGACCAGGACAGAGGAACAACCCCTGTCCCGGGCCCTCCAGAGGTCATCCACCAACGCGACCAACGCCGTGTCCGTGCTGTGCCCGGGCCTGAAGCCCGATTGGAGGGGGTCAAGATAACTCGCTTCATCCAGGTACTGCGGGAACTGACGTGCCACCACACTCTCAACAACCTTCGCAACAAAGCGAAGGTTGGAGACAGGACGATAGTTAGATAACAATGCTGGGTCCAGGGACGGTTTCTTGAGGAGGGGCCGCACCACCGCCTCTTTCAAGGCGGCAGGTAACAGCCCCTCTCTCAAGGAAGCGTTTATAATACCCTGGAACCCAGCCTCGTGTCACCTCCCGAGTGGCCAAGACCAGCCAGGAGGGGCACGGGTCCAGCAAACAGGTGGTGGCATTCAGTCCCCCAGTATCCTGTCCACGTCCTCCACAGTAACAGGATCGAACTCAACCCAATTGACCGCACCGATATCCACCCCCGCCCCCCCGCCCGGAGATGCCCAGTCGGAGTCCAGCTCGTCCCGGATCTGAGCGATTTTGTCCTGCAGAAACCTAGAAAACTCCTCAGCCCGTCCCTGCAAGGGGTCCTCCCGCGCTCCTACCTCCAGTAGAGAGCGGGTCACCCTAAACAGGGCGGCTGGGCGGTTTTCCGCGGACGCAATAAGGGTGGAGAGGTAAGATCTCCTCGCCATCCTTATCGCCACTAAATACGTCTTAATATAAGATCGTAATAGTGTTCGGTCGGACCCAGAGCGGCTGGCCCTCCAACTGCTCTCTAGGCGTCTTTTCCGACGCTTCATCTCCCTTAGCTCCTCAGAAAACCAAGGAGCCACTTGGGATCGGCATCGGGTCAGAGGCCGCAAGGGCATCAGGCGCCTGGGGCGGTACCATTTTAATGGTCCCGCCTCCCTGCGGTCAGGGGGTGCGGAACGGAAGTCGAGCTTCAGGAGCGAGTGATCCGACCATGACAAGGGTTCTATGACTATATCCCCCATACCCAGATCACTCTGCCACTGATCAGAGACGAAAACCAGATCCAAGGTATGACCTCCCACGTGAGTAGAGTCCCAAATTAACTGGGTCAGGCCCATGGCCGTCATGGAAGCCATGAACTCTTGAGCAATCCCCGAGGTACCGCCAGCAGATGGCAGGTTGAAATCCCCCATGACCATAAGCCTGGGGGTCCCAACCGCCACGCCAGCTATGACCTCAAGGAGCTCAAGCAGGGCTGCTGCCGCATAGCAGGGAGCCAGGTATGCGACCAGCAAGCCCACCTGAACCTTGGGACCGAACTTCACGAAAAGGAGCTCACACCCGGTCATCTGAGATACAGTGGCCTCCCTCGGACACAGATCCTCCTTAATAACTACCGCAACCCCCCCTCCCCTCCCCTGGGCCCTCGGCCGATGAAAAACCCGAATCCCGGCTGGGCACATCTCCACCAGAGGGACTCCCCCCTCCTGGCCCAGCCAGGTTTCGGTAACTCCCACCAGGTCCGCACCCCCCTCACAAATCAAATCATGGATGAGAGGGGCTTTATTAACAACGGACCTGGCGTTACACAACATCAGCCTAAGGCCCAGGGCCCGATTGCTCAGACCCCCTGGGGAACGGGAGATGACAAGGGGGTCGGAGCGCGCCACAGCAAGCAAACAGCAAGGGCGCGCTCCCAACACAGAATATGGCCCCCTATAACCGCCAAATCTGCCCCTCCCGCTCACCGTAACAATAGATTTAATTCCACCCTCCCCGGTGACCCCCCCCATCCTCAATACGGTCCTGTCCGGACTCTGACTCTCCCGGCCACGCCCAACCCCTGGCCTGGACCCAGCCTCCGGCGAGTTGTCCCCCAACTCCCGCCCGGGCCTTCCTAACCCCCTTAAAAACCTAACTAAAAATTTCTTAAGACACCCCTCCCTCCCGCACTTAAAACCCCACCATCTCTCCGGATCCCACAATCCGTCCTTGAGATGGGCCTCCGAGAGAGCAGAGGGCCATTGCTGAGATAGGGGGACATATCTCAGGGCCCAGAGATCATTTCTGGTATAAAATAGCGTCCCGGCCTGAGTCCTCTGATAAAAATGATGGAGATGATAAAAATGACCCCGACCAAGCTGAGAACTAGCCGGCCGGGGCCCGAGTCCAGGTTGAGGGCGTTCAGCGCACCGCCGATTGGACAAAGAGGAGTAGAATAACTTCAACCGCGGCAGCGGTCCTCCAGTCCCAGCTCCAACTCCAACGGCCGCCTGCCGGTCACGCCACGGGCTACCGGGACCAGCACCAGACCCAGAACCACACCATGGCCCTGGAGGTCGATGATCTTCCAGCCGCCTCGGTTCTGCCCGCAGCGTCCATCCTCTAGCCGCTCGAGTCGTGGCTCGTACACCAGCTTCGGCTGGGGCCCCTGCAAAGGCCCCAGCCCCGGCCCCGGCGATAGTCCCACAGCCAGGCCGCCCTGGCTCCGCCCACGGCGGCCGACCCTCGGCCGCTCGAGCCGCCCTTCCAACTTCGGCTGGGGCCCTCACAACGGCCCCAGCCCTGGTCTCGACCCCGGCGGCGGTCCCATAGCCACGCCGCCAGTCTCCAGCCGCTCCAGCCTCCAGCTGCCAGCCTCCAGCCGCTCCAGCCATCCCAGGAACTTCGGCCTCGCATGGCCACACCGCCGGCCGCCAGCCGCGAAGTCGCGCAGACCCACCGCCAGCCGCCGGCCGCTGGGCAAAATACCATGGCCTCCAGCTGCTCCGGCCTCCGGTCTCCGCTGACTCCAGGCATCCGGAGACCTCAACTTCGCACGGCAGCACCACCGGTCGGGAAACGCCCACCTCACAGCCGCGCGGCCCCGCCGCCAGCCGCCAGCTGCCAGCCGCCCGCCGCCGCCGTGAGGGGGTCGCCCCACAGCCGCGTGGCCCGCCGCCGGGCCCGGCGCCAGATACGACGCCGCGCCACGGCCCCGGGGATCGCCTCACAGCCGCGCGGCCCCGCCGCCAGCCGCCAGCCGCCAGCCGCCAGCCGGCCGCCGCCGGGCCCAGCGCCAAACACGACGCCGCGCCACGGCCGCGCCACGGCCTCGGGGGTCGCCCATCCCCCCACAGGTCCCCTCGCCACCCCTGCCACAGGTGAGGAGGACCTGGGGGGGGGGAAAACTCACCACGCCGGGCGGCGGAGCTCTTCTGGCTGGCGGAGCTGGCGGAGCTCTTCTGGTCGACCTCCTCCGGTCGCCATCTTGCTCTCTCTTCATTTTTCTTGTAATGAATAAAAATCTTCATCCTCTGGAATCCACTAGGACCTTTTGATTTTGGAGAGCAAGTGGTGAGCATACAATGGCTGCCAAAAATCGCACAAAACATGAACTTGTTCTCTGCATTTCTTTTAGCTCTTCAAGAGATCTTTAGTCAAATATAGTCACTTGCTAGTTATAGGCATTCTTTCCTTATGTACAAAGTCTGTAGAGATTCTCAGTCATTCCGGTCATGGTTGTCCCAAAGGTGCTTTTTTTTTTTTTTTCAGGAGGCAGCTGGACTTTCTTGTTTTTTCTTTTGAAGACATTTCACTTCTCATACAAGAGGTTTCTTCAGCTCTGACAGGATAGTGGGGAATGGAATTTCTTTATGTTCCTTTCTTCTACAAACAATGAATAGTAGAACCTGGCAGTTTTTCTGATTTTATTGAATGTGTTGGCATTTTGGCTATTTAAGTGGAACAACAAAGTTCCTAGTTATATAGGATTGCCTGGAAAAGATTCATCTTCCCCCCTCCCCCCTCACAGATGAAAAACGAAGCAATAAGAAGGATCTAAGACAATGGAATGAAACAGCATAGTGTTTGATTGTTAAAGATTTTCTATTTTAGATGTAATGAACTCCACACATCATAAACATTGCTAGATTTTTTTTTTTCTTTTTGGCTAGATACTATATGTGGTGAAGAAGAGATGTCTTTAAATTACTAAGATCATAATGCTCATTCTTCAAAAGTGATGCCTAAATTGATTTCTGCAAAGCAAACCTCTGCCAGAAGCACAGTTCTTTTTTCTTTACTATAAAAATGAGTGCTGTAGGGAATAAATTTTAGTTAGTTATGTTCTTATTCTGAAATATACTTCCATTCGTTGATTTTTATCAGTGCTACTTTCCACCAAACTATTTTTCTGAACCAACTTATGCCCTATGATTAAGATCTTTGTATGATTTATGAAGTTGATATTCATCCTATATTAATATTGCTTAGATTATATGCAAAACTGAATACATTCCTCAGATCTATGTAAAAAATAAATAAATAAAAGTCACATTGCAAGTAAATAGAGGTTTTGTACACTAAGGTACCCTGCCTTAGTGTTATGCAATCATTTTTACATTATTTTAATGTTATTATATGTTATTTTTCCACTTCTACTTAGAATTATACATAATTGAAATATTTTAAGTATTTTTATTTCTTCGGTTGTGTACAATTTCCACAATTTTTAAACCAAAGGTTTGTAAGTAAATGCTTTGTAGAAAGTTCATCCCTTCAACCTCAATTCATTATGGTTTCCAAGAAATGATAGCTTTGTTATGTTTCTGTTATTTTGTCTTTTCATAGCATTCATTTTGAGGATCTTGAGTCCTTTATCAGAGCTTTACAATTATAGAAAATAATACTATACTAAAGCTTTAAGTCTATGTTTTTCAGCTTCAACTCGCTTGATGAAGTAATGTTGTGGATCATAATTTCTATTTTCAGTCATTCAAACTCAGCTTCCAAACCACTGACATACATTATAATGAGCTATAATGTATCTAACTTTGCTCCTCTTCTTTGTTAAATCAGCACATTTGCTTTTTAAATCCAATTTATTTCCAGGCATACTGTTATGAAACTTATTTAAATGAATGTGTGAAGCTGGATTCTAAGGTCTAATTAGTTTACACTACGCAGATCCATCATGAGTTTTATGCTTACATTTGTAGTGTTATAAGACTTATTACTGGCTATTCTGGTCCATTGTAATTTGATACTTAGAATGTAAAAAAACCAAAAACCTGCTTTATCATCATTCTGGATTCCTTCTTTGAACGTAAACTTAAGAGGAACTACTATGTGACTTAAAAGGCAATACTAAAGAAACAAAGAATTGAATTACAACTTTTAACTGATTTATACTTGAGACTGGAAGGAAAGTCAGAAATTCCACCAAATCCCTAAAGCTGCTTCTGGGTCCTAACTCAATACTGTCATTTTGGTTTCAGGGCAGATTAATTCTGAAGGAAAGATAAAGTAGCTGTTATGAGTAAAATTTGGATATTATACTTGAGAATATAAAGAACCAAACTGAAGCCATTTTGTGTTCGCAGTTGACCTTTTAAAGCTCAGAACAGTTATGAAATGTGTTTTTGTGAGACAATTTATTGGCATATGTTAGAGGACATTTGTACTGGGGCGCTCTGACATTATAAATGTCACCTTAAGGAATATTAATGTTTCTTTATAATTTTTCTGGAATGTGAAAAACAGGAAATCTGAAAATATTGGAGGTTTTCCATGGAAAGTTGTATAACATCCATATATGGAAAAAGGAAGTATTATGTAACCATGTGATTTGATAAACCTAATATAAGCTGTATTCACTGAAAGGAGAGTGTCTCCTTTCTCTTAGAAAATGTTTCTTTTCTGGAGTGAACTGAGTCCAATACTGCAGTATTTTCCCTAATAAAGCATCCTATAACTCAGATTATCAAAAGTCTGTTGTTTCATTTTTGAATGCTTATAACAGTAGCTAACTGAATTTGGGCAAATATGGTTAATATCTTGGACTTCAGTTTAACTTGATGTATTCTGAATTCTGAGGTTTATCACAATCTGAGCTTTGCTTTCAGATTCTGACTTTCTATTCATGAAAAATCTGATAGATGATTCATGGAGTATTCAAAGTTTGTTAAATTTGTTAAATAAACAATTTAGTTTCAGGAAAAAACTACCATGTAATCTGCAACTCTTACATTGCAAAAACATATGGACTACCCAACTCGATCAGGGCAAAGCAATAGACACAATCTACATAGACTTCTGTAAAGCCTTTGATTCAGTGGTACATGACAAACTACTCTAAAACTAAAATCTTTTGGTATCTCTGGACACCTGCATAACTGGATAGAACATTCCTGTCAAACAGACAACAAATGGTCAAAATTGGGAGCGTCCTATCAAATTCTGTACCTGTCAACAGTGGTGTCCCCCAAGGCAGTGTTCTAGGACCAATTACTTTCATACTCTACATAAATTATCTCTGTGATCATGTGAAGACAAACTGCGTTCTCTTCGCTGATGATGTAAAGCTATTCAACACCACAGAAAATACTGCTGCCCTTCAAAAAGACCTTGACTATGTATCAGAATGGTCAAACAAATGGCAACTTCAAATCTTAACAAATAAGTGCTCTGTCTTACGTATTGGCAAAAAAAATCAGAAAATAAAATACAAGCTGAATGGTCAAGATCTTGTTGATAATCCAAACTCTGTCAAAGACCTTGGAATACTCATCTCTAATGATCTAAGTGCTAGAGCCCATTGTAATTACATAGCCAAAAAAGCATTAAAGTTGTTAACCTAATCCTATGTAGCTTTTTCTCTGGTAATATCACACTACTAAATAGAGAATACAAAACATCTGCTAGATAAATATTCGAATACAGCTTGTCAGTCTGGAACCCATATTACATATCTGATATTAACACAGTTGAGAAAGTCCAGAAATATTTCACAAGAAGAGTTCTTCACTCCTCTACTCGTTGTAGAATACCTTATGCCACCAGACTCGAAATTCTAGACCTAGAAAACCTAAAACTACGCCGCCTTTGGTCCAATCTAAGTATAGTATATAAAATCATACATTGCAATGCCCTACCTGTCAATGAATGCTTCTGCTTCAACCATAACAACACAAGAGCAAACAATAGATACAAACCCAAGGTTAATCGCACCAAATGTGATTGCAGGAAATACAACTTCAGCATTAGAGTGTTCAATGTCTGGAATACTCTACCTGACTCTGTGGTTTCTTCCCCAAACCCCAAAAACTTTAACCTTAGACTGTCTATTATTGACCTCACCCCTTTCCTAAGTGGCCTGTAGGGGGTGTGCATAAGCGCACGAACATGCCTACCATCCCTGTCCTATTGTTTCTTTTATTTCTTTTATTTTTCTTATATGTATCCATGTATCCATAACTATGTTTTTTACTTATACCTATTATCTTGTAAGCAATTGACAAATAAAAATAAATAAATAAATAAAATAATATATATATATATATATACATTTCTTTTAACCTGTTGATCTAAGCTTGGAATAGGATCTATTAACTGAAAAACAAATCTCTACTTATTGCACATGCAAGAATACATTTAGATACCAATTTTACTTCTGAGCCAATACAGTGGCTTCTGGAGATAAAGCAGATTCATCTATAGTGATCAGAATTCATTTAGGACCATTCATGATACTCAATTCAGCATTTTGAAGGTTTGCAAAAACTAACAAACAAATCTGCCACTGAATCTATATTTAGAACAGGTTTTTCCAGTAAAACTCCAGGAATGTCCACCTTGTAATTTTAATTTTACGAAATGGTCCTCAAAGACAGATTTTTTTTAGTTTTATAATATCTTTTGCTTCATTTTGTGCTTGCTCTCCTTTAATGATTTTTAATTTTAGCAACTCTGCAATAAAGAGTTGCCATCCATAGAATATATTTGTTATTTTATCAATTCTTACATTTTATCTATTTTTAATTAGTGAATGTTTTTGAATAATGTTTCTGAATAAACAGCTTATTTTGTTATCAAAAGCATTGCCAATGAAATAATGGGAGAGGGTGAGGGATAATGGGAACTTCCTTTCCTGAAAAAGAAAGTATAAAGATTTTTTCTTGATGAATACCATCATGTTATAGTCATTTTTAGTTTTTTTAAACTGAAAATTTTAAATAACTTTGATCCAAATTTTCTGATGGATCATTACATCCACATATGTCATTTCACTTTGCTAAAAAGTAATACAATTAGAGTTTGCTTGCTTGGGGTGAGTCCTTTAATGTTTTTTTGCATGAATGATATATAGAAAGTTTTATAAATCTTACCTTAGATCCAGACCCAAATAAAACAGTCTAAATCAAACTAGACTTAATCTCCGAATTGAACCTTTTGTTATAGCCGAAACTCAATGTACATACTATAAGCTGTCATTAATATTAATAATTTTAATTCTTAACTCTTTTCAACGATATGTAAATTGTCATTCATTCATTATTGAAAAAAAGAGATACTATTATCAGACTTAAAGCTTAGTTTCTGTTACCATAATGACCAGGTATTTTTTAAAAACCCAAAGATTTTTATTCAGATCATGCATAAATTTTCTGTAACTCTCATATTTAAGATCAAAGCGTTACATCCTTTTTCTCATAGTTGATTAACTTCATATATATTACTATTTAACATGATACAAGAATGATTTTTAGTTTTTTAATTTTTAAACCATTCAGAACACCTATTTCAAAAACAAAATGGTGGGGTTTTTTTTCTCCATTTGAGTTTTTTTCTGTTTACTGCTTTTTCTTAAGTTTATTATGCTGGGACTCTCATGCTAATAATAATAACAATAATAACAATAACAACAACAATAATCATAATCATAATCATAATCATAATAATCCTCAGTGACAGTCATGTTTCTGTTTCCTTCCTCCTCACTTCTATCTACCAAGTGAGCTGGCAGACCAGAAAAATCATCATTCTTTTCAATCCTTTAATTTTAAAATCATGCTCAGCACTATTCTTGAGAATTTGGGATTTTATTTCTAGAAAAGCACAACAAATGTACAAATCTGCTAAGTGCTTGCATGAAGTATATCAGTTAGTCATAACACTATTAACTTATATAAAACATTCACAATCTAGGAAAATCGAGGAAGTAAACAGCTGAATAGAAGAAGATCACAAAGATATAAAACCAAAATAATAATACAATCCTTGGAACAAAGCCATATTCTGTCCACATATTTTGCATAAATAAACCACATATTAAACCCTAAATATGCATGACTGAATTTAAAGTAACAAGTTGCTATGTTTTCTGACAACATTGAAAAATTGCTGGGGTCCCATTTAGCATCACTAAACAATTTTATAAATGGAGAATTTATGTGTATCTTTTCTATTGTTTTCTTCATAGAGCCTGAAGCTTCACAATACCTCAAGTGAGTTTCGTGCTAACAACTTTATTGCCTGGTTTTATTATTATTATTTTTTCAAAAAAGTGTACTGTATACTGTATTGGCACTTTTGGAATCCACAGACATACAGCACAATATGTAAGAAATATTTTATTTCACAGACTATATTTGAAGGCCTGAGTAAAATGGAGTTATTTTAAAAGAATTTCCTTTGTACTATCATATACTTTATGCATCTAAACTGGATTCTGAGGTGAAAAACAATGGGACTGTCTTTTCATTATAGGTAGTCCTCATTTAACAATATCTATTTTCCCAAAATGGGAATATGGAAGTTATTCTGCAATCTCAATGTTATATTTCCTTTAGATTTATGCCACACAAGTATTGTTTCTCTAGAAATACCTAATGTCTACTTGGAAAGAAACATAATTCTTGAACTGATATTTAACATAGAAGAGAATTACACTTAAAAATATATTGAAGAACTATTCCAAGCCAGACTCAATTTACTTTAAAAACATAGCTATAACATTTTAGGGCTCATCCAGAAAGGAAATAAATCTAAGGTCTATTTGCATTCCAAAGAGTATTTGTTAAATAGTGGCTTCCAGTAAAATTTCAACCATAAAAATATAGGTGACATTTTCTACCTGAATGTGATATTCATCCAAACTATAGGGAATGTTTTCATAACGAATGAATAGTTCATGCTTCAGAGCTCAATGCCATCATAGGTCTCGGTAAAGAACTTGGATGGACTAGCTCAGATATTTCAATATCTAAAAAGGAATTGGAATTATGGCAATGCATATTCCTTTCTTTCTGCCTTTTTCTTTTACTTAAACAAATCCATAACTTAAGCTTAACCACAATTATTTCTTGGGACGCTTTCCAGATTGGAACATGCACACGCTCACACACACATTTAAAAGCATTATATGGAGCATTTACAAGCGGAACCAATCCTCAGTTTTATACCTTGAACAATTATCTCATTTGCACTTAAACATTATTCAAAGAAGATTATATATAACAGCACCTGACACCTAACTGCTAACTGTTCCAATTGATCAAGTGTGTTCAAAGTAGATGAGGTCATTTTTGTTTCTTTTTCCACAAAGAAAATTAATTGGACTTACGTCATCCTTCACAATTTCCACAAAACAACCATACTTTGAACAACATATATCTGAATCATCTAACAGAGAGAAGTAGAATGACTTGTTATGTTTTTTAAAATTCAGATAGACATAATAAAAGACTATTGTTCTTATTTTTTAAAGGCATTAAAATCAGAAGTCATGCCACTTATTTTACAAAATTGCTTATTATCTTGAAATAACTGTACTGGAATAACTATAGTAACCTGGGTTTATCATTTGGCCTATATTTCATCTTCGAAGGTTCATTTTGTTATTTTATCAAATAATGTCCTTTATAGCTATCAGATGTTTTAAAAAATGTTTTCTGATTCCATTTTACTGACAATTATTTACAAGCTTATCTGAGGTCATTTTTTTAAAAAAAAACTTTCAAAAGTTTATTGAAGAAGATAAAATATTTATAATAATATATGTACAGCATTAACATTTTCATGTCTGTTTGTAACTTTCAGTTGGTTGAAATGGTAAAATATAGGGTAACAATTATTCAACTAAAGTAACTCAAAAGCAGCTAACTTACAAATGATTCCATGATTCCAACAAGAGTGAAATTTGGGGAAGTTGTGGCTGTTTTAGCACTACTGTTCTTTCCAACTATATTTGCCAGAAATCTGTAGGTTTCATGGCTCAAGGGAAGATGGGAAGGCTGCATACCCAATCTTTTTCCATCTGCCCTCTGGCCTCCACACTCAATTGTCTGGTGGCCTGACAGGTGAGTGGTAATTGGCTCCTTTGGAACTGATGCTGAAATATGTAATTTCTTAACAGTAGTGGGCAATAATGGAAGGATGAGGGAGCAACTTGGAGGTAGGGCATCTTAGGGACACCAGTGATTGATTGATGAGCCCTTCCTGGAGGGGGAAGCCTTGGGAACATGCCAGGATGGGAGCAGGGTTGCAGTTTCCCTTGTAATCAATGGCTCCCTTTATTCCTCTTCTTCTCATCAAAATCAGTAGGAAAGATGTAGGAGATCAGAAGCTGCTTATGCTTCCATTGCTTTCCTTGCCATGATTATTCATTAACGACTTAGATGAGGGAATAGAAAGGGAACTTACCAAATTTGCAGATGATACCAACATGGCAGGAATATCTAACACCCAAGAAGATAGGCTCAAGATACAGATAGATCTTGACAGACTAGAACAGGAGTCACAACCTTTTGGACCTCAGGGACCACCAAACTCATACTTTTGAATCCCGAGGATTTAAAATATATATATGCAGGTCTTGGCGTGTTTGGGTCTTTTTCCGTGTAAGATTGAGAGTATCCTATGCATGCTTATTTAATAATAACAAAATCATAAATGCTTAATCATAATTGTGGGGCAGAGCAAAGGGAAAGGATGGGCCTCCCCCATCTTTTTAGGAAGAAAGAGGGGCCTGGGAAGATCTGGATAGGGATGAACTAGCTCCCCCTCAAATGGAAGGAAAGCAAAGCCCCCCAATCTGGCCTCCTGTCATTTCATATCTCCCCCAAGTCAGAGGAGACCTCTCTGTCTTTTGCCAGGTGTGGCTGCCTGGAGTTGGGGGAGGGAGGAGGGCTGGGCTGGAAGCGCCGAGGGCTCCTAATAACCAGGCAACCCCCTCCCTTTGGCCTCCATACAAGAAGACTGCCCCCGAGGCTAAGCTCTAGGTTTCTCCCCCCCCACATTTCCAAGCAAAGAAGATCCCTCCCTATATGGAGGCCAAAAGGGGGGTGAGCCCAGAAAAGCTCTTGCCTGAACAGACTGGTTATTAGGAACCCATGTTCCTCAGCATTCTTTTGGTCTGGGCATTTGGTCTTCCCCCAACCCACCCTGTGCCAAAGGAAAGCTAGCCAAGTTTCTCATTCCCATCTACCATTTCCCCTGCTCCCTTCCCCACTCAATCCTACTTCAGGACAGAGAAGAGCGTGCTGGAAACGTGTATTGGCATTTCCAACAAACATTTCTCTGGCGCTCGCCCACAATTCTTCGCATTCCTCCAGGCCTAGCTTGCTGACGGGGGGAGAGCAGCCCTGACGTCTATGCTGCCCCCCCTCCATTGCTGCCTGAGGAAGGCATAGGAAAAGAAAGCGAGTAGAAACATAGCTCTCACTGGGGCAAAAGAATGGAGATCAGTAGACACAGGCAACAAAAAGCGGCACTTTTCAAAGGTGGTAGCTTCCATTTTCTCTTGTCTATGCCTTCTTCAATCTCTACTCTTTCAGCCAAGTGAGAGCTATGTTTCTTCTCACTTTCTCTGTGCTTTCCCCAAGCAGTGATGGCTGGGGCTGTGGGGGGGGGGGAGGGGAGCAGCAGAGCAGAGTATTGAGAGGGATGAGAAACTGATGCCGCTGATGCCGTCCCATTCTGGACCTCTGAACTGGATGGTGAATCACAGACTTGCCCACTCCACCATCTACCACCACTACCAGCTGGTACTTTTCCTCCCGGGCCATCCCTACAGCCTGCGGCTATTGAGGAAGAGCCCAGGCCAGGAGAGGTGAGCTGGAAGATGTAGGAGTGCCGTGCAAATGCAAGTAGCATGGTGCTCCTGCAATTTTCGGCCATCTCCATTGCTGCTTCAGCTCGCCTGTGCTGCCAGCCCCCTTTTGCTGTAACAGCACCATCACCTTGTCCTGGCTAGCAAGGGCCACGCTGCTTTTTGCAGGTTTGCACTCAGCCAAAGGGTGGAGGCTAGTGGGTGGGTAGACCATGTGGGCAGCGCAGCCTTCTGTTCCTGTGCAGCCTGAATTAATTGCTTTGGGGTAGATAATTCTCTGCAGTCCACCAATTTTTTCTCATGGACCAACAGTGGGCCGTTGTCCACTGTTTGGCAACCACTGGACTAGAACACTGGGCCATATCTAACAGAATGAAATTCAATGTAGAGAAAAGTAAAGTCCTACATTTAGGCAAGAAAAACCAAAAGTACACATATAGGCTGGGTAAAACCTGACTCAATAGCAGTAACTGTGAGAGGAATCTTGGAGTCTTAGTTAAATATTTATATATTTATAAATAAATATATAAACCAGCTAAATATGAGCCAGCAGTGTGCAGCAGCAGCCAAAAAAGCTAATGCAATCCCAAGTTGAATTAACAGAAGGATGCAATCGAGATCAAGTGAGGTACTAATACCACTCTATAAAGCCTTAGTAAGACCACACCTAGAGTACTGCATCCAGTTTTGGTCACCACATTATAAAAAAGATGTTGAGACTCTAGAAAAAAATACAGAGAAGAGCAACCAGAATGATTAGGAGACTGGAGACTAAAACATATGAAGAACGATTACAGGAACTGGGCAAGTCTAGTCTAGTGAAGAGAAGGATCAGGGGAGACATCGTAGCAGTCTTCCAGTAATTGAGAGGCTGCCACAAAGAGGAAGGGGTGCTAAAGTGCCTGTAGGCCAGATAAGGAATAATGGATGGAAATTGAACAAGGAGAGATTTAACCTGGAAATAAGGAGAAACTTTTGACAGTGAAAACAATCAACCAATGGAACAGCTTGCCCTCGGACGTTGTGGGAGTGCTATCACTGGAGACCTTCAAGAAGTGATTGGAGAGCCATTTGTCAGAAATGGTGTAGGGTCTCCCGCTTGGGCGGTGGGTTGGACTAGATGACCTATAAGGTCCCTTCCAACTCTGATTATCTGTTATCTGCTCTGATTATCTGCTATTATTCCCTTGTTCCCTCTTCCCCCAGAAAAGTGGCAGGCAGTTCCATAGGTCAGCTGAGGAGGAGTAAGACAAGGATGATGATGAAAATGAGGATGAGGACAAGGAGGAGGACAAGGATAATTATATTCTGTAAAAATGTTTTACCCACTATCAATTGACATAGTTAAGTAGATGATGCCAGAAAGAGAAGGGAAAGTCTTCTATATTAGCAAATTCTATGGAAAAATCATACTGAGTTGAAAGTCTAAGGAATATGTCACATAACAATATTTCTGTCCTAGAGAAATTTATAACATCCATTAGGAGAAAGGTGTTTTTTTCTATTGTTATTGAACATATAGGGAAATATATATCTTTGAGTGCAATCTATTGAAATGAATTCATGATATTGACTGTTACTACAGAAGATGGCAGATGGGAAATTGAAACCTCATACTGTAAATCCTGACCAAATCTATTGAAAAATCTCAAACCTAGGTGCAGTGTATGGGTGAGAAATAATTAAATATTTTCTCTGCTTTGTTTAGTTAAGTATCACTCCATTAGCTGCTCCTGGTTGGCAAAGGAGAACAAGAGAGTGGGAAGAAAGAAGCATAGCTGATGCTAGCAGGCCCCTGCATCCAATAGCAAGCAATGGTGATGTGTAATCTGACACAGCATTAAATATCTCTCTGGAAAAATGGAATTAAACCTTTTGAAAGATACCAACAAGATAAATATTTCAAAAGCCACAACTCATGCCTGGGAGAATCGGAGGCAGCTAATGCTCTGTACGACAGTAACATAAGTCTTTAGTCCAGACATTTATCATTTTGTCTTGTGTAAGAGTGTTACATTATGCTTCATCAATGTGTCTTATTCAAAACATGGAAAACTCATATATTGTGTTTCATTTAAACAATTCAATTGAATAAGGTAAACCAGATTTATGTTTGAATATTCTAGATAAACCAATACTTATTGACACGAAGAATGGAGATTCCTATGAATTATAGAGTAGGAGGTAAGATACTTAGGTAAATTTATTATCCATTTCATTTTCATATATCCTATGTATTCTATGGTATTTGTATTCTAAATGAAAAAAAATAGTTTGACAGTTGACTTTGATACTCGTGAGTCTTCTCATGTTGTACTGAAACCATTGAATACTGAAAATATAATAATCAGCCATGACTTAGTAGATATGCAGTAAGTACTGTATGTATCAGAATTGAAACAGTTCAGTGATAACAAGTTACATGTGATAGTTTTCTTGTAGAATCTCTAATTATTTGAAAGCAATTTAGCATTTCTACTGTATTGCATACTAATCAATATTGCTCACTGTGTTTCATGTTGAGATCTCTCGGTCTCTCTCGGTCTCTCTCGGTCTCTCTCACACACACACACCTCTTTGCCCTCAAATTGTTGCTTCATAGTGATGGACAGTTACTCCTGGGGAGAGATGACAAAAAAAAACAAGGTGAGAATGCAAAGCATATATACTATCATATATACTATATGATTCTCCCAGGGCAGGATGATCATTTAGATATTCATGCACTTGTATTATAGTGAAATAGGAACATCCTGGAAAGGGATGATAATTTCACTGACTAAAATGCAAAATGCATAATTTCATACTGTGTGGGAGAGGTCTAATATTTACCAAGAAAGCCACAGGATAGACAAGTTAAAATGAATAACAATATAGTGCTGTATGATGAGCTCCTGAAATCAGATAGTGCTTACCATGCTACTGAGGAAAGATTCTATTGCAGAGGAACATTGGAGTATTAACAGTGTTTTTGATGGGGCTAGATTAAAACCTCTGGATGTCTAATGGATGTTGCTATGCAGGAAATAAAAATAGAAGACAGAATTAGAGAGGTAAATTGATTGCATAAAGGAAACCTCAAAACAGTAAAAATAAATGAATCAACTACACATTGAAAGCTTAGATATAGAGATGAAATGGAGTAGAATTGAACATTTTCAATTATAATATATTATGATTTACTAATCTGGATAGAAAAAGCAAAAGAGAATGGCTTTGCTTTCATAGTCAAGAAGGATTTAGGAAAGACAATATTTGAGTACAAATAAATAACCAAATAATACTAATTATATTTTGTATATTATATCTTTAACATGTTGATTATTTAAATTTATTAACCACTGATGCAGAAAAAGAAACAGTTGATGATTTTTTTATGAGGTTCAATCTGAGATTGAGAGAACATACAAGCTAAATATGTTGTTTGGTAGTTGGAGATTAAAATGCTAAAATTGGCAGTGCGAAAGAAAAAAACACATAGTTGGGCTTTATGGCCAAGGAAACTGCAATGAACCAGGCCAAGAGACATAAAAGAATGAGACTTATAACTTACTTAAATAGGTCAGTATGCAGTTAAAACAGAAATGCTTGACCTTAGTTGGAATAAACACTATGCCAATTCATAGTATTTGGAAAACACTTTCATCAAAATCCAGTTCACATTTTTTTTTACTTAGGGTGAAAAAAATGTGCTTGTTCTGTTATCTGCTTTTACCTTCTGATGTTTCTCAAGTTATTTGGTCTTTATGACTGACACTTTCACAAAATCTAATTTGGCAATATGATGACATGATTGTTACTTGATTGTATAGTCCATTTGATGAAGTGTGAAGAATTATTATCATTTGCCTAAATTGCATTATAATACATAAAGATGAAAGAATGTACCCCATTAAATCAAATTATAGATATATTATTTCTTTCAAGACTGTCTACATTGACTAATAATTGCTTTCTAGATAGTGTCCTAATGGACATGTTAGAGATAGAATGTGAATACTAAGTATGTGTTCTGTCATTGTCTTGCTCTTCCTTACAGTATCCTATCTATTCCATGGTACTTCGTTGGGTAAGATTCCCATTTACAAAAAGTACAAGGGGGAAATGTATTTAGAGCATTAACTGAAATTTAGAAAAGTTGAACGTTCTCAAGATTAAAGAAATACTTACAAATTGTAGTAAGCTGATTGGTGAGGAATGGATGGGAATCAAAAGGTCAGGATGGCATCTGTAGCTGTTAATTCATGCCTTTTTAAATGCATAATTGTTCCTAAATAGAAACAGAAAAGTATTTAACACGGTCCTTAATAATAATCTTGAATTAGTATATTTAATTTTTTAAATATTATTGCCCTAATTTTCCTAAAATCTGTCAAAAGTTATCGTATACTGTATTAAAATATCAACAAGAGCCTTGCTTTCAGGAGTAATTTTTAAATTGTTAATGACTTCAATGAAGACATTAAAATGTGCAATTTCTTTTATATCATTTATATTAGAATATGCAAGTGAATATTAATGAACAAATATTAATAAAACTACTAGAAAATTGAAAGCTGCAATAATTATTTTCACTAATATGCTGTTTTTCTTCAATTAGATTTTTTTTGTTGGTAAGTGATCCATTTTTTTTTTGGTTTTAATTCCCTCAGCCCAATTGTTGGTACAAATTAATTTCCTTTGCTGATGTTTCAGGTAGGAATACACATGGAAAGAGGTAAAAGACCATTACCATGTGTTCCTACTCCCTAGTAATGCCTGCTTTAGATGATCAGCTGCAAAAGAGAGCATCTGTTCCCATCATTCTCCTTTTTCACCTCCACCATTTTCCTTCCCTGGAAAGGATGTCGGCTGCTTGAACGGAGACGTCTCTGAAGAGTTTCGTTCGGCTTAGGCGGAGGGCGTTGGGGGGAGAGTTTCCCCCCCCCCGGTCTTTTGCCAGCTGGTTGGGATGGATCTTGCTGACACGCAGATAGATCTTGCCGACACGCCAAGTCCACTCCTGGGTGTGTCGGAGCTGTGACAGCTAAGTGGTGGGCAAGCGACGCGGAGTCTGCTGAGGATCGCTGAGGATCGCAGCTGTGCCCGCCATTTTGGAAGGCGGGACATTTGAAACCAGATGAGACCAGCCGAGGCTTGTTCCCCTACTGTGATGTCCCCTCGTTCTGCCAGGATTGTGCTGCCGCCATGCCGAGCCCACCCTAGGATGTGTTGCGAGGCAGTTGAGCGGCGTGCAGGTGAAACAGGAGGCGAATTGGAGACTGAGGAGTGACGGTACTGTGGAGTGGTGTGAGACTTCACGGTCGGGTGAGGCTGTCTGATGCCTGGTAGAGTAGAGACTGACCGGCGTAACATCAAGCGGCACTCGGGGCTACCAGGTTCTTTGTTGGGACTCAACCGAGACTTTAGTTGGCTGGCACCGAGGCCATAGGCAACTGACTGCATGGCTGCCACCGCTGCTGTGGCGCCACCATGGCCATTTTTTCTGGCCACTGTTTTAGCCGCCATTTTGTTGGCGGCAGATATGGAAGTTATCAGTGGGCTGCTGCCCAAGGAGAAGGTGGTTGACCATAAGATTGTCACCGTCATTAATGGTCTGTCGCAATTACGGGTGCAGTAGGTACAGTAGATGGAATGGAAGACGATGATAACGGCCCTATCTTTGCCGACCATCTGCCACTGTTGAGTCTCTGCCACCAGCTTCAGGACTATTATCATCTTCTGGTGAATAACATCTCCCACCAACCCGCTAACGCCCCTGATTGATTATCCCTGGCCAGGAGAAAGGCGCCAGATGATGAGGACACTAGACTGCCATCGTGGTGAGAGGATGACGACGGTTGTATTCCATCTTCCACCCCACTGCTGTGAGAGGACAGTGGGGCTGAACTATTACTCCCGGTGGCCCTCCAGGTGCGCTTCAAAGTCTTAGTTATTATCTTTAAAGCGCTCCATGGCTCAGGACCGGGATACCTGCGAGACCGCCTCCTGCCATTATTGGCCTCCCGCCGACCGATATGCTCCCATAGAGTTGGCCTCTTCGGGGTGCCGCCGGCTGGATGGCTGGCGACCCCGAGGATGTGGGCCTTCTCATTGGGGACACCCCCTCTCTGGAATGAATTACCCCTGGAGATGAGGACCATCCCTGATCTCATTACCTTCCATCGTGCGCTGAAAACATATTTATTTCGGCAAGCCGGACTGGCCTACGGGTTTTTAAATTTTAATCTGGTTTCTAATCTTTCTTAATCCCCTTGTTTTAATTTTTGTAGAGCCAATTATATTTAATTCTTTTAATTTTTAATATTGTAACATTGTATATATGTTTTATATGTGTATTTTTATTCTGGCTGTTCACCGCCCCGAGTCCCTTTGGGAGTGGGGGCGGTATATAAATTTAAATAATAAATAAATAATAAATAAATTTCATTCTCATACAGGGAGATTATAAATCACGAAAGTGGAAAAAATCCATTTAGAGTAATGGTCCTAATAGTTTGTTCAGTGCAGGAATTAAACTTGATCTAATGTATTACAAATTTGGAGTCCAGACATGAGTGTAAAAAGACTTCTCCATGGATACCACTACCAGGAAAGAAAGAATTAAAAAAAAAAACATTCTGTTTCCCCTAGACTTTGCAATAAGATCAGTGATAGCATTAAATCTACTAATACTGATTAAAATTCTGCCAATAATGTCTGGCATAAAAAGCTAGTTTTAAACACTGTAGCAAATATGTGAAACTAGAATTACTTCCCAATCTCTTATTAGTTTGAAACTTTGCTGGATTTGGTCACAATTTCAACAAAGCACAAGTCACTGCAACTTCAATTGATCTTTCCATTATATTTTGAAATAATTTTGATAATGGATTGAATTTCACAATTCGCATGTTCATTGGGGTCAGGAAAACATATACTTTTATTCTTCAGCATGCAAGCCTGTAATACCTTAAATCTCAAATGCTCATAATTTCACAGTAATGTTCCTCCCTCCTTGCCTGCCAAATATGCAGAGTACAATGATCTTGGGAAAAGGGAGAAGCACAAATCTTACTCTTTCCACAGATGATTATATAACTGCCTATCAGTTCATTCATGTATCATATCATATCATATCATATCATATCATATCATATCGTATCGTATCATATCATATCATATCATATCATATCATATCATATCATATCATATCATATCATATCAGAATGGTCAAACAAATGGCAACTTCAAATCTCAACAAATAAATGCTCTGTCCTACATATTGGCAAAAAATATATATATCAGACTGAATAGTCAAGACCTTGTTGATGATCCAAACTCTGTCAAGGATCTTGGAGTACTCATCTCAAATGACCTAAGTGCTACAGACTACTGTAACTACATAGCTAAAAAGGCATTAAGAGTTGTTAACCTAATCTTATGTAGCATTTTCTCTGGTAATATTTTACTAATATTTCAGCCCATCAGTCTGGAACCCACATTACATATCTGATATTAACACAGTTGAGAAAGTCCAAAAATATTTCACAAGAAGAGTTCTTCACTCCTCTACTCGTTGTAGAATACTTATGCCACCAGACTCGAAATTCTAGACCTAGAAAACCTAGAACTACGCCACCTTTGGTCCAATCTAAGTATAGTATATAAAATCATACATTGCAATGTCCTACCTGTCAATGAATATTTCAGCTTCAACCATAACAACACAAGAGCAAACAATAGATACAAACTCAAGGTTAATCTCACCAAACTTGATTGCAGGAAATACGACTTCAGCAACAGAGTGGTCAATGTCTGGAATACTCTACCTGACTCTGTGGTTTCTTTCCCAAACCCCAAAAACTTTAACCTTAGACTGTCTACTATTGACCTCACCCCTTTCCTAAGAGGTCTGTAGGGGGCGTGCATAAGCGTACCAATGTGTCTACAGTCACTGTCTTATTGTTTCTTTTATATTTTTTAAAATTTTTCTTATATGTATCCATGTATCCATAACTATGTTTTTTACTTATACCTATTATCTTGTAAGTAATTGACAAATAAAAATAAATAAAAAAATAAAAAAAATTCTTAGATGTCAGATTATTGCAAATGTTTGTTATCCAATATGAGAGTTGCCTGCATAAAAGGACATGTCAATAAAATCTTATAAAAAAGTCTTTATCCATCTTTCCTCCTCTCCTAGCACCATACCTACCTTTTTAGTTAAGTATGACTTCTTCCATATATAATAGCCCATGATTAGCTTTTGTACTATGCAATCTTTCCTTGGCTAACTCCTGGAACAACCACAGCAGGCTCCTATTTTTACTAAATTGAATGTTAGGCAGGAGACCTGCAATTTAATTCACATGAAGGAGGACACTAGTATTTAACTGGCTTTCATTCTCTTTATGGGAAGATTGAATAAATGGTAAAGTCATATAGATTCATCAATTATAATTTTGGGGCGGGGGGGAAGGAACGCCAGTATTGATTTGTTCATTTACTTGCTAAGCATTTCAAGTGATTTGACACTCAATGATTAAAGCCTCTACAAAGAAAAAGGTCTTTGATCTGTTGTATTGGACTATTTTATTATTACAATCACCTGAAAAGCATTTAGATAGATTCAGCTAACATAGAATCTATTCTGTTTGGGTAGCCTTCCCATGCTATCAAACATGCTTTTTGAATTTTTTGGACTTTTTTTTTTTAAAAATGTACTGATTACATTATTGATTGACTTAACCAAGAAGAAGGTTCATTAAGTTGGTTTCTAATACTTAATATTTTGTTGAACTGAACTATACATACATTTTTCATTCATCACTTCATTCACATTCTATTAGAACAAACAGGCTAATCCTTTTGCAGCTGCCCTGCAAGCTGTACTTTTCCAATCCAGTGCAGTTTGTGACGAAACGCTTTCCTTGTTTGTCCCTTTCTTGTCAATTCTTTCCACTGTACAGCTGTTATGGTATTTTCATAAGGATATTTTGCCCATAACCACTGGTGCCAATGGGTAAAATTCTCTATCAAAGTCTGAACTAATTGCCAGAACATGGTGTAAATAACTTATCATTCATATCTACCTTTCTCTAATTTCAACTTTGATATATTTTTACATTCCTAACTCATATTTTAGTGGAATGATAGTCTATCATGTGAATCAGGATTTTTTTTTCTATGCAAATTTTATTCCACCACTATTCTGCCTCTGGGTGTCAGTGTTCCAGCAAATCTCCATTCCAATCAATAACTCCGAGACAGACATATCTCAAAGATACCTTTATTTAGATAGTAAACTGGCACATCTGTGGAATCCTGAATCTGAAAGTTTTTTTTTTTTTTGCAATATTCAAAACTAGAAATCCATTGGCCGTCATCACATAATATGGCCCAAACACAATCCAATCTAAAGTAAGAACCTTATTTCATTCTGCGCCATACTCAATGACCTTGAACTAACAAAAGAATTTTATTTTGTCTACCTAGAGTTACTCAATTGAATCCCCCCTCCCACTTTCTTAGGCTTGTGGCAGCATGGGAGCATCGAAAGTCAATACGGCTTCCAAAGCTGACAGGCATCCCCCTTGAAAAAATCACAACCTGAAAAAGATAATAAACAAAACACAACCAGGGGTTAATGCACTGTCCTTAACCCCCTCTCCCCTCTCCAAGGGGACACTTCAGTTTGTCAGGGATGTTGTCATGGAATTGTTTAACCAATCTATCAGCATGTATATCCCAACTTTTTACCTAGGTAGTGTCTGATAAAGGGTAGCCTTTCTATAACACCAAATATTGTAATCTCCCATGGTGTAATCTAGAACTGAGGATTTTATTTCTTTCATAATGTGTCTCACCCTGTACTATCAGAGGTTTTGGGGGAACTGCTGGTACTGGCCTTAGATTTGAACCTACAGCAGTTTTCAATAAACTACTATGGAACACTGTGTGTATTTTCCCCAACAACTGAGGGAGACTTAATTGGACTATCACTGGATTGATTATCTTAGATATAGCGAATGGACCCAAGAATTTAGGGTCCAACTTCCTACTGGGAAATTTCAACTTGAGATATTTAATTGACAAAAACACCTTGACTTCTACTTTAAACGGTGGGTGGAGGGATCTATGTTTGTCTGCTTGTTTTTTATATTCTTCAGCAGCTTTAATAAAAGCTTTTCATATCCTCCCAACCTTTCTTTAATGAGTCCATCCACTCTGTTAAAGACATGGATGTTGAGGGTTCCCTGGGTAACTCCAGCATAGGGACAAAATCCATGCTGGTGTTGATTTGGAATGGAGTCAAGCCTGTGCTGCTGTGTACTGCATTATTGTAAGCAACTTCTGAAAATGGCAACAGTTCTGCCCAGTCCTCCTGTTGATAATTTACATCTAATGTATTGTTCCACCATGGTGTTCACTCTCTCCACTGCCCCATTGCACACAGGATGGAACGCTGATGAAAACCCTTGGGATGATCCAATGGACTTCAAAACTCCCTCCAGAACTTATACATTATCCTGAATCTGAAAGTTTTTGGGCTTCCTTGCAATATTCAAAACTACAAATCCACCTCCCCTTGGCCATCATCATATCACATGGCCCAAACATGACCCATCCTAAAGTAAGATCCTTATTTCATTCTGCACTATACTCAATAACTTTGAACTAACAAAATAATTTTATTTTGTCTATTTAGAGCTATTCAGTTGAAACCCCCCCCACACACACATTTTTTTCAGGCTTGTGGCTGCGTGGGAGCATCAAATCTCAATATGGCTTCCAAAGCTGACACTGGGTATACTGGTGCCTTGACATCCATCCCAATCTATGTGATTTGGGAGTTCTTCTTACTCTTCCCAAACTATACTCAGCAAAGCAAAACTCATCCACCTTATGGACATGACTAACCTTTGTAGACATCTTCTGTGTCCCCTTTTCATGGGAGTGGGGAGAAGTTACACCTACAGTGGTTTTTGCACTTGATCACTTAAATTCCACAAGGAAATAAAACTGAAAATATATCCCCAGTGATAAATTTAAAGTTAAACCCCAATCAAAAAAATATGCACTAGCAGAAGTGGCTTCACTGAATACAGAAATGACCTCTGAAATGGAACAGTGTGCATTACCCTTTATTAATGATATTTAAATATATTGCCCATCAGGATGTCCTTTTGAACTCAAGCCTGTCCTTTATCTTTGCAAACATTGCAGTCACTGGGCTTTCTTGTGAATATTGGAATGGCATGTATAGCTGGAGCTGACACAAATGATTATATACAGATGATTTATGGATTACTTCAAATGCAGATACCAATGTTTATGTATATGGTATAACATAATGGTTGATAGGCTATTAGGTATTCAACTCTTATGTACTTCCTACAGGTAAAGAGAGAAGAGAAGGGAATGGGGGGAGAGGAGAGGAGAAGTTATAAAATTTGGGATTTTATTTAGTGTATAGAATTTCTTACGTATTTGGAAGACTTGCTTCATTTGTAGATGTAAATACTTTATATCGTATCAGATTAAAGAACATATCAGGTTAAAGACAGGTTTAAATATAAGACTAATGAATCCAGTAATTTAGCAATTATAAAGATAAATAAAATTACCCTCTGTCTCTCAGTATTGTTACAGTAATTCACTGATTAGTTATTATGAAAAAAATATAAGAACAACCTTTTTTATTATAAAAATTTCTTGTGGCGCTAAATAAATAAACTAATTTCATGTCAGTCTATGTTGCAGAAGAAAGCATGTCCTAAAAATAAAAAGTAACATGTTAATTAAATATCAGCTATTTACTGAGACTTCACAAATGCAATTTAACAGCTCTACTAAGATTAATCATTCAATGTAAATGCATCTCTAAGATATAGTCAGTTTTCTCACTGTACATTATTTAGAAGTTTCACACATTAAATCATCAATTCACCCTATCATTTTGAAATGAAGTTTGCCTTCCCCTGCAGCAATATGTGAAGCTAATTTGTTTAAAATGCTTATTTTATGTGAAAATGTTTAAGCTGCATCTTTTCTCCTAAGAATTCAAAGTAGTAGCAACAACAATATTGTAATCATTTAGATTACGTTTTCCTGTAAATATTAAACATTAATACATGAAAAGACTTGTTATAGAGTTTATATTTTTAACAAAGGGAAAGTGAATCCCAACATTTCCAGCCAATGGTGTCATTAAAAAGGTTTTGAACACCTTGAAGGCTTCTAATTTTATATCAGGCTTGCCCTATTGGTGTTGTAAACATAAGATCTGCAACAATATAGAAATATTTTAAAACTGTAAAGGAGATGGTAGCGGCCTTCATGACAAATGTTTAAAAACCAGTCCGTATTGGAATTTTTTTTCTTTTATCAATCATTATGTAAAAATTCCATAGAGACTTTAACCTGAAAAATAAATTTGTAATGAGGGTGTGGCTCAAGAATGTTGAAAAGAATCTCTTCTTTTTGCAGACATACTGATGTGTAGGTATAATTTTATCAATTTTTATTATAATAGTAAAATCTAGTACAAGCTAAACTTAAAGAAAAAGAAAGAGAAAAAAGAATAAAAAGTGCAAGGAAAAAGAAGAAAAAAGAAAAAAAGCAAGAAAAAAGAGAAAAAGAAGTAATTTTTAACCTTCATCACAAATATAAACAAATTTAGTGATTCTTTGTCTATTATCTTCATCAAATTATATGTTTATTACATATCTCATCTCTTATCTACAGACAAATCCATAAAGCTTCATCCTTTAAGTCCTGGTGACTGGCCACTTTGAATTATAAAACATCATTCAGTTTCTTTTGTAAATCCAATATTCTTTTCCAAGTCATTCTCTTGGCTTGTAAATAGCAAATCATACATACGAGAGAAGAGAGAAAAAAAAAAAGGAAGAAAGATAGAAAAAGATAGGAAAAAGATTTCCAAACTTTGTTTGGTACAGATATATACTAAATATATCAGACTGTTAGACTACAATTAATATTTGTTTACACTATTTACACAGCACCATATAATTCTAATCCTCAAATTACAAAATAAACTTTTTATTTCTTTCAGTTTCTCACAAAAGAAGTCCAAAAGTGGTTTCCAAGTAGAAATACAATGTGTCAAAATTATTTTCTTTCTTTCAACAAGGGTGTCAATATCACATCTCTGCCAATTTCACCAGATTCACCATCCATTCTTCCTTGTAAATAGAATAGAATAGAATAACAGAGTTGGAAGAGACTTAGGGGTCTTTTAGATCAACCCCCTACTTAGACAGGAAACCCTATACCATTTCAGACAATCCAATCTCTTATTAAAATGTCTAGTACTGGAGAATTCACAACTTCCAGAGGCAAGTTGCTGCATTGATTAATTATTCTGTCAGGAAATTGCTTCTCTCCTTGATTAGTTTCCATGCTTTGCTTCTTGTCCTGCCCTCAGGTGCTTTGGAGAATAGCTTGACTCCCTCTCCTTTTTATTTTATTTATTTATTTGATTTGTCAATCACTTACAAGATAATAAGTATAAGTATAAACATAGTTATGAATACATGAAATGGATACATATAAGAAAAATAAAAAGAATAAAATATAAAATAAAAACAATAGAACAGGAATGGTAGACACATTGGTGCGCTTATGCATGCCCCCTACAGACCTCTTAGGAAAGGGGTGAGGTCAATAGTAGACAGTCTAGGGTTAAAGTTTTTGGGGTTTGGGGAAGAAACCACAGAGTCAGGTAGAGTATTCCAGACATTGACCACTCTGTTGCTGAAGTCGTATTTCCTGCGATCAAGTTTGGTGCAGTTAACCTTGAGTTTGTATCTATTGTGTGCTCTTGTATTGTTATGGCTGAAGCTGAAGTAATCATTGACAAGTAGGACATTGCAATGTATGATTTTATATATATACTTAGATCGGACCGAAGGCGGCATAGTTCTAGGTTTTCTAGGTCTAGAGTTTCAAGTCTGGTGTCATAAGGTATTCTGCAATGAGTAGAGGAGTGGAGAATTCTTCTTGTGAAATATTTGTGGACTTTCTCAACTGTGTTAATATCAGATACGTAATGTGGTTTCCAGACTGACAAGCTGTATTCGAATATTTATCTAGCAGATGTTTTGTATGCTCTATTTAGTAGTGTGATATTACCAGAGAAAAAGCTACATAGGATTAGGTTAACAACTCTTAATGCTTTTTTGGCTATGTAATTACAATGGGCTCTAGCACTTAGATCATTAGAGATGAGTATTCGAAAGGTCTTTGACAGAGTTTGGATTATCAACAAGATCTTGACCATTCAGCTTGTATTTTATTTTCTGATTTTTTTTGCCAATACGTAAGACAGAGCACTTATTTGTTGAGATTTGAAGTTGCCATTTCTTTGACCAGTCTGATACATAGTCAAGGTCTTTTTGAAGGGCAGCAGTATTTTCTGTGGTGTTGAATAGCTTTATATCATCAGCGAAGAGAACGCAGTTTGTCTTCACATGATCACAGAGATAATTTATGTAGAGTATGAAGAGAGTTGGTCCTAGAACACTGCCTTGGGGGACACCACTGCTGACAGGTACAGAATTTGATAGGACGCTCCCAATTTTGACCATTTGTTGTCTGTTTGACAGGAATGCTTCTATCCAATTATGCAGGTGTCCAGAGATACCATAATATTTTAATTTTAGTAGTATCATTCACCACTGAATCAAAGGCTTTACAGGAGTCTGTGTAGGTTGTGTCTATTGCTTTGCCCTGATCGAGTTGTGTAGTTCATATGTTTTTGCAGTGTAAGAGTTGCAGATTACAGGATAGCTTTTTTCTGAAACCAAATTGTTTATTAGAGAGTAGGTTGTTTGTCTCTAAGTGGAGTATAATGGATTGGTTAATAATTGATTCCATGACTTTACAGGTGGTGCAGCATAAAGAGATTGGTCTGTAATTTTTAACTAGGCTAGGGTCTCCCTTTTTGAAGATGGGGATGACCGTGGCTTATGACCGTACATTTGGCAAGGAGCTGGTCCTGAAAGATTTTTTAAAGATTATGCGTAGAGGTTCAGCTATGGCAGTGGATAGCTTTTTTAAGAAGTAGGTATATATTCCATCCTGTCCAATAGATAGAGATGGTTTTAGATTGCGTAGTGCTTTTTTAACATTATCTTCTGTAAAATTGATATGTATTAGATCATTGTAGTTGTCTGTGGTTCGACTAGGAAATACTGGGCATGATACATTGCTGTTTACAAATACTGAGCCAAAGAATGTGTTAAAGAATGGTTTAAAGAATGGAATGGTTCTTTTAGGGGTGGGATGGACCTTGAGTTTTTTAGTTTGTTGTTTACAAAATTGTAGAAAGCATGGGTAGAATTGGTGTGTAGAAGGTTTTCCTCTTGTTTAATTTGATAATTGGTGCATTCAGTCTTTATCTGGTGGCATAAATTTTTGTATCACTTTTGAAGTTAGCAACGTGACCAGATTTGTTTTTCCACCAAATTGATGGATTGATGTTTCTTCATTGTTATGGGCAATCTTTTTTTTCTGGTTTTGGGAGTTGTTATTGGTACATATAGTTTGATGACTCTTTTGATTTAAAAGTACAAATATGTTGTAATAGTCTTGCATCCAGTATTGCATCCAATAATAAAAATTGCCAATCAAGGGATGAGAGATCGTTGTCTATAAGATCAGAGTTGTCTTTTTTGAAGTTATAATTGGAGATTACATCGTTTTGATGATTTTTGTGTGGACGTATGTTGAGACAAAAGTCAATCATGTTGTGGTCTGTGTTGGGAAAGGGTTCTTTAATGTGTATTCCACAAATTGAATTCAAAGTATTGCAGAAGATGAGATCTAGGCAGTTGTTAAGTCTAATATAGTTGGTTACTAGTTGTTCTAATCCCAGATTTGTTACAGCATTGTAGAAAGTTGCATGCATGGGTTCAGTTTTACATTTGTTTAGGGTCCAGTTAATAGGAGGTAGATTGAAGTCACCAAGAAAGATAAAAGGGTGTTGCCCATGCTAATAGTGTATTTAGCTTGTTTACAAGTTCAATGTCATAATCAAGGGCTCTGTAACATAGTAAGAATCAAAATGTGATATTTAAGGACAGTTCACAGATGATGGTCTCAGGAAGAGCATGCTCCTGGGTAACTTGGATGTTTTTTAGATGTAAGGATTTTTTATAGAAGATAACAATAACACCTCCTCTATGGATTTCACGATCTGATCAGTAAACATGATAATCTCTTACTGACGTAATGGAATCAGGAAGAGATTTGTTGAGCCATGTTTCACAGACAAATATGATGTCGAATTTAGCTGTATTTAGTAAGAGGAGAAATTCCAGTATTTTATTCACAAGGCTTCTTGCATTGAGTAGCTTGCATTTAAGGCCAGTTGTGGCAGTCACTGAGATATTGGAACAGTGCTATCATGTCTTCTTCTTACTTCTTTTCATCAGACTAAACATACTCAATTCTAGCAACCGTTCTTTATATGTTTTAGCCTTTAGTTCCCTACTCACACAAATATGTGTAAGTCATTCCATCTTCAAGCCTGTAAAAGTCTCATTGCTATTATCATATATGGAAGTAATCCATATGAGCTTATTTTATTGTAAGTTATGTTAATAGAATCTTAATGCCTGAAAAAACAGTTTTCCCCTTGCTGCTTTTACAACCCAAGAAACCAGGGTGGGTCTCTTCTGAACTGCTTGTCCCAAACACATTCCTACTGTGGTACAAGATGTTTTTTTATCTGAATGTTCTCTTGGTTGCATCTTTTTGCCTTGTCTCCTGAGATTATTACCATTAAAGTGCCATATACAGTAGACTTAAATATAGAGGCAAGAGAAACTTCAAAGGTGATAGTAGTGTCTTTCCTGACCTCAAGGGAAATACAAATTCTTTCTTGCTTTTGTATCTATTTTAGCTGAATACAGTTCCATAAAGTGAAGCAATAGTTAATTTTAAAAAAGTTTTACAAAGTATACTATAGCAGTTCTCACTCTGTTATTTAGGAACCTTTTCTTCATGAACTCAGGCTTTCCCCCTGACAACTTATAATTTATTTTTTTTGTTTAGGAAGGACTTCCAGTCATTCATTCAAATGAAGAATATAGAGGACAAAAATAAATACATTCCAAACTGAATAGTATTTATATAGAATTACTGCATATAATCATACCTAATGTGTGTTATTGTAGAGAAGGCTAACTTCATGACTTTTACTGAATTCTGAAATAACTATTCAACAAAGCTCTTTAAAGTAGTTAAGTTTTCATTGCCATCTGACTTAGAAAATTCAATGCTGAAACCCTCAAAGACCTGCTAAAGACAGATATTTGTGGCCCTTCAAGGATAAAATTGCTTTCCATGCTAATTTGAACATTATTTATATGCATTGCATACTAAGATATTCAGTGCAGCATATGAACAAATTATACATTTTTCAGTTTAAATGGTTTGAAGACATGAATAAAAGCTCAAACTTGTCCTGACTAGCACATCTTCCTTTGTTCCTTGGGCTATTTAAGTACATTCAGGGAGTGGTGTGTTAGTTTTTATATGATTCACCCACTTTGATGGAAGCACCAACTTACCTACTCTTGAAGAAGATGAGGTTTATGCAGGATATTGATTATCTTCAAGTTTTGTTCATGGTGTAGAAAATCCTAAGCAATCTAATGAACATACTTCCTTTGCCAATCAAACTTGTATAACCTAAGACAATCCAATCCTATTGCATGTGTCAACAGTTGCATATGAAAGGTTGTTGCAGATTTAGAAATAAACTATCTAATATAATTTCTATAAATGCATATATGATTACAAATAATTCAATCTCTTCCAGGCTAGGTCAGCTGTGAGAAATACATCAGAATCAGAGTGGTATTCAGCAGGTTCTGACCAGTTCTGGAGAACCGGTAGTGGAAATTTTGAGTAGTTCGGAGAACCAGCAAAGACCATCTCTGATTAGAGATTTTACAGTATCCTTCCCCTGCCACGCCCACTAAGCCACACCCACAGAACTGGTAGTAAAAAAATGTGAATCCCACTACTGATCAGAATGCACAATATTTTCTTCACTTTGTGTGCTTTATTGATCCTTTATAATTATGAATTATCTGTAGTCTTCCATTTTGTCATTTTGAATAAATGAGTTAACCAATACAGTTTCTATTAAGTAAAATATGTGAGTTTTGGAACAAAATGATACAATTTGCATCTCCAAATAAGCAGCACATTTTTCTTTGGCACTGAAAATAGTTTTTTTTCTTTTCTTTTCTCTTGACTGTCTGTTAGTATATAGGCACAGATATAAACTCTTTCCCACACATACAGATTTACCCCCATCTCAGCTCTTTTCATTTTTATCATGTGGAGTTTTTATTCTTTTTTTGCTTTTATGACTTGCTATACTGATAAAGTTTGATGCATGAAAGAACAAAGGCTTGGAAGCTTACCTCATGTTTCAACTATTTGCCTTCTTTTTTACCAGCCAGATTTCTTTGTTCTGCCTCATCAGCTGAACTGTTCTTGCATTTACAGATTCTTACTTTTGCCAACAGGGCTACAAAAACCTGGGTGATTTCTAGATTGCAGAAAAGAAAAGTGTTCAATCTCTTTGTTTAGTGGCTGTTGTAATTTTTAAGGGAGAGCATCTCAGGCCTAGATGCCAACTTCAGTTCCAGAAGTAGAGTAGTAAAAAAACAACAACTTAGAAAACAGAAACTGACAGAACAAAACACGACTTTATTTTGGAGATCCTGGTTGTCTGCTAGCAATGTAAGCTTTTCCCAGTAAAAGTAACCTTTGTTTAATGACTGCAATTGGTTCTGAAAACTAGGCTGTTAAGGAAAATGGTCGTTAAGTGAACATATGACTAAGAGAGAGAAACTGCAAAGATCAGTGATTGCTGTTTATTCAGATAAACATCTCTCTACAGCAGTCTATGGTTGATTTATTTTTCTCTCATCAAAGGGTGGGGAAAGTGAACACATTATCTTTTCCTGAACAGCTTGTAGCACAGTGTCCCACTTAAAAGTTTTAACTGCAAATGAACAAGCTGAGGTCTGTGACCTTAATTTGTTGATTAGAACCTTCCTCTTGCTGGCAACTGCTGCTGAAACTGACCAGATCTTAATCAAAGTCCCACTAAAGGCTTTCATTGTCCTAAATGAGTACATTGATCATAAAACTATTTTCAAATGTCTATTTTAATACCATTGCTTTTGTGAATAGTTGCTATCCAATGCAGTTACTAAAGGACCACTAACTATAAAGGAATACATTGTTGGAGGAAGTGTCCATCTGGGTTCAGTTCCAAGTGGGAAGAATGGAGACATGGAGACTGCTTGGAAGCATGGTTTAATGGTGGACAGGACCACATGGTTTTGAGGTCCTGGGCAAAAGATGAGCATATGAGTGAGAGAGATTTATATCCTCTGTTGGGCTTTGAACTTGCTTCGTGTTCCTGTTACAAGAAATGTATCCTGATTGGTTTTCAGACTTCCTTGGGGCCATGCAGGGGTAACTCTGTAGGTTGTCTTGAGTCCCAGGCTTGGCTAAACCTTGCTGAGCGATGTAATGAAGGGGCTTTGGGCAATTCCTTTTATGGCTTAATGGCTTTGTCCTGGTTTGGATTTTGAGTGAGAACTAATTCTATCACCCTGGAGTTGAAGATCTTCTGTGTTATAGATAAGATGGCCCAGTCTTTTGACTTGTAGATAAGCTGGCATCAAAATATCTGCTGAGGCTGAGTTTCTGTGTCCCTTAAGATTTCTATTTCTCTTTTAGAGGAAATATTCTGCCTTTTTAATATTTCCTAGAATATTTCATTGTTCTAGGAGAGGAGTGGGTGCTAAATTTCTACAACGTGTACTGAAAGGGTGCTTTCTTAACAATCCAATGTCCTGGATTCTCTCCATTACTAGAAGCATTACTGATAATCTCAAGTCTAAGTGTTGTTTTTTCCCACCATTAGAAGCAAGAAGCAACTCAAAAGTAAGGGTTGGTAGGAACAAAAACAAAAACTGGAGTCAATCTACAGGGGAAATTCTGACCAAATGATCAAAATCAATTGAGAATGTTAAAATGTATTCTACATCATCCAAAGATGCTTTACATATCACAGTGCTATTATTATTAGAATCGTTAACAAAATCAATACAATTATTCTGTTTAAAATGTTTTCCATATTTATCTCTTAAAAATAAGGTAAGGTTTCATCTAAATACAAATATAAAAACTAAATTTTTATTTAGTTTTGTTATTAGGAGAAAAAACATGGTAGAAAAATATGTAGCAAAGAAAAGCTGTTCAGATCTTTTTCTTGCTACAGATAGGAGTATCTAAGAAATGACTGCAAAGACAGCAATTACCTTTGGATTAAGTTGCCAATTGCAATATATTTGGCATTTCTCACTCTCTGTCACCTGGTTGTTAGAGTTTCCATCAGAACTTCAAATACTATAATTTACTGTACTGGCTGAAGAAGATGGAGGGCTATGAAAGCAATTTCTTTGGCAAGTAACAGGGTTTCCATAGAAATTGCACACTTAGTACATAAGTAAACCTTTCCAAACTCACATTTCTCTTCTAAATGCTTGTTCCACACAAAAAGAAGTTGGAAGAAAACCAAAACATGTTCAATTCCAAATTGCAAGAAAATGGAGCTAAGCTTCAAAATGCCATTGGATAAGATTAGCTTTTTCATTTAACTTGTGAAAATGAAATAGTCCTGCAAAAGTTGAGCTGTTTTCATTTTTCATGCACAACTCAGAATATTGTGACCTTTCTGTGTCTTTTTTTAAAATGGGAACTTTTACCAGCAGCATGAAGAAATGTGACATTTGGAAGAGAGTGGAGAGTGGTTAACATAATAGAGGTTTTTTGGGGGGTTGCTTTTTTTCATACAGTTGTTGTAAATGAAGAGAGGAAGCAATTGTTATCCATGTACTGTGGAATGTCTCTCAGACTTCATCTATTTTTATAAAACTTAATGATATACAATGCTCATATAATTATCCCAATTATTTCAGACATTAACATAAAAATAGCATTATTGCCCAGCAATTGTATGCTAAAGGTGAGGTGTTAGTGCTGAGCCAAAATATATACACACAAATTTGGTCAAGAGAATTGTGTACTTTAGGTTCTGCAAATGAGAATTGTTTAAACAGTAAAACAACAGGTATCACCAATGGTGGGATTCAGCCAGTTCACACCACTCCGGGAGAACCGGTTGTTAACTTTCTGAGCAGTTTGGTGATATTCTTAGAAAATCTTAGCAAAATTTGCAGATTGCATTATTGTACTATAGGTCATGCTTGCCTTTGAGCCTTTAATATGTATTCCTATTTAAAACAATTAAGGTTGAGCTCCCTAATCAGAAATTCGTGAAGGATTGGGGATCACTGGCTGTGTATTAGAAATTATTTCTTCCATAAAAAATATTCTTAGGAAAAAATCATTGGTCTAAATTCCCAAGATATTGACAAGGTATATCATCAGATGATCCCAAATGTTGCCTGCTGGAACAATGCCTTTTTAAAATAACTCTGGCAGCGATTCAGCTATGTAAAACTGAGGCCAAGTCTTTGATTAAATGTGCTACCAAGCCATTTCAAGATTTATTATTGAAACTTTCCACTCCTTAAGAAAAGTATAAAAAAATTAACTTTGATTTAAAAGTCCTAGGAGAGTGATGCATAGTCCCTGGCTCCTATCAGTTCATTCTTCAGCTTTCTAGTTATTGACTTGTTGGAAAATTGAAGGAACACTTAGAATAACTTTGTCACTTTGAATGTACACTGATTGGCATACATTAAAATGAAATTTCATTACATATTAATTGGTACAGCTGTTTTTCTGTCAGTAATTCTCTTAAACTTAATAAAATTCTTTTTTGGCATTTCTTTATAGTTGCATGTATTGTTTTATTGCATACCAGTCTCAAGCAAAAAGCTTTATATTCATTCCAACATGTGCTAAGCATCTCTTTTGAATTATCTTAACATTTACCACTGAAGATTTAAGGTTTCTTCTTATGTCCCTGGAACTGATAATATGCCTGCTAGTATATTTTTGGATTGTCTCCAATAGTCCATTTCTATCTAATTCATATTTTTTAAAGATACTTTTAATTAAAAAAATGGGAAACTAGCAAAACAGCAGAAAAGCCGAAATTCTGTTTCTGCCATTGCATCTGGGACCCACAAAGATGCTACCTTAACACTTTTTTTAATCTTAAAAGTAAATCTGACATAGATTCCAACTCAAATTGGAAACAATCTAATACAAACTAATCATGGTTTGGTAGCACCTTTAAAATTTGGCTTCATCTATGAGTAGAATTTACATTTTGGTTTTGCAAGATATTTGAATCAGAATAAGTATATAAAGTAGATAGAACTTATTACAACAAATAATTTTATAGTAATAAATTTCTATTATTATACTGAACTTGCTATGGTTCTTGACATTTGTTTTTAGTTTAGGTTTAGTGGTTTAATATAACTTAATATATACAATTAAATAGTTATCATCAATGAATAACATATTAGAAAGTTATTATCCCCATTACATGTTAAAATCCTTGGTTTATGGATGTCCGTATGGGGAGTGTCAAAAGTGAGTGAGATAGTGGCCACAATCATGTCATCAAAGCCCTACCCTGCAATTTTATGATGCACATTAATATTTCGTGATGATGGCTGCCATCTTGTCTTTTTGACCACTACCCTGAGGACACCATTGCCCTGATTTATTCATTGATATTATAATAGTTTCTTCCTTTTTCCATGAAATCTCTTGTTATTGCTTATACAGGATAGTGTCTTTAAAGATATCCATTCATATATAGGGATGCATGTATACTTACGAGTAGAATTTTTCAGGAAAATTTCAAGAAAAAAATAAATATAATATAAAATCCTTGAAAACAAAATTTTAAAAGTTGACATTTTATCTAAATCTTTCTCTGATCATAGCTCAATTCTTTTGGTACTTAGAAAAAAGAAATTTGAACTATAGATGGAGATTAAATGAATCTATTTTAGAAAAGAAGATGATTGTAAAGGAATGTAAAAAGAAATTAAATGAATCATTTGATAATAATCTGGGTAAAGAAATAAACATATAAAAGAATGTATTACATGATATGTTAATGGGGAGTTGTAAATTTGCTATGTTAATTTAAATTGTGATAGTTTATATCTATGCTCTGCTGGTAGCTAGTACACAAAATATATAAATAATATGTTCTATATTTTATTGGATTTATTTGTTTATTATGTTAAGAAAGGTATTATTGAATCACAGATGAGATTATTTGGGCCTTTTGTAATTTTTTTCTGGAATAATAATTTTAGACAGAGCAAAGCAGGCACTGGAGTTCAATTTTAGCTATAGATAATTGAACATAATATGTTTAATATTTTTAAAAAGTAGAATAATAACTCTGCTATCTGGTTATTTTTTTGGGGGTGGGGGGCTGACAGTTTAACATAGACAAGACAACAACATCAAAAATAACATCGCTTAACCAAAAAGAAAATAAAAAGCTATAAATCACAGTACAGCCCAACATAAATCTTGTTATTCAAAACCAAAGAGCCATTTCATTATGAAAAGAAGGACAAGCCAAGCAACTTTGTGGCAAGCATGGATAGACCAACCAATTTTGAAGACGTTCTGAAAAAATATGGAGAAGGATATTTAAATATTTAAAGTGTGCTCTTCTAGAATGAATGAATAGTATAAAAAGCATATGTTTAAATTAATGTGACTTCTTGTACTTACTGTAATATACTCAAGGGTAATTGTAGAATTTACAATTGTTGGAAGCTCAGTGTTACAATTTCTAGTATAAACTACTTCCACTAATGGTCTCACTAAATAAAATCATGGGCTGCTTAGTACTCTGGCAAACGGTTTTTTCCCCCTCAATCCCCTTTCCTAAATCTTCAGCCACTATTTATTTGAAACTCAAATTCTTGTTTTGGCACCTTTAAAGGCTATGTATCATGTGTCTGTGCAGTGTCAGTGTTATTCAAGCAATGGGAATGAGGCAGTAAATAACCATCTCCCCCTGAAATGTTGTTGTAGCTATTTTTTGTGACTGCTGCTCTTTCAAAATTTATAGTGGTCCCTTAACAAAATGTAGGTAATGTAGTTAGCAATGAGGGGCAACTAGTGTTATATCTCTTGATATAAAACACTTTCTCAACAGATAGTTTCTAATCTTTTTGGTAGTTGCAGTGACTGAAGCTGTGAAGACGTTACATAGTATCCATTTCCCAGTCCTTATTTAGTTCAAATTTGAACTCTATGAAAGTCTTCTTGGTTGTGTGGGTCGACTTGTTTTTTATTTCTTTATTTTTATTTGTCAATTGCTTACAAGATATACAAGTAAAAATGTACTTATGAATACATGGATACATATAAGAAAAATAAAAGAAATAAAAGAAATAATAGGACAGGGACGGTAGGCACGTTGGTGCGCTTATGCACGCCCCCTACAGACCTCTTAGGAAAGGGGTGAGGTCAATAGTAGAAAGTCTAAGGTTAAAGTTTTTGGGGTTTGGAGAAGAAACCACAGAGTCAGGTAGAGTATTCCAGACATTGACCACTCTCTTGCTGAAGTCATATTTCCTGCAATCAAGTTTGGTGCGATTAACCTTGAGTTTGTATCTATTGTTTGCTCTTGTATTGTTATGGTTGAAGCTGAAGTATTCATTGACAGGTAGGACATTGCAATGATTTTATATACTATACTTAGATCAGACCGCAGGCGGCGTAGTTCTAGGTTTTCTAGGTCTAGAATTTCGAGTCTGGTGGTATAAGGTATTCTGCAACGAGTAGAGGAGTAGAGAACTCTTCTTTGAAATATTTCTGGACTTTCTCAACTGTGTTAATATCAGATACATAATGTGGGTTCCAGACTGATGAGATGTATTCGAGTACTGGTCTAACAAATGTTTTGTATGCTCTAGTTATTAGTGTAATATTACCAGAGAAAAGCTACGTAAGATCAGGTTAACAACTCTTAGCACCTTTTTGGATATGTAGTTACAGTGGCTCTAGCACTTAGATCATTTGAGATGAGTATTCCAAAATCCTTGACAGAGTTTGGATCATCAACAAGGTCTTGACTATTCAGCCTGTATTTTATTTTCTGATTTTTTTTTTTTGCCAATATGTAGGACAGAACATTTATTTGTTGAGATTTGAAGTTGCCATTTGTTTGACCATTCTGATACATAGTCAAGGTCTGTTTTGAAGAGTAGTAGTATTGTCTGTGGTGTTGAATAGCTTTACATCATCAGCGAAGAGAACACAGTTGCTCTTGACATGATCACAGAGGTCATTTACAACTTGTTACTGAATCATTCAGCAACACACTATTTCACTAGTCTGTATTGCTTATTTATTCACACCCGTACTCTTTGAAATATATGTTAATTTACAAATTTTATTTGAATTTACTTTCAGTTTTTAACCTGAATCAGTAATAAAATTATGCAAGTTGAGAATACTTTGGCAATTGAAATCTTATCCCATGGGCAGAATAGCCTTAAAAAGTTTGAAAGAAAGACTCAATGTTAGTTGCAAAGATGCTGCTGAAGCCAAAGGAAGAAACCAAAAGATTTTTGTTTGTCCTTTTTTCCTGGCATTTTAAAAGAATTTTTTTTCCACTGCAAGCAATCTAAAGAATATTTACATTCAGGAAATATAGCTGCCAACCAAAACTCTATGCATCCTTTATTTTTTGAGGGTTCCTTCAAACTGCTTCCTTATCAACTCAAAGGATAGCTCTTTTAGGTACTTTAATATCAGATTTTCCAATATGAGACTACAAGGAAGATAAAAGAGAATATCTAATGTATCTATCCAATATCACCTTGGACTCTTTTAATTTGTCTACTATATCCATCACTTTCCTACTTTCTTGGATACTTTCTCTATGTAGAAAGCCAAGTGTCAACATTTCATTTTCCTACCATGTCTGAGTTATTCTCATTTAAGATTAATATTTTTATTCTGAATCTCCTTTTCACTTAAATTTCTAAAATTAGAGCTTAAAACAAAGTCCAAATAATACATCTTTCCTTCTGTAGAAATAAGTCAGCTCATTACATCTTATTTGCAGGATCATTATGGATATATGATATCAAAATTTCAAGCAGCTTCATTTTAACATTTAATAATTGATATTTTGTTTCAAAGAAAAAAAGCATAAATGCATGCTTGTTTATATTCATTTGCACTGTTATGAAATGTTAGTGGATTTTAAACCCATTTTTGCCTCCGCTGAACCATGGTACATATATGTGTACATGATTTATCAATGTTCCTATAATTATCTGAGAAATCTAGTTATTATTCTGCTAATGACATTTATGTAACTTGTCACTTCTTTGAATGACCGACTACAAAGAAAAAAAAAAGAATTATAGAACCTAACCCCCAAAACTTATGTTAATGTCTACCGCAGACTCTGAGTATTCATTCCCTACTTTTTCAAAAGGTAACTGGACTTTCTTTGGTTTTTTTCCTTGAAGACATTTTGCTTTTCATCCAAGATGCTTTTTCCTCAGGGTCACCTGATTAGTTCAAACAGGTGTGAAGCCTTCTTGGAACTGCTGAAAGGACTATGTTGTGGAACTGTGCTTTCTGCAGGATGTTTTCTTGTGTCCTTTCATTGTTGAACAACTTCCAAGTGGTCTCAATGACTCTCTAAAAGAATACAAATGACCAGTTGTCTGCAAGGAATATAAATTCTTCGATTACTCATCATCCGGTCAGAGCTGAAAAAGCTTCCTGGATGAGAAGTGAAACATCTTCAAAGAAAAACAAGACAGTCCAGTTGCCTCTTGAAAAAGTACCTTTGGGATTACACAACTAGGTAACATAATCAATGTAAGTAAATGAGGGGTTTGTTCTCTGTTTATATACAATAGCTTGCTTTGCCAGTTTTGATGGAGTGTGGTTTTCTACTTGGTAGCTCTTTGATTAGGGTGTTATTTTCTGATTGATAATTTTCCTGGTGTTTAATTCCTGCTTATCTGGGTGTTGACTACTGACGAGGATGTGTTCCGGTCTTTTTGTTTCCTTCTTAGCTTTTTAAATTGTGTATTTTGAATGGTGTGTAAATATGGGTTATTTCTATGTGTCTATTGAAGATTGATTTGTCTGAATGCCAAGTTTGCAGGAATTTTCTAGTGTTTTTGGATTTATATTTGGTTTAGGATGTTCAGAGTTTCTTAGTAGAAATGATGATTGAATCTGTTCATCTATTGTGAGATTAAGAATTTTCATTGTGACTTTTAACTGCTAGTTGGTATTCATAAACGTGATCAGTTTATCATCTGCATATCTGTCTACATAGTGGCTGTTACAATCCATACACAGCCTATTGCTTTTTTAATGAAATATTGAATGTTTTTTTTGTTTAAGATATTTTGAAGAGCTTTAGTTGGTTTGTCTACTATGGTGATGCCATGTCGTAGCAAGAGCTGAGAGAGAGTTATTTGCCCAAGGTCACTCAGCTAGCTTTGTGCCTAAGGCAGGTCTAGAACTCCCAGTCTCCAGAATTCTAGCCTGATATCTTAACCACTATACCAGGCTGACTCTCTGATGTATAGTAGTGTTATCCTTTTCATAGTTTGTGCTATAGTGGGTTGAGTGATTATGACTTTTTGATAAATGTAATTATTGAGTTTATATGTAACTGCTTGAATTTAATGTCACATACCTAGACAAAAATGAGTGAAAGTTTCATTCTGGAATTTTAGTAACTATGAATCAGATTATAAATCAAAAAGGGAAATGTTGTATTAAATTGATGCTAATGTTTGGAGTGAGTCATTGATCTTTGAATGAAAGATCTTTGATCTTATTTTGTGATGGAGTCTACTTCCTTTCATCAGACATCTCCAGAATTATTTGAAGCAGCATGTTAAATTTAAGATTTTATTTTCAATTTTCTTATTTAGAAGCTGCTGTTAATATATGGCCCGGAGGGTGAAAGAGAAAACAAAAACTCTATTACAACATGCCACAGTGTTTTCTAGCTGAAAATAGAAACTATTCCAGCTGCCAAACTGGATTTTAAAAGGCTGGATGGGGAAAGGGCAAATAGAGTAATTTACTTCTTGGCTGCTCATCAAAGAGCAATCTTGATGCATTTCAGATACAATTTAAAAGCAGGTAAGTTACAGAATGGGCCATGGCAGGAGTTGGGAGATTTTCTTTATGTAATGAAAATAGTATAGGGTCCTTTCATTTAAAGAATTATAAATCAGATTCAGTATTTAAGTGATGTATAGTTGCCATGACATTTCCCCCATAGTTGAATTAAGTTATTACATATTCTAGTAGTTGCCTGCTGCTTTATGGCTGAGTGATACTACTATGACATATAATCTTAATACTCATAAGACCCTGCCAAGACAACTTTAGGACTTATGGAAACCTATTCTGAATATTTCTGAAATCATTTTAGACTGGATGAGTTTAGGTTGCAGTGAAACCTATGGAGATTTAATGTTGAGGTATATGGAAAGACAGACTGTAGTGGCAGAACAGTGATGGAAAGTTAACCCAAAAGTTTTTGCTTGTTTGTTATAGGAAAGATTTACTTTTGTTTTTAAAGGGGAATGAAGCCTATTGCATACAAGGTATATATTGTTCATAATTATAATAATGCATTGTTTTTTTTAAATTATCTGACCTTGAAAATTATTGCTATATACAGGAAACTTCTATTAATAAAGACAAAGAGGGTCAAATCTGAGTTCTTAGATAGGAAAAAAAGTTTTAAGTGTTTGGAACAGCATTTCTTTACAGCTTTTACAGTTTTTACAGTTGCAAACAGATGTAATTTGACAAACATACACCGAGAAACTATTATTTGCACAAAAATCATAATTTACTTTCTTCCCAATAAAGTAACCTTTCCAATTTTTCAAGGCCATCACTAGTTCATTCTCTTTTTTCAGCAAAAAATCCGTAAGAAGTTTCCAATCACTGTGGAATGTAACTGTTGATCTTCCTTTAATCAGCCTAACTAATGTTGCCATCTCTGTTAGTTCTATTATCTTCATCAACTTTTCTTTCATTGTTGTTAATCATATTCTTTCATTGTTATTAATCAGATTTCATTTTTGTGAAAATAATAGTTTCTTGGTGTATGTGTGTCAAATTATATATTTTTTGTAACTGGAAAGAAGAACTGTTCCAATACTTAGATAGAGAGGATTAAATGCATTCATATTCACTGTCAAAAACAATAGAAGCCACTTCTTTATAATGTCTCTCCTCTTCACTCTTCTCCTTCCCTCCTATTCTTATTTTCTTTTCTTTTCTTTTTTTTTTGTATTGTTTTCAAACTTGTTAAAGATTTCTTAAAATTATATAAAAACATGCATGCACAAATGCACAATCTTATTCTACATGTTTATATCCATTAATGCATAGAAAATAATAAGGGCTGAGTGATAATTCATTGCTAGAAAATAAAAATTAAAATAGTGCGCTATGTGTTTTGAATAGGATGAACACTTCAGGATGACAAAATACCTTTGCCTGCTTGAACATTTACTGATAATAAAATCTGTAATATTTGGTTGGAAATCAGGTTTCCTCAAGAGAAAACACCTAAGGCTATATTAGAAGTTTATTAAATAAAGTCCATGTTAGGCAATTGAGTTTTCTCATAAATTTTAAAATATCATTAAAAATCTTTTGAGTATTTTGCAAAAAAGAGAGACACTCTTGGATATTTACTTTATTGTGGAGTGAATCATAAGAGAAGGTTTGCACCACTACATCAAAGCTGAGAAAATACAGAAATCTCTTGACTTGATAAATCACTACATCATGCTTTTGTAATTACTTTTAATGAAAGGAAATGTCCCTGTGAGTTAAATTATTATTGAAGTGTTGATACAGTGTAAACATTATATTTCCAAACTAGCTTGATTTTGACATTTTCAAGATAGACCTTGACAAACTCTTTACTGCCCTTTCCCTATCATGTCAGTAGACTGATTATAATTTCATCTGATGAAATTTAGATCTGAAGAAAACATTTATTATTTGAGGGTGAATTCATGTATCAAGCACCAGAAAGCACCATGCTGGCTGTCAATGTCTATCTATAGCAGTCAAGACAGAAATCCTGGATCAGGAAATAATGTTCTGAAGTGGAAAACTATGTTTGCTTATTTGTTTAATTTTCACATTTTTGAACCATTAATGTCCCTCAGAGAGGGACTTGGGGCAATGAATAACAAGGCATTAAAATATAAAAATCGTTCATCTAACTTGCCAATGCTAGTGATAGTGTACATAAAAATGAAAGTCTGTACATATACTATTGGTGTGCTTGCGCCACTATGAAGACATATACCCTTTCAAATACCACTAATGGTTAAAATATTAAATTATGTATGATTGTGCTTGACTGAAATGTCTTACATTCTTATGTCTATGTATCTACCCAGATGAACTTTGCTGGGTTAGGTTTTGGATAAGACCATTTATTATATATTAAAATTTTGCTTCAATATGCAGCCTTGTGCTACTTGAAACCATGGTTTGGCACACGTTTTACCAGCAGCAATGCCTATAAAATTCACTTGGATCCAAGCAGAGGAAAAGATCTATAAAATATGAAAAAAAAGGAAGAAGAAGCACCAAATGAAGACATTTGGTGCTATCTCATTCAAGTAGTCAGAACTAATAAGCTGACCAACCGTCGTCCTTTAGGACAGTCCTCCTTTTGTAAATTCTGTCCTCTCTCAAAAAGTGTCCTTCTACATGTCCTCTTTATTGATATTTGAAGACTAATCTGTAAATCTCCATATTTGATTGATGTCGATCTGATCTGTTGTGTGTGATGTGACGTATTTGTATTTGATGATTCATCAAGGCTCAGTACAGTGTGGTGAGATGCGATTATGAGACGCATGCGCGCCACACAGGAGAATCGTTTTGAGAGAGTGTGCCATGCACCATGCAAGTGGCTTTGTTTTTTTTTTTTTCTTCAATTTATTTGTGTCCCCCTTTTCATTGTAAAAAAGAACTAATGACTGGACTCATTATGGTCATACATATCAAGTTTTGCAAAGCAGCAAACAAAACCCTCTACTGTTTAAGCAATGGTAAATATATATGTATCTGGGTTTGTACAGCATGAGAAAAATCCAAGAGCCAAATATAAAATCCTGCATAGGAATGAGGACGATAAAAACTGTATTTTCCAGCCAGTCATTTGGTGTGGATACAAGAATGGACGAGACAGAGAAATAAAAGAATTTTAAACTAGAGTAGCATGAACTGAAGTTTGGTTGGTGTAGCTTTCTGTGCTGTGATAAAGTTAAGGTTAATGTAGATTTTTAAAATCACTGTCTGATTGAGAATATGGAATAAACATTGTATAAATCCAATGTATGCCTGAAAATGCCTTCATGAGTCTTAGCACAAGGACCACTTTATAGGAAAGAAACAGCAAGGAAAGAAAAATAGTCAGCCTTTGAGAGTTGTTAGAACAAGAACATGGAAAATTTAAGATGAAATCAAGAGAATAATTGGCATCGGATGAATTTAGTAATAGTTTTTATATGCATAAAAAGGTTAATGGTTTTTATATGCATAAAAAGGTTATTTTCAAACTCGATAAGATATTTGGAACTGAGTAACAAAAGACAAAATTGAAGATAAATTATGTATGAATGCTAAACATATAATTGCCAAAATGTATATATTTTTTCTGAAATTTGAAATAAAGACAAGCAAGTAAAGAGCTAAATGCTATGATAAAACGAGCTAAACATTTTTAACATAATGTATTGATTGAAGAATGAGAAACATAGAAAAATGTGGGATAGTCAGCATCACCACCATATGGAGTCATAACTGACTGACAAATCTTACTCAACATGTAGTCCTCAATGGAACCACATCTACATGGGGTGAAGTATGCAGTGGAATAATTGAAGTTTCTCTCTTCAACCCAGTTCTCTTCAACATTTATATTAATGATTTAGATGAGGAGATAGAAGGGGAACTCATCAAATTTGTAGATAACACCAACTTGGGAGGAATAGCAACACTTTAGAAGTTAGGCTCAAGATCCAGAAGTCTCTAGGCCCATGATGGCGAACCTATGGCATGCATGCCAGAAATGTTCATCAAGAACTGCTCTGTTTTGCTAATCACAGAAACCTGGCTTCGTTAACTCATTCCAGATGCAGCTGTTGCGCTGGAAGACTACATAGCTCACTGGCAGGACAGGAGTAGAGATTCTGGCAAGATCAAAGGGGGAGGTTTAAGCCTTTATGTGAACAAAAGCTGGTATATCAATACAAAGATTGTAGACAGCCACTGCTCCATGGATCTGGAGTATATAACTCTTAAATGTAGACCCATATATCTTCTGTGGGAATTCAGTGTGGTTTTTGATTACTGCAGTCTATGTCCACCTGATGCCAATACTACCATAGCTTTGGGATTCTTGTATAACATTGTTAGTAATCAGCAGAATAAGTATCCTGATGCTGTGCATATCATAGCGAGGGACTTTATTTTATTTATTTATTTTATTTATTCAAATTTGTATACCGCCCCCTCTCCCTAAGGACTCGGGGTGGTGCACAGCCAGATAAAAACATATAAATACAAATATAATAATTTAAAATAAATTAAAAGGATTAAATAGATTGGCTTTAAGAGTTAAAAGTGGGGAATTTAAAAAGTTAAAAATCATTTAAAAACCGAATTTAAAACCATTTCACATAACTCTAGGCCAGACTGGCTAGATGGAATAGGTGGGTTTTTAGTGTGTGCCAGAACATCAATAGGTCGGGGACAGTCCTCATTTCGTTCCAGAGGGAGGGGGCAATTTTTTGGGGGGCAATTTGTTCCAGAGGCAATTTTTGGGGGGCAATTCATTCCAGAGGGAGGGGGCCCCCAAAGAGAAGGCCTGAACCCTCGGGGTTGCCAGCCATCCAGACGGCTGCACCCCAAGGAGGCCTGCTCTATGAGAGCGCACTGGTCGGTGAGAGACTGACAGTGGCAGCAGGCGGTCCCGTAAATACCCAGGTCCCAAGCCATGGAGCACTTTAAAGGTGATCACCAACACCTTGAATCCCACCTGGAAGCCCACTGGGAGCCAATGCAGCTCGCACAAAAGTGGTGTAACATGGGAGCTCCGAGGAGCCCCCAAAACCACCTGTGCGGCCACATTTTGCACTAGCTGAAGCCTCCGGGTGCTCTTCAAGGGGAGCCCCAAGTAGAGAACATTGGCATAATCCAGCTGGGAGATGACGAGGGTGGATGTGACCATGCAAAGTGCATCCTGATCCAGAAAGGGCTGCAACTGGTAGATCCTACAGACCTGACAAAAAGTCTCCCTGGCAATGGCTGCTATATGATCTTCTAATGACAGCCGTACATCCAGGAGGACACCCAAATTGTGTGCCCTCTCTGTGGGGGCCAGAATTCCCCCCCCCCCCCATGGCCAGCGAAGGAGTAAGCTGGCTGTATCGGGGCGCCGGAAAGCACAGCCACTCAGTCTTGGCCGGGTTGAGCTGAAGCCTGTTTCACCCCATCCAACCTCGCACAGCCTCCAAGCACTGGGTCATCACTTCCACGGCTTTGTTAGGGTGGCCCAGGGTAGAAAAGTACAACTTAGTATCATCAGTGTACTGATGGAATTCTACCCCAAAGCCACGGATTATCTCACCCAGCGGCTTCACATAAATGTTGAACAGGAGGGGAGAGAGCCCTGACCCCTGAGGTACCCCACAAATCAGGAGCCTCGAGGTCGATCTCTGCCCCCCTTCCAACACAAATTGCGAGTGGTCAGAGAGGAAGGAGGAGAACCACCGTAACACGGTACCTCCCACTCCCAACCTCTCCAGCCGCCTCAATAAGATACTGTGGTCGACAGTATCAAAAGCCGCTGAGAGATCTAATAGGACCAGGACAGAGAAAAACCCCCTGTCACGAGCCCTCCAGAGATCATCAACTAACGTGACCAATGCCTTTTCTGTGCTGTGCTTGGGCCTGAAGCCTGATTGGCGTGGATCCAAATAGGATGATTCCTTCAGGTGCCGGGTGAGCTGTCGTGCCACCACACTCTCAACAGCCTTCACCATAAAGCGAAGGTTGAAGACTGAACGATAATTAGACAATAAGGTCGGATCCAGGGATGGTTTCTTGAGGAGGGGTCTCACCACCGCCTCTTTCAAGGCAGGAGGTAAGAACCCCTCACTCAAGGAAGCGTTTATAATATCCTGTAACCAACCATGTGACACCTCCTTGACAGCCAAAACCAGCCAGGAGGGACATGGATCCAATAAACATGTGGTGGCATTAAGCCCACCCAGCATCTTGTCCACATCCTCGAGGGTCACAGGATCAAACTCCCCCCAGATAACCTCATAGAATTCCATCCCCATCCCCCCGTCCGGAGTTGCCCAGTCAGAGTCCAACCCATCCTGGATCTGAGTGTTTTTGTCCTGGAGAAAATTCAAAAAATCCTCAGCCCGCCCATGTAGAGGTTCATCCCGCGCTCCCACCTCTAGGAGGGAGTGGGTCACCCAAGCTGATTTAAAAGAAGTGCTCCCTAAATTCTATCAACATGTTAAGCGTGCTACTAGAGGAGCAAACATATTGGACAAAGTATATACCAACATCAAACATGGCTATAAGGTTATACAGTTATCACATTTGGGACAATCAGACCATATGTCACTGCTTTTAGCACCAGCGTACATCCCTCTTAGGATGCCTATAATAAAGTCAGTGAAATCTTGGTCAGAAGATGCTTCTCAATAACTTCAGGATGGTTTTGAGAACACAAATTGGGAGATCTTTTACCACCCTGACCTAGAAAAGCATAATGCAACTGTTCTGTGCTATATCAAACACTGCATAGATACTATTACTGTGGATAAATGTATTAGGATCTATCACAATCAGAAACCCTGGATAATAATAATAATAATAATAATAATAATAATAATAATAATAATAATAATAATAATAATAATAATAATAATAATAATAATAATAATAATAATAATTTATTTATATACCGCTCCTCTCCCGAAGGTCTCAGAGCGGTGCACAGCCATACAATTAAAACATTAAATATATAAAAGTTAAAACTAAATTAAATTAAAAACTCTGGCTGAAAACAATTAAAATCCCTCCCTTAAACCCTAAAATTTGATATAAAAATTAAAATACCCAAATCTAAAATCAGCCCAAGCCGGCCTGGTCAAAGAGCCAGGTTTTCAAGGCACGCCTGAAGGTCCCCAGGTCCGCAGCTGTACGTAACTTCGGAGGCAACCCATTCCAGAGGGCAGATGCCCCCACAGAGAAGGCTCTATTCCTCGGGTCACCAGCCGGCACATAGATGCTGATGGGACCCGCAAGAGACCCTCCCTGTGGGAGCGCACCGGACGGTGAGAGGAAAATGGCAGAATGCGGTCTTGTAAATATCCTGGTCCGATGCCATGGAGCGCTTTAAAAGTTAACACTAAAATCTTAAAGCGCACCCGAGAGGCCACTGGCAACCAATGCAGCTTGCGCAGGAGGGGCGTCACATGAGAGAACCTTGACGCCCCCATAACACCCGCGCGGCCGCATTCTGTACCAGTTGAAGCCTCCGGATGCTCCCATTCGGGAGCCTCATGTAGAGGGCGTTACAGTAGTCCAGTCGGGAGGTGACCAGGGCATGAGTGACTGTGCGTAAGGCATCCCGATTCAGAAAGGGCCGCATCTGGTGGATCAGGCAAACCTGATAAAACGCCCCCCTGGAGAAGGCCGTAATGTGATCTTCCAAGGACAGCCGTATATCCAGGAGGACACCCAGATTGCGAGCCCTCTCTGAAGGGGGCAAAATCTCACCCCCAATAGCCAGTGAAGGAACTACCTGGCTATATCGGGACGTCAGAAACCACAGCTACTCAGTCTTGGAAGGGTTGAGTCGGAACCTGTTCCCGCCCATCCAGTTCCGCACGGCCTCCAGACAATGGGACATGACCTCCATGGCATCATTGGGATGGCTTGGGGTGAGATGTACAGCTGAGTATCATCAGCGTACAGATGACACTTCATCCCAAAGCCACCGATGATCTCCCCCAGTGGCTTCACATAAATGTTGAACAAGAGAAGAGAGAGGACAGACCCCTGAGGCACCCCACAATCGAGGGGCCTAGAGGTGGACCTCTCCCCCAGCGCCAACACAAATTGGTCACATATTGATGACCAAAGAAGTCCAGCTCTTCTTGCGTAACAGGACCAAGGCCATTAGGTCCGGTGATGGGATACAGTGTTGCCAGACCTAATTTGAAGAAAGGTATTCGGAAGGCCAAGATTGATTATAAGATATATTATAATATTTAATATATAAAATATAATAAATTATATTATAATTATAATTATACTAGGAAACCTAAACAGTCCTAGATATTTTAAAAAAGGAAAGACAATCTCATTGGTAATTTATCTCTTTCTGGGATGGACTCTGGGTTTTGGAAATGGTTCTGTTTTAGTGGAAGTTCATATTTTGAATCTGAACAGTCATTCTGATAGAATTTAGCAACAATAACAATTTTCTACTGAGGTGGTTCTAGAAGCAAGAAGGGAAACACATAAACTAAAGTAATGCTCAATCCAAGAAACAGCTGCAACTTTCAGTTTGAGACACAATTCTCTTTGACTAGTTCCCCATTTGTTCTTGCTTATGTAAGCAAGAAGGGATATCACTCTCTTTTAATTATATAAGTAGCAGACCACATATCCACATATCAAATTGAAAGTCAATTTGACCATGTAGTTTACTTTCTTCTGCTTTTAAGGAAAACTAGATCCCACTTTTAGCTTTGTTGTTGTTGTTGTTGGATAGCCAATAATATTTTCCGTCCTCTTTCATCCTGCTTATGTTTTGGTTCATCATACTACTGCACTTTTTTCATTTTATATCAATGAAATCTGGCTTTTCCTCAAACAATATTCATCTCACTTCACTTCTCTTTGTCTCATCCCAAAATGCACTCAGCTCACTAGATTCTTTTAGTGGGCGTAGTTAAACCATGGTTTAATATTGTTCTGTTGCATGTCTCAGTTGTGCTTAATAGATTAAGCTACAAGTGATAATTTACAGATTAGCTGTATACAGTGTAGTTAAAATAAAATTAACCACAAAAAAGTTACATGGAAACTCAGGCATTAAGAATTTATATTGAAATCCTATCCATATTTATTTATAGAACTATGAAGGAAAGTCAGGCCATTGAATTTTTGAATCAAAAATAATGAGAACATAATACTAGCATTTTATCGTTGGTACTCTACTGCCCTGTGCTGTACAACACAATTTGAATTTGCAGGCATTATTCTACAGCAGGGATGTCAAACTCATGTCGTCACGGCACTGTCACATGACATATTGGAATGCTTTTCCCTTTGCGTGGGCATGAGCAGGGCATGGGCATGAGCAGGAGTTTGTTCTGTTCTATATTGCGTTAATTCAGTCCACATTTAATTAAGGCATACTGGGAGTGAATAAATAAACTGCATTATATATTTATATATTTTATATTGTTTCATATGAAATCAGGATTAAAATATGAGTTAATAAGTGCATTTCTAAATAGATTCATAAAAAGTCTATTTTATTAATATATTTGTATCTGATTAAAATATCATTCATGTTTTAAATAAGTCCATTGCCAGTTTTTGTCATTTTCCAGCTGCTCTGCTTAGTTTTAAGATCAGTGGGTATGTTGATTTGAATTATGTGCTATTTCTCAACTCTGTTCAGAAAAGAAAAGTGATATCATGTTGACTTGACCTAATTTTATTTCATAAGTGGAACTCAGCAGACCACAAAAATCCAAAACAGCTGCACACTGATTTTATTTTTTAAAATACATTCAGTTAATATAGTAGAACATTTAAGGGTCTCTCTATTAATCATATCATGAATCATAGCTTAATTTCACATGGCAATTGAGATAGACAGGCTTCAAAAATAAAGATGCAAAGAAAAAGAATATGTTTGAGGAAATTATTTCAGTGAAGACTTTTATATGGCTAGTGAAAGACATGAAAAAGTTAAGCTTATATAGTATCACAGAAACATTTGCTCATTAACTACAATTACAGTAGTGGTGGGATTCAAATATTTTTGCCATCGGTTCGGTGGGCGTGGCTTAGCGCGCGTTGTGCAAGCATGCACACACTTTGCGTGCATGCATGTGGCAAACGTGCATTTTGTGCAGGCACGGAGGCATTTGTGCAGGCACAGAGATATTCTAACTTTCCTCCTGCAAGCCTGCACTATTCCGGTAGCTTCAGCAGCTGCCATACAGTACTATTGTGTGCTGCGCAAAGCAGCTGCAATTCAAATTCAGTGGATAAAGGTGAGTATGGAAGACGGGGTGGGTGGGTGGGCCCAACAGCAGACCAGCGGAAAGAACCGGTTCGGTCTTCACTGCTCATCACTGTTACCGGTTCACAAGAACCGGGCCAAACCAGTAGAATACCACCACTGAGTTACAGGTTTCCTATATACTCTTAGAATAAAATCTCATTCTAACTCTCTGTGCTGCTTTTGGAAATTGCCTACTGTATCTTGGCTCTAATTTCTTACATACTGCTTTGATTTTAGAATATTTATTGACTTGGAGTTAGCTTACCATTTTTTATCCAAACTTGACTTCTCCATTATAAAAATATGCATAATATGGGTCACATGGACTTTTTCACAGGCAATAGTAATGTGATCTGATTTAGGGAAATGTCAACATTTTTCCATGACACTGTATATGAAGCTGTCCTAAGACCACTCATAAAGTTGGTTCAGTATTCAGCACGTGGATAATTATTATGATTAGGGTTTAAGTCCTCTGCATAAAGGCATCTGGCTGGGTAACCTTGGTCCAGTCACTCTTTTTTAGCCTAACTCACCCCACAGGGTTATTGTTGTGGGAAAAATGGGAGGAAGGTATGTTGGATATGTTTACCATATTGAGTTATTTGTAAAAAGAATAAAGGTGGCATATAAATAAATAAACAAAATTAGATATTTATCCCATTTCTAAATACCATGATATACCACACTATATCCAATACTATGGATGTTTTGCCTATTTTTAATGATTGTTGGATCTGATTTTTGGGGATTGTTTTCAATTTATTTATTTATTTTTATTTGATTTGATTTGTCAATTGCTTACAAGATAATAGGTATAAGTATAAACATAGTTATGAATACATGGGTACATATAAGAAAAATAAAAGAAACAATGGGACAGGGATGGTAGGCATGTTGGTGCACTTATGCATGCCTCCTACAGACCTCTTAGGAAAGGGGTGAGGTCAATAGTAGACAGTCTAAGGTTAAAGTTTTTGGGGTTTGGGGAAGAAACCACAGACTCAGGTAGAGTATTCCAGACACTGACCACTCTGTTGCTGAAGTTGTATTTCCTGCGATCAAGTTTGATGTGGTTAACCATGAGTTTATGTCTATTGTGTGCTCTTGTATTGTTATGGTTGAAGCTGAAGTATTCATTGACAGGTAGGACATTGCAATGTATGATTTTATATACCATACTTAGATCAGACCGAAGACGGCGTAATTCAAGGTTTTCTAGGTCTAGAATTTCAAATCTGGTGGCATAAGGTATTCTGCAATGAGTAGAAGATGTTAAGTATTTAGCAGAGTATCCTTGTTATCAAGGAATAATACAGCAGATGGAAGTAGTGTTCAGATTGTAGCAGTGAGTATAGAACCACACAAGCACTGCAGTTGAAGTGCAAAGTCTTTATATGCAGTGATAAAAGCACAGTCAAGTTTCAGTCCAATATCATACACAGTTCATCCATCAGTAGATTAGCTTACTAACCATTCTTGTAAGTAGACATAACAGCAATATATCATCTTCAATACATCCATGCATCAATGGAGAAATATAGTTACAGTGTTGAAGATACTTGCCGAGTAGCATAGTAGCAAAACCAGTAGCAACATTCCTGTAGCACAAACACAGACACTAACACAGACTAACCATGTGCTCTCTGGCTTCTTACTATATAACATTCCTACTTCCTGTAGCCAATCGGCATCTACAAGGTAGTGCTGAGTCATTCTGACTTGCAGCCATATATGATAAACCAATATAGTGAAGTTTCTTAAAGAAACTTAACAGAAGAGTGGAGAACTCTTCTTGTGAAATATTTCTGGACTTTCTCAACTGTGTTAATATCAGATACGTTCCAGACTGATGAGCTGTATTCAAGTACTGGTCTAGCAAATGTTTTGTATGCTCTAGTTAGTAATGTGATATTACCAGAGAAAAAGCTATGTAGGATTAGGTTAACAACTCTTAATGCCTTTTTGGCTATGTAGTTACAGTGGGCTCTAGCATTTAGATCATTTGAGATTAGTACTCCAAGGTCCTTGACAGAGTTTGGATCATCAGCAAGGTCTTGACTATTCAGCTTGTATTTTATTTTCTGATTTTATTTGCTAATATGTAAGACAGAGCATTTATTTGTTGATATTTGAAGTTGCCATTTGTTTGACCATTCTCATACATAGTCGAGGTCTTTTTGAAGGGTAGCAGAATTATCTGTGGTGTTGAATAGGAATAATCATCATCAGTGAATAGGAATAATCATCATCAGTGAATAGGAATAATCATCATCAGTGAATAGGAATAATCATCATTAGTGAAAAAGACAGAGTTGCTCTTATTTAGCTTTATTATTTTTGCTTCCATGGAAGAGTATGATTTAATAGTGAATTATTTGTTCTTGCAGTCCAGGATATTCTCAAAAAGTTCTTCAAATAACATAATTAAGAATATCAGATTTTCTTTACTCCTTCTTTCTGTTGGAAAATAAGGTTTCACAGCCCTATGTAATTCTAACTACCAATTCAATATCCATTTATTTATGATTCTTACACTTCCAGGTATATAACAAATTTAAGCAAGTATGGTATGTAGCAGTGATGGCTGACCTTTTTTGGGTCCCATGCCGAAAATTGTGCCTGTGCATGCCAGCACTCAGACAATGCATGCCCAATGCCCCCTGTGCATGCGTGCATGATCCTCCCATTACACCCTGAGTGTCTCTATGCATGAGCATGCATTTCCTGCGCACCCTTATCCCCTGCGCATGCACACCAGATCCCCGACAATCAGCTGGTGGGTGGCGGCTGTGCATGTGCAGTGAGACTCCTCTGGGTGACCTCTCACATGCTGGCAGAAGTGGCTCTGTGTGCCACTTCCGGCATGCATGCCATAGGTTCGCTGTCACGGTATATAGAATGAAAAAGGACCTCAAAGAGATATATTTTCCTGTGGCTTTTTTTTTCTGTTCTTCTCTATGGATGATTTGTTTAGCTTTCTGGCTAAACTTTGTTTAAATACGCATTCCATTTTAAGAACCTAATCCTTGAGCTTTATATATGCAGGTCCCATCATTTCTCATTATTTCCATGATTTGGTTACAATACTTTGTTCTGGGGACTCATTTCCATGCTGATTCTAAGAATCATTTAGTTCTGTAATTGGTACTAATTACAGTAACCTTGTGTTCCTGTTACTGGTGCTTTTATAGCCACTGTGTTGGTTTTGGTTACCACCATTGCTTTTTTTTTTTTGCAATATCCATGATCTTCACCCATATCTCAATCAACCTATTTGTTCTTAAAAAGATCCTAACTTGGCTGTCAGTATTAATGAAATGTTAAATGCTTATTATACTTTTGCAGTTATAAGCAAATAATAATAAATAACCAGTAGCCCCGTATAACAACAATCCTTAGGACATTTATTTTCTTTTAAATCTGGAATATTTCCATACATAACATGCTGCCTATTTATCAGAACAATAAATGACCAAGTTAAGTATTTTAACAAGAATAATGACAAGATTGAAACATTATTCTTGTAAAGACAGCTCTTTTTGCCACAGGAGGAAAGCGTTTAGCAGGAAATAAACCAAAAATTGGAAATAAACCAAAAATTGACTAACATGGCTCAAGCTTTCAAAAGATTATTGTCAAAAGAGGTTTATAGACTTTTGGTTGGTTGGTTTGAACAAGAAACCATGCTATTTTTAGTTATCTTTAAGGAACAGCCTTTCCAGTGGTGGGATTCAAAATTTTTACTACTGGTTCTGTGGTCATGGCTTGGTGGGCGTGGCTTGGTGAGCATGGCCATGTGACTGGGTGGATGTGGTTTTTTTTTTTTCTTGCAGCCACCCTCTCACCCGTTTTTTGGGCTTCAGGTGAGCCTCCTGGGGGGCATTTTTGCTCCCAGAAGACTCCCCTGGGGCTCAGGATGGCAAAAAATGAAGGGGGGGGGGGCTCCTCAGGGAATCCTCCTGGCTGAAGCAGTAAGACAAGCTAATCCCAGCACAGCTGATCGTATGAAGAGCTGATTGTGGGGAGGAAAAAAAAAAGAAATACCTTAAGGAGTGAGCGTTAGGTGGGCAGGGTGAGCGACCATTGGATGGGCAGGGCAAGAGAGCCAGCAGCAACTGGGCAACCAGGTTAGTGATGTGGCCAGCCAGAACTTCGATGTGGCGGGCCAGATTTGGCGATGTGGCCAGTTCGGCAACCCATGCCAAATCCTTGCTTGGTTCGCGTGAACCGGTGTGAATTGGCTGAATACCACCACTGATCTTTTCCTATACATTAGTGCCAAAATTGCACATCTCTTTTATTTGTAAAAATATCCTAATCAGGATACACATGAAAGTGTAGGTTGAACAGTTGCTATATGTTTACTATAGATTATTTATATTATTAAGAATAGTAATTTGATTTACATGTAACATTTCTTTCCAAAATATGTCCTCCTTTCTTCTATCTTGCATGCTACATGAAAATCATCAAAGACTATTGCTTTGCATTTTGTGTAATGGGGCATTGATTATTCAAGGAACCAGTTTGTTTTTTATCTAATACCTAGCATAATTTTCTATAAAAATTAAAACAATAAAGCATGAAAGAGCAAGGTTTAGGAATGATTGAATGATGCAGAAATGGAACATATTCAGCTATTCTTACTTAGAATTGGGCCAGACAATGATATCATTTTCATTCAGCACTGATTCTGACATGAAAGCATATACAAAACTGAAAATCTGAATATAATTTAGGCTAGTGTTACTTAAAACAATGGTTGCATCAGAGAGTTTGCAAAAATAGTAAGAAACTTGACTACTTCTTAAACCTTAATTAAGGGATCATTAGTTTTCTTTGCAAAAAAGTGCTATTGTTTTGCTAAAAGCTGCCATTGAGTTTGATGAAAGAGCGAGCACTCAACTGTGTGTGTTTATTTGCATATATAAAAAAAGAAAGTGAAATAATATTGTATCTTTCATTGAACAGTTATTTCCCCAACCACCCTGGCTTCCCATCCTTTAATTCATGGGAAATTATCCCATCGACTCAGTGCATTAATGGCAACTTTTTTTTTCCAGTGCCAGACTTGTGGTCAGTCATGAAAACTTCAGAATGAAGGAGATAAGTTGATACTAACAGTCCATCGTCTATAATGTCTTTTTTTATTTTGATGTTGTTTTAATAAATCTTGGTTTTCCTTCAATTTGTTGAAAATTTCATATAGTTTTTATTTAAATTATATAGCACTCTGGGCCTTTTAATAATTAAGATACAAAATAAGAGTTCCTTCACAATAAAGGAAACTTGTCAGTTTCTGAGCAGGTTCAGGCAGGCTGTATCTTTAGGAATCATTATCCACTTAATGTCAGAATCATATACATAATATATTACTGTAATAAACACTCATCAGATTAAGCATTGCACATCTGAGGACTGAAAGGATTCATGGTTTACGTGTAAAATGTACACAGTACTACACAGCTTGATTTAGAAGCAAATCCCAAATAAGCTTTAATGGAATGTTGTTGACTTTCTATGTTCTGAGGTTTCCAGAGTTAAAAAGGAACCCTAGAATTACTGAAAAAATAAATCCAGGCAGTGTGCAAATGAAGGTGGAGACCTACAAGGAAAACACAACAGATTTAGAGCAATGATTTACTTCACTACTGATGTTTATTAGACTGTTTTTATTTAGACATGGTCATAGCAGCTGAAGTTGTATTTCAAACTGGTGTAGGATTATCTTTGTAGATAAACAGGATAGAGTAAAACTAATATAAGAATAATAAAATTATTAAACAGATTCATTCCCAATGCATTGTGGAAATTCATCATCCTTTTCCTGCGTACAGTGCTTTTATTGTGTGAAAATGGGCTGGTTGGATCTCAGTTGAAATACTTCTGCATCTGCAATTTGTTTACTGATGTAGGAACAATACTTTAGCATACTGACATATATATTGACATACACATAAACATACACACACACATGAGTGCACGCACACACGCGCACGCGCACACACACACACACACAGAGTTAAAAAGGTGGATGAATGAGTCAAGCAATATTCCCAAAGAATTGGATAGGATTCTATAAAGAGGTTTAATATTTACAATCTCCCGCTGTGCTGTCCCAGCTAGTCTATGGAATTGGATAGTTATTTAGGAATTGTGAGCTGTCCCCTTAATGGAATGCATCATGGTAAATATAGTTAAAGGTATCCTGGGAAATGTAGTTCATGTCACGTGGCCACATCTGTAATCCTGATTGGTCACTAAATTGACCCTCAATGGGTTGGGGGAGTTTTCTCCATTCTTGCCTGAACTCACGAACTCATAGCAGCTTCTTTCTATCGCTACGAGATGGGTTAGGAGATAACCATCTTTTACTTTTCTGCATCTGCACAGCTACGAATCCACTACTGTGCAGAAGACAGAAAAACTTTCATGCCTTGGCTTAAATTTTAATTCTTTAAGAAGATGATTGCCAGAAACTCAATGAATGCTTTTATGAATAATATACATAAACTTTATAACAATCTTAGACCAAGTATATGTTAATAAAACATAGTAAAAATTAAGTACATCTAAAAATACTGCAGTTGTTGTATACATTAGTCTGACTCAGTGAGTTCTTGAAGATAAAAAGGCATATTTGGCAACTTTATATTACCTCTGAGTTGTAATTACAAAAGGATCAGAGGTCAATAGGCATCTCAAAATCACATGTTCAATTGAATCAACCTCCCCAGTTTCTCAAGAGCATCATCTCTAAATGGCTGGGATTTTCTTAAATTTTCCTTAAGACCTGCTAAGGAGAGGACCTTGAGGTGGAATAATATTTAAGATGAATGTTACTTTGAGTAATCCATTGGAAGGCTATTTTGACTTTTCTAAGAAATTGGTACACTCTTTAAATCCTGTCTAGATTCACTTTGAATCTTTAATTCTTTGTTTAATTGTTGGCTTGTTTCTCTCGAGACAATTCATGTTTGCAATTTGGCTTCAAGAATAAACCATCACTTGAATATGAATTCATGGCATGATTTGGGCCATGATTTGGAGAATCCTCAAGGTGATGTTCAAGTAGATCTAAATCCTTAACATAGACTAACGAATGAGGAATTAAAATAGATCATAAATAAAAATAGATTATTTGCCCTTAGTGTGTTCCCTGGGCTTCAATGAACGTCTCACCTTTTCTGTAGTTATTTAGAAGCATCTGGGGAATTCTGTATCAACCATTTTTGGAGAAAATGATTGGTTACAGGAAGCAGGAGTGGTATATAAGAAGCCAGAGAGCACATGGCTAGTGTCTGTGTTTGGTCTACAGGAATGCTGCTATTGGTTTGCTAGGCTTCTATTCGGTTACTCGGCAAGTATCTTCAACACTGTAATTATATTTCTCCATTGATGCATGGAGATGCATATGTATATGAACATGATATATTGCTGTTATGTCTACTGAACAAGAATGGTTAGTAAGCTAATCTATTGATGGATGAACTGTGTATGATATTGGACTGAAACTTGGACTGTGCTTCCACTGTATATAAAGACTTTGCACTTCAACTGCTGTGCTTGTGTGGTTCTATACTCACTGCTACAATCTGAACACTACTTCCGTCTGTTGTATTACTCCTTGATACCAAGGATACTCTGCTAAATACTTAACATTGGTTATGGGCCCAGGATATCCCAGATATCCCAGATATCCCATAACCCAGACCTGTAGACATTGTGCTTTCAGGATATTCTTGTCTTGGATGGCAAACCTCAGACAAAGAACATTCCGTGCAAAGTGCAACGTTTGCATGTTTACTTGGGGGAAACATTTGCATGTTTACCTGGAGGAAACAAGACCTTAACACCTAGATAGGATGGAACAAAGGCAGGAACTGAAGCTTATGTTAATCTTAATTAAAAGTTAATCCTAACTGGAAATGAATGTATAAACTGCTTAAGCAGACAGTAACAAAGGTTGTCTAAATAGATGTATAGTGTATAAATTAACCACTGGTATGCTACCATGGATATGGAGAGATAGAACGAACTCTGGCAAGAGAGCAGACAGCTCTTCTTATTCTCAACCTGACAATAAAGAAAGCAGCTTGTCTCATCTCCATGTGGTCCTGAGTCTTGATTCCTACAAGTGGCGCCTTGAACAGGGACTCCTTACTTCGTCCGGCAAGGATTTGGTGCACCTTCAACCTTTCAAAAGTTTCTGTAAGTATGGGGTCTTCGCTTTCTGAGGAGCAGAGAAAGCATGTGGAGGAATTAGGATACCTTTTAAAGAAAAATCATATAGATTTTTCTCAGCGCAGTCTCACAAGGCTGGTCCAGGAGATTGCAGCTCAATGTTTATGGTATCCAGAAAAAGGGTCTCTTAGGTTAGTAGATTGGGAAAAAATTGGAATTACTTTACATACAGAGCCAAAGGCTAGCGTGGAGATTTTACATGCTTGGCATTTATGTCGGCATGCAGTTGAGATATTTGGCACTAATGAGGTTTCTCTTTTAGCACCCCCGCCCTTCACAAAATACAGCTCCTATAGTTTGTCTTCCTTCTTCATCAGAATATCTGACTATCTCTCCCTCTACTCCTTTAGACACAGGACAAAAACCTCCTGATCCAGTTATTCAAACATCTTTTCAAAAAATGGTGGAGACATGTAAAAAGGATGTCTCCATGCCAGGGGCAGAGTTAGCTGAATTATTGTCTGTCTGTCCTGTGCAGTATCATCCAGGTCAAGGCCAACAGCTGGGTCAACAGATAGCAGAATGGGAAGGTTTATCTTATCAGATACTAAGGGAATTGAAAAAAGCTGTTACAGACTATGGTATTAGTAGTAATTTTACTAGAGGACTTATGGAGGGTATTAAAAATGGATATACCATGGTTCCTGAAGATTGGAAACAAATTTTTCGCATGATTTTAACTTCAATGCAATATGTAGTCTGGGAAAGTGAGTATATGAGACATGCTCAAGCAGCTGCAATGGGGGGAGGAGGAGCTTACACTGTAGAACAATTGTTTGGCTCTGGACAATTTACAGCTATCCCTGCACAAATTATCCTCCCTCCTGCAACTTTATCTGTTGTGTCAGAATGTGCGTATCGAGCATTTCTGAAAGTTCCTCAGACTGGGGAACCTAGAGCAAATTTTTCTAACATCAGACAGGGAGTTAATGAGCCTTATGCTGATTTTGTGGAATGGTTATCAAAGGCCATTCGGCAACAATTTGATCATCAAGAAGCTGCTGGGGAACTTCTATGTCAATTAGCTATTGAAAATGCTAATTCTGATTGTAAAAGAGCTTTACAACCATTAAAGGCAACAGATCATTATACTCTGGCAGATATGCTACGTGTCTGTCAGGATATTGGGTCACAAACCTATAAAATGCATTTATTAGCTGCAGCAATTCAAAAGGGTCAAAAGCCCTCAGGAAATTGTTTTAAATGTGGTAAACCAGGGCATTTTCAAAAAGAATGCCGTTCTGTTCCTAATATTGCTAAAAACCGACCATCTAAAAAATGCCCAATTTGTAAAAAGGGTTTTCATTGGGCTAATCAATGTAGATTCCATTCGGGAAACTTGCCCATGGGTGTGGCACCCACCCAGAATCCAAAGCGTGCCTACCCCATAAACCTGACTCCACCACAGTCACTCTCTCCCACACCACCCCTGCCACAGCCGGTAGTGCTGGGATCGATTCGATTACACAATTAGAAGTTGAATTTAAATTTCCAATGGAAGTTAAATTGGTTCCCTCTCAATACAAAGGTCCTCTTCCTTCAGGTCTTGTTAGTTTAATATTACCTCGTTCCTCTGCTCATAAGCTAGGACGCTTTGTGGTGCCTGGTGTTATTGATTCTGACTATACTGGCACCCTTATGATACAAATTTGGGTTAACCTCCCACAACGTATCCCTTCTTATTCTTCTATTGCTCAATTGCTTCTTCTTCCTTATGAAGTTCCTTCTCCTGGGTCTGGAATACGTGGAAATGCAGGCTTTGGCTCCACCTCTCCTTCGGTGGGTTTATTTGCAGCCATTGACATTACATCGACCTTTGCTAACGCTTTACCTTAATAAGCAACCTTTTCAAGGGCTATTGGATACAGGGGCCGATGTTACTGTCATCTCCTCTTTACAGTGGCCTGTTCAATGGCCTAAGAAAGCTGTTTCTTCCTTGTGGGGCATGGGTGGCTCTACTTCAGCTTGGCAAAGTGTTCAGGATATTGACATTTCCACTACTGCTGATAAGTTCTTTTCTTTAAAACCATATATTTTGGATATTCATACTAATATATGGGGTCGTGATGTTCTTGTCTTTTTAAATGCTCATTTAATTTTGGATGATGGCTCTCCCACTTAAGTGGCTCTGTTCTACTCCTGTATGGGTGGAACAATGGCCTCTTCCTGCTGATAAACTTTCAGCTTTACAGCATTTAGTTCATGAACAACTTTTAGCAGGACATATTGAATCTTCTACCAGTCCATGGAATACTCCTGTTTTTGTAATAAAAAAGAAAAATGGGAAATGGAGATTCTTACAGAATTCCCACTGGCTGTCTATATACACCAGTTTCTGATAAGCAGGTCCACATACATGAATGGCTTAATTTATCTGCTACTCCACCTCGTAATATTTACCCTTATCAGTCCGCTTTAGAAGACTTAATAATTAAAGCAAGAAAACGAGCTTTAGTTCTTACTGGATGTGATCTAAGTAGTATAGCCTTTACTCATACAAAAGCTGAACATGAACATCTAATGACTGTTTCTGACTCTTATCAAATAGCCTTTTCCCAATATGTGGGGAAACTTCTTTATTCTTTACCTAAAGACCCCCGGATAGTAATCACCTCTACTTTAAATCCTGCCTTATCTTCCATTTTTGCTCGAACTCCTTTGTCTTCTGCTATCACAGTTTTTACTGATGGGTCCCCAACTAGAGGAGTTGTTGTATGGCAGGAGCAGCAGCTCTGGCATTCCAAATACACCTCTGTACAAACTTCAGCTCAACGTGCTGAATTGGCAGCTGTAATTCTGGCATTACACTTATTTTCTGATCAACCTATTAACCTTATAGTTGATACTCAATATGTGTATCTGGCCATGCAGTCTTTACCATACTCATATTGTGCCTTAAAATTGGATGTAAATTTGTTGGCCCTGTTTTTATCTTTAAAAAATGTCTTGGAAACTCGTTCCTATCCTTTATATGTTCAACATATAAGAAGTCATACTCCTTTTACTAATGCCCTTACAGAAGGAAATCGGAAAGCAGATGAATCTTTAAAAGCAGTTACTTCTTTGTTTTCTGACCCTATTGCAAGTCATTCCTATTTTCATCAAACTGCAAAATCACTGGTTAAGCAATTTCATATTCCTCTGTCACAGGCACCTGATATTGTACGAACCTGTCCTGCCTGTCAACAAGTGGCCGTCCCATTTCCAGTTGGGGTTAATCCCTGTGGCACTCATGCTAATCAGATATGGCAAATGGATGTCACACAATTTGTAGCCTTCAAGCCCTATAGTAATTTACATGTTTCCATAGACACTTACTCTCATTATTTATGGGTAACTGTTTCTCGACATGAGCGTGCACAAGATGTTATTGCTCATTGTCTTTCTTCCTTTGCTATTTTGGGTCACCCTTTACAATTGAAAACTGATAATGGTCCAGCTTATATTAGTAAGGACTTTAATCAGTTCTGTCAACAATGGAACATAACATTGGTACATGGTATCCCTTATAATTCTCAAGGACAGGCTATTGTTGAACGGGCCCACCGTACCTTTAAAGCATTACTTCAAAAGCAGTTAAAAACTGAATCTGGGCCCTATCATCTCCGAAAAATACAGAATATAATTTCCATTATATTGTTCACTTGGAATTATTTAATTGTCTCAGATTCCTTTTCAGAACCACCTGTTATTTTGCATTTCCGCACAACAGAACCTTTAGACAAACCTTTGGTTAAATATCGTCAAGCACCATACCCAGAGTGGAAAGGTCCAGCTTGGTTAATTACTTGGGGCCGGGGTTATGCTGCTGTAGAAGCTCCACAGACTCGCCAAGCTATTTGGATCCCTGCTCGTTGCATACGACCTTATCATGGCATGGCGCCAGGGCCTACACAATCCAATTCCAAACTTCAACCTGCACCTGGAAACAGAAGTCCGTCTTCCGAAGCCCAAAGCTGAACGTCCTCCGCCAATTACTTGGGGCCAAGTGAAAGCTACCACCTATCAAGCACAACAACAATTGCAAAAGGCGGCATTGCCACAAACTCCTGAAAATTTGGTTGCTGCTGTATTTTCTATTATAACTGCCAATTCTGTAATGATTATTATGTGCTTTTTACTGTTAAGTGTCAGTAGAGTAGGGGCACAGGATGTTATTGATACTATGCCTCTTAATCCTAATATGTGGGTTCGTCATGCTCAGTATATGTTTATGACCCATGGTACTAATGTAACCTTGTATTATGAGCCTCCCATGACTTTTGGCCAAATAGCTTTTATTCCTAACCTTATTGCCTCTTCTTCTTTTGTTGTCTCACAGTTACAGAATCTTCAACAGTCTTGGTTATTTTCACAACCTCCTACTCAATTAAACAATATTCGTTGGCGTTATTTGAAACTTACTCACTTCACTAAAGGATTATGTTTTTGTTGTCATGCCCAACATACTTGGTTGGCTAATTGGGATGACTATCCCAGAGCACAATGAATTTTAAATAAAATTGGGAATTATAGTTATTGCTCTAATTATTATTGGCTATGGGGTACCTTTAATTCTTCATTGTATGGACCTAATGTAATTCCTGAAATGTACCCTGATGATTTTCCTATTTTTAATGTAACTAATCAATCTAATGTTGGATCAATATGTGCTGTTCATTTTTACTCTAAAAAAAAAAAAAAACTATTGAAGATGAGCTTGCTAACTTACAATCCTATTTTCAGAATAATATTCATGCTATTCCCTCTCCTTTTGAATGGTTAACTAATTGGCTGCCAGATTGGGTTTGGTTAAAACAACTGTTCTTTTATGGAATAATTCTTATAGTGATATTAATAATATCTTGTTGTTTTATTCAATGTATTCCTTCACTCTTGACTTTGTTCCGCCCTATTCCGGCTTCTCTCAATCCAATTCAATTACGCTATATTCAAAAATCCTTACTTCCTCACAATAAAGTAAAAAATGGGGATATGTAGACATTGTGCTTTCAGGATATTCTTGTCTTGGATGGCAAACCTCAGACAAAGAACATTCCGTGCAAAGTGCAACGTTTGCATGTTTACTTGGGGGAAACATTTGCATGTTTACCTGGAGGAAACAAGACCTTAACACCTAGATAGGACGGAACAAAGGCAGGAACTGAAGCTTATGTTAATCTTAATTAAAAGTTAATCCTAACTGGAAATGAATGTATAAACTGCTTAAGCAGACAGTAACAAAGGTTGTCTAAATAGATGTATAGTGTATAAATTAACCACTGATATGCTACCATGGATATGGAGAGATAGAACGAACTCTGGCAAGAGAGCAGACAGCTCTTCTTATTCTCAACCTGACAATAAAGAAAGCAGCTTGTCTCATCTCCATGTGGTCCTGAGTCTTGATTCCTACACAGACCTATGCAAGATATTCCAGGTCCAGTGTCAAAAGTTGTTATTGTGAACTGAGTGAGTCACTATACAGAAGGTTCATTGTGGTATATGGTTGAAGTGAAGATAGCACAAGAATATATGTCCAGCTTAGCTATGATTACCCGGTTGGATGGCACCAACTATGTTACCTGGTCCACCAAGTACAGTTTGCTCTTGAAGAGAGAAGGACTATGGTATGCTGTTGTCAATCCACTGGATGTAGAAGCTTTGGATACCTCGAACGATGCTGACCAAAAGAAGCTAGATGAATTTGCCAGAGACCACAAATTGTGGGGTGAAGCCACAAAATGTGCTAATCATATCCTAAACAATATAATCCACACAGCAACAAATGAATTTCCATATGTTCATGGTAGGCATGGTAGACAAACAAATCTTCGTTATCTCCATGTATTTGGAACCCCTGCATGGGTATATATCCCAGCTCAGCTGAGAAGCAAGGAGCAACCTAGGGCTAGAAAAATGTATTTTATAGGATATGAATCTAATCACAGGTCATTTAGATTTTGGGAACCAGGCACAACTAAGGTTTATCGTACTGCTAATGCAAAGTTCCTAGAGCACATAGGATGGGAGAAAATAGACCAGGATTATGTCATTGCAGAATCAAAGGTACCAATTAAGAGTAAAGATAGTAATGGATCTGTAGAGGAGACACTAAGTGATGATTCAGATATAGAGGAATCCTCTGTCTCTTTAAAAGAGGAAGAAGTAGAGGAAAGCTCAATAGGGGAGGAAAAAGAGGAGTTTAATCAGGTGACTAGTCCAATATTGCCCAAAAGTACTACAAGAGTGTCATGACCTCCTGATAGATACCAGGCTAATGTTGCTCAGCAAACAGGTCTTGAACCTTATAACTATGAAGACATTAAGTCTTACTCTGAGAAAGAGCAAAAAGCTTGGAATGAAGCTATGAAAAAGGAACTAAAGTCATTGAATGAATTAAAGGTATTTGATGAAGTTAAACTTCCTAAAGGTGAAAAGGCAATAGGGTGCAGATGGGTTTATAAACTAAAAAAAGATATGGAAAGAAATGTGATCTATAAGGCACGCCTAGTCGGTCAGGGTTTTACTCAAATAAAGTTAGACTACGATGAGGTTTTTGCTACAAGCCTAAAGGCTAGCACTTTAAGGGCAACGCTAGTATGAGCAGCAAAAAATAGATATGTAGTGAATCATAGATGTTGAAACAGCATACTTGCATGCTCCATTACAACATATTATATATATGAAGAAACCTCTGGGAGTGAATGATAAAAGGAAGGAGACTGTTTGGTTATTAAAGAAGAGTTTATATGGTCTTAAACAGTCAGGCCATGAGTGGAATAAATGTATAGTAAAAAAATTAAACAAAATATGTTTTGTGAGTGGTTTGGCAGACCCATGTTTGTTAAAAAGAAAGAAGAATGGGATGTTGGAATTGTTATTACTGTTTACTGAAGATATTGCCATAATCACTAAGACTATGCAGGAATCTAAGGATATAATAGAAAGTTTGCAAACTAAGTTCAGGGTAAGAAACCTAGGAGAAATTAAACACTATCTTGGACTTGATATATATAAGACACAAAAAGGGTTCAAAATATCTCAAGTGAATAAAATAATCACTTTACTAAAAAGATACAATATGGGCCAATGCAAAACTTCCAAAACACCTATGGGGGAGGAGTTTAACAAAGATAACACTGAGAGTCCTTTATTTGATAAGAATATCTATCAATCTTTGATAGGTAGTTTATCATATTTAGGGAATTGATCAAGGCTAGATATTACTTATAGTGTAAATCAGCTGGTAAGATACACTATAGAACCCAATGTTAAACATTGGATGGCTGCAAAGCAAATACTTAGATATTTGAAGAACACTTTGCATTATGCATTGTATTTATAATCTAATAAGGAGTTAAGTCTTACTGCATATTCTGATGCAAGTTTTGCAAACGTTGTTAAAACAAGGAAATCAACATCTGGTTTGATCATAATGCTGGGGAATGTAATGATTGAATGGAATTCAATTAGACAGCAACATATTACTCTTTCAACGATGGAGGCTGAATTTTCTTGTTTATCTTTGTTATGTACAAAGCTGATTTATTTTAAACAACTATGTTTGGATTTTGAGTTGGATGCAAGTAAACCATTTACTGTATATGAAGATAACCAGGCTGCTATAAAATTAGCAACAAGTATCGTTGTTAGAACAAGATCAAAGCATACTGATTTAAGGTATTTTAATGTACGGCAATGTGCGGAAAACAAACTGATTGTGCTAGAATATTGTGAAAGTGAACAGAATATTGCTGATAACTTCACGAAGGCACAAGGTTTTCAGAAACACAACGATTGTTGTAAGAAATATGGTTTAACTCTGTAACTCTGTAACATTGTAAATATGCACTGTAACTTTGTGTATGTGTATATATGTGTATATAATGGTTGTTTATATATAGTAAACCAAAGGGGAGTATGTTAGGTTTCTTTAAGAAACTTCACTACATTAGTTTACCATATAGCAAGTCAGAATTACTCAGCACTATCTTGTAGCCAAGATGCTGATTGGCTACAGGAAGCAGGAGTGCTATATAGTAAGAAGCCAGAGAGCACATGGCTAGTGTCTGTGTTTGGTCTACAGGAATGCTGCTACTGGTTTGCTAGGCTTCTACTCGGTTACTCGGCAAGTATATTCAACACTGTAATTATATTTCTCTATTGATGCATGGATGTATTGAAGATGATGTATTGCTGTTATGTGTACTGAACAAGAATGATTAGTAAGCTAATCTATTGATGCATGAACTGTGTATGATACTGGACTGAAACTTGGATTGTGCTTATACCACTGTATATAAAGACTTTGCACTTCAACTGCTGTGCTTGTGTGGTTCTATACTCACTGCTACAATCTGAACACTACTTCCGTCTGCTGTATTAGTCCTCGATACCAAGGATACTCTGCTAAATACTTAACAATTTATCAAATATGTATCCTTCAATCATGTTGCTCAGACATGGGTAGATGTTGTGAGGAGGATTCTATCTTGGTGAAGTGTGACATTGTGTCTGCTTTTTATCTTTTGATTTATGAAGCTTTGTATTTTGAGGTAAGTTTTATTTGATAAGCAGTGCTCTTGGGGATTTTAATTTCATGCTTAACCCTTTCTAGAATTCAACTTTATGCTTGAATTAATTTGTAGAGCAAGGTTGGCAATTTGTTTGTCCTTACATGAGTTGGTCTTTTGGTCACTAACATACTGAATAATTGGGATCAGATTAATGTAAGGAACTTAACTTATATTTACCTTTCAGGTCAATATACTAGAAAGGATTGACTACAGATTTTTTGTTGTTGTTCATTATGGCGAACAACATTTTTATATTATTTACACGAACACAATACATTTCTGTTCATTATCATTTTTTTTCAGAGATTTCATGTGCAGTTCTGCAGTAAATATGTCAACATCCTAGTAATATGAATCTCTTCTAAAGTGGGCTCAAGAGGGAAAGGGCCACAGCATAACTACAGCATACAAAATATTTGCTAGACCTATACTTGAATACAGCTCATCAGTCTGGAACTATAATATCATCAGTCTGGAACTATAATATCATGTATCTGATATTAACACAATTGAAAAAGTCCAGAAATATTTCATAAGAAGAATTCTCCGCTCCTCTACTCATTGCAGAATACCTTATGCCACCAAACTTGAAGCTCTAGACCTAGAAAACCTAGAACTACGCTGCCTCCAGTCTGATCTAAATATAGTATATAAAATCATACATTGCAATGTTCTACCTGCAAATGAATACTTCAGCTTCAATCATAACAATACAAGAGCACACAATAGATACAAACTCAAGGTTAACCGCATCAAACTTGACTGCAGAAAATATGACTTCAGCAACAGAGTGGTCAATGTTTGGAATACTCTACCTGATTCTGTGGTTTCTTCCCCAAACCCCAAAAACTTTAACCTTAAACTGTCTACTATTGACCTCACCCCCTTCCTAAGTAGCCTGTAGGGGATGTGCATAAGTGTACCAATTGTGCCTTCCGTCCCTGTCCTATTGTTTCTTTTTATTTTTCTTATAAGTATCTATATCATGTATTCAAAACTACATTTATTTTTATACCTGTATCTTGTAAGCGATTGACTAATCAAATAAATACTAAAAAATACTAATACATAAATCTAGAACACAGAGTTTCCATCGTAGATTCAACTGTTATTTATTTCTCCCCCAATTTTTCATTTTCCAGTAACAAGATTATTTTGAGCCAAAATTGCACTTACCTGCATTTTTAAAAGTACCTGTTCTGACCCAGGCTTCATCAAACTTAATAAAACACTGTTTTTTTTTTTAAACCTATTTTAATGTGATGCTGGGAATTACTTGCATTACCAGCCAAAATTAATTACACACAGTTCCTCCAGATAAGAGCACGCCTTTCAGTGCTGTAGAATACTGCCAAAAAACAGAAATCCTATTTATTTATTTATTTATTTATTTATTTATTTATTTATTTATTTATTTATTTATTTATTTATTTATTTATTTATTACATTTCTATACCGCCCCCTCTCCCAAAAAAGGGACTCGGGGTAGTGCATAGCCAACTAAAAAAAACAATATGTACAATTAAAAACAAATTAAAACTATTTCATCAAAGGCCGAAATACAATTTAAAATATAAAACTAAACATATTTAAAATTTAAAAAATTTAAGAAACCTAGTTATTAAAAACCCCAAAAATCGTTACTGGGCCAGGCTGGCCTGTTGAAAAAACAGGGTCTTCACTGCGCGCCGGAAGGTCTGAATGTCGGTAATGGCCCATATCTCTGGGGGAAAATTGTTCCACAGGGAGGGAGCCCCCACAGAGAAGGTCCGCACCCTCGGGGCCGCCAACCGGCAACGACCAGGCGGCGGAATCCCGAGGAGGCCAACCCTGTGGGAGCGCACTGGGCGGCGGGAAGCTGTTGATGGCAGCAGGCAGTCCCGTAAGTACCCAGGTCCCAAGCCATGCAGCACTTTAAAAACGATCAATACCACCTTGAATCGGATCCGGAAGGCCACAGGAAGCAAATGCAGCACGCGCAGAAGCGGTGTTACATGGGAGCTCCGAGGGGCTCCCAAGATCACCCGCGCGACCGCATTCTGGATCAGCTGCAGCCTCCGGACACTCTTCAAGGGGAGCCCCATGTAGAGAGCATTGCAATAGTCCAAGCGGGAGATGACAAGGGCAGAAGTGACTGTGCGAAGTGACAATTAAGGCTAACATAAACCAATCCAAAAACCCAGAAAAAAACGACCAGATTACAGAGCTTCAAAAAGGACTCAGAAATTACTGAACTGCTTTGCTTCCTGCAAAGCTTTTCATCTTTGAGGTCTGACTTTTATCACTTATGGGAGGGGCAATCACCTCCCAGCCTTACTCCTGAGTCACCCCTTCTGCTTCAGCTGCTCTCGCCTTCTAGCAGCTCTGTGCACATGTGCACTGGGAACAGGCTCCCCTGGGTCCTCTGCTTCACGACTGCCAGACTTCGACAACTCCGAAGGTAGCACCCCACTCTCAGATGGTCCTAGCACCATCCCTGCATTGGATGCAGGACCACATCCAAGTTCTCTCCAGACTCCCTGAGTGGTTTTCTTTTGCCCTCACTGTCCAAAACCTCTGCCGTCTGCACCTGCTGCCAGCGAACCACAACAGTACCCAGCATGAAAATGTAGACTTATTTTCATGCTTGTTTCCTTTAATATGCATATTTTTATGTTTATTCAAAGCCTTAACTACAACATTTTCTGCAATTGCTTTTTCTTAATATGTTAAAATTGGCTGTGAACATTCCTAATATATACATTCTACAAAAGTGGCTTGTCATTGTATCCTTCTGAAAAGTTTTCAAATTCCTGGTCTAGTTTATGCCTTGCTATTTCTTTATGGATTCACATTCAAATACTAAAAAGAAGTTTGCCTTTTCCAGGGGTAGCCATGGTTACATAGTGCAGCTATCTGCTTAGTTTATGCATCATTAATTGCATATTGCAGAATAACTGTTCGTTTTATATATGTCAGAATTAACAAGATACAGCATGGGTTTGTCAATTCTTTGATAAAGTTAGCAATTAGTAAACCAAGGTAATTTTGTAGACGACAATTGGCCCAACATGTAGAACCCCTTACATATTCTGTCTGGTTCCCAATGTTCCCACCAATTTTGTGGACGCTGCATTGGTTGTCAATTTGTTTATTTTTGTTTTCTTTTGTTTTCTTTTGGTGTTTTTAAATTAATTTTTGTCTCTTGCTAACTGCCTGGATTTATCCCTGCCTTTTTTTTGGCAAGATTTTGGAAATATTTTGCCATTGCTTCCTGTCAGGTCTAACAAAGAATGACTGGCCCAAGGTCACCCTGTTGGCTTTGTGTCTAAGGAAGGACTATAACTCACAGTCTCCTGATTCTAGTCTGATTCCTTAACTGCCATAATCATAGTAGGCTTTAATATGTTGAATTTAACTTATAGGACACTGTATGGTTTGGTTGGAGTACTGTCTACTTCAACTAGTATTATCCTACTTAATAAGATCAATAGGTATTAATCTCGCATTTTGGGATGCCTAGGATGGGTGATACTGTGAAAGCGCTGGTTTTTCAAGAGTGCAGATGCCATTTAATAGTCTTCCACCAAGAGTTATAGCTGGTCCCCTCACAGTTGATGTTTCAGAAGCTACTGAAGACAGATAGGTATTCTGATTTTATCATGTCATCTAACTTCTATTTTTGTTTTCATTCTTTCAATCTACAATTTTTATGATGAGATTGCTTCTGCTTCTGCCATTAATGTTTTATTTAGTTTTTATAGTCTATAAAAGTCTTTGTGTTTATAACAGCGCAAGAAAAAAGAAAAGAAGGAAGGAAAGAAAGAAAGAAAGAAAGAAGCTGAATTTCAGCAAAGCCTTTAACAGAATGACTTATGATATTCCACTTCATTAAATCATAAAATATAGCAAGAGGAATTACTCTCTCCTGCCCTAATGAGTTAAAACTACAAAGAGGTAAATTCAAATTAAGTGACATAAACAATTTCTTGACTATATTGTATAAACCCATTAGTCAGTAGAACTGACTGGCATGTGAAATGATTACGCTTTCCTTTACTGGCAGTAAAGGAAGTTGGATTGTCAGATGATAGATTCTGCCTGGAAGATAAATTTATAAATATTTAGATTGATTTCTAAGGTCCCTTCCAAATCTATGGTTCTCTGAGATTGTAATTTGTCTGATAAATTTGGCAACTACATGATTCTTTCAATCAACCTAAGAGTTGCTTTAAGATTTTTATAAGAAAACATACAATATATAGGGTGTCAGTACGGTATACCCTTACCCATGGCCCTATTATTAACAAGTAATACTCCTAGTCTAATTTGTACTGATTTTGTGTCAAGAAATTTTTGAACATTTTATAGTAACAGAAAGAGAAATATTAATACCACCCGTGTTAGTATAAAAAGCCAATTGTGTTGAACAAATGTTACTTTATTTTAAAAAATGCCTGAAGACATATAAACCTTGAAAAGGGATGACATTTATTGCTAGCTTTATATCATATACTATACAAGAAGACAAATATTTCCAAGCAATGTTACTTTTATTTCCTTTACACGTTTTGATCTGTCCTTCCTTTATTTTACACTTTTACACCTTTTGATCTGTCCTTCCTTTTATTCAAGAGATTGAAAACAAAATATGAGGATGGAAAAAGTTCTCACATTTTTTTAATCTTAGAAAAGTAAGAGCTGAATTGACTCCAACACTTGTAGAGATTCTTTCAAATCTTTAGTACATCTGGATTAAATGGAAAAACATTGTTCAAGGAAAAAATATGAAGAAATATATGTAAAGCTACCTACTGAACTAGAATTAATTTGAACAGTGGATTTATTTTATTTCAATGATATGAAGTAGATTTCCACCATCATAAGATTGGCGGAGCTGCCCTCTACAGAAAATGTGGAAGTTCAATAGCGCAAACCTAATATTTGATTATATAATTTTAACCATTTTATTACTAGATTACTATCATCTTTTTATTGTGCCATAATCATTCCACTTGACTATAGTGCTTTATGCCTTTCTAACCAAATTAATAAAACCAACTCTTCTTTCCCTCCCAATACCAATGATAATATCCTATCATTCATTAGTTGGCATTAGTATGTCAAAGAAATTTTCAATGCTCATATTATTTTTGAAAAACAAGTTTACATGCAACATGTAACATATATTAATTTAAGCAGCAAGTTAACAGCCAGGCTGCCCCAATTCATAAAGAGTTTGGTGATTTGTTGGCTGAAAATGATAAGTAAGACTGTATGTGGTTCCATGGCAATGCTGAATGTGAGTTCTCAATATGGGCTCCCTAATGGTGATTTGATGGCAACAATCAATCAACCACTCAACCAATTTCTAGGATAGGGAAAAGTAATTTTTTGCCCTTGGCACAGCCAAAATATATTTTTCCATACATAACCTGCATTTTTTCAGCATAGCTTCTGTTTCAGGGAGAATGCAAGCCTTTCTAAAACAGATTTATCACACATCAGTCATCTCTATTTTCAAAAAAGGTAATCCCCGCTTGGTTGAAAACTACAGACCAATCTCATTGTGTTGCACCATGTGCGAAGTTATGGAATAAATTATTAATCAATGCATTAACCTTCCACCTAAAGTCAGACAACTTACTCTTCAATAAACAATTTGGTTTCAGAAAAAAATTGTCCTGCAATTTGCAACTTCTGCACTGCAAAACATATGGACTACACTTCTTGACCAGGGTAAATCAATAGATGTAATTTACATTGACTTCTGCAAAGCATTTGACTCAGTGGTACACAACAAACTACTATTAAAATTAAATTCTTATGGCATTTCCGGATCCCTTCACAAGTGGATTACTGCCTTCCTGTCAAATAGACAACGAATAGTAAAAATAGGAAACACTCTATCAAACCCTGCACCAGTTATCAGTGGCATCCCACAAGGGAGAGTTCTAGGACCCATACTCTTTATACTCTATATAAATGACTTCTGTGATCATCTTATTAGCAACTGCATCCTCTTCACTGATGGTGTAAAACTATTCAACACCACTGTCAATGTTACCATCCTTCAAAAAGACCTTGATTATGTGTTTGAACAGTTGGCAACTCCAAATCTCTACCAATAAATGCTCTGTCCTACACATTGGTAAAAAAAAAATCTATATACCAATACAAGCTAGGCGGACATGACCTTGTTGATGATCCTCACTTTTTCAAGGACCTTGGAGTTCTGATATTGAATGATCTAAATGCCAAAGCTCACTGCAACAGTATTGCCAAAAAGGCTTTAAAGGTTATAAATTTAATTTTATGAAGCTTCTCCTCTGATAATACTGATTTGCAAACTAGGGCATTCAAAACCTGTGCTAGACCAATATTTGAATTCAGCTCTGCTGTCTGGAATCCGCATTGTATATCAGATATAAATACAATTGAGCAAGTCCAGAAGTATTTTATCAGAAGAGTACCCCATTGCTCTGTTCGCAACAGAATACTCTACAGCACCAGACTTGAGATTCTAGGCATAGATAACCTTGAACTACGCCATCTAAGATTAGATTTAAGCATAGTACATAAAATCATATGTTACAACGTCTTACAAGGTAATGAATATTTCAGCTTTAACAACAACAACACAAGAGCAGATATAAACTAAATGTAAACCACTCCAAGCTTGATTGCAGGAAGTACAATTTCTGCAACAGAGTGGTCAATGTCTGGAACTCACTACCTGATTCTGTTGTCAACTGCTCAGACCTCCAGACATTGACCACTCTGTTGCAGAAATCGTATTTCCTGCAATCAAGCTTGGAGTGGTTTACATTTAGTTTATACCTGCTCTTATGTTGTTGTTGTTAAAACTGAAATATTCATTACCCTCAAACTAACTTCTATTGACCTCATCCCATTCCTAAGAAGTCTGTAAGGGGCGTGCATAAGCGCACAATCATGCCTACCATCCCTGTCCTATTGTCCTAAATTATTGGTTCCTATTTCTTGTATTTAAACTTTTGTTTGTTCTTGTGTCTGTTATATTGTAATCTCTTGACAAATAAATAAATAAATAAATAAATAAATAAATTTTAAAAAAAGTAAAACGTAACTTGTCAAGATGGGTCACCAACCAACAGTAGGAAGACAACAAAGTTTCAAACCACTTTCCACTTTAACAGTTTATTATGCCATCTACTCAGTGGTAGGATTCAGCCAGTTTGGGCCAGTTCGGCCAAAGGTGTTGTTAATTTTTAGTTAATTTTTAGTGTAGTTTGGTTAACTGGTTGTTTCCACCACTGGCTCACCCCGCCCTTCCCACTGAAGTTGCCATTCAGGGTGGAGAGGCTGCAGAGGCATGACTGGGAGCAGCCCTGATCATCTGGGAGGTAGCAGTGGACCAGCTGCACTGATCAGCTGAGTGGCTGATCAGTCACTTCAGTCAGACCTTCCAACTTCATGAGATCTTTTTTATCCCAAGAAGTTGGAAGGTCTGACTGAAAGTTTTAAAAACTTGTAGTCACATGGTCTTCTTTTGTTGTCCTGAATGCAGGAGAATGGAACTGGAAAGCAGGTTAGCGGGGCAATGGTGGTTATTCTGGAATGGGGTGAAAGTGAGGATTTTGCATTATGATTGCTTATAAGTAAGAACCAGTAAAAGAGGAATGGAAAAATCCCTATCTGTAGATCAGCGTTTTTCAGTCTTGGCAAGTTTAAGATGGGCAAATTTCATGCTGCCTTGAGAATTCTAGAAATTGAAGTCCATGAACCTTCTCAACTTGCCAAAGTTGAGAAGCATGGGTTTACACTAGAGCTTAGGATTTTCCATTCCTGTATAATTTAAAGTTTGGTACAATTAAATAAATCGGTTGTGGTTTTGTTAACAAATAATGATTAAAGCAGTATGAACCATTACTTTTTATGAGAAACTGACATTAAAAATTGATCTCAGTTTTGATGATTAAATATGGGATTATGGAAATAATGTAGACAAATGTTAATCTTAGAGTAAGAGTTTGATATTTTTTTTACTTATATCTGTACCAAAGAAAGTTGGAAGCCATTCTTTTTCAGTTTTCTTTCTTTTTTCTCTTTCTTACACTTTCACTTTTTTCTTTCCTGAGCCTTTTCTTTTTTCAAATCTGTTTTTTATTTGTTTATCCCTTAGCTTTGTATTTTTTTAATGTATGAAAGATCAAATACTCATTCCTCATTTACAGAAATCATATCAAAATTTAGAATGAAATCCACTGGGAGCCATCTCATATAAAGCAGGCTCTGAGTTCTTCAACAACCAAAAAGTGTTTATTAATAGAAGAGAATATTTATAGCTCAGGGTTGAACTGTGAAGTCCTTGGTGCTCTCTGAACTTGATGGGTTTTTTTGAAGATGTTTCATTACCAAACTATGTAATATCATCAGTTCTAGAAAGGAGTGGAGTTTGCTCTTATTTTCATATACTAGTGGCTTACCCTTTCAGTGTTGAGCAGTTGCTTCATAAACAGTGTTTTAATTGGCGCCAGGTCTTTACAGCCTCAGGCAGAGAAGGGCTATTTTGCACCACTCCCTCAAATGTTTTTTTAAAATACAGAGTTTCCCAGCATTCCTTTAGGAACTTCCAACATGCAAACTGTAGTTACTCATCCTAAAATGAATTCTCTTTACTTGGAACTTCAAAATTTGCCATTTGCTGGGAAGATGTGTAACTAAAAATCAGTCTACATTTAGTGCACATCTGACTTTGGAGATATTTCTTCATAACAAAACAAAAGTGTATTTTCTGTGCAGTTCATACTCCTTGCTCGCTGGATCTGGATGTCACAAAGTAAAGCTCACATTTTGTAATTAACCCCAGCACCCTGTTTGACTGGCAGAGTGCTGCAAGGGGCTGAGTGCTGTCATGCTCCTCCTGGCCACGCCTACCCAGCCATGCCCACCCAGCCGGTCATTAGGACAGAGAACTAGTTGTTAAATTATTTGAATCCCACCACTGCATTACTGTATTGGGTCAATATAAATCCAGCCTTCACTAGTTACATTCAGCTCAGTGATGGCTGGATGACACCATAAATTATCAGTGGAGAAATGCTTGGTATATCTGAATTTGATAGTAGCTGTTGTCCTTCCTCCAGGAAATCAAAATATTGTCTTAGAAGCAGCTAAGACTACAGAAAACTGTATTGCCAAAATAATGAGATTGTGGTGATCTTCCTAATCTGTATTGGCATCCTGACATCTAATGTAAGTAAGTAAGTAAGTAAGTAAGTAAGTAAGTAAGTAAGTAAGTAAGTAACTAAATAAGTAAGTAAATGTATTTGCCTTTTGTCGCATGTGTAGCCATTTGTTCTCCCTTCCATTTTTCTTGTTTAACAAAATAGTTTAGGATAGGAGAAGGAAACATGCTTTTGCTCATTGTTCTTTGAGATATCTGTCAATCTCCTTCTGTATGCACTGCTGCATTCTTCATTACTTTGGTATCCACAGAAACCAAGACTGTGTCAAAAAGACAACATAAGTGCGATAACATTATGAAGTAAACTGTGCTTGTACACTATTGTTTTATTTCTTGCCTCCTTTGTCTTCTATTTCTCCTGAGAAGATGCTTCTGCTGAGAAAGAGAGAGAGAAAGAGAGAGAGACAGAGACAGAGAGACAGAGAGAGAAAGGGGAAGGGAGGGAGAGGGGGGGGAGAGAGGGAGGAGAGACCTTATTTTTACTTTTTTTTTTGTACTGTTGAACATATCTTAATGTCATGCTCAACACAATAACCACTGCCTGGGGCTTGGAGTACTAAAATGGTTGCTAATACAATCTAAAATCTTTTGTGATATCATTTTGTCCAATGTGGTTGTCACTGAAACATAAATTATAAGAGACAGACTATTAATCTGTCCTAATTTAGCTATCCATCTTTCATAAAATCTAGCCTGAATTGCTTGGGAACACTTCCAAACTGCTTCAGGGGGAGAGGGAAAGTTTCCGAGGGATCTTTAGAAGTCAATAATGAAGTATATCTATTCTGCCTGGTACTACTGCTACAGTATTACCGCTAGTAGCCCTTGATAAACACATCTAGTCAACAAATCATAATTTAAGGTATGTTCCAAGCTTTTTATGCAATAAACAGCAATACTATATTTGACTTCAGAGAAAGCCAAGGATAAATTTTCTGACCTCAAAATTGTAAAGGATTCTGGGATAGGGATCAGGGTAACATTTATTTTTCCAAGGCAACAAATCAGCCAGAATAGCATTTTGGTGAGAATCAGATATCCATGTTTTTTAAATTAATGGTTTATGCATTAAGCAATCACTACTGATTTTTAGCAAGGACCACTGTTATATCACATAGCATGAACATCATTTAAATTGTTGTTTAAAAAGCCAGGATTACTGTTTCCTATTAACATTTTTAACAAAAAATTTGGTATCTTCTTGTAAAAGGGATGATTGATGTTATCATATTCCTGTTTATGAGATACACAGCTGATTACATATGGTTTAAACATCTTTGGTTAAAAAAGCATCATTGCTTTTAATGTGAGTTGCTGTAACCCTAATGGACAATATCGCTTTACTTTACCAGAATGATTTAACATGTTCATAGGATAATAAGATAAGAAAATGAAAAAGTAACACATTTAGAGAAGTATAAGGCATAAACTGAATTATATAGATTTTCCATCTATTATATACAATGAAGTGTACTTAAGTGTGTATTATATACAATGAAGTGTACAAAAAAGAAAACAGGAAAAAAGAATGAAGACAAATGAGAAGAAAATAGAAAAAAGAGAACAAAAAAGACAAGGCAGATTGAAATCCTGTTTCTCATAGTCCCAATTCTTTTTATCTGTCCTATATTTATTCTTTATTTAATCACTTTATCGAATTCTCTTTTGAATTTTCACTTCAAAGTTTTCCTTGGTATAAAGCTAACCCTATAAATTGCTTATTCCATAACCTTGGAGAAGAAAATATAGATACACTTCATATGTAACCTCAATCGATGGAAGGAAATGCTCATGAGAAGAAGTGACCATAAGCTCAGAAACCTACAGTCCTCAATTAATTTCTCATGTATTCCAGATTTTATTAACTGCAATATTGTTCTCTGTTAGTTTAATGTGGAATGTAACTTGTTGAATGCTTAAATAGTTTCCTTATTAACTCATCTCTGTCCCTTTTCTGCTTGAGAATTAAAGACATAACTCAATAACTCTTTCATAACTCTTTCTCTCCTAGAATACTTGGGAATGGAGTCAGCTCCAAGTTTCCTATTAGCTGCTCTTTGGTGTGAGCAGCTGGTATCTTTACAGCTTCCACTGTTTTATTTGAGCGACTCTCAGTACATTTTACAAATACTTCTTTAGTATTTTAGATTGCAATAAGTTCAAAAGTTTGAAGACTGAGACCACAGTTTGCACTAGAAGCAGGCAATGCCTAGATATTAAATCTGTTATATTCTCCCTTTTTAAGTTCATATCCTCTCTGTCTTACATAAGCAATACAGCTACTGAACAAATAACAGCTGTCTGGGGAGTGGGAGGAATACCAGAGAAGAAGAAAGTTCTATAAATTGTTGACTTTTAATTTCTGTTTGTAGATCCCATTCTGAGGAATTATAAAAATTGTACAATGTCTAGCTATACAATTCTCATATCTATCTGGAGAATAAGAAGGCTCAGAATTACTTAATGAAATTGTTTGTTGCACTGTATATTCATCCATTTTTTGCAGTTTCAAAAAACTTAGATGGAGTTTATGTTGTGAACTGTATATGCAATCTCTTCTTCCTTTTCCTCATTCCTGAGTCTTGTTTCATACTTTACTGAGTTGTAGCTAAAATAGGTATTACAGTTTATAAAAAATAAATTAAAAGTATATAAAAAGATAGCAAGTTGAAAGGCGGAAAAAAATTAAAGAGAGATTGTTGATTCAGAGCTGCTAAGCCATCTCTATCTTCAGGCCTCTATCCTTTCCTCATTAAAAAACATAAACATACATTACAAGGGATGTCTTATCAAAATTAATATTTTACAAAGACAAAAAGTGTATATAATTACATTGTCAATGTAGCCAATGAAATGTAACATCCCTTATTATAAAATGCAAAATATATTTCATCTGTAATAAAACAAAATGGGGTTTATTCCCAGGGAGATCCTACTGCAGTAAGTTTGGATTGTGCAACGATAGAGTTAATGAACTCTTGTAGATTAAAAAAATGTGGGCAGCCTAGCAAAAAGTGAATAGCATCTTTTTACCTGGAACAGCTCACTAACCCTGTCATTGCATCATCAACCAATATATTCAACTAATATGTTTGATATATTATATGCAAAATAGATCCCTATGGCAGATAGATGAGATATATCTGATCCTATGTAAATTTCAAAGTAGGAAAATTAAAGCTTGTAAGGACTATCAAAGGCTGATTTGAAACTTAAATGGCTTTTTTCTTTTCTTTATATCAAGTTATACTGGGTGGAGATAATATGAAAACAAGTCTCCATTTCTATGGAATGTCAGATACAGACATGGAGCAAAGCAGTACCCAAGGACATATTTAAGTCCTAGAGTACAGAAAACTCTGATTTACTGTTAGCTTTCTTTGAAGCTGTGTTAAACTTAAATATTTTCTTCTAGAATTCATTTACTGCCACTGCTAATGAAATATGATTTTATTTTATGTATTTTATAACAGGCTGCTTGTTTTTTATAAAACACATTGAAGATATGGTACTGTTCTTTTTCAGTTATATGTGACTGTTAAAATTCTGCAATTGGCTGTCTAAAGCAGAGTGTATATTCTGACATGTAAGAATATGTAATTCCCCAAATCTATGAATATTGCTCTTTAACTTGAGTCTTATGGGAGTTGTAGTTTAAAACACACTTGATTATCTACTGATATAGACAGAGGCTTCTAATTTACAAGTAAGGCTGTTATGTTTAATAGGCCTCTTGGATTTAATATGACAACTGGACAATTTCTGTTAAATAGGTATTGTCTTCGGAAAAAAAAACCACAAGGTTTTCTGTTAATTTTAATTTCATTCTACAGTGTCAATCATCATTACAAGATTGAATTACCAGCTACTTAAATTAGATAGTAAATATTAGCAAAATTAGGATGGAAGGATTGATATACTCTAGTAATGGTAACTACACTTCTGTTTTTTTGTTCCTGAAAACAATTCTGTTTTTTTAAAAATTAATTTAAGAATAATTCAATTTCTGATAAGGAGTCCAACAGAAATAAAAATAAATGAATAATAATAAAGTTTTATTTATGTTTCAAAGAGATAGAGAAATTACAATGTTCTCATTTAGAAATATGTATTTTCTATTCTATACAGTTTCTAAGTAGCCTGCTATGACAATCCATTTCCAAACCTTGAAGGATTTATTTTAGCTGAATAATATTCATTATAGCACATGCATTTTTCTGAACTAGCAAAGAGCTCCACTTACTGGTAGATCATATTACTAGTAATTTAAAAAAAACTGGTGAAGCAAAATGACATATATATATCTGAATGATGGTGGGACATGCAGAAATATATATATATATGCTCAGATTTTATAGTATATTTAATTGTTTTTAGGCAAAGAAAAATGTGAAAGATAGAGTTAAAACAAGCAAAAGCATCAGCCAGAACTAAAAAAAAACTAAATGGAATTCATAAAAATGGAAAATCCACTGAGTCTTGGCTATTGTACCAAACAAGATTCAAGATCTTGGCTAAATGACTTAATTTGCACATTGTTTTAAGTAGGCTCCTTAGAAAACCAAGGAGTATAGGAAATCCCGTGCACCTCCTGCCCCACCACATACGTTGGACAAACTAACAGAAGAATAAGTGCACACATTGAAGAACACAAGAACTCAATCAAAAAAGAAGAACCGACCTCTTCCCTGGTCCAACACCTCAAAGCCACAGGACATAAGATTGACTTTAAAAATACCAGAACTATCGCCAAAACCGAACACTTCAACAACAGAATAATCAGAGAAGCCATAGAGATAGAAAAACGCCCACATAGCATGAATAAACGAGATGACACCTCCCGCCTACCAGCCATTTGGAAACCCGCCCTCATTAACAAACGAGTACCTAACATAAAGGACACCAGACCCACACTCACGAGGGCCACACAAGAAACTACCACCACACTTCCACGCAGAAAGCAGACTCATACCCACACAGAAGATGAAACACGACCACGGACCAGAAGCCGTACCACAGCTGCATCACTACCTGCTTCAAACCCCCCCCAACCCATACATGAAGGGAATTAACGCCCACCATGATGATGTAGCATGACGACGAACGTGAAGCCAAACAACAGGATCATAGCTCACCAGCTCATATCCCCCAGCAACTGAGACTAACCTGAGTACAACCAAACCCCCACCAGAACAGAACACACTCCCAGCCAATCAGAACACAGCCAACCCCCCAACCAATGAGAACACACCCCCACCCAATCAGAACACAGCCAAGCCTCTACCCAATCAAGTGACACCCCCACTAGTAGTCAAAAGGAAGAAGCAGCTGCAAGCTCACATCACTCTGAGAAGCACAAGGCCGAAGACACAAGCCTGAAGATGATGAATGAGACTTCATCGAAACATCGTCTAGATATTTCCAATTCTACGCAGGAGAAAACCCGAAGAACCAAAGATCCACATACAAATACCCGCGAAAATCTCCGAAAACATATATATATATATATATATATATATATATATATATATATATATATATATATATATATATATATATATATATATATATATATATATATATATGATATGGTCTCTGGTGATGAGCCGAAAGACAGAAAAGAAAGCAGTATGCTTTCTCCCTTAATTGGGGCTTAACAGGATGTTGTAATACAAAGTATATATATATATATATATATGTGTAAGGTTTTTAAGCTGATAACTTTTAAATAATAAATAAGGGAGACTAGTATAGATCTATTTCGAGCTAGTTAGCTCTCTTCAGCTAGCCATACCCTTACTGGGATTCGAACCAGGGAAGTATTACATGTGAGGCAGTTGTAATTGCCTCTACACCACTGGCTCTCTCCTTATCAGCTCAGGCAGGGGAATAAGTATATACTTTGTATTACAACACCCTGTTAAGCCCCAATTAAGGGAGAAAGCATACTGCTTTCTTTTCTGTCTTTCGGCTCATCACCAGAGACCATACCGACAGAAAGCTATTTGTTTCGTTGCCTTTTGTTTACATGTGTGTAAGGTTTTTAAGCTGATAATTTTTAAATAATAAATAAGGGAGACTAGTATAGATCTATTTCGAGCTAGTTAGCTCTCTTCAGCTAGCCATACCCTTACTGGGATTCGAACCAGGGAAGTATTACATGTGAGGCAGTTGTAATTGCCTCTACACCACTGGCTCTCTCCTTATCAGCTCAGGCAGGGGAATAAGTATATACTTTGTATTACAACACCCTGTTAAGCCCCAATTAAGGGAGAAAGCATACTGCTTTCTTTTCTGTCTTTCGGCTCATCACCAGAGACCATACCGACAGAAAGCTATTTGTTTCGTTGCCTTTTGTTTACATGTGTGTAAGGTTTTTAAGCTGATAATTTTTAAATAATAAATAAGGGAGACTAGTATAGATCTATTTCGAGCTAGTTAGCTCTCTTCAGCTAGCCATACCCTTACTGGGATTCGAACCAGGGAAGTATTACATGTGAGGCAGTTGTAATTGCCTCTACACCACTGGCTCTCTCCTTATCAGCTCAGGCAGGGGAATAAGTATATACTTTGTATTGATATATATACCTGAGCTGATAAGGAGAGAGCCAGTGGTGTAGAGGCAATTACAACTGCCTCACATGTAATACTTCCCTGGTTCGAATCCCAGTAAGGGTATGGCTAGCTGAAGAGAGCTAACTAGCTCGAAATAGATCTATACTAGTCTCCCTTATTTATTATTTAAAAATTATCAGCTTAAAAACCTTACACACATGTAAACAAAAGGCAACGAAACAAATAGCTTTCTGTCGGTATGGTCTCTGGTGATGAGCCGAAAGACAGAAAAGAAAGCAGTATGCTTTCTCCCTTAATTGGGGCTTAACAGGGTGTTGTAATACAAAGTATATACTTATTCCCCTGCCTGAGCTGATAAGGAGAGAGCCAGTGGTGTAGAGGCAATTACAACTGCCTCACATGTAATACTTCCCTGGTTCGAATCCCAGTAAGGGTATGGCTAGCTGAAGAGAGCTAACTAGCTCGAAATAGATCTATATTAGTCTCCCTTATTTATTATTTAAAAATTATCAGCTTAAAAACCTTACACACATGTAAACAAAAGGCAACGAAACAAATAGCTTTCTGTCGGTATGGTCTCTGGTGATGAGCCGAAAGACAGAAAAGAAAGCAGTATGCTTTCTCCCTTAATTGGGGCTTAACAGGGTGTTGTAATACAAAGTATATACTTATTCCCCTGCCTGAGCTGATAAGGAGAGAGCCAGTGGTGTAGAGGCAATTACAACTGCCTCACATGTAATACTTCCCTGGTTCGAATCCCAGTAAGGGTATGGCTAGCTGAAGAGAGCTAACTAGCTCGAAATAGATCTATACTAGTCTCCCTTATTTATTATTTAAAAATTATCAGCTTAAAAACCTTACACACATGTAAACAAAAGGCAACGAAACAAATAGCTTTCTGTCGGTATGGTCTCTGGTGATGAGCCGAAAGACAGAAAAGAAAGCAGTATGCTTTCTCCCTTAATTGGGGCTTAACAGGGTGTTGTAATACAAAGTATATATATATATATATATATATATATATATATATATATATATATATATATATATATATTTAAGATAGAAACATTGATTTAAAAAATGAATTGAGATAATTGGAAGTCTGCTCACTAAAAATATAAGCTGTTGCTTTCAATGATGGTACTAATTTGTGATAATTGGAAATTTTATTAAGCAAACTACATTATTTTCTCTTATTCTCTATGGGAGGCACCTTTACAATTTGAGGATTAAGGGGAATCATTTCCCAAGACTGCAGCGGCAAGGAGAAATGGTGATTAGTGCATATTTCATACCATAGAAAATTCTAGGAAAGATTTTGTATTATTTTATGTATATATTTCACAAATGAATGTACCATCCAGTCACAAATGCTCTAGGAGCTTATACAGTACAAACAATTATGTGCAATATAAATATTCAAAGCCATATATGAAAATATTTGAAAATGAGCAATGTAAATGTTTTTAAATTATAAGTCCTAAGTAAAATGTTCTCCTAATCTGTAATATAGAAACAGCTTTCCTCACTTCTATTGGCAGTTTGTTGTTCAGAGAAGGCTATATCACACACACACACACACACACACACACAGAGAGAGAGAGAGAGTCACAAATTCACTCACTCATTCATATACTGTAGATGTTAGGCATAGAAAGGGGCTGCCACATATAGGGGCTGCCACAGAGAGGAAGGGATCAAGCTATTTTCTAAAGCACCTGTAGGCCAGACAAGAAATAATGGATGGCAACTGAACAAGGAGAGATTTAATCTGGAAATAAGGAGAAATTTTCTGACAGTGAGAATAATCAACCAATGGAACATCTTGCCCTCAGAAGTTGTGGGAGCGTCATCACTTGAGACTTTCAAGAAGAGATTAGACTGCCATCTGTCAGAAATGGTGTAGGGTCTCCCACTTGGGCAGAGGGTTGGACTAGATGTTCTACAAGGTCCCTTCCAACTCTGATTATCTGTTATCTGAATGATGGTGGGACATGCAGAAACTGCTTCACTGAATATCAGTTTGGTGTAGTGATTAAGGCATCAATCTAAAATCCAGGGCTGTGAATATAATTTTGTGTTTAATCCTGTCCAAGAAAGCTGACTAGGTAACATTGGGCCAGTCACTCTCTGTCAGTTGTTGTTCTGGAGAAACTAAGTAGAGGAAAGGATACAGGTAGTCCTTGACTTACAATTACAACTGAGCCCAACATTTCTATTGCTAAGTGAAACATTTCTTAAGTGAGTTTTGTTCCATTTTATGACCTTTGTTGCCACAGTTGTTAAGTGAATCACTGCAGATTTTAAGTTAGTAACATGGTTGTTAAGTGGTTCTGGCTTCCCCATTGACTGTCAGAAGTTTGCAAAAGGTGATCACATGACCCTGGGACATTGCAGCTGTAAATAAATATGAGTAAATATGTAAATAATAATATATAAATATGAGTCAGTTGCTAAGAGTGAATTCTGATTATGTGACCATGGGCATGCAGCAATGGTGTATGAAAATGATCATAAATCACCTTTTCAGTAACTCTGAACAGTCACTAAATGAACTATTGTAAATGGAGGACTACCTCTGTTATGTATGTTCCCTATCCTGAGCTATTTATTTAGGCAATGAAAAGCTACTCCCCTAGTGCTTGTTCAACTTAGATTTCACTCCCTGGTAACATGTAGTCACTTTTACCCACAATACCATGTTAAAATAGTGTTTTCCTTCTTATCCTTGGGTAACCCAAGGTTGTATAAATCTGCTACGCTTTGTCACCAATTATTTTGAATGGAAGTCAAAACCCTGCAGAGGCGGGAGGGAGATTAGCAAGCGGGGCAGGAAATGTAATTCTGGTATCATTTTTGCCAACCCGAGGATGAGTAGAGAGTAATTCAGCTCAACAATGGAAAAAAAAAGTGGGAAAAAAGGGCATACTAGACTGCCAAATAAAAAGGCATCCAATACTTATGATTCCATACAGAAATATAGTAATGACTTTTTTACATCCAACATCAAGTCAAAAGCTCAGCTGCTTTTGTATTAGGAAGAAATTTGATCCAAATACCTGCTTTCCTTTTTATTCTTTTTTTAGTAGGATTCTTTGATAAAAACATGTATGTTTTGAGTTAAAAATTGTTTTCAGAACTGAACATAATGCAGAGTCCTTCTGGGACAGGCAGGTGCATTGCTGAACAATTGGAAGTCAGAAATCCTTGCTGTTCTTCTGCAAAATACCTCTGATATATAAAATCTTGTACAAAAGTATGTCACAGTGAAAGATTGCCTTTGTGGAGTACTCCATGACATTTTTGCTTTCATTGTAGAATTATCTTTTGTACCATTATACGAGAGGTTGAATGGGGCCTGTAATTTTTCTCAGCAAGACCTCAAATGTACATTAACAGTGTTCACTCACATGGATACAGTTACATTTCATGGAGCATGACATGCTATTTTGTGTGAACATAATGAACAAAAAACATTTAGGATTCTACTACCAGAATTAAATGTACAAGTGAAACTTGAAAAATTAGAATATCGTGCAAAAGTTCATTTATTTCAGTAATGCAACTTAGAAGGTGAAACTAATAGATGAGATAGACTTATTACATGCAAAGCAAGATAGTTCAAGCTGTGATTTATCATAATTGTGATGATTATGGCTTACAGCTCATGAAAACCCCAAAGCCACAATTCAGAAATTAGAATATTATATGCAATCAATAAAACAAAGATTGTACATAGAACAACATCGGGCCTCTGAAAAGTATAAGCATGCATATGTACTTAGTACTTGATTTGGGCCCCTTTTGCAGCAATTACTGCCTCAATGCAGCGTGGCATGGAAGCTATCAGCCTGTGGCACTGCTGAGGTGTTATGGAAGACCAGGCTGCTTCAATAGCAGCCTTCAGCTCTCCTGCATTGTTCGGTCTCATATATCTCATCTTTCTCTTGGCAATGCCCCACAGATTCTCTATGAGGTTCAGGTCAGGCGAGTTTGCTGGCCAATCAACCACAGTAATCCCATGGTCACTGAACCAGGTTTTGGTGCTTTTGACAGTGTGAGTTGGTGCCAAGTCCTGCTGGAAAATGAAGTCAGCATTCCCATAAAGCTCGTCTGTGGTAGGAAGCATGAAGTGCTCCAAAATCTCCTGGTAGACGGCTGCGTTGACCTTGGACTTAATGAAGCACAGTGGACCAACACCAGCAGATGACATGGCTCCCCAAATCAACACAGACTGTAGAAACTTCACATTGCACTTCAAGCATCTTGCAGTGTGTGCCTCTCCATTCTTCCTCCAGACTCTGGGTCTTTGGTTTCCAAATGAGATGCAAAAGTTGCTTTCATCAGAAAAGAAGACTTTGGACCACTGAGCAACAGACCAGTTCTGTTTTTCTTTAGCCCAGGTAAGACGCTTCTGATGTTGTTTGTTGTTCAGGAGCGGCTTGACAAGAGGAGTATGACATTTGAAGCCCATGTCCAGGATCTGTCTGCGTGTGGTGGCTCTTGATGCACTGACTCCAGCATAAGACCACTCCTTGTGAAAGTCCCCAACACTTTTGAATGGCCTTTTCCTGACAATCCTCTCCAGACTGCGGTCATCCCTGATGCTTGTGCACCTTTTTCTTCCACACTTTCCCCTTCCACATAACTTTATATTAATGTGCTTTGATACAGCACTTTGGGAACATCCAACTTCGTTTGCAATTACCTTTGAGGCTTTCCCTCCTTATGGAGGGTGTCAATGATGGTGTTCTGCAGAACTGTCAGGTCAGCAGTCTTTCCCATGATTGTCCTCCCTACTGAACTTGACTGAGAGACCATTTAAAGGCTCAGGAACCCTTTGCAGGTGTTATGGCTTAATTAGCTGATTAGAGTGGGACACTTTGAGCCTAGAATATTGAACCTTTTCACAATATTCTAATTTTCTGAGATTGTGGATTTGGAGTTTTCATGAGCTGTAACCCCTAATCATCTCAACTGTGACACATCATGGCTTGAATTATCTTGCATTGCATGTAATGAATCTATCTCATATATTAGGTTCACTTTTTAAGTTGCATTACTTAAATAAATGAACTTTTGCAAGATATTCTAATTTTTCGAGTTTCACCTGTATACCATTCTGTCTATTCATTTTATTTAAATTGAAAGTCATTTTCTTTTTCACTGAGCCCTTGTGCTAAGAACATTATATTACAGGACTAAAGAATGCAATTGTTTTAAGTGCAAGTGGTAGCTCATATGACATCACCAAACTTACCACAGATGTCCCCAGTTCTCTTTTGTCTGGTTACCAATTACCCCTGCTGCTAGCAAGGCATGAAACATTTGCTTAATTCTGTAGCAAAACATACATAACACATATTTTTCTAGGCTTTAGGAAATTGGTGAAGAACCACCTGTCTTGTCTTACATAAGAGGAAGCTGTGTCACTACAGGGGGACAAGGGTTGTATTTCCTTTGGAATTTTCTGTTTTAATATATTTTGGGACTGTGATTTTTATCAATATTTGGGGGCTATTTTTGAATGGGCTACATCTCACTTTTTATACCTTGGTGAGATTATTAAGTTCCAGAAGCTTCAGAAATGGATAGAATATAAATGAAGTAACCTAAAATAAAGGAAAACAAATATTTGCCTTATGTATGCATTTTTTTCCTGTTCGGTTCTTGCATTTGGCTACATATATAATGATAATGAATACTGTTACACCTTATATAATTGTATACATATATATCTTTATTTTGTCTAGCAATAGCAGTATTTGTACACACTTTTAATAGTTTATCACTCTTGTTAAAGAATTCTAGTGTTGCAAGATCCAATCTTAGTTTAGAGGTTTAGTCTTTTGAGCTTTCAGACTCATTCTGGAGCCCATCCTCAGGAAGCTTTTCTCTCATTAGAATGTGCATTTTGGGCTACTCTATGCATAGCATTTATGAACTGTGATGGCGCAGTGATTAGAAAGCAATACTGCATGCTACTTCTGCTGACCACCAGCTGCCTGCAATTGGCAGTTTGAATCTTACAAGGCTCAAGGTTAACTCAGCCTTCCATCCTTATGGGATTGGCAAAATGGGAACCTAGATTGTTGAGGGCAATATGCTGACTCTCTAAACTGCTTAGAAAACAAACACTCAGTAAAGCACTGTGAAGCGATATATAAGTCTGAGTGCTATTGCTATTGGTTGATTCGTGTGTTGATATCTGGCTGTTGTTTCCATGCGTGGCTACTAAATACCTGATAAGATGGTGGTAAATCAACATTCCTATTGACTAACAAGGAGGCCATTTCCTAGGCTTCAATAATTTCCCTGGCTATCTTTGTATCTGCTTCCAACAATCTTAGAAGCTCTGAAATTGAATGTGGGTCCTTGTTCATTGTAATTAACCATTGAAGTTCATTCTAAATGGATCTACACTTTTCTATCAGCAAATTTGTATGAAGAAGATAAATGTAGCAATATATAAATAAAATATATTTTACTTGTGTAAAAATGTTCCATAATGGGTTCAGCTGTAATAGACACATGGATCTTATAGTCATTGTAACTTCAGGCATGGGAGATAAGGGAGAACTGCACCGGGATTGTTAGAGAAAGAGCTAAAACTCTCATAGGCTAGTTCTAATATAGAAATAAAATGACTCATATACAATTACATTTAGTTGGGTCTCTCATACCTGAAGAGATCTACTTATCAGTGAAATTCTATATTAGATTTTCTGTCAGCTATTTCCCAGGTGTCATGAGATAGAATAGAATAGAATGCTTTATTGGCCAAGTGTGATTGGACACACAAGGAATTTGTCTTGGTGTAAATACTCTCAGTATACAGAAAGAAGGAACATTCGTTAAGAATCAAGAATCATAATGTACAACACTTAATGATAGGCATAGGGTACAATCAACATCAAATCATACTAGGAAACAGAGGATATAAGCAACAAAGTTACAGTCACAAGTGGGAGGGGATGGGTGATAAGGAGTGATGAGAAGATTAACAGTAGTAGTAGTGTACACTTTGTAAATAGTTGAACAGTGTTGAGGGAATTATTTGTTTAGCAGAGTGATGGCTTTTGGGAAAAAACTGTTCTTGTGTCTAGTTGTCCTGGTGAGCAGTGCTCTATAGCGTCATTTTGAGGGAAGGAGTTGAAACAGTTTATGTCCAGGATGTGAGGGGTCTGTAAATATTTTCACAGCCCTCTTTTTGACTTGTGCAGTATACAGGTCCTCGATTGAATTTTGATTTAGAAAATCATCAGACAATTCCAGCATGCACACTTCCTTGTGATATTTTTTTATCCATCACATAAATTGCTAATAGGAGGGTTTTGTAATTTCATTTTCAGCCATGCAAGGCTAATTGAGTAGCTTTCAGACAGGATAAACAAACAGCTCAGGGCCCCTTTAACAGCTTCATAAAAATGCTGCAAGAAGCAGGAATTAATTTATTGCTTATTTGATCAAGCTCACCTAGGTTAACCATTTGTCTGCCTACAAATTAAACCCCTGCTTTTAATAGAATCTAAAATGGTATATGTTTTCCTGTTTCTATTGTGTCCTCCTCTTTTGGAATTAAGTATGGACATTAATTATGCTTGGATGATAATTTCTCAAGCTGATAAGATATTGTTGACTTCCTTGATCTTCCTCAGGAATGTGATGAGATGATCTCTCCTCTTCTGGATAGTATCCCACAACACGTCAATCCTATAACTGTACGATCTTCAGGCCATTCTGAAACACTTCAGTATGTTCCTTCGGGCCTGTTGTGGACCAGACAGGCCTTTACCAGTCAAAGCTGTCTAATCCATCACAGTTCACCTGACATTTTTTTCTCACCCCCAAGGTGTAAGCCTAGAAAACTCTTTCCTTCTTGCCAGTCCATCAATTTCCCTTTTGCTTTCCCTTCCCTTCCCCCTGAGTTATTTTCTGTATACATTCAATAGCTTATTTTCTTAGCTCAGTATTAATTCCTGAACTAGTTCCCCAGTCTTTGCATATTAGAGTACTATTTTCTTCCCATGTTACTGAAAAGGATCATAAATTCCAAACTGGCTTCTAGCCTAGTCTTTTATTTCTGGATATTTCAGTGCAAACTTTAGAAGAGGAAGCTGTTGAAAATAGAATAATCAGCAAGATGTGCAAATAACAATAGATGTTCCTACTCAGGAGTTGGGTGCCTTAGGGAATTATCTTGATCTTTATCTGCTGCTTGACTATAAAATATTAATAATTTTTGTAATGTACAAACAGCCCCCCCACTTTATTGTCTACTCTATTACTTCTTCTCTTTCCTCATTTCAATCCAGTTCCCCACTTTCTTTTTTCATATGTCTTCCTTTCCAGTGCAGCATTTGTCCCTTCTCTTTTTCTATACTTTTTTAACTCCTTCATTGTTCCTATAGAAAAAGGGTAATGGAATAGCGTTCTTATGTTTTTCTGTGTATGTGACCGATTAATGCATGCAGAAGAGACTATGTAATGTAGGCAGATGAGAAAACTTTTTTTAACATGTCTGTTTTATGTTATGGGTAATTATCACTAGTTACAGTAAACAGGAATTTCATATGCACTGATAAAGCATCAACGCCCCCCCCCCCCCCCGCCCCATGCATGCACACAGATATGCACAACCAGATTCATTTTGTGTATGGAAATTAAGATTTTTCTGTACTGTAAATATTTGAAAACCATCATGCAAAAACTATTGCATCAAGACTTTGTTTCCAGATGTTTGCCAGCATGCACAATGTACCCATCTGTCATGTAGCTGGCTGAAAAAAGATGCAGGTAAATTGAAAGCATATTTTATACAATCTGACATCTAATATCTAAATGAAACAGCTTAAAATGAACCATGTGCCTCCTTCAGAAACATATCTAGTCATGGGTGGATTTCCTAAGTGCATGTGACATGGAAATTCTGAGAAACCGGAAAACAGCTTATTGCATTAGTAGAATTCCATTAACCTAGAATATACTGCTTTTCAGAGAGTGGTGCAGTGGCCTAGAGGTGGAGCTCTCGCCTCACAATCAGGAGGTTGTGAGTTTGATCCTAGGTATGTATAGGCAGATATTTCTCTCTCTGGTCACACTGAGAGTATATCTCTGAAAAAAACATTGCATTGGCAACAGAAAGGCCCTCCGATCAGTATTCATTCAGTTACCCAGACTCCACCCTGCAAACGATTACGGAGTTATTAAAAGAGGATGATGATATTTGTTTTTCAGGTAGATAGGAAGAAGATTCCTTAAATGGAAAGATATCCAAGGATGGCTATTAGTGCTGTGCCGCTGTCCTTGTCTTAGGTCTTCTCAGAGATTTTAAAGGCTATCTATGGAGCATGATTTATTTTATTTATTTTATTTGTCAATTGATTACAAGATAATAGGTATAAGTATAAACATGAGTAAGAATACAGGAAATAGATACAAATAAATGAGGACAATAGGGGAATAAATGGGGACAGTGAGGAATAAATAGGGATAATAGAATAAATGGGAATCTGAACATTTAAAGATGCCTAAGATGTTATAATTATTATGTGCTGCTATGATGGGAGAATGCTCAGCATATTTCCTTGGGCAGAATTCATTTTTATTACTTCTCCTCCTACCTGCAGTCCAAATAGACCTACGTGCAGCTGGTGGTAGGTTTATATAGTCATGCTACTCTGAGGGTACAGGTGACTTTAAGGAAACATTTATATTCCGTCCAATGCTTTCTAGTGTAAACAAAATAGCAAAAGTTCAGACAATCGTGCAAATTAAAACTGAATAAATCCATTCCACGTTAACCTGAAACTCATTGGAGCTCTGGAAAACAAAGACCCCGAAGTTATTAAGTATCAGCAAATGTTTTTTCTTTGGTGACATATGAATAGCCAAACTTATGGAAATACGTTACCTTAATATCATACAGTCAGGAATTTCAGACAGAGGCAGTGTATAGACAGCTACTTTGTGTTTTCTTAATATGTAGAACATGATACTTAGCTCTGCAAAAGTTAATGCAAAGGAGTATTAGTAGTAGTCAGTTAGGCAAGCCAGCAATCCATTTGAAAAGGCTAAAGTTATTAATATATCTATATTTTAAACATTCAGCTAAATCACCATTATAGAATTACTGAGGAATAACCCTATTAGGGATAAGGGGGAAAAATCAGACTGCACCTTAAAGATTAAGGCATTATTCTCTTTAACACTTTGACTGTATAAATCCCATAATCTTACATGGGATTTAAGTATCTGTGATGTGCACAGGATCAATGCCCGAGGCCATAATCCTAGAAAGCAGAGTTTTACCATGAGGGACAATATATATAGTCAAAATTGTCCTTTTTCTGTCTTAGGCATTTACGTTGCAATGCTCTATAGAGAAATAGCTTTTATTAATGGCTTGCCAATTCAGTTTACAATTAGGTTGGTTTTTTCTTTCATATATCCTCTGGCATAAAGAATTTTTTAATTTTAAAATAAACTTTATGAAACATTAAAAAGAAAAATATATACAGTGTATAAAATACCACATTTCGTTACAAACCAAACCAATATATAAATACAAATATTGACATATATATTTCTTATCAGCTAAGACGGTGTGATCATTTATTGACAACAATTTTACTAATATTCATTTTCTATTTTGGGTATATGCTCTTAGTTTAACTATGTCATTTTTCAAATTCTTATATTTTAATTTCCTGGACCTACTTACACAAAAACTTAGAGATAAGGTAGACCCAAAATATACTACAGCCTGGGAAAAATGGTACAACTGAATGAAGGAAAAACAAAAAACAAAGAAGAGAATTATATATAATATAAAAGCTGGATCATCTCCCCCAAACACACATTTTCATTAATTGTAAGATCAACTCTGACAGTTTAGGAATGGTAATTCCTGGTATATGCTTTTTTTTAAAAAAAAAGCAATTGAGTCAATGAAAAAAAGTAAGATTGAGATTCATGATAACAGCGTAAGAATAAAAACCTTGGAAAAGGTATTCAGATGCTATGACATGTTTATACCTACAACAATTAGAATTGGGCAATCAGTAACTTTTTCTGTGACTCTCTACAGAAGTGAAAGTTGGACATGTATCTGCTCTACATGTAATGTAGAACAGGGGTGTCAAACTGGATTTTTTTGAGGACCGGATCATTGTAGTTGTCCATGCACCGCCCTGGACGGGGAAGGGATTGATGCCTCCTGCAGCACCCTGCCACACAAAATGGGATATGGGGGCCCTCACGTGGTTCTTCATGCCCCATTTTTTGCCTGCAGAAATGGGGTGTGGGGGAGGGCTGCATTTTGGGTACCGAGGTACCATGAGCTAGTTCTTTACTATGTCCAGGCTGGCCCCGCAGGCCAGATTTAAGCACGAGCTGGGTCCAGCCCATGGGCCTTGAGTTTGAACCCCTAATGTAGAGCATTGACATTGAACACTCAACTGAATCTGTCCATTCAGACATCACTTAGCTTGTATTCTTGGCATCTTAGCACTGTATAATAGCGCAATGGTTAGGATGCAGTATTGCAGGCTGACTGTCCGGGATTTGATCCTCATCAGCTGAAGGTTGACTCAGCCTTCCATCCTTTTGAGGATGATAAAATGAGAACCCAGATTTTGGGGGGCAATATGCTGATTCTGTAAACTGCTTAGAAAGGATTGTAAAGCACTGTGAAGTGGTATATAAGTCTAAGTGCTATTGCTTTCTTGAAGCCTCACATACCAAATGTTTGACTAAGTAGCTTTGCTGCAGCATTGATTTTGCAGTTTGAAGTAATTGTAACCATTATTGGTGGTGCTATTGCTACATACTGAGTAAGTCAGTTTGAAGGAAAAGGGGTGGAAACATCTTCTTACCCAAAGCTAATATATCAGTTTCTCTTCTGAAATAAAGTTATTTATTTATTTATTTATTGTTCGTATTTCTATACCGCTCCCTCTCCCAAAAGGGACTCGGGGCGATGTACAGCCTAATACATACATAAAATACAAAGTTACAAAATTAAATAGAATTTAAAACCAGATTAAACATAGATGTGGCTGCATCCCGAAAAATTTTAAAAATGAGATTAAAATTTAAAAAAACCCTGTTAACTTAAAACCCCATAGACCCTTACTGGGCCAGGCCAGCCTGTTTAAAAAATAGGGTCTTAACTGCGCGCCGGAAGGAGAGGATATCTGTCATGGCTCGTATCTCTGGGGGGAGATCATTCCACAGGGGGGGGGCTTCCACAGAGAAAGCACGCACCCTCGGGGCTGCCAGCCAACAACGATCAGGTGGCGGTACCCCAAGTAGGGCGACCCTGTGGGAGCGTACTGGGCGGCGGGAGGTTGTTGGTGGCAGCAGGCGGTCCCGTAAGTACCCAGGTCCCGAGCCATGGAGCACTTTAAATACCATCAGTACCACCTTGAATCAAATCCGGAAGGCCACAGGAAGCCAGTGCAGCCTGCAGAGAAGTGGTGTTACGTGTGCGCCCCGAGGGGCGCCCACGATCACCCGCGCGGCTGCATTCTGAACTAACTGCAACCTCCGGAGACTCTTCAAGGGGAGCCCCATGTAGAGAGCATTGCAATAATCCAAGCGGGAGATAACGAGGGTGGAAGTGACCGTGCGAAGTGCGCCCAGATCCAGAAAGGGCCGCAACTGGTAAATCAGACGAATCTGATAAAAAGCCCCCCTGGCGACGGCTGCAATATGTTCTTCCAAAGACAGCCGCACATCCAGGAGGACACCCAAGTTGTGCGCCCTTTCCACGGGGGTCAATACCTCTCCCCCCACGGCCAGCGAAGGAATAAGCTGGCTGTATCTGGGCACAGGAAACCACAGCCACTCGGTTTTGGCCGGGTTGAGACGAAGCCTATTACGACCCATCCAACCCCGCACGGCCTCCAGGCACCGGGTCATCACTTCGACGGCTTCATTGGGGTGGCCCGGGGTGGAGATGTACAGCTGAGTATCATCAGCGTACTGATGGAACTCCACCCCAAAGCCACGGATGATCTCACCCAGCGGCTTTACATAAATGTTGAACAGCAGGGGCGAGAGCACCGACCCCTGAGGCATCCCACAAAGCAGGGGCCTTGGGGACGATCTCTGCCCCCCCGTCAACACAAATTGCGAACGGTCGGAGAGGAAGGAGGAGAACCACCGCAACACGGTGCCTCCAACCCCCAACCCCCCCAACCGCTACAATAAGATACTGTGGTCGACAGTATCAAAAGCCGCCGAGAGATCTAACAGGAACAACCTCTGTCCCGAGCCCTCCAGAGATCATCAACCAATGCGACCAACGCCGTCTCCGTGCTGTGCCCGGGCCTGAAGCCCGATTGGAGGGGGTCAAGATAACTCGCTTCATCCAGGAACTGGGGGAGCTGACGGGCCACCACACTCTCTACAACTTTCGCAACAAAGCGAAGGTTGGAGACAGGACGATAATTTGATAACAATGCTGGGTCCAGGGACGGTTTCTTGAGGAGGGGCCGCACCACCGCCTCCTTCAAGGTGGCAGGTAAAAGCCCCTCTCTCAAGGAAGCGTTTATAATTCCCTGGAACCAGCCTCGTGTCACCTCCCAAGTGGCCAAGACCAGCCAGGAAGGGCACGGGTCCAACAAACAGGTGGTGGCATTCAGTCCCCCTAGCACCCTGTCCACGTCTTCTACAGTAACAGGGTCGAACTCAACCCAATTGATCTCACCGATATCCACCCCTGCCCCCCCGCCCAGAGATGTCCAGTCGGAGTCCAGCTCGTCCCGAATCTTGTCCTGCAGAAACCTAGAAAACTCCTCAGCCCGTCCCTGTAAGGGATCCTCCCGCGCTTCCATCTCTAAAAGGGAGCGGGTCATCCTAAACAGGGCAGCTGGGCGGTTTTCCGCGGATGCAATAAGGGTGGAGAGGTAAGTCCTCCTCACCATACTTATCGCCACTAAATACGTCTTAATATAAGATCGTAGAAGTGTTCGGTCAGACTCAGAACGGCTAGCCCTCCAACTACTCTCTAGGCATCTTTTCCGGCGCTTCATCTCCCTTAGCTCCTCAAAAAACCAAGGAGCCACTTGGGATCGGCACCGGGTCAGAGGCCGCAAGGGCACGACCCGGTCAAGGGCCCCAGCAGCCACCCTATCCCAGGTGGCGACCAAGCCCTCAACCGAGTCGTGTCTGCGAGCTTCGGGAAATGGCCCAAGCTCCATCAGGAACCTATCCGGGTCCATCAGGCGCCTGGGGCGGTACCATTTAAGCGGCCCCGCCTCCCTGCGGTCGGGGGGTGCGGAACGGAAGTCGAGCTTCAGGAGCTAGTGATCTGTCCATGACAGGGGTTCTATAACTATATCCCCTACACCCAGACCACTCTGCCACTGATCAGAGACAAAAACTAAATCCAGGGTGTGACCTCCCACGTGAGTAGGGTCCTGAATTAACTGGGTCAGGCCCATGGCTGTCATGGAAGCCATGAACTCCTGAGCAATCCCTGAGGTACCGCCGGCAGAAGGGAGGTTGAAATCCCCCATGACCATAAGCCTGGGGGTCTCAACCGCCACGCCGGCTATAACCTCAAGGAGCTCAAGCAGGGCCGATGCTGCATAGCAGGGAGCCAGGTATGCGATCAACAAGCCCACCTGCACCCTGGGACCGAACTTCATGAAAAGAGACTCACATCCGGTCGTCTGAGAAGCAGTGGATTCCCTCGGACACAGATCCTCCTTAATAACCACCGCAACACCCCCGCCCCTCCCCTGGGCCCTCGGCTGATGAAAAACCCGAAACCCGGCTGGGCACATCTCCACAAGAGGGACTCCCCCCTCTGGGCCCAGCCAGGTCTCGGTGATGCCCACCAGGTCCGCTCCCCCCTCACAGATCAAATCATAAATGAGGGGGGCTTTATTAATAACGGACCTGGCATTACACAACATCAGCCGAAGGCCCAGGGCCCGATTGCTCAGACCCCCCGGGGAACGGGACATAACAAGGGTGTCGGAGTGTGCCACCGCCGACAAATAGCAGGGGCGCGCTCCCAAAACAGAATGTGGCCCCCTATAACCGCCAAATCTGCCTCTCCCGCTCACCGTACTAATAGCTTTAAAATCACCCTCCCTGGGACAACCCCCCATCCTCAATACAGCCCCATCCGACCCCAAACCCTCCCTGCAACGCTCAACCCACGACCCGGTCCCAGCCCCAGGCGGGTTGTCCCCCAACCCCCGCCCGGCCAACCCTAACCCCTTTAAAAATCTAATTAAAAATTTTAAACAACCCTCCCTCCCATGTTTCCGGCGACCCCACCATCTCTCCGGATCCCAAGATCCGTCCTTGAGATAAGTCTTAGAGAGGTAAGAGGGCCAACTCTGAGACAGGGGGACATATCTCAGGGCCCACAGATGTTTCGAGGAATATGTCAATGTCTGTGTCTTTGGCTGGATCTTCCCTGACTGCCATCGACCAGGCAAAGGCCAAACCAAACGGGACCCAAGTCCAGGCTGGAGCAGTCGCACCCCACCGGCAGCTGGCATCCGGCCTCGCGGGGGACCCATCACTCGGGGGCGCAGGTCATGTTTTCTGGCCTCGCCGCAGGCCCTCTCACTGCCCACGGCAATGGCCCCGGCCCCGGCAACACTCCTCCGCCTCCAGTTCTGATGGAAAATGCCGGGCACCTCACCAAACCTACGTCGTCCCCGAGTAGATAGAAACACTGAGGACAAGGCCGCCACCGTCCGAAAACCCCCAGCGGCGGCTCCAGCTCCGGCCCTCGCAGCCGCCCAAGCCCCAGCAGCACTCCTCCATCTCCGGGCCTGATGGAAATTGCCAGGCACCATATCCGATGCCTGGCCAAACAGCGCCCCCGTCGCCCGAGAGGCCCAAAGAGCCCTCGGCGGCAGCGGCTCCGGCCCTGAATCCAGTCCCGGCCCCGGCCTCCACACCAGTGGCGGCCCCAGCGGCGGCAATGACGGTCTCAACGGCCCAGCGGCAGCGGCGGCGGCAGCTCTGGCGCCGACAACGGCCCCAGCGGCGGCGGCGGCGGCCTCAGCGGCCCCAACGGCAACCTCCTCCGGCCTCCCCATGGCTTCCTCCGCGCCAGTGACAGCCCCAGCGGCGGCTCCGGCCTCGACGGCGGCGTCAACAGCAGCAGCCCCAGCGACGACGGCGGTAGCCCCAACGGTCCTAGCGGTAGCGGCGGAGGCCTCAGAGGCTCCAACGGCGACCTCCTCCGGCCTCCCCACGGCCTCCTCCGCGCTGGCAATGGCCCCAGCGGCAGCAATGATGGCCTCAATGGCCTCAGCGGCAGCAGCGGCAGCGGCAGCGGCGGCGGCTCCGGCAGCGACCCTAACGGCAGCGGCAACGGCGGTGGCCTCAGTGACGACCTCCTCCGGCCTCCCCATGTACTCCTCCGCACCGGTGATGGCGGCGACAGCCCCAGCAGCCGCGGTGGTGGCCCCGGCCTCAGCAACGGCCTCAGCGGCCCCCGCAACAACGGCGGCAGCCCCCGCAGCAGCGACGACGCTCCCCAGCAGCGGCAACGAACACCCCCAGCAGCGGCAGCCCTAGCAGCGGCGACGACGGCCTCCGGTGACTGCGGCGGCAGCCCCAGCGGCCGCAGTGGCGGCCCCGGCCTTGGCGGTGGCACCGACAGCAGCAACGGCCCTAACGGCCCCAGCCCCGGCGGCAGTCCAATGGCCCCACGGCCTCCTCCGCACCTCCACGACCTCCTCGGGGCTGCCCACCCCCCCGGGTCCTTTTGCCACCCCTGCCACAGGTGAGGACCCCGGGGGAGGGGGACTTACCCCAAAGTTAGTTTTATTAGCTGCTGATCTTTAAGAAGAACCAAAGTCATTGTTTTCTCTCATGCTACTATCATCACAAATTTTTAAACTTTTTGAGCATTTTGAAATGTTGATTCATTTGCTGGTTTTAATATTTTTTCTTTTGATGTCATTGGATATTTGCATCAGATCATATGTTTTCTTTATAGACAAAGCTTTTTTGAAAGCATACATATAATTACAACAAATTAAAGTAAATTGCATTTCGCACAGATTTGGGAAAGGGATAATACTATATCTCATAATTTAGGAATGGCCAATTTAACATATTTATCTATATTTCAAGAGACATGGGCTAAGATTGTTTTTACAATAAAATGATATTTGGTCTATGTAGTTATTTATAAATGAAGAGTGGGTAAATATTTTTTCCTTTTCCTTTTCTTCCTCCTTTTCTATTGTAGCACATATTGGATATATCTTCTAGACCAGGGCTGTCAAACTCCAGGTCCACAGACCAGATGCATCACACTCTGGCCATGGCCACACCTGGTTTAGTGAAGGGGGGAAAAGTCCTGATACATCACATAACACCACCATGATGGTGTGAGTTTGACACCCCTGCTCTAGAGGGAACTATTTATTGACCAAGATTTTCAGTTCAGCAAAGTATCTTGCAATGAACACTTATTAAAAATGCATTTCATTTACACTTGAGTAAATGTGCAAGAACTAAATTAGCAATTAGTATTAAGCAGAATTGTTAGGTTACAGTCCAGGAATGAAAAATACTTTTGCACCATCAATCCCCTGGAGTATTCTGCAGATGTCAACTGTAATTGTTTGTAGGTGCCAAGTTGAATAACTTGTTGAATCCTTGATTTTTGATTATAGCTGTAGGTCCTACAATTGGGCCAACTGTGACTCTTGACCTAGAATGTCATGAAAGAATAATGAATTATTCAATATATTAATATATCAATACAACAATATGTTATTTATTTAACACATTTTTACTGTCAAAGTCTCTCTCAAGGCTAAACTAAAGTTACATATTAAAATACTGAGAACTATAAAACTGATCTTAAAATGATTCTATCAGACCCGAATCGCAAAAATATGAAACATCATTAGGTGGTAATAAATAAATACAGAAAATATTAATTCACGGCTGACATCTACATCTGCTGACAAATTGTCTGGATTATTCTATTAAAAGTTTATTAAGATGAGTTTTGGGAAATCATAAATGCAAAAACAAAAAATCTGAAGCAGGTCCCATTAATACCTCAACACCCGCCCAACAAAAATGTAGGAATATATTCCTATACTTTTATTCCTGTGGAAATATATATTGACATTTTCTGGTTAAAGGTCAAAATAGTTTGGATAACTTTGTGAGCTCTCTCCCTCCCTCCCTCCCTCCCTCCCTCTGTTTCTCTCTCTGTGTTTGTGTGTGTGCTAAAACTGGTTGTGTGATATGAGGATGGACTAATTATAGATATAATTACCTTTGCTAGATTAAGGGGTTTACTTCAATACAGCTCATGGGATGCCTACTATTAGGGATAAAGAAAATAAAGAATGAGTAATTAGAAATAGCAGCACAAGTATTAGAAATTAGAGATTTTTATGACTATCTGTGCTGAATCTCCTAATCTAACTTCATGAGAGGTAGTAGACTCTAGCATCAGCAATGATGAAACAAGATTCAGGTGCCCATGCAACTATCATATTTTCATTTATTCAGGCAGCAAAATGCTTTTCATTGCCTATATTTATTATATTTGAGGTGTTTTGTACATGAATGAATTTAGAATATCCTTCTCCAATTTGACATTGGTCAAAATTATTAATTGTCACAGATTATCTAACTTGTATCTTGATTGTGCCTTTTTTGGGGAAGAAAGATCCTTCTGATCTCCAGATATTTAAACCAGAAATAACGTAGCCTCAGAATATGCATTGTTATGGCTGTGTCTTTTACTATTTCTACAAATCAACACTAGATCACTTTTTCCATATCTAGGTACTCAGAGTTGCTGGGAAGATATGTCATAGCAGAAAGCAATACAGGTATTCTTTGACTTATAACTACCATTGAGCCCAAAATTTCTGTTCTTAAGCAAAACATTTGTTAAGTGAATTTTGTCCCATTTTACAGTTGCTAAGTGAATCATTGCAGTTGTTAAGTTAATAACACGGTTGTTAAGTAAACCTAGTTTCCTCGTTGACTTTGCTTGTCGGAAGGTTGCAAAAGATAATCACATGACCCCAGGACAATGCAACTATTATAAATACATGCCACTTGCTAAGCAGCTGAATTTTGATCATGTGACCATGGGACTGCTGCAACAGGCACTTTTAACAGCCATTGTAACTTCAAATAAATCAAGGATTACCTGTAATTCTGTGTCTATTTTAATTGGCACTGGCTACATTACTTCTTTATCTACTAATTCTTTGAAAATGTTTACTATGTTTTGATAGGTTTAAATTTTTTTAAAACTGTAGAACTTCTAGAATCATGTGAAGAGAATTGAATGATTTCTCATATTGGACTCTGAAAGTAATTATTAATATAAGAGCTCCCTCTACTGATATATCTATTTCTATATCTCAAGCATTTGCAATTCATATTTTACCTTTAGATATCATTTGCTGCTTTTCTAGTCCCTAAAAATTAATATGGAGAATGATACGCAGATGACAAGAATCATGACAGGTCATGCTTTCTTACATATCTTATTTAATTGTCACATAGTGTCAGTTTTCTTCCCAAATAGTGTGCTAATATTGTCATAGAAATATCTTGGTCATATTGCACTGCATAATATTCTGCCATGCAAGAAATTGTTCTAAGGACAACATCTACTTTAGGAGAACTTGTGAAAAATATATGCAAACATAGCAGTGGGCAACATAAACTGTTGAAGACCAAAAATTACAGGTAGTCTTCAACGTACAACCATTCACTTAGTGATTATTTAAGATGCAATAACAATTTAAAAAGTGACTTTTTAACAGTTATGACCAAAATTCATGATCAAAATTCGGATGCTTGGCAATTGGCATGACCATCTGATAAACAAAATCAATGGGGAAGCATGATGCATTCAACAGTTGGGTTAGTAATTAAACAACTGTAGAGATTCACTTAACAACTGTGACAAGCAAAGTCATAACATAGGGAAAAACTCACTTAATAACTATCTTGATTAGCAACAACAGAATTGGGCTCAATTGTAGTCCTAAGTCGAAGACTATTTGTCCCTGGCCTTCTGTGAAAAGAATCATCATTAGTGGATTTAGTTTATTTTTCCATTTGAGGATGTTCAGATATTTGCTTTATCTGTAATATATTTGACTGTCAAATATTTGTAGACTCACATGACCAGTAGAATGAGTTGATGAGAAGAACTACTTTTTATGATAGAAGTGGAAGATGTGACAACTAAAGATGTGATGCATTTACCTTATCTTAACTTTTTAACTTAACTAATTTAACTTAACTTAAAACATACCTTACCTTACCATCTTTTCATGGAAATTGAATAGGAAACAATAGCAAAAGATTCCTAAGGATGAGTAGAAAGGATCTGCCTTTTAATTTAAACTATATTAACATTTTGGATTCATACAGTTTTTTTAAAATTATGAAAAAGGACAGTTATAGTATATTTCATCAAGAGGGTAATCATTCTTTCACTCTGTAAAGCATGAATAGATAATCTGAGAAACTAGCTCATATTCAGAGTGAAAGTATCTAGAGCTCTGTACTTTTGGATCCAAGCCCAGATCTATAGATTGACGTGAGCAGTGATTAACGTGAGACATTTGCTGTCTGGTAGAAAATTCATTACTGCTTTCTTTGGGTACACAATGCACTTTAACAAGTAAATTAAAGTTTTTGCTGAGAAATGAAAATTTAAAACCTTACTGATAATATATAGCATAGCATTATTGACAATTTATTATATAGTAATACTGAAACATCTGTTCTCCATTTGTAGCAAAATTGTGTTGATTTGTGGAAAGAAATCCACATATCACCTATATTATGCATTCTTTGTAAGAAGGAACTGCTATTTAATTTGGTAAAGCATCTGATGATGCTAAGAAATGTATTTGAGAAAAATAGAATTTCAACTCTACTTTCAGAGATGATAAGTGCTTTGCCAAGAGAATAATAGAGGAAGAAAATTATTATTTATTTATGATGCTGTTTTGTTGCTTCTTATTAGCACAATTCTAATCCAAACTAAAACCATCTACAACAAGAATATTAGAGAGGGTATGAGATCTGGTTGTGCATAGTGATTTTAGCCAGGGCCCACCATGTATTATTGTTTTAGTGAACCTACAAAAACCTGGGCCCAAACACCAGAAGAGCTTTTACTCTTGCTCATTTGCAATGTCTTCTCATCTGTCCTTTTGGAGGGAAGGTTCTACAACATACCAAAAAAGCTAGGAGGGAACCTGATATCAAGAATCATATGTTTTGACTTTTTTTATTGAAACTTACAAGATATATAGATATAGATATTTTCTCTATGTATAGTAAAATACTCAGGCAGGTTGGAGGCTTAGTCCTGTAATTCCCAATCATGGCAGTTTGAAGATATGTAGACTTCAACTTCCAGAATTTCCCCTTGTTAGTCGCTTAGTTGGTGGATGTGGCTTTGTAACTGGGTGGGCGTGGCCAACTCAATGTCATTCACATCGAGGGATGCTTCTCCTCCTCTGGCTTCTCATGACTGTGGGAATGCTGCAATGGTTGTAAGTATGAAAAACAGTCATAAGTTACTTTTTTCAGTGCCATTTTAACTTTGAATGGTCACTAAATGAACTGTTGTAAGTCAAGGATTACCTATACAAAAAGCTTCTTTGCTTGCAAAAAGCTGTCCTAAATGCCGTCATTAGATTAAAAATATCTGCAAGCTGTAGTTACAAATCAGGCAGGGTGCAAGAGCACCTTGAGGAATTAAATAGTTAAAATGCAATGTTAACTATCAGCATCCAATACTTGCTCATAAAATGAAATCATTTAGCAGAAAGGTCATTTAAGCTCTCCAGAAAGAGCACACCCAGGAAAAGCAATCCTTAGAACTATTTGCACCACTTAAAGATACCAGCTGGTCTCACTCACCTTTCAAGTTATCCTAAGGAAATCATCCAGATCTAAGGAAAGGTCACATGCCCCCCAGAAAGGCAGTATAAAAAATCAGTGCCAAGCTTGCATCCTGCCTCTTAGAAGTACATCCCAAAAGGACAGTGCCAGATACCACTAAAGTAGTGAAGGAAGACCCCCTTCCCAGATAGAAAAAGGAATCATGAGACAGGAAAAAATTCAAACACAATACAAATAATTAAATCACAACAGTAGCTGTTACTTGTTAAACCAATTACCAGAACAAATAGACATAGGAACTAGCCAGATTTCTCAACCCAGTTTATTTTCAGGAACAGATATTAACGTTTTCCCTTCCAAACAAAAGATGAACAGGGTTCAGGATTAAACCTCAAAAACCAGTTTTAAACCAAAACTCAGAAAGAGTTTGTAAACTCATGTTTGAATGTCAATCTTTCTAGCTAGCCAAGAAGCCTTGCTGAATGTCACTCATCTTGGTTCCTTGTCATTAAAAGCTCCTTTCTGGTTATTCAATTATTTCTTCAAAGTGCTGATTGTTGCATGTGGCAGGAAGTATATCCAGGGGAGTATCTCCTCCCAACAGCAGTGTAACAAGCTTAAAATAACCCTTCCCCTTTAAAAAAGTTTAAAAAAACCCTCCTTCTGAGACAGTAAGTCTAGGCATACTGCCAGGAATGTAATAAGGGTGAAAAAAACAAAAGGAGATTTCTTCTAACTACCGGTTCTCCGAAATGCTTAGAAAGTTAAAAAGGGGTTCTAAAGAACCGGTCAGAACTGGTAGAATCCCACCCCTGGATAGAAGATAACTTGGTTCCATTTACATTTCCAGCATGTCGGATTCATGCTAGAGTACATTTTGGCCAATCTCAATGGTGCAAATGCCAACAATAAAACATCTTGTACATATTTTCTTTATAGGCCACTGATCTTGTTAATGTATAATTTTTGTTCCAAATTTTTTCCCAATCTGCTAAATCTATATTATGTCCAATATTTTTTGCCCATGCTATCATGCAGCCTTTTACTACTTCCTGTTCCAATGCAAGTTTTAATAAGTAATTGTACATCCTTGTTATGAATTTCTTTTCAAAGGCCTATTAACATTTTATCTAATTGTTGCAGCTCAGTATGAATTCCAAATTCTTCTAATCTTTTTTTGTATCTGTTTTGTAATTGAAGATATGGCCACCAGTCTATGATTATACCTTGTTCTTTTAATTCCTGATTTGTTTTGAATTTTCCCTGTTTATCTAATATTTCTTTGTATCTGACCATTTTGTCCAAATCCAATGTGTTGGGGTATATCATCGCTTCCATGGTAGGTAACCATGTTGGAGACTCCTCGGGGCTCCCATGTCATGCCGCTCTTGTGCGAGCTGCTTTGGCTCCCAGTGGTCCTCCGGGTGCACTTCATGGTATTAGTTACCATCTTTAAAGCGCTCCATGGCTTGGGGCCGGGGTATCTACGGGACCACCTCCTGCCATTATCGGCCTCCTGCTGGCCAATACGCTCCCATAGAGTGGGTCTCCTCAGGGTGCCGCCAGCTGGATGGCTGGCGACCCCGAGGGTGCGGGCCTTCTCGTTGGGAGCACCCTCCCTCTGGAACGAATCACCCTCAGAGATGAGGACCATCCCTGATCTCCTGACCTTCCGGCGGGTGGTGAAAACTCATCTATTTTGCCAAGCTGGTCTGGCCTAGGGTACTCTTAGGGTTTTTAATTTGGTTTTATCTGGTTTTTAGTCTTTTTAATTCCCTTTATATGTTTTTATCTTTCAGCCACTATATTTGATTTTAATTGTTTTTAATTTTGTATTGTTGTTGTATTTTTAATCGTTTGCACACCGCCCTGAGTCCTGTCAGGGAAAGAGGGCAGTATATAAATTTAATAAAATAAATAAATAATAACCAGGCAGGTATTTTCATATAATGTTTTTTCCTAATTTTATTCCAAATCTGTATCAATGAATCTCTCATATAATATCTATAAAAATATGTTTGCTTCTTACTTTTCTTTTCCCATTGAAAGGCATGCCACCCCATCTGTAAATCATGACTCTCCAGAGTTAATATCCTTTTATTGTTCAAATTTACACATTCCTTAATCCATATCAATGCTGCCACATTATATTAGAGTTCCCAGACCGGGAGTCCAAAGCCACCTCTACTTCTACTGTCCTGTAATGCTATTAATTTTATTTTGGCATTCTTTCCTGACCATACAAATTTTAATATAATTTTGTCCAGTTCCGTAAAAAAATATATCTAATTTTAGGGGAATTGTTTGAAGTAGGTATAATAATGTGGGTAAAATATTTATTTTAATCGCGGTGACTCTCCCTAATAATGATAATTGTAATTTCCCTAATTGTTCCAAATCTTTCTTTATTTGATGTAATAATTTCAGATATTTTATTTTATCGTTGAACATCTCACAGTTAACCATATTCCTAAGTATTTGACTTTCTTTGCAGTTTGGAGTCCCATTACTCTTTCTAATTCTCTTTTCTGTTCTTCTATTACATTTTTAGTTAACGTTTTAGTCTTTTCTCCATTAATTTTAAGACCTGATATTTCTCCATATTTTTCTAATTCTCAAATTAAAGTATTTCCTATCTCCAATGAGTCTTCTATGAATAATACCAGGTCATCTGCAAAAGCTTGAATTTTATATTCCTCTTTTTAAATTCTGGTTCCTTTTATATCTGAATTCTGTCTGATTCGAATTAACAAAATTGCTAGCATCAGGATGAAAAACAGAAGTGATAGTGGACAACCCTCCCTTACTCCTTTCATTATTTTGAAAGTTTCTGTATTTCCCCATTTAATAGTATACTTGCCTTTTGTGTGGAATATATCGCTTCTATCATTTTCTCAAACCTGTCTCCTAAGTTTATGTTTTTAATTTGTTGTATCATGAGCTGCCAATTAAGCCTTTTGTGCATCAAGAAAAACAAGTTCCCCTTGTTTTTCTGGATGTGCCTCGTAGTATTCCAGTAAGTTTATTATTATTCTCGTATTATTTCTGATTTGTCTTGATGGAAGAAATCCATTTTGGTCTGGGTGCATGAATTCATTTAATTTTGTTTTCAATCTTTCTGCTATTATAGTTGTAAATATTTTATAATCAGCATTCAATAATAATATTGGCCTAATTTTGTAATTTTGAATTTGTTTGTTATCTGTATTCTCTTTTGGTATTAAAGAGATAAATGCCTCCCTCCACAAGTCCGGTAATTTTGCTTCCATCACCTCATTGTACACTTCTAGCATTAATGGTTCTATCAGTTCACCTATTGTTTCATAAATTTCTCCTGGAAGCCCATCTGGACCTGGAGTTTTATTGTTTTTCTGTTTTTTCACTGCTTGTTCTGTCAGTGTTATTTCTTTATTTAACATTTCTCTCATTTCCTCTGCTATTGGTAAAACACCTTCCCCTTTCAAGTAATGTCCTACTTTCTCCTTCGCTATTTCTTTGCATTTATACAGATTTTACAAATACTTATAAGTAATCTTTTCTTTCTCTTCCGCCATACGTTGTAACTTCCCATTTTCATTCTGGAGCTGATGTACTATCCTTCTCTCTCTCTAATTTATAAGACAACCACCTCCCCAGGTTGTTCACCTGTTCAAAAAAGTTTTGTTTTACCAATTTTAAATTTCTTACAAATTCTTCTTGTTCTAAAATGTTTCATTTATGTCTTATTAGAATCAGCTCCCCTTTAATCTGATCATTCTGTGGTTTTGTTTGCAATTGTGTTTCTAAATTTTTAATTTCCTCCTGTAATGTATATAATGTTACGTTGTGTCCACTTTTCTTTGTTTCTCTTTGCCATATAAGCTATTGTAATTCCCTGTGTGTAACTAGTGTCCCATAGGTTTTGTGGTGATGTAGGTTGCCTTGTATTTTCTTTAAGGAACAATTCCACTTCTTTCATAAGTCTTTGGGTAAATTATTCTTCTTTTAATATTTGTGTATTTAGAATCCATCTTCTTGTTGTTTTTTGTTGGCCCCTCCAAACTATTCTAAGAGAATTATAATATGCCCAGATGTTTGGCAATATTTCAATTACTTCTACTTCTTTCCCTACTTCCCCATTCATCCAGGCCATATCAATTTTTGACCACGATTGGTGTGGATTAGAGTAAAAGGTAAATTGTTTTTATTTAATTGTTATTTATTTTATTTTATTTAAAAATGTTATTCATTGTTGAGATCTACCTATCTACCAGTACCTACGTACTTACTAAGTTCTTGTTGGTCCCCCATCCAACTACTAGCCATGTTCAACCAAACATGACATTCAGATTCAAACTAGGTCACCTTCTTATTTTAAGTAAGGCCCAGATTATTTGCAATCAAATAATGCAAGCCATTGTATATAGTTTGTGACATAAAAATTAATTGTGCATAAAATCTAATATTGACATGTAAGTCAAGGGTAGATTTGGAAAACAAGCAATCCCTAACATCAGTGTATTACTGTGAACAGACTAGCTGATAATAGCCAAACATTTATTTGGGAAAACTGTATAAAGTAAGTTTTTTTAAAAAATCATATAATATGGTGCATTGATATGGAGAAAAATATCTAGGGTGAATCAAACAATATCAATATATTCCTAATATAGTTAGCATTTCATATGTTAATATTTATTTATTTAGGTTTTATCCATTTATTTATTTATTCTACACTAGCTCAATATCTGTGCTTCGCTATGAAACTATGTGATTGGGCTTAGTTTTTGGGGAGGAAAAAAAAACATTCTGCCTCTGCCTACCAGCATCCATCGGTATTCATCTGGCTAGCATCCTATCAGTGTGTGAGAAAGTTGAGGGCTGTTTGGAAACTGAAACAGTATTTGCTGTGTGAGCAAGAAGGAGAGAACAAGGAGCCTGGGCATGGCTGGGCATCAACTGTTCTGTACTAAAGTTGCTTGGTGCTCTGAAACTAAAACTGAAACTGAAACTCCTCCCTTCTGCTTGTGTTTTTCATTTGGAACAGATTTCTTTTCAGGTGGGGAGAGGGAGTAGAACTCAATAGCATCAGAATGTGTTAATAATAATATAGGAAATACTAATGCTATGATGGTTATTTCAAAAAATCCTTTCTTAGTGAGGACCTAGAAGCCAAGAAGATCGTGTGTGCCAAATTTCAAGTTTGTAGGCTTTATGGTTCTGGAGATTTTGTGTTGATTTTGATTTTGTGTTGACAAACACTAGACCTGAAATACAAAACAACTAGCAACTGAGGAAAATCACTTAACTGTATAAAACTCCTATTAAAATATAACTGAGAATCAAAATCATGTAAATAGCCTGATTCTAAACCCTCAGGAACAGCCAGGTCTTTAGGGCCATTTGAAAGGTCAACACAGTCAGATTCATCTGCATTTTAAGGAAATAAGCTTTTTTTCACAGAGATGCTGAATAATGAGAAAGAAGATTCATGGCTCCTGTTTCTCAAAATGTGGGAAGTCTGAGACTTCAGGACTAGCTGCATCTTCCCAATTCTATTTTTCAGATACTTAGAGGGTATATCTATTAAAAATGCCCAAAAATGGCAACATGGATTACCCATCATTTAGACCTGATGTTGACAGCCTAAAGATGCATGAATTTCCAATTCCCAGAAATCCTCAGTCATACTTTTTATAAACTCTTGGAGCTGCCAAGGTTGAAAAACGCTTATTTAGACAGTCAGAAAGAAACATGGTAGAATAAATTTAAAGACTGTTTTTTTTCCCCCCAATGGTCCAGAATTTGCCGTCCAGATTTTGGAAAATATAAGCCAATCCAGGTATGTGATGTGATATGAATCCTTTTTGTATTATTATTTCATTAACTCCTAGGAAAATAAAGTGTGTTCCCTTATGGCCATCTGAATTTGATGTTAAAAGATTGAGAAATATTTTTTAAAAATTCAGTGTTTGAATAATTTTATTCCTGAAATCATGGCAACAATCTGGAAATCAGACACCCCTAGTGACTATACAAGTACCTGAATAATGCTTTTCCAATTTATGCAAAATGTCATTAATAGTACATTTATAACAATATAGTAATATGCTACAATCGCTAAATATTTTCATCCATTTGACAGCCTAATTTGTTTCAATGTGATGTAGAAACTCACACATAACTAAAAAAATGTATTTGTATAGCATTAGGTTTCTGATCAATATCAAATTACCTTGAATAAAGTCAAGGATACAACACCATTATAACCATGACATTATGTTCTAATCATCGTAAAGACTTCTTGTTTTCTTGTGGATCAATGTGTTCTGAAAATCAATATAGAGTCTGTCTTTTAAAAATACAGCTCTTTTTAATGTACCATTTAATTGCTATTTTGTTTGTTCACCATGCTAAATTACCTTTCTGCAATAAGGTATGAAAATACTTCAGAAAATGTGAGACACCCAACAGTCCTATACATAACCTATAATTTCTTATTTAATCTGAATATTGTATTAATTTAATAGCTTTTATTTAAGCTGAAAATCTAAAATCACATTCTCAATTTATGATCCTAAATTTTAAGTCGGTGCTATAATGGTTTGCTTCTGTTGTTTTGTTTTGTTGAGTCAAAGTCTACTTAATGCCTAATGGATAAAAGTTCTTCACCTGTCATATCTCTCATCATTTTATGAAATTCTTGCGGATACATTCTATGCGTTCTAGACTCAACCTGTCCACTTTATTTGTTATCTGTCTCTATTACTTCCACCCACCTTCTCCCAGCATTATTTTTCTTCCATAGGTATATCAACTTTTATGAGGTATCCAAAGTATGATTTCATTGGTTATATGATCTTTGCTTCTGATGAGCATTTTGGATTGATTTCATTTATAACCAACATGGTTAATTGCTGTACAAGAAATATGAAACAGCCTTATCTAGTGCCATAGTTCAATGGGATCTTATTCTTCTTGCTCTTCTGCTAAGTCCACCCCTCATATCTCTATATCATAACTGTTTTGACCCAGCTTCGCAAATAGTAATAAGACATTTACTCATGAAGAAAGCAACCCTCTTTTTATAACGGCAGTAACAGTCTTTTATTCATGGGGATAAACAAAAAAATCAAATGTAATTAGTCCTAACAAACCTGGGTTTATCCATGAAATCCAAATTGCTTGCTGTATACTAAACACAAATGATTGTCTGTGACAACTGGCCACCCCAAACCCCTCCTATTTATTTCCCAGCCACGGAGGAGCTGGCTATCACCTGTGTCTGCCTCTCCCTGAAAGCTGGCTTACTGTTTTCCTTTGCTCTCCTTTCCTTTTTCCCCCTCTCTGCACATTCACGCATTTGGGATGGGCCCCAGCTGTTCCTCACACTCACTCAACTAATGCCCCCAGCACGACTGCCTCTCCACCTGGGGGAGGATGGAAGGCCCTGCCTCTACCTTTTTCTCTGATCCTGTTTCTTTATCAGAGCTTTCCAAAGGCTCCAAAGCTGATCCAGGCTCTCCCTCCAGTTCCTCTTCATCTCACTCTGCAGCTAATTCTGCTGGCAGTTTACAGGCTACAACAATAACAGAATATTGCTGAATTGACTATTCTAGCTATTGTCTTGATTTAAATGTTTTAGACTTTCCTGCCTCAGAGGTTTGCATTAAGTTCTTTAGGTTTTATTTGTAAATTTTCTATGGCTTTGTGCAAGAAATTCAGTGGTGGAAATCAAATTTTTTTACTACCGGTTCTGTGAGTGTGGCTTATTTGGTGGGCGTGGCTTGATGGTCATGTGACTGAGTGGTCATGGTTTGGTGGTCATGTGACTAGGTGGGCATGGCCAACTCAATGTGAATCACATCAACGGGTGTCTCACCTGGCCCGTCCCCTCCCAGCCATTCCTTATCACCCAGCCTCAACTTATCTATAGTTCTGTAAAATGTTGTTCACCTTTTTTGACTTTATTATCTGCATACTATAGATGTACTTTCATGGATCACTGAAAGGAGGAAATGGCTCACATGCTTTACTCAAGAGTGTGAAAGGCAACAGGCTTTTAAGGGGCTGCCACAAAGAAAAGGGGACAATGTAGTTTCCAAAGAAGCAGAATGCAAATAAGAAGCAACGGATGGAAACAGAGAGAAGCAACCTAAAACTAAGGAGAAACTTCCTGACAGTAAGAACAATTAACCAGTGTAACTGAATGTCTCCAGAAATTCTGGGTGCTCAATCACTGGAAGTTTTTAAGAAAAGACTGGACAGCCATTTCTCAGAAATGGTACAGGGTTCACCCCAAGGTCCCTTCTAAGTATTATTCTGACACCTTTCCCAGGATTTCTACTCAGAGTTTGGCATCCTCAGTTTTCTTGCCTGAGCTGGGGGTTGGACTAGAAGACCTCCAAGGTCCCTTTTCAATTCTTGTTAAACACTACTGCTGTCCCATATTAGGACCTATTTAGTGGCGATAAGGGCAGCAAAGCGGTCTTACTTTTCCGCCCTTATTGTGTCCGCAGAAAATCTCCCAGCCACCCTTTTTAGGGTGACCCACTCCCTTTTAGATGTGGGAGTGTGGGAGGATTCCCTGCAGGGATGGGCTGAGGATTTTTTGAGATATCTGCAGGACAAAATCACTCAGATTCGGGATGGGTTGGACTCTGACTGGGCAACTCTGGGCGGGATGACTGGGGCAGATCCCGGGGAGGTCATTTGGGGCAAGTTTGATCGTATGACCCTGGAGGACATGGACAGGTTACTGGGTGGGCTTAATGCCATCACATGTTTACTGGATCCGTGTCTCTCCTTGTTGGTTTTGGCCACCCGGGAGGTGACACGAGGTTGGTTCCAGTAATGCTTCCTTGAGTGAGGGTTTTTTGCCTGCCACCTTGAAAGAGGCGGTGGTGAGACCCCTCCTCAAGAAACCATCCCTGGACCTAACAGTATTATCAAACTATCGTCCAGTCTCCAACCTTCGTTTTGTGGCGAAGGTTGTTGAGAGTGTGGTGGCATGACAGCTCCCTCAGCACCTGGATGAAGCTGTCTATTTAGATCCGCTCCAATCGGGTTTCAGGCCCGGGCACAGCACGGAGACGGCATTGGCCACGTTGGTGGATGATCTCTGGAGGACCCATGACAGGGGTTGTTCCTCTGTCTTGGTCCTGTTAGATCTCTCAGTGGCTTTTGATACTATCGACCATAGTATTTTATTGCAGTAGTTGGGGGGGTTCGGAGTGGGAGGCACTGTGTTATGGTGGTTCTCCTCCTTCCTCTCCGACCATTCACAATTTGTGTTGGCAGGGGGGCAGAGGTTGACCCCGAGGCCCTTGATTTGCAGGGTACCTCAGGGGTCTGTGCTCTCGCCCCTTTTGTTCAACATTTATGTGAAGCTGCTGGGTGAGATCATCCGTGGTTTTGGAGTAGAGTTCCATCAGTATGCTGATGATACTCAGCTATACATTTCTACCCCAGGCCATCCCAACGAAGCCATTGAAATGATGACTCAGTGCCTGGAAGCCATGCGGAGTTGGATGGGTTTAAACAGGCTCTGACTCAACCCGACCAAGACCGAGTGGCTGTGGTTTCCTGTGCCCAGATACAGCCAGCTTATTCCATCGCTGTCCATGGGGGGAGAAATGTTGACCCCCACAGAGAGAACTCGCAATCTTGGTGTCCTCCTGGATGTATGGCTGTCATTGGAAGATCATATAACGGCTGTCACCAGGGGGGCTTTTTATCAGGTCCGACGGATCTGCCAGTTGCAACCCTTTCTGGATCACTTCTGCCCTCATCATTTCCCATCTAGACTATTGCAATGCTCTCTACATGGGGCTCCCCTTGAAGAGCATCCGCAGGCTCCAGCTGGTGCAGAATACGGCTGCACGGGTGATTTTGGGGGCTTCTCAGAGCTCCCATGTTTCACTGCTCCTGCACGAGCTGCAATGGCTTCCGGTGGCCTTCTGGGTGCGATTCAAGGTGTTGGTGGTCACCTTTAAAGCGCTCGATGGCTTGGAACCCGGGTACTTACAGGACTGCCTGCTGCCACCATCGGCCTCCCATCGGCCAGTGTGCTCTCACAGGGTGGGCCTCCTTGGGGTGCCATCAGATGGGCGATGCCAGCTGGTGGCCCCGAGGGTGTGGACCTTCTCTGTGGGAGCACCTTCCCTTTGGAATGAGTTATCCCTGGAGATGCGGACTATCCCTGACCTGTGAACCTTTCGGTGCGCATTGAAGACATATCTTTTCCAACAAGCCAGTCTGGCCTAGTACTATTGGATGGTTTTAATTCTGTAATTTTTACCCTGTTTTTATCATTTTATTATAGTCTTAATCTCTCAGCCATACATTTAATTCATTTTTAATCCATTTTTTAAATTTGATATTTGATATTGTATTGTTTTAGTAGGTCTGTGCACTGCCCCGAATCCCAATTTGGGAGAGGGGGCGATATATAAATTAAATAAATAAATAAATAAAATAAATACATGTGTATTTTATGCTCTGGACTATTGACATTGAATGCATGTAAACCCTGAAAAATATGTGGTAGCCCTGGGCAAAAGAAAGGCAGAAAAATCTCTCTATGTATAGGGACAGTGTAAAATATTAACACATGATAAATAATGGAACAATTAAAAATAATAGCACAGTTTTATCTCTCTCTCTCTCTTCCTATTTTTTCTTTCTTTCTCTTCCTTCCTTCCTTCCTTCCTTCCTTCCTTCCTTCCTTCCTTCCTTCCTTCCTTCCTTCCTTCCTTTCTTTCTTTCTTTCTTCCCCCCCTCTCTTTCATACACACACACACACACACACACACACACACACACACACACACAGCACTTAACAGACAAACATTTTGGAAGCAGCTCCTTTAAATTTCTCCAAGGCTGGAGTGGATTCCCCTACCCCCTCTGTCAGACCGCATTCCTCACTCCAGACATTTTAGCTCACACAGGGAAAGTGATACTTGCAGCGTCCATGGGGAATCCTTGGAGAAGTTTTTAAAGGACTTGCTGCTTCCAAAATGCATTTCTTTTACGTTGCAAAATTGCTTCAAAGCTCGATTCATCCCCACCCCCTCTGTCAGACTGCACTGCTCATTCCAGACATTTTAGCTCACATGGGTAAAGTGATACTTGCAGCGTCCATGGGGAATCCTTGGAGAAGTTTTTAAAGAACCTGCTGCTTCCAAAATGCATTTCTTTTATGTTGCAAAAGTGCTCCAAGGCTTGATTCACCCCCACCCGCTCCATCAGGCTGCACTCCTTCTCACTCCAGCACTTTAACTTACACGGGGAAAGAGACATTTGCAGTGTCCAAGCCTTTCTTCCTTTCCACCAGGGAGAAAAAGGATGTGGAGAACGGAAAGCTAGGAGAGCGATCGCAAGTGAGTGATCGGACGACTGGGTTGATGGCGTGGCCAGACAGGGGTTGCCACCGGTTCGGCGACCCATGCCAAATAGCTGCTATGGTTTGCTCGACCAGGTGAGAACCGGTTGAATACCACCTCTGAAGAAATTATTCCTTAGCTATTCCTTGAAAACGGCGGTGGTGTGACCCCTCCTCAAAAAGCCCTCCCTGAACCCAACCCTTTTGAACAACTATCGTCCTGTCTCCAACCTTCCCTTCGTGGCGAAGGTTGTAGAGAGTGTGGTGGCAGGTCAGCTTCCCCAGTGCCTGGATGAAGATACATACCTGGATCCCTTCCAATCAGGCTTCAGGCCTGGACATAGTACCGAAACGGCATTGGTCACATTGGTTGATGATCTCTGGAGGGCCCGTGACAGGGGTTATTCCTCTGTCCTGGTCCTTCTAGACCTACCAGCGGCTTTTGATACTATCAACCATAGTATCCTATTGCGGTGGCTGGGGGGGTTGGGGGTTGGGGGCACCGTGTTACGGTGGTTCGTCTCCTTCCTCTCTGACTGTCTGCAATTCGTGTTGGCGAGGGGGGAGAGATCCACCTCTAGGCCCCTCGATTGTGGGGTGCCTCAGGGGTCGGTCTTCTCTCCTCTCCTGTTCAACATTTATGTGAAGCCGCTGGGGGAGATCATCCGTGGCTTTGGGGTGAGATGTCATCTGTACGCTGATGATACCCAGCTGTACATCTCCACCGCTAGCCACCCCAACGATGCCGTGGAGGTCATGTCCCAGTGCCTGGAGGCCGTGCGGAATTGGATGGGCGGGAACAGGCTCCGACTCAACCCTTCCAAGACTGAGTGGCTGTGGTTTCCGGCATCCCAATATAGTCAGATAGTTCCATCACTGGCTATTGGAGGTGAGATTTTGCCCCCTGCAGAGAGGGCTCGCAATCTGGGTGTCCTCCTGGATGTACAGCTATCTTTAGAAGACCACATTACAGCTGTCTCCAGGGGGGCATTTCATCAGGTTCGCCTGATTCGACAGATGCGGCCCTTTCTGGATCGGGATGCCTTACGCATAGTCACTCATGCCCTGGTCACCTCCCGACTGGAGTATTGTAATGGCCTCTACATGGGGCTCCCGAATGGGAGCATCCGGAGGCTTCAACTGGTACAGAATGCGGCCGTGCGGGTGGTTATGGGGGCATCAAGATTCACGCATGTGATGCCCCTCCTGCGCGAGCTGCATTGGTTGCCAGTGGCCTCTCGGGTGCGCTTTAAGATTTTAGTGTTAACTTTTAAAGCGCTCCATGGCATCGGACCAGGATATTTACAAGACCGCATTCTGCCATTTTCCTCCCACCGTCCGGTGCGCTCCCACAGGGAGGGTCTCCTGCGGGTTCCGTCGGCATCTATGTGCCGGCTGGTGACCCCGAGGAATAGGGCCTTCTCTGTGGGGGCGTCTACCCTCTGGAATGGGTTGCCCCCGGAGTTACGGACGGCCACGGACCTGGGGACCTTTAGGTGTGCTTTGAAAACCTGGCTTTTTGACCAGGCCGGCTTGGGCTGATTTTAGTTTTGGGTGTTTGGTTTTTATTAAATTTTAGAGTTTTAGAGTAGGGTTTTAAATTTGTTTACAGCCAGGGTTGGGTTTAATTTAGTTTTATTGTTTCACATATTTATTGTTTTAATCTGTACGGCTGTGCACCGCTCCGAGTCCTTCAGGAGAGGAGTGGTATATAAATAAATATTTATTATTTTATTATTATTATATCTATTACTTTGTTTGATAGACTCTTGTCATGTCCTTTTCAGCTTCTCTTTTACAGTTATTTTAATCCTTTTCCATAATTTCACAGGCTTGCAGTCAACTAGATCTGTATTGAAACTTAATCCGATATTGTTCTGGAATAGATTTTATCTCTTTAGATAGGGATCTTTTTTAGTCTAATATGCATTTCCATGAAAAATTGCTGATGTTCAGATTCATATCAGTAAATGCCAGGGCTTTGTAATTCAGCACAGAATTATTCAATTTGTTGCTACATAAGATATCATATATTTGACCATGTTGTTGCCCATGTATAGAGTTTATTTGTTTTATTTTATTTATTTATTTTTATTTATTTCATTTGTCAATCGCTTACAAGATAGTAGGTATAAGGATAAACATAGTTATGAATACATGAAATGGATACATATAAGAAAAATAAAAAGAAACAATAGGACAGGGATGGTAGGCATGTTGATGCACTTATGCACGCCCCCTACAGATCTCTTAGGAAAGGGGTGAGGTCAATAGTAGAAAGTCTAAGATTAAAGTTTTTGGGGTTTGGGGAAGAAACCACAGAGTCAGGTAGAGTATTCCAGACATTCACCACTCTGTTGCTGAAGTAGTATTTCCTGCAATCAAGTTTGGTGTGATTAACCTTGAGTTTGTATCTATTGTTTGCTCTTGTGTTGTTATGGTTGAAGCTGAAGTATTCATTGACAGGTAGGACATTGCAATGTATGATTTTATATACTATACTTAGATCGGATCGTTGGTGGCATAGTTCTAGCTTTTCGAGGTCCAGAATTTCGAGTCTGGTGGCATAAGATATTCTGCAACAAGTAGAGGAGTGAAGAACTCTTCTTGTGAAATATTTCTGGACTTTCTCAACTGTGTTAATATCAGATACGTAATGTGGGTTCCACACTGATGAGCTGTATTCAAGTATTGGTCTAGCAAATGTTTTGTATGCTCTAGCTAGTAGTGTGATATTACCAGAGAAAAAGCTACATAGGATAAGGTTAACAACTCTTAATGCCTTTTTGGCTATGTAGTTACAGTGGGCTCTAGCACTTAGATCATTAGAGATGAGTACTCCAAGGTCTTTGACAAAGTTTGGATCATCAACAAGGTCTTGACTTGTATTTTATTTTTGATTTTTTTGCCAATATGTAAGACAGGGCATTTTTTTATTGAGATTTGAAGTTGCCATTTGTTTGACCATTCTGATACATAGTCAAGGTCTTTTTGAAGACCTTTACATCATCAGTGAAGAGAACACAGTTACTCTTAATATGATCACAGAGGTCATTTATGTAGAGTATGAAGAGAGTTGGTCCTAGAACACTGCCTTGGGGGACACCACTATTGATAGGTACAGAATTTGATAGGATTCTCCCATTTGATCATTTGTTGTCTATTTGACAGGAATGCTTCTATCCAGTTATGCAGGTGTCCAGAGATACCATAAGATTTTAGTTTTAGTAGTAGTTTGTTGTGTACCACTGAATCAAAGGCTATGTAGATTGCGTCTATTGCTTTGTCCTGATTGAGTTGTGTAGTCCATATGCTTTTGCAGTGTAAGAGTTGCAGATTACAGGATAGTTTTTTCTGAAACCAAATTGCTTATTAGAGAGTTTCTCTAAGTTGAGGATAATGGATTGGTTGATAATTGATTCCATGACTTTACAGGTGATTCAGCATAAAGAGATTGGTCTGTAATTGTCAACTAGGCTAGGGTTTCCCTTTTTGAAGATGAGGATGATCGTTGCTTGTGACCATAGGTTTGGCAAGGAGCTGGTCCTGAAAGACTTTTCAAAGATTATGCTTAGAAGTTTGGCTATGGCAGTGGATAGCTTTTTTAAGAAGTAGGCACATATTCCATCCGGTCCAATAGATAGAGATAGTTTTAGATTGCGTAGTGCTTTTTCATCATTGTCTTCTGTAAAATCGATATGTATTAGATCATTGTAACTGTCTGTGGTTTGACTAGGAAATATTGGGCATGATCCATTGCTGTTTACAAATACTGAGTCAAAGAATATGTTAAAGAGTTTGGCTTTAATGGTGTTGTCATTGCAGTTTTTACCATTAGGTCCTTTCAGGGGTGGGATGGACTTTGAGTCTTTTAGTTTGTTGTTTACAAAATTGTAGAAAGTGCAGATGGAATTGGTGCGTAGAAGGTTTTCCTCTTATTTAATGTGATGATTGGTGCATTCTGTCTTTATCTGGTGGCATAAATTTTGTATCGACTTTTGAAGTTGTCAACATGACCAGATTTTTTTTTCCGCCAAAGTGATTTCTTTTTGGATTGAAGCTTCCGTATTGTTATGGGTAATCTGTTTTTTCTGGTTTTGGGAATTGTTATTGGTACATAAAGTTTGATGACTCTTTTGACTTCAAGTTCAAATATGTTGTAATGGTCTTCAACAGTATTGCATCCAGTGAATAGAAATTGTCAATCAAGGGATGAGAGATCATTGTCTATAAGATCATAGTTACATTTTTTGAAGTTATAATTGGGGATTACATCGTTGTGATGATTTTTGTGTGGACATATGTTGAGACAAATGTCAATCATGTTGTGGTCACTGTTGGAAAAGGGTTCTTTAATTTGTATTCCATAAACTGAATTCAAACTATTGCAAAAGATGAGATCGAGGCAGTTGTTAAGTCTAGTATTGTTGGTTACTAGTTGTTCCAGTCCCATATTTGTTACAGCATTGTTGAAGGTTGCATGTATGGGTTCAGTTTTACATTCGTTTAGGGCCCAGTTAATATGAGGTACATTAAAGTCACCAAGAAAGATAAAAGCATGTGGGCAGGAGGTTGCCCACGTTAGTAGTGAATTTAACTTGTTTACATGTTCGATGTCATAATCAGGGGCTCTGTAACATAGTAAGAATTGAAATGTGATATTTAAGGATAGTTCACAAACGATGGTCTCAGGATAGCAAGCTCCTGGGTGACTTGGATATTTTTTAGATGTAAGGACTTTTTATAGAAGATAGCAACACCACCTCCTCTACAGATTTCATGATCTGATTGGTAAACATGATAGTCTCTTACTGAGGTAATGGAGTCAGGGAGAAATGCATTGAGCCATGTTTCACAGACAAATATGATGTCAAATTTAGCAGTATTTAGTAAGAGGAGGAATTCAGGTATTTTATTCACAAGGCTTCTTGCATTGAGTAGCTTGCATTTAAGGCCAGTTGTAGTTTGAATTGAGGTAGTTAGGGGTGTGTGTGTTTAGTCTTGGGTGATGGTGGATTGGTTGAAGTAGGTTTGGATGCTGAGTTGTGGATCGTGTGACTTACTTTTGATACAGTCAGCATGGTAGTCAATGTACAGGTCCTTCTCTCCATTGTCTAGACGCTTTTGAGTTCTGTGAGGAGTTCACAGGAGCGGACATGTTGCTGTACGGTTAGGTCAGGGTAAGAATGGAGGTTCTTTTGGTTGGTGTTGCTTTTGGAGAATGAATTTATAATATAAATGAATTTATGTTTGCTTGATTCATTTTTGCAAATGACCCTGCAGAAGCGTGGGGCCACAGAGTTATCTTTTGCATTGCTGAATAATATATGAGTTAGCCCGTTTTCTCTACAAAAATATATATCATTACCTTGCACCTTTGCAGATTCCTTGTCCCAGTTTCACAATTGCATCTTTGCAGATTCCTAGTCCTAACTATTTTCAATATAGGTTCCTCTCCAAGTTTTGCATTTGATCTGTGCTGTGATTTCTGCTGTTGATCTATTACACCTTGCAATGTCCCATAAAATTCAGCAACCATTTTTTTGTGTCTGTCATGGATGCATAGACCTATATAATTATAGAATTGAGTGAGCATTAATTCTGATGGAACTATTGTGTCAGTGACCTGGTTGCATCCAATTGCATATGCAGAGATATTCAGAACAAAATGCCTTCATTTGTTTTTGCAATTTTCATTTCTAGAATATAATATATAAGCACTGTCTTATGCCTAAGACACTGTCTAATAATGTAGTAGGGCTATATCACTATTATCCTTCTCAGAGGACATAGAATAATAGAGCTCAAAGAGACCTTAGAGGTCTTATTGTCCACTCCCATTCAAATCATGAGTCTCTAGCCTCATCTATCAAAGTTAAAAATAATCATTTATTAGAAGTGAACATGCTGGTGTTACCTGGGTGCAGCCGATTCTGAGACACATCATTCATGTCACCATTGAGCCTGGTCTTCCCCACCACCTGTATGTATATTCTCCAATAGGACACATCCATAGCCAAGAGTCATCAATTATGCTCTCCAGTAATAATCTTGTGCGCCAGAAGCTTCGGGTGCCTAGCATTTATCTATGAAAATTTTTAAAGAATGCATTACCTCCCCCACTCCCTTTATGCTGACAATTCTAAAAGACCAGAGAGAATATTTCAGCTTTAACCACAACAACACAAGAGCAAACAATAGATATAAACTAAATGTAAATCACTCCAAACTTGATTGCAGAAAGTACGATTTCAGCAAAAGAATGGTCAGTATCTGGAACTCACTACCTGATTCTGTTGTCACATGCTCAAAACCCCATTCATTTACTCTAAAACTAACCTCTATCAACCTCACCCCTTTCCTAAGAGGTCTGTAAGGGGAATGCATAAGCGCACAAACATGCCTACCATCCCTGTCCTATTGTCCCCAATTATTAGTTCCTATTTCATGTATTTAAACTTACATTTATTCTTATTTCTATTATTTTGTAAGTGTTTGACAAAATAAAATAAATAAATAAATAAATATTTTTGAGTTGACACTTATAGTCCAACCTCTTGTTCATGCAGGAGATCCTATACCATTTCAGAAAAATGGTTGTCCAGTCTCTTTTTGAAAGACTTTGCTGATGAAGCACCCACAACTTCTAAAGGGAAATTATTCCATTGGTTGATTTCTCTAACCATTTTGTCCATGATGTTCTATCTCTTGCCTAGTCTTTCAGGATTTCCAATGATACACTCATCACCATCTCAGTAACCAAGTCCATCCATCTTACTGCTGGTCATTATCATCTCCTTTTTTTTTCCAAATTTACCATAGAGCTAAATCTTATATAATGTATCTGAAATAGTCTAAGTCTGTTAACATATGCATTAGAAGAGTACAAAAAGGTACTCTTTCAAAAATGGTTGAAAAGGTTCAACATTGAAATATGCTGATCTTTTTGCACAAAAATCCCATTGGTTGGTTGGAGTGTAGCTCTGATATTTAGAATTTGTGAGCAAGCTTCAAAGGGACATTTTGATGAAGAACCTTTTTGAAAATCCACACAACACTAATAACATTTGCAACTTGAAACTTTTGCTGTCTCCTTTGTTAATAAATAATTACAAAGCTATGATTGTGGCCCACTGATTCTCATTGCTAGGTATGATCCTAGACTATTGGATTTATGACTGCCAAGTATGATCCTAGACTATTTAAGAAGAATAGTTATTTGATGCTTATATATCAATGCAGGGCAGTGGGTACATTGTGGGAACAGGATTAGTGAGAATCATTACTTTTTTTTACATTTAAGCCCTAACAAAAGTAAAAAAAAAATATGCATAGCCAATACAGCACTTCGTAGCCATAATTTATTTATTTATTTTTTCAATTTGTATACCGCCCCTCTCCCAAAAAGGGACTTGGGGCGGTGAACAGCCACAGTAAAAACATACAAATAGAAAAGTTAAAAAAGTTTAAAAATTAATCAGGTCCCTACACCACCAGCTGAAACCATGGTTCCTCAGAAATGTGATGAATGTTTATACTGGAAGTCATTTAAGTTAAATAAAAGTCATGTCTCCTAATTTAGTGCATAAACCCAAATACAATCTCTTGATGGGGTGGAATTGTAACTCCTTAAATAATGCATTGAGAATTTATGGTCTAAACCTTGATTCAGGATTGATAACATGGGAAAGAAAGAGAAACCATAATACTCTAACAATGGAATACTTTGTAGATTTATTATATTGCTTAAGTAACATATAAGATATCAAAATATCAAAAGCAACTGACTCAATATTATTTGATTTTTCCTGCAGTTAGTGTGAATTACACATTATTTTGACAGTTATTGTTATACAAATACAATTGAGGTCATGGTTTTTGAAAGCCCCTGAATAAGCTAATATTCTGTATGATCAACTTATTTCTCAATTAGTATCTGGAAAGGCATAGGTGTTCTATTCTGGTGTAGAATTAGGAAGCAGATTTGGTAAACTCTTTGGCCATTTTTAGACAGCTCATATGCCAGTGCATCACTTTCATTGTAAATATTTTGCTTCCTTGACTTCCCAACTGCAGTGGCAAATTAATCTGGAAAATAAAACAATATTTTTTTATTGCAGCTTTAATCACCAATAAGGTATTTATCAGAACTATGTACAGTAAATGAGTTCTAGAGCTCATTTTCAAACAAAAATCTGCAATTATATATCCCAAATACATATTTATCTAGAATTAAAACAATTCTCCAAGATGGATTGCTTGGATTAAAATTTGAACTTTAAATCTATCTATTCATGAGCTTTTTCAGTTGACTCATGACCACACAATAGTATATATCCATTATGCTGATTATTGAAAGAGGCGGTATTAATAACTTGGATGAATTTTATTAATCAGAAGATTATTAAGGGTGCTGTCTGTTTTTCCTGTTGACGAAAATAAAGTAATGTTGCATGTTTTATTGTGTGAGTATGTATTCATATTAGGATTTTATCTGTTTGTATAATGTTAGTATTACTGATTAATTGCTGGACATAGTTGTTAACTGAAGCTGTTGGAAATAAATTCACAGCACTAAAAAACTGTAGTAATTTTATTAATTTTGCATATACTATTGCTGACTCAGAACATTTGTGAGATGTAATTGGAAAATAAGAAAAATAAAGGAGTGTATCAGCCATGAAAAAAAACAGACACAGGAAAGATAAATAGCAGAGAAGGAGACCTTTATTAATTAAAAAGCCTGTGGGTAAATAATATATTAACGCAAAATGAAGACATCCTAAATAAAAAGAAAACATGAAGACGTTTACACAAGGGCAGATTTTTTAAAAAATCATCTAATCTAAAGAAAAGAAAATCTTATGATTTTAAAATCTTATGATTTTAAAAGTAAATTAAAAGCTGATCTGTGACTGAAAAGAAATATATATTTAAATCATGAGTATATATTTAAATTTGGGGAATATGAGAGCAAGGATAGTGGAATGTGATTAGAGTTGGCATGGAGGTGGTTAGTAGGATGGCATCTTGAATGAGTTGTAACTCAAAAGTAGGCATTATATTCTTCCTTTTTCTTCCTGCTATAGATGCACATCTGCATACATCAATACTAGAGGGCCTATGGAATGTTGAAGGACCAATTTGCTTCAGTGAGACAAAGTAACTTTAAATTAGCCTCCAAATTCAGCTACACTCATTTATTTATTTATTTATTTATTTATTTATTTATTTATTTATTTGTTTATTTATTTATTTAGTTTGTCAATTGCTTACAAGATAATAGATATAAGTAAAAACATAGTTATGAATACATGGATACATTTAAGAAAAATAAAAGAAACAATAGGACAGGGATGGTAGGCACATTGGTGCGCTTATGTACATCCCCTATAGAACTCTTAGGAAAGGGGTGAGGTCAATAGTAGACAGGTTAAGGTTTTTGGGGTTTGGGGAAGAAACCACAGTCAGGTAGAGTATTCCAGACATTGACCATTCGTATTTCCTGCAATCAGGTTTGGTGCGATTAGCCTTGAGTTTGTATCTATTGTTTGCTCTTGTATTGTTATGGTTGAAGCTGAAGTATTCATTGACAGGTAGGACATTGCAATGTATGATTTTATATACTATACTTAGATTGGACCAAAGGCAGAATAGTTCTAGATTTTCTAGAATTTCAAGTCTGGTGGCATAAGGTATTCTGCAACAAGTAGAGGAGTGGAGAACTTTTCTTGTGAAATATTTCTGGACTTTTTCAACTGTGTTAATATCAGATACATAATGTGGGTTTCAGACTTATGAGCTGTATTCGAGTATTGGTCTAGCAAATGTTTTGTATGCTCTAGTTAGTAGTGTAATATTACTAGAGAAAAAGCTATGTAGGATTAGGTTAACAACTCTTGATGTCTTTTTGGCTATGTAGTTACAGTGGGTTCTAGCACTTAGATCATTAGAGATGAGTACTCCAAGATCCTTGACAGAGTTTGGATCATCAACAAGGTCTTGACTATTCAGCTTGTATTTTATTTTCTGATTTTTTTTTTGCCAATATGTAAGACAGAGCATTTGTTTGTTGAGATTTGAAGTTGCCATTTGTTTGACCATTCTGATACATAGTCAAGGTCTTTTTGAAGGGTAACAGTATTTTCTGTGGTGTTGAATAGCTTTACATCATCAGCAAAGAAGACGGAGTTGCTCTTAATATGATCACAGAGGTCATTTATGCAGAGTATGAAGAGACGTGGTCCTAGGACACTGCCTTGGAGGACACCACTGTTGACAAGTACAGAATTTGATAGGATGCTCCCAATTTTGACCATTTGTTGTTGACAAGAATGCTTCTATCCAGTTATGCAGGTGTCCAGAGATACCATAAGATTTTAGTTTTAGGAGTAGTTTGTTATGTACCACTGAATCAAAGGCTTTACAGGAGTCTATATAGATTGTGTCTATTGCTTTGTCCTGATCAAGTTGTGTAGTCCATATGTTTTTGCAGTGTAAGAGTTGCAGATTGCAGGATAGTTTTCTGAAACCAAATTGTTTATTAGAGAGTAGGTTGTTTGTCTCTAAGTGGAGGATAATTGATTGGTTAATTGATTCAATGACTTTACAGGTGACACAGCATTGACAAGCATAAAGAGATTGGTATGTAATTTTCAACTAGTCAGGGATTTCCCTTTTTGAAGATGGGGATGACCGTGGCTAGTGACCATAGTTTTGGCAAGGAGCTGACATGCTGTATATGAACAAGTCACTTACATTAGATTAATTAGAAAATACACACACACACACAATCTCCTAGTGATATCATAGAAGTAAAATGGAATTCCTATTACTTGTCAGAGAAAGTTATTATTTGACAGTTAAATCTGAAAGTCTAACTGGAAATGGCCAGTGGAAGAAAAAAGTGGGCACAATAAACTGTAACTATTGTTTGTAACAATAGCAACCAATAAGTAAAATATAGTGGTCTCTTATTAAAGGCCAACTGTTTTTTTTCTCCTGGTTACTGATTATTACTATGAGACTTTTAATCCTCCATTTCTCAAATAGCCCCTGGGAAATTATGTTAGTTTATTTGTCTAACAGAAATCAGGAGAGTCAGGATTTTTTTCTTTTAATTTGTATAATAAATTTGACAATGAATACTGGGAAGCCACTCCAATCAATATGCAGGGTGACCAACAGAGTCAATGTTAGAAATTGGTCAAAACAATTGCTGATGAAAATGTTTTATCCCAGTTTATAATAATGTTTAGAAGTATGATATTTATGGGTTAATTCTGGCTGAATAAAATATTTTTCATTTTTCTAGAACTATATTTTCACAATAAAATTTTTAGCTCCTTTGAATTGAATATAATCTCTCTCTCTCTCTCTCTTTCTCTCTCTTAGTCAGCTGGCCACAGTATTTTACCACCCACAATATTTTACTTTGTTATAGACAAGAAAGAAAGAACCATTGTGAGAAGGAAATATATCTTACAAAAGTTTAGGGAGCTAGATTAAAAATTAATGTTTTTTTCTCTTAGTACCGTATTTTCCGGCGTATAAGACGACCGGGCGTATAAGACGACCCCCGATTTTTGGTTGACTTTTTTCAAAGTCATCTTATACACCAGAAAATACGGGTATTCAAAATTAAGCTGCAAGGATTTGTAAATGCTTCTCCTTCCTTCGCGCTCGCATCAGCCGACCGTACAACCTTCCTCCTCCGGCCCCAGGGCGGCTCTCTCGGTCTCTCTCCCACACACACGGAAGACGACCAGGCCTCCCGCGGAGCATGATGGGCCGGCAGAGCGGCCTCCATCTTGTTCTCTTCGGGAAGGGGAGGAGCGTCTCCCGGCGACGCCCGTAATATTTTCCGGCATATAAGACGACCCGGCGTATAAGACGACCCCGGATTTTCAGTTGTCTTTTTTTGGTTTCAAAAGTCGTCTTATACGCCGGAAAATTTACCCCAAGCTCTCATTTTACTCCTAAAATTACTTTTGAACAAATTATGTATTATAGAATAGATTATGTATCTAGAATAGATCTGTAGCCTTTTCTATAAAGTATTGATTTGCTGTAAATGACTGTGGCACTCTATAAGCAAGACTCATCTGGATTCCAGCTTTTATAACCCATGGAAAGTAGATGCACCTTAGGTTTGTACATACAGTATTTCCTACATGCTGAGTCACATGATAATGTTGTGACAGAAGCCTATGACAGTCTAAATTTAGGCAAGGTAATTTCCACTGCAGCACCCATACAGTCTGATTTTGATTTCCTTAAATTCCCAAAATTTCCTTACACCACCCAAGATCATTAGGATTGGATGACATATGAATTTAATAAATTGTTATTAATTATGAAAATTAATATATTTCTGAAAATAAATACCTTTGCAACAACTTAGAACCATTGAGGAACAAAGATTATAAGGAGTTCACATTTTTTCATAGTTTGAATTAATTTTTCAATAGAGGGAGAAAAAAATATATTCCAGACAATAATCACTTAGATGATGTTACATGTAAGAATGGTCCCTGTTATCATTAGGGAGTTATATCATTATTAGAGAAGTCATTTTGACTAAACTTGAATAGTAAAAGAACAATTTGCATTAATTTTTGGTTGGGATTGCAGCCTGTATAATATGTATGCTATTGCTGCTTATCCTCATGTTTCCCTAACTGGCACAGATTTGACTTGCTAATTGTTTTAAAAGGTCATATCCCCTTGACATTGGTTTTGTGTTAGTACCAGGTCACAGCTGAGGCAACCTAAATTTGTCCTTAGCTGTGCCAATTTTAAAATAACATTTTTCCTTGTCTCCAAACAAAAGTCTTGCTGTATGAATTATCTGGTTGCCTCATTGATAATACAGGTCAGAAGCTGGAATTTGCCTAGCTTCCATTGGGTACTATGAGCAAAATACCTACTTTGGGCTGTGGGTGAATCTATTCTTTTCTTGGCACCAGATCCTGCCCTTTATGGTCTTGATCTAGGTGCAAGTAGCATGCACATGTGAGAATCTGTGGGTTCTGTTGTGTCATCCTGCATAGCAGTAAAGAAAAATAATAGTTTATTATCCCCTTAATGCTTATTAATTCTAGTTTCACATGTGAACCTGTGATGACCCAGGGCATGGCACAAAGGCAACACAGTCATATAAGTAAGAAAAGTCCCTCCAACTTTGCCCCCAATGTCCAGTTACCTTCCACCAAAGAAAATAAAACAAAATATATTTGATTTTTTAAAAATTATACTGATTGTGTTTAATGGAATCAGATAAAAATGTTCATTTTTCCGAGAACACATCTTCTAACATTTCACTTTGCTCTCTTTTTTCTCACATCAATGAAGCAAAGCTTTAAAAGATCTTTTATACGAACATATTTAAGTTCTGATGGTTTTCTTATTTCAAATACTCTATAAACAAAGTGGTCTAGCCCAAAATAAAGACTTATAACAGTTGGTTTCTTTAAAGTTACGTCTATGGTCATCTTGGTCCATGTACACCTTTGAACACTCTTGTACTAGATTTCAGAACTGCAACCAGGCCAGTAATGAGATGCATTTTTTTTTACTACCAGTTTTGTGGGCATGTCTTGGTGGGCATGTCTTGGTGGGCATGGCAGGGGAAGAATACTGTAAAATCTCCAGTCAGAGGTGGTATTTGCTGGTTCTCCGAACTACTCATAATTTCTGCTACCAGTTTTACAGAATTGGTCAGAACCTGCTGAATAGCACCTCTGAACCAGGCATTGTTTTTATATTTTGTCTGCCAATTGTTCATATCAGCAATTTCCAACACCTCCAATCAGCATTTTACTTGGCTGGAATGATGGGAGTTACAGTCTAGGGCAGGCCTGTCAAACTGGCATCTCTGGGCTGGATACATCATGCACAGACCATGCCCATCGTTTCCGCAAATGCAAAAAACATTGTGATACGTCATGATTCGGCCCATGATGCAATTAAATTTGACACCATAGTCTAGGGTATTGTTCTGACCCAACCCTGATACCAGCAAGAAAATCTCAAACAAACTCAGTAACTGAAACCTTCACAGCTTTAATCTACAAATAAACTTCTTTGTAGATAAAAGATGACTTGCAGCTAATTAGTCCAACCAGAAAAGCCTTGACAGAATTCTTCAGATAAGCTGAAGTCTCTACACACAATGCTGGGTTCTTCGAACTTTCTGCAAAAGCAAAAACCTTTTGAAACCAGGCTTATATTCCCTGGAGAGAGGGGCCATTATATTGCATCCTTACTCCTGAGTCACCTGTGCTGCTCCAGCTGTTCTTTTCTATGAATCATCCTGTGCTCATGCATACTTGGCACAGGCTCCTCGGGAACTTCCTCATCACTGCTGCCAGCTCCCACAATCCCTGAAGGCAGCAGTCCACTCCCTGATGGTCCTGGCCCCTCATCAGAGTCATCGCTCTCAGTCATTTGCACCTGCTGCCGGCTAACCACAACATGTATGATGCTTGTGTGAGAGAATCTGCAGCTGAGCTAATCAGTAGACTATGGCTATGAAAATTCTAGTCATAGTCATAGCATGTTTAACCACTATGTTATCAGGGTTAGTATAACTTTGTTGATAATCTTACCTTTTTTTGGTGGAAATCTTTTATTTGAGATTTGTCTTAAAATTATTACTTTGCTCCTAACCAGATTTATCAAGGATATTTATTATTTGGCATTAGTTGTGTTTTAATAGTAGTAATACCTGACTCTCTGCTCATGATATTGTTTGAATGTTGTAGCTGTGACAATTGATTTCACTGTTAAATTTTAGGACTCGGCAAAAAAAGTTGAATCCTCATTATTTCCATGACAGGTTCTGTCAAGTTGAGCATGTCTGCAAACCTGCCACAATAGTTTGACCAGTGATTATATGCTAACACATTTACTTCCTTGAGCTACAAAAATGTAGACATGGTGATTCAATGACAAATTGAAAGAAAACATAATTGCCTTACAGGACATTCTGTAAGCTGCAAAAAGTGCTATACCATTTGACAAGTTTTGATGGAAGGCTTTCATCATTCAGACTAAGTATAACATTTTGATGCCCTTACTCTAAATTGATTTAATGAGAATGGCTCTCACACTATGGAAGGAAAATGTAGTGCTGTCTCATCTATGGCATCAACCTTCCTTGAGATAGGCAATTGGTAAATAAAAACCTTTATATAAGTAGAAGCAGTTGTTCCTATTCCTTTCACACAATCAGGATCCTACACAATGAAGAAGCCTGAATAATAATATATTTGAGGGATTTCCAAATACAAACTGATTATGTGCTGGCTACAGTGGAAAAGAAGAAAGTGTATATAATTTATGTGGTAATATGAGATAATTAAAAAGCAAAGCATTGGAGAAGATCAGAAAGTATCAAGATCTGATAATTGAAGTTGAAAAATTATGGCATAAATCAGCCCTGGTGGTCCCAGTGGTTTTTGGCAGCCTGGATACCATACTGACTAATCTTTGAAAATCTGTGCATTGACAAAATTTCCATTTGTCAATTGCAAAAGGTCATGCTGCTTGGACCCACACATATAGTATACTATGCCAGTGCATTACTGCATCCTAGGTTCTTAGGAAAAAACCTGAAGTGTATGAATGTCAACACCAACTAAAAAACTAGCAGCTGTGATTTCACATTATTCTATACATAATAACACCATTGGCATTGATAAATCTCCAAGTGTCAACATTTGATTATCCAGGTTCTTGGGAAGAACTTGATAAGTAGACAAAAGTGCCAAATCTGTTTGACTGCATAATATTTCAACTTTCCTCTGCCCGATAGATTTGTTAAGACTATTTGAATTATATATTTGAATTATAGTTTCAGTGGGATTCCTGGTGCCAATTCTCTCTTTACAATCAATTTTTAAAGTCATTAATATATTATTTGGCTTTGTAAATTCAATTCAGGAAGCACTAACTTTACTCCGAAATAACTTTGTATTCATGCAATATATTTAGATTTAGTTATTTTCATCAGCTGAATTTAAGATATATGATTCCAGTTAACAGGGACTCATAGTCCAGATGATATAATTTGAAGCATTACTGGGTCTGAATTGGTCACTAATTATTTCAGATGAAAGTGAGAAATAACTTCATTTGCATATATAATTCTGAACCAATCTACAATAGAAATTTTAACATGAATGTAAAACACACACACAACACACACACACACACACACACACACACACTCAGTCATGAAATTAATGTAGAGGAAGGAAATATCTAACATGGCAGTGTATTATTTTACATCACAAGTATAAGAAACTTTCAGGAATTATTTCATTGCTGCTTTATGATAACTCTTCTACTTTTTTATATAATTTTTCAATCATTATTGTATTTGTTCATTCAAAATAAAAACCCACTTATTATAGTGTTATACTGGTTGCCCATTTTAAAACAAAAAGAACAGATCCTTAATGCAAAAAGAAATAGCCACAAATTTAGCTGGCACTAAAATAGTAATATCCCAGCCCTGGGATGTTGAAATACCTCTGCCCATTTTGATCTTCAGCTTTGAATGGAAACATTTATTTTTATTTATTTATTTGGTTTGTCAATTGCTTATTATATACATTATAGAAGCAACATTTCCTCATGCTTTATCTAATCTGCTCAATATTATTACCATAGTATTCCATGTTTTCTTAATGAGTTTTAAAGGTTTTAAATTGAAAAACCTTTAAAGTTCACTACTATAACTTTGAAGATTGGTGACCTTAGATATTAGGCAGAAAGTACACTTTTCTTTAGGAGCTTAGTGGAATAATGGTCTCTTGAAACAACACTTGCTGGAGCTTCTAAATTGTTTCCAATTGCAGAATCACATAAAGTACATTGCAGTAATTCAAACAAGAGATCATTAGAGGATTGACTATTGAACCTAAGTGGTCCCTGGTTCAGGAAGGGTTACAACTGCCAAACTAGGCACAGCTGGCTAATTTATTCTGTGCCTTTGATGCCACTTACATAGAGACAAATCCAGAAGAACCCCAAAGCTATGCACCTGCTCCTGCCAGAATGAGATTCTTAACCATGAGTATCCACAAGAAAAGGGAAGAGGGCAGCAAAGAATGAAATATGAATCACAGTGCATCACACGTGGGCCTTCTACATTGCTGTGAAAAAACTTTTACTTATGCAGTTATGATCCACAACATGTTTGTATTAGTTAGAATAGCATCTTTTAAAATAGATATTTAAATACTACAAATCAATGCTATTATTTATTTTTAGAAAAGAATTAGTTGCCCCATGAAGGGCAATATTTGAATTACAATTAATTCCAACCTTTAAAAAATCGTAAAGATTTCAATTTTATTTTCTCCTGTGTGGCAGCATCGTAAAACTTAAATAGTAAAATAGTAAAACTTAAACAGATCACCGAAACATACCATTAGAGATATTTGGTGTGAAGTTATAATGAATTGAACAGTTTACAAATAAAATTTGTAAAGCCACTTTAACAAAGTACAAAAGTACTTTTCACTTTCTTTCAAAATAAAGAGAAATCATTAGATGTCAGAATTCTGTTATATTTTCTTAGGGAAAACAAAGCCTATTTATTTCAAGAAAGGAAATGCCATTTTGATAAAGCTTAAGATGGATTCTCACCTACCTCAGACATATCCATCCGTAACCTCATTCCTGCCATTGCCAAACCTTAAGACAGCTTCTGTGGTTTGCCTTTTTTAAATGCCAGTCTAGTTTGGTAGTAGAGGTGGTCAGTGTATACTATAATAGACCAGAAGTTTCCAACTCCTTGTCTATGGCCTAGTACCGGTCCACAGCCCTTGAGAACTGGGCCTCACAAGTAGCAGGCAAGCATGCAAACATGCAAACCTCCTGTTATAAGTAAATTTGGGTGTTATACGGTCTGTTTGGTAATCAGGGTTCTCCTTTGTCTCATACTATCCTTGGTATGGGTTAAAGGGTGCCGGTACTGCAGTATCTTCAATAAAGCCAGTTACGTGTTTCAGTATTTCAAGTCTGTTCTAATTATTTCTGCTCATACGCATGACAAGTTTTGGCGAGCCGTAGGAGACAGGACAAGGACTCTGGAGGTGGTTCTTCTGGGCTGCAAAACGGGGGCCCCTGCTGCTGTTCTGCGGGGTTTTGTGCTTTGGACGAGCCTCCGTCCGGGGGCCTTGCTCCTGGTGACCTGCGTTTGGTTGACTGATTGCTGGGACCGTGCTGGCTTCCAGAGTGAGTTGTGGTGCACCGGGGAGTCAGGCTTTAATGAAATATCAGGCTTTAATGAAATTGCAGTTTGTTACTAAAGCCTGGGGTGATGTGCAGAGGAAATTGCAGAAGATAGAGAGATGGGCTGAATCGGACATAGCTACTTTGTTGCAAGAGGCCACCAAGGTGTTTATTGGTCGCGATCTTGCAAAGTCTCGTCAGAAATCCCAAATTATGTTTTCAGCGTTGAAAGCTGCTACCACCGAAAAGGTGGATAAGCCAGTTGGACTGGTTGCAGCTACTAGAAGAGCTGGAGGTCCATCTACTGGAGGTGGATGGAAGCGTCCTGGGAGAGGACGGAGGGGATTCCTTTCCTTGAATAGGAATAGGGGGCAGAACGGTAGTAGACATTGTTTTGCTTGTGGAAAAGAGGGGCATTTTGCGAGAAATTGCCCGGACAAGCAAAGACTGCAACGAAGAGAACAGAGACTGTATACCCTAATTGAAGATTAGGGGGGTCAAGGGCTCCTGACGTTGGAGTCCCACTGGGAGCCTTTAGTAAAATTGAAGGTGGGACCTAAGGAAATAAGTTGCATTTTTCTGATAGACACAGGGGAGGCTAGAATGTCTTTGTGTGAGTTACCTGAGGGTCTTACTCAGGAGGGAAAAATGATGATAGTCTCTGGGGTTAAAGGGGAACCCTTTGAAGTTGCTGTTGTTGAAAATATGTCTCTGAAGGGGGAATACTCAGAGATAACATTAAATGTCTTGTACATACCTGAAGCAGGTATGAACCTTTTAGGACGAGATGCTTTATCTTTATTAGGATGTGAGCTTATCTTTTCTGCAGATAAATGCACAATTCAGCTATTAGATAGTGAACAGGAGAAATATATAGATCCTATTGTGTGGGAAGCAAAAGGAAACAGAGGTGTTTTGAGAATCCCACCTGTTGAAGTGATTTTAAAAGAGGATGCTGAGCCAGTGAGGCGGAAGCAATATAATATTTCTCCAGAAGGGAGACGTGGTCTAAAGCCAGTGATAGAGTCTCTTTTAAGGGATGGACTGATTGAACCTGCAATGTCACCATATAATACACCTATCTTACCTGTAAAGAAACCTGATGGGTCCTTTCGTCTAGTGGCTGATCTACGGCTCATAAATAGATTGGTAGTAGAACGACATATTATTACGCCAGATCCCTATACATTATTGGGGAGGATTCCACATGAGCATAAATATTTTAGTGTAATAGATTTGAAGGATGCTTTTTGGACGTGTCCTTTGGCCGAAAACTCGAGAGATATCTTTGCCTTTGAATGGACGGATCCAGATACATATCGTACTCAACAATATCGTTGGTGTGTGTTACCATAGGGTTTTTCAGAAAGTCCTAATTTGTTTGGACAGGCATTAGAGCAGGTCCTTGAAGGATTTAACCCACCTGTGGGGATAACAGTTTTACCAGCTTACGATTGTGTGAAATATAAACATCCAGAAAAGAAACATGAAAAGACAGTCTATAATTTCCTACCTACTGAAGATATTATACATTGTACAGAGGTTGAGGAAGTAGATGGAATGACACATGTGTTATTTTTACCTAGAGGATGGTTTATGTTTTGTGGAACATATGCATATGCATTTATACCAGCAAATGCAATAGGTGGTCCTTGTACAATAGGTCGTTTAACGACTATTATGGCCACTGCTCATCCCAAAAACATAAATAAGAATACTCAATTATACTATGAGGTAATGAATTCCAGTTTATATCATGATCCTAGGTTTTACAAAGAACCTGTACAGGATGATACAGAAACAGAAGTAGAGCATACACATGTGCATACTCAAGAACATGAAGATGTATCTAAATCTAAAGAGCATAAAGAACCATACCTTATCATATACACTTCTCCTACAGTTAGGTGGTCTATAGCCCGTTGGGGTGATAAACATGAACCTGTAGTTGAACATGGTAAGGGATATAGAGGAAAAAGATCAGAGTTTAGTGATGCTTATTCTTCAAACTGTGATGACAATGTAGTAGTTCTGTCAAGAATAGAAGCAGGTGTCTTAGGGATATTTGCTTGGGGAGCTATTATAATAATATGCAGTTAGGGCATTTAGCTTGTGCTTTAGCTAAAAGTATTAATGTAACCTCCTTTGCTATTGCAGCTTTAGCTGATGAGATGGGGGAAATAAGGAAGTCTGTGTTACAGAACAGAGTTGCGATTGATTACATTCTTTTGAGATTAGGTCATGGATGTGAGGAGTTCGACGGATTATGCTGTTTTAATATTTCTGATAAATCACAGTTTATTGAATCTAAGCTTAAGATTCTACACAATATCACAACTCATTTAACCCATGATACAGAGGGTAATACTCTGAAACATATATGGCATGTCTTAACCTCCTGGTTACCTGATTTTGGATGGTTAAAGGAAATATTCTTTGGAATTGTTATAATCCTTGTAATAGGATTGATTTCATGTATCTGTGTTAAGTGTATACCATTATGTGAAGCATGTTTCCATTGCTGTAAGGTTAAAAAACCTGAGGGAAAACGTAAGATATATAGTCAACAGGAAGTGAGACTTATGTTGAGAGAGTTTGATGATCATTCTCAAGTATAAACGGTAATAAAAAGAAAGGGAGGAGTTGTTATAAGTAAATTTGGGTGTTATACTTGAGAAACTACAGAACCAGACTGTAGCCATTTTGTGTTCGTAGAATGACCTTTTTAAAAGAACAGAAAAGTTGAGAAATATGTTTTTGTACAATAAACATGTGGTATTGCGAAATTGTCCTTGGACGAGGTTCTAGAATGTGAAGGGAACAACTTAACATTATATAGCCATATTAATCAAAAATATAATCCTCTGATAATTGCACCACCGGATATCTGGAGATAAATCCGGGAAAAGGATGTTGGTATCAATCCAAATGCCAAGTAAGAAGAGGTCATTGGAAATACCCATAACTTTCCTATGAGAAACTATGTATCTTTGTAACTGAAAAACAACATGTGATTTGTACTTGTTTATATCATTATATTTGGGTATAAATATATGGTCTGTTTGGTAATCGGGTTCTCCTTTGTCTCATACTATCCTTGGTATGGGTTAAAGGGTGCCGGTACTGCAGTATCTTCAATAAAGCCAGTTACGTGTTTCAGTATTTCAAGTCTGTTCTAATTATTTCTGCTCATACGCATGACACCTCCATTTGTGGAAGTGGCAGGCACAGGCACAGGCACAAAACCACTCCTTCTTCCCGCCCACTGCTGCCACTGCCAATGCTATCAAAGGATCTGAATAGTTAGAGAAACTACTGTAATAGACTCTTAGTAAGCTGGTGTTATTTTGCATTTCTAACTTCCTCTTTCTTTAGAATAGTGGTCCTCAATATTGGGAGCTCCAATCTTGGTAGATGATAGATAGATAAGCAAGATGATAGATAAGCTTGCATTCATTATGGAGTTAGCATGAAGACCTTTGTTCTAGGAAGGTCAGGTGCATTGGAGCTTCCTGATAAAGACATATGTGCTGTTGAATTCAGGTTACAGCAATGGATATTTAATTTTCTTGGTTGGTAGAACAACATGAAATGATTAAGTTACACAAATGTAACTGATAACATGTAGGCAGGGAAAGTGATTGGTAATGTAGCTTGAAGTTTGGTAAATCTGGGCAGAGTGTGGTTATTGAAGCATACAAAGATAGGAACAGCTTTTTCATATTGTCTAGCAATGGCATATATCAATGTTAGATTAGAGAAAAATATCTCTACAACTTGGTAATCAACTTTTCCAGACCAGCTACCTTTTCCCATGATCCCAGGCTTTGATTTGTTGGATATCTCCGCCTCAGGTATTGTTAAATGTCAGATCACTTAGTAATAGAATTGTGCTGCACTGGAGTAGCAAGCAGATGTAACATGTATCATTAAACTTGGTGCAGAGAGGAGAACATTTTCCCTCTTCAAGATTAACCCTTGAGATTGATACTGTAATATTGAAGTCAGGGAGACACTGGCAATAATCTTCTATGACAATCTATTACCAGGTACATTGAAGAAGAATATATTCTACTCCATAAGGTTAAACTGTGCTAGGCAAGATTTGTTGAGTTTACCATTGAGCAGTTTGGTGAAAGCCTCTTAAAGGTGACATGTGATTGGATCCAGATGTTAATAAATTCATTCTTGAGAGTGAGGGCTGTTCTGCCTAGCTTAACTACACCTACTCTTAAAGAATCCATTACTGGACCAAATGATCTGGACAAATTTCATCCATCTTCTTCCCTTTTTAGTTAATATTGATAAAAGGGTGATTGGGCTACAGCTGTAGAAAATCCTGAATGGAATTTATGGTGAGGACAAGGTATACTGATAACCACTGGGATCACTATAGCTGGTTTATGTCTTTCAATTCCAATTTTCAGATAATTTGTGAAGTATCCAATTCTTTGTATTCTATCCTATACTATTATCCTCTAGTATTGCCACATCAATTATCCGTGCAGTTTTCTTTCTAATCAAGTTATATCTAGTGTGTTACGAACCAAGTCTTTATCAGCTTGTATTGAACAATATTTTTGCTCATTTTGACTATTTTATAATATTTTTGCTCAGTTTGACTATTTTTTAAACTATTATTATTATTATTTGTGTAAACCATCTAGAGTTCTACAACCTGGCAATGTACAAACCAAGAATTGGGTCTTAAATATTTTTACATACAAATAAGAAATATGAAAACTATCAGATTATGATTTTTACTTTTCTTTTTTCTGACTTTAATAGCTTTTATGTGATTACACAATAAATTATATTTACAGGAAAAGATAAAGAGACTTTGAATAATGAAATCACAGTCTATGGCTCTAAAATATTTGGTTATACATGACTATGACAAGTCTGACAATGCTTTATTCTTTGGGTGATGTGCCTTTAAAAATAATGTTCTTTAGGGTCCAGTGGACCATGAAATAATCTTTGCAGAGAGGCCCCTCATGCCAGAACTGGAACATACATTTATTTTGACTGCCAGTTGCAAGGACTAGAAATGAAGAATATTTATTATGTAGTGATGTACCCTTAATAAGTTAATCTTTTTCAGTTGGGAACACTCTAAAGGAAAACACAGATTACTGAAGAGCTTATTTTTTTAAAAAAATACAGGAAAATTCTAATTTGTGCTTCCAATTTCACAGTTTAATAATTTGCTTTATAAATTTCTATTTTTATAAAACAAAATGTTGGTTGACAATGAAATAATGGTGAAGTCTAATAACTGGAAACTGAGCTATATTCTCTGTTAGTGGCGGCGGTTTTAGCAATGTTTTCTGACTAATAATAATCCACTATAAAAGAAAGGATATTATTTCCAATGTACTTTTAAATGTAAGTTTGCAGAAGGAGATAGATTTTGCACAAAAACACATTTAAAGTTCTCTTTTTGAAGATTATATTTTCTATAAACATTTGTGTTTACTGAATGTATCTTCATTACACCATAACAGCCTACTGTAATCTGATAGTCTCTAAATATATCAGGATTATAGCTCTGATCAATAAGGAATCGCTGTCCTTTTAATGTTTACTTATTAATGTAAGCAACAATTTGGGTCACACAGTATTGCTCATTTCTCCACTAGATTCATATATCACCTTTTAGAGCCATTCAAACATCAATGTGCCATAATAAAAGTAATGGGGAGAGTATTATACTACATCAGGGATGGCTGGGCTATGAAAATGCTGCAGGGCAGTAGTGGGAAAATGACTATTGTCATTGTTGGGTGGGGGGGAGAAACAAGCAGTGCACAACAGCAGGAGATATTGGTTATTTGGAAAATGTGGAAGGGACTGAACATTGTCAAACCTGGTATTACATTTCACAGAACAGAATAACAGAGTTGGAAGGAACTGTGGAGGTCTTCTAATCCAATCCCCTGCACAAACAGGAAACTATGCCATTTCAGACAAGTGGATATCCAGTCTCTTCTTAAAAGCCTCTAGTGATAGAGCACCCACAAAATCTGAAGGCAAGCTGTTTCATTGGTTAATTGTTCTCATTGTTAGGAAATTTCTCTTTAGTTTGCTTTTCTCCTAGATTAGTTTCTATCATTTCTTGTCTTGCCTTCTGATGAAAGTTGACTCCTCTTCTTGATGGTAGTCCCTCAAATATTGGAATACTGCTATCATGTCATTCCTAGTCTTTCTTTTCTCTAGACTAGTGATACCCAATTTCTGCAACTGTTCTTCATATGTTTTTGTCTCCAGGCCTTTAAACATCTTAATTGCTCTTCTTTGCACTTTTTCCAAAGTCTCAACATCTTTTTTGTAATATGGAGGCCAAAACTGGATGCAGTATCCAGGTGTGGTCTTACTAAAGATTTATAAAGTGTTACTAATATTTCACATGCTTTTAATTCTATGCCTCTGTTTATACAACCAAGGATTGTATTAGCTTTTTTGGCTGCTGCCACACACAGCTAGCTCATGTTTAAGTGATTATCCATTAGAACTCCAAGGTCCCTCTGACAGTTGTAGTTAGAATGGTAACAGACATTAACATAAATATTTTTGGCTTCTATCTAGATCATCTTGTCAGAACATCCATCCAAATTCCTGCTCATTCTCAATTCCCAGTTCAAATAGCTTAACTAATTTTCACTTTAAAAAGTCTATCTGTCCCAGTTCCCATCCTAAACTCTCCCCCAAACTTTGAGTCTAAATACTTCAGGAATTATAGCAAATGGGTTACACTTCTGGCATTCATCTGAACAACTAAGGTAATTTGCCATATAAAATGAACTTGATGATAGATTGAAACTCAATCACACCAATTCCAACTGATTCTTTCTTTCTTTTCCTCTCTTTCCCTTTCTTTCTCTCTTTCTCTTTTCTTCATTCTTTCTTTTTCTTTCTTTCTTTTTTCTTTTTCTTTCTTTCCTTTCTTTTTCTTTTCATGCACTGTGATCCTTAGCATTAATGAAGTAATTTGCTTAAGCTGTCATCTTTCCTTCCACTCTCATGTTTGCAAGCTTCTATTTTGTTGGCTCAGGTGCACAATCAGAACAAGAAATAGGAATTCAGTTTGATTTATATATGTATACTTACTGTAAAACTTCCATCTGGATCCATTTCAAACCTCTTTTGTGAAAAGGTTATCAGAATGAAAAACTAAGCCTCTGGAAGGTTTTAAGTCACTGGAGACATTTCTACAAATGCATGTAATGAATTTTCTTTATGTGGGAAAGCTGAAAGATTATGTATTGTGTATTAAGACATATTTACTTTCCCATGCCTGACATTTGTTTATGCTGCCAACAATTTTTTTCTTGGTTTTTTTTTTTCTGTTTGGATGTGCCATATATGTTGCTTCCAAGTCTTTATTTGAAGAAACAAGACACTAACAGCAAAAATAATACTTAACATTTGAACTCTTTTATTGTTCCTGAACATCAATGGTGAAACCTGTGAAAAGCTGTGCTGAACTCTTGTAATTTTATTCTTATTTTTTCTTTCTGTCTTATACACTAATTCAAAAAATTATACAACTACTGAAAAAAATTCTGCGTATTTGTCAAAAATATTAATATTTCAACTACAATCATATTTTGCTATTGTATGCAGACTTGTTCTATGAAATAACATAATTTTCTACAGTTTACCTTCTTTGCTTTGAGGAGTGCAAATTCTGCAGCATCATGGAGGAAACAATGATGAGAAAGTATTTCAATATTTACACAGAAATAGATAGTTACTTTTACAGGCAAATACTGTTAAACTCTTTATTTTGGAAGGTTTTGATTTTTAAATTTTCTTCTGAGATATATATTTGAAAAAATTATCAGTGCACATTGCACCTCGGAAGGATGGAAGGCTGAGTAAATCTTGAGCCTGGTGAGATTTGATCTGCCAAAATGCAGGCAGCTGGCTGCAGCAGAAGTAGATTGCAGTACTGCACTCTAACCACTCTAACTTAGGGTGAGATTTTGTCTTCCTCACACAGCTGCTACAGTGGTGAAAACAAGGTAGTAATTCTAATGTATTGTATTTATTTTTCATATTATCGAACTGCCCATCTCCCTTAAAATAGTGTATATTAAAATATTAATATATAAAAAGAACATATAAGAATTTAAAAAAATTAAAACATTAAAAAATTAGAATGTAAAAGAAGGCAAAGGATGACTGAATCCTGTTAAAAATTAGTTTAAAAACCCAAGGGGGGACTCTCAGGGCACTAACTAGCCCCATAACTTTGTGGTCTTTTGGGCTCCCTAGGCAAGGCTCCAGAGCCGTATTTTAATGCCTTTTTGAAAGCCAGGACAATGGTGGCCTGTCTCACTTTTAGGGAGATTAATATTCTTTCAGGGCAATGGCAGAGAAGGCTTTCTTTCTATACCCCACCAGTTGGAATTCTTTAACTGACAGGATCTATAACATACCTTTCCTGCCTGATAGGGTGGGATGGATGGGATGAAGATGGTTCTGTAGGTAGCCTGGCTCCATGCCATGTAGGGCTTTATAGGCATATATGATTTATATGAAAAGTAAGAAAAGTAAAGAAAAGTAAGAAATACATTTATATATAACACAGAAACACACATCTCACTGCTCTATGTTTAACTTGTGGAAGTAGATTCTTCTGGCCATACTCAAACATTTTATATAAGCCAACTATTACCAAGAGACATAAAATGTTTTTGTGAAAGTATATGGAGTCAGAGACTAACTGGTACAGATTAAAAACATAAGGTTTGGATTTGTCTTTGTCCTACTAGGAATTGTTTTATTTTAAAAAATTAAGTGTCAGTTATTATCATATCTCCTGTATTTAATCTTAATGTTAACTCTACCTGTGTATCTTTTTCTTACTGCCTATCTTAATCCACATTTTTCCTTTTGTTATAAATTGATTTCAGTTTTATTTAACCTACATATTTCTACCTCTGTGTTTTATGGCTACTTTTCAGATTTTTATACTTTATAACTCTGTATTATATTCTCTCCTTTATTCACTTTTTCCTGGCTCTTTGAAACTTAATACTTTCCCATTTCTTCAGCTTTTTTAGCCATACATAGTCTCCTTACATTTGAAAACCTTTTCATTCCTTCTCTAAGGACTTGTAATATTGAAGTTTTTTCTTTCTCTCTTTCCAACACTCAATATCTTCTCATCATCAAGCTTATGTGAAGAACTCCCCAGCTGGACTGTTACACACAGTGGGCTTTCTTCAGCTGTTTATTTTCAGGTGCTACTCAGTCTGTCCTCACTTCATTCTTGCCATTTTTTTTGGTTCTACCTCAATCTGGTTTACTTGTTAGATAGCTGCCTTGCTGATTACTTCTCTCATCTTTGGGCTGCCACTGAGTTTATTTGCCTTTGAATTGAGAAATAATTGGAACCTTTTCCCATTATCCTGGCTTGATTCCTTTATCACCATGTGTACTACATTGATAATGTGCCATCAAGTCATTTTCAGCTCCTAGTTACCAGATAGATTTTCTCCATGATTGATCTAACCTTAATCTAGTCTTTTAGATATTCCAATGATGCACCCATCATCACTTTAAGTGAGATGTGCACCACATGCACATGGGGTTTCTCTCTCCAATTAAGGAGCAGTGGTCTCTTTTATAACTCTTTCCTCTGCAAAATGAATCTGTGGATCTGAGGAAGGCAGAAGAAATGCCCATTCATTCAGAAAGGTAAATTTATCTGCCACATTAAAAAAAAAGCCAGTCAGATAACTATCTTTCAACTTCCTAACCCAAATTACTTCAGCCCAGCATTTCACTAACTGAACAGTTAAATTGATGCATCTCTCTCTGTAAATAGTTTTGATATTGACATGTTTGGTTTTGTTTTAGGAGGAGAAGAAAATACTAGCACTATGTGTCACAAGCTGAGAGTAAAGAAGAAGAAATTGCTAGACCATAGTAACATCTATTTTAAGATTCATAAGATTCCTTGTTTCCCATTTGTTTTTCCTGATTCTCCTCTACCATGGAAGGAAATCAGCACAATGAAACACAATCTTTAACACATGCACAATCCTGAATCCTGAAAATATTTTGCCTTATAAACACACTAGATCCTGATGAACGAAGGAAAGTATACATATCCTAAAATAATGTTGTAGGATCCAATCTGGGTTGGTCACTGGGACCAGAGGTTTAGTCTTCTGAATACATTCTGCTAGAGAGAAGTTTCCTGTGGATGGGCTCCATCCTGACTCTAAAAGCTTGGAAGACTAAACCTCTGGTCCTGGTGATTGACACAGATTGGATCCTGCAACATTAGATCCCCATTTAAAACCTTTTTATCCTAATTTTATTCTCTAAAGTATTTATTTAAAAAAAATAGAAAGAGGCTATCTGGACACCATGCCTAACCAAAAAAAAAAAAAAACCCAAACCAATTTCCAGTTCAATTTCTTTCCATTTTTCCTCCCATTCTTTTTCTAAATCCTGAGAAGGACATTAGTAATGTTTTCTCTTTTAACATCTACCTCTTTCTTGTCCCAAATGTATTCTATCTCTAAAGCAACTGAATTCCTACTAACAAAAATGACTGGCATACCTTTACAAGGACCACTTACCATGAGCCCAGCTGACCTTTTGATAACATTCAACAAAAGCTTTCAACTATTAACAATGTATGTGAACCCTTAATTTGAGCAATCTAAAGGCTGCTGATTGCTCTAAATTGCGGATGCTTCTTTACTGTGATTGCAGTAATTAAAATGATTAGAGATGGAAGTTCCATAATGAAGGTATTAATATATGCTGTCTTTGTGCTATTCAATAAATCTGGGCTTTTTGACAAGGCAGTTCCTGTCACTGGACAATATTTGCATTGAAAGGTTCAATTAGTACCAGCCAGTTAAATTGGTAGTCAGGAAACAACCGCTTTACTGCTTAGCTAGGTACTTTGTACTGAGTTTGTGAAAATGTAAATATAAAGAGAATAATGGGAATATTGAATGAGAAAGGGCAGCAGCATCAGATTTGGCAAGGGTTGGATAAGAGGAGGATAGCCCACAAAAGGAAGATGGTGTAGCAAGCATCTCAGAAGGAGCTGTCCATCATTCCTTGGGCTGTAAAAGTGACGGGAGGGTGGGGGTGGGGAGAGAAAGATGTACTTGTAGACTTGCAAGTTTCTGTTACTGTAACATTATAATAAAGACAGTGTTAGTACTTATGATTTTGTCTGGATATTCTCTCTCTCTCTCTCTCTCTCTCTCTCTCTCACATGAGTTCTGCATTTCTAACAGAGCAATTAGATGAAGAGAAATAATGGAATGGCTAAAAAAGAAACCAGTAAGGCTAGAACCAAATCTAGGTGGGCTATCCATTCATGGAGTTATTTAGGCAATATTGCATGTTAAAACAAATCCTGGTCATTTTTTTAATGATATGAATCTGGACTTTATTATTTTAACCAATTTAGTCATATTTTCATGGGTTAGTTTTACTGCTGGAAAGAGCTGATAATTCAAATTACATTACAATAAGTGATAATATCACTAAATTATACATATGTCACTTATTGCGTCAGTCCTGTTCATTAATGATTAAATAAAGATTATTTACATCAATGCTGCATCACTGTCAATTAAAAAGGCTAGTTATTGGATTACTAGTGAATAAGGGTGACAAAATAAGAGATGCTATCAAAGAATTGTCACCAGTACAATATTCTTATAAATAAAAAATACACTATAAGTTGTATTTATAGAGCAACAGAAGAATTATAAGCAATATGCATCCTAGGTATATTTATTTATTTATTTAAATTTCTATACCGCCCCCTCTCCCAAAAAGGGACTTGGGGCGGTGTACAGCCTACTAAAAATGGAGTATATACAAATAAAAACAAATTAAATGACATGAATCCGGCCGAATCCCTTCAAATATAAAATTACAAAATTTAAAATTCCAGGATTAAATTAAAAAGTTAAAATTTAAAAACCGAATTAAATTAAAACCCCATATTTAAACCCTGTATAATTGACAGATTTAGGAAAATTCTGGACAAGAAAAACATGGGGATAAGACCTGGAATGGTGGAAAATATAAAATAACTGCTGCCTTTAGTAAAAATAAACTCTCAAACTAAGAACCAAGGGAGTGTAAAAAAAAATTGCCAGTGTGGGGATAGTTATATGAACAAGCTGGATGCTTCACAAAATACAGAAAGGAATATTCACTTAAAAAAAAAAGCAAGGCTGAATGCCAATCATATGGTCAAATCATAAAAATATACCTATAGAGCATCATATGTGCATTATAATAGCTGCTGTCACAATATTAGAAAGGCTATAGAAATTATAAATCATATTAATGATTATTTGAATAATTTAAAGGAGGAAAGCTTTTAATTGTCATCTCATTAACATTCAGCAATTGATTGTGGATATTCTCTCTTAAATATGGACAATATTTAAAATATAACTTTTATGTCCAAGTTTGGTCTCAAATATTTTCTGAAGATGGTGGCCACATAGCATGTAAAATGTAAGTGCGTACTCATTTTCTAAGGATTCTTTATTTGGAAGTCATTTCATGACTAGAAATAATACCATGTACTAGAAAAATCCTTCTACATTTTTGTATTAATTTCCCATTCAATTTGATAAAAGAAAATTAGTTCTTGAACTTTCTTTGAAATCAAAAGGGAACTTATTCAAATGGAAGATATTTAGTTATGAGAAGAGTGAGATATATGCATACATTTCATGTTTTTCAGGATACAGCCATGTATAAAAAATATCTTCATTTATAGATTATGGCTTGAATTCAGAAGAAACAATATTTTTATTAAGGTTTATGGAAAACCATGTTAATAGGGTTAATAAATAATAACTTTTCTTATCTATTAATGGTAACATGTTATGATCTTCTTCCAAAATATCCTTAGTAAATAATACAGATTTTGTTCTTGGTATTATTTTACAATATCATAAGATGAAATTTGCTTTCTTTTCATATTGCAAGATCTTGACAGCCTTATAAGTCTTTACTTCAATTTATGGGATACTGTAATGTAAGTATCCCACAGAAAAATAACCAGAACTTTTTACTTCTTAGACTTATTTTATGAAGTCTATTAAGCAATCAAATTCTAAGCTTCTGCCTAAGCATATGAAAATATTTTTTTTGTGTATGCCTTGATTCTTGGCAATTGCCTGGACAGATAAATGGGCCTTGAGTAGTTTGCTTCTTCTATCTCCATTCATTTATCTCATTAGATACAAGTCAAAATAGCAAGTCAAAAATCCAGGGAATTTGGATGCACTGCAGTAAACTGTAACATTACCTCGGTATCTGTTTAGTTATATGTGATGTCTAGCTGCACTCTGAGGAAACATTATCACGGTGAAGCTTTGCTCAATTCTGTGTCAAATTCTTCTATAAATCTACAGCAAACTTGAATAAAGATAAAAGGATGGAAGCATTGAGTTATTTGTCTTGCTATTGATTGGTAAAGAAATACATAGAGGGGGAGAACAAGTGTGATGTGGGGAGAAACTGAGACTACTGTTGGTTAAAATGAACAATTGTTAACTTGGTTGAAAGGACAACTGAGAAAAATGGCAGAAAAATATGAGATATTGTGGGCAATATGTAATGAGGTGGCATCTAACATACATACATTTTTAAAAACTTGAAGAATGTTTTCCCTTTAATTATCCAGTAATTATTACTACAATTACCTACTTTGACCATCTCTCTAGCCTCACCTCACAAGATATTGTAAATCTGAGCCAATACAAATGAGAAAAAAAAAACCTACTCTATGAATTTGCTGGTTTTTGTTTTGGGCAGTGCTGAATTCAAGTTGGATTCAATGTTTTTTAATGTAGAAACATTTACTCCTGAATTGCAATTTTCAGTTAAATTGAAGCCCTTGAGATAAACTAAAATCTTTCAGCCCCTTACCTGTCAGCACAAAGCAGAAGAAAACAAAGAATGACAAATCCTTGCTTAAAGAAGCAGAATAAAATGAAATCACTCAAGCATTAAATCTGTATTACCAAATGTGAACTTGGGTTCCACATTCTCCGGCTGCTCTCTCTCTCGCTCTCCCTCCCCTTTCCCTCTCCCCCCCCCCTCTCTGTGATGAGTACAGGTCATCAAAATGAATTATGATGACAGCATCTTTACCAAATGTTTTATAAACGGAAACTATTAAATATTTTGCAAAGAAAATTCACTCCTACAAAATAAGTATTGTCAGGCAGGCTTAAATATATGTCTGAGTTTGTGCTTTTTGTAAAGACAAAGATATGATTAGATGACCAGTCCAACTTTAGTCAAGTCTGAAAAATTCATCTAAAACTTAAATAAGAAAGTACAATTCTTTAAGGAGAAACAAAAAGCATGTAAAACCAATTTAGTAATTAATTCTGTCATTACATTCTTTTTCTTGACTTATGGCTGGAGTTCACAGGAGATGGTTCAAGAGTGTTAGTTTGCAATGATACTTTGCAAGGTCATATATACATCCATGATATAATGGAAAGAGTGATAAGGTTCATAGAATCTGAATATCACAAAACTTTCTTATAATTCATATGGGCACAAAAGTCACTGCAAACTTTTTCAACAATGATTTGAACTTCAGATATGAGGGGCTGCATGCATAAGTGGACTTCATCTCACTCAGAAGCAAAAAATATTTTTATTAATGGCTGGCTAACTCAGCTTTAAACTAAAATAAAAAAAGGGTGGGACTTGTAAGTGTTTACAAGACAGCCCTCCTCCCTGTTGCACTGTATGGCACTGAATGCTGGGCAGCAACAACAGGGCTTGAAAGCTATTTCCATGCCATGGAAATGCAAATGCTCCATTGGATATCAGGCATTTCTCTTCTTGACCACCTCACAAATGACACGTTAATTTACAAATAATGAATTAAACAGGACAGCAAAGCAACATTTTTAGAAAATGCTGTTTTTAACATGGCCTGATTATCTTTCAATTATGCTATTACATCTCACTGTACATTAAGCTTTCCTGTAAAGTTACCCAGAATCTATAAGAAAACAGAGCTTTGCTTTTGTACTTAATTGTACAAAGTTTCAAAAATTCCAAATCTCTTGCCAGATCCAGCATTCCAGACTAGTACCTTTCTTTCTTTTGTCATCATAACAAGGCATTGTGGCAAAAGCTGTGCTTCTTTGTACACCTTTTGTACCTATCAGGTTTATGATTTAATGAGTTGCCCTGGTCCTCAGAAAACAATAAAGGTCATGTTTTGAGGGTAGTGAACACATTCTTGCTGCTGTTTCTTCATAAAATAGGAATGCTTTAGGAACAAAATTACCACTATTCTCAATCCACTACTAGAAAAATTGTGACATCTGTGTCAATTAGCAAGAAATGAAATGCTGTATGATACATTAGAGCCCACATTAATTGCAAACCTTTGCATGAAAGTGGAAGACCTTCATCAGCCACAAGTACATTTGCGGTTATTTACATCTGTGTTCATCTCAATTTGTTTTTCTGAACATTTCTTTCAAATGTCAAATAAAAAATCCATTGCAAATCAAGTCTTCTTTTCCAATTCATCAACAACTTGACTCTTGAATGCTTGTTGCAGGATGACCATAACTCTGTGACTACAAGAAGATTTTTCTTGATAAAAACTTTCAAAGCTTAAAATCTTTGGGGATAATATTTGGAAATTAAGAGGGCTTAAAATGGAAACATATATAATAATTTGCTGATGAGTAAAAGTTATGACTGGTAAAGATACCCATGTGGCACTTTGGACAAGATTACATAATGTCATATATATGTATATGTAAGAAACATTTGCATATGATTCTTTAACAGAATGGAGAAAGTGCATGCAAACTACACATATTCTATGTGAACAGAATATTTTACAAATATTTAAACACTCAGAGTTGAGTGTATATGCAGAGTAAGATCTTATGAATAGTAATTAGCTGTACAAAAGGAAGAAGCAGGAGTCTAAGTTTAATCGGTTTGTACATAATAATGGCCATAAAAGCAAAAGTAAAGAAACTCTATCAGAATTCTGTCTATTTTGCTCAAAGCATAAAATAAATTGGGAACTAGTAAACTTTAAGCTTCAGAGTTGGAAAAATGGGTATATATATCTCAGAATGTTAAATGCAACCTAAGATAAATCTTTTGTTATTTAAATATTTATTTATTAAATAAAATTACTTATTAATCTTTTAATGTATAGTTCAGTCTTTCTCCACTTTGTTCCTACTTCTAAGGCTAATTTGAAAATGAATGACTGGCTCAAGGTCAACCTATATATTTTCATCCAATGAAGTTTTCTGACCTCAGAAGGCTGCACATTCTTTTGTGACATTTTGGATGGTACCAATTAAGATGTTATCTAAAAATGAAATCAGTACATAGATATTTCTTCTGTAAAAGGAGATAACATACAATAAAAATATATTCCACTGACTTCCTATATTTGGTAATTTACTTCCTTCACATAATATTTTTGTTTGGGATTCGACAACTTGGCTTGGATCCAATGAAAATGAAGAAATTAATAGGATAATTCAAATAGTTAAACATGAATCGTGGCATACTGTGTGTACTAGTTATGGGACAAATTGTCAAAAAAACTTTCCTGGATAAAAGGGTTTTCAAGGAACTCAAAATATTTCTGAATATTAACAGAAACAGTTTCTCCATCTCTCTTTGCAACAAAGATTCCCTGATTTTTTTCATGGTGCCACATAACATCAGTTGGGTTTTTTTACATATGTTTGAATAAACTTTGGTTGATGTTAAAGATTTAACAAGCCTCTGGCCCATAAAGTAGTCCCCTTTCAGTCAAACTGAACTCCTGGTTGTTTTGTGGAAACAACCTTAAGTTTTCTTAGTAACAATACAAAAGAGTATATTGGGTTTTTTTTCCCCTGGTGCTTTTCTATTTTGTAGTCTAACCAACAACTCTAAATATCCTTGACCATTGGCCAGGCTAATATAAGGGCATGGAAATTATAATTGAAAATACATAGAGGACATCAAGTTCCTTTCCCTTGCTTTAAATGATTTGAGATGAATATAGGTAAAGAGATGGACAGACTGTCAGTATGGTAACATAGGATTGGTAACCCAGACCCTGTTATCAACAACTTTTAGCTAATCACTGTTGCCTACAAAAAAGTACATTTTAATATGTTCCACTCTAGATAAGTATAGTAGTGACAGAAGAATGTAGATGCTATATTATATTGATAGCTTATTTTTTATCAGGAACATATGAATATTTACATTAAAAAAGAAATCCATTGAAGTTAAGTTCTCATATTATGCAGATTAAGCAGTAATGATCTAATCATAGTTCTATTTCGGTAAATCTCAGATGACCTGTTCTTTTGCTTCTCCTAATTTTAAAAGTGAAGTATTTGGGATGAGGAATCTACTCTTTCTTTCAGATAAGTATTTCACAGTAGAGAAAATATGTGTCACATTTTGTCACAATTTTTAACAAGTCCAAGTGTATTGATGCTCATCACTTTTTACAGTGTTGTTGATTGAGAACAGTGTTGTTTCCCTTTTACATTTGCAAAATATTCAAATTTTGAAGTCTTTTCCACCTTTATTTGCATAATCATAGCAAGTAAATGAATGCTACAGGAACATTATATACGATATACTATGCAGGAAAATTGATACTACTAGGGACAAGGTACTGTGTCAAGACAAACCAAACCAAGACAAAAAGCAATTATAAAGTGAAATAAACAAGAGACCAGAACAGAACAAATATTAATCAGAATATCAGCTAAACTTTATTTGAAAAAAATGGTAACGTATCAATGATAGCCAACCACATTTTGAATCAGGCTTCATAATTTAATCACAAATAAAATGGCAAAAATTGCAAGTATAAGCATGAAGAATTAGAGTGCTGGATAGTAATGTGTTAAAGCAAAACATTACTATGCTTTTCAATTCTATGGCCAGTTCTATGACCTAAAAGTAATTGAAAATCCTTGAGAAATGTGAAATGAAGCATGACATTCAAAAAAACACCAAGGACAAAGAAATGAAGGAGACTAATCAGATGTGAATCTATACAATAAATGTGAACCTTGTGTAGTTTCTTTCAAACAGTGTTATATACACACTAAATGAAGGATTGGCTTGATTTGAAGATTTGGAAATAAGAAAAATGTACAGGTTTCAATCAACAATAAATTTTCATGACTTTGATTTTGAAGCTTGAGTAATAAAATAACAATGAGTTCCATTTATATTTTTAAGTGAACTTATTTAATTTTGAACTTGGGACTCAAGATATGAAGAGAAGTTCAATTATTGTTTGAAAATTAAATTTCTCTAAATGTTTTTGATGTAACTTTCCAATTTAAAATGCTTAAATATGCTAATACTAAAAGAATACTATTTGTCAAAATCTAGCATGGACTTAATGCTCAGTTGACCAAATGGCCAAATGAATGACAGAAAAGCCTTATAGGAAAGGATAACAGGGTTAGAGAGTCATCTGAATCTCAGGAGCAGCTCATTCCAAAGAGCACACCAGTCCAGAAAACATACCACAATTACCAAATACTAGAACTTAATTAAAATAAGCTGTAATGAGAGAATCTTGAAAGTCAAATACTTCTTTTTCCTTCTTTCTTATTTTAAGGCAGGCCAGGCTTAGATCGTATGACTTTCTATTTTGTGGACTTTCTATTTTGTGGACATAATATATTTAGATTTCAGCAAGGCATTCGACAAAGTAGACCACAACCTACTTCTTTTTTTTTAATATAAATTTTATCTGGATTTTCACAAAGACATACAAATAAAACATCTTTTTTTGAGAATAGCATGATCGTGGGTTATCACTTCTTCATACAGACACAAACTCAATTTCATATTCATCTTTGTGTTCTATTCCATATCTCATTCCTACTTTAACATTTTCTCCATAATTTTCCCCTCCGATGGTTTTCTCAACTTTATTTTTAATTATCTCATATCTAAATTCAATTATATATCTTTTCAAAGTTTCAATGTTTTTCTAATCATTCTAGTTATACTTTTGTCTGTCCTGTTTCAATTTCATATTATCTTTTATCATTAAATAAATTTTCCCCTGTAGTTACTAATTGGAATATGACACCTTTATATCTTTTAATTTTATCCATTCAACTCTTATTTAAGCTTCAATTTATGGCTTTAGAATTATAACATTCAATATAGTACATAACTTCCAATCAAATTCTGCTCAGTACATTCTTAAAATACACACTATGTTCTTTAGAATATATATACTGTATATATAACAATAGTAAATAAAACACTCATTCCATTCCATTCCAATTCAATTCAATTCTATCATTAATATTAATTACAATCTTAATTTCTTTAACATTACTTTTCAAATAAGTATCATACTTCCTTGGGAACACTTATAAACTTTCCATAATTAATTCTTTTTCATATTTCTCTTCACTTATATTTTTATAAATCATTAATAATAAATAACATGTTCCCATCCTTTCCTAATTTCATTCTCTCATTGTCTTTATTTCATTTACTTATTAACAAACATTCCATTGCATTACAATAAGTATTCTATTCATCATTTTAATCATTGTTTCATATTTTCTAAAATTATTTCTATTTCTAACATAACAATACCATCTTATGTACCTTTGCAGAAATCCTTTTTTCAATTAAATTTTCACCCATTGTCTCTAAATAGGCTTATGCTTTCAATCCTTATACATTTTCCCTGTTTCTCTATATCTTGTTTCTGTCTTTTATAACTTCTTTTCCTTTCCTTCTTCTCCCTCTTCTTCTTCCTCCCCTTTTTGCCCCTTGTCTCTCTACTTCTAATTCTCTCTTCTGTAATCCTCTCTTCTGTTGTTTCCTAATATTGTAATTATTTTTCAACTATTCTTTTTTTTGGTTGTCTTTTCAAATCTTGAACTTTCCACTCTCTTTCCCCCCTTTGCTTTCTTTTTCCCACATAAAATTACTTGATCATTAAAGATGGCTTCTTCTTTGTCCTGACCTTCTTGTTCTACAAGTTGTATTTCTAAAAATTGAAATACAAAGCCAAAAGAACCTCTTCCTTCTTGTGCATCTTCTTTGTATTTTTTAAGTTCCATTTTCAGTTCTTCCAAAAGTGATACCATTTTAAACACTTTTAAACAACCACCCGATTGATTTTACTCATTTAAATCCATTAGCCAAAAATCCAAAAATCACCCAGTAATCCAAATAATCCAAAGCTGTATCTTCTTGCTTCTTTTTTCCACTTTCTCTTCCTGGGGTTCTGTTATTTTGTTACAAAGTTTCAGTTAGAATGTATTTTTAGGAATCTTGTTAAAGTTTCACTGTAAGTTCCTTTTAGTTCCAGGCAGTCTCCTCCATTTTTCCAGATCCCGCCCTTTTATTCTTTATTCTTATTCTTTCCTTTTCTCTCCTTTCCTTCTTTTAAAGATTTTTGAGTATTCAAAAGTCTTTATTATCACTTTGACATTTTATTTTCAGCTTAAATGCCTATTGATGTCAAAGTGGATTTTTGTCAATTTCTTACTTAAATCTCTTAGTTGTCACTATAAGGAAGGGAAGAAAAAAAAAGCCAAATCCTTTCCCTTCTCTCTCTCCTTCACTGCTTCAAAATCTTCTTTGAGAACAATGCTATTTTTTATAATTCAAATTCCGGCGTACCTTACGTTGTTGCTTTTTCAGTTCAACCCAGTCAACCAAAACTTTCTCTTCTTATCTTCCTCCTGCACATTCTTTTCTGGTTGAGTTTTTCTTTGAGGTGGCCATTTCTGACCACCGCTGCAACTGCCTTCAGGAAAGGGAGTAAGGCCAGCTGGGGAGGAGAGATGCATCTCTCCTCAACCCTGCTGGCAGTCCTCCCCCTCTTCAACACCTCTACGAGGTGGCTTAGCCTCTAAACCAGTCAGCTCGGGGTGCTCCAGCAGCGAGCACAGATTGAAACCGTGCACGATTGCGGATTTCTATCTGTTGCTGAAGAAGCTCAAACCCAACCACAACCTACTTCTTAGTAACCACCACTAGATGGACTAGCAAACTGTACTCAACAAATAATCCTTAATGGGTCTAAGTCTACATGGAGGGAAGTAAGCAATGGGGTGCCACAAGGTTCTGTCTTAGACCCAGTACTCTTCAATATCTTCATTAGCAACTTAGATGAGGGAATAGAAGGGGAACTTACCAAATTTACAGATGATACTAAGCTGGCAGGAATAGCTAACACCCAAGAACATAGCTCAAGATCCAGATGGATCTTGACAGACTAGAACACTGGGCCATATCTAACAAAATGAAATTCAATATAGAGAAAAGTAAAGTCCTACACTTAGGCAAGAAAAACCAAAAGTACACATATAGACTGAAACCAGGCTCAATAGCAGTAACTGTGAGAGGAATCTTGGAGTCTTAGTGGACAACCAGCTAAGTATGAGCCAGCAGTGTGCAGCAGTAACCAAAAAAGCTAATGCAATCCTAAATTGTATTAACAGAGGGATACAATGAAGATCAAGGGAAGTACTAATACCACTCTATAAAGCCTTAGTAAAACCACACGTAGAGTACTGCATCCAATTTTTTTCACCACATTACAAAAAAGATGTTGAGACTCTAGGAAAAGTACACAGAAGAGCAACCAGGATGATTAGGGGACTGGAGACTAAAGCATACAAAGTACAGTTACAGAACTGGGCTTGACTAGTCTAGTAAAGAGAAGGATCAGAGGAGACATGATAGCAGTCTTCCAATATTTGGGGGGCTGCCACAGAGAGGAGGGGGTCAAGCTATTTTCTAAAGTGCCTGTGGGCCAGACAAGCAATAATGGATGGAAACTGAACAAAGAGAGATTTAACCTGGAATTAAGGAGAAGCTTTCTGACAGTGAGAACAATCAACCAATGGAACACCTTGCCCTCGGAAGTTGTGGGAGTGCCATCATTTGAGACTTTCAAGAAGAGATTGGACTGCCATTTGTCAGAAATGGTATAGAGTCTCCCGCTTGGGCGGGGGGTTGGACTTGATGACCTACAAGTTCCCTTTCAACTCTGATTATCTTTATCTGTTTCTGTAATGGCTGCCACACCTTTTCTTCAAAACTATTTCCATATACTTCTACAGCCACATAGTGTGACCCAGTGGGATGGCAGAATAATTGGAAGTACAGGATGCCTGAATAACCCTCCCATGTATCATATAGGGATTTATAGGTGATGACCAGCCCCTTGAATTACATTATTTATTTTATTTTATTTATTTATCAAGCATGTATTAGATAACAGATAAAATTAGAACATGATTATGATTACATGAAATGGATACAAATAAAAGGGGACATTAGGACAGGGACTGTAGGCATGTTGGTGCACTGCAGCTTACAGAGCAGTGGTGTTTCAAAGGTGTACTATAGCCTGGACCATATTTCTATAAAGGAAATAAGGTCCCTTTTCTTTTACAAAAAGGGAGTCCTTATTAAATTGTTTTGCATTAATATTAATATGGATTAGTTAGCATGTACAATGCCAGCAACTGAATGAAATTAATGCTTAGAAGCACACTTTTGTAGGAGTGAAAATACAGTGATTACTTCTGGAAACTGGTTTCCACAGACCTAACATTTTCTGTACCTAGCTCTCCATTGAAGGAGGGGCAGTTGTGTATATTAGTAAAGCAATGATATCTAAATGACATATGCATGAAATAACATAATCATACCAGTATGGTGTTACATACTTTTGTCAGGACCTCTGACTGACTTATAAGATTTTACAGCTACACATTTACAGTATATCATTAAGCATGGGTCATCTTTTGCTGCTTCTTTTCTCCCTGCAAATGTCCATGGGTTGAAATTCATTAAATATCAGTATTCCAACTTATTTTTTAAGCAAAATAGTAGTAGTGGCATTATTATAATATTATAGCATTTACTAGATGAGTACAGTATGTTATACCATGAAAGGATAAAATTTCTGTGTCAAATTGTAATTTTATTGGCCAAGCATCCTAGTTGCAAGATAATTCAGGTCAAACCAAGATGAAAATGATATTGCATCCACACAAAATCTTTTATTGCTGGAGGAAAAGAGAAAAAGACAGAGAAAAGGAGATTTGTAAGCTGATAGGGACTGAGGTGATGGCCTCAATTATCCACTATTATTTTTTCAATAAAATGAATGTTGGAAACAGTATCAAAACGGAGTTTGATTTTTCAGAGCTTTTTTGGAGAAAAAGCATGAGGACATTGTTGGAAAATAGTTAATCTGGTCTTGCTAAAACATAGATATATTGGCAATAAAAAAGGCCAGTATCAAAAAGACAGCCTTTCTGTGTTCTGTTCTGCAGCAATAGATTTCAGCTACCTAAAACTGGTGTCATAGTACAGAACTTGGAAAAGATAATTAACTCTATAATATATAGTTGGCATAGTCGGAGAGGAATTAGTTGGCTAGAAAGACTTGGTGTAGTTCCAAGCAAGTCCAAGAACTGTCATCGTGCTAAGTTTAATATATTCTGCATTGATTATCTGGGTCAGTTAAGTCAGTTCTTACATTTGCAGGAAATTCTTATCTGTACCTCTATGACTTAGTTAAATATGTCACCATAGCAGGGTGGGTTGTGCTTACATAGTAGAGGTAGTCCTTGACTGAAAACCAAAACTGAGCTCAAAATTTATGTTGCTAAGCAAGACAATTGTTAAGTTTTGATCCATTTTGCAACCTTTCTTGTCACAGTTGTTAAGTGAATCACTTCAATTGTTAAGTGAATCTGGCTTTCCCATTGACTTTGCTTGTCAAAAGGTTGCAAAAGATGATCACATGACCCTGAGAAACTGCAACCCCATAAATACAAGCCAGTTGTCAAGCATCCAAATTTTGATCGGGTGACTGTGGGGATGTTGCAATGGTCATAAGTGTGAAAAACAGTCATAAGTCACTTTTTCAGTGCTGTTGTAACTTCAAATGGTCAATGAACAAATGGTTTTAAGTCAAGGATTACCTCTATACAGCTGAAAGGAGGGGAATCCACATCTTGAAGAAAGCAATTGTGTGAGATGGGGACCACAGAGGAATAGCTGGTGTGATGGATTATAGAAAAAGGAAGAAGCCAGAGAGGGGGTGAGAGGGACAAGAGGCAGCCCAGAACTGGATAGGAGACAAAGGAAGAGACTTAGGATAGCTACTCTCTAGAACAGGGATGTCAAATTCAATTTCATTGAGGACTGCATCAGGGTTGTGTTTGAATTTGGGGAGCCAGGGTGGGCATGGCCAGGGTGGGTATGACTAGCTTGATGTCACTCGTGCTGGGGATGTCTGTGGTGGCCTGAACACTCTGCCAGCGAAAACGGGCTCCCAAGCTCAGTTTTTGGCTATGACAGCCTCCTGCAACCCTCTGCCAGCAAAAATAGAGTTCAGGACGACCACCTGTTTTGCTGGCAAAGGCACTGCAGGCCAGTTTTTTGCTGTTTAAAGAGTGGCCCCGTGGGCCAGATCTAAGCAGCCTAAGGGCCAGATCTGGCCCCTGGGCCTTGAGTTTGACACCCCTGCTTTAGAATCTCCAAAGTTATATTAGTAGGCATGGAAGTAGTAAGGGTTTAGCCTGACAAGATTATGTCTGTTATGTATAAGTAAATAAAAAAACTAAACTCTGAATGAATTGTTCTACATTATTTTTAGGTTTAACCTGACAATATGAGATAGGTATAGTTGAGATGAGATCAATAGATATGAGCTATTTCTTTTTTCATACATTTGTGAATATAAAGAATTTATGAGTGTTTTATTCACAGTTTAGTTCTAATTGAATCCAGTGGAATTCAATTGCTCATGGTTCATTCCTCAAGCCGAGTAATGTCCTAACTTTTTTTAAAAAAAATATATCCCCTGTGAAAGAAGTTTATGTTTTGCTTTGCTTTGCTTTTTGTTTTTAATTTATTCTCAGACTACTTGAAAATATATTTTGAATTATATTTGGTATTGCTGGGCTTTATTTGTAGATGAAACTATATCTTAAAGATGGTACTGTCAAACTGATAGCTTTCCACTGGTCTGAAGTCCCCTGGCAGATCCCATCACCTTATTTTAAAAAGTCCAATAGGAGAAGTCGTCATATAAGAAGCCAGGAAATGCCTCTTAATGCATGATGAAAGAGAGACATTAATGCATGATGAAAGAGAGAGACCATGATAATCTTTTAATTGTCAGGATAAGTCCAAGAACGACATAGAACAATCCAGTCAAAATTCAGTTCTTTATTTACTCACACCAAATAGTCAGAATCTTGTCAGGCTACACTTCTCTCTAATGGCTGTACCTTGGGAAATTCTACAAAGTGGCTGTCCTTATTCTATTTGTCTCTCATCCAGCTCTGACTGTGTTACTCTTTTCTTCCACACTCTTAGAATGTGCTCTTTCTTTTGTGGAAATTGCCACTTCACTGCAGTCCATTATACTACCTCTCCCTTTGTAGGCATACTCCATCATGGTAATAAAATAAATAAATACACAAGCACCATATTTTTCCTAAGAGAATGCCACTGGAATTCTGTTAGGAAGATAATATAAACGTTGGTACTGAGTTGTTAGAAAATATGTAACATTTTGTTATTCTTGCTTTTTATAATATTGTTTACTATAATGCTCAGTAATGATTAACTTTGTTCGCTGAAATGTCCATTAATTAGAATTTTTTTTACTGTTTTTCCTTTCACAGTTGTTTTTTAAAGAACTAATCTGTGGTTTGAATAAAAACATAAACATGTTAGTATACAGTATTAAAATCAGGTCAGTGGAAGTGATTTTTATATTGTGAATAAACCAACGAAAAGAAGCATGTACTTCTCAAAATAGCTCATTCATATACATGCATGCTAATTCTCATTTGGACTCTCTTTGAATAAATTTGAATATATTTGAGGATCAGTAGCAGTTTTTATTGAAATAAAGGCATATATTGAATTACAAAGCTGTATTAAAGGGAATGCACTTTACCATAATTATTTTTGGAGAAAAATTGGACCATTTGTATTTCCAATATATTATTGTATTTCCGAAGTTCTTATTAATGCTTCTCCTCTTATTAGTAATATTACTGTAAAATTTGCTATCAAAGTTGCTTGAAGATATTCACATAGTCTTCTTCTTTTCAGGTTATATCTCTGTATTCCCACAGCAAGTGACACAGATTTTACACAGATTTTTCTTTCTTTGTTTTTTTAGAAAAAACAAAATTAAACACATCCCAACACATCCGAAATTTTGAGAGAAAAAGAAAAGGGTGGGAGGGAGGGAGGGAAGGAGAGAGGGAGGGAGAGAGAGAGAGAGAGAGATTGTTAATTTGTACAGCATATGAAAAGAAAATATGCTGAGATAACATTAGGTCACATGAACACTTTGTGATGCATGCCATTGATACTGTAAAAGAAACATTGCTTGTGTGATCTTAATTGACCAATTGCATTCAATTCTTTCCACATGGCATGTATTCAGAAGAAATATTCACTAAGCAAAAATGAAGTAAGTACATTTTATTGTGCCTATATAAGCTGGATATCAAGATAGCATCAGATTTGCAAACATCAGAGTTCTTGCTTATTGGGCCTTGATATCCTCAAATAAATTATGTGTGGTTTGTTAATTAAACTTCCATTATATCAAAACAGCCACTAATAGTTTTTTTTTAAAGAATGGGAAAAAAAAGAGTAAAAGGAAAGAACATACACCTTAAAAAACTGATGTACAATAGCATCAACAGTTAAGACAATTCCCCATTCCCTTCCTAGATATTGAAAATGGTATATATATTATACTTTTTAAAGGGGTAAAAAGACTAATCCATCATGTAGTTTATAATGCACCACATTTTTAAAAAGTCCCAGTTGGCATCTGAATGATAGCAGTTAAAGAACGTTACCATTTTTCTGCTATATATTTATGTGTGCTTTCCAGATACCTTTATGAATAAGGAATCCTATTTAATTTCTCTCTTATGCAGAGGTGGTATTCAGCAGGTTTTGACCAGTTCTGGAGAACTGGTAGTGGAAATTTTGAGTAGTTCAGAGAATCGGCAAATACCACCTCTGACTGGAGATTTTACAGTATCTTTCCCCTGCCACACCCACCAAGCCACACCCACAGAACCGGTAGTAAAAAAAATTGAATCCCACCACTGCTCCTATGGTATCCTAAAGCAAAATAGGAATGAAAATTACATTCTGGATAAGTTTTTTAGAATGAATTGGATTTGCAATTTTTTTCTTTTTTGCCAGATTAGTTGTGTATAGATTTTCCAGTATTTAAGCACACTTAATATATGGTACATCTTTTTTGTTTAAATTATGGCATTACCTTGATGTCAGTGATCAACTAGGTTTCTGTGCAAAATCACATCCATGCAATATTGAAACCTCTAAAGAAATAATGTTGAAAAAACCCTGAGACAAATAAAGAGTTGAGCCATATCAATGAAAAGTAGCATTTGTAGCAGACATTAAAAACTAAGCCTAATTACAAACCACTTTACAGCAATAAATATAATTTGACAACTGAGATCCATCTTATTTTCATATTTCAAATCATCCAAAACATCCATCTTCAAGTTGACCTAATCTTCTAGAAAGATCTGTATAATTCAATTTAGTCACATGACATTTGTTTGCCTTGAACAATATGCTAATGCCAGAGATATTTTAAGCTGTTTAAATGCCAAAGAGGATCTTACTTCATAATGAACTACCCAATTGTTTCTGTAACATAGAAGCCACAAAGCTCTTAGATTACTCTCTGCTGACATTATGAATTTAACATTATGCTTATTATCAGAAATGATTAAAACTATGCAGAGACTATCTGTCTGAACAATCATGCAGATGTCAGCACTCTTCAGACAGGCTATCAATGCTAATACACAATTGATGCCTGAAGGCTGCCCTATGTGTGTATGTATTATATTCATAGGAATTAAAATGAATAGTATGAACATGAGCTTCTTGACCTTGTGTTTATCCATTCCTGCCTCCATAGTACATACTTCAGAATGATGTTGGCCTTACATCAATGGATAAGTTTTCATTAGAACAAGGAAGAATTATTTATTGATTGATACTAGAAGTTTATTTATTGCTCCTTATATAAATTTTTCCTTACTAAACAGCAGCAAACATATTTAAGTTCCTCTGCAATATTAGTAGGCCTTCCTTTCCTCTAGCTTTTTATGTGCCATGAGGCTGTACTTAGTGATTATACAAAATCGGTCTTAGGCAAGCACTCCGATTTCTCCTTTTTGAAAGAAGCTGAAGATGAATGATTAAAGAGTGTTGTGGTTTGTCAAGTGCCAGCAGAGATGGCAGTTGAGTCAGATGAGTCAGAGGAGATGGAGAGGGTGCCTAGGTTACTATCAAAACCGATGAAAGCTCTGAGAAGCCAGATGCAGAGCAGGACAGGGTGGGATTCTACCCGTTTGTACCTATTTGCTAGAACCAGTTGTTAACATTCTAAGCAGTTCGGAGAACCGGTTTTAGAAAAAATTACTGGCCTAATCCTGTAAGAAAGGCAGGAAGGAAACATTACAGAGAGAAACTGCCTCTCTGTTAACCAATCTTGGCAGGACTAGACTTCCTGTCTCAGGAACTTCTCTGGAGTTCTCTCCTTTGCTGGTACTTTGCTTGTTTAAAGTGGCCATTCAAAGTTACAGTGGCATTGAAAAAAGTGACTTATGGCCACTTTTCACACTTACGATTGTTGCAACCTCTCCACAGTCATGAGAGGCCAGGCGAGGAGATGTGTGCCTCAATGTGAGTGATATTGAGTTGGCCACACCCAGCCAATAATATGACCACCAAGCCATGCCCACCCAGTCACATGACCACCAAGCCATGTCCACTACCTAAGCCACACCCACAGAACCAGTTGTTAAAAAAATTGAATCCCACCCCTGGAGCAGGACCCATTTACTCATGCTCAGGCAGAGAAACAGATGTTTTCAGGACCTGAGATGAAAGAGGGGGAGGAACAGCTGGGTCCTGTCCAGATGTGGATATGCCGAGAGAAGTGCAGAGAGGAGTGCAATGCAGGACTGAGGTCTAGCTATTCAGGAAAAGGAATCCCTTCCTGACTGGGATATAAAGAAGAGGAGTATGAGAGGCATGGATGTCAGAAACATCCATTCATTCTCCAGAAGAGTTCCCTCCAGCAGATTTTTTGCCAGGATTTCTTGCCACTAATCAAGGGATTGAAGTGCTAATTGAGGTTCCCTGAGGGGAACTCGGACTGTTATTACCTATGGATGTGTGACCTGGAGCTTTGTCAGTGAATGCCGTGAATTCCTGCCTTTCCAAATAAAAAGGGGTTTCAACTCATGAGTAGGCTGTTGAAGGCTGCTTCATGAACAAAGAGTAGCTTCACTGATGGAAGATAAATGTTCTTTTAACTATAAGAAGGAGTAGAACTGATTGGAATGCTTTAGAATTATGTACAATTGAATTGTTCCTTTATTTGTCACCAGTTATCACTAATGAATAGACAGAGTGAAGATCTAGACCTTGTTCTTATTACTCTAGAGTGCAGCTAGACCTCTTCCAAAGGTATTGTCCATTTATGCAAAAACAATACAAAATCAAAGTTTATTATTTCTTGCTAAAATATTTTTTGAAATAAATTGACACTTTACAAGTTACTATTTCTATGTTATTCTGCTCCTCTAATTGATTATTTTTAATTTCTCTTGTACTCCCTTCAAGAGTCCATATAAGATGTGGTAGAATATCAATAAATAAATGTATTTAAATATGTCAATTAAAATTATTTGAAGCTAGAATAAGATCAAATACTGTGATGATGAATCACAGAATAGGACAATTCACCATGGAACAATTCATCAAACAGTTAAATTAATTTCAATGGAACCATGGCCAGTTGTCCTAGGCCAATCATGGAATGTTCCACAAACATAGGTCAAGAAGCTAAAGCTGGCAAGCTAGAAATCAGTGGTTCTAAGGCTAGACATAATGACAATGAAAGTCTTGAACAGTCGCTTCCAGCTCTTAAAGGTGGGAAAAAAATGGCCAAAATAGCATTTCCTTAATAAGGTAGGAAGACATATCCTAAAACATAAATTCTGGAATATACATACATAAAGCCTTGCTTTCTTGTTCTACAATTTGTACTCTTCTGCATTATTTTTTCTAGCAGCAAAAGACCTAGCCATACCATTTTTGTCAAGAATTAGTTCTTGAATACAGAATTGAGTGGTGGTTTTTAAAATTTAATTAATTAATTGATGTTTTTTTATCCTCCCAAACACTTTTCATTAGAGTGCTACTATCATCCCAGAAAATTAATGTTGGTTTGTGTATTTTAATTGCTTTTCTTTGTTGAAATATATATGAATAAATTATTATTTATTAATATGTGCCTGTATGTATAATAATGTTCAGCTGTTTTACAGAGTACCATTGCATTTCTTACATCCTGTCTGATTCAGAATATAAAATGAGATTCTTCTCACAATGAGAAGTGCTTAGCCAACCAAATAGTTCTATAACAGTCTTAGCCCTTGATGAGACATTCTTCAGTTGTTATAATCTATGTGACTAGATCAGTCAACCAAGCAGTGTTTCTCTGTCAACATTTTCTGAATATGGATCATTTCTTTTGGTTGTTTCATGCATACATTTTATGTAGTTGTTTCTACCATATTAAATTTTAAATCTAAATTCCTTAGGGAGTATATCTTTATGGGAAAAAGTTAGGAATTGAATTTCCAAAATTGATTGAAACCAGAATTCTTATGGGGACATGAAGCAAGACTGATTATGTGGTCTCATAAACACCTCTATAAAAAGAAAGATTTTTTTTTAAAAAAAGATCCCCCTCTTTTCACATAATGGAAGTTCTTATCATGGAAATTCTTAAATATGCTAAGATAATCTCCAATCAAATTGAATAGATGTGGTGTATTTCTACAACACAGTGTTGAATTACCATTGTCATGGAATTTGTTCCACCTGCCCTGGGAACCCTTTAAGGTAAAGATAAAGGTTTCCTATGCACATACATGCTAGTCGTTTCTGACTCTAGGGGCTGGTGCTCATCTCCGTTACAAAGCCGAAGAGTCAGTGGTCTCTGAAGACATCTCTGTGGTCATGTGGCTAGCATGACTAAATGCAGAAGGTGCACAGAATACTGTTACCTTCCCACCAAGGTGGTCCCTATTTTTCTACTTGCATTTTACATGCTTTCGAACTGCTAGGTTGGCAAAAACTGGGACAAGTAACGGGAGCTCACTCTGTTATGCGGTGCTAGGGATTTGAACCGCTGAACTGCTGACCTTTCTGATTGACAAGCTCAGTGTCTTAGCCACTGAGCCACCACATCCCTATATAAATCCTTTACTTGTTCCTTTTCCCCTACACCCATTCTATGTCAGGTGTGCACCAGTGATTTTCCTGACAAAAAAGCATGTTTTATTTCTGTGCAATGATATCTTCTTCCAGTAAACCCAGCTATAACTTCTAAACAAGCGCCCTCAAATTTTACTTATTGACTGTCCAGCAAGTTGAATTTCTCTTGAGTCCACATGCAGGTTACTCATGTTTTTCTCAGACGAAAAGACTATGCTGCAAAATTTCTACCCATCTCATTTTTTAGGATGATTAATTGGATTTGTTGTAGGAATCAATGCCTTTAAGTTAAATCGTCTAATCGTCTAACTTAATGAACTACTAGTTATTATTTCCCTTAGGCTATATATCTGTTTTCTTATGTATACTTTTACTTCAGAAAATTGTTGAACTCTCCTTCACTTGATGCACTAAATAATGTTCTTTAACTGTGAATTACAGTGTGAACTATCTCCAAGCACTCATAATAAAGCAGTACTATCTGATGCATATCTCTCTCTCCCTCCCTCCTTCCCTCTCTTTCTGTATGTGTGTGTGTGTATGTGTGTATGTGCAATGAAGTTAGACACAGAGGGAACTTCCTGGATGGCCAAACACATTACTGTAATTGTTAGTAGTAGAACTTGAACGATTACCATCAATATTATAATTGTTGTCCTTATTGCTTTTTACAATACAAAATGTATTAATTGCTCAAAAACAACAACAACAACAACAACAACAACAACAAAAGAAGTGCAAGTGGAAACTTTTTAAAAATTTGGACTCTGATAAAAAGAGAATATTACATAGATAAGGATTGGAGACATCCTGAATAAAAATTTACTATTGGTTCTACAAGATTCTTTACAGGTTGAAGATCTGGTTTAAGTAGATACTGACTTGGTGTGATTTTCCACTAAGTGGAATTACCAGGAATGAGAAGATTGTGGATGCCTTGTGAGAGGTCATCAGATGTATCCCAGATCCCAAAATAGAGTGCCAATCAAAGCTATTATCTTCACTCAGTATTAAAATGCTACATATATGCTATACACTTAGCTTATTTGAGACATTGATACTTCTGACCTGCCTTCTCACTGATTTTGACCCTTTTCAGATGTTGTTAAGGGGTTATCATTAATCATGCAGTTATTCTTGTACATTTTAAGATGAATTATTTTATTTCAGAAATTTTTATAATTCTACCACATTGCTTATCCTAAATTCCTTACAGGTAATTTTTGGCTTACAATTATTCATTAGCAACTGTTCGAAGTTACAGCAGCACTGAAAAAAGTTACAACCAGTTTTCATACTTATGACCATCATAGCATCCTTACATCATGGGATCAAAATTCAGACATTTGGCAACTGGCATGTATTTATGATGACTGCAGTTTCCTGGAGTCATGAGATTGCCATTTGCAATCTTCCCAACTGGCTTCAGACTAAGAAAGTCAACAGAGGAAGCCAGATTCATTTAGCAACCTTATGTTTCATTTAACTGCATTGTTTCCTTAACCATTGTGGCAAAAATGGACATTAAAATCAGGCACATCTCACATAATAATTGCCTTGTTGAGCAGAGGAAATTCTTTGTGGTCGTAAGTTGAGGAATACCTGTTTCTTTTCCCACTTTTTTTTTTAAACTTTTGAAAGGGTGAAGGTTATGATAACTACAAATATATATTGATTAATTTTATGTTGTCTCCTCTATTGGAAAATTAATTATAAATGAAAATATTACAAATGTTTTTGAAAATGTATGGAAGCCAATTTAACGACTCAGTCCAAATAAGCTTTTAAATTGTCACTGTTGAAATATCTGCAGGCTTTCAAGGGTGGAAAGAAAGCCAGACTGAATGCTTATCATTCCCATTTTCCATGCGGCTAAATTACTATTCTGGCTGGTAATAAGTTTTTTAAACCTTACATTCAATACTTGTAGAAATAATGCAACATCTTAAATGATGCCATTCAGGAGTAGCAATATATAATGTCTCACTTATGTGGTCAATAGTAATTAGCTGTCACTGACAGCTATAGTCTGTGAGTTTGATGCAGTACTCAGCATCCTTCACTAATTTCAGTCATTCATTTTGGCGTTGTATAAAAAGTATAATCCAGCACTTGGAGCTCTGAAATTCGCTATGCTGAGTGCCTACAACTCAAGCATCTTTATTTCCAATAGCTATAATAGCTGGTGATGATAGCCTGAATCTGTTAAAGATAACCCCATTATAATAACTGTTTTGCCTAGTTGAAGGAAATACATGGAAATGCTGTTGCTTGACTGTGCCATGTCAGCTATTAGATGGGTAGTAGTTGAATTACTGTGCACTTCTACTCAAAGTTATGCTCCTTTCTCTCCCTCCTCCCATTTTTCCTTCTATATCAATCAATCTACATCAACATTCACATCAACCTTGAGAGCTTTTCAGCATCCACAGCGTATCCACAATTACAAATATCAATATCTATCTGGTTCAATGGTAGCACCAGTATGTTCATACAAATTCCAGGACCTTGGTATGATGATGGGATTTTCTAATTCTGACCCTGGTCTTGTACTGAAAAATCAATTGCTCATAACTCATTGCTTTAATTACATAATGAAGGGCAGTTGGAGTACTGCCATTTCCACGTTGTGGTGGAACAATGTTATGCCATGGAATTGGGGGGGGGGAATATAAATAATAGCAGTTCCCTGTCCAAAATCAACCTCCTGTGGATAGTTTCAGCAAAACATAAAATTAAAATATATGGAACAAAAGTGTAGCCTCACCCTGGATTTCTCTTAGTTGTTAAATATTTGTTTACAGAATATTTATTTAATTATTCATATGTTTTATAGAAGTGTTTATACCCCAGCAGAGAATCCGAAATAGGAACATATATTAAAAACATCATAACTATATAAATTCATTTATGTCAACCATCTGTGCATGTGTGGGCAAAAAAAATGGTGTCGAAGGGGAAAGTGACATGGAATGGAATCATTCCATGCTGATTTTGTTTGCTACTCGATTTTTGAATTGTGACCCAATTTTTTGTTCACCACTTGATTTGGTCATGTTCGCGACCCAAGGTTCTACTGTATTTACAATAGTATTCATCACATTGGTATTGGTCTCATAATAATAGTATTTACTTCTCCATTTTAATAAAGTTTCCTTATAAAATTAATCTTCTTATATTTCCATATTTCTTACTTCTGTTTTTATTGGTTAGCCATTGATTAAATGAGACCCATGTTAAAAAATATTCCTTTTCCTTGATTTTAGATGTTAATCTATCCATTTCTACACATACTAATATTTTTAATTATTTTTCTTCTGTAGGTATCTCTTCACTTTTTCATTTTTGTGCAAATATAATTCTAGCTACAGTTAGTACATGTAAACTCAAGTATATATTCCCTTTATTATATTTTTCCAGTAGGATGCCCGACAAGAATATTTCTGGTTTTAAGTCTATACAGTATATTGCTTCATCATTTTTTCCAACCACGTATGTATTTTTGTCAAATATTTTTTGCACTATTCTTTATTTTTGTCTATAATTATTTTCCACCTAGGGTACAAAGCAGCATGAAGCCAAGTTTCAAGTTTGCTGAGCAGAAGACTCTACTTAGAAACTTGTAAAATAAAGGTTTATTGATTGTATTGGAAAAGCTAAACATATATTCAGCATCCTTGACACTTCCTATACAGAAATGTGCTACAGTAGTACCTTTGAGAAATGTGAGATCCAGCATGCACCAACTTGATCTGAAGTTCATTGAAACCCACTAAATTTTGTACATCTCTAAATGTAATATCAGCATTTATCCAAAGAGGCACAAATATTTTTACCTTAAAATTAAAAAAAAGTTCATGCATGCATACTTTTAATTATCCAGAATTATTTATGTGAAATGGTATCTAGATAAATTATAAACAAACAAACATGGTCAAAATTAAAATAATAGTTAAACGTATGATTTTGTGCAGATATTTTGGTAACTGAAATATGCAGGAAAAAGATATTTCTTGATCATTAGTTGTGATAAAAATATTGATTTAGAAATTATTTGCGAAACTAATTCTCACTGCTTAATTTTATACTTTATTTATTTCTCTGTCCTTATTTGTTGCATACAGTTAACATCCTTAATTCTTAGGAAGCAACAACTCATCAGTTGTTTGGTTCAAAATGTTTGTGATTTATTTCATTACACTTCTCTTACCCAAACATTGGATAATCATCAATTATCCACTTTTTTTTATCCAAAGCACTAATTCATTTGTTTGCTTTTTTTAATGTTCATTATAATTTTTAAAGTTAAAAAGTCTTTTTATTGACCTTACATTTTTTGACAAAAAGTGTATAGATTTTGGCATAATAAAAAGATTATAAAAACGACCCTTTTATAAGAAAACAACAGGAATTTTTATTACTTGGAAATATGCCACAATTATCTGAGGAAAAAACTGTAATCTTATGCTGATTGGTCAAGCTTGTAAGATTTATCTTGCCACTCAATCTGCCATCTGTTCTTTAAATACATACTGTGCAAAGAGCTTAAATGCTTCTTTTAGTCTGAACCAGGTTAAGGATTTCAGTCCTTCTGCATAATTTATCCCTGATTAGGAAAGGGTTGTGGGACAATTTAGAGATCCTGTATACAGAAAAATTTAAATTAATGTTCATTACATAGGAATTTGAGTGACATAAAAGTTAGACCATTGGCTTATCTAGCTCATCCGTTCTCATCAATGACTGAAGAATTATGGGAATGGAAATCCGTATATCTACTGAGTGTTTCAATAGAGGAAAGTTAACCTGTGCTGTCTTTCTACGTTTTTAATGGATATATTTCTTACTCCTATCTAAAGAATACTGGATCAGAGACTTTAGATTTTTATCATGTGAATAACATGTTCTTCCTTAACTATAGTACAATGGCTGAAAGTGATGCTGAGTTTTCCTTATTCCAGTATAAATTATGCAAGTGTATGCAGCAGTGAAATAATTTCTGCAGGACTCTTAGGAAAGTTATATGTTTTGAAATCTAAGATACAGAAATGGAAAATATTAAAAATTAATTTAATATATCTTGGCCTTCTTGTAAATGGTCCACTGAAAGCCTTATAGAATTAGACTGACCAAGCAAACGTTATAACCAATTATTGAATTGTAATAATTATTCAAGGAAATATCAGATTTGCTAATCAGGTTATGGATTCAGATCCTGACTTGTGTAGAGTGCCTTTTAAATCATCCAAAGATTTAAAAAACAGCTTTAAACTAGGCATCCACAGCATATGGTAAAAAAAAGTCAAGATATGTTACATGTTCACAGCACATAGAGTAAAAACAGTTTGATTGCAGCATTGCAACTGCTCTCTTCAATTTTTACCTTACCTCATGGACCTGCTCTTCCAGTTTTTAATGCGAATGCATGTTTGAAGGCCAGCTGGCTGGTGCACAGATGCATTCCGGGAAATTGCTCTTCCAGTTTTCAGTTTCCAGTGCTCCCGTGCTTGTGATGACCAGATGGCCGGCATGTGCATGCACTCCGGGGACCTGCTCTTCCAGTTTCCAGTCACCTGGTGCTAAAAAGGTTAGCCACCACTGTTCTAGCAGAACCATTCAAGGCAGGCCATGCTCAGTGGAGAATATTGAACTAAATGAGCTTTATTGTGATTTGATGATTAAACCTGCCAGTTTGAACTGTTGTTTTAATGTCATACTACTTCAAAAACCATCAGATTTGTCCTGTTTGTGAAGCTAGGGTAGAGAGAAGTATATTAAAAAAATCAAGTGACTACATTCATAGACCTTTTTTACTCTTTTACAGAGACCTTTTTTTAAACTCTTCTTTGTGTTTCTCTGAAAGAAAGAAAAAAGAATTCTGACCTGTACTCAATGGCAACAAGTGAGAGATGATCTTCCTGAAATAATTTTACAAAAAATTATTAGCTGAACACAGGGGTGGGATTCAAATTTCTTAATCGGTTCTGTGGGCATTGCCTAATTTGTGGGTGTGGCTTGGTGGTCATGTGACTGGGTGGGTTTGGCTTGCTGACTGGGGGTGACTTGTGGTCATGTGACTGGGTGGGTGTGGCTTGTATGTAAATATTGTAAATATTTATGTAAATATTGAATGTATATATATATATATATGTGTGTGTGTGTATATGTATATATCTATATATATATACACATATACATACACACACACACACACACACACACATATATATACAGTATATAAAGAGCAACTTTTACCCAAAATCAGACAAATCAGATTGAGTTGCTTGCAGAATCAGATTCACTCACAGATCTACTTTCTGCAATCTGCTGCCTGAGTCTGCACTGAAAAATAGAAGCTTCAGTCCTAAGGAAGGTTCAGCTCTGCTCTCAGGCCACTTCTCCCCCACCCCCAACCCCCTGAATACCATCCCTGACTGGGCCTCAGGGAAGCCTCCTGGGTGACGGCAAAGTAGTACAACAGTGATTTAGATTAGCTAGAAAGCAGAAATCCGAAAGGAGAGGAGGGGAGGGGCCAGCCAGTGGCACAATTTTCCAGTTCTCTGAACTGCACAGAATCGTAACAACCGGTTCTACAGAACTGGTTCGAACTGGTGGAATCCCACCTCTGCCTGAACGCATACACCAACACAAACAACACATAACATTGCATGGTTGCAATAGAGACCAAACATTGTGACAAAGATGCTGGAAGGTTTTTAAAATTCTCTCTCCCCCCCTCCCTCCCTCTTTCTTTCTCTCTCCCCATGTAGATATTTTTAAAAGCCTCTTGACATGATCACAGTGGCTTAGTAGGAATCCTTGCTCTTTTATTTATTTTAAAAAACAGTGCAAAATTATTTCTTAGAGTAAAAAAAAAGAACAATATATACAGTACTACTGTAGTACTACTGTATTACATCCAATTTTCATTTTCTCATTTTATCAATGCTAACATTCTCTTTTAATTGTAATTCACTATTGTCATAAGAAAATATTTTTATTCATTTACAGAATAGGTCTAGCAAAAAAAAAAAGGGTGGACGAGAGACAGTGACTAAAATTCAATGCAGTCTAAGATGATATATATTCAGCCTGAACTGACTTCTGAATTATTTTATTCCTTCACATCTCCTTCAAGTCACATGTGAATCCTTAAAATTTGATCTGAAAAACTGGAATGTGTGAAGAACTCCAAAATAATGTCTTCTTTTTGTTTTTCAGACAACAGTTTTTTTCTGCCTTAATTCACCCGATATAACGAAGAATAGAAGTCTGCTCCCCAAAAAACTACTGATATATGGCTGTTGTTCTTTTTTAAAAAAATGAACATGGAACCTTCCTTGTATATTCTGAAACATTTCTTCTAAAAATGATAACTGTCAAAGAGTGATAAAATGTGCATGGCTCTGGCCTTGGGGAATACTAAGCCTGTACTACTCCAGTTAATAGCTTCAAATAAATTGAATTTTATACTATACAAATTTTATTCAAATAATGGAACCCAGGGAACTGGCAAGAAGGTTGAAGTCAATAAGAAGGATGTTCATGGCTGACAGTTCTTTGAAAGTGCAGTTAATGCAGGAAGAAAGATAGGACTCAGCTTTTTTTTCTAGGAAGAAAGAAAAATAGTGTGCGTGGATTTCTTCCCGTTCAGATTGTAATTGATATAGTTAAGAAATTTGCTACTACAAGTACATTTTAAGATTTATTTTTTAAAAAACAAAATGTTTTGGGAGAGTTAGTTTCTTCTCTTCTCAGTTGCACCAAAAGTGTTTGCTTACAAATGGAAATCACAAACTTATTCTTAGATATTTTTAGGAAAATTTGATTAGACTCCTGCAGAGATTAGAGCAGGCATTCATAAATAAATGCCCCTCCCTTTGGTTGTTCACAAATGTTGGTAGTTCAGCATGACCTCACTTTCACCTCATGATAATCAAGACTCATTTGCACTTTGCATAATTTCACAAAGTTGTTTTCATTTTGAAGGTCCAGTCTTAGAAATATATGTTCCTGAGAAGCTGATAGTGCTCTTTCATATTTACCTGGGTGGAAAGAAAACCCTTTGTTTGAATTGAGAAAATAATGTATCATTTTCCCTACATTTCTATTTTTATTTTACACCCATCCTTTAAGCCACTGTTTCTCAACCTTGGCAATGTTAAGATATGTAGATTTCAATTTTTAGAATTGCCCAGCCAACATCCAAATTATTGTGTGCGTATCATTCTCTGAATAAGATACTTTATTATGACAAATACCTATTTGAGGATTATAAAATGTCTCTTTCATCACAATTGGGTAAGGAACTAGAGAATCATACATCCTTATTTAATGGAGAAATCCATATTCCTCTGAACCATAGACCAAATGTTTGATTGATGCGGATATTTTGAAAATATTAGTATCTGTGGCCAATAAGATGCTCATAAAGTTTTTAGAAAAACCTCATGACCCTGAATGGATTCTAAATGACCTTTAGAATTTTTCTACAAAACATGTTTGAAGCAGTGGTGGGATTCAATTTTTTTAACCACAGGTTCTGTGGGAATAGCTTAATTTGTGTGTGTGTCTTGGTGGTCCTGTGACTGAGTGTACATGGCTTGGACATACAATCAAATGGCCGTGGCTTTGTGGTCACATGACTGGATGAGCGTGGCTTTGTGGCCATGTGACTGGGTGGGCGTGGCCAGGTGACCATGTGACTGGCAAACCAAATACAAGTCATCCTCGCTTAATGGCCGGTTGCTTAGCAAGTGTTCTAATTTATGACTGATTTCCCCAGAGCTATTTGACCTGTTTTTGGAGTTTTGGCAGCCATACACACACACACACACACACACACACTTCTAACCCTGCTATTTTATGATTCTGTAAGGATCTCCTGCTGGAGGAGCGGGTTGGACTAGATAACCTCCGAGATCTCTTGCAGGCCAGCCCTAGATTGCTGTGCTGCTTCAAACAGTCTTCTGAAGTCAGGATTTGTGTCCTTCCTTCCTCTCCTTTTTTTTTCTCTCTCCCTCCTTCCTTCCATGTATTTATTTATCCATCCATATATCTCATTCCCTTTCTCCTTCCTCCCTCCCTCCCTCCCTCCCTCCCTCTTTCTTTCTTTTTCTTTCTTTGTTCCTTCCTTCCATCTTTCCCGTTTTTTGTTTATCCCTTTTCTTCATTTCGCTTCCTTTCTCTTTTTTCTTTCTTTCTCTTTTCTCTTTCTTTTCTTCTCTCTCTCCCTTCCTCTCTCATTCCCTCGTTTTCTCTTTTTCCCTTTTTTTCTCTCTTTCCTTCTCTCTCTCTCTCTTCCCCCTCTGTGTCTCTCTCTCTCTATGGCTCTCCCTCCCTCCCTCTGTATCTCTCTCTGTGCCCCTCTTCCTATCTTCCCCTCACTCTCCCCCACTCTCTCTCTCTCTTTCTCTCTCTCTCTCTTTCAAAGCCGTGGCTGGGCCAAGCACTCTTCACTATTTCATTTCTTCTTTTTGGAATCAAGACTGGCTGAAAAAGGATCGCCAGCTGCACTGGAAGAATCCCTTTGGGAGACCTTCTCCTTCTCCTCCTCGTGTGTGCACACCATCCTCCCAGACATTCCCTGGGTGCCGGTCATGAGAGGAGGGTGAGGGTGAGAAGGGTCGCTCAAAGAGATGCTTCCACTGTAGCTGGCGATCCTTGTTCAGCCAGTCCCTTCGGGTAACCCTTCTCCTCCTCCTCCTCCTGCATGTGCACACCATCCTCCTGGACAGCCATGGCTGCCATCATGAGAGGAGGAGGAGAAGGAGAAGGGTCACCCGAAGAGACGCTTCCACCATGGCTGGCTATCTTTGTTCAGCCAGTCTGAATTCTAAAAAAAAGAAATGAAAGTAGTGAAGAGCACCAAGGAAAGCCCAGCCATGCTCTGAGGGAGACACACACACACAGGGAGAGTAGGGGAAAGAGAGGGGAAGATAGGGACATGGCCGCTTCGCTATCTCCTGCCATCGCCCTTACCTTCTCAGGCCAGGCAAGGGACGGGAGAGTGAGGGGCAGGACCAGCCACTTCAGGCAAGATGAATGGGTGTCGACCAAACACAGGCAAGTAGAAGCCTGGGTCTGGTGGCTCCTGGCTCAGCCAGCCCGAGGGACTGCTGCAGGCATATCGCGACAAGGGAGGTGAGAAGCCCAGGGGCATCCGCCCACCCATCTGCTGTCTGGCCAGGCTGGAGTGGGTCAGGCTGGACTGGAAGAGGTGCATCTGCCAGGAGAAGGAAGAAACATGCTCCGGGAGGGTGGGCAGACAGGTGGATGTCCCAGGGTTACTGCACATGCACACTGCACATGCGCACGTGACCCATGGTCAAGCTATTTTCTAAAGTACCTATAGGCCAGACAAGGAATAATGGATGGAAACTGAACAAGGAGAGATTTAACCTGGAAATAAGGAGAAACTTTCTGACAGTGAGAACAATCAACCAATGGAAAACCTTGCCCTCGGAAGTTGTGGGAGTGCCATCACTTGAGACTTTCAAGAAGAGATTGGACTGCCATCTGTCAGAAATGGTGTAGGGACTCCCATTTGGGCAGGGGGTTGGACTAGATGACATACAAGGTCCCTTCCAACTCTGATTATCTGTTATCTGTTAACTGCATGTGTAGCAGCTGCACATGCAGTGCGCGTGTGCATCAGCCATGGGACATCTGTCCAAGCTGTGCCACAGCCAGCACATGGTAGGGAAATCTAGGAGAGTGACTGGGAGAAGTGGGTGACCGAGAGACCGGTTTAGGGACATGGCCAGCCAAGGGTCACCACCAGTTCGGCAACCCATGCCAAATCACTGCTACCGGTTCACGCGAGCCGGTGTGAACCAGTGGAATGCCACCTCTGGTTTGAAGAGAATTTTGTTGGATGGGGGGGCAAGATATGCCAAAAATTTCTCAGAGGAATAATTTACTTTAACAGTAACAAGTAGCACTGCTACTAGAATTGACCAATGAATCTTCTAATGATGTCTACTCTTGGGATTTAATTAAAATGTGGGAAAGAAGAAAAATGCAGCTTAACAGCCAATTGAGAATGAAAGATTTAATGTTCACATTATCTTCTTCTAGCCTATAACAAAATTAATGTAGAAATTCTACATTCAACCAATAAACATTTCCACTTTTCAATACCTTTCTAAAACATATTCTTTATAATTAAGCTGAATGAAAATTGTTAAAAGAAACAATCAGGAGAATTATTCTGCCTGGTACTAGGTAAGCTTTTTTATCTCTTATTATGGCTGTAATAGATATGATGGGTAGCAGGTTAAATTAAGTTCAAATCTGGTTGTTATGGATAAAAATTAAGAGATATCCAAATTAGAACTGGGGAAAGGCCTCTTATGTGAACTGAATAAAATAAAAGTCCTTCTGAAATTGTTCAGAAGAGTTAAAAGGACCCAAAGACATAAATGCTGGATATACAAATTATAAATTATACTTTTTCCCATTTTCTCCATGAAAGGAAGTCATCATAGAAAATGCTTTTTATACCAGTTGAAATTTAAGTAAAATGAACAAATTTGTAATCAGAGTTTTCTTCTCTCTTAGATACGGGGTTCTCCATTTATTCCTTCTAATAAACCTCATGGCTGAGATTATGCCAATTCAAACTGCAGCTTTCTATACAAGAACTGTTTTCTATACACTTTTTTAATATTCTGTGTAACTAAGCATTCAAACACTGTCATTTTTTGCATACAATCATGGAACAGAATCCCATTTGAAAATGTACATCATGATGAATTATGTTACAATGCATGGGAAAGCAAAGAACATTATATTACCAGTGCTGTAATAGGCTGTTGAAAGATACAAATATCTGGGGATAAAATTATGAAAGTAATAACCATAGTCATTAAATTAAGCTAAATAAAATTACATTAGTATTGAGTATTAAAGAGGACCAAATTATTCTCTTTTTGCCAGTCATACGTATATCTTTCTAAAATGAATCTGCTAGAAAAACTAACTGTGCTTCTGTTAACATTCATCATCATTTTTCTGCATGGTTGGAATGCAATGAACTTCAACTAAGGGGCACAAATCCTTTTCTCCAGCTAAACAGTTTGACAAATGCTTTTCTTCTGAGAATAAAGAACATTCTCAGAAGAACCTAGCAATGAAACTGAAAGGTTCAAAGTCAGTATGTCATTTTATAAGAATCACATTTTCATGAGCAAAGTCATGTCAATTTCCTGGGGTAGCGAAGGTCACATTCAAGTAATTAATTTTGATTGAGTACTCCCAAACCCCTCATATAGGATATGAAAATGCCAAACCACAAAATGGAGAGTTGGAGGATATAAAACTGGCAAAGTGATGTATGCAGGAGTCTGTTGACACCAGTGATTTTGTACCCTAACACAGAATGATTAGGCAGAAAGGTAGGCCTCAATGAGAAATTCCAGGCAGGGTAGCTATGTCATTCTGCCTTCAGTTCCCTCATGTTTAACTGCATAGTATGTTTTTAGAAATAGAAATTCTCCTGAGTTTGCAGCATCCATAGAATTTTGGTTTGCATGGTTTTCTTTGCATTTATGCATAGATGTTATTGCAGACTTTATGGCTGCAAAAGAACTTAACAGGTGAAATTTGGGCTTACTTCTGCAGGATAGGCTACTAGATACTTATCCAGGTATAGATGTTTCTAATATTGGTTCACCGCTGGCTAGTTTAATATCAGAGGTGGTATTCAGCAGGTTCTGACCACTTCTGGAGAACCAGTAGCGGAAATTTTGAGTAGTTCAGAGAACCAGCAAATACCACCTCTGAGTGGAGATTTTACAGTATTCCCTGCCACTCCCACTAAGCCACGCCCACAGAATCAGTAGTAAAGAAATTTGAATCCCTGTTTAAAAATTTGAATACTGTTTAAAGTGTATTGTGACTAAAATTTCCATGGTCCCTTTGTGGGATTAAATGAAATTTCTGTGAATTATTGTCTAAACATATAAAGAGGCCATCAAGTTTGGGAAACCAATGTACTCTTTTGCTTATCTATTTCAGCAATTTCTCAAATAATGCTTCTTCCTAACCATCTGTCACAATCAACTTCTATTGAGACAATGTTAAAATATTATTATATTCATCAGATGTCAATATACTTAGATGTTGTAATGAACAAAAAAAATAGTACAATGGAAGGGAAAATTAAATCAAGTTGGTATTTATATGAGAATATTTGAATATTATCATTAACTATGACAAGAACTGTATAATTTTCTGCCTAATCAAAATATTCAAAAACTCACTTGGAATTTGGATTCAATGTTATTTCTGGGAATTGAGTTAAGAATACAGTAAATGCTATCTTGCAAAAATAATTAGCGAACCTATTCCAGTCTTAGTTACATTTTGTGGACATATCTATAAAGTGTTATAGAGTTATGTTATTTACAAATTTCTATGACAGTCAGAGCTGTACAACTTTTTTCAGTCTCAAATAATCAGAAATTGATCTCAAAACATGGAGAAAATGTTGAGGCAGGAATAAAATTTATTTTATTTATTTAAATTTAAAATCAATTTAATATCAAATTAAATGCTGTTAATATATTTATTTAAATATTTTAAATGCTTGGTTCCTTTTGTCATCTTAATTACAAGTTCATTACAGACTTTTGGAGGAATTTGATGAATTGTTCCCAAAGCTTTAGAGTAGGATTTCCCATGGCCCAGGATTATTATTTGTGCATTCTGATGATCTGGTCTGGAACAATAGTTAATATTTATTTCCACTCATGAATATATTTAAAAACATACGATAGTGAAATGTACTGCAAAGCATAATGTATAGCATAATTACACCAAGCATTTCTTTATTATCAGTTTTATTTTTTCTATTGTACCTTCTCTCTCTCTCTCTCTTTGTCTCTCTGTCTCTGTCACTCTCTCTCTCTCTCTGTCTCTCTGTCTGTCTCTCTGTCTCTCTCTGTCTCTTTTTGACATAAAGATAAAGCTTCTCTCACTGACAGGTCATTCAATTAACATTTTCTAAAGAATCAATGAGTATTTGAGAGATATATTAACTGACTTCTTTGTCTTTCCCTGAGACAGGGTTTTATGCAAGGCCTCCAGGGAATTAAAAAAAAAAAAACCAATCATTTTTAGAATCAAACTGCATGCATGCAAATGTCAAAAAAATAATAATGAAGCAGCTGAGATAGAAGATAGACTAACTTCATGTCTTCAAAATGGCATTACAAATTGAAACAAAGGAGATGGAAAGAGACACGATCAATTCTCTCAAGTGACTTCATTACGTATTTTTCTTCTCACAACACATTGAACTTTTACACTATTAATTATACTTCTTCCAGTGGTGGGATTAAAAAATCTTTTTACTACCAGTTCTGTGGGTGTGGCTTGGTGGGTGTGGCTTGGTGAGCATGGCAGGGGAAGGATACTGTAAAATGTCTATTGTCACTCCATTCCAGGGGAAAAATACTGTAAAATGTTCATTCCCACCCCAACCCATTAACCTGCTTTCCAGTTCTGTTCTGTGCAGGGGAACAAAAGAAAACCCAGCCAATCAGCTGGGGCTCAGGAGGCAGAGAATAGATGAGGGCAGGGCCAGGCAGAGGTGGTATTTGCCAGTTCTCCAAACTATTCAAAATTTCCTCTACCAGTTCTCCAGAACTGTTCAGAACCTGCTGAATACCATCTCTGACTTCTAAAATTTACTGGGGTGAGAAGAGCAACAATCCCTGATAAAGCCACTTGAAGGAATTTATGGTGGCTTTTTTCCATCTTTTTTATTTCAATTTGCCCAGTCAGCTAACTTTAAAGAGTCACTGATTAATGTCTATGGAGATTCTCAATTATCCAGTTCATGGTTGTCCCAAAGGTGGCTTTCAAAAGGCAACTGGACTTTTTTGAAATCAAGAAAATGTAGCTGCTTTTGAAAAACACTTTTGGACAGCACCACATCAGCTGATTTGTGAGAACTGCTTATTGTAGAGTTTGCTAATCTTTCCCCAGGTTTGATATAAAATCCTGAAGTGGCTCCAGAAATTAAAGTCTACTTTGATTCTGGTTCTATATTTTTTTTATTTTTATTGCCACAGTTATATCAGGATTAAAAATGGATAAACCTTTCTCCCAAGTTTCCATAGAGATGTCAATCCTAATGCCACCACTATATGTTTTTCTTAATAAACTTTGCTCATGCTAAAAAAAGAAAAGAAATTAAAAGTAAAAAGTGAGTCTCCCATATTCATCTGCAGTGACTAAAACAATATAAAAAGTTGGTCAACCTGTCAACTTGTGTGTTGCCTGCAGATGATGTTATGATGGAGATGATTGGTATTCCTGTCAAGATGTGGCAAAGGAAGAGACTAAGTTCATTTCCATAATAGATATTTACAGTGTCTTCAGACTATCATCCAACCATTACTGAAGTGATATAAAATCTGTATTCAGTTTTCTTGGCTCAAAAATGATTGTATGTTTGTAGAAGACGGTCTAAAATTGGGAAAGGACATCAAAGGTCAGAACTGCTCTCTAAGAAATAGACAACACAAGTTAAATTAATTAATTGGATGCAAATTCCAATCTCATTAATAAAAGCAATAAGATTAATTATTTAATCATTAGACTAAGGTTGGAAGTTACACCCTTCTCTTTCATTGTTTTCATGATAAAATCAATTAGAATTAAAACATTACATGAAAACTTATCTAACAGTGCTGTGCTTCTGTCTCTTTCATGTAAAGCTGTGAATGTAAAGGAATTAGTTGAATAACTTACAGGCCAAAAAAGTAACTTTCTTCTCTGTTCTTTGTTAACATTGAATCTCTGGGTGGAAAGTTCAAGCCATGTTGGGATCCCCTAAAGATATACCTTTTGAATCTATTGATAACTAAAAACTGTTATCCAAGGCCTTTAATCTTAATTTTTTTCAACCATTTCCTTCACTCTGAATTAATTTTCAGGAAGAATAGAAGGAAAGGAGAAAAGCAGGTGATAATATGATTGAAATGACTTAAGCAGTATGGATTTGACCAATAACATATCTTGAAAAAATAATTTTAAAATTAAATAGTAAGACATTATAAAAGGCTATATCACTAGATGAAAAATGAATTGATGAAAAGATGTTACTAAGATGTTACTTTGAACTACTAAGCAACAATTATCTTTGATAGCTTAGGGAAATAGCTTTAGATTTAGATTTAAAGTCATGACTGCAGTGACATTTTGTATTTTCCCAGTCAAACCCAACTACAAGATCTTTGTAACACTAATTTTCAAATCTATACTTCTTATTGCAGCATCCAGTCTAATACATTCACTCATGTACAATCATTTGTGTTCTTAGTCAAAAACACAGCATGCGTTCTCTGCATACAAAAGTATATGTACATTCAAGTTCCCAACCATAATACCATTAATGTCCTCTCATACCTTCCTGATACATTTATGCATAAACATGTTAAACAACAATAATATATCACCTTTCTGCTCACTGCTAAACTATTCACTTACCGTTCAATTTACTTGTGTCAATGGCTAACTCTTATTCTATCTTATTATACAGTATTATAGCTCTTATTCTACATATTCATCTGTGCTTTTTAATCATTTCCAGCGCACTTTCTTTGCATTTTACTCTCTTTATATAATATTCCTTATATATTTCTGTCATATTCATATTTTTCAGCAATCATTCTCTCATATAGAGTATATTTTAAAAATCTTTCATTTTCACATTCCATCAATTATGCTTTATTGCATTTCCATATACTTTTGGGGCAGTCTATAATTCCTTCCAATCCTTTTTCCCTATATTGTTTGCCCATCAAATCAACTGGGAGTTTAATATAACTATTAATAGTTTTTCATAAAGTACTTTAACTTTCTCTTCTTTCAATCATTTCATTCTTATTTATTTCATTTTTAAAATTTTCTTCTATAGCAATGTTTTTTCTAAGATCTGCTTGATATGACCAAAAGTGATATGTCCCACATTTAGAAACTTTAATCAACTGAATTTTCTTCACTGTTTCTTCAAATCTTTCATCATAAGCAGACAAATCAATCATGCTTTTAAAATTTATATTCATTCATTTGCCATATGAATACATGAATAGATTTATACATGAAACACTCTTTTTTCTAAGCAGATATTCATCCAATATGCAATTCTCAGTCATTTTTGGGACTCCAAAAGCTCCAGTATTTTTTCGGTATACTGTCACTATGTTCTCACCTATTTATGCCATTTCATAGAATATTTTTTATCCTGAATGATACTTATTCAAAATGCTGCATATTTTTCCCATCTATGTTTCTTTCATTACCATTCACTGAAACATAACATGCAATTATCTCTAAGCTGTGTATTCCGACTTTCATATGCACACAGCAACCTAGATGACACCAATTTTTACTTTATGACATTTACACTTCACATACTTGCAAGCTTTTATCAGCTCGACTCTGTAAGATCAGATCATTTTCATTGAGAGTATTATATCCTTTTCTTTTTTTGTTTCACAGACACACAACTATTTGAAGTTTTTATTTCTCTGATTTTATGTGTAACTTCTTTACCACTTACTCTTCCTATATTCCAATTTAGAGCCTTCCATACAACAGTTATCATCAGACCGGGCCATTCATATTGTTTCCTGCTCTAACATTTATATCTTTGGCCAATCAAGGCTTTTATGTTATGTTTTTAATTCAATAAAGAATGTTTAGATTTGTTAGAGATATTTGTGCCACATTAGAGGTGGTATTCAGCTGGTTCTGACCAGTTCTGGAGAACCAGTAGCAGAAATTTTGACTAGTTTGGAGGACCGGCAAATACCACGTCTGACTGCCCCTGCCCCCATCTATTGTCTGTCTCCCAAGTCCCAGCTGGTCAGCTGGGTCTTCCTTTGTTGCCCTACACAGAGAACAGACCTGGAAAGTAGGGTGGGGAGGGAATGTGATTTTATAGTAACCTTCCCCCAGGATTGGGGAGGAATGGAGATTTTATAGAATCCTTCCCCTGGAGTGGGGTGGGAATGGAGATTTTACAGTATCCTTCCCCTGCCATGCCCACCAAGTCACGCTCACAGAACCAGTAGTAAAAAAATTAATCCCACAACTGTGCCTCATGTATCTTTTTCCGCTAATTATAAGGATGGTACTAATTCTTCCCATCAGTTCCAGGTCTGTATGTTCCAAATTCAAACAAAGCCTAATTTTATCCTCAGCATGTTCCTGCAAGTTAAATTATATAATCAAAATATATACCTAACCCAATGTTGTTTGCATTCTACTAACTAGGTACCCACAAGATACCTTTAAGATACATTTTTGAAATATCATAGTATGAAAGGAAATTAAAGATGTCCTTTGTTGAGTCCAGTTCCTGTTTATTACTGATGCATCCATTCAGTTTTATTGTCAACAATATGGTTGTGTTACCTGTATTGTTCTGAGACTTGTTTCATCTTTCAGTCCAGTCTACGGCTCTGAAATTTTCTAGTTGAATTCCATCTGAATAGTACTTCTTCTTAACTTTGCTTAGCTTGAGTCCAGACAAGAGTTATGACTAAGTTAACCAAATTCTGAGAAATGTGTAAATGAAGATTATTTTAAGTACATCAAAAAGGACATGAATAGATGTATTTAAAGACAAAGGACATTTTCCTCCTCTTGAAACATTTAGGAGGATTCTGTTAAGAATTTTTAAGGGAAAAAAATCCACTTAGTTGAACATCTGGGAATATTCACAGCAATGTTTTGTTCCTATTACCAAACCTTTTATTATTATTGTTCTCTGCCAAACAATTTTCAAACCATTAAATAATTTAAGCATGAGCAAAGGACGGTACATGTTTAAAACACATTTACTGAAAATGTAAAAAAGATTTCCTATAGCATTAGCACAACAACAGCAGCAACAATCTCGAACTGAAAGTGCGTTACGAAATCTTATTTAAAAATACTGATATTATTCAAGTATGAAGGCATTCATTTTTCACAATCTCAAATACAACATGCCACTGAGGAAACAGACAGTTTTGTTTTTCAATAGTCTGGATGAACTGATGAATTTTATTTTGAGATTAAAATCTATTCTATTTATATAGCAAAATCACAATAGCAAAGAACTGCGTGGAAAATGACCTGAATGATTAATGAAACCTTCCTCAGCATCATATTATTCTGTTGAATTGGGCTGCAGGTATTGAAATTTCTAAGTCCTTTAGGATTCTGCTCATCTTGACCATAAATTATAAGAGCTGTAATCTAACATGTGTGGAAAATATTTTTTTTAAAAAAGTTTTATTGGGTTTTATCAAACAAATAAAACATCTTATTTGAGTACAGCATGATTCCAGGTTATCACATTTTCATACAGACATAATTTCATATCTATATTTATCTTATAAATTCAACTTTATATCTTATCTTTTTATCAATTTCTAACCATTTTTCTCCTTTAACTTCTCTTAATTTTTTTATAGTAATATCAATCCAAACTTCTATATCTTTTTATTCATTATCCTTATATTTTGTCTATCATTGTTTACAATTTTATATATTCTCTTCCAACATTCTAAGAAAAACAAAACAAAAAAACAAAACAAAACACAAGCAAGGTTTCCCCTCTAGTTATCAATCAGAGTACAACACCTTTAAATCTTATATTTATAATCTCATTAAAGATTAAGTTTATCCATTCAAATCTAATATCTGTTTTATATAAATCTCATCCTTCAGACTCTGGTTGGTACTTCTCCCCACAAATCAAAAAAGATCTATACCACTAACAAAAACACTGTATATATATATATATATAAACATTAGTAAAATAATTTAAAATCATTCTCATGTTGATATGGACCCTATAAATCCTTCACATTAACAATCTTTGGAAACAGCCAAAATATTTCTCTTCTTTCTTTATTCTTACATTAATTATCAATACATATATCATTAATTAATTATATAATTTTATCCAATAAAAAAGGCAATTATTCAAATTCATTTTGGCTAACTCTTAAATATTTTACCAATCTTTAAAAATAATTATTCAAATTCATTCCAAGTAGCTAACATAGATCTTTCCTCTTTCTTTTCCATTTCCCTAAATAAACATACCAAACATAATAATATAATGTTTATCTCCTAAGTTGCTTATGTATTACATTTCTAACACATAATATTCTACAATTATAACCCTAGTATCCTTACGGAGTTCTCAATTTTAACTTGATTTAACCATTATCTCTGTGTTCCCAAGCTGAGCATATACCTTTAATTCTAGCACGCTTCCCTTTTTTCTTTATCTCTTGCTTTCGTTCCTCATAATTTATTTCCATTTCTATCTCCCCCCCTTTTTCTCATCCTTTTTTTGGTGTAACTTTCTCTCTCTCTTTTCCCTTTCTGTAATTTACTTTTCTGCTTCTCCTTGCTATTATATTTCTTTTTCAAAGTATTTTCCTTTTTGGCTGCTGCCTTTAATCTAAAACTTTTATCTCCTTTCCCCCTTTTACCCCTTTTTACCATATTTTGCTATATTTCAGTAAAGATGGCTTCTTCTTTGTTCCAGTCTTCTTCTTTCACTTGAAGCTTTTTTTCATAGTCCAGGATCTCCACTTCCAAAAAATTCAAACACGAAGCCTCTTCTTTCTCATTTTTGAGATATATTTTCACTTGCTCCAGGAGTGATGCTATTTCAAACAACCACCCGAGTGACTTTGATTAACAAAAGAAAAAAGAAACCAATCTCTTCTTCCCCAAACTGTGCTGTCTTCTTTTTTTTTTCTTTTCCAATCTTTCAACAAAGTTTCAGTTGGGAATCTTTTCAAAGTTCACAATTAGATCCTTTATTTTTTTTTCCAGGTGAAACTCCGTTTTCTATTCCAAATTCCACTCTTTTATCTCCTCTTCTCCTTTTTGACCAAAAATAGTAAAAGTAAAATAAAGTACCAAGAAATCTTTTTTTATCTTCCTTTGACATTCAAATTCCAGCTTAAGCTAGCCTATTTAATGTCAAATTAATTTAGCATAAACTTCTTTCCAATCAATAATAATAAAATAAAAAAAATAGGAGAATGGATTTTTAACCTCCTTTTCTCTCTCCTTCGCTGCCTGTTAGAACTTTCTTTCAGAGGTATCCCTCTAAATATTTTTAGCTTCAGGGTACCTTGTTTAGATGTTTCTTTATGTTTAGCCCAGTCTGTCCTGCTTTCCTCTTTGTCTTCCTCCTGCACATTCTTATCCTGTCTGGTTCTTCTTTGTGGCGGCCATTTTTGACCACTGCTTGTCGCCTTCGGGAAAGTTAGGAGTTAGGCTAGCCAAGGAGGAGAGATGTGGCTCCCCTCAACTTGGCTGGCAGTCTCCCCCTTCTTCACCATCTCTACAGGGTGGCTTCAGCCCCGAATTTCAAGGATCAGACCGCTCCAGCAGCAAGCACAGGCTGAAACCGTGCACAGAAACTGGAACCAGAACTCCATGTGTGGAAAATATTTAATTGAAGAATGTGCATCTAATTAAGTCACTTATCATTGGACATTGAACATTGCAACACCATCATTAGCTATCTAGACACTGAATAGTTTGTTAGCTTTGAGGATAGAATCATAAAACTAGGGAACTCTTATTATTTAGGCCAAACCTCATTTTCCCAGGTTTTGCCATCTCTGGTAAAACAAAACACATTTATTTCATCATATCTGGCCATAAAATATTTGAAGGTGGGAATAGCATTTATTAGGCACTTGTGTGTGTGTGTTTGTGTGTATGTCTTAATGCTTCATGAAGTCCCCAATAAATGCTGCTCCTATCTTCAAGTATTATAAGGTACAATATATATAGTTTCACTTTAACCTACTTTCATTAAAATAAGGTAACAGTCTTGTTTCCAGTAGTAGATTTTTTAATATTCTGATCTATTTACTTATATCATTGATTTGTTCTAATGTGCCTGATATTCCTTTCTTACCCCTTTTCTATTGGCATTTTTTGCTCTATTGCATTCTTTCCTGAGCACGAATCAAGTAGTTGCTGGCCCTATAAAAATATTATATTTCAGAAATGAAACAGGTTTATTTCAAAACATCTATTTTTTCTAGAAGTTGAGTTAGATGCACATTAGGAAGATACATTACCAAGACAATAAATAGATAAACATAACTTAAATCCATATGAAGACAGTTTATATAAATATTGCAAAGGGGTACTTTCCTAATTCATAAGAAGATAAGAGGGAGAGGGTGAAGTACATTCAGATATGCAAGACACTGTTACTATAGCCATGTTAATAAAAGAAAATTTAGGCCTATGTGGGTCTGTTTCTTGATCTGGTCTACCTTGCAGGTTTTATACAATGTGCCACCTGTAGAGTCATACCCTGATTTGTAGAGATGGACCATAATAAGGTCCATCTTATTATGGTCCATAATAAGGTTCTCAATTCTGTGTTTGCCATTTCAAACAGGAAATACTAGGTGTTTATGTCATCATATAGGGCTATCCACCTAGCTATTCAAGAATTGAAGTTTCAGAGACTAGATTACATTGGGAAATATTTTTGTAGTTGTTGTTTTTTTTTTTTTTGTCTATAACACTTATTGTATTTCCCCACTATTCTGATACAGGAAACAGCAATAAATCTTATATATATTCCAGCATAACTCTGGAACGCCTTGAGAAATTTCAACCAAACATGGTAGACAGATTTCCTATGCTCTGGAAACAAATACTGTGGGGATAAGACACCCCTAACACCCCTCAGGTGTGTGTGTGTGTGCGCCTTAAAATGGCTTCTACTGTACAGCACTGTGGACTTGCCATGGTAATGGCTTCACAGTATTCTCAGCCCTCCAAAGAAACATCAGGCGATTGGCCAAGTGCAATCAAATGCTACAAAAATGAAACACCAGAATAGACAAGAAACTCCCAAGGAAAGGAATAGAAGATTTGCAACGCTGTGTGATAGATAGTACAACAGCATGAGTCCCAACTACAGGATTTTCCTGTCTAATATAGGATTGGGATAAATAAATATCCAGGCAATGCTGGTTTATTGGCTAGTGTAGTATAAAGCGTAACATAGGCAAAGTATGATTTTTATTTCAAACAGAATCACAAAGATTACTCTCAAAATGTGCTTCTAAATACAGATAAAAATAGGAAGTCAGTCCAAATTGTATTCTTATCTTTCCCACTGAGACTGTACCCCAAAATCTTAAATGTTATCCTTGGCTCTGAAAGATTGCCTAGCTGGTCTACATAGTAGTTGTTGGGTGAGTTGATCGTTCTCTGATTTAATCAATACTCTCCTCATATTTCTTTATTATTATTTGAATCACTAAAAGGTGAAGGAGAATTTTATAAGAATTCCAAGAGTCTCACCAGGTTTGATCATCCTTGATATCAATTTAATCTGAAGTCCCTTTTTTTAACTATTTCACCTCATTTTCATACATAAAGAATTTTCATGCCATTTTTTTCACAATTTTGTTTTGTACAATTCCATCCCCATCTGAATTGTTAAATTCAATTGTTAAATTTTGCTAGGCACTTTTTCTTCTCAATCTTTCTTCCCCCTCCCTCTTTCCTTTTCTCTGAGGAAAAGCCTCAAGTCAGAAGAAAAGAGACTTCAACCTATAACACATTGCAAATACAGAAAATCAATCTCCAGTTGTAGCTGTTCTGATTGGTATTGTTTTTACCTATTTGCAATATCTGCATTAATAGTGATGCACAGGGAATGGACTTATTCCATAACCTGGGAACAATTTGATCCCATTGGACCTGAGAAAATGAATGGGGTTCTTTGAACTGCAAATGCCACCAAAGAAAATGGCTAGGTGGGCCATTGTTCATCTTTTTGCCCCAAGGAGGCCCTCTTTTGTTCATTGATGAACAAGTCCTGCTGGGACTATTGCAATGCATTTTAATAGGTCTAGCCTTGAAGAGAAGCTAGAAGTTTTAGTTGGTATAGAGTGCAGCCATGCAAGCAATTTTTTTGTATTCCAAAGATGGCACATGTAATACCTCTGCTGTACAAGCTATTGGATGCTGGTTTGCTTCTGAGTCCAATTTAAGGTGTTGGGTATGATGTTTAAAACCCTACATGGCTTAGGGACAGGTTACCTGTGAAACTATATTTGGCATTACTTCAACCTGCCCACTTGGTCAGGCAAAGAAATTATGTTATGACCCCATAAAGAATTTTGACTGGTGGGGTTCAGGAAGAAAGATTTTTCTGCCATTACCTTCACTCTTTGGAATATTCTCCTGCCAGAGGTGAGGCAGCCTCTACCCTCAACTCCCCTTTGGAAGAGTTTGAAGCTTTGCCAACTTGCTTGGGCTTTACAGAGGAACCTGCAGCCTTTGAGTTGGTTAATGTCTTGAAGGCCCTCCTTTTAAATTTTAATTATTATATCCTTATTTTAATTTTCTCCTTTTATTGAAATATTATGTTTTTATATGTTTTTATGTTAATTATATATTATGCACAACTGCTCTGTGAGTGACATGGGTGGCATATAAAGAAATACATACATAAACAAATACCTGATGAGTGTGGACTGGGAACCAGTACAGTGCCTCTTCTTCCACTTAAGAAAGCTACTCTTTGCTCAAAGGTTATTTCACTTTAGACTCTGCCTGTGATATTTCTCAGATCATCAAACAAATTGAATATCTGCTCTTTCAAGTGTAAAGAAGATTGGGAGGACTCAAGAATATATTGCTGACAATTACTTTCTTTAATACATACTTGGATATGATGTTTAAATAACATTGTGATGGTGAAGTGCTGTACTTCCATTTAGATTGCATTAAGATTATAGGTATACAGCTGTTGTAAAGCATAAATACAGAACAGTTGTTGACTTTAGCAATAAATATTATTTTGATGTTTATAAATATATTTGCATGGGGAATTCAGTGTGGAACTCATCATCCATCTCTCAATTCCATATCCATATCTCTAAAAAATCTAAAGAATTAAGGATGCCATATTACAATCTTTGGATTCTGATTTCTAACACTATCACCATTTCCATGCTATCATTGGCCTTATTTTAGCTTCTGTATTGCAGTAGACCACAGCCTTTTCAGAGTGAAGGTCTCAAAAAGTATATCCTAGACAAATGCATACTCTGTTGGTGTTGGAAGCAATGTACAAGCATGTTAATCTGAGTCTTAAGTCTCTCATAGCTATCCATGGTGCTGATGTCTGAGTTCTGTTTCTCTAAATCACTGACTTCTGGCCTGCCTGTGGCATTGTCCCAATAAACTGGTTATGGAAATTGAAGTTCACACATCTTAAAGCTGCTAAGATTGAAACTCTTGTTACATCTTTTCGTGTGAAGGAGTCAGTAACCAAAGTGGCACAGAGCATTTAGCCTTGTTTGTAGGTTTAATCACTTTTCTTTTTCTTCAGGAACAAAAAGCAACATACACAGCACTGCATACTTTCCATTTTTCTTATGACAGCAACTGTGCTACCTGCATCGCCCCTTTGCCTGCCACCCCTTCCCATTCTCCAGCCTGGTGATCCGCACACTTGGGTGAGTGTGGGCAGCCGCTGTGAGAATGGTGCAAGCAAGCCCTAATGCTGATGGCAGAGAAGGAAGATCCATACCAAGTTTGCTGCACTCAGCCAAAGGGCTGCCTTGGTAGTGGGATATGGTGAGTTTGACTGTCTTTTGGGCCCAGCTTTGGGTTACATGGGGCCTTCCATGTGGGAGGCCTAAGAGAAAATGCATCCCCCAAGGGTTGTCCACTCATCCATCCACTGGCCAGGCTGGCCTGGAAGTGGCATGTCTCCTTGTCATGGGCTGATGAGGGACCCAAGGTGGGGGATAGTCAAGCAGGCAGCAGCCCAGAGTAGGGCCTGAATGGCAATCAAGCCTCGCCAGAGTGGATCTTCCTTTCCCGCTGTCAGATGTACCTTCAAGCTCATGGAGCTCATACTGTTCTCAACAGCAGCAGCCCACACTCTGCCAAAATGCTCAGTCTGGCAAGGAAGGGGGCGTCTGGCAGAGGGGTGATGCAGGCAGCAAAGCCTCATGCTTCCTGGTTGCCTCCCCCATGCTTCCTGGCAGGTGAGCCCCAGTAGCTGCCAGAGAATCTGGGCAGGGGAATCTCGGCTGGTGGGGAGCTGAGTGGAAATGTCTGGCTTGCCTTTCCCTCTGCCACCAGCCGCAGGAGGAAGGTAAGATTTCAGGCATTTGGGAAAGCCAAACCACTGTCTAGCCCAGAGCTGCCAGTGGATAGGCAAGGCTGCACCACACGCCTTCACAGCCTTTTGTTTAAAAATCTCCCCAAAAGAGGGATGGGAGGAAATCCCTCCTGCTGCCACTTTGTTGGACCCAGAAGCCTTGTGTGCTGGCCTTTCCAGGCAATGCAGGACCAGGTGCAAAATGGAACTGGCTGCAATTGTCTGTTCATGCTCAGTCTGCTGGGAAGAATCCTCATCACTTTTCTCTCTACTATGGGGTTTCCTGGGAAGCGAGTGATGCTGTCAGGCGCTTTGAAAGTACTTCATTGGAAGTGTGTGGGAGGGGAATAGAAAGAGAGAGAAAAAGGTAAAGAAAGAGAGAGAGAGAGAGGAAGAGAGAGAGAAAGAGAGAGGGAGAGAGAGAAAGAAGAGACAAGAAAGCAAAAAGAGAAAAGGGAAAGAAAGAAAAAGGGAGAGAAAGAAAGAGAAAGGAAGAAAAGGGATAGACAAAGAAAGAGGGAGGGGGCAGAAACAAAGAAAAAGAAAGAGAGAGAAAGAGAGAGAGAAGAAAGTGATTGAGATATAAGAATGGATGGATGGATAGATATATGGAGGGAGGGAGAGAGAGAAAAAAAAAGGAGAGGAAGGAAGGACACAAAACCTGGCTTCAGAGGACTCTTTGAAACAGCACAGCAATCTAGCGCTGGCCTGGAAGGGATCTTGGAGGTCATCTTCTAGTCCAACCCCCTGCTCCAGCTGGAGATCCTTAAAGAATCATAAAATAGCAGGTTAGAAGGGAGTGTGTGTGTGTGTGTCTGTGTGTGTCTGTGTGTGTGCGTGCCTGTCAAAACTCCAAAAACAGGTCAAGTAGCTCTGGGGAGGTCAGTCATAAATTAGAACATTTGCTAAGCAACCGGCCATTAAGCAAAGACCACCTGTATTTGGTTTGTCAGTCACATGGCCACTTGACCACTCCCACTCAGTCACGTGACCAGCCAGTCAGATGACCAGCAAGCCACACCCACCCGGTCATGTGACCAGCAAGCCACACCCACAAATTAAGTCATGCCCACAGAAATGGTTGTTTAAAAAATTGAATCTCACCACTGGGCCAAAGTTTTTTATGGTCTTTGTAATTTTTTATTAATTTATGGTATAAAATATGGATAAGTAAATTCAAGGTTAAAAGTTATTTTGTACAATAGAAAAATAAGTCATTTATTTCAAGCTATTCTCTCATGGTTTTAATTATAGTTTTTATAGCCTAAATTGATCTGTCCTAGTTGGGAATCTAATAACCGTTAAAAGAATAAAGTAACATTATAATGATCTCTGTTCACCCATATGAAAAATTAGAACCACGCGTGTGGTTAGATGCCAAAGTTGACTAAAACGGAAGAAAAAAATTTTTTTTAATCCTCTCAGCCTTAAATACAGTACAATACACTGGTCTCAGCAGAATAAGTTAAACTCTAAACTTGCTCATCTCTAGCATGTAGTGGCTTGCTTTAGTTTCACTGTGTTTTGTTCTTGTTGTAGTTTCAGGCTTTTCTAAAGAAGAAAACTCCAAGGACAATTAATAGTAAAAAAAAATTTCTTATTACACCAAGAGAAATTTCCTCCCATTACTGACACAGGGTCACTTGCAGCTCAGATTAATGACTATTGATTTATAATTATAGTCAAGAACAAGCAAAATGTCAGAGTCAGCAAGACAAGGATGTTGCAAAAATGAGGTAGAGCCATTGTGAGATGCATTAGTGGAAGCATTATATCTAAGATGCAGACATGTTTACTATCTCTTAGCACAACTAGTGTAGACCTCAGCAACTATTTATTGTTCTTCAAAATTTTAATAAGCACATAGATAAATAATATATGCCTTTTCAAAGAAAACACATAAAATGGTAGAACAGAAATACATATTATCTGAGGTTCAATCAATTTTTCTCAATATTGATGTTTACAGGAAATAGTGAAAACCATTATGTGTCTGCTTGTTCCCAGGATAAGTCCTATTGACTTCAATGGAGCAAATGCTAGTGGCAGAATGGCAACAAATTGCAAAGTTTTCCTGCCCAGCTTTTCAGATTTGATTCATGTGGTATTCTCATTTTTCAAGTTCATAAAAGAGTAAACAAATCCTTAATCAACACATAATCCCTTTTCTAATTGAAAACTAGAAAAACCACAGTGGGTGTACAAATAATGTGGGTGATATGAGGTTGCAGCATAGTAATGTGGTGGTTCTGAAAATTCTATACCAATAAGTTCAAAAAGTCTAATAAAGCGCACAAGAGTAAAATAGTAGTAAATAAATGTATAGGTTATTTTTTAGGAGCACTTATTATTTAGTTTACAAAGCCTAAAATTTTGGCTGTAAAACATTCCTTAATAGTTCATTCATATCACTGAAATTGTCAATTTATACCAGGACTTTTCTGATGGCCTTTATTATGAATGAAAGTCAAGAAAAGTTTGTCCATAATTTTCAGACAAATAGCTTCAAATATTCATTGTGCTTAGAGCAAACAATTCTACCACAGTTGTGCTGCATTGCTTTTCTTTTCCTTTACAGAAATAAAATATGTGAAGCTGACCTAGAGCAATGTAGCAATCCTTCCAGAGTAAATTGCTCTGTAATTGAGGAGGAATGATTTCCTAGAGAGGAGCTGTCAAACAGCTGTATATAATAGGTTGTGATGATATTGGTGCCTGCCCAGCATAAGGACACTTGGCCCTGAGGGCAATTTATCACAGAGCACAGGTGCAGTTAGGTGAAGCCCAGCAAGCCTCACTCATGAATGCATTTTGACAAGCAATGGCATGAAAAAAAAGAGAACAAAAGTAAGAAACAGCTAGTACACTCTAGTTGGTTTCAGGGATAGGAGAGCAAGATATTAATTCTGACTGCTAAAATAAAGTTGACACTGAATTGAATTTATTGATGATCAATATAATTATCTATCCTATCTTTTCTTTCTTTCTTTCTTTCTTTCTTTCTTTCTTTCTTTCTTTCTTTCTTTCTTTCTTTCTTTCTTTCTTTCTTTCTTTCTTCTTGTAGCCCTACTTTGTAGGTTTTATTTATTAAGTTTTATTTAGTCTGGATTATTGACATGTAATAAAAAAATAATTTAATTTGAGAAAAAATAAAATACAATGTAAATCAATGGGGATAAATCAAATATCATGCCTTTTGACACTTAAACCATGTTGCTCACTCATTCCTTCCCTGTTTTTCTTTCTGTCTCTCTCAGTCTTTCTATATATTCACATTGAGCATTTAAACTGCTACTGTCCTTAAGTCATCTTGACTCTAAGCCAAGTTAAGAGAACCCCATTTATATTGAAATATTTTGGGAACAATTGATAAGAGTCCAAATAATAGATAGTTATGTCCTCCTATTGGATATTTTCCAAATGTTGATGCCTTCCAAATTTGTGTTTGGGAAAACAATTGCTGTTCATTTCCATTCATGTAGGTAGATCTTTTTGATGATATACTGTGTGTATGCATTAATTTTATTATGCATGATTGGATTGAATTGAATTTATATATTTATATAAGCCTCAAAATGTGCACCTTCTAAAAGTTGGATTGTGTCTTCTGTCAGATCATAGCTAGGAGTATCTGTACTCATGGTATATGCTTCTTGACTTTTTCCATAAATAAATGATTAGATATAACGGAATCCAGAAATATACAAACATACAAATTAAGTTAACCTGTTTATTATGCCAACACAAGAGTTACCTAACGGAGAAGCATTTGAGACCTTCTCATCAGACAAGAAACTACTAATACCTTAATTATGTGCATCCTCTACTTTTTAGGTTGGTGATTCAAATTAATCCTTAGACTCACACAAAGCACTTGTGCTAATGCTTTTTCCCCATAAAACCCTTTTTAGCTGTTTTTCTTATAGCATGTAGAGATTAGGTTCATGGGCATCCATTCATAACATTAATGATAGCAGAACGATGAGCCATATTGTATGCCTTCACAATATCATTTTTATAATTTGCCCCTAGCTTTTCCCATGAATACCTCTGATTAATGTAGGAAACATCTGTTTAAAATAATGAGACAAGTCTACCTTCTTAGGCTTATGAAAGCAGCTTCATAATCCTTTGACACTCCAGAGGTTTTGCTAATTCTCAGAGCAGATTTGGAAGGTGCACAGTAGAAATGGGGATGAAGAAACTATTATTGCTGAAGTGCACTGTTTTATTCACAGAAAGAGGTGTCCACATAAATACACAGGCTAATCTCCCCCCTCCCAAAGACTAATTCTTTGGAACCATTCTCTGTTACTTTTTAAATGTTGCAGATATATAAAATTCCCTCATTTCCATATAGTATAGTGATGTTGTTTTTTTAATATCTACCTATAAATATAAGTTTAAATTCATATTACAATTGCATATCAGTTGGAAGTTTTTTATTTATTTTTCTAATATATCTTTGATAGTAGTCATATTTGTTTTTGTGTAAGTTTTTCTTGTATCTATATATTTTACTATGTACCTTTTGTAGCATACAGATTGTTATACACATTCTGTTTATCAGAACATTGTACTTTAACCTTTACCTTTGTGCTCCATTTTGTATGTTAGCTCAGAAAATACAACTCAAATTGATTCTTCCAGAGAAAATGTAAACCAAATATGTTTCTCTTGAATCTGTATGTTTTGAAAGGCAGAATTGTAGCATATCTAGCTTTATAATATTCCCCAGTATTTTGATTTTGAACAAATGTTTGTCTCATCATCAAGAGTAGAAGAGGAAAAAAGCAATTCCACAACATATTTGAAGAATAGAAGTAATGCTTTCAAACAGCTGATAGAATTCCAAAACCTGAATTATGGATTGAAAGAGATATCAGATATGACAGATCTAAGATTGGTTTTTGAATCATTTTTATTTTGCCATCGAAGTATGAGATTCAAGGACAGGTTATTGTCAGCTTTATACATTGAGTTTAGGTTGAAATGATTGAAATAATTTCCTCGACTTAAGAGATTTGATATTGATACATATAAAAAGTGATACTTAGTCTATACTATATTTGCATGTGGGAGAGACAACATATATTTATATAAAGTTGAATCAAAATATTCTACAGAAATTGTGAGGCTGAAACAGCCACACAAAAAGGAATTATTGCTTGAAACATCAGATGTTATTTGTTATCAGTAAATTATTCCCTTTAAGATGTCTATAAAATTGTAGAATCAGTGGATCTTCTTAACATCTCCAATTCTGAAAATAGATACAATAAAGGTGAGATTGTCTTAACAAACAGGTTCTCTTTCTCTCTCTCTCTCTCTCTCTCTCTCTCTCTCTCTGTCTCTGTCTCTCTGTCTCTCTCTCTCTCTCATTTAGAAATTACCCATCTGCCTCATGGAGATACTCACAAAGGTAGACAAACAGAAACACACACACATATACTTACAAACACACAAATATACAGTCATATACTCTACATGCATACATACAAATGCTGCTATTTGCTTATGAAATTATTTTAATACCAGGAGAATTAACTTTAACATATATCCTTTTACTTTTCCCTAACCAAAGCTTTGAATGCTGGTGTGTACAAAATAAATCAGACAAACTGAATGTTCCATAAAATACAGAATTAAAGAGTATGAAAAGAATATGAGCTAAAGAAAAAGGTCATTTAAGCTTGGATGAACATTAAGTATTCCAACAAAATCACAAAATATACCTGGAGAACATCATCATCTTTATGCAGTCTATTACTTATTTTCCCAAAAGAAAGAAATGTATAATCATCCAAATAATTTAAGTAGGGAAATGTTATTCCTGTGGATATCACTGATATTCTGCGTACATTTGTGGATCTTCTATGTTAAACGTTGTCTTGAAATCAATGATCAGATTTGAAGAAATGAGTACCACAGTTAATGATACATAAAAATCATTTAATCACTGAACAGGTCTCCTTTCTCTTTATGCTACAGCTTTTGGAACTCCCTTAAATTTAATATTTTTGAAGCAAATTGTGCGTTTTTATGAACATTTGTGTGTCTGTAATTCCTGTTCAAGACATGGAAAAACAAACATCCCTGCACACACTATACAAATTTAACAAGCACACAAACAAAAGTCAAATTGAATGATTCTGTAGATACTATTTTTTTAGAAACTAACTGCGGTGAAGTGTTACAGAAGGGAGTTCATTTGAATGCATATAGAAAAATAAATGCCCTGTAATAGTTGACTTTGTGAGAAAAGTCTTCTGTATGGATGCTTACTATTTTTGTAATTTACTAATAGATACTAACTATAAGCCTTCTGTTCACATTTTCCTTTCCTTTTTAATTAATAGCAATTGCAATAATATGAGATGGCTTGTGAATGCCAGAACTTTCCCTTTAGATTTAATTCTAAATCTTGCTACCACTGCATTAAGGTGTGTGTATTGACAGTGCTGTGTCTTCCTTTTAAAATCAGCCTGCCGGGATATTTTTTTAAAATCCAAATTGTCTGCCAAAGATTGACAGAGAAAATATTATTTTATCGGTGCAGACTGACAAATGTTTACTTTTTTATTATTATTATAATAGCAACCAAACTGCACTTGTTTTGCTCTCTGGCTCTTATTGAGGTTATATGATTTTAGCAGCTACACTAGTAAACTCTAACCCCAAAGAGGTCATTATCTTGGTAATAAAATAGATATGCATTTACAACATTTTGCAATATGTACTTTTAAAATGTTTCAAAAAATCCAGATGGTGAGTTGAATGAGATGATGAAAAAGCAATTAAGGCACTGGTTTGCGTATTACACAAATATAGTGTATAACAACTCATTACTGCGGGGAAAAATCCCAAAGAGAGTATATTCATGCAGATAACACTTAACCATGGGTTATTGATGCATGCCTGAGTAGAAAGAATTGTAAAGCATCATACTTGTATTTTCTACTTGTTACCTTTTTTTCTGATGCTTGTAACCAAATTTATTAAAACAGTTTACATTAATAAAAACACTTGGGAATTGCTTGCACCTTTTCCTTCAATCTTTCAGGGAAACCCTCTCCATCATTAGCTCAAAAGCTGGACCTGAAAAATGGGGCCACTAGTATGCAGTTTTAGTAAATCCTGATTTATCTGGATAATCCTCCATATCATTAGAATAGTATAGTAGGTACAAGAAAAGGAAGCAGGAAAGAAACAGGATTTGAGGAAGAAGATATTTTTAGATCTTTGTAATTATATTCCCAGATTTGTAGACCACACCACAGCTCTCCAACTACTATAAAATATTTTGGGGAATGGCCAATCACTGACACAGTATATACGCCTACATTGAAATTGCTGACATATTGCTACTTGGAGAACCGTTTATGATCAGGACTCCTCATTGTAATTATTATTTATTTTATTTAGCATATGATGAAAACATGACAAAAGAGAAGTAAACGTATACACATAAATGATGTAATTATATACAAAATTACTATAGACAGTGACCTCATAACTAGATGCCCAGTTCAGCTATCCAAATGATTATCTCTGGCATTGCTTCATGCAGATCATCTAGGGAACCCACATTATGCACAGTTTTGCACAATATGCTTAATAGTTTGCATATCAGACTATAATCCTAATAAGGGGATCTTTTCATCCCCACTGATATAGGGAAAAGGCACTTCTTCCAGTATTGCACTTAAACTCCAAGCATTCTCAGGATTAAGCTGGATAGATGTTAACTGAATAGTTGTTTTCCATGCATAACTAAAGGATTTCAATACTTTAAAATGATTTCAATTATTTCATTGTAATAAGAATCAAAAGAAGAACTGATGCAATCATGCAATCATAAACCATGTCACAATTCAACTTTACCTAGTAAACTAAGACTAATCAATACTGCTGCAGATTGTTAGATATCTCTTTCACCATGATCATTGCCAACCAGCAGCATACACCTAAAAGCCCCTTCTTTATCCTGTTTGGATGGAAGAAACAGCAATTCAGAATTAATTTTTCTTTGCCAGACTCTCAGCTTGTCTGCAGTCAAGTCAGAAATTATATTTGAAATTCAATATAAATTTTAAAACAAGGCAAACTCAGAAATAAGAACCTAACTCCTAAGGAGATAAATTCCCAATTTTCACATAACCACCTGAAGATTCTGGAGGATCATTTATCACGGGATGTGGATTCTTGGTTCTCAGTAGTTTCAGATCAATTCAACATAGTATTTTTCTAGACCACCTACAGAACTGGGCTAGGGGAGTATTGTATTCCACTTATTCTGATAATTCCTACTGGATCATAGTCAAGGTCACAGGTACTCCACCAGGATCTATTCTTTATCTTGTAGTGCTTCACATTTGCATTAAGCTGTTGTGTGACATATAGCTTTATTGATCCTTGTTAGCCAATGACAGAAAAGTGAACTTAATAAAAAGTGTTTGGGTGAAAGTTAAGAAGCTAAAATAAAATCCAAACAAAATAAAACTAAGTATTATATTAGTCACAAAATGACCCGGAGAAGAATCAAAATATGATGAACATCAGCTCATCTATTTCATAGAAGTCCTCAGCTCCTGCTTTGTGTCTTCCTTTATTCAGGAAACTAGAAAGCTCAGAGTCAAATAATTCATTTCAACTAAACAGAAGCCTGACATTTCAGAAACAGCCATGGGCACTTTGATAGCCAGAGGCAGGGTGAAGCTATATCACCCATGTATGCTAACCTACTTAAATACTCAAATGAAAAATGATAACTAAGTTCTGCATTATTTTTGACATTAATACAGGTTTTAAACTTTTGAAATTAATTTTCTAAATCTTTGAAACATCCACATCTCAGATCTGTTGTAGTTCTTTAGATGAGTAACCCAATTAATCCATTAGGATCCTCAGCCAATATAATTAGTGCAAACTAAGTTCAACTCAAGGAAGATGGAAGTTGCACTTCTGATGAAAATCAAGTTATTTTACAGTTACTGCACTGCCTGGCAATGACGATGGTTAAATGGAATGCGGTTGTACAAGGATGTGAATTATGTAACATATACTTTTTTTAGAACAGACGTGAATAAGCATGGAGATATTTAAAAAAATAGAGAGAGATGGTAATCATAATGCAATAGCATCTACTCATATTCTAAATGCATTATCAAAGATGTCTAATGGAGATTTTCAGTCATCTGGGTCAGGGTTGTCCCAAAGGTGCTTTTTCAAAAGGCAACTGGCTTGAGGACATTTTGCATCTCATCCAAAAAGCTTCAGTTCTGACTGCCAGTTCTGACTTCATTCAGAACTGAAGAAGCTTCTTGAATGAGAAGTAAAGTGTTTTCAAGGAAAAACAAAGTCCAGTTTCCTTTTGAAAAAGCACCTTTGGGATTGTCAAAGGTGCAAACATTAAACTGAAACATGGCAGATGAAGAGTATAACTACAAATACCAGATAATATAATGTTACTTCGTTATTAGATTGAGCAATAATTTTATGGACACAATTTTATGAATATTATTATCCCAATATCCAGGTAAATCACTCTTGCTTGACAGAATTGATAGCTTCCAACAAAACTGCTTAAATGCAGTGGATGAAAAATTATGCAAAAGCCCTGTTTTGTTTTGTTTTTTTATACATTTTTTAAAAAAATTATTTAATAGTACTATACTATTGTTTATATTTGTGATTTACAAACATCTATGGGGCTGGAATCGCAACAACTATTCATTTAAAAAACGTCACTATGGAGGTTTAATTAATTAGCAGGAGAAAATGGGTACTTATAGTGTCTAACTATAGCAAGCACAAATGTGAAATAATTCAAATCTCTGCTTATACAGAATTCCTTTTGAAAAAAAACACATAGTTCATATTTCGATTACAAGAACTTACTGATTCAACATTAATTCATTATATTTTATTGTAACATTTACAGCTCCAATGCAAATTACACATAATTTGTGAGCCCAAAAGCTTTAAATGTTGCCTCAAGCATAGCAAAATTAAACTAAATATTGAAAAAAAAAAACACATGATATGGTCTAGTGGCCATATATTTGTAGACTACAAAATTCAACAATAAGCCTGAGCTGCTTTTTTTTTTTTTAAGTAGCAAACATTCCCATTTATTTCTCAGTGCTGTATTAAGAAGGAAGAGAATACTTTATCAAAGTGCTATGGAGAGTTCTTAAGTGTATAAATGCACAAGAAAGAAGTTTCTAAAAGAGAAATATCAAAGCAGTATGTGATGTGAATAAAATAGGCCAGGCTTTTTATTTTTCTTAGACCTACCCAGTCTCCAGATTTAGAAGCTCAATGGGTAACTTGGGCCAGCTATAATCTCTCAGTCCAATGCCTCTCACAGAGTTGTTGTGGAGTATAAAATAAGTAAGAATGGTGAAGGCTGTGACAAAAAGGGTCATAAAATCAAACATGACTCACTTAATAACCGCCTTGCTTAGCAAATTCTGATCCCAATTATGGTCATGTCAAAAATTACTTTGCTAATGGCAGCATTCTATTGCCTTAATTTAAAAAGAAAATAAAAGCTTTTTGTGCCTTTCAACACATACATATATGGTCTCTTTAAAAATTCATATTTTCTGGAAATGTATGCTCCTTCTCTTAAGCTCCAAATGAACATTCTCTTTATTGAAGTAAGAATGAATTAGTAGCGATGTAAAAACATATAATGACATTAATAAATAATTTCATTGGGGAATACTCATTTTGGCACTTCTAGCAGCTTTTGTGCCTAAAACCATGAGGCAAACTGAAATTGAAAGCTGCTCACTTTCTGTAATTGCTTAAGATGCTAGTTTGTGCATGAATGTGTACAATTACAAACACACATTTTTATACACATATATAGTGTATACATGCAGTTCATAAAAATATTTTCATTCATTTATATTTTCATTCATTTGTATTTCAATTTCACTGGAAAGTTAGTGCCCATTGCAATTAGTTTAGTTTAGTTTTAGTTTTATTCAATATTGTATACCGCCTCCTCTCCCTAAGGACTCGGGGTGGTGCACAGCCAGATAAAAACATATAAATATAAATACAATTTAAAGTACACTAAAAGGATTAGATAAATGGGCATTAAAAATTAAAAGTATGGAATTAAGAAAGTTAAAAACATTTAAAAACCAAATTTAAAACCATTACACATAACTCTAGGCCAGACCGGCTAGATGGAATAGGTGGGTTTTTAGTGCACGCCAGAAGGTCAATTAACATTCTATAAGCAAGATAATCATATAAAATATCAAGAATAGATAATATACATTGTTTCTTTGCTTTTTATAATATTAGTTTTATATTACATTACAAGAACCAATTAAACCTCAAGGGTATATTGCCTTTCTCAGACTTTTATTTGCAGCCACTAATTAAAAAATGATGATGCCATAGACTTCCATTAATCAATCAAAAAACAAACCTTGTTTAAAATATGTTCTACCTCTCAATAATGTTCTTTATGCTTTTGAAACATGCACTATTTTATAACTTCATTTATAAAAACTAATTCCAAAGGCTTATCAGCATTCATCTACTTTCCTTTTTGTTCTGCAACTGTAGTTAGATGTGTTCAAAATATTTAAGTTTGTTTCTTATGACTACCTGCCAAATCTAGATTCGCAATACTTCAGGAAATGAATTTGAAAAACATGAGTGGATGACATTGCCATAGTGGAATCAAATTTGGATTTGTGGCAGAGGAGACCAAAACTGAACAGCCAACTCCAGAGCTTACTTCAGAAGTGCTGACAGATGTCAAGCATCTAGCTTCAGTAGGCAGGCAGATTGTTGTTCAAGCAGGCAAGGAAAGTAGAGCAAAACAGCAAACAACAGAGACAGCTGCTCTCACTTTTTAAAAATGAAGTCGTGGAATTACCACCCCTCTCAATGGAAGAGATTGAAAGGCTGTAAAGAGAATAAAGCAAAGGTACTTTTGGAGAACACTCCATTTCTATTGACTCCATTAAGATATTCAACTCTGGTCCCTGGCCACTGTTTCAAATGACCACTTATTTTCAGGACCATTTCTAAGAGACCAAACTCCCCCACTGTTTCAAAAGGGCATCTGCTTCACATCTCTTTTCAAGCTGTAGTGACAGAAGAAACAGAAAGTGAAAAAGACGAGGAGGAGGAGGAGGAGGAAGAGGAGGAGGAGGAGGAGGAGATCTTAAATGCCAGTTCTCCAATCCTACCATAAGATCACTTTATAGATGAAAGAATTATTTCCTCTCTTCATTGGAGAAGAAGTATGAGAGAGAAAGGGAAGAAACACAACTGCTTCAGTCTAGTAGTCTGATCCCCCAGATTACTCACCTTATAGAATCAGAAAACTGGAATCAAAAAGATTTACTTCCCTGTCAGCACAACGGAAAGATAATAGGAATTCAATAATTAGGAACTTTACACAGGTTTTCCAGAAATGTTGTTAAGCCGAGATAAAGCATAAACCGAGATGCAGATGGATTTACTGGATGATTATCCAACTAATCAGCCAGGAAATAGGAAAAAGGTCAATTCAAGCTACAAAATACAAAAGCCCTCTGTATAGATGTTGATTCTAGAGGCAAGGAGAAGAATGAAGAGGATATGGGTAAAAAATTGGAAAAGTGAATACTATATTTTACATCAGAAGTATTTGTTGCAGGTCCCACTATTCTTCTTTGGCATCACTGATGCTTTTCTTATTGTTTAATCTAATTCCATTACCAATGCTATGGTTTCTTTTATGACTCCTGTAATGTTATGCCTCCCTTCTTTTTTAAAAAATGCCATGATATTTCATATCTTCTATTTCCCTAAAATTTGGAATAATATAGATTCTTGATGTAAAAGTCACGTGGATAAAAGCCTTAGTTCAGACATTGTTTTATTTTGCTTCATGGTAAATCTTTTTATTCTTAACTTCTTTTTGTTTTGCTTTAGAATTTTTTAGAATTTAGAATTTATTTGATTTGTCAATCGCTTACAAGATAATAGGTATAAGTATGTACATAGTTATGAATACATGAAATGGTACATATAAGAAAAATAAAAGAAACAATAGGACAGAGACAATAGGCACATTGGTGCACTTATGTAACCACAGAGTCAGGTAGAGTATTCCAGACATTGACCATTCTTGCTGAAGTCGTATTTCCTGCAATCAAGTTTGGTGCGGTTAACCTTGAGTTTGAATCTATTGTGTGCTCTTGTGATGTTATGGTTGAAGCTGAAGTATTCATTGACAGGTAAGTCATTGAAATGCATGATTTTATATACCATACTTAGATTAGACCGAAGACGGCATAATTCAGGATTTTCTAGGTCTAGAATTTCAAGTCTGGTGGCATAAGGTATTCTACAACAAATAGAGGAGTGGAGAATTCTTCTTGTGAAATATTTCTGGACATTCTCAACTGTGCTAATATCAGATACATAATATGGGTTCCAGACTGATGAGCTGTATTCAAATATTGGTCTAGCAAATGTTTTGTATGCTCTAGTTAGTAGTGTGATATTACCAGAGAAAAAGCTACGTAGGATTAGGTTAACAACTCTTGATGTCTTTTTGGCTATGTAGTTACAGTGGCCTCTAGCACTTAGATAATTAGAGATAAGTATTCCAAGGTCCTTTACAGAGCTTGGATCATCAACAAGGTCTTGACTATTCAGCTTGTATTTTATTTTCTGATTTTTTTTTGCCAATATGTAAGACAGAGCATTTATTTATTGAGATTTGAAGTTGTCATTTGTTTGACCATTCTGATACATAGTCAAGATCTTTTTGAAGGGTAGCAGTATTGTCTGTGGTATTGAACAGCTTTACATCATCAGCGAAGAGAATGTAGTTGCTCTTAATATGATCACAGAAGTCATTTACGTAGAATATAAACAGCATTGGTCCTAGAATACTGCCTTGGGGGACATCACTATTGACAGGTACAGAATTTGACAGGACACTTCCAATTTTGACCATTTGTTGTCTGTTTGACAGGAATGCTTCTATCCAGTTATGCAGGTGTCTAGAGATACCATAAGATTTTAGTTTTAGAATAGTTTGTTGTGTACCACTGAATCAAAGGCTTTACAGAAGTCTATGTAGATTGCATCTATTGTTTTGCCCTGATCGAGTTGTGTAGTCGATATGTTTTGCAGTGTAAGAGTTGCAGATTGCAGGATAGTTTTTTCCTGAAACAAAATTTTTTATTAGAGAGTAGGTTGTTTGTCTCTAAGAGGAGGATAATGGACTGGTTAATAATTGATTCCATGACTTTACAGGTGATGCAGCATAAGGAGATTGGTCTGTAATTTTCAACTAGGCTGGGATCTCCCTTTTTGAAGATGGGGATGACCGTGGCTTGTGACCATAGATTTGGCAAGGAGCTGGTCCTGAAATATTTTTCAAAGATTATGCTTAGAGGTTCTGCTATGGCAGTGGATAGCTTTTTTAAGAAGTAGGCACATATTATATCCGAATTTATATCAATCTACAGTGTGAAGTAGGCACATATTCCGTCCGAATTTATATCAATCTACAGTGTGAAAAGCATGTGTTTAGGGCATTCTCAAGTGTCAGTGTTCTACAGAAAATACAGGTGAAAAAAAAGTTCATTAGCTTTCTCCTTTTTATATCCGGCTTCCAAGAAGTGTTGTTTGTATGAGATTCAGTATGTAAGATGAAATATGCTTTATCCTTCTTCTGAGATATCAGCTGATAATATTGTGATTCAGCAAAGGAAATTAGAGGAAAGTATTACTTGGGTAAAAAAGGAAGTGAGAACTCAGCAGCAACTCTTTATTTCATTATCCTCAGAAGGTAGAAAAATACAAAATGCATTAATATTTCAATTGCTTCACTGCTGCTGAGAGAAAGCAACTTTCTGCAAAGTCAAGTAAAGACTTTTCTGCAAGATGGGAGAACAAATGTTTTGACTGCTTTTCTCTAGGAAGTTAATCTTAATTTTTTTTAAAGAAATCTGAGAATGGGAATCTGGGAGTTTTAAAATACTGTGGTGGATTATAAATTACTGGTACAGAAACAGAGATATGTCAAACTCACCCACATCTTTCTTCCCTCCCTCCTTCATTTTTACACTGATTAACATTGGGATACACAAGATGTGACATGATCTGGCCTCTCAGACATCCTTTTCAGTTACATATTGTAATCATTCACTGACATATATACACCATTCATTAACATACAGAAAGGCAGTTGTTTAGTTTGTTCACATTCAGCACATCAAGTATACCATTGACTCTATTGACCTCTGTGGGATGAAAGAGCAGTGTGCGATCAGATCATTAAATAGAATAATGCTAACTTACTCCTACCATGGAACTCTTTCTATTCATTCAGTAAATTTAGCAAAAATGGCTTGCCATCTTTCCTTACATAAATCTTTGGAAAATAATGTAAACATTCACTAAGTTTCACTGGTAGATTTGACTAGGACTTTGAGACACCTTCCATTTCCCACAATACAATCTTATTTTCTGACTTTCTTATAGAAGAAATATTTTTATAGCCGTCCTGTCTACTATAGATCATAATGCTAGATCATGTCTAGTGATCTGGTTCAATCTAGTGGTTAAGGCATCAGGCTAGAAGGACGGAGATCATGAGTTCAAGTCAGGCCTTAGCTATGAAAGCCAGCTGGGTGACTTTGGGTCAGTCACATTCTTTCAGCCCAACCCACCTTACAGGTTGTTGTTGCGGGAAAAATAGGAGGAGAAATGTGTGTTGAATACATTCACTGTCTTGAGTTATTTATAAAAATAATAATGGTGGGTTACAAATAAATAAGTACATGAATGTCTTCATAATACATAATGCAGACCAACTTTCTACCTTTCTCCAACTTGCTCAGAAATGTTGGCTTAATTATAACAAAATGACCTCACTTTTTTCTCATTGGGTGAAAGAATATGCTCATGCTAATGTATGCAATTTTAGGAATTTTCAGGGCCTGGACACAACAGCAGTGCACCATATAATTTCAGTTGCAGAACAGTTTTTTTAAGTGTTTGTGAAATAGATGTTTAATAAAAACAAGCTAATTGGAAAACTAATGATCCATGCAGCCTTCCAGAGCTTTTGCATCAAGAGCAAGAGCATCTGTGTACTAATGGATAACATTAAGATTTTGATAAGCATGTAGACAGCCAATGAGTTCATTGTTTAAAAATAAATTGCCCAACAGTAGTAAGCACTTTCCTTTTAGGGTTTTCTTTATGCCAAATTCATGCCAGCAACTTACACTTATAGTAATTTATCTTAAATCTCTCACAAATATTTGAACTTAACATGATATTAAATATTTTCATATTTTCTTTTCTATACACAAAAATCAAAGGCCCCGAAGTTTAACATGATTCCTATAGCACAATCATATTTCCTTTTATTGATATATTAATGTTTCAAAAGTGTCTTCCAGTAAAACAAAAAGCACTTATTATCAATACTGTACCAATTGTATTGTAATTCACTAAAATGTGATGAGATACAAGAACAAATTAAAATACCATGATAATCATGCGTTTCCCATTTTAAATTCAAATAGAGATAAATAATAAATTAATTATTTAATAAATTTAACACAAGAATGTGTTAAATAAATCCTCCAAATTAATATAACTGTAATCCTTAAGGAATTAGACTCCCAACATTTTCCAAGAATATACAACAATAGCAAGTAATGCTTCCCAAAATCAACAAGGCAATTTTATTACTAAATAAGATATAGTTAAACAATTCAACTCAATTCAAAATGAACTAATGGAAGATAATAACTATAGATCCATCATATCAAAGGCCTTCTGGAAAATCTGTGTGAGGCTGTTCAACAGGATCGGTGTCATTACAGAAAAAATCCATCTTTTGTCCTTAGTTTCCCTTACCACATAAAAGTAGGAACTGCTAACAGTTTTTCCTGGAATGAAGATACTGGATGAGTTGGTTCTAAACAGAGAAGGCAGGGCTTCTGAGTGACACAAACCTTTTATTAGATTAGAACTTTGAATTACATGTGGAAATTTACTGGAAGGCCATGAAACACCTTCAGCACTGCTGTATTAAATTTATGATTATGAGCACCATGCATGGGTCAGATTATAAACCAGATTTATACTGCATTAATCTGATCAAGAGTGATGATATCATGAGTTATTCTTGGGATCCACTTATCCATGCAGAAGTTCAACTGAGCACCTAATGTAATGGCATCTAGAAATGGCTTTGGAATACAAGACAAAGAGAATAATCAAGAGAATGGCAGAAAAATTTCAACTGAACCACAGCAAAAATGTGGGCAGCTGCCTTTTATCTCCCTATACTCTGGACTATGTCTTTTTACCTTATTTTTCAAGGTTATTCCCAAATAACATTACAGCTGGCCATTCCCTCTATTTGCCCATTCCCCATCCTCCATGAATCCAGAAAGTTCTACAAGTTGGAGACTTGTTTTCTCAGGGACAGAATTTTACCCCAAAGAGACAATACTGAAGAACCACAATGAACAAGGAGCAACTAATCTTGTTTGTGTTCTACTTTGTCCTTTTTATCATACCCAGACCTAAACCTTCTAAATATATCAAGATAAGGCTTTGATAGCAACTTTAGCCCAGCACAAGTGGCATAAATAATTGAGTATCATCTGCATAATAATGACACAACATGCTGAACCAACAAATGACCTTCTGAATGGTTTCATATAATTATTAAATAAAAGGCAAGAAGTGAATTTTGTGCATCTTACACTGCTGTGATCATAAAGCTGTCTTTTATTCTTTCATAAACACTAATTACAGCTAAAGAAGGCATGGAACCATTTTAATTGAGTAGCTCCAAACCTCAAGTCTTACAGGCAGACCTGAAGCCTACTAAAATTAGTAGTATAAAATTAATTATACAGAGACACCTAATAGGAACTAGAAGGACATGTAAACCCATCTAGAACATGTCAATTTTGTTATCTGAAAAATGGATTGTTCCCCTTTCATATCCATATAATCTACTTTTAGTATACTCTTCAGATAACTTCTTATCACTTGCTCAATAAACCTTCCCAAAAAGGGAGACTGAAAATGTAACAATTACAGTTGTCAAGTATAGAAAGACCCAAGGAAGACCTCTTAAAATAATGATAATGGGGCCAGGTCACAGGTATGTCTGGCAAGAGATTATCTACGGTAATACCTATATTAAATGATAAGCACTGGTTAAAAGAGTTTGCCACAGTTCAAAGTATTTTGATTGGCTTTTAAAATTTTTGACATCTTATTGCCCAACCACATGTGAAACTGCCTTTACAGCCTAAACTTACCCTGCTACCTAGATCTGCAAATGGTCCTTTGCAGAAAGAAAAAGATAACAAAAATGGATATAAGTAAAACTAAATTTATAAAGTTTATCATTTTTATAGTTTTATGATGTAAAACTAATGATATTATATAAATAATATTACAATTCAATTTTGAAACAAATTGAACTCCAACTAAAAAGAATCATACCTTGACTGAATATTGATTCATTTTATCAATCTGAAATATATTTGACATATGATACATAATCACCTTTTAAGGTTGAGATCTTTAAGCTGCCTGGAGTAAGGTTCGGCAGCATATTAACATTTACATGTTAACAGAGGTGGTATTCAGCAGGTTCTGACCAGTTCTGGAGAACCGGTAGTGGAAATTTTGAGTAGTTCAGAGAACCAGCAAATACCTTTTCTGATTGGAGATTTTACAGTATCTTTCCCCGCCATGCCCACCAAACCATGCCCAAAAAACCGGTAGCAAAAAAATTTGAATCCCATCACTGCATGTTAAGTTCATCGTTATCCATCCAATAAGAAACTACCAAGTAGAATAATTTGCAGTATAATACTTCAGCAGACTCTCCCAAGGTTCTGAAAATTTAATCAGAGACTAGAACATTCCATTAAAAAGCTATGCATCTTTCTCCTGCTTCTTATAATCATGGTAATTTTCTTCTTTAAGGAACTTCAGAAGCATATCAGTTTTTGCAAACACAGGGTACCATTACAGAAAGATTCCGGGGCAGTTGAAAAGCTGTTCCAGACATCTATGATCCTGCAATATTAACAAGGTTTAGTTCTGGCCTACCTGCAGTGAATTTAAACTCTGTCAAAGGTAATATTTCTTTTAGCAATATTTTGAAATGCAGAGCTTGTAGGGATCCAAGCAACTATTATTTTCTCTGGACACACAGACCTCTCACAAAAGTTCAGTTCCAGTATCTCAAGGGAATTTCTGTCTTAACACCAGATGCTTTGATTCTGCAGAGAGAAAAGGAATACAAAATCCTCATCAGTTTCCTGATTCTTGCTTTGTTTGCTCTACCATGTTCCTGGGAAAAGGAGTCAAAAATGCTCAGATCAAACCTGATTGCTTCTTCAGTCCAACTCAGCATCAAGCAGCCATGGCCAGATTTACTGTGGAGAACACCTGGCTGACAATATGCTGACATATTGCATTCTAGGTCCAAAATTCTCAGTAGTTTTTTTAAATAGAAACTAAAATAATGATGTCTTTGTAGTCAAGTGAATTTCTTACATCAACTATTCAGATTTTTCCCTTTTTTGCAAATCACCAAACATTGTGGACATTGTGGAGAGAAGAATAGAAGGCTCCTTGGAAGTCTTCTATTTGAAGCCCCTGCTCAAACCGGAAACCTTTTACCCTTTCAGACAAATGGTTATCCAATCTCTTCTTAAAAACCTCCAGTACTGGAGCATCCATAATTTCTGGAAGTGAGTTAATCTGCTAATTAATTATTTTAATTGTCAGAAAATTTCTCCTTAGTTCTAGGTTGGCTCTCACCTTGTTTAGTCTCCATCCATTGCTTCTTATCTTGCCTTCTGGTGCTTTATAGAATAGATTGACCCTTTCTCCTTTGTGGTAGACCTTTAAATATTGGAACACTGGTATCACATCATACTAGTCCTTCTTTTCAATTCACTAGACATTATAAACCAAGGCATTATAAAGAGGTATTAACACTTCAGCTGATTTTTATTCTATACTTCTGTTAATTCAATCAGTTTCAAACTGCTTTTAAGAGATAAGGGGTAAAAAACAACAACCAGTGATTGTTTAGAAATACCCACATTATTTTCTGCCACCTGTTCAAATCATTGAAAACAAAATTTAAATCCTGTTCACTTTTGAGAAGCTGGACATTTTCTGTATCTATTTAAATACAATTGGGTTTAAAATTCACTGAATGTGAATGCATCTTTTCCTGCATTCTGTGTCTCCTAATATCAATTTCTTCCCATTTATAATGCTATAATAAGGGTGATTTCTCACTCTCCTGGTGAACACTCCTAGTTTTAATTCTACATACATCTGGCCAGGGGTGGGATTCTACTGGTTCGGATTGGCAAATCGGTAGTTCCAGTGAGCATTTGGCCCTGCTTACCTGCCCCTGTTCTTTCCTGTGCTTTATTTCCTGGTTTTTGAACACAGCTGATTAGCGCAGCAGATCAGCTATTTTAGTGTCAGGGGCTGCAGTAGAAGTAAGTAATTGAGTTGAAAATGTGTTTTTTATCTGTAGAGCAAGCGCGTGTTTGGTGCGTGTGTGTGTGTGTGCAAAGTGTGCACTCATTGAACCAGTTGAATCGCACTACTGCATCTGGCAGAGTTTGAAAAGATGTTTGCATGTAGTAGAAATTCTAGATAAAGCATGAGACACAGATAGGATACAGTATATTGCAAAATACAACAATACTTAGCTGGCAGCTTTCATTTAGTTCATTAACTATTAATTATTAATTAGCCTTTTATTTTAATTTATAATTTCAGCCATTTCAATAATGCTTGGGCAAGGCATTTTTCTAGTAAATTACATTTTAATAACAGTTGGTTCTTCCATTGAAGTTTCCCATCAATTTTCCTTGAGTAAGTCTTCTTGGATTTCTTCTGATTAGGAATGCATGCATCTTTTCTTACATTCAGTGTCTCCTAATATCAATTTCTTATCATTTATAATGTTATAATAAGGATGATTTCTCACTCTCCTAAATCAGAAAAATCCATTAGGACAGATATTCCTAATGTGGACCATGTTTTACCTGCCTCATGTATAGCCACTAAGATGGAGGTGATTGTCAGGGCAGAAGAAAAAGTAATAAATTTTGTTCAGTACTTTGAACATGATAAGTGTAGGGTCGGACCCTGACTTCTGCAGAATTAAGAATCACATGGGATAAATCTTTCTTTTTTTTCATATTCAATTATCACAATCATTTTTATATCATGTGTTTAAAGAAATGTGTACATTCTGCTAAAGCAAAAACCCTTTATGAGATTCAGAATAACATGCATACATTTCCATTGCATTTGTTTGGTATAAATCATTCAGGACAGAATCCACTATAATTAAACATACCTTTAGCCTATCAATTTCAACAGGAAGTTTGAGCAGGTACTTAATTCTCCACCAATAAAATCAATGCCGTTTAAAACTGCATTGTCTTTGACTGGATTATGACAATGATTATTTTTTTCTCATTATTATTCTTTTCACTGAATTTTACTGAAAAGAAACACTGCTACTTTGGTCAAACTGTTACTTTTTTATGAGATTTATACAGCTACTTATCATCTCACTTACTTACAGGGCACAAAGAAAACCTATTACTTGTTCATAGAAAGTACAGTTCAATTGAAGCATTACATCTTGAGCAACAAGTTTTTCTTTGGACCTTGTTAACTATATTTTATACATTAAGGTCACAAACTATATTATAAATACCCATGTTTCTCCAAAAATAAGACCCAGTCTTATTTTCTTTTGGACTATGAAATAAGGACTAGGACTTATTTTCAGGGGATGTCTTATTTCCCCCCATGTATGAGAAACATACTTCTGTTTTTTCATGGCAGGGCAGGAGGCCGCATGGCATGCCAGTGCTGCCACCCCAAGGCAGGTTGGGTAGGTGGAGCTGCACAATATATCACACACTGGCTTATCTCAGGACCCCTGCAGCCAGGCCACCTGTGCCCCTGCCTTGCCTTGCAGCCACAGTACCTGTCCAGCAGGACTCCACATGGCTGCCAGCCCAATTCTTCTGAATGCTCACTGCCACAACAGAGCAGGAGGCTGAGTGATGTATCGGTGCCACGGCAACAAAGCAGTTGTTAGGGCATGGATGGCCTGATTGTGGGAGCCTGAGTAAGCCAGTGTGGGGTATGTGGGGCAGCTCCGACCCCATTCTCCTCACCTTGTGTCAGTGGGACAATGAGCAACTAGATGGAATGGATGGGCAGCTATCTGTGCAGGTACTTAAGCAGGGGTTATTTTAGGCGCTTGTGTAAAAACATGCTAGGGCTTATTTTTGGTATAGGTCTTATTTTGAGGGAAACAGGGCATATAATGTATAATGCCTGTCTTTTTATATGTTTGATTTTCATGTTGTTAAAATATATATTCATATAGATTTGCTGCCAATCTGAAACAGCATATTTTGCTACAAAAGCAAGATAAATCTTTTTATTTCCTGACTAAATTTTCTCTCTGTGCGAACTTCTTTGCTAATTTTTACTCACCTACATTATCAAAATTTAAATTTAATCTAATCATAAACTTTCTTTTTTCTAATAAACTAACCACTTTTAAGTTAGCAGCTCCTCTATAGTTCAAATGCATTTAAGTAATCACCTCAAAGGTGTATTTTTCCCAAATTCTTCTATGTAGGTTTGAAGCCCTGATGTAAGAGATCCACAGCCTATGCCTGAGGAAGGGGTCAAGTGCATCATTAATTTGGAGTCTCTTCATGTTCAAAAGCGATCTAATCCCATCCCACTTTGAATTCTGTTGACTCTTATCTATCAACAATTTGCTTTCACTGTTAGTAGTTCAAATTCTTTTAGAGGGCTAGCATTGAATAAACTTGTACTCATTTGAACAGCCTTGGTTCTCGGTTTCTTGCACCTGATACCTATACATAACTGGAGAACACTATCCCTAAGGCCAACGTTACCATGAAACATGATAATAAATTTGCCTCAGGAAATAAGTTTGTGGTACTTTGCACTAGCTTCTTCCTCGAGTCCTATATTATGGTATACACTTGTGTTCTTCATTCTAACTACCTATATCTTTAGTTTGTATGCCTCAGGTAAAGATATATTACTTCATCATAAATTTCATCTACAGACTAGTACACATCTCTATGTGAAATGAATTATGTCTTTTATGTCAGAAGGAAAAATATTTTGTTCCTGTTGTACAGGTTACTTTTCCTTTTTCTCATGAGTTCTACCAACAGTGTTTGCCAAAAGCAGAAGGCTTTACATTTCATGCTACACACAAATGCTCCAGGAATGCTAGTCATGAGCACAGAAATATCTGTTGGGAATGATAATTAAACTTTAGAATAAATATGAATTTCAGTATCAACATTGGTGATCAGTGCTACAATAGCTGAGAGTTTTAATATATAATCTTACAGAATGATATTAGATGCCCCACTTTTTCTTTTTCTTTCTTTTAAGCTTCAGATTTATGTGATCAGATTATCTCTGCACCTTGGATTGCTAGCTAATATATACAAGTGTTTTGTTGACATTTTCACAAAACCTGTCCAGAATGTTTAATTTTCATATAATAAACTTTTTCTTTCTTTCTTTCTTTCTTTCTTTCTTTCTTTCTTTCTTTCTTTCTTTCTTTCTTTCTTTCTTTCTTTCTTTCTTTCTTTCTTTCTTTCTTTCTTTCTTTCTTTCTTTCTTTCTCGTCCCTCATCCCTCCCTCCCTCCCTCCCTTGCTCCCATGTAATTAGATTTCCATACAGAGATTTATTAGAGTTGCATAATTTATTTCTCCTGTTAAGTCTGATTATCAACCTTCCTAACTCCTGCTAAAAAAATGCAAAAGAAATGGCATGTGGGGATAATTAGGTCAGGAAAAAGCTGATGTATATGAATGTTTAAAAATGAATGGTAAATAAATTGCTCCATAAATGGTTTCCTTCTAAAATAATATTTGAATGCCTCCTTTGAATTCAAAGCATATACCTATAAATAAAAACAAACTGGCATCTATGACTGCAAGAAATGAAAGATGCACAAAATGTAGTCCATATCAAATAGTATGCATTCAGTTCAAATTATCTAGATTGTACAAATGAAACTTGTACCAAACCTTGAAATTACCATGCTGTATCATTTCTCCTCACAGCAACACATTTAGCATGCATCTTTCCTTAATACATACATCTTTATACAGGTTTTGAACTAGCACCATAAATTACAAACCCATTTTACCTTAAGAAAATTTATGATATGGATGTCAACAGTTTTCATCAAAGCCACTGCCATTCTGTGTATGTTTGTGTCTGTTTGAACACACACAAACATACATATTTTTCTTTATTAAGCAAATTGGTTTCTCTACCTGTCTTCTATTTGATGTCCCCAGGGGTAGGATTCAAATTTCTTAACAACCGGTTTTATGGGTGTGGCCTAATTTGTGGGTGTGACTTGGTGGTCATGTGACTGGATGGACATGGCTTGTATGTAAATATTATAAATATTGATGTAAATATTGATTTTTTTATTTAAAAAGAGCAACTTTTACCCAAAAGCAGGCAAAGCAGGCAGGCAGATTGAGTTGCTCAGAGAATCACAGATTCACTTAGAGATCTATCTATCTGCAATCGGCTACCTGAGTCTGCACTGAAAAGCTTCAGTCCTAAGGAAGGTTTGGCTCTGCTTTTAGATTAGCTAGAAAGCAAGAAATCCAAGGATTTCCTGCTTTCTAGCTAATCTAAATCTCCTGGCAGATTAGAACAGCTGATGGTTGGGGGGGGGGAAGGAAAAATAGCAATTTATCAAGCCAAGCAAGTTGGATGGCTTGCATGCCAGATAAGGAGTGAGTCGGCAGGGAGGGGAGGGGCCAGCAATTTGCCAGTTCTCCAAACTGGGGACAATCGTGTTTGCAAGAAATCATCAGCTGTGCCACTTGGACAGCTGACAAGTGCTGCGCTCAGGTGCGCAGCGTTTGAAAATCCTCCTGTTCCTGCTTTTTCAACCTCAGCTGTGCTGCACAAAGTAGCTGAGAAGGTAAAAGCATGAAATAAAGGACAGCCTAGAGCCCGGGCAGGTGGGTGGGTCAAACACCGAACTGGTTTGGTGTCAGCTGCTCTTTGCAGCTACAGGTTTTATAGAACCGAATTGGTAGCATCCCACGTGGATATCCCTATTTCCTGGGCTTAAACATTCTGCTTATATAACCCACTTCCACTAAGCAGTGTAAATATTGTGGAAACTAGGAAGATGTAGGTGAGATGTAGGTTCCTCTTGATTCAACAGGATACTCTGAATGGCTCCTTACTTCTTCAGTTTTCTAGCAACACATCAAAGCACAACAGAAGATGAACACCAGTGTCAGAATTTCTAGGACTCTCCAAGGAAAGCTCTAACATAGCTTCACAGTTCTGCAGATAGCTACTTATTGGTAGTATGGCCAGAGTGACAGCTCTGAAGCCTCTGATATTTCTCTCTTGCCTAGAGCTAATCCTGCTTTGCGAACTGCAGATAACAAAGGACAAGACAAACCAAACTGTAGTAAAGTTTCACATGAAAAGAAATCTTTACATTTTCACAAAGCTATAGTGGCAGTGGGGGATGGGTGGGAAGTGATGATACATTATTTCAGTATTTACTCATCCACTGAAATCTGAACTAAAAAAAATTCCTTGGTCCACAAAGCAAGCAGTTAGTGGATGAATAAATCAGATAAATTAAAAAATGCGGATGGGAGGCATAGGCAATGAAATGGTAAAATTGTGGTATCTCATAAACAGAGAACACTTATTTTGCTATGAGGGAGTTTATTTATTTATTGAACTTATATACCGCCCTATTTCCCTGACAGGACTCAGGACGGTGCACAGCTGAATTAAAATACAAAAACATTACAGAATTAAAAACAATTCAAAAACCAAATATAAAGGCTGAAAAGCTAAAAAATATAAAGGGGTTAAAAGTTAAAACCAAATACGACCGAATTAAAAAACTCCTAAAAAACCCTAGGCCAGACCGGCTTGATGAAATAAATAGGTTTTCAACGCATGCCGGAAGGTCAAGAGATCAGGGATGGCCCTCATCTCCAGGGATAATTCGTTCCAGAGGGAGGGTGCCCCCAATGAGAAGGCCGGCACCCTCGGGGTCACCAGCCGTCCAGCCGGCGGCACCCCGAGGAGGCCGACTTTATGGGAACATATTGGCTGATGGGAGGCTGATAATGACAGGTGGCAGTCCCGCAAATATCCTGGTCCCAAGCCATGGAGCACTTTAAAGATGATAACTAGAACCTTGAAGCACACCCGGAGGACCACTGGGAGCCAATGCAGCTCACGCAAGAGTGGCATAACATGGGAGCCCCGAGGAGCTCCCAACACCACCCACGCGGCTGCATTCTGCACCAGCTGGAGCCTCCAGGTGCTCTTCAAAGGAAGCCCTATGTAAAGAGTGTTGGCATAGTCTAGGCGGGAGGTTACGAGGGCGGAGGTGACCGTGCAAAGCACACCCTGATCCAGAAAGGATCACAACTGGTAGATCCTATGGACCTGACCAAAAGCCCCCCTGGCGACGGCCACCACATGGTTCTCCAATGACAGCCGTACATCCAGGAGGACACCCATATTGCGAGCCCTCTCTGTGGGGGCAAGAATTTCCTCCTGCACAACCAGCGATGGAACCAGCTGGCTGTATTGGGGCGCCGGGAAGCATAGTCACTCAGTCTTAGATGGGTTGGCTATTTAAGATACATTAATGGTATTCTGTGTGTATGTGTGTGTGTGTGTGTGTGTTTGTATGTGTACATGCGTACGTGCATTGTTTTCCCCAATGTTTAGCTATGTGGGGTGAATTTGATGAAACAACATGGGAAGAGATGGTTTGAAGTTGTAAAACTCACTGGGTTTTGAGATGGGCATCTATACAAATCTTATGGAATGGTACAGTGGCCTGGAGATGGAGTTCTCGCCTCACAATCAGGAGGTTGTGAGTTCTATTCTAGATAACAGCAGGTATTTCTCTCTCTGGACACAATGAGTAAATATCAGCTGTGAACTCACCATTGGCAACAGGAAGGACACCCAGCCAGTAAACACTCAGCTTCATTCAGTTTCCCCAACTCCATCCCAATGCAAGGGATTATGGGGTCATTAAAAGACAAAAAATATCTATTCAAATCTTATCAATAAATAATATATAGTAGATGCTGGCTAGACAGTGAGCATTTCTGAACCACCTTTCTTTCATGTATCTGGAGATGCCTCATGGGAATCTGTGAAGTTAAATTTCAGAATGTCTTAATCATTTCTCAGTTAAAAACAAAAATAATTACCTGCATAGCAGTACTGTCTTAATGTCACAACAATATATTTAATATGAGGACTAAGGAATGAGCAAAATGATTTCCAGGAAATGTTGCATGAGACAATGAAAATGTACTGGAATTTCATGATTTATGCATCAATCTTCTTCAGAAGAGATCTATAACTAAATCCCTGTTCTGCAAGATCAGACTATTTGTGGGGCAGCCATTCTGCAGTGGTTGCTGCCTTTTTTTTATGAGCCAATAGAGTATTATTAGATCCCTTCCTTGAAATATGATGTCTACTGTTAAAATTATATTTCTTCCTGAGTTTGAATGGCTCCAACACTGTTAGCCTTTAGGAATGTTTAGAAAGGTTGTTGTTCACTCTGGCATGGTAGCTAAGATGTTAAGATAAGCTTGTCCTGTGAGATGTAGTTTATGTCAATGTGCCCCAACTGTATGTCATGATTCTAACATATTCATATTCTCATACATTACTTTTCACCAGTAAGTAGCAGCTGTGAAAGACTAGTCTGAAGATCAATGGGGGAAAATGCTGTCTTTCTTTCTTTCTTTCTTTCTTTCTTTCTTTCTTTCTTTCTTTCTTTCTTTCTTTCTTTCTTTCTTTCTTTCTTTCTTTCTATTATTTATTTATTTATTATTTATTTGTTTGTTTATTTGTTTATTTAATGTTGTCTTAGAACAAGGTTGTCAAACTCCCAGCCCATGGGCCAAATGCATCATGTGCTGGCCATGCCTATACCTGGTTTAGTGAATGGGGAAAAAGTCCACCATGATGGCGTGAGTTTGACATCCCTGCCTTAGAATGTCCTGAAATATTCTGCATTTGAGTAATTCTTTCCCTTTAACAGCATTTTTCCAAATTTTGTGATATAGTAATTAGTTTAAAAGATGTGGACAAAGATGAATATTTTATTTATATTGGAAAAATTGCATATACAATAAATTCACACTTTTTAAAAATAGAACAGACTTGTGAAAATAAGCATATCCTTGCAAATACACACATACACCAAATTAAAGTAATAGGAATGATGGATTTAGAATGCTTTACATTTTTTAAAGAAATATGTATCTTAAATAATGTTGTTTTTTTAGAAAAAATGTATTTTACATAAACTAAATGAGTATGCAGACAATTCTCAAATGTAGTCATCTCAAACATTTTAGAAAGAATAAAGTGACTAAATTAAAGAAGCAAGGATAATCAGTATTTATTCTCACTGTATGAAATCTTCAGCTAGAGGGATGAAGAGGGGGCTGAGCTTAGAGTAAACAGCACAGGCTGGAGCTCCACCAGAATTCTTTAAGCCTTATCTTGCTATTGAGACTTTTTATGAATGGTTCTGGCTGTTTTCTCCTGACATCCATTGAGGTTGTCTCCTTCTCCTCTTTCTCCTTCCCTTTCCCTCCCCCTCCTCCTCCTAGCCCTCCCCCTTCTCCCCTAACAAAAATAAATACTGATTTTATTCCTACTGATATCTTATTTTGCACCTGCTTCCAGCACATTAGAATTAATAGGCATCAAGAGAGGTGCCTACCAGGAACTTGGGATCTACATTTGTTCTGGAATATGAATTGACTTCTGTGAAATGTAAACACACTTTAAATAGCACTGCTTTGATAATTCCTAATTTATTCATAAGTGTTTGTGTGTTTTTGTCTGTTTTTTCTTTTGTTTAACTAGAACAGGGTCTTAGTGTGTCTTTCATAAGCTAATAGTTTCTACCTTTACAATCCCCAAAAAATGACATAAAGGGCAGAGGTGATATTCAGCAGGTTCTGATCAGTTCTGGAGAACTGGTAGTAGAAATTTTGAGTAGTTCGGAGAACCGGCAAATACCACCTCTGACTGGAGATTTTACAGTATCCTTCCCCTGGCATGCCCAATAAGCCATTCCCACAGAACCGGTAGTAAAAAGAATTGAATCCCACCACTGATAAAGGGTATTTAAAAATATTTGAGAAAGCCCATGAAAAATATGCATTACATAGGACCAGATAGATTTAATTTCTCCTTAAATCAATAGAACATAAAGGGAATTTGTTATAGTCCAAATTTATTATTCCATCGCCTTCATACACATACACATATACATCTACTTTAGTGATATTTACTTAATTTGAGTTTATTTCGATAAAAATTACATAACTTGACAACAGCACAAAACTGATTCAAAAATTTCTATCCTCCACAATATGACACTAATTGAAATTACATATCTCTTATATAGTTTTAAGAGAAAAGAAAACAAATTTCATCTTGCTGAATGGGAAAATTTCTGTGCTGCAGATAAAGGATGATATTCTTCTTATATGTTCAGTCTATGGCATTTAAAAGATAGATACTGTATACATTATTATATTTAACAAATATTTATTATATTTAAAAGTCATCATGGAAACCAAGGAAAAGAGATGATGCCAGCTTTTCAGCAGAAACAATTGTAGAAATATCTCGCTTATTTATTTCTTTGCTGCAGCCTAAAAATGGGTCACTTGCTAGATGATATCTAAGGAACTAAAAAGAGCTACTCTCTCAGCAAAACTGGTTAAATATGTTATTATAATGTCTTCTTCTAGAATAGTGTTTCCCAGTCTCAGCATCTTTAAGTTATGTGGACTTCAAATCCCAGAATTCCCTAGCCAGCATGCTAAGAGTGTGTGTGTGTCAAAGGAGTGGTTCTGATTCCCAAATGACTGTAATGAAAACTTGCTTGGTGCTAACCACTAGTTGTTGTTTTAGTCTGATTAAGATCCAAATGCATGATGAAATTGCTTATTTATGATGCCTGTATTATAAACAATAAGGGACCAAAAATATGAAATTTTATTAAAGTACCATCTATATTTAAAAATGGTAATCGCATGTCAAAAACGAACTTCTGATAAAGCTAATTTTTTAAATCATGGCTTGTACCCTTTACCAAATCTAAAGAATTACTATTAGCTAGGATAATATAAAGGGACATGGTGGCATAGTGGCTAAGATGCTGAGCTTGTTGATCAGAAAGGTCGGCAGTTCGGCAGTTCAAATCCCTAGCGCTGTATAATGGAGTGAACTCCTGTTACTTGTCCCAGCTTCTTCCAACCTCGCAGTTTGAAAACATGTAAAAATGCAAGTAGAAAAATAGGGACCACTTTGGTGGTAAGGTAACAGTGTTCTGTGTGCCTTCAGCATTTAGTCTTGCCAGCCATATGACCAAAGATGTCTTCAGACAGTGATGGCTCTTCGGCTTTGTAATGGAGATTAGCACCACCCCTTAGAGCTGGAAACAACCAGCACATATGTTTGAGAGGAACCTTTACCTTTAGGATAATATAGTGGCTTAATTTTACTGAAGCCATTTTCTGTTATTTAAATTAGAGTTCAATAAATAATTGTAAGTCTTCATAGTTTGAGTTTGATGCATTCAGCTGTCCAAAACTGTTTTCTGGTTTCCTATTAGAAGTTTTCTTTTAGGAGCAATTTATTCTCAGTAAAGGCTAACCTTTAAGTGTAATTTTGTGCAATAATTTCTTTTAATCATTCTATCAGCTGGTGCTCCATTCAAAATCCAAGAAAGAAATACTTAGACTCCATTAATTAGAGAAAAGATATCTTTTACTGGAAATCAAGTGGTAGCAACAAAAGAATTCTGAATCTGAGAAAATGAGCACTTAAATCACATATATAAAGTGATGGCAACGTTCCCACCCCCAATAGTTCAATTGGCTCATCCAATTAAAAGTTGGTACAGCATCATGTGAGCATCTTTAGGTGGTGATGAGGCCTCTGTCTGTTGACCTTGATATATTTTGATAAAGAGTTGTGGCTGCGCATAGCGTAGCATAGAAGCCTAAGCAAGAATCTCCCCCCACCCAACTTATACAGTTCTGTTTTGCAACACCTCCAGCTCACTTCCCATAACCATGACCCCCTCCTCCCCCCGTTACTTATGACAGCTGAAAGATGCAAAGCAAAGGAAGAAAATCTTGAAGGCTGGCATATTGTTGGCAGATACATTTTAATGTGCTAGTTCCTAAAATCTCTTCCAGCAGTCGAATTCCTAATCACTAATATTTATTAATCCCATTTCTTTATAAAGTTACATTAACAGGATCTGGCCACTCTGATAATATTTCTTTTTTCCTTTTACTCTCTGGAAAACTAGATAAAGTTTTTTTAAAAATATTTCCTACATCTCTTCTGCTTTGGGGGATTAAGAAATATCTTGCATGATGGTTGTCTAGTCTACTGTTCTATTCCCTGTTTCCCAAGGTCATTGCCACATGCCATTACAATTAGATATCAATGCAACAAAAGTGATAAGCAATTCAATTATAATAGGTTACATTGCTTCCTTATTAATTTTTGGTTCAATCCATGGAAGATGGACGTTTGTTTTACAATTTTTAATCCCAATACCAAGACTTTTTATGATGTCTTTATTTCCCTGGGAATAGAAATATAATTGGCAATGTGATGATTATAGAGACCGATGTTTGTGAGCACTAACTTTGGTGCCTGCTAGATTCATTTAAATAATTAATAACTATAATAATCAAAATAACTAGTAAATTAAATAACTAATAGATTAAAAAAACATTTTTATTTCATGGTATTTTTGGGGATACTACATAGGCTGTAAATATAAAAATAAAATAATGGATTACTGTAGTCCAGTGCTATTTATTTTTATTTTTTTACTTACCTAATTTCTATAGCTCCCTGATTCAACCAAGTGACTTTGGGCAGCTGAAAATTTTAAAATTAAAAAAGCAATTAAAACACCCTCAAAATAAATAATTAAAAACAGTAGCCATGATGATTAATCAACTAATAGTAATGCTATGCTTGGGTGTATCCATATGCCTAGGGAAAAGATAAAAGTAAGCCAGATAAAAGTAAGTCGGTTTGGTGTGATGGTTAAGGCATCAGGCTACAAACAAAGAGATTTAATCATGCCTCCCAAAGTCATCCTCCTGGAATCCAGGTTGATGACCTTGGGCCAGTCACTCTCAGACCTAGGAATGGCAAACTACTTTGCAAATGACTCCTGAAATCTTGAAAAATAAATAAATAAATAAATAAATGTAGGGATTTGTCCAGATTCCAGGTAGTTGATATGAATCAACATTTTCAGGGGGGAGGAGGAGGAGGAGGAGGAGGAAGTAGTGGTAGTAGTTATTAGTAGTGCAGGTATGTCCTGAGTTATACTAATTAATTAGGAACTTTGCTTTATAGAATTTCAATTTCTGCTTTAATTGAAAAAGCAATTTTACGTTCTTAATGATTATGCATAAATTGACAGGAATGACAACTACTTAATTATGTTAATAACATTCCACATGTTTGTCATATTTACAACATGGTAATGTAGGTAAACTTATGGAATCCCCATATTGCAGAGGAAAGATTCTACAAGAATATGTGCTACTCTCTAGTGAGTTAATGCTAGAAGCAAGATTTCAAATAGAGATTGCTTGATTTGTAAGTTATTCATAAATTGCTAAGCTATTCCAGTTCATTTTTACAGGATTAATAACAACATTCAACCATTTTTCATGTTAAGTTATATGTTAAAAATTTACCATTTCCCTTAGCTTTGCAAGTTGTAGTTCTTATGTGAACATGTATTCAGCTCATATATCATCATCTAAGTTTTTAAAATCAATCCCCATTTGTTCTGCAAATTTTTTCCTCCCATTCTGCCATTTTATTCTGATTGCCTTTCATTATCTAAATGGCTAGTCTTTCACTCCCCCATTTATTTTATGAACTAGTGTTGATTGTCATTTATCTATTTATTGCATTTGTCCATATTTCTAAATGAATCATTATCTGCGGCCCACAACCATCCACACATTATACTTATTCTATTTTATTGCTCTTTCCTTTCTGAAAGTCCTATTTTGTATTATTTCTATGTTCTGAACACAGCATAGCCTAAAAAACAGCTATAGCTTGTTGAGAATTTTAAATCAGAACTGGTTTTACATTAACATTTAAAATAATAAACTTTGTTGTTCACTGTTATTGAGTTGCTTTATCCTAACTTGTTCTTTTTCTATAGGGATCAGGGACTATTGATTTTATTTCAAATATACAATCATAGAATTACAGATAAAATATCTTATTTTACAGAGATAAAAGGAAGAGCCAGCATAGAATATATGATCATGTTATACTTGAGTCACATACTAAGCATCTTTTTTCCCCTAACCGGTTTCATAACTTACCCCAAATAATTTCAGGGTAAGTTTAGCTTCAAATATGTATAGCTTTAATAAGATTTTTACTGTAAAGAGGCCATTTTCATCAAGGTTGGCATTGAGTTTTTTTTTTAACCCTTTCTGGCAGTGGTAGGATTCAATTTTTACTATCAGTTCTGTGGCTTGGTGGGTGTGACAGGGGAAGGTTCCTGTAAAATCTCCAGTCAGAGGTGGTATTTGCTGGTTCTCTGAACTATTCAAAATTTTCCAGTACAGGTTCTCCAGAACTGGTCAGAACCTGCTGAATACCACCTCTGCTTTCTGGTCATGTCTTCAAAACTGCCTTTCTGGTCATGTCTTTAAAACTCCCTTGTTACCGATATCCCAGCTCTTGAGCAAAGTATACACAGAAAGCTGATTGTATGTTTTTATCATGGCTGTTCACCGCCCCGAGTCCCTTTTTGGGAGAGGGGACGGTATATAAACATGATAAATAAATAAATAAATAAATAAATAAATAAATACACACACAAATAAATAAATAAATAAATAAATAAATAAATAAATAAATAAATAAATAAATAAATAAATAAATAAATAAATAAATAAATATCTAAGTCACTTTATCAAGGCTAAGCAAAGTTGAGCCTATTCAGTACTGGTCCCTGTCAGACCACCAAGAAATACTAAGGCAATAAGGTAAATTGGCAGTTCAAAAACATCTCAAAAGGAGAATATAGGAAACTTCTTTCATTATTATTTCCCAGGAAGAATGGTAGAAAAGTTTCCTATGTCTTGATTTAGGATTATTCATCATTCTAAAAATAAACAATAAGCTGATTTCTACCTTATTTTTTATTATCCTGACGAAACCGGATAGGCTATCTGTGATTAAGTTAGATATATGTAGCTATTTTCTGACAATTCATCTTCCAAATGATAAATAAGGTAGTTATATACAAACTTATTGTATGCTTTTCATTTAATTCAAAGTAGATGCCTTCAGGTACAACTTTTTCTCTTCAAATAGGAAATAATGGATGACCGACAAGTTATTTCCCCATAATTTCCTACCTTTTTTTTCCTCTGACAAAAGTGAACTAGGCAGGGCAATTAGACTCATGGCTTTTACTTAGCTCAAACAATATGTGAAAGTTACATGACAGAAGCCTTAAAAATGAGTCATTTTAAATGCTTCTTTCCCCATTGTTTATTATGAATTTTTATGCATAATACATTGGAGTCTGCATCCAGAGATTGAAAACACATTAGAATAATGTATAAGTCAGTGCAGAGACCTTTCATGACCTTTAAGTAATAATTGCATAGCCTTTTACTTTAATAGACTTTGAAATTATTATAATTCCACTCCAGTTAGTAACAAAATGTGACTTATTAAAGTTACATATTATAACCCAGTCAGCTGTGGTAGGAAAAGAGATTTAAAACCAGAAAGACTGCTATTAGATTAAGCAAATCACATTTCAAAGTGCAATAAGGGAATTTTTATTGTTTTTTTTTTCTTTTCTTTAATGGTTTGAAATGGCAAACGATAAATACAATAATATTAGATAATAAAAAAGACTCAAGTTCTTAATACTCAAAGCTTTCTGAACAAATTTTGGTTAATGTTGGATAGTAAATCTGAGGACTGAGGTACTTCACCAAGATTAACTATCAACTTGGAAGCCCTGCCCAGTTTTCCTTGCAATAAACCTAAAAGTTATCTGCAAATTCATAGTCAAAAGAAAATCAGCTGTCATCTTTTTGAATATGAATATGCCTTGTGCATTGCCCACAGATGGCATAAAGTTCAATGCTCAGTCAGGCCAATCTCCTTTGCATTATTTATAGCTAGTGGGTTTTAAAAACATATATATATAATACTGTATATTTTCAAACAGTCCCCACAATCATTTTCAAGGCAGAAAGTAATTGAAAAGAAAAATCTAGCTTTATACATGATTTTTTTTTAAAAAAAATATAGAAAATAGTTTCTAACACTCACAAGCCACATAGGCAAGATCTCAAACTTAGGATAAAGGATATAAATTACATCCTTTAGATCAATTCAGATAATTAACTTTCTGGATCTGGGCGCACTTCGCACAGTCACTTCCGCCCTCGTTATCTCCCGCCTGGATTATTGCAATGCTCTCTACATGGGGCTCCCCTTGAAGAGTCTCCGGAGGTTGCAGTTGGTCCAAAATGCAGCCGCGCGGGTGATCATGGGTGCCCCTCGGAGCTCCCATGTTACACCGCTTCTCCGCAGGCTGCACTGGCTTCCTGTGGCCTTCCGGATTCAATTCAAGATGGTATTGACGGTATTTAAAGTGCTCCATGGCTCGGGACCTGGGTACTTACGGGACCGCCTGCTGCCATCATCAACCTCCCGCCGCCCAGTACGCTCCCACAGGGTTGCCCTCCTTGGGGTACCACCGCCCGGCCGCTGTCGGCTGACGGCCCCGAGAGTTCGGGCTTTCTCTGTGGGAGCTCCCTCCCTATGGAATGATCTCCCCCCGGAGATACGAGCTATGACGGATATCCTGACCTTCCGGCGCGCAGTTAAAACCCTACTTTTTAGGCAGGCTGGCCGAGTAAATGGGTTCTGGTTTTAAACTAGTTCGGTTTTAGTAATTAATTTTTAATTTTTATATAGATCCCTGATTTTATATTGTTGTATTTGGTTTTGATGGGACACAGCCGGAACAATCGCGTTTAATATATTTTTAACTGTATTTATAATGTATTTATGTGTTTTTAGTAGGCTGTACACCGCCCCAAGTCCCTTTTTTGGGAGAGGGAGCGGTATAAAAATATGATAAAATAAATAAATAAATAAATATTTTAGGCTGAGGACTTTTTGAATTTCCTGGTAGATAAAATCGCTCGGAACTGGGATTGGTTGGACTCTGAATAGGCAACTCTGGGTGGGGGGTCAGGGGCGGAATTTGAGGCAGTCATTTGGGAGGAGTTTGATCCTGTGACCCCCGAAGATGTGGACAGGTTGCTGCGGGGACTGAATGCTACCACATGTTTATTGGACCCGTGTCCCTCCTGGCTGCTGTTGGCCACCCGGGAGGTGACACGAGGTTGGTTTCAGGGTATTATTAATGCTTCCTTGAATAGGGATATCTGCCCGCCACCTTGAAAGAGGCGGTGGTGAGACCCCTCCTCAAGAAACCGTCCCTGGACCCAACTTTGTTATCTAATTATTGTCCCGTCTCCAACCTTCGTTTTGTGGCAAAGGTTGTTGAGAGTGTGGTGGCACAACAGCTTCCCCAGCACCTGGATGAAGCTGTCTATTTGGATCCACGCCAATCGGGCTTCAGGCCCGGACACAGCACGGAGACGGCATTGGTCGCATTGGTGGATGATCTCTGGAGGGCCCGTGACAGAGGTTATTCCTCTGTCCTGGTCCTCTTAGATCTCTCGGCGGCTTTCGATACTGTCGACCACAGTATCTTATTGCGGAGGCTGGGGAGGTTGGGAGTAGGAGGCACTGTTATGCGGTGGTTCTCCTCCTTCCTCTCTGAGCGCTTGCAATTCATGTTGGCAGGGGGGCAGAGGTCGGCCCCGAGGCCCCTGGTTTGCGGGGTGCCTCAGGGGTTGGTGCTCTCGCCCCTTCTGTTCAACATTTATATGAAGCCGCCAGGTGAGATCATCCGTGGCTTTGGGGTAGAGTTCCATCAGTACGCTGATGACACTCAGCTGTACATCTCTACCCCGGACCACCCCGATGAAGCCATCGAAGTGATGACCCGGTGCCTGGAGGCCATGTGGTGTTGGATGGGGCGGAACAGGCTTCAGCTCAACCCATCTAAGACTGAGTGGCTGTGCTTCCCGGCACCCCGGTACAGCCAGCTGGTTCCATCGCTGGCTGTGGGGGGGGAACTCTTGCCCCCACAAAGAGGGCCCACAATCTGGGTATCCTCCTGGATGTGCAGCTGTCATTGGAAGATCATGTGGCGGCCGTCGCCAGGGGGGCTTTTGGCCAGGTCCGTAGGATCTACCAGTTGCGGCCCTTTCTGGATCGGGATGCGCTTTGCACGGTCACCTCCGCCCTGGTGACCTTCCGCCTAGACTATGCCAATGCTCTCTACATGGGGCTGCCTTTGAAGAGCATCCGGAGGCTCCAGCTGGTGCAGAATGCAGCCGCGAGGGTGGTGTTGGGGGCTCCTCGGGGCTCCCATGTTACGCCACTTCTGTGCGAGCTGCATTGGCTCCCGGTGGCCCTCTGGGTGTGCTTCAAGGTCTTAGTTATTATCTTTAAAGTGCTCCAAGGCTCGGGACCAGGATATTTGCAAGACCGCCTCCTGCCATTATCGGCCTCCTGCCGACCGATACGCTCCCATAAAGTCAGCCTCTTCGGGGTGCCACCGGCTGGACGGCTGGCAACCCCGAGGATGCGGGCCTTCTCATTGGGGGCACCCCGTCTCTGGAATGAATTACCCCCAGAGATGAGGACCAACCCTGATCTTATGACCTTCCATGGTGTGCTAAAACTTATTTATTTCAGCAAGCCAGTCTGGCCCAGGGGTTTTTAAATTTTAATTTGGTTTTTAATCTTTCTTAATCCCCTTGTTTTAATCTTTGTAGAGCCAATTATACTTAATTCTTTTAATTTTTAATATTGTATATGTGTTTTATATCTGTATTTTTATTCTGGCTGTTCACCACCCTGAGTCCCTTTGGGAGAGGGGGCAGTATATAAATTTAAATAATAAATAATAAATAAATTTTATTAAAATCAGAAAATAATTCTAAAATGCAAGTGATTGAAGTAGTTTACATCTTCTGGCAACTTTGTTGTAGACCAACCTAATTTGCTCAGAGTCAGAATCAATGTAATTCCTATTTGCTATCATCTATCTAAAATTTTAGGGAAGTTATGCTAAATAACATTCTGGATTCCAAATTCCAAGCAAATATCTAAAATGCTTCCTTTTCCAAACTTCATCTAAAAAGTCCTGAATAAGGATACAATGGATCTTCTTTAATTATCTTGCATTTCAGGTTGTTCTATTTAGAGCCTATTGTTCTATATTATCCTGCTGTCATGGCCAGCTTACTTATATACTGTAGTGCCAATACTTATTGATCCAGGAATGTTGTCATAGAGTTAATGCAGATTAACAATACAATCTATTTCCAATTCCGGAAGAATGATAAGCCCAAACTTCTTACACAATCTTAGATAGTTTATTTAACAGATTGATGAATTAATTATACACTTAACCAAAAAGAACTCATATAGGCTTACATAATATTCTCTAGATCCATAAATTATTATATGAAACATAAATAAGTACACTCACATTCATTTTGCCTCATTTTAAATTGAATTTATACAACAACAACCTGTTTTGGATAAGAAGAGAAATGGATTTTTATAAGATATTCTTGTCATGATTTGATAGAGGTGTCTATCAAGGTTATACAGCCAGAATAAAAAATTGTTTATTTAATTTGCAAAAAAGTATAATAAAACTGCTGCATTACTTTCATATTACATACTCAAACATTTCAAAGTCTTCCTAGTAATGAGCCTTATCTTCCTCATTTCTTTTGATATAACTAAGTAACAGAGAAACAATTATTATTGGCTGAATAAATAAAATAAAATTTTAACTTATGTTTTGAATTTCAGATAGCATATTGCATATGCTAGGGAACATTGATCAGTTAAAAGAAAGTATAAACTGAAATTCAGCATAAAAATATTGGGCAACTGTATCAACTTCCTCAGTTTGGAAGATTTGTAAAATAGGATGTGAAAATAGAATCTAAAAGGGTCCTGGAAAAGAAAAGTGTGTGAAAATTCTCTTTTCTATCTTCTGTCCTTTAGCAGAAGACTATTGAAAGATTATATTTACTTGTGTTACTAGAATGACACTTTCCTCTCTTTGATAATCAATATCAATTATTCTTTTCTTACTATCGTGAATGTTAGGTGCTATGAATCCAAAAGCAAATTCAGATTCATAAATTGTCCCCTCCAATGTTCTTTACAATTAGATTACCCACACAATCTGGGTCCTCATTTTACTGACTTCAGAAGGATGGAAGGCTAAGTCAACCTTGAGCCTGGTGGGATTTGAACTGCCAAATTGCAGGCAGCCAGTAGTCAGCAGAAGTGGCTTGCAGTACAGCATTCTTACCACTGCACCACCAAGACTCATAGGACAAGAACAGTGTAATCATCCAGCTCCTGACAAAGGGCACATATCACTGCAACCAATGCTTTTTGTGAGTCTGAATCTTGACTGAAAGCGATCAAAATAATCCACCTTTTCTAGAATTCCCTGTTGCCATCACATTATCAATAATTTCCCCCAAAAAGATAGAAAGTGAAACTTGTAAATGCTTTTATTTTTCTTGGTGACTTCAATTTACCTCATATTAACTGGACCCTAAATGAATGTAAAACTGAACCCATACATGCAACCTTCTACAATGCTGTAATAAATCTGGGACTGGAACAACTAGTAACCAACAATACTAGACTTAACAACTGCCTTGATCTCAACTTTTGCAATAGTTTGAATTCAATTTATGGAATACAAATTAAAGAACCCTTTTCCAACAGTGACCACAACATGATTGATTTTTGTCTCAACATACGTCCACACAAAAATCATCATAACGTTGAGATACCCAATTATAACTTCAAAAAAGGCAACTATGATCTTATAGACAATGATCTCTCATCCCTTGATTGGCAATTTCTATTCGCTGGATGCAATACTGTTGAAGACCATTACAACGTATTTTTACTTGAAGTCAAAAGAGTCATCAAACTATATGAACCAAAAACAACTCCCAAAACCAGAAAAAAAATTATTCATAACAATGAGGAAACTTCAATCCAAAAAGAAATCACTTTGGTGGAAAAACAAATCTGGTCACGTTGCCAACTTCAAAAGCCGTTACAGAAATTTATGCCACCAGATAAAGACTGAATGCACCAATTATCACATTAAACAAGAGGAAAACCTTCTATGCACCAATTCCACCCGCACTTTCTACAATTTTGTAAACAATAAACTAAAACACACAAGGTCCAACCCACTCCTGAAAGGACCTAATGGTAAAGACTGCAACAATGACACCATTAAAGCCAACCTCTTTAACACATTCTTTGGCTCAGTATTTGTAAACAGCAATGGATCATGCCCAGTATTTCCTAGTTGAATCACAGACAAATCACTTTGGCGGAAAAACAAATCTGGTCATGTTGCCAAATTCAAAAGCCGATACAAAAATTTATGCCACCAGATAAAAACTGAATGCACAAATTATCACATTAAACAAGAAGAAAACCTTCTGTGCACCAATTCCACCTGTGCTTTCTACAATTTTATAAACAACAAACTAAAAGACTCAAGGTCCATCCCACCCCTGAAAGGACCTAATGGTAAAGACTGCAATGATGACACTATTAAAGCCAACCTCTTTAACACATTCTTTGGCTCAGTATTTGTAAACAGCAATGGATCATGCCCAGTATTTCCTAGTCGAACCACAAACAATTACAATGATCTAATATATATCGATTTTACAGAAAACAATGTTGAAAAAGCACTACGCAATCTAAAACCATCTCTATCTATTGGACCGGATGGAATATGTGCCTACTTCTTAAAAAAGCTATCCACTGCCATAGCAGAACCACTAAGTATACTCTTTGAAAAATCTTTCAGGACCAGCTCCTTGCCAAAACTATGGTCACAAGCCACAGTCATCCCCATCTTCAAAAAGGGAGACCCCAGCCTAGTTGAAAATTACAGACCAATCTCTTTATGCTGCGTCACCTGTAAAGTCATGGAATCAATTATTAATCAATCCATCATCTTCCACTTAGAAACAAACAACCTACTCTCTAATAAATAATTTGGTTTTAGGAAAAAACTATAATGTAATCTGCAACTCTTACATTGCAAAAACACATGGACTACACAACTCGATCAGGGCAAAGCAATAGACACAATCTACATAGACTTCTGCAAAGCCTTTGATTCAGTAGTGCATGACAAACTACTCCTAAAATTAAAATCTTATGGTATCTCTGTTCACCTGCATAACTGGGTAGAAGCATTCCTGTCAAACAGACAACAAATGGTCAACAGTGGTGTCCCCCAAGGCAGTGTTCTAGGACCAATTCTTTTCAAAGTCTACATAAATGACCTCTGTGATCGTATCAAGAGCAACTGCGTTCTCTTCGCTGATGATGTAAAGCTACTCAACACCACAGAAAATACCGTTACCCTTCAAAAAGACCTTGACTACGTATCTGAATGGTCAAACAAATGGGAACTTCAGATCTCAATAAATAAATGCTCTGTCTTACATATTGCAAAAAAAAATCAGAAAATAAAATACAGGCTAAATAGTCAAGACCTTGTTGATAACCCAAACTCTGTAAAGGATCTTGGAGTACTCATCTCAAATGACCTAAGTGCTAGAGCCCACTGTAACTACATAGCCAAAAAGGCTAAGAGTTATTAACCTAATCTTACGTATCTTTTTCTCTTGTAGTATTACACTAATAACTAGAGCATACAAAACATTTGCTAGACCAATACTCGAAAACAGCTCATCAGTCTGGAACCCACATTACATATCTGATATTAACACAGTTGAGAAAGTCCAGAAATATTTTACAAGAAGAGTTCTTCACTCCTCTACTCGTTGCAGAATACCTTATGCCACCAGACTCGAAATTCTAGATCTTGAAAACCTAGAACTACGCTGCCTTCGGTCCGATCTAAGTATAGTATATAAAATCATGCATTGCAATGTCCTACCTGTCAATGAATACTTCAGCTTCAACCATAACAACACAAGAGCAAACAATAGATACAAACTCAAGGTTAATCACACCAAACTTGATTGCAGGAAATACAACTTCAGCAACAGAGTGGTCAATGTCTGGAATACTCTACCTGACTGTGGTTTCTTCCCCAAACCCCAAAAACTTTAACCTTAGACTGTTTACTGTTGACCTCACCTCTTTCCTAAGAGGTCTGTAGGGGGCGTGCATAAGCACACCAACTTGCCTACCGTCCCTGTCCTATTGTTTCTTTTATATTTTATTTTTCTTATATGTATCCATGTATTCATAACTATGTTTTACTTATACCTATTATCTTGTAAGCAATTGACAAATAAATAAATAAATAAACAACTGCAATGATCTAATACATATCGATTTTACAGAAGACAATGTTGAAAAAGCATTAGCAATCTAAAACCATGCCTATCTATTGGACAGGATTGAATATATGCCTACTTCTTAAAAAAGCTATCCACTGCCATAGCTGAACTTCTAAGCATAATCTTTGAAAAATCTTTCAGGACCAGCTCCTTGCCAAATCTATGGTCACAAGCCATGGTCATCCACATCTTCAAAAAGGGAGACCCCAGCCTAGTTGAAAATTACAGACCAATCTCTTTATGCTGCATCACCTGTAAAGTCATGAAATCAGTTATTAACCAATCCATCATCCTCCACTTAGAGAAAAACAACCTACTCTCTAAAAAACAATTTTGTTTCAGGAAAAAACTATCCTGTAATCTACAACCCTTTCACTGCAAAAACATATGGACCACACAACTCGATCAGGGCAAAGCAATAGATGCAATTTATATAGACTTCTGTAAAGCCTTTGATTCACTGGTACACAACAAACTACACCTAAAACTAAAATCTTATGGTATCTCTGGACACCTTCATAACTGGATAGAAGCATTCCTATCAAACAGCTTTGTTGATGCAAGTTTCTGTGGAGCATATAACTTTATTCATAAACTTATCCTTTTAAGATGAAAACAACTGGCCCATATTTTCTTAATGAGCTTAGTTCTACTGACACATTTATACTTTATTAGAGGCCTCAATGAACAAACTTTAGAATTCCAAACAGGAATTTCAGTATTTTTCCTTTAGTATTTCTCTCTTTTGTGACACTAAATAAAGTGACACTTAAAGCTTTGGCAACAGATATACTGTAGATTGCTATAGGGTTTGTTATTCAGACTGATGTGAACTGGAGTTCAGTAATATCTGAAAAATGATATATCCTTCTTTCCTAAACTACAATCTTATTGGCTATAAATCCTCATATATAAAGATCTACCTATCTGCACAAGTTTAACCAAAGATCTTGCCAATTATATCACAAGTCCAGTTCACAGGAGAAAAGAGCTTCATATGCTTTTTGTTTTGCTTAAGCAGAAATAGTGTTCACTGATACTGTTTAGGTGTGGCTATGATTATTTTTAGAAACCATTTATGTGTAACAGTTTTCCAACATAATTTGGTTTTGCATAAAGGATACAGATTTTAAATAATTGGTTGGGCTTTACTTTTTATAAAAAACTTCCTTATAACAGACTAAGAAATTGGTTGTTTTGTAGCCAATTTATTATTGTCAGATAAAGTGGGAAAACCATTGACAAGTATATCCTTCTGCTTTTAATTGTTGCCCTGCTTTGACTTTAAATTGTCCTTGATAATTTTCCAATAAATCCTTGCACATAAATAATTTATCATTATGTACCATTTTGCTTCTATAATATACTTCTTGAGCTGAAATTTGTAAAAGTGTTTTCAGACAAAATCTGGGTTTACATATATTCAATAGCCTCAATGTGGCATATCTAGTAAACTTATTTTTAAAGTCCATATTAACCTTAACTTTCTCATACTATAAATATTCATGCCATCTAAATCTCAGGTTGTAAGCTTATAACTGTAAAAATCTCTGGTTTCTCAGCAACATCTATCCTTTCATTCAGACAAAGCAACAAAGAGCAAAATGCAGTTTCAAATCCTTAAATTCAATGCTTCTCTTTCTTATAATGTTTTATATTTAACTAATTTTATGCCTGCCACTTAAATTAAGTGGGATACTTTTCCAAAGGACTGGGGGAAAACCAGCAGAAGACGCATCTCTGAGGACTCATCAGGTGTCAAGAGAGGGGATTTGGAATGGAATGTACCCACTCTACGTAATATAATTAGTTATTTTTATTCAGAATAATGACAGTGGACTCTTATGTAGCAAAAAAACCCAAACTCATAAACAAAGTATAATAATTAAAAAAACATGCTAAATTAAAGTATTTAGCTCAACACAGATGAAGTTATCTCCTTCCATAATGGTGGAACGAACCTCTAGGTCTGTATTTTTATATGTAATTCTGTTTGAAGATATATTTAATTCCTATGTTAGGAAGAGGTTTTAGTAAGTACTCTCTCTCTCTCTCTCTTTATATATATATAATTGGGGCTTAACAGGGTGTTGTAACACAAAATATATACTTATTCCCCTGCCTCTGCTGATAAGGAGAGACCCAGGTGGTGTAGTGGCAATTACAACTGCCTCACATGTAATACTTCCCTGGTTCGAATCCCAGTAAGGGTATGGCTAACTGAAGAGAGCTAACTAGCTCGAAATAGATCCTTATTTATTATTTAAAATTATCAGCTTAAAAACCTTACACACATGTAAAGAAATGACAACGAAACAAATAGCTTTCTGTCGGTATGGTCTCTGGTGATGAGCCGAAAGAAAGAAAAGAAAGCAGTATGCTTTCTCCCTTAATTGGGGCTTAACAGGGTGTTGTAACACAAAGTATATATATATATATATGTTAAGCCCCAATTAAGGAAGAAAGCATACTGCTTTCTCAGGGTGTTGTACTTTCTAACAGGGTGTTGTAATACAAAGTATATACTTATTCCCCTGCCTGAGCTGATAAGGAGAGAGCCAGTGGTGTAGAGGCAATTACAACTGCCTCACATGTAATACTTCCCTGGTTCGAATCCCAGTAAGGGTATGGCTAGCTGAAGAGAGCTAACTAGCTCGAAATAGATCTATACTAGTCTCCCTTATTTATTGTTTAAAAATTATCAGCTTAAAAACCTTACACACATGTAAACAAAAGGCAACGAAACAAATAGCTTTCTGTCGGTATGGTCTCTGGTGATGAGCCGAAAGACAGAAAAGAAAGCAGTATGCTTTCTCCCTTAATTGGGGCTTAACAGGGTGTTGTAATACAAAGTATATACTTATTCCCCTGCCTGAGCTGATAAGGAGAGAGCCAGTGGTGTAGAGGCAATTACAACTGCCTCACATGTAATACTTCCCTGGTTCGAATCCCAGTAAGGGTATGGCTAGCTGAAGAGAGCTAACTAGCTCGAAATAGATCTATACTAGTCTCCCTTATTTATTGTTTAAAAATTATCAGCTTAAAAACCTTACACACATGTAAACAAAAGGCAACGAAACAAATAGCTTTCTGTCGGTATGGTCTCTGGTGATGAGCCGAAAGACAGAAAAGAAAGCAGTATGCTTTCTCCCTTAATTGGGGCTTAACAGGGTGTTGTAATACAAAGTATATACTTATTCCCCTGCCTGAGCTGATAAGGAGAGAGCCAGTGGTGTAGAGGCAATTACAACTGCCTCACATGTAATACTTCCCTGGTTCGAATCCCAGTAAGGGTATGGCTAGCTGAAGAGAGCTAACTAGCTCGAAATAGATCTATACTAGTCTCCCTTATTTATTGTTTAAAAATTATCAGCTTAAAAACCTTACACACATGTAAACAAAAGGCAACGAAACAAATAGCTTTCTGTCGGTATGGTCTCTGGTGATGAGCCGAAAGACAGAAAAGAAAGCAGTATGCTTTCTCCCTTAATTGGGGCTTAACAGGGTGTTGTAATACAAAGTATATACTTATTCCCCTGCCTGAGCTGATAAGGAGAGAGCCAGTGGTGTAGAGGCAATTACAACTGCCTCACATGTAATACTTCCCTGGTTCGAATCCCAGTAAGGGTATGGCTAGCTGAAGAGAGCTAACTAGCTCGAAATAGATCTATACTAGTCTCCCTTATTTATTATTTAAAAATTATCAGCTTAAAAACCTTACACACACACACACACACATATATATATATATATATATATATATATATATATATATATATATATATATATATATATGTGGATCTTTGGTTCTTCGGGTTTTCTCCCGCGTAGAGTTGGAAATATCTAGGCGACGTTTCGATGAAGTCTCCTTCATCATCTTCAGGCTTGTGTCTTCGGCCTTGTGCTTCTCAGAGTGATGTGAGCTTGCAGCTGCTTCTTCCTTTTAACTACTAGTGGGGGTGTGACTTGATTGGGTGGGGGCTTGGCTGTGTTCTGATTGGGTGGGGGGGTGTTCTCATTGGTTGGGGGTTGGGCTGTGTTCTGATTGGTTGGGGGGTTGGCTGTGTTCTGATTGGCTGGGGGTGTGTTCTGTTCTGGTGGGGGTTTGATTGTACTCAGGTTAGTCTCAGTTGCTGGGGGATTTGAGCTGGTGAGCTGTGATCCTGTTGTTTGGCTTCGCGTTCGTGGTCGTGCCACATCTTCATGGTGGGCATCAGTTCCCTTCATGTATGGGTTGGGGGGGTTTGAAGCAGGTAGTGATGCAGCTGTGGTACGGCTTCTGGTCCGTGGTCGTGTTTCATCTTCTGTGTGGGTGTGAGTCTGCTTTCTGCGTGGAAGTGTGGTGGTAGTTTCTTGTGTGGCCCTTGTGGGTGTGGGTCTGGTGTCCTTTATGTTAGGTACTCTTTTGTTAATGAGGGCGGGTTTCCAAATGGCTGGTAGGCGGGAGGTGTCATCTCGTTTATTCATGCTGTGTGGGCGTTTTTCTATCTCTATGGCTTCTCTGATTATTCTGTTGTTGAAGTGTTCAGTTTTGGCGATAGTTCTGGTATTTTTAAAGTCAATCTTGTGTCCTGTGGCTTTGAGGTGTTGGACCAGGGAAGAGGTCGGTTCTTCTTTTTTGATTGAGTTCTTGTGTTCTTCAATGCGTGCATTTATCCTTCTGTTAGTTTGTCCAATGTATGTGGTGGGGCAGGAGGTGCACGGGATTTCGTATACTCCTTGGTTTTCTAACTCGTTTTTGTCTTTAGGGTTTCTTAGGATGGTGGATATTTTTCCGTTTGTGCAGAATGCTGTTTTTATGTTGTGTTTTTGGAGGATCTTGCTGATTTTGTCTGTAGTGCCTTTTATATATGGGAGGAGGGCTTTGCCATTTTCTTGTTCTCTGTCTTGGATTTTGGTTGGGGTTTCTTTTTGGATTAGGTGAGTAAAAAAAAAAATCTCCGAAAACAAATATTGCACCTCTACGGGGAGGAAACCCACCATCTGACCAGGACTTACGAAAAACTTGAAGTCCAAAGAGCTTCCATTTTATGTGACCTTGCATTCCTACGCAACTGCCGAGATCAAAATTTAATCCCCATAAGCTTCCAATTGAAATTCCACACCAACACAGCAGCCACCAAACGCATCCTAAAAAGAACAGAATTGGCCCTAATCAGAAATGAACTTCACACAAAAAGATTCCTCCTAGACCAAATCAACAAAGATCTCCTCACACTTCACCTCAGACTCAGCAACAAGATTCATCCTGCACTTTGGGACAAAATCAAACAACTCGCTGTCTGGAGAGCCGAAACACAGACCACCCTCAAGACAGACACACACACCAACAAACTCAGAAAACTACAACAACGCCAGAAACAAACTCCTCCCCCCTCACAGCCACACATGAAACAAACAGTGCACAACATCTCAGACAAGATCCTCAGCGAAGCCGAAACCAATGTCCTTTCGAAAGGATTCAACTTTGCTGTCGCTCCCAAACACATTCCCACGGAAACCATCATATGCGGAGTTGAAACCAGCCTGACCAAAACCAACCCTGATGATGCAAACAGAATCAGACTCGAAATTACCAACATCCTCTGCACTAGCAAACCACCCAAAAGCAACTTATCCAAAGAAGAACACACTGCACTACTTAACCTGAAAAAAGACACCAGCATAATAATCCTACCAGCAGACAAGGGCAACGCGACAGTGGTTATGAACACATCTGACTATCAAACCAAGTTAACCAACCTACTCCAAGACCCCACATACAAACCCCTAAACACAGACCCCAACACCTACCTAGAAAAAACCACCAGATCCAAAATAAAAGCCTCCCCCATCAGCGAAGAAATCCAGCAAAGAATCATACCCAGAGAGAAATCATCCAGATGCCCTAAGCTTTATGGTCTCCCCAAGATACACAAAGAAGGAACCCCACTTAGACCTATAGTCAGCTCCATAGGCTCACCTCTACAAAACCTAGCCAAATTTCTCGCCAAACAACTACAGCCCTATGCAGAATCCATCAACTCACATGTAAGAAACTCATTCCAGTTCATCGAGATCATAAAGAAACAAAACTTACAACCCAGCGATCTATTAGTGAGCTTCGATGTCATATCCCTCTTCACCCAAGTGCCTATAAAAGAAGCCTTGACAGCCATCCAAAATAAATACAACCCCCCCAAGCACATCCTAGATCTGACCAACCACTGCCTATCCAATACATACTTCACCTACAATGGACAAAAATACAAACAAATAGAAGGAGCACCCATGGGATCACCCCTCTCACCTGTCATCGCAAACCTTTACATGGAACACTTTGAAACACAAGCTCTAGAAAAATATGATCACAAACCCAAACTCTGGCTCAGATACGTAGATGACACCTTCATAATCTGGCCACACGGGAAAGAAAAACTGAACAACTTCCTCACACACCTCAACAGCCTACACCCCAAAATACAATTCACCATGGAAACAGAAGCTAACAATCAACTTCCCTTCCTAGATGTCTTAGTATACAAAAAATCCAATGGCTCCCTAGGACACACCATCTACCAGAAGAAAACACATACAAACCGCTATCTACACGCACTCTCACACCACCACCCAGCACAGATCAATTCCGTAGCTGAGACACTCATCTCCAGAACAAAATGCTTAGCCGATGAACAACACCTAAAAACCGAACTACACACTCTCACTAACGTACTAACAGCAAATGGATTTCAAAGAAGAAAGATTACTCACCTAATCCAAAAAGAAACCCCAACCAAAATCCAAGACAGAGAACAAGAAAATGGCAAAGCCCTCCTCCCATATATAAAAGGCACTACAGACAAAATCAGCAAGATCCTCCAAAAACACAACATAAAAACAGCATTCTGCACAAACGGAAAAATATCCACCATCCTAAGAAACCCTAAAGACAAAATCGAGTTAGAAAACCAAGGAGTATACGAAATCCCGTGCACCTCCTGCCCCACCACATACATTGGACAAACTAACAGAAGGATAAGTGCACGCATTGAAGAACACAAGAACTCAATCAAAAAAGAAGAACCGACCTCTTCCCTGGTCCAACACCTCAAAGCCACAGGACACAAGATTGACTTTAAAAATACCAGAACTATCGCCAAAACTGAACACTTCAACAACAGAATAATCAGAGAAGCCATAGAGATAGAAAAACGCCCACACAGCATGAATAAACGAGATGACACCTCCCGCCTACCAGCCATTTGGAAACCCGCCCTCATTAACAAAAGAGTACCTAACATAAAGGACACCAGACCCACACCCACAAGGGCCACACAAGAAACTACCACCACACTTCCACGCAGAAAGCAGACTCACACCCACACAGAAGATGAAACACGACCACGGACCAGAAGCCGTACCACAGCTGCATCACTACCTGCTTCAAACCCCCCCAACCCATACATGAAGGGAACTGATGCCCACCATGAAGATGTGGCACGACCACGAACGCGAAGCCAAACAACAGGATCACAGCTCACCAGCTCAAATCCCCCAGCAACTGAGACTAACCTGAGTACAATCAAACCCCCACCAGAACAGAACACACCCCCAGCCAATCAGAACACAGCCAACCCCCCAACCAATCAGAACACAGCCCAACCCCCAACCAATGAGAACACCCCCCCACCCCATCAGAACACAGCCAAGCCCCCACCCAATCAAGTCACACCCCCACTAGTAGTTAAAAGGAAGAAGCAGCTGCAAGCTCACATCACTCTGAGAAGCACAAGGCCGAAGACACAAGCCTGAAGATGATGAAGGAGACTTCATCGAAACGTCGCCTAGATATTTCCAACTCTACGCGGGAGAAAACCCGAAGAACCAAAGATCCACATACAAATACCCGCGAAAATCTCCGAAAACAAATATATATATATATATATATATATATATATATTTACTTTGTATTACAACACCCTGTTAAGCCCCAATTAAGGGAGAAAGCATACTGCTTTCTTTTCTGTCTTTCGGCTCATCACCAGAGACCATACCGACAGAAAGCTATTTGTTTCGTTGCCTTTAGTTTACATGTGTGTAAGGTTTTTAAGCTGATAATTTTAAATAATAAATAAGGGAGACTAGTATAGATCTATTTCGAGCTAGTTAGCTCTCTTCAGCTAGCCATAGAGAGCTAGTTAGCTCTCTTCAGCTAGCCATAGGGTATGGCTAGCTGAAGAGAGCTAACTAGCTCGAAATAGATCTATACTAGTCTCCCTTATTTATTATTTGAAATTATCAGCTTAAAAACCTTACACATATATATATTTATATATATATATATATATATACATACATGCATACATACATACATACATACATACATACATACATACATATATATATATATATATATATATATATATATATATAATCTCCTCTCTCTTTCTTTCTTACTCTCCCCACTTGCCACTTTTTGCAAGTGCTTTTACCATCATTAGAACCACTTTGATCTTTACTTTCCACATCCTTTCCAGTTCCTCTTTCATGCTCTAGTACTTCTCAATATTCCTTCTTTCTGACATGGCACTGCTACATCCATCACCATCATTTCTTCTGGTCCTTGTCTACTACCATGATGTCTAGTAGTAGTGGCTAGTATCTGCCTAGTCATTTGGATCTAGAAATCCCAAAGTATCTAGTCCTGTAATTTTCCATGACTCTCTGTGCAATCTCCCTTCTGGACTTGTGAAAACCTAGCCTATACATTGTGCGGATTGTTTCTATACATAATGCCAACTGCTTGGTTGTGCCATTCAGTAAATACTGTTCCTGCCTGCATCTTACATATTGCCACCATATGTCAATACAGCCTGCACCTTACATATTGCCACTGGACTGTCTCTGAGGCCTGTCTTGCTTCATGTTTCTATGGATCTAGTGCTTCGTGCCTCTTCTTTTGCTGCTATGATCAGTGCCTCAGTATTTTTGTCATCCTTTTCCAGACAGTGATCAGATTCTCTAATGTTTGCCACTTCAGCTATCTCTTGATGGTACACCCCAAACAGGGTCTTGTCTTGCCATGACACTTCCTCTACTTGATTTTCCTCCCAGGAATTCTTTCATCTTTGGATGCCATCTTACTGATATACTCCTGGATGCTCTAGATTGTTGAAATTTCTCTCTCTATTTTTCTCTGTGTCTTTTCTTTTTCTGTTTTTATTGTAAAATAAAATATTTGTTATTATATGTTTTAAAAGTAGGATAGCTACCCCCTATTTCCAACTTCCAATTTCAGTTAGGATACTTTTGCCAGAATTTTTTTTCCAATAGGGGGAAATAAATATTCTGAGCAGTCATACAGTATAATTATACTGAGAATAAAACCAAGCAGACAGCACCCTACTAAATTAAAAGTTTATTTAGAATGTCAGAGTTGTGACCATCTTTTTTATTTTGGCAAGAAGATTCCTTTCTTCCTGCCAAGGTTTGATCTCTTGTTCTCAAACTAATTCATTTTTGTAATATAACTCACTGAATTTATAGAGATGCCAATACTCAGTGAAATATTTTGTTCCCCTGAATTACTGTAGGTAAACTATTTGCTATAATTCCAGTGAGAATAAATTTTAAATCTTGCTGACATGGACATGTTTCTCAAAATAAAAACAGATGAGAAATGTCATTATAAAACAACTAAGTACTTAACAGGATATAAAAGGAAAGGAAGGCAGGGGGAACAAAAGATGTAGAATCTTCTTTTATTTTTAAGTCATTGATTTTTCAATACTATTAAAAATTCCAACCTTCATTTTTCTCTCTCTCCACTTGTATCTAGATACCAAAAAATATGTGCATGACATACAAATATAATTATATTTTCATTTTAATGTATGACATAAAAAATGAACCACACTACAGGCAATTATTTTACATAAAGCTGTTCTGAGTGTGTGTCATAACTGGTAGGATGTATGTAACAATAGGTTGCCTTGCAAAAAAATCTTTAGATTATAGGTCCTAACTTGCATCCTGCAGAGAATATCATAAGTTGTTTTTATATAAAATTTGGCTTTGGTTGCACTTCTGACATATCATCCAAAATATCTGAGTACTGATTGTTTTTGTCTTTACCATTAGCAGGAAAGGGAAGGGGAGGGGAAGAAAATCTAAAACTACTACATTTGTTTACCATTCCTCTATTTTATTTTTTATTTTATTTATTTCTCAAAAGCTTACAATATAACAGAAACAAAAATAAACATAAGTTTAAATACAAGAAATAGGAACTAATAATTGGGGACAATAGGACAGGGATGGTAGGCAAAACTGTGCACCTATGCATGCCCATTACAGACCTCTTAGGAACGAGGTGAGGTCAACAGAGGTTAGTTTGAGGGTAAAGGAGTGGGGGGTTTGAGCAGGTAACAACAGAATCAGGTACTGAGTTCCAGACATTGACCACTCTGTTGCTGAATTCATACTTCCTGCAATCAAGTTTGGAGTGGTTTACATTTAGTTTATATCTGTTGTGCGCGCTTTAGTTTATATGTGTTGTTGTTAAAGCTGAAATATTCATTAACTGGTATGATGTTGTAACATATGATTTTATGTACTATGCTTAAGTTTATCTTAGTCGGCGTAGTTCAAGGTTGTTTAAGCCAAGAATCTCAAGTCTGGTGCTGTAGGGTATTCTGTTGTGAACAGAGGAATGTAGTACTTTTCTGGTAAAATACTTCTGGACTCACTCAATTGTATTTATGTCAGATATACAGTGTGGATTCCAGACAGCCGAGCTGAATTCAAGTATTGGTCTAGCAAAGGTTTTGAATGCCCTAGTTAGCAAAACAGTATTATCAGAGAAGAAGCTTCGTAAAATTAAATTTACAATACTTAAAGCCTTTTTGGCAATACTGTTGCAGTGAGCTTTGGCACTTAGATCATTTGATATGAGAACTCCAAGGTCCTTGACAAAATGAGGATCATCAACAAGGTCATATCCACTAGATTATATTTAGTATATAGATTTTTTTTACCAATCTGTAGAACAGAGCATCTGTTGGTAGATATTTGGAGCTGCCAATTGTTAGATCATTCAGACACATAATCAAGGTCTTTTTGAAGGATGATAGCATTGATGGTGGTGTTGAATAGTTTAACAACAGCAGCGAAGAGGAAGCAGTTGCTAATAAGGTGATTACAAAGGTCATTTATATAGAGTGTAAAGAGTGTGGGTCCTAGAAAGCTCCCTTGTGAGACACCACTGATAACTGGTGCAGGGTTTGATAAGGCATTTCCTATTTTTACTATTTGTTGCCTGTTTGTCAGGAAGGCAGTAATCCACTTGTGAAGGGATCCAGAAATGCCGTAAGAATTTAATTTTAATAGTAGTTTGTCATGTACCACTGAGTCAAATGCTTTGTAGAAGTCAATGTAATTTACATCTATTGCTTTACCCTGGTCGGGAAGTGTAATCCATATGTTTTTGCAGTGTAGAAGTTACAAATTGTAGGACAATTTTTTTCTGAAACCAAATTGATTATTGGAGAGTAAGTTGTTAGACTCTAGTGGAAGGTAATGCATTGATTAATAATTGATTCCATAACTTTGCACATAACACAACACAATGAGCTTTGTCTGTAGTTACTAAGCAAGGGTCACCTTTTTTGAAAATGGGGATGACCATTGCTAAAGACCATAGGTTTGGTAAAGAGCTGGTTCTGAATGATAACTCATATATTATGCTTAATGGTTCTGCTATAGAAGTGCAGAGCTTTTTTAAAAAGAATGCACATAATCCATCAGGGCCAATAAATAAGGATGGTTTAAGGTGGCATAGTGCATTTTCTACATTATTTTCAGTAAAGTCAATTTGTAGCTCGTTGCAGTTAGTTCTTGTATGATTAGGAAATAAGGGGCATGAACCATTACTGTTAACAAAGACTGAACTGAAGAACGTGTTGAAGAGGTTTGCCTTAACAGCTTCATTGCTATAGTCTTTCCCATTAGGACCATTTAGAGGTGGGATGGTATTTGAGTCTTTAAGTTTGGTGTTTACAAAGTTATAGAAGGCACGGGTGGATTTTGTGCGTAGAAGATTTTCCTCTTGCTTGCAGTGGTAATAGATGCATTCTGCCTTTATCTATCAACATAAGGTATTGTATCGGTTTTTAAAGTTAGTTATGTGTTTAGTTTTGTTTTTACACCATTAGGATCTTTTTTTAGATTGAAGTTTTCTTATTAATTTGGGTAAAATATTTTTTTTGTTTTGTTTAGGGGCATTATTAATGGAACACATAGTTTAATGGCTCTTTCAAGTTCAAGCAAGAAGGTGTTATAATGTTCTTCTGTAGTGTTACAGTCAGAGAACAGAATGTGCCAATCAAGAGATGATAAGTCGGCAGCTATGAGTTCACAATTGGCTTTTTTAAAATTGTATTTTGGAGATCCATCATTATGATCCTCTTTTAATAGGTATAAATTTAGACAAAAGTCAATCATGCTATGGTCACTGTTTGAAAATGGTTCCTATATTTGTAGGCCATAAATTGAGTTTGAGCTGTTGCAGAAAATTAGGTCAAGGAAGTTGTTTAGTCTGGTGTTGTTATATACTAATTATTCCAGTCCCAGTGTGGTAACGGTATTGTATAGGGTTGAATTAATGGGTTCAGTTATACATTCATTTAGTGTCCAATTTATAAGAAGTAAGTTGAGGTCACCAAAGAAAGTAAGAGGGTGTGGGCAAGAAGCAGCCCATGTCAGTATGAAGTTAGCTTGTTTGCATGAGTTATATCATAGTCAGGGACTCGATAGCAAAGTAAGAAGTGGATTGAGGTATTTAAGGACAGATCACAGACAATGATTTCGGGAAGAGCAAGCTCTTGTATAATTTGAATCTTTTTTAGATTTAGACTTTTTATATAATATAGCAACTCCACTTCCTCTATGGATTTCGTGATCAGACCAATAAACTTGATATTCTCTTACAGTGGTAATGGAGTCTGGGAAAGATGCATTCAACTACATCTCACAGACAAATATAATGTCGAATGTGGCAGTGCTTAGTAAAATGAAGAATTCACGCATTTTATTTGCGAGGCTTCTTGTATTGAGTAGTTTGCATTTAAGATATGAGGGAGTGGGTCTGGAGGAAGTAAGGGGTACGTTAAATGTTTGGTTGATGGTTATTGTGACGTGGATTGTGGCTCTTGCTTTTGATACAATCAGCATGGTAGTCGATGTATAGATTAGTATTACCTAATTTGTGTAGTCTTTTGAGCTTAGAACGTAGTTCCCAGGATCGTATACATTGCTGTAAGGTTAGATCAGGACAAAAACAAAGGTTCTTGCGGTTGTTGTTGCTCTTTGTGAGTGAATTTATTGACAAGATAAATTTGTGTTTGCTTGATTCATTTTTGCAAGTGACCCTGCAGACGTGTGGGGACATCAAGCCATCTTTATTTTTGAGCTCAGGACCAACATGAAAAATATCAAGTATTTCATCAGAGGAAATGGTTGATGCTTGATATTCCCTGATGATATTTCGAACGTTAATGATGTCATCATTGTCATTGACCTCTAGACCAAATAAGATGGCATTTGGTCATTTCCATTCATGCCCAATAGCTTCTTTAATAAGGATGGGGATATTTGAAGGATTTGTTATTTTTTGTGGATTGGGTTTTGTTTGCAGTTGTTGGGTAGAAGTATGGTTTGTAGATGTTTGGTATTTTTTTATGTTGTCTCTTTTATTTCAAGATTTGTCAATCTAGCTTGTATAGTGTCCAGGGATGCTACAATAGTGTCAAGGGAAGTTATATGTGTTTCTATGGTATCAACTCTTTCAAATAGGGTGGTGTATTTTTCTAGTTTGGGTCTGCACAGTGGGCATAAATATGGAAAAGCATTGGTGGATTATTTTAGGAATAAAGTCATTTGCTTGTGTAATCCTAAGCAATTATGGTGAGCATACTTATCGCAAAGAGAACATTTGATGCAATATTCTTTCTCCTTTAAAGATTCCTTGCATATAAGGCAAGAGCAAGAGTCTTGTGGTTCTTTAATAGGGATTTCTTTCTTTTTAGGTTGTGGTTTGATGTTGGATTGTTTTCCTGGCATGGTGGGTTTGTTGAGATAGTTTGTTGATTGGGCTATCAATCGAACAAAATAATCAATAAAGTAATATCACACCAAACAATTAATTATATTAAACACACTAGCCAATTAATTTAGCTAATCAATAATCACTCTAATAATTAATAATACTAATCACTAAATACAATAGTCAATTAATGGTACTAATCACTAATTTACACTAAACATTCTGATCATACTAATATTCAAAACAATTAATTAGCTTAATTAATAACCATTAGTCACTAATAATCTGTAATAATCTATTAATCACTAAAGATAAATAATTGTAGAATTAATTGATTAATTAGTTAAGATCAGTTTATCAATTAAACAGAGTTATATTGAGGGAAAAAATATTAGGGCAGGAAGAGAATAATTGGGGTGTAGGGTAGAAAGAGGAGAAGATTAGGTTTGGGTGGCTATTGGGTGTTATATAAAGAGAGGCTGAAAAATGTAGGTGAATGTCTTTTGGTAGAAGGCTACTCTTCTCTTGTCACTTCAGACCATCACCTAGCAAACTTAGGGATCAGGTGTGTCTTTTCACGGATCCCCTTATCTTGGTCAGTGATCTTGAGAATTAGGCTGCTGCTTGAATAAGTAGGGCTATGCTCTGCGATCAGGACCTCCGATCAGTGTTGTAGGTGTTAATTTAGGCAGTAGTTGGAAAATCAGCACTCTGGGATCTGGCCTTCAGCCGTTGGAAGTTCAGTGCTAAGAGCTCTGTCATTGATTGAGGCTCTAGCAGGTTCTGGACTACAGTGCTCCCCAAGGAATTAGGAACTTCGGCTCCCGGGATCTCGAGTGTAGGCCGTGGTCTTGATGGGTGATAAAAGCACTACCGGGCTCTGGGCTACAGTGTCACCAAAGAATCAGGAGCTCCAGCACTCTGGGATCTCTGGTATAAGCAGTTGTCAAGGGTGGTAATCAGGTGGTAAGCGCACTGAAAACTGGCCCTCTGTCACAAGATCCAGTGACCAATTGCCAATAACCGATGCAGGTAGTCACCCAACAGAGTCTCTCTTGATTGGGGATGATCCTGGGGAGGATGTCCCCAGGATGAGCTCCGCTGGAATAGCCGGCTTTTGGGGTGAGCCTCTTCCCCCCTGGGTCCCCTACCGGTGACAGAGTGGGGGAAAGACCGGTGGGAGGGTTGGTGAAGTCGTGGGGGGTGCTGGAGCTTTCGGCAGAGCTGGAGCTGCCCGGGTGCTTCTCAGGTGGTGGAGGCTCTGCCGCAGTCACGTTTGGCGTTGGGCGGCCGCATTCAGTGCTGGGCGGAGGCAGTGGGGATTCTGGATGGCTGGTGGGGCCGCGGATGATACCTCCTTCCCCCTTAGGCCCCCACTGGTGGCAGAGGTGGTTGGGCCTGGGGAGGAGGATTGGCGGCCCCGAAGGGACTGGGAGACGTCGCTGCCGCAGGTTCCATAGTCACCCGGATGGCCCTCGGGTGGCCACGAGACCAGGTTTCGATCCTGCGTTCGGCGTTCGGCGGCGGCAAGGCTGGATGAGGAGTGAGGCCTCGTATGAGACTTTCTTCCCCCCTAGGTCTCCACCAGTGGCAGAGGTGGTTGGCCCCGAAGTAGCTGGAGCATGTTGAAGTCGCTGGAGGCTTGGGAGTCTTTGGAATCACCCGGGTGGCTCTCGGGCGGCAGAGCCCCTGCTGTGACCAGGTTTTGCGCCCGGTGTTCAGTGACAACAGCTCCAGAGGACTGGTGGGACTGTGGATGATGCCTCCTTCCCCCTTGGGTCCCCACCAGTGGCAGAGGTGGTTGGACCGGGGGGAGGGATTGGTGGCTCCGAAGGGCCTGGAAGGGGTCAGAGTCACCAGAAGCCCCGGAGTTACCCGGGTGAAGCTGTGGTTGGAGTTTCCTTCCCCCCTAGGCCCCCACCGGTGGCAGAAGTGGTTAAAGGGCTGGGGGGGATGGGGGCCCTGGAGCAGCAGCAGAGTAGCAGAGGTGGCAGAGGAACTGTGGATAACATCAAAGTCACCGGAGGGTCTCTTGGGCGACGATGGCATCGGCAGAGGGGATCTCCTGATCTGACGGTGGTGGCGGTGGCTCCAGTGGAGGAAGTTACAACCTCATGAACCCCGATGGCAATGGAGGCGGTGGTGACTGGGTGGCTGCGAGGTCGACAACGTCAGTGGCGGCAGAGTCGAGGTCTGGGGCCATCGCCTAGTTTGGTGGGGGCGCTGGCCTCGGCAATGGGGTTCCGGCATTGGACGCATCGACGTTGCCTGTGTTGCGGCCATCTCGATGCCTCCAGAGACTGAGAGGGTGGCTGAATAACTGCAGATGTGGGCTGACTATTTTTGGGCCCGGCCCTGGTGTAGATCAGAGGGGCCCCCATGTCGTCGGACGGCTGGGACATTTTCATTGGAGCCTTTAAAGTATTCTATGGAAGACCTCTGGGCCTTGAGGAATGTCCCCCTTTCCCTCAAGTGGCCCTCAAAACTTTCTAAAACCTATCTTAATGACAGATCCTGGGATCCCGAGAGATGGTATGGCCACAGGAAACGTGTTGGAGAGAGTTCTCGGGTTTGTAAATTTTTAGTTACATTTTAGTGGGATTAGGGAAATCCGAACCGGGTCAGGGGGACAATCCGCAGGGATCTGGAGGTAGCCAGGCTGGCATGCACGTCTGGGAGAGCTCAGAGGCTCGTGCGTTGAGGAGGCGGACAGGGAGTGGGTTACCAGAGGGGGGTTCTATTGGCACAGTAAGTGGGAGGGGCAGATATGGCAGGGTAGACGGCCATATCATGTTATGGGATCGCGCAGTTGCTGTCTTCAAGCAGTAGCGCACTCCAACCCTTTTCACCCATCCTGCAGGCCTGGTTGTGCAGAGTCTCAGGCCCTGAGTACCCGGCTGATGCTGTGCAATGCCAGGTCCGTTGTCAATAAGGCCCCCCTGATTTTATGATCTTATTCAGGAGGAGGGTGTGGACCTGGCAGGTATTACCGAAACCTGGTTGAGCCCAGAGAGTGGTATTCCTCTGAAGGAGATGTGCCCACCAGGTTTCTTAGCATTTCATCAGCATAGGTCTCAGGGAAGGGGTGGTGGGGTGGCGGTGCTTATTAGAGAAGTCTTTTGTCCTATGGAGGCCACTGTTCCTCAGACGGCTGGTTGTGAGTTTCTCTTTGTGAAGTGGGGGCAGAGGGTTCAGATGGGCCTTTTGATAATATACCTGGCTTCCTGCCATGTATCATTGGCCCTGCCCGGACTCCTCGAGGTGATAGCTGGGTTGGTGGTTGAGACCCCTAGGCTTTTAGTCATGGAGGATTTCAACTTGCCTTCACTCGGGGAAACCTCTGGGGTGTTCGGGAGTTCACGGCTTCCATGGCAGCCATGGACCTGACCCAATTAGTTTCTGGCCCCACTCACATGGGCGGACACACGCTGGACCTGATTTTTGTCTCTGGTCAGTGGTTGAATGACTGTAGTTTCGGGGTTGTTATCAAATCCTTGTCATGGTCAGATCATTCCCTTCTTAGGCTTGACTTCTGTACCACCACCCCCCATTGCAGGGAGGCGGAGCTGTGTAGATGGTTCCGCCCCAGGCTCCTGATGGACTCTGAGCGGTTCCAGAGAGAGCTTGGGCCATTTCCTGAGACTCTGGCTCATAACTCGCCTGGAGACTTGGTGGTCACCTGGGATAGGTTGGCTGCCGAGGCTCTGGACCGAGTTGTGCTTTTGCGACCTCTGACCCAGCACAGATCCCATTGAGCTCCGTGGTTTATGGAGGAGGTGAGGGAGATGAAGTGCTGGAAAAGACATCTGGAGAGTGTTTGGAGGGCTAGCCACGCCGAGTCCGACCAGACACAGGTGAGATCTCATATTAGGACCTACCTTGTGGCAATAGAGGTGGCGAAACATTCGCATTTCTCCTCCCTTATTGCGTTGGCAGAAAATCGCCCTGCCGCTCTGTTTAGAGTGACCCGCTCCCTGCTTGAGCCGAGAGTGTGGGAGGATCTCTTGCAGGGCAGAGCAGAGGAGTTTTCCCGATTTCTGCACGACAAAATCGCTTGGATTCAGGATGGGCTGGACTCCAATTGGGTGGTCCTGGGGGAGGTGTCCGGGGCAAGTCTTGAGACTATTATCTGGGAGGAGTTTGACCCTGTGACTGCTGACGGTGTGGACAGGTTGCTGGGGGGGCTGAATACCACCACATGTTTGTTGGACCCGTGTCCCTCCTAGTTAGTTTTGACCACCAGGGAGGTGACACGAGGCTGGCTCCAGGGGACTGTCAACGCTTCATTGAGAGAGGGGTCACTTCCTACTGCTTTGAAAATGGCGGTGGTGTGACTCCTCCTCAAGAAGTCTGCCCTGGACACGGCTGTTTTAAATAACTATCATCCAGTCTCCAACTTTCCCTTTTTAGCGAAGGTTGTTGAGAGTGTGGTGGTGCATCAGCTCCCTCAGTACCTGGAGGAAGCGACTTACCTCGATCCTTTCCAATTGGGCTTCAGGCCCGGGCATAGTACCGAAACAGCATTGGTCGCATTGGTTGATGATCTCTGGAGGGCCCGTGACAGGGGGTATTCCTCTGTCCTGGTCCTGTTAGATCTCTCGGCAGCTTTTGATACTATCGACCATAGTATCTTATTGCGGCAGTTGGAGGGGTTAGGGATTGGAGGAACTGTCCTATGATGGTTCTCTTCCTTCCTCTCTAACCGCTCGCAATTTGTGTTGACAGGGGGGAGAGGTCCACCTCTAAGCCCCTCATTTGTGAGGTACCTCAGAGGTCCCCTTCTCCCCTCTTTTGTTCAACATTTATGTGAAGCCGCTGGGAGAGATCATCCGTGGTCTTGGGGTGCAGTGTCATCTGTATGTTGATGATACTCAGCTTTACATCTCCACCCCAAACCACCCCAACGATGCTATGGAGGCTATGTCCCAGTGCCTGGAGGCCATGCTGATTTGGATGGGCAGGAACAGCCTCCAGCTCAACCCTTCCAAGACTTAGTGGCTGTCGTTTCTGGTACCCCGATATAGTCAGCTGACTCTGTCGCTGGCTTTTGGGGGAGGGATCTTACCCCCCACAGAGAGGGCTCGCAATTTGGGCATCTTCCTGGATGCACGGCTGTCTTTAGAAGATCATATTACGGCTGTCTCTGGGGGGCTTTTTATCAGGTTCGCCTGATTCGCCAGTTGCGGCCCTTTCTGGATCGGGATGCCTTACGCACGGTTACTCATGCCCTTGTCACCTCTTGCCTGGACTATTGTAATGTCTCTACATGGGGCTCCCTGTGGGGAGCACCCGGAGGCTTCAACTGGTACAAAATGCGGCCACGCGGGTGGTTATGGGATGTTGGGGCGTAAGAGGAGGATAATAGATCTGATTAAAGGGTCTGATACTATGGAGCAATATAAAATCTAAATAAATACATTGAATAATATGTTATAAAACACCAATTAATATCTAAGCTAATTGTACTGCTGTCAAGGAGTGCCACTAGCAGAGCACCAAAGGGGAAGATAGGCAAGTGGGAGGTGAGGAGACCTTGTGATTGTAAGTGTGGGCAGCAAATTTGTTCATGTGATTGCAGGGGCACTTCAATGTCTGTAATCATTTGCAGTTACAATGGTGATGAAAAAATAAGTATTACAGGATTTATGACTTTTGCAGGTCTGCAAAGCAAAGGGAAAGCTGAAGTAAGTTCATAAGCACAGAAACATTTTTACTTAGCAACAGTTTTGCTTAATGTTTGAGTTCTATAAAATCTCATCTCAACTTGTACACAATTATGCATATTAAAATGTAGAGACTTTATAAAATGTGTATGAGAACAACCAAATATGTGAAGTACCTAGCAACATTCTACTTATGTGTGTTGTATTTTATGTGAAACAGAATGAAGACAATGAGAAAATAAAAGATAGGGATCATTTTGTCTTCTTGGTTATTCTATCATAAGATGCATTAATTGAGAAAAAGGGATTTGAAATAGAATTTCTATTTCATGTTAATCTGAAAGTATAAAAATAATATATTTTCTATACTAGCTGTATGGAAAATTTCAGCTACTAATGGGTTACCAAGGAAATTAGCCAATGTTCCATCCAGTTGTTTTCTTTTTCTTTTTTTAGATAATAAGTATCTAATTAATATCCTAGTATCTTGTTTTCATCTTTTTATTGTTTTCCCCAGGAAGATTGACCAAGCAAAATTTGAGATCAGCTAGGAGAAGAAAGTTGCAATTGGCATATGCTAATTTCTAATCTGGCTAATCAGTAGGAGGGATTTTTACACAGTACAATATATCTCCTGAATATGAATGAAAGTCATTTCATTACTATTTTAATTAAGATGGACATTCCAAAGCTTAGCAAAAGAAACTCTGGTGAAATACTATGAAATGAGAAATAGATTGGTTAAAATAAGGATCTTTAAATAATTTCACCAAGCAGTCCATGGTGTAGACCAGTGATTTTCAAACTTGCCATGTTCTGGATTGGTTGTTTTTATATTTGAAATACTTACTGTTCATTGGTCTGAAATCCGGCGGGAGATCCTCCTCCTGTCATTGGCTGGTGAGGCTCGGATGAGCCTTTAAAAGAAGGGCTGCCGCGCCTCCCAGTGTCTCCGTTTTCCTGTAATAAACAGAAAGAGCTGCCTTCAGTAAGAGTGCCTGCCTCGTTATTGCCGCTGCCAAAACACTGGCGACGAGGGTGGGATCGAGACAGCACTTTTAAAGAGTGCAAGTAGCGGCGGAGATCGAGCGGCACCATGTCCGGAAACAACGCCCCGCCGGAACAATTCAACCCGGCAAAGGAGGAATGGCAGACGTATGTGGACCGTTTCCTCATGTTCCTCGAGAGCAGCGACCTGAGCGGCGTATCGGAACATCGGAAAAGAGCGGTTTTCCTGACCCACTGCGGCCAAGCTGTATTCCGAATGGCGAAAGCACTAGCCTCACCAATCGATGTTAAGACGTTAACCTGGCCCGAACTGGAAAAAATCCTGCGAGCGCACTACGCTCCCACAGTTTCCTGCCTAATTAAGCGCCATGAATTTTACCTCCGGAATCAAAAAGAAGGTGAATCTATCGCCGACTTTGTGGCGGACTTGAGAGACATTGGGGGTGAATGCGAATTCTCGGATTTCAACGAAGCCCTAAGAGACCGGATTGTGTTAGGGTTAAAAGATCCGATACTACAGAGCAGACTGCTAAACCGACCCAAGATAACGGTGCAAGAAGCTATAGAAGAGGCCACCGCAGCCGAAGCCGCTCAGAAATCGGCAGCGAAAATGAAAAAGATTAACCAAGCTGCGCACTACAACTCCAAAGAAGCAACCAGACCAGAGGGGGTACGAGAAAAAACCTCAACACACCATGAGGACCTGGAAACCGAGTCCAGTAGTGAGGAGGACGAAGTTTGCCACCTAAAGACCGCTAGAGGGAAAAAAGAGCGGGCAAACAGACGGTTTGATTTTGAATGCAACCGTTGTGGAGGGAATCACCCCAGATCAGAGTGCCGTTTTATAGACGCGATATGCAGAAAGTGTGAGAAAAAAGGACACATCGCAAAGGTATGCAGAGCCAGGTCCAATTACAGTCCAAAGCGAAGAGGAAGCCCGCCCCCAAGAGAAAGAGAGAGAGAGAAAGAAAAGAAGACAAGCAGCCGTTGGAGCCAAGAAGGAAGGAATAGGAGATACAAAGAATCATCTTACAGGAAAGAAGAAACACACCAAACAGTCATAATTGGACACTCAAATACGAAAAATGTGAAGAAAGTCCACATTACAGTAAGAATTGAAGGACAGGACTGTGAAATGGAAGTAGACTCGGGATCATTTCTATCCATGGTCTCGTGGGATACTATCAAAGGTTTGATTCCAGATATACAACGAAGCGAACTGGAGAGACAGAACCTAACACTAAAAGACTACCAAGGCAACAAGATTCCGGTCGTAGGGGTTGGACACTTTCAGGTAACCTTCAAGAATCAAACCGAGATTCTACCCTTAACAATTGTTGACCGGAACAGACCAAGCCTTCTAGGATTGGAATGGTTCGAACCGCTCGGAATCGGGATGACCGGTATCAACCATATCACAGATGCAGACTGGGAGGCAGACCTCATTCAAGAATTCCAGGACCTGTTCAGTGGAGAATTAGGCAAGTACCGGGGTAACCCGATATCTTTTAACCTAGACCCTAAGGTAGCCCCAATTAGATTAAAGGCAAGGCGGGTACCCTTTGCGTTAAAGCCAAAAATAGAGGAACAACTAGATAAATTAATTAAGCAAGGGGTCCTCGTACCAGTTGACCATGCTAAATGGGAGACCCCTATAGTCACCCCTATCAAAGCGGATGGGTCGATTCGTATCTGCGGGGACTATAAGGCGACCCTTAACCATGCATTGCAACAGAGCGCATACCCCGTTCCTGTCGTACAACACTTGCTACACTCTATCAAAGGCGGAAAAATCTTCGCTAAACTCGATTTGGCCCAGGCTTACCAGCAACTGCCTGTAGACGAAAAAACAGCTGAAGCCCAAACGATCGTCACACACCGGGGCGCGTTTAAATGTAACCGCCTTCAATTTGGCGTTAGTGTGGCACCAGGCATTTTCCAATGTCTCATGGAACGCCTCCTACAGGGAATTCCAGGAGTCATTCCATACTTTGATGATGTCCTGATCGCAGCTAAAAACAAAATACAACTGCGAGACCGCCTAAGAAAAGTCCTCACCAAATTCACTGAATCAGGTCTCAAAGTCAAAAAAGATAAATGCACATTAATAACAGACAAAATAGAATTCTTGGGATACCTAATTGACGGCGACGGCATCCACCCGACAGAAGGAAAAACCCGTGCAATCAAAGACGCCCCCACCCCAATGAACAAGAGTGAACTGCAAGCCTTCCTAGGGTTAATAAATTTTTATCATGTTTTTCTGCCACAGAAAGCCACGGTAGCGGAACCCTTACATAGGCTCCTGGACAAAGACACGGTTTGGAAGTGGGGCAGTCGGGAGGAAACAGCATTTAACAGAATAAAAGACCTAATCACTTCAACAAAGGTACTAATACAATACAATGAGACTCTACCATTGATATTAACGTGCGATGCATCGCCTTATGGGGTCGGAGCTGTCTTGAGCCACCTTTTACCTGATGGCAGAGAGGCTCCGATTGCATTCTATTCCAAAACATTATCTAAAAGCCAAAGAAATTACAGTCAACTGGACAAAGAAGCACTAGCCATAATTTCAGGTATTAAACGTTTCCATGAATACCTTTATGGCCGACTGTTTTCTATAATTACCGACCACAAACCCTTACTAGGAATCCTGGCTGGGAACAAAGCGACTCCTAACATTTTATCACCCAGAATGACAAGATGGACAGAATTCCTTGCTGCATACAATTACACCTTGTCCTACCGTCCGGGTCCGTCCATCATGCACGCGGATGCACTAAGTCGTTGCCCGTTACCGGACAGTAATCCTGACCCAACACCCAGCACCTCAACATTTTTGATTGAAACCCTACCCGATTTTCCGATGACAGCAGCAGACATCGCTCACGAAACCGCTAACGACCACCTACTGCATAAAGTGAGTGGGTGGATTACAAAGGGTTGGCCAGACACTAACCTACAAGACAGGTATAAACCTTTTAAACAAAGACAAACGGAACTTTCCGTGCTAAAGGGCTGTGTACTTTGGGGTGATCGAGTGGTTATTCCACTAAGACTGCGGGACCCAATTTTGAGACTATTGCATGAAGGACACCCCGGGGTCGTTAAAATGAAAAGTTTAGCCAGAAGTTATGTTTGGTGGCCTGGGTTAGACAAGGACGTTGTTGACTGGGTTGCGGGTTGCCAGCCATGCCAGACATCCCGGCCCTCACCCCCGAAGGCACCGGTCACTGAGTGGGATCTACCCAGGGGCCCATGGTCTAGAGTGCACATAGATTTTGCCTGTCCAGCTAAGGGCCATACCTTTCTAATCCTGGTAGATGCTTACTCAAACTGGCTTGAAGTAAGCCTAATGCAATCTACCTCCTCCGAGGCTGTCACACGACAACTCGGAAAATGGTTTGCCACTCACGGGTTACCAGACGTCCTAGTTTCAGACAACGGACCTCAATTCACGGCTACAGAATTTGAGGGTTATCTCGCCAGCTTGGGCATACGCCATGCCCTAACTGCGCCGGCACATCCGGCAGCGAATGGACGAGCCGAATGCATGGTTCGGTTCACCAAAGAGACACTCTATAAGTTAGGCCAGGGCCCTATACAAACACGCATTGACAAATTATTATTTATACAACATACTACACCTAGCAGCACTACCAACAAAACTCCAGCCGAGCTACTTATGGGGAGAAAATTACGCTCCCCTTTAGATAGACTACACCCTACATACTCCACAGACAAACCACTAGACTCTTCCAGCAAAATCCGAACATTCCAAATTGGAGACTTAGTTTACGCAAAAAATTTGGTAGGACACCCTTTATGGGTGCCAGCCACCATTACACAAAGCACAGGACCACGATCGTACCGGCTTACCACTTCTGACAACAGAAGTTGGAAGCGGCACATCGACCAACTTAGATCCCGCACCCTTACCAGACCTTGCGATTTTCCTGGGGGGGAAGGGGATCAACCGCAAAGCAATCACGAAACAATAGACCCAAAACCAACCAACAATCAACAAACAACAAACTCACAAACAATGACGACCTAACTTACACACATACACCCTCAAACCTAGCTCCGGTCGAGTTCTGCAGCTACGCACCTGAGCCTGGGGAAATTCCTGATGAAACATCGAACGGGACCGACGATAATCCAAGCCGAGGAGGGAGCGACCTGGCCATCTCAACTAGTCGAGCTAGGGCCGCTAGGAGTGACTCGGCCGGCTCGACCTTCCCGAAGTTTCCCAGGCCAGAGACGGGAGGAGCAACAGGTCCTTCCACACCGACCAGCAGCGACGACACTACTAAACCGCGCAAGTCCAGTCGGACCCACAGGAGCCCCGCCTATCTACGTGATTACGTAACATAGGCGCGGCTCCTGATTGGTCGGACTGGACCAAGAAGGGAGGGGTGTTCTGGATTGGTTGTTTTTATATTTGAAATACTTACTGTTCATTGGTCTGAAATCCGGCGGGAGATCCTCCTCCTGTCATTGGCTGGTGAGGCTCGGATGAGCCTTTAAAAGAAGGGCTGCCGCGCCTCCCAGTGTCTCCGTTTTCCTGTAATAAACAGAAAGAGCTGCCTTCAGTAAGAGTGCCTGCCTCGTTATTGCCGCCGCCAAAACACGCCAACTTTCAGATTTGTGGATTTCAACCCCCAGAAATCCCTAGCTGGCATGGGAAGCTGAAGCCCATATATCTGAAAGTTGGAAAATTTGAAAAACACTGCGATAGATTATATTTTTACAGTTAATGTCCTAAAGTAAGTGTCCTATTTATTACTTACCCTGGGCAATTAATCAAAAATAGTATTCATTACATTGATTTAACTTCTGTTTGGCTGTTTTGGCATTCATTCTGTTTGCTTTACTCCCTATTGGTTCCTTCTTTAAACCTTGTTGGTCTTTAAATCCTGTGAATTTATAGTTAAAATCACCAGGAAATAACTGTGTTTGTGTTTAACTGATATTATAGATAGTAGGATACAATCCTTTGTGCAGTTTTATCTAGTGAGACAGTGGCCATTATGGTTCGTCTACCTCTGCACAATAGCTTACTCAGTGGTGGGATTCTTTTTACTACCAGTTCTGTGGGCATGGCTTGGTGGGCATGGCAGGGGAAGGATACTGTAAATCTCCAGTCAAAGGTGGTATTTGTTGGTTCTCTGAACTACTCAAAATTTCCGCTACCGGTTTCTCAGAACTGGTCAGAACCTGCTGAATACCACCTCTGAGTTTATTGAGTAAAAGCATTACTATATAATGTCAACACAAATTCATTCTCGAGCAGTAAATTTAACACTTTGAGAAAATGTGCTAAATGGAAATCTTGAAAATATACCTTTTTTTGGTCAGGTGTAAAACCCTACCTGTTATTTGTTTTCTTTAAAAAAAAAATAAGATGCCATTTCACACTTCTGATTCCAGAGTTTTAATGTAAACCCTCCAGGATAAGGTTATAGACTGCAATTAGCATCAGAAGGAATGTCTGTAGGCTATTACTCACTGCCTTTCAGGTCTTGATATGATGTCATGCATCACTTTGTTGGTTAAGGTTAAAGAAAGTGATTTGTACTGATTCCAATTACTTTCATTCCTAATTTAGCAGACAATATGGGTTTTTAATGATTAGTCAATTAGCATCTAAGTATCAGGGTAACAGGTGACTCTTTAAGGAATGTAATGACTTAATTGCATTTCTTCAATAAATAAATAACAAGTTACATATGGATTGTACTAAAACACATGTGCCTGTGTGTGCTCGCACACACATGAAAACACACACACACATACACACACACACTTGCCTTGGGAAAGTCTTTGGGCTTGTCATGAAATTGAAAGAAATTGAAATGATCATTCAAGTTTGCAAGAGAAAGCAAAATGCAAATAACAAAATGGCATATACAAATTTAGAGTAATTGTAAAGTGAATTAATGCATTAGGTTTAGGAAAACTCCTTGTTGAGTATTTCAGCAACATGTCCCTTTTGGCAATTTTTTTGATTGAACTAACTCATTGGGATTGTCCTTATTGATTGAAAGCTGTCACCAAACTTTCTCTTTAGGGAATCATTCTCCCAATTTAGCCTTTTGGGTAGATTTCGGGAAGGTAAACTGAATGCAATAGAGGCATAAAAGACTAGCCCAGAATAATGCCTAAAACAAAACAAAAAATGTTTAAAACCAGACTCAAGCCAGAATGTAGGACACAAAATGCTGGAAGGAGAATGTTCTAAACTAGAATAGTTGTTGCAACAGGCCTAATGAAAGCATTATCTTTTACTCTGTTCAAGATACCTTATATGGGTCATGATTAATTAATGTATGGAATATTTAACAACTTTTCTTATTTGGTTTGTTGCACATGCAAAATCATCACGTTGTTACCTTTTGACATAAACAATGTTATATAATGTACAGAAAAAAATGATGAATAATAGAAACAAAAAAGAAGAAAAAAAAGACATAGAACTAGTTAACACTAAAGTATTTACTATATTGTTTCATATTTTCCCTTAGGCAATGTTGATAGTTTAGAGCAGTGAACTAGAAATAACAGGGTCAGATTTGAAGTTATTCATTTAGTAAACAAACATCAAATGCACATGAAGGAATGTCAGAACTAGAAAATATGGCAAAACTAATATGCTTATTTAGACCTTTCTGCAGTAAAAGAAATAAATTAAATCGTTTGCTTGGAAAGATTGACTATTACATTTGTTAGTGACTGAAAACCTCTTATGGACCTTTTGCTGAAAAAAGAAGAAAAGATGAATTGTTCATTTAAAAAATTTGATGTAATCTTAGAAAGAGGGGGGGAAATATGAATATAATTGCTGTTAAGAAAATGAACTAATCTGAGAGATGCTTCCTTTTTGTATTGAATATTCTTTTCAGATATGAAAAAATGTGAAATATGTGAAAAAAATCAAAACTCCTTCATAGTGTTTTCAAGAAATATTGTATGTAAAGATAAGAGCCTTGATTAAAAACAAAAACTTATGCAAATTAAGAATTCTCAAATGCCAATTTTACCATAAATATTCATTGTGGCACAGAACTGATACAAGGTAATTATTTTACTTCAAATCTTCTGCATGCATAGACTAGTCCAGATATTTCACATTTTGTATCTCTTGTTCCTTGAGATCAATTCTGCAAAATTATTTTATACAAATATTATGTATAATTCCAAGGGGATAATGTAAATGAAAAAGATAAAACAATTGAAATATATTAATATTAACTTACTGTCAAAGCTTCCTCGTGCGTTTTAGAAAAGTATTCCTTATTGGTATCATTTTCCCACAAGTGCTGTAGATGCTAGTTTTTGTTGCATAAACATTATAATTAATCAACATAGTTAAATAAAATATAAACACTACCAACAAGGCAATAGTAACTTTTTTAATTTGTAAAATAAGGTTCTTTATTTTGTGTAAGTTTGTAGAAAAAATTAATCATCCAATGCTTGTTATCTTGACATAAATGCACAATCCTGCGAACTTTATTTTATTATTTATTTGCAATTCTTTCTCCATTCACTAAAATAAGAGAAAATAATTTGATAAATAAGTAGTGCTTGCAATAAATAATTTACCTTCCTGTTTATATTTTCCCATGTTTCAATGCTTGCTATATATTAAACTTCTGTTGCCTTCACAAAATGTAGGAACTCAGAAGGTGGATAGTATGATCATCAAGAAATCCCTTCTAAAGAGAACACAAACTGATCCTTCATGTAGTTTCTGAAAAGTCATCCACCATGTTGAAATGGCATTTCTCCATCCATGGATTCAGTTTCATTGGCATAAGAATATGCCAACATTCTCAAAACCTCTTCAGGGGAACATACTAAGAACCACTACAGGGACTGACTCTGCAGATATTCACTGCCAATATTTGGAGAACAATGAGAACAAATAATGAAAAGCTAACATATTTTTTCACATCCATGTGCTCAATGTGCCACATATAAAATCCAAAAGTGGGTTTGCATGTATTTTAACTGTTAATTGAATGCTTAGAGAGAGAGAGAGACACTCCATAGTATCTTTGAGATAATGTAATACTACGCATGCAGCATTTAAGTAAGACTTGTTCATTATATCAAGCTTTTAATTTCCATTTTGACTCTCTTGCCAAGCAGTTACTGCATTTCATATTCAAAGCAATTAGAATATTCTAACTTTGCTTAATATTTAGTTTAGCAAATATTCAAATACAGCCATTGCTGCAAGATGCATAGGTGTCTCATAGGTATAGTGCTGTTACATTACTATTATTTGTTGTGTATCACAAATACTACAAAATTTTTAAAAAAACACCATGTCAGAGGAATCATTTCCAGCAGGAATGCAATATACACAATCTTTTTCAGTTTGAGGACTGAAAATAAGAATTAAAATGTTTGATTGATCTTGTGTTGTTTCTAACAAGCTAGGGGATTAGCAGAAACCACTATGCTTGGTAAACTATTTTCATAAAATTCATAGCTCCAAAAAATGATTCAGTCATCTCTTTTTCATATGAAATATGAATAGCTTTCCTTTAATTCAACCACAGTTGGCTACTTAGAAATTCTGAGGAAATTCTGATATCAGTGAACTTTGCAACTGCCTTAGAATATGAATTGGGTGCATTCTTATAGCATCGAGGTATGTTAAGCCAGTCATCCTATCCAATTTCTCCAGTTTTAGCTGTCACCTGCACGGGGAAAAATTTCCATTCCAAATATACCTATATTAAATGGCATTGACAAAATTTATTTATTTATTTATTCATTCACTCACCATTTGTTCTTCCTAATATAGGCTGTCCAATTCCAAAATGATTCTAGATCAGGGATCTAGATCAGGGATCAGTTCTCTAGAGAGTTTTTTCTGTAGAATGGAGGACGCATGGTTTCGTGTACTGCCTGCATTTCATGGATGGAGTTTTGCTTATTTACATGGCCTGATTTCTGGTATGCTGTGGATCAAGGGGTTGGGGACCACTGTTCTAGATATTTTTGCAATTGAAAAACACAGAGAAAACAATACATACATAAAAAGAATAGTGGTTGCCCAGAAGTGACAAATAAAAATATCACTTAGGCTTAGCCCATCCTTTAACTTCAATGGGCCCAACCAGAAACCCAAGACTTGGAAGAAAAGCAAGGTTTTAACAGTCTTTTTAAAGGTAGGTAAAAAGATATCATTATCTGCAGAGGGATACTGTTTTAGAGGCAATTGGAGGAAGAGACAAGGATTGTTTCTTGTCCCGCTAGATTAAATTATACTCTCTAAAGGCTGATACTAAATAAAACCAACTCTGTGGAATTCCTACTGGGTAGCAGATGCTATGTCCCTAAGATAATTAGACCTTACTTATGCCAACATGGTTCTTAGGCTTCTCATTTTCCATTTATTTGGCATTCAGCTATAATGTGACAGCAGGAAGAGATGGGAAAAAGTAGGTGAAAATTCCTTACTCTATCACATCATTGAAAAAAGCATGAGCAGCTCCTAATGACTACAACAATCCTAAATATAATTTATGAGGTTTATAAGAATAACTATAAATGATAGTATCAGAAGCAGAATAGATCCAGATCTGGACTTGAGCCATACCTACATAGAAGGTAATGAGGTCTATTCTACCTCAGCTATTGAATAAGCCTTGAAGTAGTCAGTGAGAAGCCCAATTGTAGATGATGATGTCCAATAGTTGGAAGAGACATTTCAGTTCATATGAACTTTATGATTGAGTTTATGCATCATACTGAGCCATTATTGATTTTAATTATATTTTAAAATTAAAAAAAACATATTATATTCATATGTAAGTATTTTACTTATTTATACTTATTTTTCAAGTAAACATACTTATGTGGTGGGCTGATGCATTGCTGAGTTAAGGGTGCACTTTATAACCATGAAGTCCCATATTCTAATTTTAATTCAACTACTTCTATAAACCCCATATCTATAAATAATATCAGTTTATCACCAATATATCATCAGGGTTTTTAATGCTATAAATCTAAATTTAAAGTACCATATATTGTTTTGATTTCCTTTTTATTAAATAACATTAAAATATATTATTATATATTATAAAATATATTTCATTATTGTTTCTACAAACACAACTTCTACCTAGTGTTCTCCTCCTCCTCCTCCTTCACCCCCACCTCCTTACAGTCATCCAGATGTTTGGTCTGGATTTGACTTATTTGTCAAGCCTTCAACTCCTTTTAATATCAGTATTATTATTTAAAATGTGAGGAAAATATTTTCCTGGAATGACCAAAAGAAAATAAGGAACCAATATTCCTCAGGGAGACATTTCCATCAGAAACAGAAATATGTGAGAAACAAAATTAATAATTCATTTGGCACAGACATCAGCTGTGTACTAAAACAAACTAGTCATTGTTCTTTGTAACAAACATTCCCTCTTTGAACTCAAGTGAATTATTTTCTTGTTTCTTCTTTGTTCTTGGTTTTTCTCATGTAATTGCAGCTTTTGGTTCAAGCTTAGTACTACCTTGTGCTCTATAAATCTTTCTTCTTTTAAATTGCTTTGTGACTTTTCTAAATATAACTTATTTTGGTATTTTATCAGGATGTTCTTAATGCAGGTGAGGAAGAACTATCTAATCAAATAATATAGCACTGTTCAATAGCTATCTGGAATCTGTCTTTACCATAGTGAATCTCACAAAAGAAAACAGTTCAATTCCTGTTTTCTACATTTTCTGCCTATAGTGTGTTGAGTGATCTTTTATCATGATTAGCAGTGGTGGGATTCAATTTTTTTACTACCAGTTCTGTGGGTGTGGCTTGGTGGGCGTGGCAGGGGAAGGATACTGTAAAATCTCCAGTCAGAGATGGTATTTGCTGATTCTCCAAACTACTCAAAATTTCCGCTACCAGTTCTCCAGAACTGGTCAGAACCTGTTGTATACCACCTCTAATGATTAGGAAAATAAAGACTACCTAGCATTTTTCTCGTTATTAATTCCAACTTATTCTGTGCTGGAATTTGCTTAAGTGATATCATTGACACCATCACTAATAATGCTCCCTTTTAAATAATATTGGAAATGGAATTTAAAACAAAGGTTAGTCAATAAACAATGACTGAATTTGCAGAATATACCAAACACAACTGTGGATTCCAGGCTGATTTCACTTTTCACCCCAACCCCAGGTTCTGCCATTCCTGCTACTACACCCATGAATCTTGAGAAAGGGTGTATAAGATATAATACAAAATGAATTATTCAGTTAACTGAAGGAAATGATCAGAAATATTTATTTGAATATGTTGCCTTAGGCAATTTTTCAATCTGTCACTACCAAAGTATAGATTATTTAAGAATTCTAAATAAAAAGCAAACTGTATATGATTTGTATCGTCACTCTAACTATGAAGGCTTTCTTGTTGTTCATATTCTAATAGAGTTCTCTTATCCCATACTGCCTGATCCTCTGCATCTATTTAATATCCAATTCATTTGAATTAGTCATATAAAAGATGCAGTTAAATTTGAAATGTGGAGAGCAACTGGGAGTATTGTTGAATATTTGAGCTTATTTGTTTAATTTATTAGAAGCATGTACTGGACAAGTCTCCTTTCCTATACACTGGCATTTTAATATCTTGATTACTCATTAAGTATTTAGGTAGGTAATAAAAGCAGAAACTTTATATAGATAGTCCTCAATTTACCATCACAATAGAGACAAGAATTACAGTTATGTCACTTGTGGTCATAAATTGAGGTACAGATGACTAGACTTATGATAAGACAATTTTCATAATGGTCACAAAGAAGTCACTACAGTTGTAGAGCAAATCAATTCAAATCAGCAAAAACTGCCACAAATCATGATTATGTGACCATGGGGCACTGAACCAGTTATAGATGCAAGCTGATTTCTAAGTGACCAAAATGCAATCATGTAATTATGGAGTGCAGTTATAACTTTGAGGATGAGTCATAAATAGCTTTTTAAAAGTTCTCTGTAACTTCAAACAGTTGTTAATTGACTGGTTGTAAGTTGAGGATTATCTGTAAATCATATGGAATTCTACTAGAAATCATATTTTAATCATATATTTTATGATCCACACATTATTTTATGATCCCAATGTAATGTTCTTTTTTTTTCTTTTTCTTCTTATTGATTTTAATTGTGCCAATCAAATATTTCTACAGCTTAATGGAGCTTTGCCCTGAAAAGAAAGTCATCCTTAATTAATTTCTATTATTCATTTGTTTGTTTGTTTTTTATTTATCTATCCAGTTTATGTGTGTAATAAATTGTATCCTAGAGAAGATGAAAAAAGTGAAAAAAAACCTTGTATTGATAATAAAATATATAAACAGAATATCTACTATATGTTGTTTTTGTTTTGCATTCTGAGCATATTATGGTAAGAGTCACCTTGTGCAAAGTTCTTTCAGAAAATTATATATAAATTGAAGGGAATAAATAAAATAGAATAATTTGGACAGTACCTGCTTTTCTGCAGGCAAAGTGGCAAATTTAATAAATTCATTTCCAGCATCTGTCTGATTTGATAAGGAGTAATAGCTGCAGTGGGCACTTATAACGATTGGCAGAGCTAAAGCTGTTAAAGCCTTTCATATATGTGTACATATATATTCAAAACTAATATTGTTATTATTTTTATTTTAATGCCATTTAATAACCAGATTCATCAGCAGGTGGAAGGATAATTACTGATGATTAGTTCATTCTTATACTGAGGAAAAATTCTATCCTACATCTGAGATACGCTATTTTTTTTAATGAAGATCTGTGATGACTTAAGCCAGAAGAACATTAAACTTTGGGAAAGCAATTATTAGTGTCATCATAATTTAAACTATGGCAAGCAAGTAGAATAATGATCATATTGCTACTATAGTAGGGAGCTTTGTAAAGTTTCTAGGATCAAGGAGGTAAAAAGGTTTAAAACAATAATGAAATATAATATCAAAAAACTTTGTATCAAAAATATTATTTGTCTCATATTTCAAAATAGTAGTATAAATTTTAACTTCTCCCAAATAGGTGGTGTCTATCCAATTCTATCTATTGCCTTCTCCCATGCAATTTAATTGAGGAATAGAAAACCAGGATTTTGCAAAGTGAGCTTGGATGTTTATCAGTCTACCTTCTTAGCCAGTTTATAACTGCAAAGGATGCATGAATATCACATGCCAATTTCTCTGAAATTAATTTTTATTTTGAAAGTTTTTTTAAAAAAGAAAAACTTGTAAAGCAAGAGGATTTTATAGGCTATACTAAGCTGTGGTAGCCTTATTCTTCTGGCCCTTAGCAGTTTTACTCTCTCTCTCTCTCCCTCCCTCTCCCTCTCCCTCTCCCTCTCCCTCCCTCCCTCTTTCTCTCTCTTAGAAATCGTTGACTTTCTTAACAATATATTAGCTACCTAGAACATCAGAAGCAATATATTTGCCTAGGTTCAGAAGCATGGTGTGGATCTAGTGCATATAAAATGCTGATTAACAAGAAGATTACAATGAACAATTACAATAAAAGTCTGAAAACCTTTATATAAATTTTTTCTGAAAAGAGATAACAATAAACTGCTGATTTGGCAATTTATCAATTCAAAAGAGTTGATGAGATGAAGGGAACTATGATATGCAACATGCAAAGTGGAGATGGTAAATGGTTTAAAAAAGTTGAAAAGATAAGAAGTCACTTCTTTAGGTACCTTTCTTGTTTCTTGTTTTTTGTTATTCTTCACTTTTTTTAACCATTTAATTTTTTTTCCATTTTTTCTGTCAAGTTTCTATAGATTTTGAAGTCTTTATAAAATCTTCTTTTTATAAAGAAAAAACATTAAAAAGAAATACTGATTGATTCCTACCACTATAAGGAAAAAAGTTTTAATGATTCTATTTGTTAAACACAAAATGTCATTATACAGTGCATTTAATTAAATCTAATTTCTGATATAGTGAAACTTTCCAATAATTCTTAGGGCAATATCAATTAATAAATGCAGTTAAATCTTGGGTAGCTATTTTAAAACCAGATATATTTTAATATAAATTTTATCTTCCAAACTTTTCAATAGTATTAATTTTCTAATGCAGATTTCCAAGCATATTCATATAAAGTTTGTTACCAAACACAGAGAAAGAGAACATTTACATGTGGCATTATATTTGCTATAATACTTAGATGCAGGGGAGGGATTCTACCAGTTCACACCTATTCGCTAGAACCAGTTGTTAACATTCTAAGCAGTTTGGAGAACCGGTTGTTAGAAGAAAATACTGGCCTAATCCTGTAAGGAAGGCAAGAAGGAAACATTCTGGTGTTGCTTACAGAAACTGCTTGTCTGTTAACCCTTATTACATTCTTGGCAGGACTAGACTTCCTGTCTCAGGAACTTCTCTGGAGTTGTTTTTCCCTCCTTTGCTGGTACTTTGCTTGTGTGGAGTGACCATTCAAAATTACAATGACACTGAAAAAAGTGACTTATGACCATTTTACACACTTACGACTGTTGCAGCATCCCCACAGTCATGAGAGGCCAGGCGAGGAGATGCGTGCCTCGATGTGAGTGATATTGAGTTGGCCACACCCAGCCAATAACATGACCACCAAGCCCTGTCCACCCAGTCACATGACCACCAAGCCACACCCACCACCTAAGCCACACTCACAGAACCGGTTGCTAAAAATTTGAATTCCACCCCTGCTCAGACGCATTACTGAATAACAGAGTTGGAAGGAACCCTGTAGATTTTCTAATCCAACCCCTGATCAAGCAGGAGACTATACCAATTCAATTCCAATGGCTGTCCAGTCTCTTCTTGAAAGCCTCCATTGATGAAGCACCCACAACTTCTGAAAGTATTATCATCATGGAGAGATCAGAATGCATTTGAAAAAATATATCCAAGTTAAAACAGCAATATGTTTGTGCATTTTATTTTGATTATTATGTTTATGTTCTTAATGACTTTTAAGTCATTAAAATTTCTTAATGACTTTTGAGCAGAGGTGGCTCTCTGAGACTTAACCAATCTGCTAGATATTTTATAAGAACTGAACAACAGCAAGAAAAACAGGGGAGATTTACTGATATTCACTGATGCACTAAAATTTCTGAAGGTGTCAGCTACTGGGCTGTTGATTGCCTCTGGCTCTGCTTAGTGTAACTAAAATTTCTATATACTTAATAAATGTTATGACTGAATGGTTATTGAATATTTGTGGCACCTCAATGTATGAAATTAATTGTTTCACTTTGATAACTGTATTATCGTTAACTAAGCAGATATTGCAGCAAATCAAAATTAATGAAGATAGAGTTCATGCCAGAGTTCCTGAGGCTACTTGAGGATATCTAATTAAAAACAATTTTCTTATATGACTTGGTATGTAAATACTGCTTGACTTCTAGTTGATTAAGAAAGGTTTTGAAAACAACTAGAGTGCCACAACAGCTGAAATTTCATAGAAGTGACAAAACATGAATTATGATGTAACAGCATAAGCTCTATCCTTATATAGTTGCATATAGGACCAATATTTAAAGATGAAAGGGATAGTGATCAGTAGCTTTGATTAACTGGACAAACATTTCTGTCACATCATGGATCTTTGTACCTGGGATATACTACATTTCCCTAGATATCATGGTCTGAAATTGACAACTTTGTTCCATCCTGCAGTGATTCATTCATTACCACTGTAATGGTAATTTTTCTTTTTGAAGATAACTATTGATAACTATTCTATTCTTCACTTCCATCACTGAAGTTCTTTTTGTCTTCTTCCAATCCATGGAAACCCTGGATGAAAAACTTCTCCAGAAGGTTAAGACTATGGATAAAATTAATCCATCAGACAGATGAACATGATTGTACATTTCCAATGACAGGGAACGTTCTTGGTGTTTTAAGTTACATGCTGCCAACCATCTTCCTATTTTCTTTCTAGAAAATTCTTTCTGCCTACAGACATCATTCCTCCTTGTCCAGAAAATTGTTGTCTTTTATGATGATCTTAGTGTGGTCAGACAAACTTTCAGACTCTCACTTTTACTATTCTTCAACACAATGAGCTTGTATTTTGTGCAGGTTAGTTAGTGTCCATCTGGGAATAAATATGGCATATAGCTTGCATATCACCATGGTATTTTTTCTACCATAGTGGAATGTAGTAAGAAGGTGGATTCTCAAGAGGGTGGAAGTGCATTCCTGACAACAGAGTAAAAGCTTCATGTAGTTTGCTTTACTTCGGCAAGATTCTGTCCACAGACCAAGAAAAATAAAAAATAAATTAAAAAAATGTACTTGGAAGATTCATTATATGTCCTTTTTTGATGTTTGAGGACTGACAACTACATTGCCCATATGTATGTATGCATGTATGTATGTATGTATGTATGTATGTATGTAACTACATACAAATTTGGATTGAAAAGGGATTTGGAGATACTAAGATACTTAAGAAATAAATAAGATACCAACAAATAACTTGGTGTATTTATAAATAGCTCCCAAAGTTATTCTAATCCTTCATGATCCAAATTATCATTTTAAATCAATGAGGAAGTCTATTGTAAGTGAAAAAGGGTATGGTGGTGATAGATTGAAGAACAGGGGTAAATAAAGCAATAAAATATTCAAAAATATTTGAAGATTTCATGTTTATTCAGTGGGTAATAATATTCTCAAATGATGTGAATGAAATCTATGAAAAAATAATATGGAAGTCTTGGAATATTTTCCTTAGAGGTTTAAATTTAAATATATGAAAAAGCATATAGACAGTACTAAAGAATTAGTATTATAATATAATTAGCATTAATATTATAAAATGAAAAGACTTACTTGTGCCATTACAAATAAATGAGCAGATCACATTGCAAAATCTATTTAAAGGAAAAGACACAGGAATATATATGTATAAGAAAGATAAAATACGCATTTACATGGTGGTTAGTTATATATAAGGAAACATCTGTTTTAAGAGAAAATGAAAGGATGAAGGATTGTATAGGAAGATTTTCATACTGGAGCAAGAGCTGTTGTAATAAGTTAACATATTCTATTCTATTGATAAAGATTGGCTAAATCTTTAAACTAAATATTTAAACCTTACAAAAAGAGAGAGAGATGAGCAGTCCATTGCAGTCAATGTTACTTGATAACCTTGAATTGGATAAATATGCTTTCTTTGGCCTCTACTGATCATCTAGCATGTTTTATCAGATTCATTGCTGAAAAGAATGAGAAAGGTTTGGGGAGAGCTTTTATTCACCAACTCTCTCTTCCAACAGTTCCTCTATCTACCTGTGTTTTAAATTGATTTAGTTCACTGTTAATCAGATAAACTTTGATAAGTTATTTATTCATGAGATTGAATATGATTATTTGCACAGCTACATATACTTGGATAATGAATAAGGCGTTTTTGTGAGTTCTCAGTTTCATCTGATACTCAGAATAATTTCCTGAATATAAGGAGGTGAATTGGGTGCAAACCAGCCAAGATCCTATTTAAATGTGAAATTTGAATGCGATAAGGTTTATTTCGATCCAACTAAGATTTGTTTTAATAAAAGATTTAACCACAGGCTGCTTCTTCTTCTTCTTCCTCTTTTTTTGGCAGAGTGTGATGTAAATACCATGGATTTAGAGAATATAAATCCTAACATCAAGGGTTACATATTAAATTATTCCTCCTACGACATTAAGAAAAGGACAGGAGATCTTACATTCTTCAGTCTAAACCATATACAGAGGTTGAACTGAAAAAATGAAAATAGTATCTTATGCCATTTTAAAACTTTCAAAAACTATAAGCTGTTACTAAATATCATAATCTACATCCTTTATTGTTTACTTTCTATAATTGGAAGGTTGATGACATGGGTCATAGGCAATTAATGCTTTTTTTTTTCTGATAATGACATATTTATTTATAACTCTCTTACTAGGGCCACCCAGTTCTTGGGTAACACACAAAATTAAACACCAAAGCTATAAAATAACAGGTACAACAGAAAAAGAAAGCATATAATCAGAATTCACTATCTACTGAACAGTAAATAAACATTCATGGAAACTTCTCATTCATGGTTGCCTAATCCAGTCCTAGGCTAGAATCTTGAAAAAAGCCAGGTTTTTATGGCATATTCATGTTAGGTTCTCCCAGAGATTTGAATGGCCCCAGTCATGCTAATCTCTGGGAAAACCATAACACGAGTAGAGCACTTATTAGGGAATTCATTGTGGCTATAATGTGTCATGCACTGGCCACGCTCATGCCTGATAATAATAGTAATGGGGGACTTCAATTATCCTGATATCAATTGGAGAACTAATTCTGCACCAAGTGAGAAATCAAATAAATTCCTAACCAACCTAGCTGACAACTTTGGTGTCCAAAAAATAGAGGGTGAAACTAAAGGGACTGCCATACTGGACTTAATTCTTACAAACAGAAAAGAAGTGATAGAGGGAGTTGAAACTGCAGGAAGCCTTGGTGAGAGTGACCATGTCATACTAGAATTCAACATAACACAAACACAAGCAATAGAACATAATGCCACCAGAGTCTTGGATTTTAAAAGAGCTGATTTTAATAAATTCAGAGAGAACTTGGGAAAGATTCCATGGATGAAAATCCTAAAGGGGAAAAACAACTCAAGAATCTTGGGAAACTCTGAAAAGTATGATCATAGAAGCCCAGACCACAGTACCACTGAGAAAGAAAAACAAGAAATCCAAGAAGTAACCAGCATGGCTGAACAAAGATCTCTCTGGCAAATTGAAAGAAAAAAAAGACAAGTACAAAAAATGGAACAAAGAATATACAACTAAGGCAGAGTATCAGTAGATAGCCAGAATCTGCAAAGACGAAGTCAGGATAGCAAAGGTTCAGAACAAACAAAGATTTGCAACAAAAGTCAAGGTAATAAAAAAAAGTTTCTTCCAACATATAAATAACAAGAAAAACATCAAGAAACAGTCAGTCCGCTAAAGAGAGAAAATGGCAAGGAAGTAACAGGCAACAGAGAGAAAGCAGAACTGCTTAACTCATTATTTGCATCTGTCTTCATGCAAAAAGAAACTATAGCTCAACCCACCAAAAACATAACTATAAAAGACAGACCAGAAATAAAAGTTAAAATAAGCAAAAAAATAGTAAAAGAACACCTGTCTGATCTTGATGAATACAAATCACCGGGGCCTGATTGATTACGTCCCAGAGTTTTAAAGGAGCTGGCAGAGGTCATATCAGAACCACTGCACCATATCTTTCAAAAATCCTGGAGCACCAGGGAACTACCAGAGGACTGGAAAAGAGTTGATATAGTTCCTATCTTCAAAAAAAGGAGAAAAAAAGAGATCCAGGAAACTATATAGACCAACCAGCCTAACATCAATACCCAAGAAGATACTGGAAAAAATAATAACAAAACAGATCTGCCAACATCTAGAAACAAGTTAAGTAATAACTAGCAGTCAGCATGGGTTTGTTAAGATGAGATCATGCCAAACCAATCTTATTTCATTCTTCAACAAAGTGATTAAATTAGTAGATCAGCAAAATACTGTGGACATAATATATTTAGATTTCAGCAAGGCATTCAATAAAGTAGACCACAACCTTCTTCTTAGTAAGCTAGAAAAAAGTAGAATAGATAGCACCACCACTAGATGGACTCGCAACTGGCTGGCAAACTGTACTCAATGAGTAGTCTTTAATGGGTCTAAGTCTATATGGAGGAAAGTAAGCAGCGAGTGCCACAAGGTTCTGTCTTAGACCCATACTGTTCAATATCTTCATTAATGACTTAGATGAGGGAATGGAAGGGGAACTTACCAAATTTGCAGATTATACTAAGCTGGCAAGAATATCTAACACACAAGGAACTAGGTTCAAGATCCAGATTGATCTTGACAGACTAGAACACTGGGCTGTATCTAACAAGATGAATTTCAATGTAGAGAAAAGTAAAGTCCTACACTTAGGCAAGAAAAACCAAAAGTACACATATAGACTGGGTGAAACCAGGCTCAATAGCAGTAACTGTGAGAGGGATCTTGGAGTCTTAGTGGACAACCAGCTAAATATGAGCCAGCAGTGTGCAGCAGCAGCTAAAAAAACTAAGGCAATCCTAAATTGCATTAACAGAGGGATACAATCGAGATCAAGTGAGGTACTAATACCACTCTATGAAGCCTTAGTAAGACCACACCTAGAGTACTGCATCCAGTTTTGTTTACCATATTATAAAAAAGATATTGAGACTCTAGAAAAAGTGCAAAGAAGAGCAACCAGGACGATTAGAGAACTGGAGACTAAAACATATGAAGAACAGTTACAGGAACTGGGCTTGGATAGTATAGTGAAAAGAAGGACCAGGGAAGACATGATAGCAGTGTTCCAATATTTGAGGGGCTGCCACAGAGAGGAAGGATTCAAGCTATTTTTTAAAGCACCTGTAGGCCAGACAAGGAATAATGGATGGAAACTGAACAAGGAGAGACTTAACCTGAAAATAAGGAGAAACTTTCTGACAGTGAGAACAATCAACCAACAGAACAGCTTGCCCTCAGAAGTTGTGGGAGCGCCATCACTTGAGACTTTCAAGAAGAGATTGGACTGCCATTTGTCAGAAATGGTGTAGGATCTCCCGCTTGGGTGAGGGTTATACTAGATGACCTATAAGGTCCCTTCCAACTCTGATTATCTGTTATCTGATTTTGCAAAGGAGAAAAAAGTCCTGATGTGTCACATGATGCTGCCGTGATGATGAGAGTTTAACACCCCTGATTTTGACCCTTTGCAGATTGTGACATAACACTCAGATAACATAGATCACACTTGTTACTGACTTCTAGTTCAGTTATAGTCTTTGCAAAGCCGGAAAGTCTAAATTGCCTTCAAAAATTTCCAAAACAATGCCAAAGGATCAAATTTAATTTACTGCTTCAGAACTCTTAGGGAGTTAAATTCAAAACTTAGTTTAGTTTTAGTAAATATATACTTACATAATTCTCATAATAACCTGCCCTTTTAACACAAGCAGAGTTATACAAAGCGTAAAATAAAACAAAAACTGAGGTATGGTAAGAAGAAGATAAATAAGGTCAGAAAAGGAGAAAAAAGAAGGAAATCTAAATCTAGTTTGCAGCAGTTCTTGATGCTTTTATATCCTTATATTTTTTTAAAAAATAATTACTTTATTCTAAGAGTATTTTACACCAAAGTGTAGCTGGTGGATTTTGTATTTCTAAAAACAATTGACAGATTGCATAGAGGTGAACTTTGCCCAGTTCTAATATAAACAGAACTAAATTAAATGGATCAATGGTTTGATTCATAGTGAGCCAATTTAAGATTTAGAGTCCTTTCCATTCCCCTTCAGATGTAAATCTGTCTTTGACCTATCAATAAGCCTGAGGAAGCAGAAGGAGAAACTTAAGCTAAAATAGGGCAAGAGATGACTTTAAATTATTTCTTAATGGTTCATCTAGAACTCCTCCAGCTGGCTGCTTCTTTTGAGAGGATGATTTGGAGAATGGGGGAGTGGTGAAATATGATAAACTGCTTGTTATTGATTGAGCCTATTTTATCAGTGTTGTTTATCAGTGTTGGAATAACATATTGATCAATTGCTGTCCTCATGATAATACTTACTTCAAAGCTCATTATTATACAACTTTATGAGCACTGCTGAAAATAGTGGATTTTTGGTTCCTACATAAGTCAGTTTACTAGACATGTATGAAGGATGACAATAATGACTGGCAAGTTTTTATTATTTTAGTCAATAAATGCAAAAAGGGGTTGCAAAAAGTTAACAAAAAATCTGTCTGAATATGCAAGAGTGTGACAAATGCAATTTAATGTTAATTTTAAATTCAGCCCCTAAGGGCAAAAATATCCTCTTCATATGAAGCAAAGATACTATTTCAAGTTAAAAAAATCTTGGCCATTGCTCAGTGAAAATGTTACTTCAGTGTACAGTAGCACTGAAAAGACAAATTCTTTACCAGAGATCATTAGAAAAAATGATTATAAACAAAAGTCTAGGTACTGAAATGCCAATATTATTGTTTTTCAGTATTGTGTACAGTGCCTTTGATCTTATCCTGTAAAGCATTGAAAGATGCAGTGTTAAGAGTATGAAGAGAGTCACAGTTCTTTCTGGTGAAAGTAGTTTTATTAGTGAAAAAAACCTGTTAGTGTGAACATAATATCACAGTACAGTGTTTGATATTGTACCTCTCATACTGTGTACCTGTATTTCTCTGGCTTTCTTCTTGTGCTTCTGGACATCATGGCAATTTAGCATTTTGTTGTTTCTCTGGAGAACAAATACTTTCTCAGGGAACCCAAGCAATATACCTTAGCAGAGAAGGATGACAGGATTTTATTTTCCTGACCTTTTTTTCCTTGGTATAGCCTAAGCTTGTTCTATCCCATTCACTGCTTAAAGTATCTCCCTGGACATTTTAAGTCTATCTGCTGCTTGAGTCAAATAACAAGAGGTTCTTCACAGACTTATCTATTTCACATTCATAGATTAGGCCTGGTTAATTAACTATGTGGGAAAATGGATTCTTCCTTCCTTTGTATGCATTGGTTACCACCATTGGCAAGGTGATAGAGTCAGTATCTAAACTAGAATGATATGTTCTTTCAGTTTCCCTTGTTATCATCCTCCATTACTAGTAGATAATTATTATCTCAGCCTTGTGAATGGTTAAACTGGTTTACTCATGATGCTGTGTTTTATATTAATTTGTTTTATTATGTTTTATTCCAACATTTTTGCTCCTTCTTTCTGTATATCCTGTTCTAAAAGTGTGACAAAATATTATGCAAAGAATAAAATAATATTTATTTTGCTTTTGTAAGTAATCAGATATTACACTTCTACCTATAGAATTTGAATATACACACACATACACACACAAACACACACACATGCAGATTTACTGATGCTTTTTCAAAAAACAGAAAAACACTCCAAAAGCAAAATTTCAACTTCAACACAACATTTTTAATATAAACCTAATTTTCTTCTGAATCAGACCCAATTTGTTCCTTTAATTATGCATAAAAGAAATGTTAAACTCCTTTCATTTAAACATATTAACAGTTTATGTGACATTTATCACAGGGAATTGTTTATTCTGCTGGTATAATCAAATCAAACATTTGCATTATGTACTCAGAATTTGTAAATGGGTAGAGTGATTAGGGAGATGCATCCCTGCACAAGCTCCCTATGTCTACATCTCTATATTTTGCCAAAAATCTTAAGAACTATATCATATAGGAATTCTGATTGTGCTCGGCAAATCACTTCTCATTTAATCCATGCTACCATTTAGTTTATTGTGGCTAAAGATACATACAATTTTTACATACATGATAAGGAAGGAGATCAAGAAAATCTCTCAATTTCCTTCCCTGCTTAAATTTTTTGAACTGTTCATAAAAACTACTGTTGCTTAGTTATTCTTTAATAGGGTATGGTTACTTCATTTATCATATATATTCAGAGTATCACTTACACTTGACTCTTCTATCTTCAATATTCCAAGTTATTTATTTAGCATTAATATAATTAATATTATTAATTGTTCAAAATATCAAATGCCATATTTTTTTTAAAAAAAGTGAAATATATTTTAACTCAAATTTTGTATAAATGCTCTCTAATGTATTGTTTCAAGATGAATATAAGTACTGAAGTAAAATAAATACTAAAGCAAAAAACTAAAAACTAAGTTTTTATTACTCAAGATATTTATCTTACCTTTTACATCTATTCTAATTCCTGAGGGACAGTGATAATTCATTATAATGCATTTTTAGACATTGCTTTTGAGGGTGTCCTCTGCTTTTTCAGATGCAATTTATTATTCGTGGCCAATAATGGAAATATGGAAGCAAAAGTGGAGAAAGAAAATTTGTGAGCTATTTCTGTGTACTGTCTGCACAGTAAAATGTTATATTGATGTGTTTTGTATTAGAAAATGCTTTGTCTGAAGGCTATATATTATCAGAGTGCTTGCACGAGAGAATTCTGGAATGATAACAACAAAAAAGTATATTTGCTTTTTCTCAAATCGTAAGAATTTACTCTTGCCAAAACTCATGTAATAAGCCTGTGGTAGAATATTGTTATGTTTCTTCGCAATTAATCACAAGGGATAACTTGTTTAATTTGAAAAATACTACTGAGTCCTCTCTAGTAATTATCTCTGCAATAGGCTACATTTCCATTTTATAGAATAGAACTTGCAAAGCAAATAACATGATTAACTGAAAGATATAGCATATCTATTCCTGGACTATATTATTTCAATATACAGCATATGTATCTGAATTTTAAATTTACTCCAATCTACTTTGGATAACTCTTTCTAAAAAGGTTAGGGCAGTCTGCCAAAGTAAAATCAATGCCAATGACTGTACTTCTTCTCTTGAAGTGATCCTAGATATTAAGAAACCTATATGTCTTCAATAGGAGAAAATATATATGTAGCTCGAACTGTGGTGCTCTTTGATCTGGGTTTTGCTTGCAGGTGTCTACTTGGCTAGGTAAAATCATCAATATACTGATGTTGTTTGCAACCAAACAACTATACTCAGGGAGCATCAAGGATTTCACAGACTAAATGTCTGCATCTAAAAAAGATGTTTAGTTAGTCAATGAAACAGTTGACCGTTTCCAAGACAACCTTTTCTAAAATACAGAAGAGCAAGACCATTATCATAATTCAAAGCCAGAATAGATGTTACTGAATGCAGTAGGTGTGCCTATTGATAATGGTAAACTATCTTTTGGTGCATGTAGCACATTATATAATCTACCAATTAGATGAGGAGAGAGACATCTGAATTCTCTGTTTTGCTCATTGCTACCAAATTATTACAGAAGAAGTTGAGAAAGATTCTCAGCTGGTAATGAGCTAACCCATAAATTTGTCCAAAACAGCTAGTCAAGAAGAGAAGGGAAGAGAAGAGAAGAGAAGAGAAGAGAAGAGAAGAGAAGAGAAGAGAAGAGAAGAGGAGGGGGGGAGGGGAGGGGAGGGGAGAAGAGAGGAGAAGAGAAGAGAAGAGAAGAGGAGAGGAGAGGAGAGGAGAGGAGAGGAGAGGAACGGAGGGGAGGGGAGGGGAGGGGAGGGGAGGGGAGAAGAGGGAAGAGGAGAAGAGAAGAGAAGAGAAGAGAAGAGAAGAGAAGAGAAGAGAAGAGAAGAGAAGAGAAGAGAAGAGAAGAGAAAATGATGACCAGCAGCATGGTCGATAGACTTAGTTACAATGGCAATGGGGTACCAATGGAAGACTTAAAATACAAGGTTAAGGGTATATCACCATGACCTAGGAACATATTATATTATACATTAAGAATCAACAATAACTTGATGGCATGTGATCACTCAACCAGGCTATATTGAAAGTATAATTAATTTTGGTGAATTGTTAAGGTTCTTTAAAAATAAATACCAAATGTGATAAATAAAGAAATCTAACGTATACTATTATTCTATTATTACAACATTTTTTCAGCACTGAAATTAAATTCTACAGAAATTAATGTATAATAATGAATAGCACTTGGACTTATATCCCATCACATAGTGCTTTACATAACTCTCTGGGCAGTTTACAATGTCAGCATATTGCCTCCAACAATCTGCGTACTAATTTTATCAATCTCAGAAGGATAAAAAGCTCAGTCAACATTTAGCCCTTTCAGGATCAAACTCCAGATTGTGAACAGAGTTTGCTTGAAATACTGAATTTTAACTATTGCACCACCTCACTGTATTTTTATACAGCAATTTTGTTATCATGCCAGTATTCTAAAATGAATACAGGGTCGGACATATAAATAAGTAAAAATCATCCATAAACCTGTTTTTTTAAATAGTACACATTTTGGTAATACAAGAAAATAAATAAGGCAAAAGAAGTTCAACAATTTTAGTAAGATAACATCAAGGAAAATGATTGAAGTTAACCTTGCCAAATGAACAATTCCAAAGCAGAAGTGTTGGCTTTAAGAAAAGCATGCCCTGAGGCAATTTTTTTTATTAGTCCTGGAATAAAGTTAAACCAACCAACCACTAATATTGTGGCATTGTAGTGTTATATACAAAAGGTCTGGGAGATGTGCTGATTTCAGCTCAATGAATCAATATTTTCTGTAGTAAAACTGTCTAAGCTTTGCCAATATTTTTTTATTTCTATTTATTAAAATTTCACAAAAAAATAAAAGTCGATCTAAATAAAAAATAGGAAAGAAAAAAGTGCAAGAAAAGAAAAATGAGAAAAAGACTAAAGTTATGAATATAGTGACTTTTGATCTTCTCTTCAGTAGATATTAACAAACCCCTCTTAATTGTTCCAGAATACACCTCAATCCCTTATTTAATTCTCATCTTCATCAATCATTAAAACCCATTAAGAAGAAGCACGTTTTATGGATTTGTTTCTAAGAGGAGAAAAAACTGAAATGATAAAGAATCATACATTTATGGAAACCTGGTTAAGAAAGGCTGTCATAGACTATTAGACAAGCACACTTGAGCTAGTTGTAGTCTAAGAACTTTATGTAATAGCATAAATGGTCCAGAGGCTTTTTTGAAAGGTTTTAATCCCAAGCAAACTATAGGGAACTACATGTAGGTCTATTCCATGTTTTGTGGGTTTAGGTCAGGTATATTTAACAGCTGCATACCAATTATCCCATGTCATGCTGTCAGTTGCCAGAACTGAATCGCTATCCAGTCTGGTCATTGAAAGAGGGGCTGCTGAAATTTCTCTTCCCTCTTATGACCTGCAGGGTGTACGTGAAGGATAGCCCAAACTAATGGAACTGGGACAATGAAAAATTATTACACTTCCATGAGATATTGTGATTGTTGCAAATTACAGATTGCTTTTTGAACTTTGTGTATTATCTAATAGTAGCCCACACAGCAATGGGAACTTTTATATGTTTTATATGTTGCCGGCCTGATACTTTGCTTATTGTAGAAACATGATAAAACATGGATTGTTAGGATAGAAGTGAATAGTATTGTATTGAATCTTTCGTATTTTTGGCATTTTTTTTAATGCAGGGGATCTTTGACACCTAAATATTGTTTTAAGGTTTCTCCAGGTAAAAAAAAACGAGAAAAGCTGATTTATAGTCTATAAGAAGAGCAACTACATAAAAATGACTTTATTTTTAATAGACATGAGCTGTCAAGAACTAATTAACAATCTTTATAATTACAGCCTTGTATTGGTTTGTACTTGGAACAGTCATTACAGCAAAAACAATTACATTAATAGTTCTCTTGCCACTCTGTAGGAAAAAATATATTGATGTGTTATTGTGTAGTAATTACATGCATTTTTAAAAAAAAAACATCATCAGCATTCAAACTGCTGATTTGTAAAACATTTACTAAAGCAAAATTGCACCTATACTTTTATTAAAATTGTGATAGGAAAGACTACCTCCTGTCTGCTTCTTTAAAAAACAAAACAGGAACTCAACTCTCAGTATACATTTATAAATTCATGACCACTAAAACAATACAGGCCTGGACTACACAGAAAGTAGATGTACTCATGAAATATGTGATCTCTAGTACTAGAAGATGAAGTTTAATGCACAGTTTTAATACAAAGTTTACTAAGTCAAAAAGTGACAAGAACTAATGAAAAGCCTACGGAACAGAAGAAAGATCAGCAAAGTTCCAACTAAGCTATGCTAGAAATTCTGGAGTGGTTGAAAGAGGTCAATCTATATTTCAATACAAAAAGGAAAAAGGAAGAGGAAGAAAAAGGCTTAACAGAAAGTGGTGGAGTAGTCTGGATTCCTTGGACTTGAGGACCAAACAGCAAAGTTTAAGCAGTTTGGTTGTGAGAAAGTAGTTCAAAGTAGCTCCTCCTTAGAAGTTATCAGAGTAGATACTTTTAATGATATAAGCAGTTGCTTTGGTTTAACAAGAAGTTTATAAGAGGAATAAATAGTTACTTTAGAAGTAACTTTGCATGTCTTTTCTTGTTCTTGACATCTGACACTGCAAACTATAATACTAATATTCAAACACATTTCAATAATACAAGTATGTTATGTAATATTATAATACGTTCTCAATACAAATATATTATGTACAGAGGTGGTATTCAGCAGGCTCTGACCAGTTCTGGAGAACCGGTAGCGGAAATTTTGAGTAATTTGGAGAAACGGGAAATACCATCTCTGACTGCAGATTTTACAGTATCCTTCCCCTGCCACACCCACCAAGCCACGCCCACAGAGCCGGTAGTAAAAAATTTTGAATCTCACCACTGATTATGTAATAATATAGTATGTTCTTGATTTCACATACTAGCAAAATACAATATGCTATGTGGATTTGAAAAAAACAAGTGTGGTTGACAAACATTTCATTGGCCTAAACTAGATTTAGTTACATTTTTTTCTCTTTTTATATCCTGTTCTTAATTTATTTTGTCAATTTTTTTCACTTTTTTTTTTCAGTGCCTTGTACATTTCTTGTGTGACTATTAGGGTATTTATATCTGCTTCAGTCTAGTAATTAAGAAAATTAATATTCTACAAGTAATTTCTAGCAATATTTGAATTAAGAATTATTTTATCATACTGTCCTTAGCATTACCTTTGTAATTTAATTTTCATAAATAAAATATTACTAGGGGTCTAACAAAATGAAGCAAAAAGGATATTATTTAGAATCCTAGATAAAGCTGTTTTCATTGCTTAGCATCAATTTTCAACTGCACTCTGGCTCATGAAGTAAAGTAGCACAATGAAATTACTTTCACTACCTTAAATATTTATAAATATCAGAAAGAAGAACCAGGAGATAAATGTTTTCCCCTGATATTTTAATATAGCAGCTACCTGTTCATCTTCCCCTTTTTAAATACTGCAACATAAGCATAAGAGTCTCACTTTGAAGAGAATGTCATCCATCTTTTTGAAAGATTAAAGATAGAAACGAAACTGCTTTCCTACTTCAATATTATGCATTAACAGAAAATATTACATAGTATGGGTGAAAATGCTGTTTCTTGTTCTAAATCGATGACTTGATAATGATTTTTTGAATATCAGTATTTTTTTTTTTAAGTTGGGAAGAAGAGGAAGGTGAGAGGGAGGGAGAACAGGAAGAGGAAGGGGAAACCCACAAAAAGTGTGAAATTGGCAGTCTGCATGAGTTCAAAAGCTGCTTACAATTCTGATTTTCCTGTACATCTAACTTTCCAAAAAATTTACAGTCAGCTAATCTGAAGGACTATTTGTATTCATTATGATTGAACCCCAGACTTTGGCCACTGTAGCCAGTAATATAGCTTTCACACTGTTAGTTCTAAGGTCAAGAAATCAGTTTCCAGGAACCTTTTAAGAAATTCTTCAAAACAAGAATTTTTATGAGTAACAGATAACTTTTACACATTTTATATCTATGCAGCATAAATTGTTTTATTTTTTAAATGTGATTTTAACATAATCCTGTTTGTTCTGTGAACTATCTTGTAGAAAACTATTTCTATCAAGGTCAATTTTCCTTATGCTCTATGGCAACTGGATGCCTTGGGTAGGTAGCTTTTTATTCTTCTTCACATAAACTAAAACCACCCAAATGCTGAAAGTCTTTTAAAAATGTATCAGTGAAAAAAATACAGACATGAATTGTTTGTCGGAATGTTATTTGTTGGTGATGTGTACATTGGACTAAAGATTTTTTTTACTTGTACCATGTTACGGTAAATCTGCTTAGGTTTGTATGGATTTTTGTCACCTGAACAGAAAAGAGAAAGACTCTTGATGGATGCAGAAATGGAATAAATCAAACTCATGTTTAGAGAAGAGAGAAACCAAAATATAAATATCCATTCAGCTGTGTTATATGGATGTATATCATGACAGTTTCTCTATGACATTATATGGATTTTGCCTTTTGGACAGTAAACAGATACACTCCCTACTGTATGTACAATTTTGCACTCATGAATGAGCTCCTCACAAATTCTTCCTTACAGATACTCTTGAAAATACTCAAAATCAAATTGTGTATCAAAGATTTATGTAAGCCAATTTACCATTTTTTTAATTATTATTATTATTATTACTATTATTATTATTATTATCATCATCATCATCATCATCATTATTTATTTGTCAATTGCTTACAAGATAATAGGTATAAATAAAACATAGTTATGAATACATGGGTACATATAAGAAAAATAAAATATAAAAGATACAATAGGACAGGGACGGTAGGCACCTTGGTGCGCTTATGCACATCCCCTATGGATCTCTTAGGAAAGGGGTGAGGTCAATAGTAGATAGTCTAAGGTTAAAGTTTTGGGGGTTTGGGGAAGAAACCACAGAGTCAAGTACAGTATTCCAGACATTGACCACTCTGTTGCTGAAATCATATTTCCTGCAATCAAGTTTGGTGCGATTAACCTTGAGTTTGTATCTATTGTTTGCTCTTGTGTTGTTATGGTTGAAGCTGAAGTATTCATTGGCAGGCAGGACATTGCAATGTATGATTTTATATACTATACTTAGATCGGACCGAAGGCGGCGTAGTTCTAGGTTTTCAAGGTCTAGAATTTCGAGTCTGGTGGCATAAGGTATTCTGCAATGAGTAGAGGAATGAAGAACTTTCTAAAATATTTTCTCAACAGTTTTAATATCAGATACGTAATGTGGGTTCCAGACTGATGATGTTCAGAACTGATGTGTTCGAGTATTGGTCTAGCAAATGTTTTGCATGCTCTAGTTATTAGTGTAATATTACCAGAGAAAAAGCTACGTAAGATTAGGTTAACAACTTTTAATGCCTTTTTGGCTATGCAGTTACAGTGGACTCTAGCACTTAGATCATTTGAGATGAGTACTCCAAGATCCTTGACAGAGTTTGGATCATCAACAAGGTCTTGACTATTCAGCCTGTATTTTATTTTCTGATTTATTTATTTTTTGCCAATATGTAGGACAGAATATTTATTTGTTGAGATTTGAAGTTACCATTTGTTTGACCATTCTGATACATAGTCAAGGTCTTTTTGAAGGGTAACAGCATTGTTTGTGGTGTTGAATAGCTTTACATCATCAGCGAAGAGAATGCAGTTGCTCTTGATATGATCACAGAGGTCATTTATGTAGAGTATGAAAAGAGTTAGTCCTAGAACACTATCTTGGGGGACACCACTGTTGTCAGGTGACACTCACAATTTTGACCATTTGTTGTCTGTTTGATAGGAATGCTTCTATCCAGTTATGCAGGTGTCCAGAGATACCGTATGATTTAAGTTTTAGGAGTAGTTTGTTGTGTACCACTGAATCAAAGTCTTTACAGAAGTCTATGTAGAAGTCTATTGCTTTGCCCTGATCGAGTTATGTAGTCCTTATGTTTTTGCAATGTAACAGTTGCAGATTACATGATATTTTTTTTCCTAAAACCAAATTGTTTATTAGAGAGTAGGTTGTTTGTTTCTAAGTGGAGGATGATCGATTGGTTAATAATTGATTCCATGACTTTACAGGTGATGTAGCATAAAGAGATTGGTCTGTAATTTTCAACTAGGCTGGGGTCTCCCTTTTTGAAGATGGGGATGATGGTGGCTTGTGACCATAGTTTTAGCAAGGAGCTGGTCCTAAAAGATTTTTCAAAGATTATATATTTAGATTATATATTTAGATATGCATATTCATGGTAGTAGGTTTCAACATGGAAGTATCACCACAAGAAATTACATATTGAAACAATATATTTAAACTTAATCTCCTTGTCTTCAAAATGGTAACTTGTGATTCATTAGGCACACATTTTCCCCATAGGAATTGCTAGGCTGTAAGTACACAGCCAGTTAAAATATTTTGCTAACATCAAGTTTTAAACTGAGAGTTTTCCTCTGAAAAGAAAATATCACAGAGAAAAATGGTTTGTGCTCATCTACGGTGCACTCAGTGTGGCTATGGACCATCCCTTAAAAATAAACAAGCAACATGCCTTATGTGAGAAATTGTAAGGGATTTTTCTTTAATTTGATTCTAAGGTGCATGAAGATACATATATTATGTTACATTTGAATGGCTGGCTGGTTTTGAATGCAGCTGCATTTTCAAATTCCCTTCTAGATAATTTTCTAAAGCTTGTTATGGATTTTAGGCCTTGCATACTGATAGCTATTATATAATGAAGGCAGATTGAGCAAAATAGTTATTATAGTCTAACAATGATTAGAACCAAGCCAAACAAAATCAAAGTCTGAAGATGAAAAAAAATATTTACTACATAGTATGCTTTCAAAACTGAATTAGTTAATATAAAATATGCTTTACACAAAGAATGTAAAATATTTCAATACCCTCTTAACCTTGGGCTGTTCCAAAACTTTTTATTTAGCATTAACTTCTGTAAGTCATCAGTATTAAGTGCCAGAATCTATGTGCTAGACATCTAATAATATATTGGATATAATATATTAGATGTATGATATCTAAAATACAGTATATTATTTTATCAATCATATCTTTCTGCACTGATGGCTAATGCAAATTATCTTTTTTTAAAATTGTGAAGTGATTATATAATAAAAGATAATAATAGCTAAATGAAAGATCAGCTATGACTTACATTCTCTATAGAAGAAGTAAATGCTTTTAAAGATGAATGTTTGTAGCTGAAGATTGAAATGAGAGGTCCTTGGTGCTCTCTGAGCTTGATTGTTTCTTGCAGAGGTTTCATTACCCAAACTAGGTAATATCAACAGTGCACTGTGAAACAACCAAGTTCAGAGAACACCAAGAAAATACTTTTTGTTGTAGAACTTCTCCCAGACCTATTAAAGAGGGAAGCAGATACAGATTTCTTTTCCTTATGACACAAAAAATTGAAGGCAGAAGATAACCAACTGATTCTCATTCTTTCTGGTTTTTATCCTACTTTGATCATTAGGCATGTAGACAAGCTTGATCATGTATTTATTTTCATCCTAACAATTTTTCTTAACTTGTACCTTAAAAGTACTTAAAACTTAATTTAGATACTCGCGTGGTTGCTTTTTCTGCAGTTTTAAAAACTCTTATTTAAGTGCAGATCATTTTTAGATTGATCACATCTGTTCTGTTTGGCAAAATATAGTCACTTCCCGGTTTCAGGTGCTTAAAACAATATCAAGTTCCTCATATTTACTACAAATAAGGCCATTTTAAAGGCCACTACTTGGACATCAGTGTTTTTTTCAACAATTTTAATTTCTTACAGACAAAAGTAAAAACCAGAATGTGGGATAATGGATTTCTGTCAAATAAAGTTTCCTCCAACACCTTGTTAAATAATCAGTTTTCCCCACCAGTGAATGTGCTCCACATAATCATTCTTGCCAGTCTCCAGCCTTTTTGAGTACTGTACAAACTTGTATTACATATAAACTGTTTTGCATAGATATTTTATTCCCTGCAAAAATGATATAATGAAATTATTTAAATTTGTAATAGAACACAATAATCTAATTAATGTCTAGCTTCGTGTGATAAACATACTTAGGGTTATTAACTACATCACGTGAATATGGAAAGATCTGATTGGAGATGAGAACATGTGTTCACAAAACAATGCTGGATAAATAGACATTGAATAAAGCAGTTATTGTAGCAAAATTATATGAAAGTACTCAAAAAGAAGATCACCTAATGGCAACACAGTAGAATCTCTGTAAATATTGGTATTAGTGATGTTCATCAGATAATGGTCATCCAGCAAAATAAGATATAAAGGTATCTGGAGACATACTACTATAGCCAAATGTTAGGTTAAGAGGGAAGAATGATTTATTTTCTGGATTTTGAGTAATTGTAACAATTGCTCTGGGAAGCAAACAGATTGTGATTGATACTTAGCTACTTAGCTAACCATGTGCAAATGCTTACTCAGTTTCTTCAAAGTATAATTTGTTTGGAATACTAATGTGGTTGATTATTTTATGTATTATTCTCAAAGATGGTCTAATACCAGTTCTTACCCAGAAAAATATATTTGCCTTTCATATACTTCAGAAAGAAGATTCTGTGAATCATTATATTATAATTAAGCTATATGAACAGTAGATGCTGCTGATTTTCAGAGATACCTGGATTAACTAATTTGGGAAAAGAGAATTGGTACCAGAATTTCAGCATTTGATAACCACTTTAACTCATGAGGTTGTTACAAATAATGTAAAATTCCTTTAGGACTGTGTCCAAAATTTATAAAAAAAAAACAATGGACTGTATATTTTAGGATCTATGGATGAGATTCTTGTCTATGTGGCAACTGTTAAAGGGCTGTTTGATAGAGTTTTGGCAGCTTTTGAGAAATTCCATAAAAAAGGTACTAAATGAAGGCAGACACCACTTGGAGAGTTACATTAGAGATTATACATCTTAAGAGTATTTGCGTATACAGTATCTCAAATAAAGAAAAATATACTGATCCAAAAAAAGCTATTCTTTGTATTAGTATTGAAACTCATATTGTAGATGCATACTTTAAATTGTCTTGTTCATCCAATTCATTTTTAGCTTGTTCCCATAGTTTGTATATAATTTGTTGTACTCCAGGGTACTATATTTTAATTGATTTCCACAATGCATATTTGATTTAGTAATAATAATGATAATTAAAATGTCCAACTACTGGCATTTATAACATTTTACATAAAGGTAACTTCTCTATGATTAAACATGCACAGATAAGAAACTGAAGTTACTAGACTAAAAAGGAGGCATAGAGTTAGACTTATGGCTAGTCCTCATTTAGCAACCATAATTAAGAATGGCAACTTAGTTGCTAAGCAAAACAGTTGCTAAATGAAACCACAACTGTGCTTGCAATCTTTCTTCCATTTTATTTTACTTTACAGTTCTGAAGGTCATTAAATAAGAACTTTTTGTGCAGTATTTTTGTAACAAAGAGAGGCTAAATAGTTGACAGCTTGCAATTTATTTTTACAAAACATGAGCAAAAAAGCAGAAATAGATCTGCCAGGCAGTGAAGCTCATTAGTACAAAAGGCCATCTTGGATTAGGAAACATTTTTATTATATCTGATTAGCTACAAAGGAGCTGTTCTGATTCCTTTCCCAGCCTCTTTATATTCTCTCACATTTAGTTTGTTAAATAAATGGGAATCAGGTCAAAAACTTAATTGTTAAAACTCAGTTTTATTTTACTGTTGAGACACAATAAGAGGAACAGTGATGAATGAGTTGAAAGTTTATTTTATTTATTTATTTTATTTTGTCAAGTGATTATAAGATAACAGATATAAATATAAGCATGGTTATGAATATATGAAATGGATACATATAAGAAAAAAAGTTGCAGATTACAAGATAGTTTTTTTCTGAAACCAAATTGTTTATTAAAGAATAAGTTGTTTGTCTCTAAATAGAGGGTAATGGATTGATTAATTGATTCCATGACTTTACAGGTAATGAAATATAAAGAGATTGGTCTGTAATTTTCAACTAGGCTGGGGTCTCCCTTTTTGAAAATGGGGATGACTGTGGCTGGTAACCATAGTTTGGCAAGGAACTGGTCCTGAAAGATTTCTCAAAGGTTATGCTTAGAGGTTCGGCTATGGCAGTGGATAGCTTTTTTAGGAAGTAGGCACATATTCTGTCTGGTCCAATATATAGAGATGGTTTTAGATTGCGTAGTGCTTTCTCAACATTGTCTTCTGTAAAATTGATACGTATTAGAACATTGTAGTTGTCTGTGGTTCAGATTTCTCACGCTATTTGGTGAGTTCAGAGCATGGGTAAACTTTTTCAATGAAGATACAAATGTAGATATTCAGTAAACCCCCCTCTTTAACAAATAGCAGTTTAGTTGACTTTGGACATAATGGACAGAATTTTTGTAAACAATGTTTCTCTTCCAAAAGTACTGTCTTGATGTTAAAGCAGTATGGATGGTAGTTGCTAATTCCTATTAAAATTCAGCATGCTTCTATGCATATTTAAAGTTATTGTATGCTGCCCAGAATGATGAGGGAGGGAGGTAATTTTTAAATATGACAAATGATAAATAAAAATAAAGATATATTTACAATGTACTTTGCAAATGAGATCTGATTGTTGGGAAAGTTAAATTAAAAATCTACAGCAAGATTCATTATTAAGAACCAAAGAAAGTTATTTCATCCTGGACCGATCAGACATAATGATTGGGAAATATTAAAATATTAAAGGAATTTATTTTATGTTAGCACTGGGTGAGAATGAGCAAATAATGAAAAGGGTCTATGGCAAAGTTGGGTGAGAAAATTATTGTTGGTTCTTCATTTAGCATTTCAAAACTGAAGTAAAGACAACTGGAGATACTCTTCAAACTGATGTAAGGATTATCAAAGTTTCTCTACTCACTTCCTAACCTGGAAGAACAATCTCAAGAACAATTGTCTGTCTGTCTGTCTGTCTGCCTGCCTGCCTGCCTGCCTGTCTGCCTGATATTGTACTCTCAAATTGTAAATGGAGAAGCGGGTACTCTATTTTTCTTATTTTCATTTTTAGGTGCTTTGGTTTTATTGTATTGCAAACAATTGCTGGGGTGCATCCATATAGTTTTGTTGTACTTGTACAATGACAATAAATTTCTTCTATTCTATTCTATTCTATTCTATTCTATTCTATTCTAGTCTAGTCTAGTCTAGTCTAGTCTAGTCTAGTCTAGTCTAGTCTAGTCTATTCTAGTCTATCATTTATCTCTTTCTCTTTATCACTCACTCTTTTTTTTCACATCCATCTATCACCTATCAGACGAAGGTGACATAAAATGATACTAGTCTGCTGATCAATTGAGAACCAGCTCTTACAGTACTGCATTTAACATTCTGCTTCAGAGCATCTGAATAATATCTGTGCTTGATTTATATTACTCAGAGACTAAGCAATGTAACAGGCACAAACATCAGGGCAAAAAGAAAGTGATAGGTAATTTGTGCAGCATATATAATTTTCCATACATAGGAGAAAAACCAGTTGATTTATTTACTTTTTGTTGAAAACTATGATTTCATAGCATAAATCATTCAATACTGCTGCAGCTATTCAATGGAATTCAATACAGTTTGTTAACACAAAGACAAGTGTATTTTTTTACTTTCATCTGTTAAGGGTAACTGGTAATGAATCCTACTGCACAACACATTTCAAAGATTTGGTAGCCTCCAAAAATCAATTATTTAAGCCCTTGAGTTTATAGAAATGTACACAGAATAATAATAAAAATAAAGTTGGATATCTGAACCCTTTATCAGCATCTTCCCTTCATCTGAGCATAAAGGCTAACAGATTTGGTTGTCAAGTTTATTATTAGATTTGGAGAGCAAAACCTACCTAAATTTAAAAGGATTGGAGTGAAAGGAGGCTTGCTGACTTCTATCAAACAGCAAAGATCAGAATACTCATTTTTACTAGCTGTTCGTCCCTACTCCTCTACAGGGCTGGGATTCTACCGGTTCTGTCCGGCTCTGTAGAACCAGTAGCTCTGAAGAGCAGCAGACATAGAACCGGTTGGCCCACCTGACCTTTATTTCCTGTTTTTTCAACTGCAGCAGGAAAAAATTCCTTTTTCAACCACTGTGCACCCGCACACAGCACTGCTCAGCTGTCCAGGCAGCAAGCTGATGATGATTTACATGTGCACGCAGCAAATCGTAAATCACTGAACCGGTAGTTACACCAGTCGGATCCTACCCCTGCTCCTCTACCATTTACTGCTCAAATGTTGAAAATTAAGTATGCAACCTAACAGGTATGGTTGAAGTGTTAAGAAAGGCAAAGTTTCTTAAAGGAATGGATAAATGTATCTAATGCTACTTCTAACTTACCATAAAACAAGTTCTATTCCCAGCAAAGGCACTGTTTACTACTATTTTTGTGAATGCTTCAATGGGGCAAAGGGGTAGAATATTTAGATATTTCCTTCTGCCTGATGTGTTTTTAAAAAGATAAACCAATTGCCAAGAACCTCTTACAGTCAGTTATATTTCTGTGGGTATTCTGGGGCCCTTTTATGATGGACATGTCACTCCATGGGGAGTTCACTACTGACAGAATTAGGCTTTTTCTTCCTCCTTGGCATTCCTTTCTATAACTGGAATGGCTCCTCCTCTTTCTCCTTCACTACTCAACACAAGTAATTAGAGTAGTAGTAGCCTATTCTAAGAAGAAAGTAGGTTAAAAATTTATTAGTTGGAAAGGCAATGAATGGGAGATTCACCATGAATTGTGATTATTTGACCATACATTGTAATTGTTTGCTGTACTGAATTGTAGGATACTTCTTGTCTCCTATTATCTATTACAATTTTCTAATATTCTAATTTCCAATATTAGGATTAAACTAATTTCTATTCACTATTTTAGATCTAATATGCAAGATAATACAATATTTGATTTTACTTCTGAAACTCTAAATTGATGTTTAATTTTTCTGAATGTTAATTAGTAACAATTGCTCCCAACTTTAAGACTGTGCTATTAAAAAGTAATGTTATAAAAGTTAATTATACAAAGAAATATCATATCTAGATAGAATTATATGTGGGTTTTAAATGTTGATGGGAAAAAAATAATTATCAGAATTGCCACCATAGCCTACTATATCAGATATGTTTTTCATATAAAGAAAAATACACAATAATTGTACTATTGCAAAAATATGGCTAACTGATATGATAGTATGCATGTATATGTTATTTTTAGCTGGTAAAATGTTGTTTGGTTGCATTTATTGCATAATTAATTAAGCTATCATATATTGTAGAATGTATATTCAAGAGTTTCAGTGGTTAAAAATGTATTACTTACATTGTTAGAGTTTATTTTGGAATCTCTTCCGCTAATAACATATGATAATAAAGGTTTTTTTTTTTTCATTCCCCATAGTTGTTGTTGATTTGACACATTTGCTGAAAAGTCTAGTGGATATAATTCACTGTCACTTCATTGTACATAATAACCTTTGTAAACTGTGATGCTATCAACACCTTTTCCATCAACAATTTTCCCCAGTGCAGATAGTTCTTGTTTAAGAACAGTCACCTAGTGATTGTTCAAAGTTACTATGGAACTGAATGAGTTATATTTATCATCAGTCTTCAAAATTCCCAATACCTCCACAATCCCATGATCATGACCTGGGCACCTGGCTCACATGACAGTTGAAACATTCTGTAATCACATGATCACAACTTTCCCTGCTAGTATCTTACAAGTAAAATCAATAGTGCACATCACAAATCACTTATGCTCCCTCCCCCACTTAGCAGCACCCACTCCATGCTAATGCCACATTCATGATGCCTACTAGCATGTGTGCAACCTGTGTGTGATATACATATGCACACATACACATCATCCTTTAACTATTTCTACCCACGTTTTATTTCTTTCTCTATTGTTGTCCAGTGCAAATTATTTCTTGCATTTATATCTTATATTTTCTTAAAGAGCTCAAGGCTGAATACATTGGAGTCATTCCTCATTTTATTCCCATAACAATCCTGCGAAGTTGATGAACTGAGGAAGAACGACCTGTTTAACCAACATCCAATGAGCTTTCATGTGTCAGAGATGAATTGTGCAAACTAAAGTCTTATGATATAAAGTACAGAGATCACACTAATGCTGAAAAATCTATACTGGTGGCCAATTGGTTATCAAGGACAACAAAAGATATTGGCAATGACCTTTCAAGGCTTAAATGGCTTTAAGGGTAAGGGATTGCCTCTCTATTGTGAGGCTGTCACTAATGACTTTTTGGAGATGACTCCACTATCAACTTCCTTCAGGAGATCTTCTGTGTTGCCTTCAGGCCCAGATAATTATATTTGTCACCTTTCTTTTAATATTAAAAGAAAGGAAAAGTAAATACAATAAACTTATACTAAGTTTTTTGATGTTAAATGATCTAAGTATCTATTTTAGCATTAATTTTAACCTGTATGTAAAATCTTTTTAATAAATAAATAAACCATTGGAAACATTATTGAAGGAGCAGGAACAATAAATCAGCATTGTCTAATTTGGCAATCTTTCTGAAGAAAAGACAGTTCCATATTATATACGTTGTGGAATTGATGCACATGGATATCTCTTAAGGCCTAACAGCTCTGAGAACATGTAGGCACATTTTCACTGAATATTTTAATTGACTGTTAAGGAGAACGCACCTATATTGGCAGAACTTTTATGTTGTGTACACTTTTTCTAATTTTAAGTTATTGAAAGTTATACCAAGTGCTAATAATATTCTACTTCATTGTTATTAATAAGTCATTTTTCCTAGCAGCAAAATGACTAATGATAATATTTCTAGAAAATTCCAAGGAAGTATTGATAGTCAAGATAAAATAATTGTACATTCCTAGACTACATTGTCAAACACATCATTCTACTGCAGTGAAAATAAAACAGTGCAATTAGCACAATTGCATACTTTATGCAGTGCATGTTTACTTCACAGTCCTGTTGATTAAATGTGACTATCTAGAAAATGCATAAAATGTTCAGTATTATTCAGATATAAACAACAATTTGAAGAAAAAATATTGATATATAAATAATGTTGAAATCTATTTCTGTCTAAAAAGATTCCCTTTGGGATTTCATCTTTAGATCTCATTTTAATCTGTGTGGAAATCAAATGTTATTTTCACAAAATTAAACTATTTCTAGGCAGTTGCGATGACCCAGGGCTTGGCACAAAGGCAACACAGTCAAATAAGCTAGAAATGGCCCTTTAATACCTTCATCTTTGCCCCCAATGTCCAGATTATCTTTGGCTGGAGAAAAAACTCTCTCAAGAACAGTCTTTAAGTGGAAGAAATTCAGTCTGAAAAAAAAGTACATACAAACAGTAAATAAAAATCCGTACAAACCATGCTTCAGTAATTAACTTGACAGGGCAGGAGAAGGAATTGCAGACTTGAAAGCCCAGCAAAACATACACAGTTGGGAAGATGCCAGGAACCAAGATATGCCTCCACGATGCAGGTAATTCATGATTTGCTCCCAACAACTTTGCTGTGTGCAGCTTCTCTTATTAAACACTGTATTCCGGTTGCAGCTAATGAAGGGAATCAGGGCCCTTTCCTCCCCCGTAAGCCACGCAATTCACGTTGCTCCCTTCTCCATTCCTTCCTGCCTAGGATGCCCTAGGATGAAGAGGGAGTGGGCCTGGGTCTTCCTCTGAATTCCCTCTCCTTGCTCTACCTCTCCCCTGGTCTGCCCAGCCGGTCTTTGCTCTTCTCCAGTTTTTTCCACAGCCAATGGAGCCACACTCGCACTCCATATCAGCTACTCAGCCTGCCCCTCTGAATCAGATTCCAACAGGGGCATGACAGCAATGTTAAATTGAGTTGATATATGAAAGCCAAACAAAGCCATTGTGAAAAAGAGAAGCACTAATATGAAGAAATCTTGCTTTTTTGCTCCTATAATAGTGTGTGCCGCAATTGTATTTTGATGTTAAACATAAATACTTTTAATAATTACCAAGTATTTTAAAATAAACTCCATACGAATGAATGAAATATGCTATTTAAAAAAGATGTATAGTCTGTAATGGCTATCTTTGCATGATATGCTTGCCCTTGGCTTATTTAAACATGATTTACTCAATTAACCCAATTTTCTGCTTTGCAAGATATGCTGAATCATACACAGTACTTAAATACACAGGACTAATTTATGCTACAAGCTAGGCTAAAATGTGGTTATTTGATTAGTCATTCTGCATAACATATAATCCAACTAATTGGGGTTTTGTGGTCCTCCATGGCTAAATTCTCTATCAATTTATAACAGATTGTGAAAATAATAAATTTTGCATTGCACACACCATTCAAAACTGAAGTTAGCCTTCAACCACAACAAAATAAAATCATGAGAAAATATTTAAAAAGATGTTCTTTTGCTATATCAACAGTCTTTCCAAACCACATCTAAGCGAACTGAAGAATCTCATCTAAAGGAAGCTGCAGTGGACTTTCATCAATTCTTTGACTTCTATGTCATGTTACTTTCTCAGCTTTCCACTCCACTTTTAATTTAGGATACTTCTGCTCAGTCATAACTTTCACATTCTAAATATCCAGAATTGAAGGTAACCGTGATTGTTTTAACTTCTGTCAATTTCAGACATTGAGAAAAAGAAGCAAGTCCATTGCCCTGATGAACTACCACAAGTCCTGCAGCAATTAAAATCCTCATATGCTAATTTTACAAAAGGGAAAGGAGGAAAAGGAGGAGAGGGGCAGAATATTGAAAAGACATTTTAACGTATATTTACATTATGCTGGTTGATATATTTACATTATGCTGGTTGATATGTTAAAAAAAACATTGCTTGTTCAGCAATATTGTTATAATAACTAGCAAGTAGGAGTCTTTTCAGTATTCAGGACTATGGACAACTGCTTAATATGAAAAATGAAGACAAGCTAGACTTGTCTTTCTCTAATAACTTATAATTTATCATTCATGATAAAATATTCAAAATAAAAGTATGTTGTGCCATAAACAAATAGTGATTAACCCAGCCTCTAGAGCAGAGGTCTTCAAACTTGATAGCTTTAAGACTTGTGGACTTCAACTCCCAGAATTCCTCACCCAGCAAAGCTGGCTGAGGAATTCTGGAAATTGAAGTCCACAAGTCTTAAAGTTGCCAAGGTTGGGGACCCCTGCCTAGAATATTTATGTTTGTTTTTTATTTATAAAAATACTGATCTTAAAACATATCCATTCACACATTTTGTTCCAAAATAATAATTATTTTAGGGATGTAATGTGATATTTTTGAGACAAGGGACAACTATGAGCGTATTTACTTTGAATTAAACATGGATATTGAAAAATATTCCTAAAGGAGAGTAATGGAAATTATGTAACGATTTTTCCCCTTGGCTGTCAAAAAATGAAGTTTCATATTTTCATCATTTTAAATAGTTTTCTTAAATTTGTGTTTGCATTTACATTTACATTGAACAATCTTCCGCATTGATCTAACTTAAATAAGTGTAGGAGCAGATGCTTTAAATAGCAGAGCGGAATTGGTGGTGAACTGGGTCCAAGATATCACTCATTGCCTTAAGATTAAAATGACTTCATTAATTCTCTTATCTTCTCTGAGTGATGTGTGTAGAGTAAAAACTTGGAGAGTAAGAAATGTTGCTGCTATCACTGGAAATGGACTAGAGAAGATGACACATTGAAAAGGGCATTTGCTGGGGGATGCCATTTGATTTTTTGATCTTGCCTCCCACAGATACCGCAGGAAGGCATACATAAATGCAGAACGAGTGACACATCTTCTCATTCAAGTTCAGTTTTACAGCAATGACAGGTTTATTTTGGTCATATGAAATATCATTTGGGTAGTTAAAGATGCATTAGAATAAATTTGCTTGTAGAAAAATGTGTTTTATGAACTTTGCCTGTGACTGCATTATTGTGACCTCTTTAAAAAAACCTAAAAGGTTTACAACCTCCGAATAAATTAGACTATTTTTCTGAAAAGAGAAGAGAGATCTCCATATTTTTTATTTATATAAAGAAAATGTGATCAGAAAATATTGTACATATTTTTAAAGCACAATCAGAGAAAAATCAAGCAATAATTTAATTATTAGATGTGACTGTTACAGTGAATGACATGTAAAAAGATTATTAGAACAATTTCTAAGTTTGTGCCATAGCCCATTAATTTTCTCACAGGTCTTCAGATGAGAAAATAAAACCATACATCTCCATATTTTCTTATCAGTTTAGAGCTTTAGCGCATGTTCAAATTATATACAATTAACTATATTCTGAGTTAGACATGAGAAGAATAACTCAAGATACAGAGGAGAAACTCCCTATATTTGAATAATTGAATATTCAAATATAACTTTCTGTTACCCTCTAGCATTTACTATTACCTCCCAAAAAGAGGGAGAGAGGGAGGGAAAGAAGAAAGGATTACTTCATCATACCCATAATTTGTTAGATGGTATCAATGGTATTACTTTGTGAAAAGAAAGTCTTCTTCCTCCAATAATACCTTTCTTACAAAGAGTTTTTTTCAAAAAAAATTGAACAAATTGTCATTTTATTTAAACACATTTGCAGGGATTGTTTTGCTCTCTATAGATAATACAAGATGAACAGTGTTTGTTTTTCTGCATGAAGAAAAAACATAGTGCAGATGTTCCAATTTTTCTTAGCAGAGAAAACAGAGCGATCGGACATCACTTTCTGCATTTCTTTGAATGAAAAAGGTACTCATTCTTTCATGAGGATAGTGATACAAAATGTTCACTCTATGCTTCTAATACACTTAACTTTACATTTTCCTGAAGAAGATTGTCCTTTACTAAAAAATTTCATGGCTAGATCATGGACTAAACCCAAAGCCAAACATTTTGCATAGTTCTGCATAATATTTCTCAGTGCAGAATAATCTAATGTTTCTGCTTATATTTATATATAGTCAATCAGAAAGGAAGTACAGTATAAAGATATAATTCTTTTTTACCTTTTCTTTATAAGGAAACAGCAGCCATTCACTTCTGATGGTTTAGTAGCAACTAGAGTAAGATTTGCACTCTTTCTTCCATCTTTTTGCACAACAGTACGATAATAAAATAGGTTGGAATGAGAAAGAAACATAAAGTTATCCCCACATTTTAGTGAGCTTTCATTGCTGACAATGGACACGAATTGAGCCTATCTTTTAACCACAGTTATTAACTGGTTATTACCTTTTATACAGGGGTGGGATTCTACTGGTTAGAACCGGTTGTTATGGTTCCTGGTAGTTCAGAGAACAAGTAAAACGGACTTCTGGCTGGCCCTGCCCCTTTACACCCACTTCTCCACTCCCTGGAGTGCACATACGCAACATGCCTGCAGCTTGTTTTTGCCTACCAGACAGGCCAGCCATTGCTGCCTACCTTTCGCTGTGGCAGAATGAAAAGCTTTCAAGTGCCCCTCCCTTCAGGAAATGGCTCCTGGGCAGCAGAGAAGCAGCCCGGTTGAGTCCTGTTTCTCTCTGCTGCCCAGGAGCATTTCCTGAAGGGAGGGGGGCTTGCAAACTTTTCACTCTACTGGGAGAGGCTCTCCCAGCAAGAGCAGGTGAGAGAAGCAATCCAGAACTGATATGAACCTCTCCAGTTTTCCTTCCCTGATCTGCCTGCTCAGAGATAAGCCTGCAAGTCACACTAGCCCTTTCCCCACTGTCCCCAGGCTTCCCCAAGCTTCACCCAGCCTACCTACCTGTTCCCATCCCTGGGCATGGACTCAGCTAGCTGGCTTCCCCGGGCTCAGCTGGCTGGCTGGCTTCCCCACTGGTGTGACCCTATCCCGCCAGCAGCACTGGCTGGGGCCTACTTACCTGTCATCCCATTCCTGGACTCGATTGGCTGGCTAAGCCACTATGCGGTGCTCTCCCAGCTCTCTTTATCACAGATGGTGTAGCGAGCTGCAGTGGTCCGACTGGTAGGACAGTGGACCCAGCTGCTTCCTGTAAGCAGGGCCATTGCCACAGCACTTCTGCTGCCTTTGCCCGCTTCTCCTGGGGGCAAAACAAAAGGAAGTGGGCAAAGGCAGTGGAAGTGCTGTGGTGATGGCCCTGTTCATGGGAGGCAGCCAGAGTAAGGTCAGCTGCCTCTGCCACCCGTGGAGGTGTTTGAGGAAGGCCGGGGCCAGGAGGGTGCTCAAAGCACCATCACTGCTACTTACAGGAGGCCACCGTTTATGGGAGGCCGCCAGAACCAAGTCTTCTGCCTCTGCCACCCATGGAAGTATTTTCCGAGGTCCAGGGGAGTTGCTCAAAGTGCTGCTGCAGCTGCTGCGGTGCATGGAAGTGACCAGCACACCACACCCAGCCAGCAAGTCACACCTACCCAGCCACATGACCAGCAAGCCATGCCCACAAATTAGGCCATGCCCACAGAACAGATTGTTAAGAAATTTGAATCCCATTCCTGCTTTTATATCATATAATTTAGTACTAGCAAGTGTGAACTTATTTAAGATAATGCTAGTGTTCTCCTATACACTTAGAGGCCCATCTGATTGATCACAATTATTTACACTGTTCTAATAGATGGGAATTTTATCTGAAGTTATAAAGGTCTTCTCAGGATTCAGAATGTTATCTTTAACAAATTATCACTTAAAATGAAGTTGGCCCTTTCTCGATAAAGTTTAAAGGGTATACATTATTTTCACTTAAACAATTTAAAGTGATCTGCTATCTCTTCTGAAGTTTAAATGAAAGATTGTGGGTTTGGGGTTTTTTGTTACATCACAAAGTTATATCTCTTTAAGTCACCAGAATAATTTAGAATCACAAATAAATAAAATAATTATTTTATACTAAATATTTAATATTTAATACTTTTATACTATAAAATAAATTATTTTATTTTATAATTATTGTATACTATCCTGGAATCAATTTGAAATATTTCCCACACCTAGTATATGCATGGTAAGAAATATTAAACTGTGGTGAAGGCAAAGTTAGTGCAGGATGTGAAATGAGGCATACATGTAGTAACTTTGAGGACAACAAAAAGTCCCATTGTTGCCTTGGGATATGAAAAATTCTGAAGCAAGCTACTTGCTTCAGAAATCTGAATTCTCTACTTAAAATTATAGCAAGCACTACAAGGGGACCATAACTTTCCGTGCCACTAGACAAAAACAAGCCAGAATCCTATTTCTAACTCTGTAAATGTCTACAATCAAAGTAGGATAACTCCAGATTTTTTATTTATAGTTTGACCTTCCAAAATGTTAGATTCATTCCACATTGAGGCAGAGGAGAAGAGCAACTGCACAATACAATGTCATAGGTCATCATGGTTGAACTGCTACAGCTGACAGCCCTGTGACTTAGAAACAATCAGCTCTGCTTACCTTCCTATATACTGATATCCATTTCAGGACCTTTCAGATTTTTGATTGTTTCAGGAGTGAAATCTTAAGAGTGCACTTAAAGATACTACAAATCCCCAGCTGAGGTTCAAGACTGTCTGATCATACAAATTCAAAGGCTTTCCCAAAATATAAATTAAATACTTTTGAATTCCACTTTTTAAGTATATATACACTTTCATACATAAATATATACAGAGAAGAAGAGAGCTGTTAGTACAACTTTCTGTAATACAGAATTATTCATGCTTCCTTAGAAAGCAAAGTTATGGATAAAAAAATCTGTCATGTCTCTTTCTTCTGCAAAATTAATTCCAGTAAGTCGATGCCTTACTATAAGGACTACAGGAAATGTCTAAGTTAGAAATCAATCCACACCTCACCATTTATCAAAATTAAGCATCCTTTAAGTCCTTAAAGTCTTTTAGTTTCTAAAGTTGTTTAAGTTTTTAAGTTTCTTGGCATGCCTCCCATACTCCTATTCCTATCAGTAAAATTTAAGTAGCTTGCTTAGGTAAAATTTAAGTGCAGGTCATCCTTGACTTATGACTACAATTGGGATCAGAATTTTCATTGCTAAGCAAGATAGTTGTTAAGTGAGTCACATCAATTTTAGGACCATTTTTGCCATCACTGCTGTTGTTAAGTGAATCATGTGGTCATTAAGTGAATACAGCTTCTCTTAATGGCTGGCTGGGAAGGTTGCAAATGATGATCACATAACTCTTAAGTACACCCTGGTTGTCCAGTGCCTGAATTTGAATCACATGAACATGGAGATACTGCAATGGTTGTAAGTGCAAGAACCAGCTGTAAGTCACTTTTTAAGTGTGGTTGTAACTTCAAATGGTTGTTAAAGGAATAGTTGTAAGTCAAGAACTACCTGTAGCTACTTAATGCTTACATTTAATCAAACATGTTTAGAAATGGCTCTTAATTTCAACTAGATCATGCTGATTGTTGTACCTGAAAATGAAGCAAGACTTTTTTTTTCAAATCGTCTTCTACTATTTTGATACTTAACTGTGATGTTGAAGTCAGCATAGCTGTTCAAAGCTCAGAGAAGTAAAGCAAAAATAATTTCCATTGTTTGAGTAATTATTGCTGCTTAGATTTTAATTAATGTAATTGTTGTGGGTCTTCTCTTCAAGCAGTTGTGTCAGTGTGCATATTGGCAAGCATCATTTCATTTTTTCTGTTCTTAACTAGATATTTTTGTTTATGGTGATGAATAAAGTATTTTTTTCTGCTTTTGTACCACAAATATTCACAAATTTTGTTAAATTTGTGTTGATAGAACAAGGGAACTCAGTGATTATTCTGTTAAGAAATTCATCAATCCTGGCAGATCACATTACTTTTCAGTTACGGTGATTAGACCACTTATATAGAAGTTGCCCAGGGATCAGTTAATTCTTGTTTTTGTGCTTGCGATCAGCATCCATATTCCACTGCAACTGAAGACAGAAAACTATCTTAGGACCCACAGGTCCATCAGAGGGGAACTATATCCATATGGGCATGATTTGCAGCCCTCCAGATACTACCAAATGATACAACTCAGTAACCCAGCCAACATCGCTACTGATTAGAGGTGCTAGAATGTGTGTTAGAACAACACATGGAAAGTCACAGATTATAATTCCATAAAGCATGGCACACCTAAGAAATAGCTGAGAAGAGCATCTGGTACTTGAGGCAGTCACCACATTCTACTTCACTGCTTTATTATCCCATTATGGATCAGAATTAGGATGCAGTATACACTTAAATGCTTATGTGTTTCCCAACCCTTATGCAATGTATTGATAAAATTGATCCAAATACTGTAATAAAATTCTGTTACTTCTGAGTGGCAGAGAGAATTAAAACCCAAACATCTGCTGTATAGCTAGATTGTTTTAAAAAGGCCTTTGCACTTGCCTTGGTAATGAATATAGCTTAACGATCCATAGCATACTGCCTTGCTTTAAATTAAAAATCATCTGTTTGCCTTTTAATTCAAAGGATCATGCAACAAAACTTCTGTTATATATGACCAAATATGGCCAAGGAGTGGAGTTGGCTAATAGACTCCACTCATTGGCCCAGCCGCTGGTGGGAAAAATGAAGTCCCATCAGTGGCTGAAGCCTTGGACAGCGCCGGCTATAAAAGCAGGCCCCTGCCGCAATTGAGTGGCTTTTTCGAACTGGCTTCAAATAAAGTCTGCTTATTAGTCGTGCTGTGTCCTGCCTCTCCTTTCCCATGTGGACCCATCTAACACTGGCAATGAAGGTGGGATACTGAACTGCAGAAAGAACAAGGGACACCTTGTGGGTTTCAGACGCCATTTCTACTGGACCGTGCCACCAAGACGACCTGACCCAACACACAACCAGACTGGCCCACCGACCGATGGCGATCCCTTACAATCCTGCAAAGGAGAAATAGTCATCCTAAATGGGCCATTTCAACCTGCACCTGGAGGTAATGGACTACAAGCAGTCCTCGATGAGCAGAAGAAGGCACTCTTTCTAACATACTGCAACATTGAAATTTATGAAATGGCCAATGCCCTGGTCGTGGACGATCTGCAGACTGTGTCCTGGGATAAACTCCAGCGTGCTCTCCAGAGTCACTACGGCCCATCTCCCTCCTACCTGGCCAGCTGCTACGACTTCTACATGCAGAGCCAGAGAGAGGGAGAGATGATCAACTTGTTCATGGCAGATCTACAGAGAATCACAAAAAACTGCAGATTCCCAGACACCGAGGGGATGATCCGGGACTGGATCATCCTGGGAACCAAGGATCCTGGGAACCAAGGATATTTACAAGACCGCATTCTGCCATTTTCCTCCCACCGTCCGGTGCACTCCCACAGGGAGGGTCTCCTGCGGGTCCCGTCGGCATCTATGTGCTGGCTGGTGACCCTGAGGAATAGGGCCTTCTCTGTGGGGGCGTCTGCCCTCTGGAATGGGTTGCCCCCGGAGTTACGGACAGCCACAGACCTGGGGACCTTCAGGTGTGCCTTGAAAACCTGGCTCTTTGACCAGGTCGGCTTGGGCTGATTTTAGTTTTGGGGTGTTTTATTTTTTATTAAAATTTAGGGTTTTAGAGAAGGGTTTTAAATTGTTTACAGCCAGGGTTTTGGTTTAATTTAGTTTTATTTTCCCACATATTTATTGTTTTAACTGTACGGCTGTGCACCACTCCGAGTCCTTCGGGAGAGTAGCGGTATATAAATAAATATTTATTATTATTATTATTATTATTATTATTATTATTATTATTATTATTATTATTATTATTATTATTATTATTATTATTATTATTATTATTATTATTATTATTATTATTATTATTATTATTATTATCCTGCACTGCAAAAGAAACCCCTGGTCTGGGAGGACGTCTGCTTCCAAGAAGCCATTGACGAGGCCAGAGCTGGAAAATCATCCAACAACTCGGCGGCATGCATATGAGGGATTGGGAAAGTCCATGCAATTGGGACTGATCACCTGCTGCAGCCCAACAAGTCCACCTCCGAGACCGGCGACGACAATGACAATGGAGACGTGCATAAGCTGAGGTTCGGTAAACCAGGTGGGAAACTGGAAAACTGAGAGTGCGGCGGCTGCAATGGAAACCACCACTGATCAACATGTCGTTTCAGACACACTGTATGCTGGAGATGTGAGCTACATCACAGAAGTATGTCGTGCAACGCAATCGACGAGACATGTTGCCCGCGAAGCAACATGGCCACCAAGGGAGGGGGGCAGAAGAACCCTGGTGGGAGATTCAAAAAGAGGGAAGACACCAGGGAAGAGGAAGCCCATTTCACATTTGTGGGCTATGCGCAGACCAGAGTGAGATGCACCGATGCCTTCGAAACAAACAAAACAATGGCCACGGTTGAAATCGAGGGCAAGCCTTGCCGTATGGAAGTGAACTCAGGGTCCTACATATCAATGATATCATGGGACACCCTTAAAAAACTCCTACCCAAGTAACGGCGTGACCAGTTGGAACCACAAGCCATTATTTTGAGAGACTACCAGGTTTGCCATATACTGGTCCTGGGAAAAAAGACCGCACATGTGGAGTATGGCACCTTCAGCGGAAACCTACCACTCACGATAGTAGACCAGAGCCTACCCAGTCTGCTCGGCAGAGAATGGTTCCAGACACTCCAAATAAGTGTCGCCGGCATCCATGCAACAGAGACCTCCCCCCCAGCCCAATGGGAGACATTGTGGAGTTGGAACGGGAGTTCAGCAACGTTTTTGATGACAAACTGGGCAAGTACACGAGAACCCCTATATCATTTAATTTAGACCCCAATAGTGCCCCGATCTGTCTCAAGCTGCAGCGAGTCCTGTTCGCCCTCCGACCAAAAGTCAAGGAACAACTGGAAAATTAATAGCCCAAGGGGTCCTAGAACCGATGGACCATGCTAAATGGGAGACCCCGATTGTGATTCCAGTTAAGCCAGACAGGTCGATAAGAATGTGTGCTGACTATAAAATGACCCTGAACAAAGCTCTTCAAGCAAAGCACCTACCCAGTGCCCATAGTCCAGCACTTTCTACACTCCCTGGGCTGGGGAACTATCAGCAACTGCCCACCAACAAGGCTACTGCTGAGGCACAAACCATCGTCATGCATAGGGGGCCATTCAAGTGCAAGAGTCTCCAATTCGGTGTAAGCATAGCCCCAGGCCTGTTCCAGAGTATCATGGAACGGTTGCTGCACAACATCCCCAAAGTCATACCCTACTTCAACGATGTAATCGTCTCAGCCACTAGCAGGAATCAACTGATGGAGTGGCTAAGGGCAGTCCTGGGAAGATTCTAGGAGGCAGGATTGAAATTAAAGAGAAACAAATGCCACATAGCAGTTCCGCAAGTAGAATTTTTGGGGTTCCTAATTGACACCGCAGGCATCAGGCCCACAAACGGGAAGCTTAAAGCTATACAGGAAGCCCCCATGCCACAAAATAAAGCTGAATTGCAAGCATTCCTAGGGTTGCTGAACTTTTACAATGTCTTTCTACTGCAGAAAGCAACAATTGTCGAACCACTCCATAGGCTGCTTGATAAGATGGCGAGCTGGACTTGGGGACAGCGCGAGGCTGATGCATTAAAAAAAAATAAAAAGCATCTTAACATTGGACAGTGTCCTCATCCAATACAATGAGACATTGCTGCTAACACTAACATACGATGCCTCCTATGGCATTAGAGCAGTCCTTAGCCACACACTACCCAATGGGACTGAAGCCCCCATCGCATATTTCTCAAAAACACTTTCAAAAACGCAAAGAAATTACAGTCAGATCGACAAGGAAGTGCTTGCTACGGTCGCAGGGGTAAAGCGCTTCCACGAATAACTGTATGGCAGGTAGTTCGACCTCATCACCGACTATATACCCTTACTGGGCATCCTTGCAGGTGATAAACCCACACCAAACATCCCGTCACCCAGGATGTTGAGATGGAAAGTATTCCTGGCTGCATACAGCTACACCTTAATCCACTGGCCAGGGAAAGACATCACCCATGCCAATGCTCACAGCCGTTGCCCCTCCCAGACACAGCCGAAGACCCAGCACCATCCATGATAGCTCTACTAATAGAGAACATACAGCCCAGAATGATGATGTCCTCAGATATCACGAGGCTCACCATTCGTGACAAAACTATGGTGCGGGTTTCAAACTGGATGTGAAGGGGATGGTCGGAGACAACACAGGGGGAGGAATACAAACCATATCAAAATAGGCAGGCTGAGCTATCAGCACTAAAGGCTGTTTACTGTGGAAGGACCGAGTAGTTATCCCCCCATTAAGAAATGAAATATTAGAAATGCTTCATGAGGGCCACTCCAGAATGGTCCGGATGAAAGCCCTAGCCAGAAGCTATGTATAGTGGCCAGGGATGAACAAGGAGATAGAAAACTGGGCCTCTACTTGCACTCCCTGCCAAGAATCCAGGCCAGCACCCCTGGCCGTGAGACCCAGGAAATGGGAGGACACCTACAACACCATGGGCCAGAATACATGTTGACTAAGCTGGGCCCTGCCAGGGATAGACATTCCTCATAGTCATTGATGTGTACTCCAAGTGGCTGGAAGTAATTTTAATGCAATCCACCACATCGGAGGCAACAATAAAAGCACTCCGGCACCTATTCGCCACCCATGGACTACCAGACATCCTCATCTCAGACAATGGGCCACAGTTTGAGGCCTTCCTAGCCAGACTGGGGGTCAGGCACGCGTTCTCAGCACCCTGTCACCTGGCCATGAATGGCCAAGCGGAGATAATGGTTCAATCCACTAAGGAAACGCTACAGCGAATGGGCTGAGGGGACTGGAAGGAGAGGATTGACAGAATGCTCCTTGCCCAGCACATTACACCCCACACTACAACACACCACAGCCCAGCAGAACTGATAATGGGTCGGAGGCTGTGGACTGTGCTAGATCGGGTCCATCCCAATTACAGCACAGAAATACCCCCGGACTCCATGGGGAAATACAGACAATTCACCATAGGGGACCTGGTCTACGCACACAGTTACACTGGGGGACCAACGTGGGTGCCAGCTAGAGTAATCAAAATCACAGGCCCCTGGTCCTACAGAGGAGGAAGGAAAGCTATGGGAGTGACACAACAATCAGTTAAGGGCCGGGTCCCGAATGCGGACAACCAGCCAAACACCTGACATGCAATAACTAAACAACACAGATCACAAACACCAACCCTGCAGACACAAACCCCTGAACAACCACAGCGGAGACACTTATCTTGAAAAGTGGGAGTCCCGCAGTGTCCTTCTGAGGCCTCAGGCTTGATGGTCCCTTCCGCACCAGTAGAAAGTTTTGAGACGTTTCCATTGGTGGGGACCAGAGCAGCGGCAACCTGTCTGCTCGGGCCACCACCCCAGGAACAAGTGAGGTGCATAGGTCCAGTTGCACCATTGAAGCCCCGCCTACTTACATGACTACATACAGTAGGCGAGCACCAATTGGAGGAACACTAACTAGGAAGGGAGGGGTGTTATATATGACCAAATATGGACAAGGAGTGGAGTTGGCTAATAGACTCCACTCATTGGCCCAGCCACTAGTGGGAAAAATGAAGTCCCATCAGTGGCTGAAGTTTTGGACAGCGCCGGCTATAAAAGCCGATGCCTGCCACGGTTGAGCGGCTTTTTCTAACTGGCTTCTAATAAAGTCTGATTGCCAGTCGTGCTGTGTCCTGCCTCTCCTTTCTCACGCGGACCCATCTAACAACTTCCCTTTGTCATATTGGGCATTCAATTGTCTACATATTTTTGGATCACTAACAGGTGATGGGAGGAACAGTTAGTACTTCATCCAAAATTCAAACTGCAAAAGTGCCTGCTTCTAGATTCTTGTTGAAATTCAGACAGCAAGGAGACATATGTACCACTGGTCATTCCAAAGAAGCCAGAAAATGAAATTTAGTTCCTGCTTTTTTCTGTTCTTCCATAGATGTTACAATGCTTTTGAAAAGTCTGAATTATTGTACACATTCATTGTTTACATTTATTTATTATAGATGTCTGTATTTTTCCCGCTGCCATCACTTTTCTTGTATTGCTGAATATTCTCATGTAGCTTCAGGCTGCGTTCTATTGGATCATTAATGTAAAGTAGGAGAAATGCTACCATTGTTTAATGATAAGAATATGATGGAGAGCATCTTGAAACCTTTAGCAATGTTTCTGCTCTGAGTGGAATTTCTTTTTCCAGCTGCTTATTGTATATATCATTTTTAAAAATATGAGTTTAAATAGAAAGCGCAGATTTCCAGATCCCTTGAAACTTTGATTGCCTGAACAATTTCATCTCTCCTGTCTCCTCGAATCAATAATAAAATAAAATCTGCAGTTATTCCCATATAGATTGTCTATGTATTTTCATATTTTTAATGCAACGGAAGCATTATGCTATTGTTACTATTCACGGCAACTGTTAATATATGTTTCTTTGCAACTTTGACTGACCATAGCAAATAATTACTCCGTTCCTCTGTAACTTTCTCAATATACAAATTTCTAAAGACAATAGCAGTGATGATCTATCTTACCTGATGCTCATTCGCTCATTTGAAATCTTCAATGAAAATTTAATCAGTTGGCAGAGTATTTAGATCATGCTCTATGTTCATTTTAATAATACTTTATTTTATGCCATTTTACTTTTTCAATTAAGGTGAGAATGGAGGATCCTTGGGTGTTAATTTATTGGAGAGTATTTAGCAGCATGGAATCGATCTCCTTCAATAGATATGCAGCTCAGTTACACTTGATAAGAGTTGGAACAACAGATTAGGACTGCCATTGGTATATTCTATTCAATGGTCTATTTGGGGGAACATATTTCCAAGACTGTCATTTTTTCATTCTGAAAAAAGTCCTTTTTACATGAAAAATAATATAGGGCTTGCTTGCTTCAAATGAAGACTTGCATACATTATCTCGTCTCTGTATTTGTAACTAGATTCTAATTCAATTAAAATAATTCTCTGCTAATAACAATGTCCCTTATTGTATCAATGCAATATTTATGAGAATTATAATCTTTGCATATATGCTTTAATTCTTTAGCAATTGTGTAATTAACATATTTTGATTTAGCCTCTGGGTGTGTGTATGTGTGTGACTCTATATATGTAGGTGTAGGTGTATATACACATACATGAACATATATACATACTATATACACCCACCCACCCACACACATACACATATATTTGTTTTCGTAGATTTTCATGGGTACAGGTATGCAGATCTTGGCGTGTTTGGGTCTTTTCCCATGTAAGATTGAGAATATCTTGGTAATGTTTCGACGAGGTCCCACTCACCATCTTCAGGCTGGTGGTTTCGGCTTCATGCTTGTGCGAGCAAAGCGTGATCAGAGCTACCGCCTCTCTATAAATAGTGGTGGAGAGGTGTGGTATGCTGGCACTGTTGTAAGTAGGCTGGTTGGCTGTATTGTTATTTCTTGATTGGTTGATGGAGTTGATGTTTGCAGTTTGGTTGGCTTTTTCATAAGAACTTCTGTGGCTGAGGTGCTGGCTGTGTCTATCAGTCTCCTATGTTGTAATGACCTGGGTAATGGGCTGTGTGATAACCTTCTGACTTCTATCGTTGTGACCTCCTGGGTCTTGTGCTGTAATCTCCTGGGTTGTTGGCTGTATTGTAACATCCTGATGTTTTGTGGTGTAACCTCCTGAGTTCTGTGATGTGATATCCTGAGCGGCAGGCTGTGATGTAATGTTCCAGGTTTTGGTTTGACTTGAAGAGACAGCAGCTCCGATCACGCTTTGCTCACACAAGCACAAAGCTGAAAGCACCAGCCTGAAGATGGCAAGTAGGACCTCATCAAAACATCGCCAATATACTCTCAAACTTACACGGGAAAAGACCCGAACACACCAAGACCTACATACACATAAAAAATATGTCTTCTTAAGTTTTCACAGGTATTTATATGTATGGTATTCAGCTTTGTTTGGGTATTTTCCCATGTCATTATAGTTGTGCTTTTAAAGTTTTAAAAGTTGTAGCGATATTTCGGCAGAATCTCATCTGCCATCATCAGGCTTGTGTATTGTGTATACCCAAGCCTGATGATGGCAGATGAGATTCTGCTGAAACGTCGCCCATTTAAAATTGAGAGTATCTTGGCGACATTTCAATGAGGTCCCACTCGCCATCTTTAGGCTGGTGCTTTCGGTTTTGTGCTTGTGCAAGCAAAACATGATTGGAATTGCCGTCTCTCTATAAATACTGGTGGGGAGGTTGGCTGTGTTGTCATTTCTTGATTGGTTGATGGGGTTGATGTTTGCAGATTGGCTGGCTTTTTTGTAAGAACATGTGTGGCTGAGGTATTGGCTGTGTGTCTATCAGCTCCAGCCTATCAAATCGTAATGACCTGGGTAATGGGCTGTGTGATGACCTTCTGAGTGTTATTGTTTTGACATCCTGGTCTTGTCGAAACGTTGCCCAGATAGTCTCAATCTTACATGGGAAAAGACCCGAACACACCAAGACCTGCATACTTGTACCTGTGAAAATCTACAAAAACAAATATGTATGTGTATGTGTGTAAATATGTATGTGAATCCACATACATATTTATATATATATATATATATATATATATGTGGATCTTTGGTTCTTCGGGTTTTCTCCCGCGTAGAGTTGGAAATATTTAGGCGACGTTTCGATGAAGTCTCATTCATCATCTTCAGGCTTCTGTCTTCGGCCTTGTGCTTCTCAGAGTGATGTGAGCTTGCAGCTGCTTCTTCCTTTTAACTACTAGTGGGGGTGTGACTTGATTGGGTGGGGGCTTGGCTGTGTTCTGATTGGGTGGGGGTGTGTTCTCATTGGTTGGGGGTTTGGCTGTGTTCTGATTGGTTGGGGGGTTGGCTGTGTTCTGATTGGCTGGGGGTGTGTTCTGTTCTGGTGGGGGTTTGGTTGTACTCCGGTTAGTCTCAGTTGCTGGGGGATTTGAGCTGGTGAGCTGTGATCCTTTGTTTGGCTTCGCGTTCGTGGTCGTGTCACATCTTCATGGTGGGCATCAGTTCCCTTCATGTATGGGTTGGGGGGGTTTGAAGCAGGTAGTGATGCAGCTGTGGTACGGCTTCTGGTCCGTGGTCGTGTTTCATCTTCTGTGTGGGTGTGAGTCTGCTTTCTGCGTGGAAGTGTGGTGGTAGTTTCTTGTGTGGCCTTCCTAAACACAGACCCCACCACCTACCTAGAAAAAACCACCAGATCTAAAATAAAAGCCTCCCCCATCAGCGAAGAAATCCAGCAAAGAATCATACCCAGAGAGAAATCATCCAGATGCCCTAAGCTTTATGGTCTCCCCAAGATACACAAAGAAGGAACCCCACTTAGACCTATAGTCAGCTCCATAGGCTCACCTCTACAAAACCTAGCCAAATTTCTCGCCAAACAACTACAGCCCTATGCTGAATCCACCAACTCACATGTAAGAAACTCATTCCAGTTCATCGAGATCATAAAGAAACAAAACTTACAACCCAGTGATCTATTAGTGAGCTTCGATGTCATATCCCTCTTCACCCAAGTGCCTATAAAAGAAGCCTTGACAGCCATCCAAAATAAATACAACCCCCCCAAGCACATCCTAGATTTGACCAACCACTGCCTATCCAATACATACTTCACCTACAATGGACAAAAATACAAACAAATAGAAGGAGCACCCATGGGATCACCCCTCTCACCTGTCATCGCAAACCTTTACATGGAACACTTTGAAACACAAGCTCTAGAAAAATATGATCACAAACCCAAACTCTGGCTCAGATACGTAGATGACACCTTCATAATCTGGCCACATGGGAAAGAAAAACTGAACAACTTTCTCACACACCTCAACAGCCTACACTCCAAAATACAATTCACCATGGAAACAGAAGCTAACAATCAACTTCCCTTCCTAGATGTCTTAGTATACAAAAAATCCAATGGCTCCCTAGGACACACCATCTACCAGAAGAAAACACATACAAACCGCTATCTACACGCACTCTCACACCACCACCCAGCACAGATCAATTCCGTAGCTGAGACACTCATCTCCAGAACAAAATGCTTAGCCGATGAACAACACCTAAAAACCGAACTACACACTCTCACTAACGTACTAACAGCAAATGGATTCCAAAGAAGAAAGATTACTCACCTAATCCAAAAAGAAACCCCAACCAAAATCCAAGACAGAGAACAAGAAAATGGCAAAGCCCTCCTCCCATATATAAAAGGCACTACAGACAAAATCAGCAAGATCCTCCAAAAACACAACATTAAAACAGCATTCTGCACAAATGGAAAAATATCCACCATCCTAAGAAACCCTAAAGACAAAATTGAGTCAGAAAACCAAGGAGTATACGAAATCCCGTGCACCTCCTGCCCCACCACATACATTGGACAAACTAACAGAAGGATAAGTGCACGCATTGAAGAACATAAGAACTCAATCAAAAAAGAAGAACCGACCTCTTCCCTGGTCCAACACCTCAAAGCCACAGGACACAAGATTGACTTTAAAAATACCAGAACTATCGCCAAAACTGAACACTTCAACAACAGAATAATCAGAGAAGCCATAGAGATAGAAAAACGCCCACACAGCATGAATAAACGAGATGACACCTCCCGCCTACCAGCCATTTGGAAACCCGCCCTCATTAACAAAAGAGTACCTAACATAAAGGACACCAGACCCACACCCACGAAGGCCACACAAGAAACTACCACCACACTTCCACGCAGAAAGCAGACTCACACCCACACAGAAGATGAAACACGACCACGGACCAGAAGCCGTACCACAGCTGCATCACTACCTGCTTCAAACCCCCCCAACCCATACATGAAGGGAACTGATGCCCACCATGAAGATGTGACACGACCACGAACGCGAAGCCAAACAATAGGATCACAGCTCACCAGCTCAAATCCCCCAGCAACTGAGACTAACCGGAGTACAACCAAACCCCCACCAGAACAGAACACACCCCCAGCCAATCAGAACACAGCCAACCCCCCAACCAATCAGAACACAGCCAAACCCCCAACCAATGAGAACACACCCCCACCCAATCAGAACACAGCCAAGCCCCCACCCAATCAAGTCACACCCCCACTAGTAGTTAAAAGGAAGAAGCAGCTGCAAGCTCACATCACTCTGAGAAGCACAAGGCCGAAGACAGAAGCCTGAAGATGATGAATGAGACTTCATCGAAACGTCGCCTAAATATTTCCAACTCTACGCGGGAGAAAACCCGAAGAACCAAAGATCCACATACAAATACCCGCAAAAATCTCCGAAAACAAATATATATATATATATATATATATATATATATATATATATATATATATATATATATATATATATATATATATTTGTAGATTTTCATGGGTACAGGTATGCAGGTCTTGGTCTGTTTGGGTCTTTTCCCATGTAAGATTGAGACTATCTGGGCAACGTTTCGACGAGATCTCACTCGCCATCTTCAGGCTGGTACTTTTGGCTTTGTGCTTGTGCGAGCAAAGCATGATCTGAGCCCGCACAAGCACATCCTAGATCTGACCAACCACTGCCTATCCAATACATATTTCACCTACAATGGACAAAAATACAAACAAATAGAAGGAGCACCCATGGGATCACCCCTCTCACCTGTCATCGCAAACCTCTACATGGAACACTTTGAAACACAAGCTCTAGAAAAATATGAGCGCAAACCCAAACTTTGGCTCAGATACGCAGATGACACCTTCATAATCTGGCCACATGGGAAAGAAAAACTGAATAACTTCCTCACACACCTCAACAGCCTACACCCCAAAATACAATTCACCATGGAAACAGAAGCTAACAATCAACTTCCCTTCCTAGATGTCTTAGTATACAAAAAATCCAATGGCTCCCTAGGACACACCATCTACCAGAAGAAAACACATACAAACCGCTATCTACATGCACTCTCACACCAGCACCCAGCACAGATCAATTCTGTAGCCGAGACACTCATCTCCAGAACAAAATGCTTAGCCGATGAACAACCTAAAAACCGAACTACACACTGTCACTAACGTACTAACAGCTAATGGATTCAAAATTTATTTATTTATTTATTTATTTAATTAAACTTTTATACCGCTCCCTCTCCCAAAAAGGGACTCGGGGCGGTGTACAGCCTACTAAAAACACATAATAAATACTCAATAAATACAATTAAAATAAATTAAACCAAATTGATCCGGCTGTCTAACCCAAAAATAGAGTTAAAAATTAAAAACTAATAAAACCCCGATTAAAATTAAGTTAAAAAACTAAAAATACAGTTACTGGGCCAGGCCAGCCTGTTGAAAAAATAGGGTTTTCACTGCGCGCCGGAAGGTCAGAATATCCGTCATAGCCCGTATCTCCGGGGGGAGATCATTCCAAAGGGAGGGGGCTCCCACAGAGAAAGCCCGAACCCTCGGGGCCGTCAACCGACAACGGCCGGGCGGCGGTACCCCGAGGAGGGCAACCCTGTGGGAGCGTACTGGGCGGCGGGAGGTTGATGATGGCAGCAGGCGGTCCCGTAAGTACCCAGGTCCCGAGCCATGGAGCACTTTAAATACTGTCAGTACCACCTTGAATCGAATCCGGAAGGCTACAGGAAGCCAGTGCAGCCTGCGGAGAAGCGGTGTAACGTGGGAGCTCCGAGGAGCACCCACGATCACCCGCGCGGCTGCATTCTGGACCAGCTGCAGCCTCCGGAGACTCTTCAAGGGGAGCCCCATGTAGAGAGCATTGCAATAATCCAGGCGGGAGATGACGAGGGCGGAAGTGACTGTGCGAAAAGAAAGAAGATTACTCACCTAATCCAAAAAGAAACCCCAATCAAAATCCAAGACAGAGAACAAGAAAATGGCAAAGCCCTCCTCCCATATATAAAAGGCACTACAGACAAAATCAGCAAGATCCTCCAAAAACACAACATTAAAACAGCATTCTGCACAAATGGAAAAATATCCACCATCCTAAGAAACCCTAAAGACAAAATTGAGTCAGAAAACCAAGGAGTATATGAAATCCTGTGCACCTCCTGCCCCACCACATTCATTGGACAAACTAACAGAAGAATAAGTGCACGCATTGAAGAACACAAGAACTCAGTCAAAAAAGAAGAACCGACCTCTTCCCTGGTCCAACACCTCAAAGCCACAGGACATAAGATTGACTTTAAAAATACCAGAACTATCACCAAAACCGAACATTTCAACAACAGAATAATCAGAGAAGCCATAGAGATAGAAAAACGCCCACACAGCATGAATAAACGAGATGACACCTCCCGCCCACCAGCCATTTGGAAACCCGCCCTCATTAACAAAAGAGTACCTAACATAAAGGACACCAGACCCACACCCACGAGGGCCACACAAGAAACTACCACCACACTTCCACGTAGAAAGCAGACTCACACCCACACAGAAGATGAAACACAACCACGGACCAGAAGCCATACCACAGCTGCATCACTACCAGCTTCAAACTCCCCCAACCCATACATGAAGGGAACTGACGCCCACCATGAAGATGTGGCACGACCACGAATGCAAAGCCAAACAACAGGATCACAGCTCACCAGCTCAAATCCCTCAGCAACTAAGACTAACCTGAGTACAATCAAATCCCCACCGGAACAGAACACCCCCCCAGCCAATCAGAACACAGACAAACCCCCAACCAATCAGAACACAGCCAAACCCCCAACCAATGAGAACACACCCCCACCCAATCAGAACACAGCCAAGCCCCCACTCAATCAAGTCACACCCCCACTAGCAGTTAAAAGGAAGAAGCAGCTGCAAGCTCACATTACTCAAGAAGCACAAGGCCGAAGACACAAGCCTGAAGATGATGAATGAGACTTCATCGAAACGTCGCCTAGATACTTCCAATTCTACGCGGGAAAAAACTCGAAGAACCAAAGATCCACATACAAATACCCGTGAAAACCTCCGAAAACAAATATATATATATATATATATATATATATATATATATATATATATATATATATATATATATATATATATATATATATATATATATATATATATATATATATATATATATATATATATGTGTGTGTGTGTGTGTGTAAGGTTTTTAAGCTGATAATTTAAATAATTTACACACATGTAAACAAAAGGCAACGAAACAAATAGCTTTCTGTCGGTATGGTCTCTGGTGATGAGCCGAAAGACAGAAAAGAAAGCAGTATGCTTTCTCCCTTAATTGGGGCTTAACAGGGTGTTGTAATACAAAGTATATACTTATTCCCCTGCCTGAGCTGATAAGGAGAGAGCCAGTGGTGTAGAGGCAATTACAACTGCCTCACATGTAATACTTCCCTGGTTCGAATCCCAGTAAGGGTATGGCTAGCTGAAGAGAGCTAACTAGCTCGAAATAGATCTATACTAGTCTCCCTTATTTATTATTTAAAATTATCAGCTTAAAAACCTTACACACATGTAAACAAAAGGCAACGAAACAAATAGCTTTCTGTCGGTATGGTCTCTGGTGATGAGCCGAAAGACAGAAAAGAAAGCAGTATGCTTTCTCCCTTAATTGGGGCTTAACAGGGTGTTGTAATACAAAGTATATACTTATTCCCCTGCCTGAGCTGATAAGGAGAGAGCCAGTAGTGTAGAGGCAATTACAACTGCCTCACATGTAATACTTCCCTGGTTCGAATCCCAGTAAGGGTATGGCTAGCTGAAGAGAGCTAACTAGCTCGAAATAGATCTATACTAGTCTCCCTTATTTATTATTTAAAATTATCAGCTTAAAAACCTTACACACATGTAAACAAAAGGCAACGAAACAAATAGCTTTCTGTCGGTATGGTCTCTGGTGATGAGCCGAAAGACAGAAAAGAAAGCAGTATGCTTTCTCCCTTAATTGGGGCTTAACAGGGTGTTGTAATACAAAGTATATACTTATTCCCCTGCCTGAGCTGATAAGGAGAGAGCCAGTGGTGTAGAGGCAATTACAACTGCCTCACATGTAATACTTCCCTGGTTCGAATCCCAGTAAGGGTATGGCTAGCTGAAGAGAGCTAACTAGCTCGAAATAGATCTATACTAGTCTCCCTTATTTATTATTTAAAATTATCAGCTTAAAAACCTTACACACATGTAAACAAAAGGCAACGAAACAAATAGCTTTCTGTCGGTATGGTCTCTGGTGATGAGCCGAAAGACAGAAAAGAAAGCAGTATGCTTTCTCCCTTAATTGGGGCTTAACAGGGTGTTGTAATACAAAGTATATACTTATTCCCCTGCCTGAGCTGATAAGGAGAGAGCCAGTGGTGTAGAGGCAATTACAACTGCCTCACATGTAATACTTCCCTGGTTCGAATCCCAGTAAGGGTATGGCTAGCTGAAGAGAGCTAACTAGCTCGAAATAGATCTATACTAGTCTCCCTTATTTATTATTTAAAATTATCAGCTTAAAAACCTTACACACATGTAAACAAAAGGCAACGAAACAAATAGCTTTCTGTCGGTATGGTCTCTGGTGATGAGCCGAAAGACAGAAAAGAAAGCAGTATGCTTTCTCCCTTAATTGGGGCTTAACAGGGTGTTGTAATACAAAGTATATATATATATATATATATATATATATATATATATATATATATATATATATACACACACACACACATACATATACATACACACATACACACACACACATACACAGATAGATAATATAAAGTGTAATTAATTTGTTTTCAGTTTGGTGGTGATGATGATTTGGTGGGATGAACAGAAGGAGCAACAAATAAGAATATCTTGATTCACTTCTTCCTAGTGACAAATCTATTCCATCAAGCAGGATAAACAAAACTGAGTACAGTGTCTTTAAACTCAGATTTTGAAAGGCTAAGCTCTTAAAAACCCTCTTTGTTTCCCTCAATTAATAAATCTGCCCGTGCCACTTTTATACATTCTGTCTGTCTATTCATCCATCCAAAATTGGAAGGCATATGCCATTATTATTAGGGTTAGATTGTTATTATTTTACTCATGCATTGACTTGAATAATAACTCTGTTTTGTCTATTTTAATAGGATAGACAGATGGATGAATACAGATAGATAGTAAATGACAGACAGACAGATAGAATTTATTGTAAACTAAAAATTTTCATATTGGGCAAAACATATCAGCCACAATATATTTTTTAATTATTTTTTAGTATCCAAAATGCTAACTAAATCTAATCTAACTAATCTAACTAAAATGCTTGCAAGAGTTTTAGAAACCTTTTCACTACTTGATGGAAGAGAAATAATATAAATGTCTATAGAGACACTTGAGGCAAACAATATAAATGTCTATAGAGACACTTGAGGCAAACAATATAAATCTTTTAAAAATGATCAACATTTGGATTTACAAAAATGTAAATCCAACTCTTTGTGTCTAATCTCTAAACCTTTTTATTATTGTATAAAGATAGTAGGCTAATAAGACCTATTTTTAGTTCAACACATTCTTTGATAGCAGCAGGAGAGTTTAGCAACATCTGTAGAGTCTTCTTGCCAAAGGGATCCACCAGAGCTTAAACCACAGTTCTGTTAACAGCAATCCACAATTACGTTTGAAACATATGTCTACTAAATTATAAGACCTTAGGCCATCTGGCCATTGCATGTTCCACTCTGTATGCTCAAATTATTTTGCCAAGAGTTTCTAAACAATTTCTGAAGGATTATTAAACAAGATGAAAATAGAAAACAGAATGAAAGTTCTAGGATATGTTTCTCTCTCTCCCTCTGTGTGTATGTGTGTATGTGTTTGTCATTATTATCACAATGCTAGCACTGCATGATATTGGCTTCATATAAGCTTGTCCAGATGGTTCTCATTTTCAGCACTCAGGGGGTAATTTCTGTGTAAAAGGTTGGTTCACACACTCACCACAGGGTTGTCTGGGAAAAGATGGTCAAGTATCGTGCTTTTTTAGATATTTATCCTGAAAAACCACAACTGTTTGTAGTTATTTAAAGTGTTGATACATCTTTATTTAAAAAATGGACAGCATAATGGTGATTAAAGCACCAGAATCAATTAGCCAGAAATATTTAACATAACAGAGAAAAGATTAATTATCCTACACTATTATGGTGATGTGTGGACATGGCTAATCAAAAGTCTGTAAAATAGAGTAGACAAAGCTTCAAATCTAAACTTAATACCTGACTATACAGTTAATTTCTTGGTATGCAAAGACACAAAATTCACCTTGGATATTTATTAGTTACAACTTTCCTCTATGGTAGAAGTTGTTACTTAGATATTGGAGTTTCTCTAACCAGAAATCAATGGAGTCCTTTGAGACTCACATAAAAGCATTTGTGAAAACAACCAACCCAAAATCGACTGCAGACATTCCAAAGTTCCTATCTTTATGTACATATAGACTAGGTCAACAATATATGTTGAAATATGACTGGTGAAATACAATAACATTTAATACGATGACACATAAAATATTTTCATTAATTTTTTTTCAGTGGAGTTAAAAAAGAAGGATAGAGGATAACCAGCTGCAGCTGAGCCCTGGTAAGGCTGAGTGGCTTTAATTTATTTATTTATTTATTTATTAATCAAATTTATATACCGCCCTTCTCCCAAGGGACTCAGGGCGGTGTACAGCCTATCTAAAAACCCACAAATATACAAAATTAAAAAAGTATTAAACCAATTTGGCTGATAAATAAAAACTAAACAGGTCCCACCCCCCCACCTTAAAAACCCCAATTTAAAATTTAAATACCATGGAGACCAAAATTAAAACCATTATCTCAGCCCAGGCCGGCCAGCTCAAAGAGCCAGGTCTTCAACGCGCGCCTGAAGGCCCTCAGGTCCGTGTCAGTACGAAGCTCCGGTGGCAGAGTATTCCAGAGGGCGGGGGCACCCACAGAGAAGGCCCTACCCCTCGGCGCCACCAGACGACACATAGCGGCCGACGGCACCCGGAGCAGACCCTCTCTGTGGGAACGCACTGGCCTGTTGGAGATCACCGGCAGAATGCGGTCCTGAAGATAACCTGGTCCTATGCCATGGGTCGCCCTAAAGGTCAAAACTAGAACCTTAAAGCGAACCCGGAGAGCCACCGGCAACCAATGCAGCTCGCGCAGAAGTGGCGTCACATGGGCGCTACGCGACGCCCCCATAATCATCCGCGCGGCTGCATTTTGCACCAGCTGGAGTCTCCGGATGCTCCCCGCGGGGAGCCCCATGTAGAGGGCATTACAATAGTCCAGGCGAGAGGTGACAAGGGCCTGAGTGACCGTGCGCAAGGCGTCCCGATCCAGGAAGGGCCGCAACCGGTAGATCCGACGGATCTGATGAAACGCCCCCCTGGAGACGGCCGCGATGTGATGTTCAAGTGACAGCCGTACATCCAGGAGGACACCCAGGTTGCGAGCCCTCTCTGCGGGGGGCAAAACTTTCCCCCCGATAGCCAGCAAAGGTGTCAGCTGGCTATATCGGGGCGCCGGAAACCACAGCCACTCGGTCTTGGATGGGTTGAGCCGAAGCCTGTTCCCGCCCATCCAATCCCGCACGGCCTCCAAGCACCTGGACATAGCCCCCACAGCATCGTTGGGGTGGTCTGGAGTAGAGATGTATAACTGGGTGTCATCTGCATATAGATGACACCTTACTCCAAGACCACGGATGATCTCGCCCAGCGGCTTCATATAAATGTTGAACAAGAGGGGAGAGAGGACCGACCCCTGAGGCACCCCACAAAGCAGGGGCCTAGAGGTGGATCTCTCCCCCCCCGCCAACACAAATTGCAAATGGTCGGAGAGGAAGGAGGAGAACCATCGAAGGACGGTTCCACCCATCCCCAACCCCTCCAACCATCGCAACAAGATACTATGGTCGATAGTATCGAAAGCCGCCGAGAGGTCTAATAGGACCAGGACAGAGGAGAACCCTCTGTCACGAGCCCTCCAGAGATCATCGACCAACGCGACCAGTGCTATGTCCAGGCCTGAAGCCCAATTGGGACGGATCGAGGTAAGTAGCTTCCTCCAGGTACCGGGGGAGCTGACGTGCCACCACACTCTCAACAACCTTCGCCACAAAGGGAAGGTTGGAGACCGGACGATAGTTGTTTAAAATAGCCGGGTCCAGGGAAGGCTTCTTGAGGAGGGGGCGCATCACTGCCACCTTCAGGGCGGCCGGGAGCACCCCCTCTCTCAAAGAAGCGTTGACAATCCCCTGGAGCCAGCCTCATGTCGTCTCCCTGGTGGCCGAAACCAGCCAGGAAGGGCACGGGTCCAATAAACAGGTGGTGGCATTCAGACCCCCCAGCAACCTGTCCACACCCTCGGCGGTCACAGGATCGAACTCCCCCCAGATAACACTCACAAGACCTGCCCCGGACACCTCCCCCGGGACCACCCAATTGGAGTCGAGCCCCTCCCGAATCTGAGCGATTTTATCATGCAGAAATCGGGAAAACTCCTCTGCCCTACCCTGCAAGAGGTCATCCCGCGCTCTCAGTTCAAGAAGAGAGCGGGTCACTCTAAACAGGGCGGCAGGGCGATTTTCTGCTGACGCAATAAGTGCGGAGACATACGAAGATTTCGCCGCCCCTATCGCCACAAGGTAAGTCTTAATATGAGATCTCACCTGTGTTCGGTCAGACTCAGAACGACTCGCCCTCCAAATGCCCTCTAGACGTCTTTTCCGGCACTTCATCTCCCGCAGCTCCTCCGTATACCACGGAGCCAAACGGGATCTGTGCCGGGTCAGAGGTCGCAGGGGCACAACTTGATCTAGAGCCCCGGCGGCCAACCCATCCCAGGTGGCCACCAGGTCTCCAGGCGAGCTGTGAGCCAGAGACTCAGGAAATGGCCCAAGCTCCCTCTGGAACCGTTCCGGGTCCATCAGGCGCCTGGGGCGGAACAATCTAAGTGGCTCCGCCTCCCTGCGGTGGGGGGTGGCGGAACGGAAGTCCAACCTGAGGAGGGAATGATCTGTCCATGACAAGGGCGTGATGACTAAATCCCCGAAAATACAGTCATTCAACCACTGCCCAGAGACAAAATCAGGTCCAGCATGTGTCCTCCAATGTGAATGGGGGCAGAAACTAACTGGGTCAGGTCCATGGCCGTCATGGAAGCCAAGAACTCCCGAACCAACCCCGAGGTTTCACCGGATGATGGCAGGTTGAAATCCCCCATGATCAAAAGCCTAGGGGTCTCAACCGCCAGCCCGGCTATCACCTCGAGGAGTCCGGGCAGGGCCGATGAGACGTGGCAGGGAGCCAGGTATGCCATCAAAAGACCCATCTGAACCCCTTGCCCCCACTTCACAAATAGAGATTCACAGCCAGCCGTCTGAGGGACAGTGGCCTCCTTAGGATAAAGGGCCTCCTTTATAAGCACCGCCACCCCTCCACCCCTTCCCTGAGCCCTAGGCTGGTGAAATGCAAGGAAACCTGGTGGGCACATCTCGACCAGAGGGACACCGCCCTCTGGGCCCAACCAGGTTTCGGTAACACCTACCAGGTCCGCGGCCGCCTCCTGAGCCAAATCATGTATCAGGGGAGCCTTATTAACCACGGACCTGGCATTGCACAACAGCAGCCGGGTATTCAGGGCCTGAGAATCCAGACAACCAGGGCTGCAGGATGGGTATGGAGGGTCGGAGCGCGCTACCGCTTGCAAACATCGGGAGCGCGATCCCCTTACTGGATATGGCCCTCTACCCCCAGCATACCTGCCTCTCCCAGTCATCGTGCTGATAAAATTTGCCCCCGGCAGCCCAACCTCAGTCTGCCACCCCGACACGGAAACCCCCGAGGCCCCCCAGGCGCGCGGGCCAGCCCGGCTGCCCCCAACTCCATGTGGGCTGTCTCCCCTGCCCACCCTGGATCCTTTTAACCCCTTAAAAAATCCCATTAAAAAATTACCAATCCCGGGTTTCCCGCGCTTCCTCCCATTCCTCCGGCTTCCACGGCCCCACCATCGCTCCGGATCCCAGGATCCCTCATAGCGGAATGTTTTTGAGAGTTTAGACGGCCACTTAAGGGAGAGGGGGACATCCCTCAAGGCCCAAAGCTCCGCCATGGAGTACATCCGTGGCCCCGGCCACCCCGCCCCGACAGTCTTGTAGCGTCCAAAGTCTTTGTGTTGGAGAAGTCCCGGCAGACTGGGGTAACCCCCTCCCCCCGGCCGCCCCACCCCTGCCACTGGTGGGGCCCCCGGGGGAAAAGGGGTCATAGGCAAGGTCACTCCCCCCCTCCCTGGGCCCATCACCCCTGCCACAGGTGGGGGCCCCAAGGAGGGGAGGGGAACGGTCACAACACCATTCAACCCCCAGTCTCCGTATTGTCCCCGCAGCCATAGGGGCGGCCCCGAAACCAGTCCGGGCCCGCCATGTCCACAGCGGGGCCACTCCCGCACTGGTCGGGGCCCCCTGAAATCGCCGCGGCCCGAGCGAGGCCGCCGAGCCTGCCACACCGTCGTGCCTCGCTGGGGATACCAAGACCTCTTCATAACCCCTCGGAACTCCGGGGTTTCCGCGGTAGCTGTTCCAGGGCCTCTGCGACCTCAACAATGCCGCAGAGGCCAGTCTTTAGAGACCTATTGATTTTAGGACTATACCCTTTTTCATGCTGTATGGAGTGGCACTGTCCCAGGCTCACTGTGCAATCTTGGAATCCTCCTAGATTCACAATACCTTCTGAAGGGATAAATAGTAGTCATGCCTAGAAGGGCCTTTGCACAGCTTTGTCTTATGCAGCAAGTGTGTCCTTTCTTGGACTGGCAGGGTCTTCTCACAGTCTCTCATATCACTTCCAGATTGGACTATTGTAATGTGTTCTATATGTAGCTACACTTGAAAAGTATCCAGGAACTTTAACTGGTTTAGAATGCAGCAGTATAGTCAGGTATATGCGTTCCTAATAAAACACATGCTATATCTCTGCTCCATGAGCTCCATTGACTGGCAGTTTGGTTCTGGGTATAACTCAAGATGCTAATTTTAACTTTTAAAACCCTTTGTGGCAGGAAACTAGCAGAATAACAGAATAACAGACTTGGAAGAGATTTGGAGGTTTTCTAGTCCAACCTCCTGCTTAAGCAGGAAACTATATAATTTCAGACAAAAAGTTTGTCAATCTTTTCTTGAAAACCTCCAGTGTTGGAATACCCGCAACTTCTGGAGACAAGTCGTTCTACTGATTAATTGTTTTAACAATCATGAAATTTGTCCTTAGTTTTAGGGATGACCTCTTTTGATTATATAAACATATCCCATTAAGTATAACATAAAAAGTATGTTCCATGTACCATCTAACAAATTTAGAGGTGGGCCTTCTTTGCTCTGGGATACACTCTATGGAATATTCTCCTTGAAGACAGTTTCTGAAAAGTCCTCAATATTTCTTTTTTCATTTTTAATAATGACTTTTTATATTTTTATATAACTATTTTTTATGTATTTTAACTTTTATTGATTGCTGCATGCTACCTAGAATTGGCTTTTTGTGAGATGGGCAGCTATATAAATATGAAAAAAAAAGAAAAAATAATTTTATAAAGCCCTTTTAACTCTATTTATTACTTTACAAAACATAGGCATTAGATCAACCATTGTAGACTGACCCTCACAAACCAGCCAAAAAAATAGTGCTATGGCATTTTAGAAATGTTTTTACCAGAGATATTTCCGTTTAGCTGATTGTCAAGAGGAAACTTGCTTCTGAATATCAAATGCTGAGAAAAAAAACCATGATCCACAAATCCTTAAAGATTAATATTGGAAACAGAATGACAATAGCATTGTTATGGTTTTCATTTTGGGTGAAATAGTTACAAGAAACACGGAACCCAACAGCAGTTATATATCTTACTCTGAATTAGAGATTAACATCTCATTCATTTATAAAGGACAGGGAGTTTAAGATTTGTGAATGCAAACTTCTCCACTTAAAAATCCATGCCCCATCACAGCTTGAATAAAGGCCAATTTACAATAGTTATATTGTGGTGTTATTGCTTCCTTCTTATAATTCTTCATTACCTTCCCAGCCTGTGGAGAACATGGAAAAACTATAAATCATTTATCCCCTTGTAGGGCAAAATATTATTGGTTATTCCTAAATTACCGGTTAATTAACAATAAGGCACCTTGATTGGTTTCATTTTTGTCAAGCCTGCTCAAATGTTAATCCTTTTTCTCAGTGAAGTTAAGATTTACTGGCTCTATAAAAATAAGAAAAAATTAATGCTGAAAATATATTGAGAAATCAAAATCTTTATAAAATGAAATCATTTTTATACCATGGACCATCTAAGATGATATAATATTATGGATGTGCTATCATGATATATTCCAACACTTAGTCACATACAAAGAGAAAATGTATAGTGGGGATAAAGAAGCTTGGAATAAGCTAAACTCATCAACTAAGTTCTGTTTTTAGTCTAAGGTTACACCAGTTTCAATACACATAAAAACATTCAGCATTATTTCTGGCAAGCATGTCGCAATCCAAATATTAGGGTATACAAGTCCTACAAAATGATATTTTGAAGGAATATATCTGTATGTAGTTGCTTTAGAATTATTTTCCAGTGACACTTCATAAGAAAATACTACATGCAAATTTATTAACACACATGCATCCATCAAAATATTTGGGTCTATACCAAATCAATAATCTGACAGCTAATGAGAAAGTCTTAAAGCAAGGCTGTCAAACTCATGGCCCGTGGGCCAGATGCATCATGCGTTGGCCATCCCACCCCATTTTACTGAAGGAGAAAAAAATCGCAATACATCATGTGACAATGTGATGCCGCAAGTTTGACATACCTACCTTAGAAGAACAAACCAAGTGCAATCAAACATGTTCAACTCTTAAACCTCCTCCTTGATAGACAAGGAAAGAATAATTAATCTGGTAGGAAAATATTCTATGTGACCAAGATAGTATGAAAACATTCAGATCATCCATCATTGAAGCAATTGAACCATTCTGCTTGATTAACTGCAAGCAACAGAAGGGCCTGGTTATGAGAACAGGTGGATGAATGGTGCTGCCTTAAGGAAAGATTAGAGCAGATGGGTGTCTGTCTCTTCCAGCTCTTTGATTCTAGAATGCTGTTAATTGATTGCACCATAATAGATACAGATTTGCTGCATTGTTTTTAATATAATTTTTCTCATTGCTATTGATAATATGGTCAATGTATTTTAATTGCATTTGTTTTAATATTTTGACTTTATAACTTCTTTTTTTATTTTAATCCTTCCAAAGCCATTTTACTGTGAGATGGGTGGCTGTCTAAATATGGTAAATAAATAAATCCATTTCAAATATTCTAAACAGAATATGAAGGATAAATTAAAAAAAGAGAGAGGAAAATTTTACAGAAAAAAAAGTTTTATTTTTACAGGCCCTAGTTTTCATGACTGCAGGGAAATGTTAAATTACAGGGAAAGTGTTAAACACAGTTATAAGACATACATTCTGTGGTTAGATGAAAACAAAATGAAGAGGGGAAAAACGTGTTCAGAGAAGACTAGAAAATAATTCAGAAAAGAATGGAAGAAACTGGGAAGGGCACAGTCTGCTGAGCAGAACATGGGAGAGGCAAGGGAGAGGGAATTTGGAAGAAGACCCTGGCCCACACCTTCATTATGCTAGGGTATGCAGGGAGGAACAGAGAAGGGAGCAATGTGAGTTGCTTGGCTTACGGGAGAGGAAAGGGCCCTGATTTCCTTCATTAGCTGCAGCTGGGAACACAGAGTTCAAAAAGGAAAGCTGCGCACAGCAACTTGCTGGAAGCAAATCATGAGTTACCTGTTATTGTTGAGGCTTATCTGGGTTCCTGGCGTCTTCCCAACTGTGTGTGGTTTTTTGGCCTTTCAAGTCTGCAATTCCTTCTCCTGCTCTGTTAAGTTAATTTCCGCAGCATGGTTTATGTGGATTTTTATTTACAGTTTGTATGTACTTTGTTTTTGGACTGAATTTTCTCTACTTAAAGATTGTTCTTGGGACAGTTTTTTCTCCAGCTGAAGGTAATCTGGACATTGGGTGCAAAGATGAAGGTATTAAAGGGACTCTTCTTGCTTATTTGACTGTGTTGCCTTTGTGCCATACCCTGGGTCATCACAGTCTGTGTAATAGACTTATTTTCCAAACAGGTGCATTTCATACCTTGCAACAGACCTTCAGCCCATCAGTTAGCCAAGCTGTTCCTGAAGCACATCTACCGCCTGCATGGAGTACTACAGGGAATTTTCAGACAGAGGGATCCAATTTGCAGCCAAATTTTGGAGGGAGTTCTTGCAGTCTATTGGATCATCCTAGGGTCTTAGCTCGGCCTTTCATCCAAGCACCAATGGTGGTGGTGGGGGGGGAACAGAGAGATTGAATGCCATTGTAGAGCAGTATCTGAGGTGCTACATGAATTATCAGCAATCCAATTGGGTGGACCTCCTGCCTTTTGCGAAGGTCACGTACAATAATGCTGTTCACAGTAGCACAGGACTAACCCCTTCAAGTTAGTGAGTGGCATGGACTTTGTCTCAATACCTGAGTATCCAAGCCCACCCCCCTCAGTCAGCCTGACCGATTGGATGTCAACGTTGAAACCAACTTGGGAGAACGTCAAAAAAGCACTGTCAAAAGCAGCACAGACCTATAAGAGAGAGGCAGACAAACACTGAGCCCCACAATGACTGTTCCAATTGGGTGAGAAGGTCTATCTCTCCACCAAATATCTGAGTAAGACTCCCTAGCAAGAAACCGGGGCCAAAGTTCATGGGACCATTCCCCGTAGTAAAGATCTCAACCCAGTCAGGTGCAATTGAAGTTGCCCTGATTGTTAGGAAAAATACACCCAGTATTCCATAGTAGCATATTAAAACCCATGGCCAGATCTACACTGAGACCCCTTCCTCGTGAGCCCCCAGATCCCATGGTCATAGGAGGCCAAACCCATTATGAGATGCAGCAAATACTGGATTCAAGGTGGCACAGGAGACAACTCCAATATTTAATCAAGTGGAAGGGCTACCCCTTATCAGAGGCATCATGGGTAAAGAGTAAGAACATCCAAGCTGATTGCCTTGTAGCAAGGTTCCATGCAGAAAATCCAACTAAGCCTGGGGGGGGGGTTCATGAGCATAAGCTTCCATATCTGTAATCAATTTGTTTTTGTGTGTGTTGTACAGGTCACCTTCATGAAATGAGGGAAGCTGAATGTCAACTCATAAAACATTTTCTATACATGTTTTACAGTTGACAACAGAAAGAAGTGGGGGAGTTTCAAAGAGCAGGCAGCAGTGTGGAATCGAAAGTACATTCCATTCATATTTTCTTCAGAGACATATGAGATGACTGAAGCTTCTGTCATACAAAAATCTAATTGGAGAGCATGATTGATGACTCTTGGCTATGGACATGTTTTGTTGGATGACACACCCAGAGGGGTGGGGGTGGGGGAACAGATAAAGGGTGACAGTATATTATGTATCTCAGAGTCAGCTATGCCCAGGCTAATGCTAGAATGTTAACTTCTAATAAATTCCTTTTAGTGTTGGGAGTGTGGCTCAAGGTTCATGATTTAATTGGAGTAACTGCCAAAATCCTGACAGTCTGCATATTTCCCCGAACAATCTAGGTCCTCATTTTACTGACCTAGGAAGGATGGAAGGCTGTGTTGTGGTCTGCCAGTGGCCTGTGAAGCTGGCAGCAGAGTTGGACAGTGGGGAGGAACACAGGCCAGTCCTGGAGTCTGGCGAGAACTCGGATGAGGGATCTGTGTTCGACACAGAGCTGGGGCAAGGGCCATCTGAGAGTTATGTGCTGACTCTGGAGCCTCCAGAAACTGACAGCAAGGCAGAGGAACATAGGGAGCCTGTTCCCAGTGCCAGAAAGAAAGAACAGTTAAGACAAAAGGGGCGACTTGGGAGTAAGGCTTGGAGATGATTGGCGACTCCCATAAGACATGAAGGAGGAGCAAAGGGATATGAGCCTTTGCAGGAAGCAACTTTGTTCGTTTTGGTATGTTTAAAATCTGAAGCTCGGTGTTATCTTTGTGCTCTGTTTGGCTTTGTACAGCTAATTGGCAATTTAGTCATTGACAGCATTTTAAGGAAGATAAAGGTGGGTGCTTATCAGCCTTATCCTGAAAGACTGTGACAGACTTCTATTGCACTATTCATAAACTGTTTGGAACTCATTATGGGCTGTGAATGCATATAATTCACAGCTGTTAAAATTAAAAAAAAAAAAAGGTTTTTGGGAGCAGCGTGTGATTGTTACTGTCTCAGGAAGCCTTGGTCAGGACAGGCTGAGTCAACCTTGAGTTGGTCAGGATTGAAGTATCAAACTGCTTGGAATAGACAGTCAGCAGAATTAGCCTGCATTCTAACATTCTATATTCTAACCACAGCTCTTCTTCTGACATTTTTTAACTTCAAGCCTATTTTTTATTTTTTTTCTAAATTTTAATTCCATTTCTTTCATTTCACTTGATTTCATGATTTACATTTTGACTTTCTAGATTCTTGATCAGGGGTCAGCTTTAAGACTTGTGGACTTCAACTCCCAGAATTCCTTCTCCAGTCATGTTAGAATTCTGGGAGTTGAAGTCCACTAGTCTTAAACTTGCCAAGTTTGAAGACCCTTGTTCTAGAGCTTCGTTTATGACATCTATTGGTGTGTCTCAGCACTGATAGACAATTGTTTGTTGATTCTTCTCATACTAGACACATCAGCAGAAACTTTCAGTTTGAAGCAAGATAAAAAGGCACATAGATTTTAGCAATAAAGCTGGTGTCAGGTTTCCAAGTGATGAAATCCATTTAAAAAGAAAAATACAAAGTCCATCTTCAAAAAAGATTTCTTTTATTTAGGAAAGCATCAAATTGGCAAAGTCCATAGTAATTTTGGATCTGACACAACCTGGAATTATCCCACAATATTACAAGTTACAAAATGTGACAAAAGTCCCATTTTCCAATAGAAATAATTCAACGATGCTTGATGTCATAAATCTCCACCTCAAGGGGCCCAACCAAGGACAGCTCATTTCTAACTGGAAGGAAGATCACCTAGCCAAAACAACTGTTTTTACCTCCACTCCTCCCCACTTATTTATTTATTATTTATTATTAAAACTTTTATACCACCCCCTCTCCCAAATAGGGACTCGGGGCAGTGAACAGCCATAATAAAATACAATTGATATAAATTTTAAAATGAGTTAAAAGAGAATTAAATAAACAGCTGAAATTAAAAAGTAAGACCAATAAAATCCCGTTAAAAATGAAGATTTAAAAATTAATTAAAACCCTACTAATGGGACTAGGCCAGACCGGCCTGCTGAAAAAGGTGGGTCATCAGTGCGCGCCAGAAGGCCCATAGGTCAGTGATGGCCCGTATCTCCGTAGGAAGCTCATTCCAGAGGAGGGTGCCCCCGCAGAGAAGGCTCGTACCCTCAGAGCCGCCAGCCGGCATCACCCAGCCGGCGGCACCCCAAGGAGGCCCACCCTGTGGGAGCGCACTGGCCAGTGGGAGGCTGATGTTGGCAGTAGGCGGTCCCATAAGTACCCGGGTCCCAAGCCAAGGAGCGCTTTAAAGGTGACCACCAACATTTTGAATCGCACCTGGAAGGCCACCGGAAGCCAATGCAGCTCGCGCAAGAGCAGTGTAACATGGGAGCTCCGAGAAGCCCCCAAGATCACCCATGCAGCCGCATTCTGCACCAGCTGAAGCCTCCGGATGCTCTTCAAGGGGAGCCCCATGTAGAGAGCATTGCAGTAGTCTAGGCAGGAGATGATGAGGGCAGAAGTGATTGTGCGCAATGCACCCCGATCCAGAAAGGCCTGCAACTGATAGATCCAATGGACCTGACAAAAGGGCCTGGCGACGGCTGCTATATGGTCTTCTAATGACAGCCGTACATCCAGGAGGACACCCAGATTGCGTGCCCTCTCCATGGGAGTCAAAATTCCCCCCCCCCCCCCCAGCGATGGAGTAAGCTGGCTGTATCTGGGGGCAGGAAACCACAGCCACTCGGTTTTGGACGGGTTGAGCCAAAGCCTGTTAAGACCCATCCAACTCCGCACGGCCTCCAGGCACCGGGTCATCACTTCAATGGCTTCGTTGGGGTGGCCTGGGGTAGAAATGTATAGCTGAGTATCATCAGCATACTGATGAAACTCTACCCCAAAGCCATGGATGATCTCACCCAGCGGCTTCACATAAATGTTGAACAGAAGGGGTGAGAGCACAGACCCCTGAGGGACCCCACAAAACAGCGGCCTCGGGGCCGACCTCTGCTCCCCTGCCAACACAAATTGCGAGCAGTCGGAGAAGAAGGAGGAGAACCACCACAACACGGTGCCTCCCACTCCCAACCCCCCCCAACCGCTGCAATAGGATACTGTGCTCGACAGTATCAAAAGCCACCGATAGATCTAACAGGACCAGGACAGAGGAGTAACCCCTGTCCCAGGTCCTCCAGAGATCATCAACCAACACAACCAATGCCATCTCCGTGCTGTGCCCGGGCCTGAAACCCAATTGGGGAGGATCTAGGTATACCGTTTCCTCCAGGTGCTGAGGGATTTACTTAGGAATGTGGCAAGCTCGAAACCCTTCTCCCATGACTGCCACAGAGAAAGTAAGGAAAAGTATATATATATTAAGCCTAACTAAAATGGCTACACATATGTCAATTTCAGGCTTGACAGCTGGTCATGAAATGTATATACATGAAGTTTTCGTTTGCTGAAAACAAATGCAGAAGACTTATCCTTTTTCTTATTAGCCATCGTACACAGAGAAACAAAATAGATATTTTAAGGGTGATGATTTACTAAGATCCCAAAACTAGTTCTGGCGTTACAATTCACAATAAAACTCCCCCATGTTATATAAACATATTAAAAAAACAACGAATGCAAAACTTTCTTATGCTAGAGGATATCAAATTGCAAATTTTAAATTAGTTTTCTCGGTCTGAAGCTGAATAAAAATGTAACCATACAAATTATCTCAGAAAATTAAGAAATCAAAAGCCAATAATTGAGCTGGGAATAAAATATGTTGTCAGATATAGGACACCACAACAAAAGTATATGCTATGCCCATATAAGATTAGTGATGATTACTTACATGATCAATTTTAAACATTTTGCAGGCATCAGCTTTGGTTTGTGTGTATTCATATTCTCGCTATTTGCATTTAATTTCCTATTGTGATCCTGACAGCATCACTCATCAAGCTTGCTCTGGAAACTAATGAAGCTAAGAGAATTAAAGTCTCTCCATCACTCACTAATTCTGTCACCATAAAAACAATCCAAACTTCTTATTGTAAGCATCAATTTCTTTGCAGTTTTCTGAATGACAGAATGTTGATTTCCATTAATCAAAAATACCCCTTGCAGACATTTAACTGAGCAGAATTTGATAATGATGAAAGTATATCAAGTGTGTGTAAATGGAAACTCAAGATTTTGATCATGTGAAGCAAGTTGTTTGCACATATAGCTGTAATTCTATGCTCCAGGCTTTCTATGCAAAAAATTCAAGTTCAATATCTATGTGTCATTTAAATCATAACAGAACTGGAACTGCTGGGCCTGGATAATTTATTCACATTTGAAAACATTACCTTCCAGCATTTATATATTTAAATTGCATTTGCCTGTATCTTTCAAATGAAGGGAGAAGAGTGGAAAGATGGGAAAACTGGTTAAACATGAGAGAAGACTGCCCAAATTAAAAGTAAAATATACACAATAACAACAATTAAGAGTAAATATGGTCAATTTATAAAAGAAACATAGTATCTAGATGATAATATTCAGGATAATTCTTTCATGAGGAAATTTCTCTGTAGCCAAATTAATAACTAATGCCTTTAGCCAAGATCTGTGGTATAACTTTTATTTCGCAAAGAGATCCAGTCTGTAGGAGGCTACGTGACAATAGTGGGTGGGATTTTAGTTATCAGCAAGTAGGGCATATGCAATATGGATGGAGCCTCTTTGATATTTGGATACTTCCCCCATCTTGGTCTTTCTCTTTCTTTAGTCCTGTCTTCACTTTGTTTCACTTTCTTCTTTAATACCTTTTAATGTCTGTCCTGCAAATAACAGCATCTCTATCATCTAACAAATGTCCATTAAGGCTGCTTGTATGAGCTGACTAATGTTCCTACTATCCAGCCAAAGGAGGAGCAGCAAAAAGAGATGGCGATAGAGCTATTTCTGGTCTCTATTCTTCATTCTTTGGTTTCTGCTACTGACAGGGGCATAACAAAGCTATTCATTCATTTGGGAGGGAAAGCTATAACTCCTTGATTTCAAAAAGGAGAAAGAAAAATTTCTCAATGATGGGAGTTAAAAAGTGGAATTGCTCGAAGGGTATTTGTAGTATTCATCTGGATTGAAAGCTAAGTTGAGTAGCTTCTGGAATTAATTGACCCAGTTTTCATTGAGTACTTGAAGAGCAACTTGTGTAGAAGACCCTTCTAGGCAAATCCACATATCGTCTCCATAGCCACTTTGGAAGCCATATTTGCACCAGAAGCTTCCACACTGCCACACTCCTGTGCCTGGGAAATTGGGAGGTGGGATTTTGTAGAGTGGTTGTAGTTAGCCATAATAGCATTCTTCTTTACAGTCAAGGTCATGTCATTCCTGCACCTGGATAAGAAGTGTTTCAGGGCTGTCTCAAGTTGGGATGAATGGTGATTGGGCCATGTGATGTACTGATGGGTGCAGGGGATGGGTTTGTGATTTTGAATTACTGGGGGAAAACCCAGAACTCTCAGATTTGGGTTTTCTCAGATGTGCCAGTATGACTACTCTAATAAATTGGAACTTTGAGAAATTGCCTGCCTCGGAGTTCTGGTGTTTGAATTTGGTTTTTCTGGAATGCTGACATACTTTTTATTGCACATGCCCTTGTGATGTCACCTTCATGTCATTCCCATTCCTGTTTGCAAGCAGTTTAGAGTCATCCTGAACTGTTCCATTGTGGAAGTATATTTTTCCTCTTCTTTCTTTTATTAGATTTTCTGAAGAAACAATTTAGAGCATCCCAGTGATACATATGGGGATAACATGGTTAAGGACAACAATCTATTCAAGACCAAATGACTATATAAGTCTTCTGCAGGTACTCATCCTCAGTCATCTGATTGTCAGGCAATTCATGTTTATTTGTATTTTAACTTGGTTGTGCATATTTTTTTTTCTTTTCCTAGTCTAGTTAAATAGGTAAATATTGACATGCAAGACTGATTTGACTTTCAAGAGATGTCTATTATATTCTAATAAATTTATATTTTAATTGTATTGCTCCCACCATAATGGTGTTGTGGAAGTCCTTAAAGGAACCCCAGTATCTGGAAAAGTGTGGTTGTTGACATTCTGATTTATTTTATGAAGTGTTTGGAATTTGTGTCTGGACATCAATACTCTACCTGTTTATTACTTTAAAAAAAAATGTTTATAATGTAAGTTGCACAGACTTATTCTGGAGTTGGGCATCACTAAATCAAATAAATAAATTGGCAGAGAAGGCTAAAATTGTATAATTGTCTTTTCAATGTATGAAAACACAAAATTGGTGAAAGTGGGATGTTAAATGGTAGTTGTGCAAATGTTGACCAAAGACTGGTATGTAAATAGAGCCAAAGCATGCAGGACTGGGTGGCATTGGTATGAAGGGGATCTTAATGTAATGATAATCTAGGCCCCAAACTCATCAAGGAAATAATGAATACTCAAGGCTGATATTGCAGTTTCTCTCCAAATCTCTCCAAATCCTTGGAAAAGTGTCTTCTTTTCATTAACTACAGAGAAGTGGATGTCTATTCCAGTCTTTTAATATCTCATGCTCTTGCCTGCCATTCTACCCACATAGAGAGGAGTCCTCTATTTCTGTAATTGTATGTAAGACTGACCTTGAGAAACAGGAGGAAGAGATGCTACCTAGAAAATAATTAAATAAGAGAATTAGGAGTCCAGTGACTTAATGGTCAGAAAGGAACCTTAGGAAGGACCAACCTTAATTGGTCAAGGATTTAAAAATGGCAGCCAGAAGTTTGTCCTTTCAAAGTTGACAGATTCTGTTAATGTAGCCTTATAATAAATAAGAATTAGTTAATCTTGTTATGTTTTCTGACTGGTTTAGATGGGTGGCAGATATTTCCCCTTGTTCCTCAAAATCATTTTCACTTTTCATTACAATTTCCAAAAAGTTATCACTTTAGGGGCACCTTTTTCCAGGGCAAAAAGTTAAAAAAGAGGAATGTCATCCTACATTTTCTTTATTTTTCCTTGCCCCAAAGCAGCACCAGTCCTGTCAATATAAAATATTAGCATCAATCAGATCAATAGTTAGATTTTTATAAAAAAAACCTGTCACGGTGATCATAGCCCTATCATCTTTAAAAAATGTTTTAACATATGTATTGGACATATTATAAGCCACCCAGTTTCTTCATAAATTGGGATTGATTAATAAATCCAAAACACAAATATATAAAAAATAAAATAAATTCCCTCCCCTCAGAGAAGATGAGAAAGCAGAGATTTGAACTGTTTGTTTGCAGAAGCCTTGAAGACAGTCCAAAGGCCTCCCAAAATTATACTGTGGTCCATAGGTTTGCCCACCCCTGTTTTAGATGTGTTTCATTTTCTTTTGAAAATACTTTAATGCATAAAAAGGAATTGCCAATGATATTATGTTAATTGGGTCTATTCATTCTGTCTGGAAGGCTTATCTAACAAGATGCGGTTCAGTTTCTATCTGAGAATTATGAAGTGATTCCTAAGATATGATACAAAACTACTCTGTTACAATTAGTCCCTTGGCGTTTACTAAGGAAGCTATACAAGGGAATGTCATTTTATCAGCAGTGACATTGAAACAGATCCTTATTTGTAATGTCAGTTTTCAGTTTCAGGAAATGGTAAGATGCCTGTGGCATTCAATGTACTACTTACAATGGTAGAGTGGAAAAGAATTATAAAGATCTTTTTATAGGTTGAGTGGCTTAAGCAGAAAAGTAGGAAAACATGAGTTTTTACTTAAAGTTATTTTTGGTTATTTTTCTATTTTGATTTAAGATTCTTTGCTTACAGTGGAGTAATAGTGGGAAAAGTCATAGCATTTATCAGTATGCCATCTTTTAATATTACTAATATGCTCAGTCTATATAACAATGGATATCTGTGATGGATTTCTCCTTAGCATTTGGATATTAAAAATATGGGAAAAAATAAAACCCTGAAAAAATTTAGAAAATGAAGGTACTGCTTATTCTCTATGTTTTAAGTTGGTGTGATGGTGCTGTTGATATAAATGTGAGTGCAAAGTAGATATTTGCAATGCATATGCATTCACAGGTTTAATTAACATGACCTAGTTTCTCTTCTATTGTGTGGAAAAAGTTAATGTTCATAAATTATGTTATTCAACATCATTCTCAATTAATTAATATATATTGCTTCAATTTAATCACTCTAGCAGAAATTAAGAGCTTAATTAAAACTATGCATTTGGGGTCATGGAAAACCATCTTCTATAAATAAGAAGAAGAGACATAACAAATGTTATTCACTATAAATAAAATAAAGGAAGCTCATCCATGAAGAATGATTTGGTTATATCAATCTATTCTACTCTTGTTAAGATGCATTGAAGCTGCAATATATTTATGGTTGCCTGACTTCCAAAGCAACTCTGGACACTTTACAACTAGAAATATTTTATATGTAGTGAAATACTTCTATGATACAGTGGTACCTTGGTACTCAACTGCTTTGAAACTTATTGGATTTGGTACTCAATTTTGATGTGAAAATTTTGTCCCAGTACTCATCATTTGTTTGGTATTTAATGCTCAAGCTAAAACTTGTCAGTATTGGCTGCCTTGTGAGTCACTACATTATTCCGTATGGGAAAAATGTGTTGGGAATTCATTGTTTTTAGTACTCATGTATCTCCCGGAACCAATTAACAATGAGTACCAAGGTACCACTATATATAGAATAATCAAAAGTCTTGTTCACAGAAGGGGAAGCAATTGTTATTTGCTTTCCTGGCATGTCTGAGAAGGAAAAAGAAACAGGGGAACGTACGAAATTGAGGCCATGTGAACTGTAATCCAGACAGAAGGTTTGGCTAACATTGTAGCCAAAGTTGGGAAAACTATTGAAATTTGGAAAAGGATTTTTTAAAATGGTTTTGTTTCCAGCTGGTTTATGCAAGAAAGATGAGCTGCTGAAGGTTACAATGTGGAAAAAAACTCTAATCTTCCCTAATCTTAGGGAGACTAAGAATAAAATCCCTTTTCAAAGCAGAAAAATGCTGCTGTGGCTTCAGATAATAATTCTGGCACTGGTGATGTTAATGTGTGTTTTGACAGATAAAATTCAATCACGCATTTACTCTGACTGACACTATTATTTGTCTGAGCTGAATTCATTTACTGGTACTGGATCTGAATAAACTATAATATACCTTATGCTCACACACTCACACATACACTAATTCACAATTGAACTGAATTACAATTAGCAGTCAGAGATAATCTTGAAAGTTATCTGGCTACATGAACAATGCAGGATTTGAAAAAAATGTGATAGGTGTATATTTTATCAGAAACACTATTGTGTTCAAATTTCTGTTGAAGAATAGCCCTGTTTATGCAGTAGGCTATGTTAGGCATGGTGGCTGAATTTAATAATCTATTTTTCCTGAACCTTAATGCATTGTGTTTGACATTTGCCAGAGTAGAGCAAAATGATGTGGTCAGTAAATAAGAAAGAGAAAGGCAATTATTCCATGTAATATAGAAAGGCAGATTATCATTTATATAACAAAGCATGGACTCTGTTCTGCATTTTTTACATCTGTTCTCATTCAATTTGATGACTGAGAATTTATTTTAAATATTCTTGCCAAACAAGCAAACAAGAACAAAATATTACAGTGAGTGGGCTAGCACTTATCTAGCTATTTAATGCTCTTAATTTTATTTGAAGATTGGCAAGAAGGACTTCAGTAGTGTGTTCCCTTTTCTCTTACGTATATGTATAGTGCATGGAACTCTATATTCCTATATAATAGTTGAATATGTAACACATGATTACAGTAAGCAAGCATTTATTTTAGTCATTAAAATGTTATCCTTGAGTCATGTTTTGTTCTGCCCTGTTCTTGGTGGATGACCTACATAGAGTAGAATGATCTTTTTTGCCATCAATCCAAAAACTTTAAGAAATCAATACTTAACATTTAGATGGTCTTATTATCACCTGGTATAAACAAATTATGGTCTTGGCTTTTTCAGGAATCCATAACCTTGAATCTCTTGATCTCATTGATGGCCAAAAGTACCAATGCTTTCCAAGGTAACATAAACATATTCTTGTTGTCCTTGGTAAAATACAGTTAGATGAGACTATTAAAAACAGGTGTGAGCAATGGTGGTACTAGCCTATATAAGCTGATCACAAACCCTCCCAAGATAAAACTTCATGCAGATCTTATTGGCACGTTCATTTATTTTGAAAAGGTCCATCCATTGTCATCTTTTGGCAATCCCATAGCTGGCAGAGATGGTATGTTGTCTTACATTCTTGAACAAACCTTTGTATAACACCATTCTGAACCGAAAAGAACCTGTGACACAACTCTGGTGGACTTGGGATAGAGCAATCAAGTTAAAAGGAAGTTGAAAAGATATTATTGTCCTGTCTGTCAAATACAATTAATAGAATAAAATTCTTTATTGGCCAAGTGTGACTGGATACACAAGGAATTTGTCTTGGTGCATATGCTCTCAGTGTACATAAAAGAAAAGATACATTCATCAAGAGTCAAGAATCATAAGGTACAACACTTAATAATAGTCATAGGGTACAATAAGCAATCAAATTATACTAGGAGACAGTCAATATAGATCGTAAGTGACAAGATTACAGTCATACAGTTGGGGTGGGATTCTACCAGTTCAGACCATTTCTACAGAACTGGTTGCTATCATTCTGTGCAGTTTGGAGAACCGCAAATCATGCCCCTGGTTGGCCCTGCCCCTCTCCACCTGCTCCTTCCCTCCTAGTCAGTCCTTATCACGCATGTGACATCACTGACTGCATTCTTCCCTGCCCAGTCATTCCTTAAGGTATTTCCACTTTTTCCCCCTCCTGATGATCAGCTGTTCCTATAATCAGCTGTGCTAGGATTCTCTTTGCTTACTTACTGCTTCATCCAGGAGAGGCTTCCCTGAGGCCCAAATTGGAGGGGGGGTGCAGTACCCCACCTACTCATCTCTCCATTTTTTTCTTTCTGAGCCCCAGGGAACACCGAAGAGGTCCCAAAACGGAGTTCAGGGGGATGTTGCACATCCCCTCCATGATCCATTTTTTTTCTTCCTGTGCCCCAGGGAAGCCTTCTAGGAGCAAAAATGCCCCTGAGGCCCAGAAAGGCCCCCCAAAATGGGGGGGGGGTGCTGCCAAAAAAAGTGCCATGTCCACCCAATCACATGACCATGCCCACCTAGCCATGCCCGCTTAGCATGCCCAACAGAACCAGTTGTTACAAAATTTGAATTCCACCCCTGCATACAGTCATAAGTGGGAGGAGATGGGTGAAAGGAAGATTGGAGGATTAATAGTAATAGTTGTTCCCATAGTTTACAATTTCCTAGGTTTCCACATTTCTATTCCTACTCTACATTTTATATATCATGAAAAGATATGTAACATATTGTTGGAGTTTAAAAAGGTATGTGTGTCAATAAGTGCTGGGGAAAAGAGAGAAATAAAGTTTAGAACAGGCTTACTACGTAGTTTGATAATTTTTCTTTAATTCAAATATTCTGCATTACTGAATATAAAATTATTTTACCATAATTTTATCATGTACCTGTTCTGCAAAAACATGCTATCTAGCCATGAACTGAGATCTATCACCTGCTTGATACCTCATCATATTTATCAACTCAGAAAGGCTACAAAAAAGGAAATAATAAAAATAACAATAAGAAATATAATAAACTCCACCAAGGACAGCAAAATCAAGTTTTGAATTCCTGGTGAAGCTATGTGGAATACATTCAGTTCATCAGGTCACAAATTGTACAACCTTCTGTGGTGAACTATCTAAAATGACATATTACCTTGTATTACTTGTAACACATTCCTATGAACATTGTGCTATTGGAGGACAAATGTAATAACACCCAGTAGGAATTGTCCTCCAATATATCATAATGGAAAGATAATAAACTCAACATCCAATCTCAGAATGATGTTCCAAGTTTAAGAAGTGAATTTGTTTTTCCGAAACTAAAACATGAAAAAGTCTTTACCAAGCAAGATTTCTAATGGTAATATTGAATCCCAATAACTGGGGATCCCCATAGTAAATGGAAGGCTGACATGCTAGCAATGAAAAGCTTTTGTTTGTATTTTAACTTCATAACTATTTCTTTAAAGGCCACTCTTTAATAAAAGCTAACATCAGTAAATGGAAATAAAATTAGATGTCAGATTCTTTTTATGAAAGCAACTGGATATTCTTATGGGAGGATACAAATTTTCAGAACTCCTGTATTCCTTAAAAATAAAATAAAACAAAATAAAGGTCACAGTTCTCCCCTTAGGTTGCTCTTTGACAGTTCCACAATTGTGGACACTGCTGAGATTCCCTGGAGCATTGCTTCATATTTCTTTTTCTCTCTGCCTCCATTCCATGTAGATAATGTTCAGCTCCCCTATTGTGATCTAAGCACATTCCAAAATATGCTGAGAAGTGCATTTTTGGCCTTTTTATATGATAATCTTTTTCTCACAGAAGAATATGCAGGTATTCTTTAAATTATTCTTCTCATCAATGTAAATCTAGAAAAATCTCATAGTCTAAGCCTTGTTAGTCTTTCTTTCTTTCTTTCTTTCTTTCTTTCTTTCTTTCTTTCTTTCTTTCTTTCTTTCTTTCTTTCTTTCTTTCTTTCTTTCTTTCTTTCTTTCCTTCCTTCCTTCCTTCCTTCCTTCCTTCTTTCTTTCTTTCTTTCTTTCTTTCTTTCTTTCTTTCTTTCTTTCTTTCTTTTCTTTCTTTCTTTCTTTCCAATCAATTTTTGATTCCTGCTTGGACAAGTTCATGAAGTTTTCTTGGCAAGATTATTTGGAAGTGGTTTGTCATTGCCTCCTTTCTAGGGAGAGTGAAGGGGAGAGAGGGAGAGGGTGGAGAGGGAGGGAGAGGGAGAGCCTAGGATAAATGGTGTCTCCATTTAAAGCCTCATATTTTAACCATGACAGGTATTCCTTGCTTACCAACTATTCATTCAGCGACTATCCAAAATTGTGATATTGCTGAAAATAGAGACTTACAACTGGTCCTCCAAATGGCAGCCATTGCATCCCTGAGGTCATATAATTGCAATTTGGCCACTTGATAACTGGCATGTATTTACAACAATCACAGCATCTTGGAATTATGTGGTCACTATTTACAACTTTCACATCAACTTCCCACAATCAAAGTCAATGGGAAAGCCAGCAGGAAGGCACAAATTGTTGTCATATGACATTGCATTTAGTAACCCATGGTGATTCAATTAATGACTGTACCTGTAACTGGCACAATCACATAATGCTGCACTTAACAACTGCACTACTTAGTATTGTCAGTTCTTATTGCAGTTGATAAGTGAGAACAACTTGAACACCAGGCTCCATAAGTAACATATAACCACAAGTGTATAGGTTACAGACTCTAGAAAATTCAACAACCCTTTTGATTAGCAAATGTATAATGAATACAAATAAAATCCAGATTTATATGGAATTGAATGCTATTTGTGAAAGCTTGAATTATATGTAATACACTGAGGTTTTTTTAAAAAATAAATCTATGTTTCCTATTAATAAATTTAGAAGGAGAAACTTTATTAGCAACATGGTGTTACATAAAGTTAAACTTCTGAAGACAGCATTTTAGTATAACCCATAATGGGATAAATAAAGCACTAACTAGCATTAATATACCAACATTAGAAAATAGACATTTGATTAATATACTGAAATTTCAATGTAATAAACAATTGTTGAATTAATTAGCAAAGTGCTTTCCACACAAACCTTTAGCTGAATTGATTATGAGTATAATTTACCAAGCATTGTTGATGTAGAATCATTATTAATTTAGTTCAAGACTAGAACATTTTTGGATTATTAATACAAATATTTTCATTATATCAGTTGAAGACATCAGGATTATGGGATGTTGTTGTTGTTTTTGTTGCTTTTTATAGATGTCACTGGATATATGGTCCAGGATTTTCTGATGTGAACTAATATGCTATAAATGCTTAATGCATTTTTTTCCTATTCCCAAATTTGGTGGAAAGTTTTTCTTTTGCTATTTGTTTATTTTGCTGTGGAGATTCAGCACTGCAGTTTTATAGCACAAATAGTTATATCAGCCCAAGAGCCACCAGTTATCTATTCTGTGTTACACCATTTCAATTTTTTGAATTTTTCTTGCCCTTGATATTTTGAAATGCCAAAATTGTCAAGATTTTTCTTTGGATGTACTGTTGCTGGATGTACTTCTGCTGCAAACATCTCTTCTAATTCTGTTATACTTGAACCTTAGAATTTAGTGTTAAGCCAGGGGGATCAAACTCAAGGCCTGTGGACTGGATCTGGCCCATGGGGTGCTTAAATATGGCCCATGAGGCTGTCCTAGAAATAGCAAAGGACTGGTCTGTGGTGCCTCTGGCAGCCAAAATGGGGTGTGGGGGCCATAGAAGCCCCCGTGCCCCATTTTGGCCAGCACAGTCCTTCAGGAGGCTGTCCAGGCCAAAAATGGGGTGTGTGAGGCCACGTGAGACCCCCATGCTCCCACTTTGGCTGAAAGGGTACTGCAGGTCATCCAGGCCAAAAATGTAGCATGGGGGGCTCACACAACTCTCCCATACCCCATTTTGTCTTGTAGGGTGCTGCAGGACATGTCTGTCCTGTCTCCCCACTGGCTGGCCCATGGAGGAGAACTACAATGCTAATTTGGCCCTTGAAGAAATCCAGTTGACACCCCTGTGCTAAGCTATCACTGTGATAATGCTTTGGCTTCCTCAGATAATGCTTTGGCTTCCATTGCTAGACTTAAAAATGTTGATAACCACTAGGGAGCTACAGAGAGTTAGAATGTTCTATACCACCTTATTCCCATCTACTGTCATCCTGATTTTGCAGTCCAAATACAATTCCTCATTCAGTTCATCTTTTTGTGACCTGATAAACATAATTTCTTAAAGATTATCTGCCAGTAACCTGTTTTTTGAGTCTTTTTAAATGTATGCTTGTCAACCTCTTTTCCAACCTTTTTAAAGGGTGTTTTTTCCTAAGTGTCAAGCTATACTCAAATGTCTCTTGTCTTAATTTTAACTTTATTAACAGTTTTTCAAATTAACACTCTGGTTTTTAAATGATATGTTGTGCCTGCAGTCCAAGTATTTTTAATTATAATCTGAAGCATTATGATTCAAATACATAACATTTATCTTTTCAGATTTTTTTAATGGTTCAGCTTTCATAGCATATGTTGCAACTGAGAAAATCATAGCTTTGACATTGCAGATGTCTGTGGTCAGTGTGATTATCCATACTTTAATATTTGTCTATAGCTTATTTTTTTTCCAAGTAGCAGACATTTCTTTAATTCTTAGCTATGTTGATTTTCCGTGTGAAATTTTTTAATCTAGGAAGATATGATATTATTGCAACTTGGTTCTTTGTTTATTAGCATTGGATTTGCATTGCCTGTTGACCTACTGTTGTTGTTGCGATTGTTGTTGTTTCATGTAGTGGATCAGCTTTGGCCCTCCTTTCTTTCACCTTCAACAACTAATTTCTTACATCTCCTTATTTCCAGTCATCAAAGATGTATTTATCAAACAAATCTGAAGTTCTTTATGTTTCTACTTGCAGTTTTAATTTCAGCTTCTATTTCTTCTAATCTACCTTTTCCTGTGATGTATTGTCCTCATGCTATATTAATTCTGAACATTTAGTGGCTCCATAATTCATTCTACCTATTGCTTCCATCTGTATAATCAAAACATGAGATAAGATTGGTCTGGCAGGATTTGTCCTTGGCAAATCCATGCTGACTTTTCCAAATGATTTTCAAGGTGCTTACAGATTGATCTCTTTATTTTATGCTCTAGAATATTCCCATGCAGCAGTTTTAGATCTTCCTTTTCACCCTTTTTGAGGAAAAGAACAATTTTTTTCTCTCCAGTTATGTGATTCTTCACCATTTTTCCCAGACTGAGATAATGCATAAATATAATCCTTGGATGACAACAATAATTGAGATGAAAATAGGTCTCACTAAATGACATGATCATGGATATCATATAATCACATTCCTTAACAACAGCGTCTTACACAGTCCAAGTTACAGTTATTAAGCAAGGACCACATAGATCATTAAGCAAGGAGTTCATTCGATTATGATTTCCAGTTTCCTTCTGGACTTTGCTTTCCAGAAACCAACAGCAAACAGTGGAAATTACAATTATATGACTGTGATTTATTGCAACACTAACTGCAAACAGGCAGTTAGAACTCCAAAGACTAATTGTAAGTATCATCATAAGGTTGAATCGTCACTGAATGAATGGTTGTAATCTGAGGACCACCTGTAATGCATAGGTTTTCTAATATATCAGAAAAGGTATTTGATTAATCCATAGAGAGTTTTCTTCCTTTGTGTCATCATCTTCCAGATAATCTTTGTCCTTGTAAGGCCTTTAAACTAGGCAAAATGTAAGTAACTGTTGTCAATTATACAATAATGTAATAAATTTTTCATGTTTAATAATCATTTCTTTTAAAATCTTCTATACTAACCTAAATAGAACTGTTTGGGAAAGAGAAAGAATGAGTGAATAAGTCTGTCCGTTGTTTGTTTATTTTCTTCTTTCTTTTCCTTCTGTTGCTTCTTTTCTCATTCTCTTTCTCTTGCTTTTTCTCTTCACTTCCCATTTGTGCAGAAATATGCTTTATTTTTTCATACTTTAGAATCTCCTAAGTAAAAGAAAAATAAATTGATTCAAAAACATAAGATTGCAATATAGGACAGCATTAATCTCCATTTTGTCCTCCAGCTACCTGACCTTAAGTCTACAGATTTCTATACTCTAGCAGCACAATGGCCCCATTATCTCTCCAGGTTACAAACATAGGGAAAATGCAGTATTTCCTCTATAGAGTTTTTTAAAGAGAATATTTTATTCGTGGAATTGAATTGCAATAACTCAGTCTATGTTCTAAATGTGTTTTCATACTTCTGGGCACCATTCTTCATTACTATTCCTTTACTGGCCTATGCTCCACTACATATCAAATAAATCGCTATTTTATTTTATTTTTTTGGAGGGGGAAGGTGGAGAAGGAACATTGTGCTTTTCCCTTTTTTCAGTGAAGCTCAAGCCTTTTATTTGTCTGAAGAATCAGTAAAACATTAATTCATCTTATATTTAATTGTAGAGCTGGGTGGCATCATTTTGATCATTGAATCCAATCTGTTGGATGGAGGTATCCAAAAGAAATCATGCACAACTACTGCTGCCCAAATAAAATAAATTAATAAAATAAATGAGAACTCTGCTTTCTGTAGTGATAAAGAACAGGTCATGGCCTTCTCTAGTGTGACATTTCTTCAGTATTTGAAGAGTTTTATTTTATTATCATCAATTTCCCTGACATTCTTTCAATCTTACATTATACCATGCAGTTTCTCATAAACATGCATTTTTCCCAGATTTATTTTGTCAAATTAAATATTCAAAACTTACATATCTTCATCTATCTTTATGATATGGGGACGACCATGCCAATTCTTGATAACTGTACTACCTCTTTGCCCTTGAGAATGGGCAAGAGCATGCCTCTTTCTTGGCAAATGACAAACCTTAGATAAGAGAAAACATTATCCCTGTATATTTTTCTCACCTGGCCTATCCTGGTAGTTGATAAGTCGAATAGCTAATATTCTTGAGACGGGGTCACACTTTCTTCAAAGCTAATAGTCATTGTTCTCTACAACTTCCAGGAACTGATGAAACTCTTTTTGAAGTGAGCCAAACTGGCCAACAGCACCACATCTCTTGGTGCATATCTTTAGTATACTGTGTATCTGTTAGCATTCAGTGATAACTGAAACCTATGTTCTGCATCAAGTGCAACTGTAGTGTGAACATTTTCTCCTTTCAATAAGTTTTCTGTTACTGTAATTATGCAATATTCTTTTAGCATTTTATTTAGGTTCAGAAACACCTAACAAGAGTTCCTGCTGAATTTAATTTCCAACACTAATGCTTGACCCAATACAATGTGATTAGTCATCTCTGAAAAAATTCTATTAAATGTTATAAGTAGACTTTTTAAATATTCTGGTCTTTTATTCAGAGACATTTGACCCAATCAGAGATTAAAGTGCTTTCATTTATCAGAGCTGTCTTTTTTTTTTTGCCTTCATTTGGTGTTCTTTCATTTCCAGTCCATCACATTCAGTATATATATAAGTGTAGCTTATTTTCTTTCTTTCTTTCTTTCTTTCTTTCTTTCTTTCTTTCTTTCTTTCTTTCTTTCTTTCTTTCTTTCTTTCTTTCTTTCTTTCTTTCTTTCTTTCTTTCTTTTTTTAAAAAAATAATCAAAGTGAAGGCTGAATCTCAGCAAAGTTCTATTTTATTATTGCGGACTATGATATAACCATGGAAAATATAGCTTGAAGTTATAACTAAGTCATATTAACTGTTAACTCAAAGAGTTATTATAACTCAAACCTGTGAGTCATGACTGTACAAGTCTTAGACATGTTTTTGAATAAATCAGAGAACATTATGATCTACCATGTTTTTGACAGCCTTGACTATTTACAGATCACTTTATATATTATACAGTATATAATGTAAATGTGCCATTAATTTTGAGCCAGATGACTAATCCAGTAAACCTAATCCACTAATGCCAGAAGAATCAAATTTTTGAGTTCCAAAAATTTAGGTTCAGAAACACCTAATATGAGTTCCTTCTGAGGTAAAGTCTAATCTTTATTTCCCTACATTTTCTCCAATTACATCACACTTATGCCAATTCTAACAGCCACAGTAAAAGTGAAATTAAATTGGGTGAATCTGTGTGGAATTGTAAATCTTCTAAGCCCAGAGGGGAAGATACATTTTCAAACTCATGTTGGATTCAATGTTAGAAATTTCTTAAGATTTTTGAGTCTGTCTTATATTTGCCCAGGAAACTCTAGAAGTTAACTAGAAATCGATTGTTCTATATGCACTTTACTATACATTCCCCCCTTCAAATCTTTCATTCTTTCTACTAGATCAGTGGCCCCCAACCTTTTTAGCTCTACAAACTGGTGGTGGCAGTCTGGTGGGGTGTTGGTTAAGGGATGGTTTCATGCACACCAACTTAAACAAATGCACCTTTACACGCATGCACACTCGCCCACTGCTTGTGCAGTCCAGTTTCCCAATGGACCAGGAGTTGGGGACCTTTGTGCTAGATGATCTTGAATTTTTTGAATGAAAAGAATTTCATTCATCAGAAGATAATTAGTTTAATTTATTAAAGTATACATTATAAACCAAACACACACCATTTTCTCTGGTTTGTTTTCTGATCTTGAAGATGTTGTCATCTAATGATCCCAGATAGTCAAAGTTGGACCTTCTCCATACAAAAAGAAATGAAAAACAAAATATCATGTGTTCATAGCACCAGCCTTGATGAACAAAATTTGCCTCCAAATTATATTATCTTCTGATAAGAGGTTAGTGGTATAATGCTTCATTTCCTCCCTATACAAACAGATAGTTGGCAGGAGATTTTGCTAAAATACCTTGTTTGGTATTTTTGAGGCAGCATAGGAGAAATCATTCTGTGATTTGTAGATTAAAAGTCTTGGCCAATAAATATTACCTTTAGCTCTCTTCTGCTTTGCCTGGCATACCCAATAGTATAATTTGAGATTGTTCTGTGAAGTGTGATCAGTTGGATATATCTGAAAATTTTCTGAGAAGTTCAATTGGTTCTGATGGAACCTGTATTTGGAGGGAAGATAAAGGCTCACAATTGTGTATGGTTTGTTTGGAAAAGATTGGCAAGAAGATTGGATAATATGATAGAGGGGATTCTTTGTAAAATGGAATGAATCCTACTTGAAATATCTTCCTGCACAATAATATGCTATACTGTCAGGAGAAAAAGCAAACATTTAGAACCATTGAAATTTCTCAGAAAGCACCAGAAGGGAAAAAATCCACTTTTCAAAATTTTTCAATCAGCAGTTCCTACTACTTTTATAAAAGTGGCTATCTGACTACTACTAACTTTTCTTTTTCTTTTTATGCTGTGTGAATTCTTTTATTTTGCATCTTTCAGAGAATTTGCAAGAATGTACAAATAACTCTTTGATTCAAAAGAAGCAGAGGGTGGGAAAGTGGTTTATATTATTAAAAAACAATCTGAGCTTGCAACCAGTGCAAAGTTCTCCTGATATAAGCTAAATCTGGTCACATGGCCATTAGAAGAATTGCCTCCCTAATTATGTCTTAAATTAGAGATGGCTTTCATTGCTGAAAAGCCTTTTTTTAAATTTTGCTTTGTTTTTGTAATTTTGGAAATGCCAGCTTATTTCAACAGTATCAAGGGGATTTATTGTAAACAATTTGTCTTTAGGAGAAGTACCCAGTGAATAAATAGAGTGATTGAAGAGAACTGAACATGGAAAAGAGTAAAAAAATGCCCACTCTGTAGAGTTACAAATTGTTTTTTTTTTCCTTTCCCCTAAACCATGGCCAGTTTAAGGGATCTGGGACTCTAAAGAAAAATTGGTTTTGTTTTCCTAGATACTTTCTTATGAAATGAAATGTTAAAATTATGTTTTCAGAATGGATAATTGAAAAATTAAAGCTGAGGAGAAGAAGAAAATATTGGATACAAAATCTAAATACTTACTAATTTTATTTGAAAGAATCTGATTAATTTCCCTTACCAAGAAAAGACCCTTTTAAAATTATTTTAATTTTTAAATAGTTTTTTTCCCTTTATAGTATGTCTTTTACAATTGTATAAAGCTGCTGTGGTATTGCTATCATTTTATCTAGGCACACAAACTCACACTAAAATTCTCTATCATCTTAAGGTTCCAATTTAATTTATTCTGAAACTGATAATAATTTGGGAGCTTATTTTTTCAATCTCCAAGTTTCTAGAAAAACTTGAAACCTGCTTACTGACCATATAACAAAAAGATCATAAGAAAATAAAATCCTTTCCACAAAACGTATTCTACAAGGGCAATAAATAAATTCAAAATGGGGAATAGTTCCAATGTTATAATCATATTTGTTTGAATGCTAAATCTTCTAAAGACAACTGTTTATAAATCATGTTTAGAAGAAATATTTCTAGTTTTGGCACTGGCCAGGAAGCCACATATTCAAGTATACACAATTAGCAGAAGAGATTGGCAGTGTCAATCAAAAGAGGACCAATGTGAATCTAAGGAGAGAAGGAAAAATAAGGAGTAAGAACAAACATTACTTAGGGAGACTTGTATACATTGTATTATTGTTACCCCTATAAACAAATTATGCCATGTTGCTTTTCCTGGAGCATTTGATGAAATAACTCTTCTCATTTCTTTCTTGTAAGTAAGGAAAACAATACAAATATGGCATTTAGCCATATTCTGTAAGTATCTTTGTGATCATATTCAAGTTCTTGGATCCATTTAAATAAGTTCTTTTCAATAAACCAGAGCCAAGAATTTAGTGGTAAATATTAGATGAAATTCTATTATTTAAATTGAATAAATGACACACACACAAACACACACACATATGCATATGGTGCAATCATGATAATGTTAAAAAACAGTGAATCTCTCTATATAGCTTTGAATTAAATATACAAAATAGCAGGTGCCTTGCAAAATTTACATTTTTCATTAAATTTCTTTTGTAATATGTAAGCCTATCAAAGCTAGTAGAAACAAAAAAGTGTTCACTGTAGCAAAAGCAGACCCTGATTTGCAATGGTAAATTTATCATTCTAAGATTAAATTGCAGTAGTTATACAGCCATATGCAATGTCAATTGAATTTGCATTTCAAAATAGGGATGTTTTGATAAGCAAAAATAGTAAAGAACTTACTTATCTTACAAAGTAAGAAAGTGCAGAACTACACATATGAATTCAAGTGAAGCTCACTGAATTATTGAAATTGAAAATTGAAAGTTTGTGATCTTATTCACATTCCAAGTCTAATATTTTCCCATTTAGCTTCATGTTTATGTGTTTGTGCATTTGTTTATTTGTCATTGCTACCTATGGTTTTTATTTTAAAAACATTTCATGTGTTTGTTAGATTTATATCATCCCTTGTCTTCAGAGATAGTATACAATGTAACATTTCTCTCTCTCTCTCTCTCCCCCTCCCTCCCTCCAAAAACTATGGGAGATATATTGAACTGAGAGAGAATGATTGAACAAATGTAATCCAATGAACTTCCATGGTAGAAAATCTATCCTCAATCCTAGTACATAACCCTAGTAACCATACCCCTCTGGTTTTGTCACTTTTAACTTAAACCATTTCATTTAAAATATTGGATTAGCAAAAATTCTACTCTGATTGAAACAGAGTTGAATCAGTTTATATTTATAATACTTCTTCAATTATTACGATGTATTTATGGTTAGGAATTCTTTTTCAGCCATGCCTTGAAACTAGTAATTATCTTACTTTGTTTGGATAGAGAACGGATAACAAGCTATCCACTTACTTTCCATGGCTGATGGCAAAATTGAATTTGGCCTCTTTGTTGGTCATCTTGGTACAAGGGTCCCTAATATTTATGAATTATTAAGATTTTTGAGGGTCAGGAATGCCTCCCGATATTGTTTAGCTATATCATTTAGCGATATTGTTCATTTATTTAAAAAAAATATATCACTTTCTATTTAAAAATTTCAAAGTGGGTTTACAAATTGGGAGCTGCTGAAGATAATAAAGAACTGGTATAATGCCTAATTTCAGTGAAGACTGTTGTCACAACAATTTGTACTATCTAAAGGTTTTGAACTTTCTTCAAGGATAACACTCTGTATACTACATTGTGGCTATTCTAAGCATGAATTAGCATTGTGTAGCTAATAGGAGGCATACACCAGCTGAAGATGTTTGGTGGCTCCCAATTTGTTTTTCTGTTGCTGTTCAACATGCATCTTTAACCAATAAAATCCTTCATAACTTAGCACTATTATTAGCATGTGGCATTGTTATAGTAACCAGGAAGCACAATGAGTACAGAGCAGTAGTTTGACTTACCAAGGTACCAACCTGTTATAGGATATCCTTGCACACTTCTCAAGGTGTGCCAAAGGAGGCAAGCTGGCTTCTCACCACAACTTGGTACCACAATACCTAAAAGAATGACTATTCCTCATATTCTAAGATAAACTTCAGAGGCACAAAAGGATGGTAACTCAGGAACAGACCTTTTCTGTGCTTGCGCCCTGAATATGGAGAGCCTACTAAAGTAATTTATGCCAGCTTCATTATATCTCCTCTATTGTCAAATACTTTTCAATAAGCACCTCCAAGCTACAAAGCTGCTCATATCATTTCAAGTGCAACTTCATCCAGAATAGACTGAAAACATTCCTCTGAGCAATTAAACCATACATTAACAGTATCTCTATTTTATCTGAATTACACTTCAGTTTGTTTCCCCAATTTATTGCGTTACTGCAGTCAGGTACTCTTTCAGCCTAAGAACATTTTGGATTGGGGTATGGGGTAATAGCCATCTTAGTCAAAAGCTGTTTCTCAGAGTAGTCAGTAAAACCTTTCTGAAAAAGTCACTCCTTTTTCTGCTTCAATTACTATTTGAAGGAATTGCTCAATAGCCTGCCACAGACCTGCCCTTTATGAATCTATTCACTCTTTTTTAAAAAATCCATTCAAATTAATGATAATCATCCCATCATGTAGTGATGAATCCCATAGTGTAAATTATGAACTGCATGCTTCCGTTCTCTGTTTCGAAATTCTTTTGGGCTAACTTCATTGGATATCCCTTGATCTCAGTATTTTGAGAATAAAGAAAAGCTTCCCCATTCACATTTTCCATACCATTAATGGTTGTCTATTCCCCAATCATATCCTGCTGGTGAGTTTTTATTAAAAAAATTAAGAAATCTTAAATCTTTTATGCTTGTTTTTAGGATTTTTATCCTAATTCAAATTACAAAGCGAGTCACCCCAGGAAACAATCTGTTTGATGCATCTTCCCTCCAGCCTGGACAAAATGCATTTGGAAAAATAGGTCATAGTTTCAGTGACACACAGAAATATCTCTGCAGTTGCATCCTGGTTCAGTCTACTAAGATGAAAAACCACAATAGTGCCATAAAACAGCTTGTGGCCCCGGGTATAAAAAGTACCTACAGGCAAGTAATCATTCAAGCTTTCAGCACTCCTAGAAGCATACAGAAAAGAAGAAAGAGAATCAACATTAGAAATGAAGGGAAATAGCTTTGAGAAAGTAGGGGAGAAAAGTGATTAAAAATTTTGGATTTGACATCAACTATTGCTATCATAATAGGTTGGAAGAGGATGTAAATCTCAATAAAGGTCCCTTGCCTTTGCCGTAAGATACTGAAAAGGATGTCTTTATAATCTCACAATTGGACTCTAGTAATATATACTATCTGAGGCTGCCCTTGGAAGATTGATCAGAAGCTTCCCCTGCTTTTGCTTAGTGATTGAGTAGCATGTAAAATCTCAGTCATATTATATTAGCTATTCATGATATCCACTGGCATTCATTTCAAAGCCTATTTCAAGGCATTAAAGATGATTTATGCAGTCATAAACAGCTGGGTTTTGAAGTACTTTCTAGAAAGTCTCTGTTAACAAATCCTACTTCAAACATTGATATATTTTGAAAAGAACCTAACTTGTGTTCTTCTATATGGGAACAATGTAGGGGAGAACAGACCCTAACAAAGGACTGCTTGGATATTTTCATAATTATAGAATACCATGTATTTGGAAATGTATCTATCATCCTGAATAATTCCATTCTTTAAGTAAAATGCACATTTTACTGCCTTTATAAGGATGTTTGAAAACTACTTTTAATATTTCGTTGAATAGTTTTGAGCCTTTAATATCTCATTCCTAATTGGATTTGATTAGTGTTTCAACTGTATTAAGAAAGGTGTTGATTAATGTCTTATAAGTCTTTTTCCTCTCTCTGAATTTAATAGCCACCTTTGGAATCCTGGTCAATTTATAAATTTGCTAATAAATAAAATAAATAAAATTTAGCAACATAACATTTTGGATTGCTCTCATAGTTGTCTGCTTTGTGGCTACTTATTAATAAAAGGAATATTCAGTCAGTGCTGGCAAACTGAAATATATTAATAGGCAGATGGTTGAATCTTTGATATAAGAAACCTAATCTAAAATCTGTTGTAGTCCATGATGTGGTTCAAATGCTGAGAAAAATGGCAAATATTTCTTCTATAAGCTAAATCAGCTTTGCATCTTGATGATGTTCTGACTGTTATTTCTGCTGCAGAAATTAATCACTGGCAAACATCCATTCCTCAGAGAGACATGCACTGAACAACTTCCCCATTTACTAATTTTTGCATTAATCCAATCAAATCTTTTTGACAATTTTCATTGTTTTTTTAATAATAAATTGCCAATGCATAGTGCTTACAAGAACTCAGAATGTCAAATCTGATTGATGTACAAATCCCACTAAATTAAAAATCTATTTAATGCCCCAGTGGTTAAACAACCATTAGTTATGGCTAGCTGAATCATATGTGACTGTATTAGAACATGGGGGTGCTATGCACAAGCTAGATGTGATGTGGTTACATCATTTTGCAACCACAACCTAAAGGCAGCCATATTGTTTTATTTCTCCATGAAATTGAACCTAATGTGCAGTACAATGCAAAGAGTTGATTCACTCCAATATCAGGAAGAATTTCAATTATACTTTAATTCACAACAGATAACAGATAATGTTTGAAGAAATTATTATGCAGTATATACTGGGTTTGCTTCCACATATTTTTGCAATATATCTACTACATAAATATCAAAAAATATGTACAATGAAATTAGTTTTTTTCCATAAGCACTATGTCAACCCTGAAGTTGGCCAAACTGTGGCCATTTTCTTTTGTAGTTTTTCTGTAGGGAGATTTTTCTTCTCACAGCTTCAGGGCTGACACGGCCTGGAGGGAAGGGACCAGGGAGGGAATGTGTGTAGAGGGAGATGGGGTTTTGTAGCCAAAATAAAATACTTTTCCCTGGGAATCAAGAACATTGGTGTAGGTGTTGAAAAGATAAAGACTGAGGTCACCTAGCAACTTGATTATGTGCTGATTGTACCATGACTCTGGGGGGAAGTGACAAAGTTTTACTTTTAATTGGGTGTAAAACTGGCGGAAATCTAGAGCCGGTTTTTCACCAAGAAAATGCCAAATTGTTATATTCCAATAAAATGTTCTTTAAGGAATATGCCTGCTTCGGAGTTCTTATTGAATAGGACATATTACTTGGAACCTTAACACACTGATATTTAATGTTGGTGTTTCTTCATTCTTTGTTCACTAGACTGAATTCTTAGTTCATTTTAGATTGCCAATGAAACAAATGTGTAACTATCTCTACTTACTACCCAATCAATTATTAATGTCATTGAGACACCCTGTGGGAAAATTAAAAAAAACTATAAGTAGCAAAAAAGGGAAACATGGTTGGCAAGAGAGGATAACACAATCGTCTCAATGTACATCAATTTTGATATTTCAAATTCTTATTCAATATCATTTAGTTTGTGATCAGGCAATATATGTCATCCCATTTGGATTGTTATACATGATACATTATAGTACTCTTGGAAAGGGCATAGAAGCTCCTATTATTACAAAATTTGACTGCAAAATTATTACCTGTACTAGATGGATATAATTACTCCAGTTTAGAAAAAGCATGTGTATGTCATAAAGGTTTTATTCAAATATCATTCTATGAATTCTTGCCATATGTAAGTCTTGTTATTCAGTCAGTCAATCATTACAGACTACTTGTGACCTGATGGATATCAATTACTAATACTTATTTGTGTTCTTGTAAACTCATACTTGTATAATCAATATAGCATCTAGCTACTTCATCTCCTATCAGTCTCTGTTTTGACTGTGTTTAAATTTTTTCAAGCACCAAGTACCTGTGAAACTGGGAAAGCCAATTTAGTGTCCAGGTTCCAAGTAATATGTCCCATTTAATAAGAACTCCGAGGTAGGCAATTTTCTCAAAGAACATTTTATTGGAACATATCAAATTGGCAATTTATTTATGGAAAACCAGCTCTAGGTTCCCACTGGTTTTACATCCAATTAAAAGTCAAACTTTGTGACTTCCCCCATAGTCACTCATCACATGGGCCAATCAGCATGAAATCCAGATCCCAGTCTCCTGTGATCCCAGTCTCCTGCTTTCAATGTCCTTGGTTGCCAGGGGAAAGAATTTTATTTTGGCTACAACATCCCAGCTATATCTACACCCCCCTCCCTGGCTCCATCACTCCATCACTCCATCACTCCAGGCTATGAAACCATGAGAAGAAAACTCCCTATAGAAAAGCTACCAAAGAAAAATGGCTAAAGGTCTGCCAACTTCAGGGTTGTCATCAAGATCTTCTCTTAAGCATTTGCAGTATATGTTCAAAATATTTAACTTTTGTTTTATAATTAATATTTCCATTAGACGATGTTCATTTGCTTCCCTTGGTTTTATATTGTCTAGTATTGAAAGGTTAGTCTTCCAGCCTAAGATAGTCTCATCCACCACCATGGTTCACATGATTCTTTGTTATCATTCATTATTTCTGAGAGTCCTGTTTTACAAGTGAGAAATCTATAGCCTTGATAGCTTTTATTTGCTTCCTTAACCATTATGCTTATTCAAGAAGCTGATGAGCTGGCCCAGAACATCTTTCTTTCTTTCTTTCTTTCTTTCTTTCTTTCTTTCTTTCTTTCTTTCTTTCTTTCTTTCTTTCTTTCTTTCTTTCTTTCTTTCTTTCTTTCTTTCTTTCTTTCTTTCTCTCTTTCTTTTTTTCTTTCCTTCTTTCCATTCCTTCCTTCCTTTCTTTCTCAAAATCTATGGTACAGTCAAGAAAGCAAAAATCAATATTTTTAGAATTTCCTTTCCATTCTCCATTAGATGGTAGTATTGTGGTGTCTAGTCCTCTGCTTCATCTGAATCCAATTTTTATATTTCATAATTTTCATTCCATCCATTATTGAGTTCTGTATTGCCAAAGTTTGCGCATTATCTTCATGCAAATGTCCAAGTATATATGAATGTTCTTATATTTTCTAGCCACTTGGCCAGTGCTGTACTTTCTATATTTTTACAAACTTCTTATCGCATTTTAATTGTATAATTTTGTAAATTATCTATGTGGAAATGGCAGAAGAAGAAATTTGGCTTATAAGGAGTTGGTATTTTCTTAGCAGACGTGTAGTTTGGTGCAGTCAAAAGAAATACAGTACTAATTTTAGTATGATTGTGCATTGGAATAGACAACATTTGGGGGGGGCGGTCACTTAATTTTTTGAGACAAAAGGAAGAACTGCAGTAGAAAGGGCTATCATGTAAAGAAAGTAGAATTATATCACACATTATTATAGTGCTTAGATTTCCCAGGCCTTTTTATGGGAGAGTATTAAACAGAGTTAAGTTTATATTACACATGCTTTGCTATTTCGTATATTTTCTTCTTCTGTGGAGCAGAAAATTATGACACTGATAATTTCATGGTATCATCAGCCCTCAAATTTGGCAATACACTGTAGTTGAAAGAGATTCAACTATACTGAAAGAGCTGCAAAAAGGTTATATCAATAAGTGAAATAACAGAAGGCACAAAGTTAAGAGAACGTTGCAAACTGTCTGACAAAAAGCATCTTTATTTTAATGAAGCTCCTCTTTTCTTTGTTCAATCCAAAATTTAAATTCTAGGTGAGTTTTTAAAAACTCATTCACAAGAAGATTCAAAAGTGGAAACTTGTAGAATAATAAATTTGCAAGCTTTTTAAAGGAACTAGATGGAAATAGCTTTAATAACTATAGGTAGTCCATAAAGTACAACCACAATGGAATATTTGGTCAATTATTGAAAAGTCATGATTTACTCAACAATTACAATCCTGGCAGTCCTGGTTACAGTCATTAAGCAATCTCCTGGATCATTAAGCAGATGGAGAAGAGAGTTGCATGATAGTGAGACACCACCCCATGAGGGTAAGCCTTTCATTGTCAATATCCTGTTTTAATCAACGCACATGACACACACAAAGGTTTTAAGGGCTTTATGAAAGTCCAAGTCCCTAAAGTGAATCCCATTTATACCCACTTGCAAAATCCTAGGAAGTCCAACACTGGTCCATCAAGGTACAAGGCTCTCAAGTCCAAGAGCAAAGATAGATGCAAAGTCCATAGAGTTCACAGTCCAATTCCAATGTGAAGTCCAAGACAAAGGTCCAAAATCCAAGAACAAATCCAAGGTCAGAACACATGATAATACAATAGTAATACAATAGTAGCATAATCCAGAGTTGAGAAAATCACAAACACAAGTACAAAGCATGCATACTGCAAGAGAATGAGCAGCTGTTTTCAACAACCCCCAACTCCATGCATCTGATTAAACAGGTGCTTGCCAGTGCAGTTCATCAGGAGGAACAAGACTGTGGACTCCCAAATACCCTTGCTGATCTCCATTGTACCTGCCTCTTCTCAGCTCTGCTTGTCCACAGATCTGTGGAGGAGGCAATTCCTCCTTATATCTGCTGGCCAGCTGCAGCTGTGCACTTTCACCACCTGCACTTCCAGAGCAGCCTCTGACCCCTCCAACTTCAACTGCACTTCTCATTTTCTTTCTTCAGCTGACCATTTGTCTGGTCACCTCTTCAATGACTCTCCACTGTGTCTGATCTCTCCAGAGACAGAGCCCTCAGCAACTTCCTCCTAGGCTCAGAATCCTCAGCAACTTCCTGATGCTCTTCTGCACCTCACCTCCCTTTCATTGTCCAAGCTGGCATCAGGGGAAGCCATCTCAGTTAAAGAGCTTCCTACTGGAGTGTTTCAGTCTCTTGCAGGATTGAATCCTTCCAGCAAGCAACCCTTTCACTTTCAAAGAGACTGGCTTTTGGCACATTTTGGCCCAGAGACCAGAGGCTACTTCTCATTTCTAAGGGCTGTCTGCAAATGCCCAGTACTGCATCTGTCCCAAAATCCAAGCAGGATTTTGGCATGGAGTGGTTGTAGCATGGAATGTTTGTAGCAAGTTCCCAGAGACAAGAGAATTCCTCTGGTTTCTGGAGGGCTAAATGCAAATGCCCTATGCTGCAAATGCTCCATGCTAAACTCCAGCTTGGATTTTGGTTTGACCTTTTTCACCCAGCACTCAGAAACTAGAGGGAGTCATTTTGACAGTGACAACTTTCTGTGCTGGCTTGACTTTCTAGGGAAGCCAGCAGGAAACATGACATTATGATGCGGTACTTGGCAAACTACTATAAGTACAAACTGGTTGCCAAGGACCCAGACAGCAATTGTGTGACCACAGGGAGAGTGGCAATGGCCATAATTATGGATTTGGTTCTTCATTCAGCAGTGTCATAATTTTGAACAGTTGCTGAATGAACAGTCATTCACTGAGGACTTTGTTTTTTGAAGTAAGGGCAGATAATATGATGTCTTTTAATGTCAATGTGTTTTTGTACCCATTATGTTCCTTTCTCTGTCTGATTGTACGTTTTATATAAAACAATGTAAAGCTAGCTAGAATACCACAAAGCAATGTATCAACCTTGGTTTAATGACAAGAAAGCCTTCTTAGAAAATAGAAATAGTAACTAGTTGCAATTGCTTATTGGAGAATGTGTCCAATTGCCCAGAAAACATTATTACTGTGTTAAAAATGAAATAATGTCTAGAATAACCTTTCTTGATGATACTAATTGCCGTCAAGTTGGGATGTCATTGAAAGCAAAGAGGAAACAGGCATAAGAACAAAGAAACAATTCACTGGGATTGTATTCCCATGGTAGAATATTTTTTTTTTAAAGTTCGGTTTTGAAAAGGTCAGTTCTGTTATGCTAGTAGCAACATACATTTGGTCTTATTAAAGGCTAAGCAAGGCTTTAGTTAGTAAAATTAGAACAAGACAATTATTTTCATTTCCCTTTTTAACCTTGTTTCATTTTCTCATAGATAGAACCTAAGCATTTTTTCCAAAAAATAAAGGAACCTGAGTAAATCAGGATGAAATGAATCCCATTAAATTCATTTTTATCTTCAGCAAATTTAGGATAATAAATCCACTAGCCTTGCCCTTCTTACCTTTGGTAGACATTTTACTCTGATCTGCAGTCTTCACTGCAGATTCCTGGTATAAGAAAAAAAACACCACTCAGTCAGTCATGAACAATCAGTCCTCCAGACAGTGTCCATCCTTCTTTCTTTTAAAGGTGATTCCTTTCCAATAAAGCAAACAACAGCAACCTCTTTGTGTAGAAGAAGAAGCAAAACTAAACTTCCATTCAATCCTAGAATGAAATCTAGGAGTTGTCCCAAAGGTTGTTTTTCAAAAAGCAAATGAATTTTCTTGTATTTTTTTTCCTTTGAAAACATTTCACCTCTCATCCAAGAAGCTTCTTGGATGTGAAGCAAAACATTTTCAAAGGAAACAAAAACAAAAGCTGCCTTTTTGGAAAAAGCATCTTTGGGACAACTATGACCTGGATGGTTGTCAACCTAGAAGTTGTTATGAGAACAATTAACCAGTGGAACAACTTGCCTTCAAAAGTTGGGGTACTCCATCACTGAAGGTTTTTAAGAAGAGATAGGATAGCCATTATCTGAAATGGTATAGGGTCTCTTGCTTGAGCAGGGAGTTAGACTTCCAAGGTCCCTTCCAACTCTGTTGTTCTGTTATATATGTCAATTACTATATTATGTATTTTATATGCAGCTCAAGACTCTTCCTCTTCACCCGGTGCAGGCTGGGCAAGCCAAAAACTGGACACCCATGGTTTATTTCAATGATCCTGGTGTTAATTATCATTAAGGATGAAGAATTTGAGCATTCAGCTAACTTTTGAGTCTATAAATACTGAATCTGAATATGTTTCATTCCTACATGATTTTCATTTTGGTTGGAAGCACTTATAGCAGATTATAGCATATATGATATCAAATAGGCAAAGGTACTAAAATTCTCTATTCCTGGAAGGATATTCATATGAAAAGTTATTTTGATTTAGCTATAAATTATAGATGAAGCCTTGAGTACTAGAATTTAGTTTATATACAAATAATATACTTTTGAAAGATAGCAAGAAAATTTAATACTTTAATAATATTGTCCTGGTTATAGCAAGGAGAAAGGTCCATAAACTATTATGTTTGAAGGCAGAATTAAAGGTAAATCTTTCCTAAGGGTTATAGTATTACTTCATTTAGTGACATGCAATATTGTATTTTCTTTAATAAAACTGCATTAAATAAATGAGGTATATATAAGGTATATGTTTCTCCTAAGAAGCTTAAAAAGATGTTAAGGAAACACAGAGGGAGGACAAAAATATCACAAAGCCACAAGACTATTAGCTGCAGTATTTCTAGTGCCAGGATACAGGCTATGAAATCTGGCAGCCCTTCCAGATCACGCAAGTCCATCTGTTTGGAGTCACTTCAGGCTGTTTCAGATGACCAACTTTTCTCACTCCCAACCTTTCTAAATCTAATTTAAAATACACAGAGATTAACCTGGCTGTCTTAACTATTTTCAAATCTGCTTGGATACCAAAATTGTATCAATATAGTAGAGTTGGATGCTGATATCTAGATTCTACTAGCCAATCAGCATGATGAGACCTTTCTGGCCAATAACTGAACCCAGAAAACTGTCAGTTAATCCAGGCTTGCTTGCCAGAAAGTTAATTAATGTTGTCCTTCAGTCTTGTGCCTAAACACACAGGCAACATTTTTGGTCTTTAAACAAGTAAATTGCTAGCATTTTCATGTGTTGCTGTGTTTGCCGTGGTCGTAAATCTCCTAGCCTTTCTAATTCTCATAGTTGACATAGTGGTAGATCTGGCTCTGAGCCCTTTTCACTCATGCCAATAGGCTACCTTGATAAGATCTTATGAGCTGAGAAAAAGGGCAAGGCAAAAATCAGTAAAAAGGCAGAATGCTTGTTTAAACTCAGGACAAAAATATACAGCTATTCCTAGTTTAGCAACTGCAACTGGGACTGATATCTTAGTCCTTAAGCAAAGTGATTGTTAAGGTAAAACAACAACAGTGCTTATGATTTTATTTCAGTTTTCTTTTGCTCTACAGTTTTGCTAAGATTGCAAATACAGGGTTTGCTTGTAAACTAACTGAGAACAGTTGCTGAATGAGCCAGTCACTAAGAGTGGATTACCTGCATTGCTAATTGTAAAGTGACATTCATTGTCTTGAAATGACATTTTATATCCATAGGTACACCACTGGTATAAGGTTATATTGAGATAGTTTTCAGATTAAATCTTAAAATGTAGTATAATATAATCCTAGGCCTATATCTGGCTAAATTTATCAGATGATTAAAATATTCTATATTGGCCCAGCTGTGGATTCAGGCCCAAATCACTGAATTAGGTCCTATGATATGACAAATCCCAGAAAACATCCCCAATGCTGTGTAGAAACATGCTTTTGAAATATTGCCATTCTGGATGATAAAGTATCAAAATAATTGTTAGAATCCAAATTAGCTTTGAACTCCTGAAGGACCTTTCTTGTTATGAGGGACAAAAAATAAACCATCTCCAAGCAGGGAACTATGAAATGTTCTTTCTCAGTTCTACAAACTGGCAGGAAGCAAAAGTCAAGAATGACTCAAAAAATGCATCTGAAACACATGGAAAATAGTAAAGTTTCCCTTCAGCCTGCCAGTCATCTGTAGCCTATCCAAGATGAAAAGCAAAGCTGAAACAAAATCCAGATAAGATTTCTGTATTGTTGAGACAGAAAAGGCTGGATTTGTGGATTATATAGTAGCAAATGTTAAAGTACTTTTAATATGTTATATTTAGGTATTTATTTTCATGGGGAGCATGGCTAGCTACTGATAACAATGGCTTCTGAGCTTTCCACTCTTCCCCCAACCCAGTGGTTTTCTTCAATATAGTCAATTTACCTTACTAAATGTTTTATCACACAGTAAGATAATTTAAGCAGGGTACAAGGGAAAGAGGCTGAACACAAGGCAAAGGGAATCAAAGCTTATTTGGAAGACCCAAAGGCAGTTGAGGAGCCCACCCTCCTGTTCTTAGCAACAAAGATGAAACAATGGAGAAGAAAGAAAACATTGCGCACAGATATGGACTGGCATCTGATATGGATGCAATTCAGAGGTGGGATCCAACAGGGTTAACTACCAGTTTGGTCATTTACAGGGCTCGGTGATTTACCATGTGCTTCCCTGCATGCTGCCATCGGTGTGTCTGTAAATCAACATCAGCATGCTGCGTGCAGAGAAGTAGCTTTTCAAAAAGCCCTCTTTTCCTGCTTTTTTAACTGCAGCTGTGCCTCGCACGATAGCTGAAGTTAAAAAAAATCAGGAAATAACGGTCAGGTAAGAGCCCAGATGTGCGGGTGGGTAAAAACATCAGCAGACATAGAACCGGTTCTATGTCTGCTGCTCTACAGAGGTGGACAGAACTGGTAGAAACCCACCCCTGATGCAATTGGACATCTAATAAAACAAAAAAGAACTAAGAACAGAATGGAATAAACATGCTGTAGGAGTAGATTTGGCTGGTATGTCTGAGCAAATGAATAAACAATTATATTAGTCCAGGAGGTATGAGTAGGACATTTTTGTTTTTGGAAGTCCTTAGTGATCTCATCTCTTGAGGTTCTTATCCTCAATATAGGATTTGATGAGGCTTAGATAAATTAGTTTTAAGAGTTTAACATAAATTTCCCACTTTCACATGGCCTTAATGCCACTTGAATATGGCAGCCTTTAATTATTGCTCTTAGATTATAGTTTACTTTTTACAATGAACAATCGAAATATTGAACTCAGCTATTAATATGTCATTCTTGGTTATGATAATTAGCATAATCCAAGAACCATGTCTACTCAGCTCACCTACACTTCTGAAATTACTAGAGTTAACTCCAGAACACTGTTAGGACATTGTGCTGCTATTTGCTGACTTTCATGTGTGGTTTGTTCCTGTGTCATGCAACAATTAAGGTATTGGGGAGGTTTGGGTGGATGGATGGAAGTTGACTTTTACATTGCTGTTGTAGACAGGAATTTGTTGTATGTATGTGATATGCTCATGTTCTACCCAATAACACAACAATGAACTCAATCAAGCTGAATTGCAGACATTAATAAAACTAATGGTTCATGGAAAGTCATCCAAGAGGATCAGTGTTTCTCCCAGCTAGCGAAAAAGAAAATAGCATCTAATCTGGACAGAAGGTAGACTTGGTTTTTTAATGACTGCTCTGGACACTTCCCAGTTACCTCTCTAGAAGTCAGCTTGGAGGAAGATAAATCAGTTCCAGTCTGGAGGGGAGTTGGTCAATGGCTCCAAGCAGCCATCTGAGAGGGATTTGGCTGAAGCAACTGCAGGAGGACAGCCCTGAAGCATCAGGTGCAGAAAGCATGCAATTGGAGCTACTCAGTGATGAGGAAGAAGAACTTCATTTGATCCAATAACATGTAGGGCAAAGAAAGGCAGGAGCAGAGAACATCAGCCAGATTGCTCATCAGAAGAAAGCCTCACAGGGATGGGATGCTACTGGTTCTATCCAGCTCTATAGAACTGGTAGCTCTGAAGAGCAGCAAACGCTAAACCAATTCTGTATCTGCTGCTGTTTGGCCCACCCTCCCACCTGGGCTCTTACCTGTCCTTTATTTCCTGCTTTTTCAACCTCAGCTGCTTTGCGTGGCACAGCTGAAGTTGAAGAAGCAGTAAAAAGTGGCTTTTCAAACACTGTGCACTTGTGCGCAGCACTTATCAGCTGTCTGGGCAACACAGCCTAAGGATTATTACACGCACGTACAGCATGCGTCTGGCATGTGTGTACACGAAGCGCACATGCACAAGCAAAACATAATCACCAAACCAGTAGTAACGCTGGTTGAATCCCACCCCTGAAGCCTCACCCTTCTTAATGGGCTGTACCAGAAGCTGCCTATTTAGCACTGCAGATAGATGGAAGTGATGCTGGGAATGTATTCATTTTCTAGCTGTGTGTTTTTGTGGTTATTGTGATTTTTGCCATTCTTTGGATTGATAACTTGACTGGAATCATGTCTTGTGAATCTTCTTGTAGTGTGGATTTAATTTTGCCTGTTGGGTTTATTTTTATTAGGAAACTTTGTGGACTCATTGACCATCATTCTGTTGGCTAGCGTTGGTCTGCTTGTAGCTGGATTTACAGTAAGTGGGACAGTTCTGGCTTTTTGGTGAAGGAAGTTGTGGTAAAATAGTAATAAACCAACTAAACCACAGGTGTGTGTGAGGGGAACAACACATCTGTATTTCTAACTCTCAGTTGATTAAAAATACCAGCAATCATATTGTACAAGTAGTAAGGTGTTTATGAAGTATATGTAATATCTCTGCACATTTATTTTTTATATATTTATGGTGTTAAATTTTTATCAAACAATGAGAATATTTTCTGGTAAATGTAATCTAATATTTATTCTACTATGTTGGTTTAAATGATCTGATATATTATTTATAGAATAGGATTCTTTATTGGCCAAGTGTGATTGGACACACAAGGAATTTGTCTTGGTGTATATGCTCTCAGTGTACATAAAGGAAAAGATACATTTGTCAAGAGTCAAGAATCATAAGGTACAATGCTTAATAATAGTCATAAGGTACAATAAGTAATCAAATCATACTAGGAAACAGTCATTATAAATTGTAACAATACAAGCAACATTGTTACAGACATACAGTGACAAGTAGGAGGGCATGCATGATAAGGAGTAATGAGAAGATTAATAATAATAGTAGTGCAGACTTTGTAAATAGTTGGACAGTGTTGAGGGAATTGTTGTTTAGCAGAGTGATGGCGTTCGGGGAAAAACTGTCCTTGTATCTAGCTGTTCTGATTGCAATGCTCTATAGCGTCATTTTGAGGGTAGGAGTTGAAACAGTTTATGTATTAAGGAGTAAGCATATCACAATCACCTTCAAGGCAACTAATATGAAACCTGCACAGAGATATATTGACCATCTTTCAAACCCAGCCAATCATTTCTCCGATACTTCATTGTTCCAGTGTCTGTGCCTCCAGTGTTTTAGGCTAGCCTATTCTAATGTGGTTTGGAATTTCTGATAATCTTAAATCAGAAAGGTAAAATGTTCTTCCATTTTTTTTAGTATTGTCATTTTGGATATCAAATGCATATTCATTTTATTTTGTTTTTTAATTGGAGATAGATGTATATGTTCTGCATATAAAATGACATTGAACAAATGTGTGAATGCTTCCTGCTTTGAATGTTGGTATTAGACTATTGTCAGAGTAGTGTGATAGTGTCAGAATAAATTTGGCATCTGTGTCTGCTGCTGAAGAGATCTTCAGTCCATATGTTCTAATGAGCAGCTGTTGTCTGACTGGAAGGGCTGTAAAAAATACAAGCCTACCTCCTATATCTATTAAAGGAAAATGCCATTGCAAAGGATGGGTTGTAAATAATTGATGACATATTTAGAAGTTTTACCTGGGAGCTATACGTGACAATGAGTAACATTGCATTACTTTGTCTCCCACTTTTGTTTCATGGTGGACTATTCTTCAATACCAGTCAGAACTTGGTGAACTGTTTTTCTCTACCTTTCACTGTTCATGAACTCTAATCTGAGAAATATCTAATAAAAATCCTGAAAGCCTGAAGGTCTCTTGAATGGGTTTGATATAAGAAATTTTATCACAGAGCTTGGCTATATGCAGTGCGTTTTATGACAGAATTTATGAAAATCTAGAACTACATGTGTTGTCTTTGTTTTAATATAATTTGATGGTATATAGTGCTAACATTGAAACTAGGTTCAATGTTTCCAGAATCAGTTTTCAGTATATTTTCCTTCCTTCCTTCCTTCCTTCCTTTATTATTTTTACAAATAACCCAGGGCTGCAAATATATCCAACATACCTTCCTCATGCTATTTTTCTCCACAACAACAACCCTGTGAGATAAGTTGGCCTGTTAGAGAATGACTCAAGGTAATCAATTTCACAGCTAAAATGTTCTTATTCATATCTAAGGTGCCTGATTCAACAGAACTAGCATGGTGTATACACAGGATACACAAATAACAGCAACACTGTTTGGATTTGGTTACATGTTGCAATATATCTTGGTGGTCATAAAATTGTTAGTAATATCAGGTAAAGTAAAATAAAATGAGTGCTTTCATCTTAAACTCATTTCAACCCCAAGTTCTCTTTGATTCAATTCAGGTTAACATAACCAGCTTAGTTAAAAGGAGTGCAATTCAGATGTCATATGTTACAGGAACAAATCATTTGTTTTGGCCTCTTCTTTATTAAGCAGAATGTCAGGGCTCCAACAAATCCACCCTCATTCAAATCAAAAGTCTCTAGCCGCATCTCAGAAAAAGTAAATTGGTTTATTAGAAATTGCCATGCTGGCGTGTGGCTGAGTGCAGCCGATACTAAATCACATCATACATTTCCCCCTTGACCCTGGTCTTTTCTCTGCCCCCTGGATGTGACTTCTCCAATGGGACACATCCGTCTCCAAGAATCATCCATCATGCTCTCCAGTAACCTTCTTATGCTCAGACAACTTTGGGCTGCCAAGGTGATTATCTAGGCATTTCAAGAATGTCTTGTTTTCGCCCACTCCCTTTTTCTGGCAGCTAAAAAGACCAAAGGAGTATCTTTTTAGTTGACACAGAACTTTCAGTCTCCAATTTTACTTCATTATTATTTTAGCTCATAGAATAGGAAACAAATTAATAAGACAGTAAGAAGTTCATCACAAGACATGACATAACACACAATCTAGCCTAGGTTTCTTGATACATGTATACATCCTGAAAAATGGTTGTATTGCTAGGGAAATTACACAGAGATTATATTTTAATTTCCTTTGTAGTTTGCAATTGTAATTATTTTTGTAGTTATGTTTTTGTTATTTTATTGCATTGTTATTGCATTTTTAAGTTTATAAGATGATCAAGTGATATATGAAATAGGTAGCTATATACATTTACCAAGGAATCAACAAACAAATATGAAAGTGTCAACCTACTCATACCTAATGCCCAGATGTATTGGAAATATTTATTGAATATTATTGGTGTTATAATTGAACATATTGGTACAAATATATTCAATAGCTCAAGCAGGAAACCCTATATTATTTCAGACAAATATTTGGCCAATCTCTTCTTGAAAATTTCCAGTGATTTTAGTATCTTGGAATCACTTTTATATCAGCTATTTTTGCAACTACAAACAATTTATTATACTGTTAAAGCTGTCTTAAAGAAAAATACCCACTTTACAAGAATAAGGTGAACAATAACTGATTATTATTGCATGAAGGCATCCTATACATTTTTACAGTTATCAATCAGATCCTTCTTTTATAGTTTCATATTATTAAGTGGCAGTTAAAAATATAAAACCTAGCAAATATTTTCTATGAAACTTTATATTCTTTCACATCACTGTGAAATTGACTGAATGCATGCATCATTCTGGTTTCATATATTATGTGAAAACTATTATGGATGATAAGACACCTGTGCTTCTATATTGTGTGTATCCAACCATTTTTAGGTTATTGAAGCCAATCATGTTTTAAAAAATTGTGGCTTGTGCAAGGTAAGAAATATACATAGTGTCAGAGTACCTCTTTGTCTCTTACAGCTTTTTCTCTACCTGTCCCGACCTGAGGATCCAAGATTGATTTGGAGCCCATCAAGTGGTTTGTTTGAATGTTGTCACCAGAGAGTTGGGGCTGTATCAGGTTTTGTATTTGGAGTTGTATTCCTATAAACCACCCAGAGTCACCATGAGTGAGTTGGGCAACCATATACATTTCTTTAATATGTAATAAATTAATCACATATTTTTACATTTGTAGCTATCCACACTTCTGGGTTTTTATATTGATCTTAGTTCCACTATGCTTGATTTAAGTTAAGTTACACAGAACTAAGACAGTTGATCTTTATCACAAATATTTTATAGGATATGAATACTAAGATGTTATCCTCAAAAATAAACTCAAAAGACAGAAAATTATAAGCTTGATATTCATGACAAATATTTTGAATACAGCTGGACACAAATGACTTCTCAAAATTGTCCATTCAATTTATTGACAGGGACTTTTGTCTCATCATTTCTCAACAACAGGAATCCCTCATAGCAGCTTCATATTACTGGCACTATAAATCTCTATTGCAGGGGTTTCAACCTTGGAAACTTTCAGACTTGTGGGCTTCAACTCCCAGAATTTTCCTGCAAACATAGGATATCCCTTCTCTATTGGAAGCCTTATTTTCCAAGCACAGGAAGCATGTCAAATTCCTCTGGGAAAGGATTGAAACTGATTTCAAGTACACCACTCTTATCCCATGAGAAATTCTATGAAATTGTCTTTTTCATTGGAAAGAATGTTTAAAGCAAATTCTCTTTATCATCTTTTTTTTAAAAAAAACTTTTTTCCTTATTTTGCACTAGTTATTTATGGCCCTGGGACACCATCTGATTTATGGCACTAAATTCAGAAAGCTAGCTATTCATTGAGGGCAAAAATTCATACAAGTTCATTGACATTTTTCTTGCATTTATTTTATCATTAATCACTACAAACTTAAAAATCAGAAGCAGAGAGGAAAATTATAGCTTACAATGTTTTTGCTATAGATGGTGAGTCAAAAGATTGGCAACTATGGAAGAAAAAAATTCAAGAGGAAATGTACAAGGTCATTAATGTCCTGCAAATGTTTGTCTTCCATTTATTGAAAAGACAACTGTAGCTTAATGGGTGTTGTATATAACACTTGAGGATCTTGCCTTCAGGATCTTGTTGAATTAGCTTGCTACAATTTTATTTTTATTATTTTATTTCATTTCCTCTCCTTCTGTTTCATCTCTTCTTTCTTTCTCTTCTCTCTCTCTTTCCACTCTCCATAATTTTCTTATTTATAACTTGCAGACAATAATATATATAATTCATTATTTTCATTATAGATATTTCAAGGCCTATTTGAATAATAACAGACATATCTTACAATATAAGCTTGTATTCATAAATAAGCACTATTGAGCTCCTAGGTAATTATTACAGGATTGCAACCTAAACTCTTAATCTACCACACTTGTGCATTGTAAAATAGACATTTTTTTACATTTTCACCAAATTTGTTTCCCTAATTCTGATTATATTCTACCATTGGAAGGAAATTCCACAGATGTTAGTGATATACTGTTTGCTCTAGTAACACATTTAAAACTGAACCGATAGTTTTTATAATGTACATTGTTTTCTACTCATTTTGCCCTTATCAGCCATACATTTGTTTGCAAAGCATGGATATTCTTACTGGCCATGCTCTCCTCTGTCCAAATGGCATGCCCTCAAGTCAACAAGTAAGAGAATTATAATAAAAAGATATTTCAATTAAGTAATCAATACCTAAAGAAGAAGCAATTCAGTTCTAAGCATATCTATGAGATAACCCAAGAAGTGCAACAATGCAGCTTGCATAAGAATAAAAAATACTTATAAGAAGAATTTGTAATAACAACAGAAAAAATGGTCAAGGAAGATTAAAAATTGATCAGCAGTAAGTGAAGAAAAACTGCATGATTTTTTGCTTTGGTGAAAATATCTAACTGGTCTACACCATTCATTGCCAAGTATAATACAACATAATGCAAGAAGATGAAACTGAAGCTTGCAAAATCCGAACTGAAGCTTGCAAAATATGGCAAAATCTCCCCAATCATGAAAAATCAAACAAAAGAGACAGCACCCATCAACTACAGGCTAATTACCTGCTTACTAACAACTTTCAAATCTAACATATGGTAGCAGATGCGATCCAGCAGCCTCAACTTTAGCTGAAGACATTCTTTCCCTACCTGAGCAAGAAAGGAAACTGTTCCAAACAGTAGTGGAACAAAAATCAGTTCCTAATTGACAAGATGATTTTTTGGAAAACTTTTAGTAATAAAGACCAACTTGAATGTAGTTTGAACTAAGAAGGCAGTTATCTCCCTGCCATATGATTGGATAGTCAAGTATCTAGAAATAACAGAAGTCAGTAGAAACATCAGAAACTTTGTGCAAAGAAAACACAGTTGTTAGTTGTATTAATACTAATAACATCAAGACAGGAAGCTTTCAAGGATACTTAGTCTCATCACATGTTTCTTATTGCACTGATTTTGCTATCAACATTACCAATCAAGTTAGGCCATGACTATTAAGCAACAAAAACATCTGTCAGGCTATCCTATTTCTACATGGATGATCTGAAGGTATATGTAAAAATACCATCTGAAATAGATTTACACAGCACTGTCTAAATATGCAACCAAGATATTGCCATCTGGACAAATGTATCATCATCATCATCATTATTATCATCAACAAAAGGAGAAAAATAGTGAAAACTCAAGGAATCAAGTGCCCTATGAAAATAACATCAAGAACCTGGATGAAGACAATCACTACAAGTACCTGGGCATCCTTCAAATTGACAACATCAAATACCACCAAAGTCAAGAAGATTAGAAGTGAATACATCACAAAAGTGAAGAAGATCTTAAAATCCAAACTCAGGAAATAGCATCAAGGCAATTAACATCTGGACAATTCCAGTCATTAGATACACAACTGGTATAGTGAAGTGAACTCAAGTAGAGGAACTGCGTAGTTCAGTATAGTACATTAAAAATAGTATTAAAAATAGTATTAAAATACTATTAAAAATAATACAGTACATTAAAAAGAAACTGAAGGAAAAAAGGGCATTGAAGGACATGTACTGAAGAAGATACACTAAAGATAGTTTACCAGGAAGGTTTACTGACTACTGGAGAAACTAAACTGGCCTACAAGAAAGACCAAATAAGAAGAGATATGGCAAGACAAAATATTACATGGCCAGTAGATAAAAAAAGAAGATAACAACAAGACCTGGCCATTGCTAAGATGAAGAAAATTGTAGAAATTGAAGAAAGAATAAAGGGCTAATTCTGACTATCCAAGAGCAAGCCTTAAGAACAAATGCACACAGAGCTTGAATCAAGATAATAGTAACAAACAGTAAATGTCATTTTCTGCTGAAGCTGAAAACATAGCAGACACCTAATGATCTGTTGCAAGAAGATTGCACAAACACATTACAAACAATGATATGACAAAGTAACATTGGACTACTGTCAGAAATGCTGTTGCCTGCAAGCAAGAATTGCTGGAACTACAAAATAAAGTAATAAAAATATGAAGAAGTTAAAGTGCTCTTGGACCTTAGAATTCAAACAGACAAGCACCTGCCACACAACACACAGACTTAACAATTATTGATATGAAAGACAAACAAGTCTAAGTACAGGACTTTTCAGAACCTGGAGAAAGCAGAATAGATAATTGGAGAAAAATCACATAATATGAAGACAAATACAAAAGTCCATTTGAAGAAAAAAAAAGTAGGCCCTGGGGAAAGGAATCCATCTAACCAGAGTAGGCAGTAGAATGACCTAGATCAGGGCTGTCAAACTCCCAGTCCATGGGCCGAATGTATCATGCATTGGCAACATCTGTGCTCATTTTAGAAGGGGAAAAAGTCTCAATACATCAGGTGACACCACCATGACAATGTGAGTTTGACACCCCTGACCTAGACCTTTTAAAGCTCTGCAGATTATTATTTTGTGGCTTTAGTGAAATTGTTTAAATAAAGTTCTTTAGGTGAAAGGTTAGGCAAAAATCATAAGTGGTATTCAGCAGGTTCTGACCAGTTCTGGAGAACTGGTAGCGGAAATTTTGAGTAGTTTGGAGAACTGGCAAATACCACCACTGATTTTACTGTATCCTTCCCCTGTCATGCCCACCAAGCCACGCCCACAGAACCAGTAGTAAAAAAATTTGAATCCCACTACTGGCAAAAATGTCTACTTACAAGACCTTCCCTTCAAACATTCTGGACCTACTCTCTGGTGATTCAATGATTTAACTAACCAAACTTATAAAGTCTTAGCCAATCTACTCCAAGGCAAAAATTGAGCAAAAGACTTTGCAAGGTTTAAATAAATGCAAGCAACTCAAAGACTGGATAATCTACAATGTAAAATTTACATTGCTTTATTCCTTTCGGGAGCAACAAATTAAACTCTAAATGTCATTCTGAATTTACTGAGAATTGTTTATTTTCTTCAGAGATGGCAGGCAAACCACTGAAAAAACTTAGGACTGGCTTCATATGCTAGTTTCTCAATATGTTATCTATCTATCTATCTATCTATCTATCTATCTATCTATCTATCTATCTATCTATCTATCTATCTCTCATGTTTTAGGATTTTTAAATTTCTTTTTTTTAATTCATTGTAATGCAGAAAAATCCTGTATTACCATGGCAACAAATGCATAGCAGCACACTTGCATTCAATTAAGAACCAACTCCCTCTTGCCTGGCAAACTACAATATGTTATACAAATAATGCCAAGCTATATAAATTAATTTATATGTTTCTCAGTATTTTTAATCTTATGCTCAAAGAGAGTTTTATCATAATTCTCATAAGCATCTTAATCTTTTCAGTACAATGTGCTTTCATAAGAGTTCTAAATGAAAACTTTCTGTGTATGTTAAAAACATAGGATGTTTAACTTGGAAAGAGATTACTTTTTGCCACAGGGATGAGACCAAGAGAAATGGCCTTTAAAGAACAAAACGCAAAGCAAAGCAAAGCAACAATATTTTATATTGAATTTCTTAATTGACAGTTTTAGACCAGACATAGTTCTTGATTAGAATTTGCTTTAATTAATTATGTATATCTTCAGATTATTATTATTTTAATTTTGGAACAGCTGATACATCTTGGCAAATTTACTATTTCTTTCCTTATTAATTTGATTCTTTTTTCCATCTTGGCTCCCTTCTGAGGATTTTTAGCAGATCAAATGTTCTTGTGTCACAAGAGGAATAGCATTGCAATGGAATCACTAGGCTGACAAAAATATTTCTGGAGATAAGGAGGGATCTTTGGAATCACACACTTCGTGTTGCAGAAAAGCTGTTCTTTACAAGAAGAGAAATTAAGTTTGGATAAATTAATACATTAAGTGGATAAAAAGTAAGAAGCTTAGCAAGAGTGGGATCCAAGGAAGTTTTAAACAAATAAAAAGGGACAGTGATTTTTTTAAAAAAGCAGAAGAAATGTTTTTTTTTCTAATGAAAATGAAGATAGCAAAATCAATCAGTATTCACACAAAGATCTGGACTAAGACCAGATATTTGTGGGAATACTGGTTGTTTATTATTATTAAAACAAGAAGATAAGGATAATAAGTGTTCAACTGCAAGACTCTAACTACAGAAAATTAATTGGGATTAAAGGACTAGAGGCAGAGAGGATCAAAACAGAAAAAGTTTTTTACTTTCACTGCAGTAATTGACATACTTTTTCACCACAGCAACCAGAGGAGAAACTGCTAAAGAGGTAGAAAGATGCAGGGGTTCATTACAACAACTTACAGGTAACAGAATTTCACCAGATTTATTGCAGAAAATTTTTGACAGAAGATTATTTAAACACCTTTAAAGGTAAACAGAAAAAAAAGATCTATAAAGAAAAAGTTGAGAAGTTTGAAGAATTTGTAAGGCAACTTGCTGCAAACTTAAAACAAATCAGCTGAACATTGAGAAGACTGAGTGGATTTAGATTTTAGATGGATGGATGGACGGATGGATGGATGGATACAAGGATACATACATAGAAAGATATGAATGGATATAAGATATATGATATATGATGTGATCTAACTATTGCAGTTATATGATTTTTTGGTTTTATTTTTTTTTTAATTTTCTTTTATCAAATAGAGCAAGAAAAAGAAAAATCAGACCATTTGATTAGATAGTTGTTTACTTTGCCACTTTAGTTATACTTTAATTCAATTATGAATAGAACTACATTAAGAACGAGCTTCTGGAAACTCGTTCTGCCAGGACGGTGCTGCCGCCATGCCGAGCCCATCCTAGGACATGCGGGGGGGCGAAGCAGCTGAGCGAGACAGGAAGCGATGGTGACAGTCGGGGATGTTAGGTTCTCTGTTGGGACTCAACTGAGGCCACAGATGACGGACTGTACCGCCGCCGTTGCTGCAGCACCGCCAGGGTTATTTTTTGTGACCGCTGCCTGAGCCGCCATTCTGTGGGCAGCAGATGTGGCAATTATCAGCAATCTGCTGCCAGAGGAGAATTGCCACTGTTGAGTCTCTGTTATCAACGTTAGGACCATTATTATCAACTTCAGGACTACTGTCATCCTCAGTTGAATAACATCTCCTACCGGCCCGCAGATGCCCCTATTTGACTATCCCTGGCCAGGAGAAAGGCTCCAGAGGAGGAGGCTATTAGACTGTCGTCATGGTGAGAGGACGACGCGGTTGTATATCATCTTTCTCCCCACTGTTGTGAGAGGACAGGGGGGTTGAACTTTTACCTCCACCTTGAGGTCCGTGAGACTTGGTCCCTCACCATTGTGAGAGGATGGTGGGCCTATTATCATCAGGACTCCCCAGTGACCGTGAGAGGGTCATAGGGGTAGAGGATCTCTTTTTCTGCAGGACAACATATTCTGGACCTTTCTTTGTTATCAGGCCTTACTGCCTGGAGATGATGAAAGGATGAAATTTAGTTATTCGGCAGCCGAACTGTGGGCCCTGAGGAATGTCCCCCTTTCTCAGGTCTGGCCCTCAGATCTTTCCCTGTCATACCTCAAGGATGGTTCTTGGGTACCAGAGAGGAGACACGGCGCAGTTGGGGGTTTTAATTATGTGGATTTTAAGGGTTCTTTTAAATTATTTAAATTTTTGACAAAATTTTTAATGGGGTTAGGGAGAGGGAATTTATTATTGGGGTTAGGGAGGGGGACCAGACTGGGTTTGGGGGACAACCCGTCTGGGAGTAAGGCTGGACTGGGGTATGCCTGCGACCGGGAGGTCTTGGGACCGGAGATGGCCGATTTGAGGATGGGGACTTCTTCTGGGGAGGGGGATGAAAGGGTTATTCTTACGATCAGTGGGAGAGGCAGGTATGGTGTTGACAGGGGGTCTTATCAAGTTATGGGAGCCCGCCCCCGCTGTTTACAAGCGGTGGTGTGCTCCGGCCCCCAGGTCACGTCTCACCCCCTGAGTTGTTTGATTGATCGGGCCCCAGGCCTCTGGCTGATGTTATGCAATGCCAGGTCCGTAGTGAATAAAGCCCCCCTTGTTCACGATCTTGTCACGGAGGGGTGTGTGGACCTGGCTGGCATTACCGAGACCTGGCTGAGACAGGAGGGGGTGTCCCTCTAGTAGAAATGTGCCCAGCTGGGTTTCGGGTTTTTCACTGGCCGAGGGCCCAGGGGAGGGGTGGGGGGGTTGCGGTAATTATTCGGGAGGATCTGGATCCTAGGGAATCCACTGTTCCTCAGACGACCGGATGTGAGTCCCTTTTTGTTAAGTGTGGTTCCGGGGTTCAGATGGGCCTATTGATCACATACCTGGCTCCTTGCTATGTGACATCGGCCCTGCCTGAGCTCCTCGAGGTCATAGCCGGTCTGGCTGTTGAGACCCCCAGGCTGATGGTCATGGGGGATCTCAACCTGCCTTCGGCCGGTGGGGCCTCGGGGATTGCTCAGGAGTTCTTGGCTTCCATGACAGCCTTGGGCCTGACCCAATTAATTAGGGAACCCACGCATACTGAGGGTCACATCCTGGATCTGGTTTTTGTCTCTGGACAGTGGCAGGATGATCTGGGTGTTGGGGACATTTTTGTTGAACCCTTGTCATGGTCAGAACATTCGCTCCTTAGGCTGGACTTCCAGGCTGTTCCTCCCCATTGCAGGGAGGCAGACCAAATACATTGGTACCGCCCCAGGCGCCTGATGGATCCAGATAGGTTCCTGATGGAGCTTGGGCCATATCCCGACATTCGAACTCACGACTCGGTGGGGGACCTGGTCGCCACCTGGAAAAGGGTGGTGGCTGGGCCCTGGACCGGGTCGTACCCTTGCGGCCTCTGACCTGACGCCGCTCTCACTCGGCCCCCTGGTTTTCCGAGGAGCTGAGGGAGATGAAGCGCTGGAAAAGACGCCTGGAGAGTATTTGGAGGACTACTCGCTCCGGACCCGACCGAACACTATTACGGTCTTATATCAAGACCTATTTAGTCATAAATTAGCCATAAGGGTGGCAAAGCGTTCTTACTTTTCCACCCTTATTGCGTCTGCAGGAAACCACCCGGCCGCCCTGTTTAGAGTGACCCACTCCCTCTTGGAAGGGGGAGCGCGGGAGGACCCCTTGCAGGGACAGGCTGAGGATTTTTCAAAGTTCCTGGTGGATAAAATCGCTCGGATCCGGGATGGGTTGGACTCTGAATGGGCAGCTCTGGGTGGGGGATCGGGGGCGGAACTTGAAACAGTCATTTGGGAGGAGTTTGATCCTGTGACCCCCGAAGACGTGGACAGGTTGCTGTGGGGACTGAATGCTTCCACATGTTTATTGGACCCGTGTCGCTCCTGGCTGGTGCTGGCCACCCGGAAGGTGACACGAGGTTGGTTTCAGGGTATTATTAACGCTTCCTTGAGTGAGGGATATCTACCCGCCGCCTTGAAAGAGGCGGTGGTGAGACCCCTCCTCAAGAAACCGTCCCTGGACCCAATTCTGTTATCTAATTATTGTCCCGTCTCCAACCTTCGTTTTATGGCGAAGGTTGTTGAGAGTGTGGTGGCACAACAGTTTCCCCGGCACCTGGATGAAGATGTCTATTTGGATCCACACCAATCGGGCTTCAGGCCCGGGCACAGCACAGAGACGGCATTGGTCACATTGGTGGATGATCTCTGGAGAGCCCATGACAGAGGTTATTCTTCTGTCCTGGTCCTCTTAGATCTCTCGGTGGCTTTCAATACTGTCAACCACAGTATCCTACTGCAGTGGCTTGGGGGTTGGGGGTGGGGGGCACTGTTTTGCAGTGGTTCTCCTCTTTCCTCTCCGGCCGTTCGCAATTTGTGTTGGCGGGGGGGGGTAGAGATCAGCTCTGAGAGCCCTGATTTGCGGGGTTCCTCAGGGGTCGGTGCTCTCGCCCTTTCTATTCAACATTTATATGAAGCCGCTGGGTGAGATCATCCGTGGCTTTGGGGTAGAGTTCCATCAGTACACTGATGATACTCAGCTGTACATTTCTGCCAGGTCCGTCGTTAACAAGGCCCCCCTGATTTGCGATCTTATTCAGGAGGAAGGTGCGGACCTGGCGGGGGTCACCGAAACCTGGTTGGGCCCAGAGGGTGGCGTCCCTCTGGTAGAGATGTGCCCACCAGGTTTCCAAGCATTCCATCGACCGAGGTCTCAGGGAAGGGGTGGTGGGGTGGCGGTGATTATTAGAGAAGTCCTTTGTCCTAGGGAGGCCACTGTTCCTCAGACGGCTGGTTGTGAGTCTCTCTTTGTGAAGTGGGGTCGGGGGGTTCAGTTGGGCCTGTTGATAATGTACCTGGCTCCCTGCCACGTGTCATCGGCCCTGCCCGGGCTCCTCGAGGTGATAGCCGGGCTGGCGGTTGAGACCCCCAGGCTTTTAGTCATGGGTGATTTCAACCTGCCTTCACTCGGGGAAACCTCTGGGGTGGCCCGGGAGTTCCTGGCTTCCATGACGGCCATGGATCTGACCCAATTAGTTTCTGGCCCCACTCACATGGGGGGACACACACTGGACCTGATTTTCGCCTCTGGTCAGTGGTTGAATGATCGTGCTGGGGACTTAGTTATAAAACCCTTGTCATGGTCCGATCATTCTCTTCTTAGACTGGACTTCGGTGCCGCCACCCCCCATCGCAGGGAGGCGGAGCCGAGGAGATGGTTCCACCCCAGGCGCCTGATGGATCCTGAACGGTTTCAGATGGAGCTTGGGCCATTTCCTGACTCATAACTCAGCCACAGACTTGGTGGCCACCTGGGATAGGTTGGCCGCTGAGGCTCTGGACCAAGTTGTGCCTTTGCGACCTCTGACTCAGCATAGATCCCACCTGGCTCCGTGGTTTACGGGAGAGCTGAGGGGGATGAAATGCCAGAAAAGATGTCTGGAGGGCATCTGGAGGGCCAGTCGTGCTGAGTCTGACCGGACACAGGTGAGGTCCTATGTTAGGACCTACCTAGTGGCGATAGGGGCGGTGAAGCATTCACACCTCTCCACCCTTATTGCGTCGGCAGAAAATCGGCCTGCCGCCCTGTTTAGAGTGACCCGCTTCCTGCTTGAGCCGAGAGCGCGGGAGGACCTCTTGCAGGGTAGGGCAGAAGAGTTTTCCCGATTTCTGCACGATAAAATCGCTCAGATTCGGGATGGGCTGGACTCCAGTTGGGTGGTCCCGGGGGAGGTGTCCGGAGCAGGTCTTGAGACGGTTATCTGGGAGGAGTTCGATCCTGTGACCGCCGAGGGTGTGGACAGATTACTGGGGAGGCTGAATGCCACCACATGTTTATTGGACCCGTGCCCTTCCTGGTTGGTTTCTACCTCCAGAGAGGTGACACGAGGCTGGCTCCAGGGGATTGTCAACGCTTCGTTGACGGAGGGGGCGCTTCCGACCGCCCTGAAAACGGTGGTGGTGCGGCCCCTCCTCAAGAAGCCTTCCCTGGACCCGGCTCTTTTGAATAACTATCGTCCTGTCTCCAACCTTCCCTTTGTGGCGAAGGTTGTTGAGAGTGTGGTGGCACGTCAGCTCCCTCAGTATCTGGAGGAAGCATTCTACTTAGATCCGTTCCAATCGGGCTTCAGGCCCGGGCACAGTACCGAAACAGCATTGGTCGCGTTGGTAGATGATCTCTGGAGGGTCCGTGACAGAGGTTATTCCTCTGTCCTGGTCCTCTTAGATCTATCAGCGGTTTTTGATACTATCGACCATAGTATCCTATTGCGGTGGTTGGAGGGGTTGGGAATTGGGGGCACCGTTTTACGGTGGTTCTCGTCCTTCCTCTCGGACCGCTCGCAATTTGTGTTGACGGGGGGGGAGAGGTCCACCCCTAGGCCCCTCATGTGTGGGGTGCCTCAGGGGTCGGTCCTCTCCCCTCTTCTGTTCAACATCTATGTGAAGCTGCTGGGAGAGATCATACGTGGTTTTGGGGTGAAATGCCATCTTTATGCTGATGACACTCAGCTTTACATCTCCACCCCAAGCCACCCCAACGATGTTGTGGAGGTTATGGCCCGTTGCCTGGAGGCTGTGCGGAACTGGATGGGCGAGAACAGGCTTCGACTCAACCCTTCCAAGACCGAGTGGCTGTGGTTTCCGGCGGCCTGATATAGCCAGCTGACTCCGTCGCTGGCTATTGGGGATGAGATCTTGACCCCCACAGAAGGGGCTCGCAATCTTGGTGTCCTCCTGGATGTACGGCTGTCTTTGGAAGATCATATTACGGCCGTCTCCAGGGGGGCTTTTTATCAGGTTCGCCTGATACGCCAGATGCGGCCCTTTCTTGATCGGGACGCCTTACGCACAGTCACTCATGCCCTGGTCACCTCCCGTCTGGACTACTGTAATGCCCTCTACATGGGGCTCCCTGTGGGGAGCACCCGGAGGCTTCAACTGGTACAAAATGCGGCCACGCGGGTGGTTATGGGGGCATCGAGATACTCCCACGTGATGCCCCTCCTGCGCGAGCTGCATTGGTTGCCGGTGGCCTTCCGGGTTCGCTTTAAAGTACTGGTTTTGGTCTTTAAAGCGCTCCATGGCATCGGACCAGGATACTTACAAGACCGCATTCTGCCAGTAGTCTCCCACCGACCGGTGCGCTCCCACAGAGAGGGTCTCTTCCGGGTCCCGATGCCTTCTATGTGTCGCCTGGTGACCCCGAGGAACAGGGCCTTCTCTGTGGGGGCACCCGCCCTTTGGAACGGGATGCCCCCTGGACTACGAACGACCAGTGACCTGAGGGCCTTCAGACGTGACCTGAAGACTTGGCTCTTCGAGCAGGCCGGCCTGAGCTGACTCAAATGGGATTTTTAAATGGGGTTTTTAGATTAGTTGGGATGGGGTACAAACTTTTAATTTATTTTAATTGGGGTTTTTTAGATTTTTATAGGGACAGCCTAGGGTTTAATTCTTTTTTAACTATTTATATTTGTTTACATGTATTTTAGTTGGCTGTTCACCGCCCTGAGTCCTTCGGGAGAAGGGCGGTATATAAAACCTAAATAATAATAATAATAATAATACCCCGGGCCACCCCGATGAAGCCGTCGAAGTAATGACCCGGTGCCTGGAGGCCGTGCGGTGTTGGATGGGACGAAACAGGCTTCAGCTCAACCCATCTAAGACTGAGTGGCTATGCTTCCCGGCACCCTGGTACAGCCAGCTGGTTCCATCGCTGGCTGTGGGGGGGGGGGGAATTCTTGCCCCCACAGAGAGGGCCTGCAATCTGGGTGTCCTCCTGGATGTGCGGCTGTCATTGGAAGACCATGTGGCAGCCGTCGCCAGGGGGGGTTTTGGTCAGGTCCGTAGGATCTACCAGTTGCGGCCTTTTCTGTATTGGGATGCACTTCGCACGGTCACCTCCGCCCTGGTGACCTCCTGCCTAGACTATGCCAATGCTCTCTACATGGGGCTGCCTTTGAAGAGTATCCGGAGGCTCCAGTTGGTGCAGAATGCGGCCGCGAGGGTGGTAATGGGAGCTCCTCAGGGCTCCCATGTTATGCCACTTCTGCGCGCGCTGCATTGGCTCCTGGTGGCCCTCCGGGTGCGCTTCAAAGTCTTGGTTATTATCTTTAAAGCGCTTCATGGCTCGGGACCGGGATACCTGCGAGACCGCCTCCTGCTATCATCGGCTTCCCACCAACCGGTACGCTCCCATAGAGTTGGTCTCCTCGGGGTGCCGCCGGCTGGACAGCTGGCGACCCCGAGGATGCGGGCCTTCTCATTGGGAGCACCCCCTCTCTGGAATGAATTACCCCCGGAGGTGAGGGCCGTCCCTGATCTCATGACCTTCCGTCGTTTACTTAAAAGTCATCTATTTCGGCAAGCCGGACTGGCTTAGGGGTTTTTAAATTTTAACCTGGTTCTTAATCTCTTTTAACTTTTTGTTTTAAATTTTAATTAGAGTCAAACTGTATTTAATTCTTTTAATTTTTAATATTGTCATATTGTACATGTGTTCCGTATATGTATTTTTATCTTGGCTGTTCACCGAGTCCCTTTGGGAGAGGGGGCAGTATATAAGTCTAACAAATAAATAAATAAGAATATTGTTTAATTAATAGTTTTATGTGAATTCAGCATCTTGAATGCTAATCTAAATTTAGACAATCAGCAAGTTGAGAGCCAGGCTGTATAGATTGTGATTTGAATCTTGCTTATTTTCGATTATTGGTAGATTTTTGTTAAGTATAATGTGCTATTGTGATGGAAATCAATAAATCCTCATTCAAGTGACTACTCTGAATGGATTTTTATACTCAGGAAATGACTTCTTTATATCTAATAAGACATTTTATTAGGCAATGAAGAGGTTAATTGCCTGTAATTATAATCTTTATTTAAAAGTATTTACTGTTACTATTTTTAAAAACTAGATTCCACAAGAGGAATCATTTGTTCATCTCCCCCTGCCTTATTCACAGAGTTTACAGATGTCCAAACTATGAGTTCTATTTGTAAAAAAATTGTTCATCACTGTGGCCTGAATTATGCTTCTAGCTTATAACTTCAGCTTGACAGACAGATTAATTGCATTAATAATATTAATAATAATCTTAGACACTGAAAGCTGGGATTTCTAAGCTTACAGTTCAGAAACAGCTTTGGCTAAGCAGGAAAACTACTTGCCTTTTTTCCTTCATGAATGCATGAAAAGGAAACCAAACCTGCAGTCATTTGGATGCCATGCTATACATTTCCAGGAAAAAAAGGAAACGTTTCCCTAAAAAAAAAGGCAAAAACACATATCAGATTTACATATCTTAATTTCTATGAAAAGATACTCGGATTAAAAGTACTAACCTCAATTTAAATAAAAATACAAGATATCTCATTTTAATAGAGGAAGATATGACCAGATGGACTGTGTGCCTGAAGAGTCTGCTCTTTACCCAGTATCAAATTCCTGTTTTCCTTTCTTACAGTTCTTCAACATTAAAACAGATTGAGGACAGTCAGCTCTTCCAATGGAGCACAGCTTCAGACAGAAATGCTTCAGAGTGTTTTTTAAACAGGAGCATGTCCTCTGAAATACATGCATATGGCCACCCAAAAAACCTTTTGACCTTGTCTCACCATTTTTGATGTCCCATTGGCTCAGGCCCCAATCTCCTATGATTTCAATTATGTGGAGAAACCTGTCTATATTCAGGTAATGTTACTAGTCAGCAAGGCAAAACTATACTTTATAGAGTTATTTTCTTTGTTGGTACCTTAGATTAGTCTCCTGGTTCTCTTTGTAGCAGAATCACTAATAGGATCTGCAGAAACAAAATGCAACAGCCAATGTAATATAATGGTTAAGGGACTGGAATAGGACTGGGGGGACCTGTAGCCTTCAATGTTCAATGGCTAGCTTTAGCCAAACATTAACTCCCAGTTCAATCTATATTATACATTTGGAGGGTTGTGCGGAGGAGAATAGAACTGGGGAGGGAAGTGGAGCCTTCCATGTTTACTGGTTAGCTTGAGCCAAACATTAATTCCCAGTTCAATTTATATTATAAGTTTGGCGGGGTTGGGGGCGAAGGGAATTGGATAAAGGTGTACTCTGTGCACCTGGAGAAATGGTAGAATGTAAACCTAATAAATAACATCTTTATCCTGCCTTCCTGTTTCTCAAATGCTCCTATTGAAGAATTCAGACAGCCAAATATGACTTCTCAAGGACTCTTGAAACTATTAAGAGATCTTTTCCTCAGAGTTTCCATTATTGTTCTCTGTCACTCAATACTGTATGATGACATTGGTTAAATATAATAAATCTCCTTATCTAAAGGTTATTTGTGGCATCATTTCATTCTGTGTATATACACAGAAGCTGTACTCTATGGGGATTGTTTTGAGTAAATATTGATCAGGTTCACTGTGTTTAAAGTGCCTGAATATAGATTCAGGCTCAAGTAGTCTACATCAAATTTCAGAATACTAATATTATATCTCTCTCTGTCTCAGTCTCTCTCTCTCCAATTTAAATTGACATTAGTGAGCAAAATCTGAAAGCTCTGGGTAGACAGACTAATTTTCTCTGAAGTTAACATGTCGGTGAATTAGATATACTGTAGGACAGGAGAGTATTTGAATAGCAGGGTACCGTTAATCTCCAAAAAGCCATCAGTAAGAAGTAATCAAATGTGAAAAACTTGGTACAGCATCTGAAAAAGTTCCTGTTGTATTCTAATGTCTGGAGGGACATAAGTCAGAAAGTACTTGGTAACTGATAAAATTGTTTAGTGAGAGAAGTCTGTCCCACAGTCTCATGTTGATAGAGTTTTGAAAAATTGTTTCACTAACCTTGTTATATCAGAATATAAACATCTGCTGTTCAAGGATGTTTATAATTCCTAGTGATCTTCTGAAAAATGAAGTTTACAGTTATACTGGGATTATTATTAACAGTGCAGTGCATATAAATGTATGGAAGCACTTTTGAGAAGCAATGGCTTTTTCAACTATTATGTAATGATTTACAAAAAACAGTAGACCTGAATCACGATCTGTCATTCTGTTGGTTATATTCTACAAAGTATGTTTCAAGAGATTCTCCCTATGTTCTACCATAAGAGAGCAAGTATGTTATAGTTAGTGGCACTACTGGTCTAAAAATGGGGAAACTCAGTTTCTAATTAACCCTCACTGGAGAACTCTGGGCCAGTCATATTCTATTACTTCCATCTATTTATGGGTAAAAGAATTCATATGCTGCCTTGAGTGCCAGAGGGAAAAAAGCAGGATATAACACAAATAACTAGAAAGGAAAGATATTTTCCATTACCACACTGTGTAAATTTTAACTTCATTTTTTATCAAAGCTTCAGCTTTGCAATACATCTGTAGCCTTTTTTGAAAATGCCCTATCTCCCCAGTATAAAACGACTGGGGAAAGGGAAATAGGGCAGGAAGAGATTCAATTGTTTGCAGTGGCTGGTTCCCAGTAGGGGTCCTGAGTTACCAACATAGAGGAAAATTGGCCTGATTAATTTGTAAAGCTTCATTGCCTTCTTTGCCTGGAATCAACACAGTAATTATTTAAAGTTAAACTGTAATCTAGCCAGAGCCTGAATCTGGGAAATTGTTTCTTCTTTTTATTTTTTAAATACATTTAATTAATTTAAATATTGATACCTGTTGTTTATCAATGATTGCAGAATGGCTGAGAAAGCAATCAAGTAATAGAATAATACATTCAACCAATGAGTCAGTTAACAGATGTAAGTAAATAATAATCCTGTTTTTCACCCCTACAGAACTAGACTTTCTTAATTGTAACAAATATTGTTGCTGATGTAAGAAGCCAATGATTTTAGCAAAAGGGAAGGGGTGGATACTTGCCTTTAGCTGAACTCAGAAGTTTGGAGAAGAGGAGCATACACACACACATCTTTATTTTTTGACACCTCATGACTGTGAACAGATTTTAGGGAAGTTGATTGCCATTGCCTCCTTCCTAGGGTAAAAGCAAGTGATTAGCTAGTCATCCAACTGAATTTGTGCCTAAGAACTCCTGGTTTCCTGGTTTCTAGCCTAATGCCTTAAGAACTACATCAAATTAGTTGTCTTAGAAGATAAGTAAGATCTTGATTATTATCAGGGTCTGGGACTGTTTGATTTGTGGGGCTGCTGACAGACTAGGAAATCAGATAAATATTACAGAAAAAGACAATGGCAAACTAGTGTTAAGAAACCTGCAGGAATAAAGTTTGGATAAAATAATGAAATTTGGTTTGATTTGCAGTCATCAGGAGTTGAACCAGAGTTGACCTTACTTTTTAACATCAGCAGCCAATGACTTTAATGATTAGAGAGATTGAATGGATTATCTCCTTCAAATGGTAAGGTTCATTCTATTTACAATTTTATGGTTGAGCACCAGTATTTGAAACAGAACCTAAAATCAAATACTGTTGCATTTATACAATACATGTTCACATTCAGAAACTATGAAGGCCATTTCAGAATGCTTATAAATTTTTCCTTCAACCTAAAGTGGTTGTTTTGGAGGCATATTTCTAGTTATTGTCTTCATTTAGCTTCATTTTCTTTATTGACTATGGAATTTTTTAATAATATATTAACATTTATATGAGTCATTTTTGTTTTCATGTGCACAATATTCCCTTGATGCTTGCTGTCTTACAATATCAAGCCTTATTATAGCCAGTCCTATACATAATGGTTAGCAAGATATGCTTTTCTTCAAATATATCTTGTATCAACCCTGTGTTAACCATAATTCTTTTTTCTTCAAATCCAACTTATGTAATTGTGGCCAAGTGTAATGTTTGTTTTATCAATTTAAAACAGTTTGTTTCAGAGCATATGAGGCTTGCCAAAATTTTCCCCAGATATTTGACTCAGAAAAACAGATCAGCAAGGGAATGAGAGGGATGTTATATAGTAGATTTGTGATCACACTTGTACTACCAAGAGGTAACAATAGAATTACCAAAGGGACAATGGAATTCAGTGGAATAAAGAAAAAGAATTGAGTCAGATAACTGAAAGAGAACCCAGCCTTCTTTGGAGGTGATAAAACTGAACATCACAGTTTACTAGAGTAGCAATGAAATTTTGAAGCTAATCCAGTTGAATAGCAGAATCTAACAGTGTCTCACAAGCCTTCCAAAGACATTGATCAGCTACATTACTAACAATTAATAACATTGTTAATAAATGTTTTTCCTCCTTCCTAAAACCAGAAAAGGAATGAAAGACATAACTCAGTAAAAGTAAGCAATTAGCAGGTTACTTCAATCTAAAGAGGTACACACTGAATTATGGAAGATGGAAGAAAATATAGGGGTATGTGTAACTTAAAAGAACATTAAGCTCTGGTAAAAGGGACATAATTTGCAGTCCTTAAAGGAGAAAGCTAAAACAAGAAATGTTATTACTGGCTTTATCACTAGAAAAGGTTATAAACCTATCTTGAAAGGGACAATTTTAATCTCGCTAAATATTGTCACTTGTCCCTTATAAATATATCTTAGACATAAGTAAAAAGATAAGTTGTATATAATAGGCTTAATACATAAGAGTGTAGTGTACATTCAGTATAAACCTACCTTTTATAAACACAAAAGAAAAGGCTTTCAACCTTCTGATATGTGGTGTATATATATCTTAACTGTAATTCCACCATGGTTACTTAAACATGAATTTATGTACACTTTTAAATGCAGATGATGCCATGATGTTAGTTGAGAGTTCAAACTGTTCCTAATAAGTGATTGTGTGAAGAACATTTGCACAAAAATATTTTTAATAAAGACCAAGGTATTTATACTCAATAGAGAAACTGTCATGGACAAACCTTCTTGTCTCTTATTTATATTTAGAGCACTTATGTTTAGAATACACACACACACACACACACACACACACACACATACTTATACCAGTATATATACTTATATATTCATAAGTATTCTTATGACATTTTCTTAAAGATGCTGCTTATATAAACATTGTAGCTTTATGCATAAAATCTTAAAAATAGTCATTCAAATTTTATACATTTCAAATGTTTCCTATTTATTATTATTTATTATGATATATTATTATTTTTTATGATATAAACACATACATAGTATATATATTTGAAATACAGATTACATTTATTAAATTTAAAATATTTATAAATTAATCACAAAATATGTGACTATTGAATTAGTTGGTTACGTGTGCCATCTCAGTTACTGAATGTCCTCAACCAGAATCAATGTAATATTTTTGTTGCAGCTGAATCTAAACTGAACTGGAAAAAATATTTGATTCCTGATGATACCATTTTGTTTTCTTGTTCAACTCTGTTATATAACTAACTCCTAATGGCACTGCATAAAGTTGAAAAGGTAGACTGTAGGCCATAAACACTTCTGCTTTAATAAACACATTAGGTGAGGAAATCAATTTCTGTCATAGGAGACTGGATTATGCTACTCCAGTTGCAGTTCCTTTTTCTGGTTCAAAAGCAAATGAAAACATGCACTGTGCAGCCATATGAACTGTTGCAATGTGGATTTTTTTCCCTGGCTTTTCTGTTGTTTTAGTCTGACTGAAACATTATAAAAAAAATCTATTTAAAGTAGGGTTCAAAGTTTGCTATTATTAAAAGAAAAGTGTATTCAATTAATCACTTGTAAATGAAAGTTTACAACAATCTCCTTCAAAAACAGATTTCCCACCCCATTTCTTGCTATTCAGGATATTGTCTCTGTGTCTATCTGATTGTCCCACCCTCTCCCTCCCTCTCTCTCTCTCTGTGTGTTTCCATGTGTATAATATCAAAATATGTAAATATTCCTTTGAGTTAAACTTCAGTCCTGGTGACTACATGGACAAAACAATGCAGTTTTTTGGGGGACAGAATGGAAATAATTATTTTCCAAGGATTTCTTTTTCAGTTTCCAATCTAATGTACAGAACACTAGATTTTAAGCAACGCTTAAAAAATAAGTCACACATAAGTTCTGTTCTTCAGAATTTGAAGCGTCAAATATTTAGCTTCTTAGATTATGGACAGCAAATACATTGCAAAAATTAAACTAATAGCCATAGTCTCAACTGAGGAATCACTGATTATAATTTATATTTGTAAATTTGTAGAAGGCCAAGTATTTGTGATAATGAGTATCAGAAAATAAAGTGGTATATTTAATAGACATATAAGAGATCCATTCTTCTTCTGGTTTAAATCAGAATATCTCCTCTGACCTTTCAGAGAATTAAATGGATTTATACCTAAATAAGTTTATGGTTCTCAATGCCTTTATATCACTTTCTTCACTCTTCAGAAGAATCCCATTTAATCTCATTTAAATTCTGAAGCTTTATGTAGCTCTACACCAACAGTGAAAATCATTAGGCTTGGTACAGATAATGAGAAGCAGGTTCTTTTTTTAATTTATCTATGGAATAGACAAAAGGTCAGATTTTACACATGCTTTGTGCATTGTCTTTAACATCAAAGGAATTGTCCTCTTTAGACTATATTTTTAAGGAATCAAATTTCTTCTTAGTCTTCCTTCTTTGAAATCTTGAATGAAGATTAATAGAGACAATTGCTTTACTTACCTTACCCAGAGAGTACCATTTTTATAAGGTACTCTATGAAACAAGAGTCCAAGAACTCTTTAATCTTCATTATTAAAATATAACCCCATGTTAAGATTGGAATCTAATTATTTTACTGCAACTTAAGGCTTAATATGGTTTTCAATATTATTTCTGCTACATGTCGGGGCCAAGAACCCAACTGGTGTAAATAAATTATACAGATGCTTCATTGTTTTCAGGTATTCCTCTGTCCTGGTCCTACTAGATCTCTCAGCGGCTTTCGACACTGTCGACCACAGTATCCTACTGTAGTGGCTTGAGGGTTGGGGGTGGGGGGCACTGTTTTGCAGTGGTTCTCCTCTTTCCTCTCTGGCCGTTCGCAATTTGTGTTGGCGGGGGGGCAGAGATCGGCTCCGAGAGCCCTGATTTGCGGGGTTCCTCAGGGGTCGGTGCTCTCGCCTCTTCTGTTCAACATTTATATGAAGCTGCTGGGTGAGATCATCCGTGGCTCTGGGGTAGAATTCTATCAGTACACTGATGACATCTAGCTGTATACTTCTACTCTGGGCCACCCCGATGAAGCCGTCGAAGTGATGGCCCGGTGCCTGGAGGCTGTGCGGTGTTGGATGGGGCGGAACAGGCTTCAGTTCAACCCATCTAAGACCGAGGGGCTGGGCTTCCCGGCACCCCGATACAGCCAGCTGGTTCCATCGCTGGCTGTGGTGGGGGGAAATTCTTGCCCCCACAGACAGCGTGCTCAATCTGGGTGTCCTCCTGGATTTACGGCTGTCATTGGATGACCATGTGGTGGCCGTTGCCAGGGGAGCTTTTGATCAGGTCCGTAGGATCTACCAGTTGCGGCCCTTTCTGGATCGGGATGCGCTTCACACAGTCACCTCTGCCCTCATAATCTCCTGCCTAGACTATGCCAATGCTCTCTACATGGGGCTCCCCTTGAGGAGCACTCGGAGGCTCTAGTTGGTGCAGAATGCGGCCAGGCGGGTGGTATTAGGGGCTCCTTGGGGCTCCCATGTCATGCCGCTCTTGCGCAAGCTGCATTGGCTCCCAGTGGTCCTCCAGGTGCACTTCAAGGTATTACTTACCATCTTTAAAGCGCTCCATGGCTTGGGCCCAGGGTATCTACAGGACCACCTCCTGCCATTATCGGCCTCTCACTGGCCAATACGCTCCCATAGAGTGGGTCTCCTCAGGGTGCCGCCAGCTGGATGGCTGGCAACCCGAGGTTGCGGGCCTTCTCATTGGGGGCACCCTCCCTCTGGAACGAATTACCCACGGAGATGAGGACCATTCCTGATCTCCTGACCTTCCGGCGGGAGGTGAAAACTCATATATTTTGCCAAGCCGGTCTGGCCTAGGGTTCTCTTAGGGTTTTTAATCTGGTTTTATTTGGTTTTTAGTCTTTTTAATTCCCCTTATATGTTTTTACCTTTCAGCCACTATATTCAATTTTAATTGTTTTTAATTTTGTATTGTTGTTGCATTTTTAATTGGCTGTACACTGCCCTGAGTCCTGTCAGGGAAAGAGGGCGGTATATAAGTTAATAAAATAAAATAAAATAAAATAAAATAAAATAAAATAAAATAAAATAAAATAAAATAAAATAAAATAAAATAAAATAAAATAAAATAAAATAAAATAAAATAAAATAAAATAAAATAAAATAAATTGTTTTAAGATGATTCATTTCATAGGTTATCACTTATTGAAAGCTAATAGAAGTTAGTAGGCTCCCCAAACAGAAATTTTCAGCTATACCCCTTCCAGTGACATCTATGCATTAATGCAAAGCCTGTGTAGTCTTCAAAGGTTTGTCCTCTTAATTCAAGTGAAAATATAATGATGCCTTTAAATATTTAGGACTGAGTTTTAGTGTAAAAGAATATGTTATTATTCTTTTATTATAACTGGCTGAGGAATTCTGGGAGTTGAAGTCCACAAGCCTTAAAGTTGCCAAGTTTGAGGATTCCTGCAGTAAAATAAGGCATTAACATCAAATCACAGTTTTTTTTTTTCCATAATAGTATGAACAAGTCATTTCTATAAAGATCTATCAATATAATCTGTAAACCTAAAGCCAGACCGTCATGATCTATCTCTAACCTGGTCTTCCAAGTCTCCCATCAGTGCACCCAACACTACTATAATCCATCCATATTGCTGCAGTCATCCTTTTCTTTCTCCATCCAGTACATCACCACTTCACAAATATTGTTGCCGTTAAGGTAATTTCTGTTGATATTATTATGTAATTAGATGGATATTATTATTATTATTTTATAAATTCAATTTTTCTTTTATTACAATCCACTTAGGTAAAGATCAAGGTGATTGGAAAGCTGGTGTTTTTAAAATGAAATATTTCAAACAACACTTACAGAAATATAAATGCCTGTAATAGAAATTCTGACCTTCAAAAAAAATTCATCATTGTGTTCTGAGGTTTCAGAAGCAATTCACTTGCTGTGCAGGCTACCATTCATTGGGGCTTTTCTTGACCCTGACTGTAGAAGCATGTTCTCCAATAAACTACATCATTTTTTAATAGGGCCTATTTTCCACTGGGAATTGTTCAGCGACCGGTTTATGTTTTTATTAAAGAATTCAGCACAGAATGCATACATTCTAAAAAGCAACCTTTTCCCTCTGTCTTCTCTTTTGTGCCAACTTTGAACTCTGAAATGTCAATTCCTGTTACACAAAAGTCAATTTTAAATCTAATGCCCTGAAATGGTGTTAAATTGTCTGAAATTAGAATGTATTTTAATATATTCTATAAGAAAAATATAATATATTTAATATATTCTAAAGAAGAAAAAGAATGAAATGGAATGCAGTTTATCTTTCACAGCTTTATTACAAGCAGAATGATCACAAAGGAATATTAACGTAATCAATGTGGCGTATACATTTATCAAAGGAGGGGAACAAAGGCAGCCTCATTATTACTGTTATTATTCTGTTAATAAATCAGTGACAGCCATAGGGCAGGGAAGAGATTGATTGGGTGACATAAATTTTGAGTTCTTGTAGCCTTTGAAGCATTAAATGCATTAACATTATTTCTTCACATAAGTTTAGTTGCTGTCAGAACACAGCCATGTAAACAGAAAAGCCATTGACTCGAAGGAAAAATAAAAGTAGAAAATGATGTGTCCTCTAATTCTGTATAAAATTTTTTACTTACAATATTTTTTTAAAAAATCAATTTTAATCCTTTCCATATAGCAGAATAAATCTACCCAATCCATATTACAACTAAATTTCTTTCTTTTTTAATCAATAAGGCATATCTCCAGTGGATAAAGATATTTCCAAAGTCATTTTCTTGTCATCATTTACAACATACTATGAACATACTTAATAACCCGTTTAAGTGGAAAACTAGATACATTTCTACACTATATGTAAGAATACTGAGTAAAATATATGCCCTTTGCATGAATACCAAGAAAAGAAGCTATTTTTCTGACACATAATAAACCATCACACAGTTTTCACCTATCCCTCTTCTTCTTTCAAATGGTTACCGTTAGTATTCATTGCTACAAAGTTATGTGACATGTCTTGTTTCTTACTTGACATTAGGTCAGGACTTAGTAATTTTTTCCAGGTTCTTGGTTTCAGTAAAGAAACAGGCAAATTAAATGAATGGTTTAAATCTTACCTGCCAAAAATCTTACACACCAAATCTCCTATTTTAACATTTTCTCTCTGAAATCTTAATGAGAATTCATTCTGGGATGAATGCAGTTCCGGGATGCAGTTCAGTTAAATATCTTCTGTAGTTTGACAGTCACTTGAGATGTCAGCCTCTCTGATTTAGTATCAGAGTTCTTCTGAGACCTTGAAGCATGGATGCTGTGCTGCTGATACTTTACTTTTTTGAGTTTATATTTGGGGGAGGGGTCTTAAGTTTTGTGCATGTAAAAAATGTATGTTATGAAATATTCCTAAGCCAATAAAAGAGAAACAGATATGGCAATTTTATCTTTTCCTGCTGCATGTTCTTAAATAGAAATATTATAGATCTATTACATTAGATACTAGATTTATTTCAAATAGTTATAAAATTATACTTGCAAAGACATTCTACATTCTAACAGAAGGTGATTCTCAAAGGGTAATTCTGCCTTCCATATATGTGAGCCGCAGATAAAAATTCTTTTCAAGTCAGCTGTCTTGCCTAGCTATCAGAAAGTTGCAAGGAGATACCCTATATATGCTTATATAGTGCAATAGATTAAGATTTAGTAGATACATTTATAGATGTTTAAATAACTATTCAGGTATATAAGAATAAAATTCTGTTTATGTTACTGAATCGTAACATAATTGTTGTGGAGAAATGGAAATTGACAAATAACACAATATACTTAAAAAGTATATTGATCAATATCCTTTATTACAGACCATAACTGATATATAAGGCATGGTCTTAAAATTACAAGAGATTTAAATAATCTTAAGCCTATTTCCTGCTCATAGTTTCTCCAATTTAGTGTTTAACTTCCCAGTTTATTTCCCTGGAATAGCTGGTCTTTAGCCTTGATTTTGAAGATATTATTTTATAAACCAACTAGCATACACGCACACACACCAGATGTGTTGAAACTATACCTTTCAGAGGTTTCAGTCAGGTTGACCTTCCTAGATGCAGCTACAATATATCTGAAAGCTTATAAAGTAGAAAAATCTGACAAAAACTAATGAAATGATAGTGCTTATTTTATTCATCATTGTGTGTCTATCTCTCATTTTAACTTTTTATTGCAAAAACTTTTCTCCATTTTTTTGTCAAGAATTATCAAGAATGTTTATTGTAATTAATCATTAGAAATGGTAACAACTGTCATAATTCTCTACATCATCTAATTCTGATGTATCTAGTTAACAAACAAACCGAACAATTTAAAATGAGCTCTGTTACAATGCCTGAATTGATATTGTATCATTATAGCCAATGCACTTAGTTGAACTGATGTTGGTTTTCCCACCAACTATTGCATGACCTTCTATAAACTTGCTATAAAGATCAAAAAGCATCCAATCAAAAGCAGCTTGTTCTTCACTTTGCAGTAAAAAATAGCTTGGTGTGCTTATGGATTCCTTTGGGAAACAGTAGCTGTCGTGCAATCCAAGAGATGCCCAAATTCAGACTCCATCAGATCAGGTTCCCAAAGGATGATAATCATAACAAAGTTTGAAAGACTTTTATATAAGAGAGTGAAAAGAGTAGAAACTTAAAAGAGGGAGTGGGCTGCACTCTAGAAATATCCATTTTCCTTCAGAGTATAAAAGGGCATATATATATATATGTGTGCATTGGGTGTATACACACACACACACACACACACACATATACATACATACAAACATACATACATACATACATACATACATACATACATACATATATATATATATATGGTCTCTGGTGATGAGCCGAAAGACAGAAAAGAAAGCAGTATGCTTTCTCCCTTAATTGGGGCTTAACAGGGTGTTGTAATACAAAGTATATATATATATATATATATATACACATACAGGTCTTGGTGTATTTGGATCTTTTCCCGTGTAAGATTGAGAGTATCTTGGCAATGTTTCAATGAGATCTCACTCACCATCTTCAGACTGGTGCTTTTGGCTTTGTGCTTATGGAATGAATTGCCCCCAGAAATGAGGACCATCCCTGACCTTTTGACCTTCCGGCGCGCTTTGAAAACACATTTATTCCACCAAGCGGGTCTGGCCTAGGATTTTTTCCGTTTTTAAATTGGTTTTATCGGGTTTTAATCTCTTTTTAATCCCCTATTTGTCTTTATTATTTTGCAGCTATAAGATATAATCCTTTAATAGTTTTTAATTGTTGAACTGTTGTTGTGTTTTTTAGTCTGGCTGTACACCACCCCGAGTCCCGTTGGGAGAGGGGGCGGTATATAAATATAATAAATAAATAAAATAAAATAAATAAATAAATCTTACACGGGAAAAGACCTGAACATGCCAAGACCTGCATACCTGTACCCGTGAAAATCTACGAATATATATGTGTGTGTGTGTATGTGTGTGTGTGTGTGTATCTTTGGTTCTTCGGGTTTTCTCCTGCGTAGAATTGGAAGTATCTAGGCGATGTTTCGATGAAGTCTCATTCATCATCTTCAGGCTTGTGTCTTCGGCCTTGTGCTTCTCGGATAATGTGAGCTTGCAGCTGCTTCTTCCTTTTAACTGCTAGTGGGGGTGTGACTTGATAGGGTGGGGGCTTAGCTGTGTTCTGATTGGGTGGGGATGTGTTCTCATTGGTTGGAGGTTTGGCTGTGTTCTGATTGGTTGGGGAGTTGGCTGTGTTCTGATTGGCTGGGGGTGTGTTCTGTTCCAGTGGGGGTTTGATTGTACTCAGGTTAGTCTTAGTTGCTGGGGGATTTGAGCTGATGAGCTATGATCCTGCTGTTTGGCTTCGCGTTCATGGTCGTGCCACATCTTCATGGTGGGTGTCAGTTCGCTTCATATATGGGTTGGGGGGTTTGAAGCAAGTAGTGATGCAGCTGTGGTGTGGCTTCTGGTCCGTGGTCGTGTCTCATCTTCTGTGTGAGTGTGAGTCTGCTTTCTACGTGGAAGTGTGGTGGCAGCTTCTTGTGTGGCCCTCGTGGGTGTGGGTCTGGTGTCCTTCTTCATGTTAGGTACTCGTTTGTTAATGAGGGTGGGTTTCCAAATGGCTGGTAGGCGTTTATTCATGCTGTGTGGGCGTTTTTCTATCTCTATGGCTTCTCTGATTATTCTGTTGTTGAAGTGTTCGGTTTTGGCGATAGTTCTGGTATTTTTAAAGTCAATCTTATGTCCTGTGGCTTTGAGGTGATGGACCAGGGAAGAGGTCAGTTCTTCTTTTTTGATTGAGTTCTTGTGTTCTTCAATGCGTGCACTTATTCTTCTGTTAGTTTGTCCGATGTATGTGGTGGGGCAGGAGGTGCACGGGATTTCGTATACTCCTTGGTTTTCTAACTCAATTTTGTCTTTAGGGTTTCTTAGGATGGTGGATATTTTTCCATTTGTGCAGAATGCTCTTTTAATGTTGTGTTTTTGGAGGATCTTGCTGATTTTGTCTGTAGTGCCTTTTATATATGGGAGGAGGGCTATGCCGTTTTCTTGTTCTCTGTCTTGGATTTTGGTTGGGGTTTCTTTTTGGATTAGGTGAGTAATCTTTTTTCTTCGGAATCCATTGGCTGTTAGTACATTAGTGAGAGTGTGTAGTTCGGTTTTTAGGCGTTGTTCGTCGGCTAGGCATTTTGTTCTGGAGATGAGTGTCTCAGCTACGGAATTGATTTGTGCTGGGTGGTGAGAGTACATGTAGATAGTGTTTTGTATGTGTTTTCTTCTGGTAGATGATGTGTCCTAGGGAGCCATTGGATTTTTTGTATACTAAGACATCTAGGAAGGGAAGTTGATTGTTAGCTTCTGTTTCCATGGTGAATTGTATTTTAGGGTGTAGGCTATTGAGGTGTGTGAGGAAGTTCAGTTTTTCTTTCCCGTGTGGCCAGATTATGAAGGTGTCATCTACGTATCTGAGCCAGAGTTTGGGTTTGTGATCATATTTTTCTGGAGCTTGTGTTTCAAAGTGTTCCATGTAGAGGTTTGCGATGACAGGTGAGAGTGGTGATCCCATGGGTGCTCCTTCTATTTGTTTGTATTTTTGTCCATTGTAGGTGAAGTATGTATTGGATAGGCAGTGGCTGGTCAGATCTAGGATGTGCTTGGGGGGGTTGTATTTATTTTGGATGGCTGTCAAGGCTTCTTTTATAGGCACTTGGGTGAAGAGGGATATGACATTGAAGCTCACTAGTAGGTCGCTGGGTTGTAAGTTTTGTTTCTTTATGATCTCGATGAACTGGAATGAGTTTCTTACGTGTGACTTGATGGATTCTGCATAGGGCTGTAGTTGTTTGGCAAGAAATTTGGCTAGGTTTTGTAGAGATGAGCCTATAGAGCTGACTATTGGTCTAAGTGGGGTTCCTTCTTTGTGTATCTTGGTGAGACCATAAAGCTTAGGGCATCTGGATGATTTCTCTCTGGGTATGATTCTTTGCTGGATTTCTTCGCTGATGGGGGAGGCTTTTATTTTGGATCTGGTGGTTTTTTCTAGGTAGGTGGTGGGGTCTGTGTTTAGGGGTTTGTATGTGGGGTCTTGGAGTAGGTTGGTTAACTTGGTTTGGTAGTCGGATGTGTTCATAACCACTGTCACGTTGCCCTTGCCTGCTGGTAGGATTATTATGCTGGTCTTTTTTCAGGTTAAGTAGTGCACTTTGTTCTTCTTTGAATAAGTTGCTTTTGGGTGGTTTGCTAGTGCAGAGGATTTTGGTAATTTCGAGTCTGATTTTGTTTGCATCATCAGGGTTGATTTTGGTCAGGCTGGTTTCAACTCCGCATAAGATGGTTTCTGTGGGGATGTGTTTGGGAGCGGCAGCAAAGTTGAATCCTTTCGAAAGGACATTGGTTTCGGCTTCGCTGAGGATCTTGTCTGAGATGTTGTGCACTGTTTGTTTCATGTGTGCCTGTGAGGGGGGAGGAGTTTGTTTCTGGCGTTGTTATAGTTTTCTGAGTTTGTTGGTGTGTGTGTCTGTCTTGAGGGTGGTCTGTGTTTCGGCTCTCCAGACAGCAAGTTGTTTGGTTTTGTCGCAAAGTGCGGGGTGAATCTCGTTGCTGAGTCTGAGGTGAAGTGTGAGGAGAAGAACCAAAGATCCACATACAAATACCCGCGAAAGCCTCCGAAAACAAATATATATATATATGTGTGTGTGTGTGTGTGTGTGTGTGTGTGTGTGTGTGTGTGTGTGTGTGTAAAGTTTTGAGCTGATAAATAATTAAATAAGGGAGATTAGGATAGATCTATTTCGAGCTAGTTAGCTCTCTTCAGCTAGCCATACCCTTACTGGGATTCGAACCAGGGAAGTATTACATGTGAGGCAGTTGTAATTGCCACTACACCACCGGCTCTATCCTGTTCAGCTGAGGCAGGGGAATAAGAATATACTTTGTATTGCAACACCCTGTTAAGCCCCAATTAAGGGAGGAAGCATACTGCTTTCTTTTACAATTGCTTTCTTTTGTAATACAAAGTATATATATATATGTATAAAGTTTTCGCGGGTATTTATATATATGGTATTCAGCTTTGTTCTGGTATTTTCCCACATCATTATAATTGTGCTTTTAAAGTTGTAGCAGTGTTTCAGCAGAATCTCTTCAGCCATCTTCAGGCTTGTGAATTGGGTTCATCTGTGTGTCAGGCTTTCACAGCTGTTTCTGTTTTAAATTTGGTGCTAGCCTCCTGCTGTGTTAGAATTGTTTTTTCTTCATCCTGATTGGTTGGGAGTCTTGGCCTGTGTTTATTGGTCTTGGAGTTTGCTGTGTTCTGCTTGATTGGTATTTCTAATATCTTCTGTCTGTTTTGTAGCATTTTTTTGTCTTGATTGTGTTTCCTGTATTGGGGGCTTTTAGTGCGACTTGGCTTTGGGTGAATGGCCGGCTGTCATTTATTAGGAAGCTAGGTTTTATCTGGGTGTCTGGTTGGTGTGTATTTGAGCTGGAGGTGTCGGGGGGAGGGTCTGTTTGTGCCCAGGTATTGGCTTGTGGTGTGGAGATTTTTTTTGTTTGTGAATGCAGGCTTCCAGATAATTGACAGTCTGGTGGAGTCAACTCTTCTATTCATGCTTTCAGGTCTTTTTTCAATCTCTATGACTTCTCTGATAATTCTATAGCTGGGGTTTTCTATAGTAGCTAGGGTTTTGGTGCCATTGAAGTCGATGCTATGACCTGTGGCTTTCACGTGTTGGACTAGTGAGGAAGTGTGTTCCAGCTTTTTTACTGCATTTTTGTGTTCATCCAGGTGGGTACTTATTCTTCTATTGGTCTATCTGATGTATGTGGCAGGGCATGATGCACAGGGGACTTCATATATGCCTTGGTTTTCCAGGTCAATTTTATCTTTGGGGTTTCTTAGGATGGCTGCTATTTTTCTGTCTGTTTTTAAGGCAGACTTGATGTGATGCCTGTGTAGTATCTACTGATTTTGTATGTAGTACCTCTTATGGAGGGCAGGATAGCTGTTCCATAAGTTTGTTCATCTTCTAGGCCTCTATTATGTCTTAGTGTGTTTTTGTGGATCAGGCCTGTGATTTTGCTTTTGTGGAAGCCGTTGGCTGTCAGTACTTTAGTCAGGGTGCATAGTTCAGTCTTAATGTATGTCTTGTCTGCCAGGCACTTGGTTCTGGCAATTAGTGTTTTGGCCATGGAGTTTATCTGTGCTGGGTGGTGGTGGGATTGGGCATTGAGGTAGTGGTTGGTGTGTGTTTTCTTCTGGTATATGGTGTGTCCTAGTGTGCCATCTGTTTTTTTGTAGATCTAGGAATGGTAGTTGATTGTTCGTTTCCATTTTCATGGTGAATTTGATTTGGGGGTGTGTGCTGTTTAGGTGTGTTAGGAAATTGTTTAGGATTTCTTTTCCATGGGGCCAAATAACAAATGTGTCATCGATGTATCTTAACATAGTTTGGATTTGTGAGAAAGGCAGACACACAGAAGAACCCAGTACACAAGCTTGATGATGGCAGATGAGATTCTGCCAAAATGTCCCTACAACTTTAAAAGCATAATTATAATGACGTGGGAAAATATCTGAACAAAGCTGAATACCATACATATAAATATCCACGAAAACTTAAGAAAACACACACACAGACACACACACAGTATAATGGTAAAATCCTCAACAATTTGAAAGTGCTGCCAAGTAGTGATATGATATTATCATGCACCATAGTTTAGTTCAAAATAAAGCATGAAATATTAAATTCAAAAAGCAACTTGCAAATACTACAATGTGACAACTTAATCAGACCATATCCAATCAGTCTTCCAAAAGCTTTGTTCTCTTAGACTAAATCTCAGCCTTCTCTTCATTTTGCTCAATTAATTTATCTGCTTTGATAATGAACAATTACAATTGCCTTTGCCTTCTGCCCTTTCAGCATCTTCTTTATGTCTATTAGAGATGTATATATGTCAGATCCTGAAATAGACCTTTCTAGGATTTAAAGTGTCTCAGTATAACATGGAATTCATTATTTTTTACTAAAGTAAAGAGATGTGGACATAGACTAAAATGAACTTAGTGTTAGACAAAAATGAGAAAGTGAGAAAAATCAGCTTTGACAGATTGACCCATCTCTTTCTGAATTATTCTACACACTGAAGATACTGATTCATTCCTCTGTAATGTAACTATGGAAATTGAGAATTCAGCCTGCAGAGAGATGTCATCTTTATTGCTTTCTCTGAATAAGAAATTTGAAGATGCCAAGATATAGAATGAGACAGTTGCCATTTGATTTTCCTTTCAATTGCCAGATGTATGTAAGACCATTTTAGTGAAATTCAATGAAGTGGAAATTTTCCATCTCTTTCTGGTTGGAAAAAAACTCAAATCAACATCCATTTTCTACTGAATCTGGATAAAAACAGAAATATTAAAATAAACTAGTTTTTATCTATAATTTCCCATCCTGGTTTACCTGAGAATTTTAAAGATGCTGTAGTTTTCATACAATCATGTATGTCAATTAGATTTTTAGAAATGGGGCTCTATTTACAGTTTTTCAATTTATGTACATTATAGGAGCTGTCCAGAAATTTTAAAAATTGAAAATAAAATTCAACACATTCTAAATAAAATATCAAATAATGTTGTAGTCAGAAATTGGGATATGAAAGTTTGGTCCACAGGAGAAGAGATTGATATTCATTCTTCCTTGAGCTTGAGTGCTACTGACTCTAATTGATTCTATAATCTTTTTTTTTTTCAGCATATTGACTAGTCTCTTGTACTCTCATACTTTTTTGGATGAGTTTAATCTGTCACAGGGGAAATTTAGCATGCAGATTCATGACTTGTGAAAAGCAATGCAGCACATTTTTACAAATCCATGACCTTCACACAATTGGAGGGAATTTGATGGAACAGTTCAGCATTTCAGAAGAAATCTGAGAAGAAATCATGGCATTCTCACAGGCAAGATTAAATTATAGAACATTATCTTGTAATTATTATTTTTTAAATAATGATTTCCAAATATAATTTTCTGATCCACTAAACCATGTTTTGTTTGACTATAGTTTGTTGATTAAACTACAATGATTAGTAAATGTTGATGTCTTCTTAAGCTTATTCAGTCTCAGGAGTGAAATCAATGCAAGGACTATCTTTTTGATTAGTGTTCTATCCCTTGATCATTTGGATAGTCTCAGTTTTTAATCAGCATAATCACATTTGTTTTCTAATCAAACATCTGGTCAGATGTTTATGCACAGTTTCCTTTTAGCATCCGGATAAATGAGGTGAACAATGTAAAATAGTTTTGCATGACCAATTAAAATAGTCACATATGTATGATTACAGATGTTACTTCTTAATTACCATTAATTACTTTCTTCATGGTCTCCCAAGCATGTTTTCCTAGCTGCACTGTAGGGGGCTTAACCATTATCAGTTTCTGTCCAAATAAAAGGCAGAGGAATGTAGGAAAGCTTTGCATTAGCAAATGCCAGAATTGACCTTTGGTGGGTAGAATTCTGTTCATTACATGTTAATGACTTGTGCCATAAAAACTTGTAAAAAAAAGTCTGTAGTTTTCAGTCCTTCATCTATTCTTCAGTAATAAAAGAGAGTCATTCCCTGGTAGTTTTAAATGTGTGCTACTGCATATTTTTTGGAAACTCTTATCCACTGATTTTCCTTGGCAGCTTACCACTGTGCTTCTTTTATTACATTCCTAAATATTACTTTTTTCTCTCATTTCCTCTTCTAAAAGAATGGTTCTCTGACCACACAAAGCATCTGTTCCATCAATGAATGTATCCAAATTGTCTTAATTTCTTCATTCTAAAAAGAAAGTTAAAGGAAAATAACCTTTGAATCTCTGATTAGCCTTCATTCACATTTTTAGTTAATGATTTGGCCTTTAAGTAGGTTCATTAGAAGCCTTTTTTGATTTTTACAGCAATGACATTGGAATGATGTTGTGTCCATTAGACAATAATAAGAACAAGAATAGTCATAGAATCATGAAGTCCTAGAGTTGAACAGGTCATTTAACCCAGCAGGTCCAATTCCCAACTTAATGCAAGAATCTCATTAAATTATGCTGATAGTTATATGTCTGGTGCAGTGTTTCTCCGTCATGATGGCTGAGGAATTCTGGGAATTGAAATCCATTTTATATTCCACAGGGTTTAAAAATGCTGGCCTAGAAAAATCATAGTGATGTCATACAGGCATTCCTTTAAGAAACTTAACAAACATTCCCTCCCTCAATCACATACAACTGATGCAGTTTAGAACTATGAAGAGGATTCAGCTTGGAAGAGGAGGCACCAAAGAGTTATAAATATTTTATAGCACCACTAACTATAAAGAAACAAGTACTTACTCTGATATGGATCCTGGAGGCTATCAATCAACTTTCAGACAATTAGGGTATCTAATCTAATCTATTCAGGATGCTATGCAATACATATTATTTCATAAATGTTCTTCTTTTCTATTATTTCTAGTGTTTGTCTACCTTACTCTACATTGGACATGGCCTTATCTCAAAACGATGATGTTTCTTGGGTGAACATCTGCATGTGGTCTTCAAATTTCTATCTTTACTCTCTTCCATGGCTTATACAAGTGATGCTTGAGAATTACACTAAATATAATATATAGTATTCTCAAAAGAAGAAAAATTCAACTGGATTTGTGAGCTTAATTTTATTGTTTTCCTGAAATTTTCTGAGGATAAAAATAGATATAAGATTGAAACTTTTGAAAAAAGGATGATAGATCTGATCATTACATAATAAATGAACATATTCCAATTTAACTTTTTAGAACTGTATCTAAACAAGAGTTCTGAACTCTTGTATTTATTTATATATTTATTTATTTTACTTATTGTGGCTTATGAAAATAAAACTGTTTGCAAATAGCAGCAAATATCTGTCTGAGGGAGTCTGGAACCCATGTTGCTATTAATGATGGCAGAGGCTCATGTTTTAAAGTAAGTTTGTCTCAATAATATGAGTTCCAAGTTTATTCTGCTCTTTCTCTACTAATGCCTACCCCATCATTCACTTCTTCTTAGTTTCAATTCTTAATGCTATGAGAAGAAGAGGCAGATATTATTCTTTTCCATTGCTATAATTTAGTAGAGCATTCATGTTTCAAAGACCAATACTGAGGGGAAGCAGTGGATCACACTAAAAAAGTATACTAACAAGTACTCAGTGATCCTATTAATAGCATAATTTTAATGTTACACTCACTACACCCAGTCATACTTTCAAGTAGTTTGAATAGCTGTTTTTCTTTATAAAATTATCTAGGGTTCAGTTCCCAATTAATTTTGAGACTGTCCTCTCTGACTAGAATCTACTTACTTGTGCATGTGGGATGGGAGTGGTGAGTCTTCTCTATTTGAGACTCATCATAAAGGTCTTAGGAAACTTTTAAGTAAAGTTATGGAAACTTTGAGTTTTCTGAAGCCATAAGAACAATTTTATGTGTTTTATGGCACTAATGGAAGGACGTTGGATGCCTTTGGGAATTATGCATGGGAGGGTGACTTTCATTACAGCTTTAATGTGTTCTATGTATGTATTGTAGGAATATTTCACATTTATGCTTTTAACATTAATGCTATAAACTGTCTTGAGTCTCATTATTCAGTGGATATAAATATTATAAATATAGACAGAGGTGAACTTTTAATATAATTTCTATGGTTGCATCAGCACATCCATTGAATAGTGAAAACAACATGACCAACAGAATGAAACAAACAAACAAAATCTTATCTGTTTTATATATATTGTTACTTCTTGTTCAAGGATTATTCCATGCAGGTAGTAAATCATTATTCTATCACAGGAAATTAAATAGAAATATTATCTCTGTAATGATAGTAAGCATTTGTGGATGGCAGACAGTTTATGAAGAAGTCAAGTAAAAAAAACAATCCCACTTTACTTTCTGGTCAATTATTTTTCTATATAGGTAGCAATTGATCATCTCAAACACAAAGGAAGTTCATGTGAACATTGGTTCAGTGTGTTTAATAAAAATAACATTTATTTTAATAAAAATAACATTTTATTTTGTTTTTATTTTAATAAGCATCCATATTTTAATAAAATATATTTAACCGTTAAACTACCCTGAGTTTCTGAAAGTTTTAACATACTTATTTCAAATGTTTCTTTATGGCTTTTTTAGAAATCTTCAAAAAAGATATAAAATTGAAATATTAATCAAGTAAGCTAGTGTCATGAAAGAGTTATGCTGTACCCTGACACTAATTTTTAATTGGTTCCAGAGGTGCAATGAGTACCAAACAAATTTTTCACATAAATAATGTGTACAGGGCTGCCGTGCTGACACTGAAAAGTTCTAGCTTGTGCATTGATTACCAAGCAAACAATGAATGGCAACTGTTTCGCATCAGAATGCATTTAGTACCAAATTCGATGAGTTACAAAGCAGTTGAGTACCAAGGTACTACTGTACTTTTTATAATCCTCTTTTTAAAACAAATTCATAAATTATTCATCCTTCTCAGCTTGGGAAATTCCTTTCTCTGTTTCCTTCTTTCTTTTTTCTTTCTTTGTTTTGTTTAATCATAGGCGCATGTTACACAAAACTCGATGACTGTATATATTTTTATACTATGGTTCAGTATATAATGCAGAATTAAGCAAACATTTGTTTTACCTAATAAAGGGTTATGCTTCATTTTGCCCTGCCTTTGGTAAGACACCTATGCAGAATAGGATCATCTTTCTCATCTTCAATCCAATTAACCTTGAAAAAAAGATACTTCGTAGTCATGACATGGTGCTATCTCCACATGGTATAAACAAAGACTCCTTAGTCTTGATGGCTTAATTACTTCAAGGATTCCTCTTCTTTGAACCTTGGCAGAAGGACATTTCACAATTATAAATTTGTGATTCTTATCCTGAATGAGGCCACTAAAAGCAGGTTGCTTAATTATAGTCCAATTTTTAATAAATTGGTCAAAAATAGCTTAATAAAAATAGTCATGGGATAACTTCAATGTAGACATAAGCATGAGTTTGTTGCTATTTACTGACTTTGATTAGAGTTTTCCCATCATCTTCTCTGTGATTTCCTGACTGACATAAGGGCTTAGATACTGTGTTCCTTTGTATTTCTGTATTTTTAAATATTTTTCATTGCTGCTTGTGTAAATATCCTTTGATTACTATTTTGGATTATATTGAATTTGTTAGTATTCCTGTATATTCTCTGACGACCATCTCATACTATGTGATTGTTATTTCCTTATAATGCCTTGGTAAGAAAAAAAAACTTAAGTGCTCATTTTGATGTAGTTACTACCTTCAAATACAAAAGCACATATAGAACCTGTCACTCAACCTACTTGACTGGGGACATTAGCAATATAAGGGACACCTTGATAACAACATTAATCTGAACTTAACATCAAGACATCTATTCCAACTGACATCTCCACTGCGGTTATGCTGAAATATTTCCAAGTATACACATAGCAGGTGGTGTGTCATTCCAGTGGTGCAACTTAGAGCTGCTCTCAATATTGCTACCCATTCATAGCTCTTAAGTGGAAGGTTGTACCACTGAAAGCAGTTGTAACTGTTACAAGCTACAATATTGTCAAAATAAAATACATTTGTCATTATTTCATTGTGCAAATGACAAGATTATATAATTCATGCTAGTTGATGAAACTACATAAGGCATTTGTACAATGATATCATAGCTGACATGACATCATACTTATCCCTATTGAGGGATAAGTATGGGCAGAATCATTATTAATGTAGAGAAGAACAAAGAATTATTTCCTCATACAAGCTGTTAATTCTGATTAAAAAAGAGAATTGGGGTATATTCATTCAATCAATCAGAATATTGATTATGACCACCTAAAACAATTGTACCCAGACAATACACAGTTTGATTGAAATGGAATTTTTATATATTAATAAAGCAAATAAAATTTTGGGGAAAAAAGAATAGAGTTGAAAAGGGACCTCGGAGATCCTTTAGTCCAACTGCATGCCCAAACAAGAGACCCTATACCAGTGATGGCTTACCTTTTCAGCACTGAGTGCCCAAAGCGTGTGCGTGCAAGTACATCCCCAAAATGCAATGTATGTGCATCCCTGTGTATGTGCCTGAGTTCCCTATACGTGCACCCTATCCCCGTGATGTGCCCTGTCCCCGTGCATGTGCCTGTCCCCCCACATGTGTGGCAGAGACCTGAAGACCAGCTAGCCAGTGGGAGGCACACATGTATGTACAGTGAAGCTGAGCTGGGGTGATGGCTCATGTGCCCACAGAGAGGGTTCTGCGTGCCACCTGTGGCATGCGTGCCATAGGTTTGCCATCATGGCCCTATACCATTTCAAACAGGTGATGGGCAGTCTTTTCTTAAAAATTTCCAATGATGGAGCACCCATAACTTCTGAAGACAAGCTTTTCTCACTGTTAGGAAGTTTCCCTTTAGTTCCAGGTTGGTTCTCTCCTTGACTAATTTTCATTGTTTTTTGTTTTTAAATACTAAGTTTAATCATTTTATCTAGACAATAAATTTTCCACACACTTCATTTGGTAAATTACAAGAAAGTAATTCCAAAATATTTTCCTGCTATAATGCTAACATTCTATAAGAAAGCAAAAATAAAATCTATAAAGTTACTTCTGCCACATACAAAATCAATAATGTCTTAATAGACCCCCTAGAAATTATTTTTTAGAATAGCACTACTATAGAAATATACAGTACCTTCAGGCAATGCACAAATTCCATCATAAAGACTGACATATACACTAACTGGAGAAAAGTTCTCCTTATTATAAATATGTATTATCACTTTTTCAAAACATTGACAAAACCACGCAGGGCTATTTGCAAGGTTCAGGAAAATAATGTCTAGAAGGTGGCAAAGAGTTAATCAAAACTTCACCTTTCTAAAGTTATGTATTTCCTGAATATACCCTTATATTACCCCAGTTTCATGACACAAAATAGATTAAAGCATATAATTAAGGAAGCAGAACTTGAATAAAGTATTATTCCGACACACTCAAACCAAAGACTAAATGAAGTAAACTACTAGAAAAGTAGTTTACATAACTTTAGGTAGGTAGGTAGCTAGTAGGTAGGAAGGAAAAAAGGAAGGAAGAAGGAAGGAAGGAAGGAAGGAAGGAAGGAAGGAAGGAAGGAAGGAAGGAAGGAAGGAAGGAAGGAAGGAAGGAAGGAAGGAAGGAAGGAATATTGTATTGCATTAACAGACTGTTTTTTAAAAGTTTGCATCAGGAAAATGTACTACAAGGTGCTATTTGCAATCTAGAAAGGCACATGAGTAATTTGCATTAGAGGTTACTGAAATCCTCTTTATAATATTAAAAATTATTAATACTTCCTAATTTTTCTTTTTTCCATACAACTATTATAGATGTTGTCTTAATAATGCTGAAACTGCAAACAGGATTTTTAATGATTTGTCCTCCATAACAGAGTGAGTGAGAAGTTGAATGTATGATAAAGTAGAATGGGTGACAAAGCTGTGGTACAGTTAAATGAACTTATTGTCTTTGTACAGTCACCTTGATGTGATGAGTATAACAGTGCAGTATATGAATCTCCTCTGAAGTCAAAACTCAGATATGATTTAGTGGTAGCATCTAACAAGGCTAATATGTATAAAACATACTAATGCACATTCATCATTTAGGATAAGTTTGTGATTATTTGTAATAAGGAGAACATGGGTTTGTAAATGTCTATGGAGATTCTCAGTCATCCAGGTTATCTTAAAGGCAGGAAAAACTTTCTGGTTTTTTTTTGAAGATGTTTCACTTCTCATCCAAGAAGCTGAAGAAGAAGAGCTGAAGAAGCTTCTTGGATGAGAAGCAAAATGTCTTTAAAGAAAAACCAGAAAAAAAGCACCTTTGGAACATGAGTTTATAAAGAGGAGGGAGAAGTTACTTAACTCTTTTTTTTTCCACACTCTTTTCAGCATAACACAGTTCATATGATGGCCTGGAAGAATAAAAATGTTTTTGCCAAGGCTGAAATTATAATAAAGTAAGAATAAAATATCCAATATTTAGGAACCACCACTGAGAAAATCAATACCCAAATAATCTTAAAGTTACATTGGTTCAGATACTGTAGACTTAATATTCACAATCTGATAGAATTTCCTGCTGCCAGTGATTTCATTTATTCAATATTTCTAAAGTCTCAGATTCAGGATATCAGATCAGAAAAGTAGGTTGAACATAGACTGAAGGAAAGATACTTTCATCTAAAGCCACTGTAAGATGGCTATCTCCAAGGCTCTGTTTAACTTTAAAGCTGGGCAGGTATAACCCCTAGCTCTCTTTTTCTATCCCTTTCCATATAGGGCAACTAGTCCTAAATCAAAATCAAACTTTTATTATGGTCATACACCAGCATAAAGTAGAGTTCTGTTTACTCTTGATAACATTCAGAGATAGAAAAATATTTGTTTCAAAATTGTACTATATAAAATGTCTATGCCAATATTGTACAAAATCATTATTTAGTGTTAAGCAAAGCAATCACTGAAGACAACTGCCATTGTGCCAATGGTCAGCTTTTCTTCACTTTTCAGACCTTCACAGGTCAAAAATACAAGGATTGATTATAAGGTTATTTTCTCATCACTGTCATATTATGAACAATTGTTAAATGAGACAAGTCAGAATAAGTCTATAAATTAAATTATGGGAGCCAGATTGGTGTAGTGATTAGCTTCAGATTAGAAACCAGGAGACTGTGAATCTAGACCTCTTTTGAGGAGAAGACATTCTCAATCATGATCAATCTTGGGTCAATCACTTTCTCTCAGCCTGAGAAAGGAGACAATGGGAACTACTTCTGAAAAACTTGCCAAGAAAATTTCAGGGATTTCTCCAGGCATTTTTGAAAATTGGACATGATTGAACGGAAGAAAAATAGATTAAATTAGGTTGATTTTCATATCATTTGAATAAACGGAATGTCATTTTAATAATCACATCCATTGAATCCATTGAGAAATAGTATGTCAAATTAAAATAATTATCCACCATATGTAACTGATGGATATTTTTACTTTTTTTTCCTTCTATTATCTTTCATCAAGTGAACATATAACAATTAATGCTCTTGTTTATTTTCATAGCAAGCTTTATTGTCAGAAGACCATCTTTCTTAAAAAAAAAATCCATATGTGTAAAGTTTGACTATGCATTTACAAGTTCAAAAATATAATATGTTCTCCATAAGAAGTATGAAAAATAATAATTATAAATTATATTTATAATTTATAAATATTTATCATATTTATAAAGTTTTGATTATTATTCACAAACATTATTTATCTTAAAAACTGAAATGAAGTATAGATAGCAATAGCACTTAGACTTATATACCACTTCACAGTACTTTACAGCCATCTCTAAGTGGTTTACAGAGTCAGTATATTGCCCCCAACAATCTGGCTTCTCATTTTACTCACCTTGGAAGGATGGAAGCTGAGTCAACTCTTGAGCCTGGTGAGATCCAAAATGTCAAATTACAGGCAGCCAGCAGGCAGCCTAAGTACTCTAACTACTGCGCCACCATGGCTCTTAAAATCAAGGAAAATATATTATAAAATTTCTATATTTAAAAATAGAGGTTTTAATTAAAATTAAGAGATTAAATATCTGACCATATGCCACCATGTTTTTATATTTATTTATTCAGTTTTGTACAGCCACTCAGCTGAACCAACCCACAACTCTGGGGGACTTACAATTCTAAATTATAAAACAATAAAAACATTAAAACAATACAAACGTCCGCAAAACAAATAAATGCAAAACAGCTGTTTTATTACATATTGATTATTTATAATTGCAAATGTTTTCAAAAGTATATAATTACATTCTCAAACTTTTCCTAACCTTAATTTCCATTCAAAAATTAAACTCTAACCCTACCTGCATTGCTATTCCCAAAATATAAGACAATACTAATCTCAGGGGAGGGGTGGAAATCTGAGGCTGCTATTCAACATACAATTGCACCCTAATTTACTCTGTAAAAAGGGAATAGGCAGGTAGAAAACAGGACAAGCTCAAAGTTATGGTGAAATATCATGTATAATCTACAAATTAAGGCTATAACCTTATTTATAATTATCATGCTATACCTAGCACAAATGAAATAATAATAGATTTCTTTTAAACTGAAGTATGTGTATACTCTTTATTTTACTCTAGTATGTTCATAATATAGTATTCTTTTCTACTTGACTAATGGAAACATAAAGAAAATATTCATTATATTTTCATAATGGAAGCAGGTCTTGTTTTTACTCAAGTCTATTTCCAGATTTTATTTTTATTTATTTTATTTATTAAATTTATATGCCACCCACTTTATTTTTCCAAAATGACATTGGAATTTTGAAATAGGGGCATATATATTTTATAACATGCACATTCATTTTAAGACATCTATTAAATCATAACTAATGCAACAAATTATCTTTAAGATCAATAAGAAAATTAATACAAGAACTTGAAAGTTTGCAAAAATAATTTACCAAGCTTGTGTCACTGTGGATGGCTGTCCACCAGCAAACCTTAATGCTTTCCAACCTGCTACTCTTCAAATAACTTCTAATAATGAAACATCTGCCCACAACTGCTGTACTATGCCACATTATATCAGATTTATTCTTAGAAAAAAATATTCTATGAAAATCTGGCACAAATTGCAAATGCATCCATGGTATCTTCAAGAGAATTTTAAAAAATCAAAATGGTAGCCATGACCCCTTGAAACTTCATCCTCTTCATATTTTTCAGAGCTTCAGTCCCACAATTGCAGACCAATATAAAGTGTATGTTATATAATAATATATAAACTACCGGTAATTTATGGACTCTGAATTATATCAATAAAGAAAATATCTTGAAATTTTTTTTCTTATCCTCTAATAGATGCAAATTCCAGATAAGTATTAAGAAACATTCTTCATTTATTGTCATCACCCAATTATTGTAAAAGGAATGCTAATTAGTATATTCCATGATTGTCTTAAAAGCGCTTCAATAGATTGAATGTCTACTTTCCTCTTCAAAACTTTTTAAAATCTTTCTTTAATTAACGTATTTATATTTTCCACTTCAAAGAAATTATAGTTCTTTCTACAATTAATCTGTGTGTCACAAATTCTATATTTTCTTTATTAAAGCTTTAATATCAAAGTACTAAAACATCCAATTTTCCATATGAAAAGAAACAATTTTAGATAATCCACCAAGTATGAATATCATCAACATAATCCCATTAGTACCCTAAAGTTCTTGTGTAACTGATATATAACTGCATTTTGGTTATGCAGTGATTATTAAGTATAAATTAAAAAACATATGAAATATTTGCTTGCTATGTAATTATCATATTTCTAAAACTTGACTGAGCCTATAAAATTGCAATATATTCTGGTTTGGTACCAATGTGGGGGGAGGTTGATAAAACAATTTCACAGCTGTTGTACCTACGCTGGCTCTCTATTTAAAATATACTTTGTATTAGTGGAAGAAAGCAAATTATGGCAAATTGTCTACAACAGGGCTGTAAATATCAGATTTTTTTTTTAAATGAAATTTAGTATTTGGAAAAAAATATCTGTCATTTGTGTAGATTGTTTTAATGGATTTATGTTCAATTATATTCATAACTTTCTGCAATTTTAAACTTCTGTAAATGGTTCTGTAAATGTTTTAAAAGAATCCATTCAGGTAATTTGTTTTTAACCTAGATTACAATGCAAATATCTTGATACTTTATGTAAAACAATAGGTACAGTCAATTCCACTAGTCACATTGGTAATAAATAAAACATGCACAAGAGTATCTTAAAATGGTATTCATTATTATAAATGAATTGATAAAACGACAAAATAGATGTGATAGACAAGGCACAGAAAGAAGCACAACATCATTACCAGGGAAAGTTACTCATATTTTAAGATGAAGAAATTTTGCTAGACCTAACATTTTTCTTTATATCCTGATACCTTTCAGTTAAGTTTAGAAATCAGAAAGTCCATTGGGTGATTTCTAAGGCAGAGTTTTCCATTATAAATTAATTCTTATTCTTCATCTTCATTGTTTGGTAAGGTACCCATGGGAAAAGTGAAGATGACTAATGGCTTTTTGTCCTAGATCTTAATACAGCTTTTATAATGTTATTCTCAGCCTTGCAATTTTATCCGTAAATTTTATCCAGTAAATTCCAACAGGTTCTATTTTGTCAGAGTACTTAACACCTAAGTTATGCCACAATACTTCGGCTATAAAATAGGAGCATCTGTAGTTTCTTACTGCAGATTTGTTGTTTACATCACTCTAAGCCCTCTTGTTGCCCCCCCCACCCATCCCAAAAAAACTTCAGAGCAGCAAAAAAAAAAACCATCTATTTGCCAGGAATTGAGAGGGCCGCATGCCATGATCTTAGTTTTCTTAATGTTGAGTTTCAAACCAACTTTTACACTCTCCTCCTTCACCGGTATCAAGAGGCTCCTTAGTTCCTCTTCACTTTCTGCCATTAGAGTGGTATCATCTGCATATCTGAGGTTGTTGATATTTCTCCCGGCAATAATTCAAACTTGTGATTCATCTAGCCTTGCCTTTCTCATGATGTGCTCTGCATATAAGTTAAATAGGCACAGCTCTTATTTAGTTATACTTATTTAAGTGATCAACATGAATGTGGATCTAAACTACTTATACCTCCTGTTTGGTAGAGACATGAAATAATATTTTAACTGGCAAAGTAATAGCAATGGCACTTAAACTTATATACTGTTTCATAGGGCTTTACAGCTATCTCTAAGCAGTTCACAGAATCAGCATATTGCCACCAATAATCTGGATCCTCACTTTACTGACCTTGGAAGGATGAAGACTGAGCCAACCTTGACCTAATTAGTATAGAACTACTGGCAGTTGGCAGAATTAACCTACAATACTGCATTCTAACCACTGCATCACCATGGTTCTTGGCTTGCATATAACAATGTGAGCATGCTTGAGGTTAAACTTAGTTTTGGGTGTTCTTATGACATAGTAGCCAAAATGTGCCAACTAATCCTTACCATTAAAAAAAAAAACTGCACAGTTGCAGCTGTGGCTGATAACCAATTTTACAATTTCTCTGTCCTACATATTTAAAAGTATCATGTATTTGTAATCATCAGGAATTTAAAGGCTGGAGAGTTTAATAACATATCTTACAATAATGGCTGTTTTCCTTCTGAAGTAATAAAAAGCATTTACCTGAATATGAATTCACAGAAAAAGTAAAGCCCTAAAACTATCAGTGCTAGTGTCAAAGAACTACTGATGACCTAGGTATGAAATGAAAAATGGCCTTGCCTTGCCTGACTTGTGACATTGATTTCATGCTCTGGTGGAACTTAAAGGCCAATACAGCAAACTATTCCTCTATGCGAGGTTGCATGAGGAGTTTTGGGGAAAATCTATATATATTATTTATTTAAGAGCATCATTACATACATCATTCATCATTCAACTAAATCTACTGTATTTGCTATTTTATAAAATTTCATTGAAGGAAAATTTCTGCACTCCTGACAGGATACCTTGAGTTGTTTGGATTGTTCACTTGAAAAGGCATTGTTTCCTACTATTTAACAAACAAAAATAATTATTTATTCACATCATTCTTTGAAAGAACATTGTCATCAACATCATTGTGCCACTGCAAGATTAAGCTATTTTCATTTTAGGTTATGAATTATAATAGTTTGGAAAATCTGTGGATAATTTCTAATTTAATCTGCACCCAGCGCTCTTCCCCTTTAATTCTTATATCTACAGTATATCAGAGCACACAGAGCATTCAATACAGTTGGCAAAAAATATAGTTCCGTGTTTATTAACACCAGGAAACATATTTTTAAAAATCAATTAAATGCCAAAGCAAAAGCAGAGAAATATGAACAGCAGTATCTCTGTCTATTTATATCTCAAAACCACAGAACTTTCCAGAGCTACTAGAAAACAATATTGTGGAAAATTAGGATAAATAGTGTCAGAGAGAGTGGCCTTAGGTCATTCCAGGTTTAACTCTTTCATGTATATAACAGCAACAATAATGGAGATGGAAAGTAAGATACCAGGCGATCCTTTTCACTTCTGCACTCTGAAAAAAAAAAGTTTAATGGACTGGAATATATCCAATCTATGATGCTAAACCAGTGCAGATTAGTTTTTTTTTAATCCCAGTTTAGAATTGACTGCCACAGAAATCAGGTTGGGGTTACTCACTCTTTCTCAGCCTTAGAATGACAAATCAGAAGAGCAATGGTGCAGTGGTTAGAATGCAGTACTGCAGCTAATTCTATTGACTGCCGGCTGCCAGAAATTTGGCAGTTCGAGTCTCACCAGCTCAAGGTTGAATCAGCCTTCCCTCCTTCTGAAGTTGATAAAATGAGGACCCAGATTGTTGGGGGCAATATGCTGACTCTGTAAACTGCTTAGAGAGAGCTGGAAAGCATTGTGAAGCAATATATAAGTTTAGGTGCTATTGCTAGTGCTATATGCTATCTTTGTACTAATGTACACAGGACCATAGTGGTAGATTACAGTCCATAGCTTTCAATGGAGATGGCTTCATCTAGCAGTGCATTGATTCAATCTTTAATACACACTCTCTGAGAATCATCTCAGCACCTTGCACTTGGATAGTTTTGCTCTGTATTAAATATTATTCTTATTAACTATAATTGTACTGTTTTCAAAGCATTTAGATTCTTACAATGAACAATAGTAGCTGAATAGTTAAGGTTGTTTAGAATAATTACTTTCACTTATTTCATTTGTTATACCTAAATATTAACTTTACACTTAATCCTTACATTACCATTCTCTGCTCTTGTGGTGATTGAAAATAGATAAATTGCAGCTATAGGGACTTCCACTGTCAAAACAGACAATATTTAAACATATCTTATGTAACCTCTTCCCCCATTGCATTCCAAATATATAAAAACAAATTACAAAGCCATAATTTTCATATCAGAACATAAACAGACCGATCATATTTATTAATCTATCATTCCATTTCAGTTTGATAGGGAAAACCTCTAAGAACATTTGAAAAATACTGTGTTATTACTTGCCATGTAACTTTTTTACATAGTACTATATAAAAATACTATTCCAGTAATATAATAGGTAGTACTGCAATTAAACATTATTAAGAACTTTGTCATATACCTAACAGAAAAACAAGCACAATCAAAATTATTGAACACAACCTAAATTTCCAATGTTTCCCCAAAACTCATCTATTCCCTCTGTAAAATATAATAGATTGTGTTTGAAATAAAGTGTTTTGGGATTGAAATTCAGATATTGCTGCAGCCAGAAATTTCCCCACTGGTTTTAAAAAAACATTCTGGAAAACAAAAGATGGTTGAAAAACTACATTTAGGAACATGGGAAAACAAAATGTGATTCCAAAGAAGGGGAAAAGGCTGTAATAACATATTTCATATTAGTTGTATGAAAAATGTTGATATTAAATGTAACCTGAAATTATACAGTCATTTTTTTTCAGTTGGATCAAATTATTCTACCTAATTAAATTCAAAATAATGTTGCTATTTTAAAAGCATAGTTTAAAATTAATTGCCATTGTAAAATCTCTTTAGATCCAGAGACACCATCAGCCATATATATATACATGTATATATTTCGTTGTCTTTTCTTTACATGTGTGTAAGGTTTTTAAGCTTATCAGCTTAAAAACCTTACATATATATATATATATATATATATATATATATATATATATATATACTTTGTATTACAACACCCTGTTAAGCCCCAATTAAGGGAGAAAGCATACTGCTACGAAGGCAACGAAACAAATAGCTTTCTGTCGGTATGGTCTCTGGTGATGAGCCGAAAGACAGAAAAGAAAGCAGTATGCTTTCTCCCTTAATTGGGGCTTAACAGGGTGTTGTAATACAAAGTATATACTTATTCCCCTGCCTGAGCTGATAAGGAGAGAGCCAGTGGTGTAGAGGCAATTACAACTGCCTCACATGTAATACTTCCCTGGTTCGAATCCCGGTAAGGGTATGGCTAGCTGAAGAGAGCTAACTAGCTCGAAATAGATCTATACTAGTCTCCCTTATTTATTATTTAAAATTATCAGCTTAAAAACCTTACACACATGTAAACAAAAGGCAACGAAACAAATAGCTTTCTGTCGGTATGGTCTCTGGTGATGAGCCGAAAGACAGAAAAGAAAGCAGTATGCTTTCTCCCTTAATTGGGGCTTAACAGGGTGTTGTAATACAAAGTATATACTTATTCCCCTGCCTGAGCTGATAAGGAGAGAGCCAGTGGTGTAGAGGCAATTACAACTGCCTCACATGTAATACTTCCCTGGTTCGAATCCCAGTAAGGGTATGGCTAGCTGAAGAGAGCTAACTAGCTCGAAATAGATCTATACTAGTCTCCCTTATTTATTATTTAAAATTATCAGCTTAAAAACCTTACACACATGTAAACAAAAGGCAACGAAACAAATAGCTTTCTGTCGGTATGGTCTCTGGTGATGAGCCGAAAGACAGAAAAGAAAGTAGTATGCTTTCTCCCTTAATTGGGGCTTAACAGGGTGTTGTAATACAAAGTATATACTTATTCCCCTGCCTGAGCTGATAAGGAGAGAGCCAGTGGTGTAGAGGCAATTACAACTGCCTCACATGTAATACTTCCCTGGTTCGAATCCCAGTAAGGGTATGGCTAGCTGAAGAGAGCTAACTAGCTCGAAATAGATCTATACTAGTCTCCCTTATTTATTATTTAAAATTATCAGCTTAAAAACCTTACACACATGTAAACAAAAGGCAACGAAACAAATAGCTTTCTGTCGGTATGGTCTCTGGTGATGAGCCGAAAGACAGAAAAGAAAGCAGTATGCTTTCTCCCTTAATTGGGGCTTAACAGGGTGTTGTAATACAAAGTATATACTTATTCCCCTGCCTGAGCTGATAAGGAGAGAGCCAGTGGTGTAGAGGCAATTACAACTGCCTCACATGTAATACTTCCCTGGTTCGAATCCCAGTAAGGGTATGGCTAGCTGAAGAGAGCTAACTAGCTCGAAATAGATCTATACTAGTCTCCCTTATTTATTATTTAAAATTATCAGCTTAAAAACCTTACACACATGTAAACAAAAGGCAACGAAACAAATAGCTTTCTGTCGGTATGGTCTCTGGTGATGAGCCGAAAGACAGAAAAGAAAGCAGTATGCTTTCTCCCTTAATTGGGGCTTAACAGGGTGTTGTAATACAAAGTATATATATATATATATATATATATATATATATATATATATATATATATATATATATATATATATATATATATATATATGTGTGTGTGTGTGTGTGTGTGTGTGTGTGTGTGTGTGTGTGTGTGTGTGTGTGTGTGTAAGGTTTTTAAGCTGATAATTTTAAATAATAAATAAGTTTATTATTTAAAATTATCAGCTTAAAAACCTTACACACATGTAAAGAAAAGACAACGAAACAAATAGCTTTCTGTCGGAGTGGTCTCTGGTGATGAGCCGAAAGACAGAAAAGAAAGCAGTATGCTTTCTCCCTTAATTGGGGCTTAACAGGGTGTTGTAACACAAAGTATAATATATATATATATATATAGAGAGAGAGAGAGAGAGAGAGAGAGAGAGAGAGAGAGAGAGAGAGAGAGAGAGAGAGAGAGAGAGAGAGAGAGAGAGAGAGAGAGAGAGAGAGAGAGAGAGAGAGAGTTAATTTATAAATTGTGGAAAAAAACATAATTTTTGATACAGCCAACACTGGCAGTAAGCCAATTTTATAAGAAAAAGGGGTTGAAGTTCAGCAATTGTGTGAGAAGAAGGAGATGTGGAAATTGGAACAGTGATTTCAAATCTGGAAGAAAGTTATTTTGGCTTCTTTTCCAAGATTCTTCTTCTCTCTCTTTATACTCCAATACCCTATACTCTTTACACCCAACAAAAATACTAGAATCTAAGGTCATCAGATAACCTGATTGGTAGGAAATTCAGAATGGATAGGTGCTTCTTTGCAAAGTACAAAGAATTTTGCACTTTGATTTGCAGAATTTGTTCTGGTAAATGGAGAAAATAGTAATGGTTGCCAATTTGAATATCTTTACAACAAATTTTAAAAAATTATGCAGAGGAGGGCTAATAATGACTACTAGAATTGGGTAATGTTTTAGACCTAATTCCGAAAAGGTGCTTCTGAATAGCAAATTCTGTGAATTTGTCTCTTTAAAGTAGTCATTAAAAGGCACAATTGCTTTAAAGCAGTGGTCACCACCCAGTGGGCTGGGTACCACTGGTGGTCCCTGAAAAATGTTGGTGGTCCGTAGAGAAATGTTACCCTCAAAGCATCCTCCAAAGCAATTAATCCAGGCTGCACGGAACACAAGGCTACACTGGCCACATGGCCCACGGGAACACAAGGCTTGTGTCGCTTGCATTGCAAACAACACAAGGTAGTGAGGGGAGGGAGAAAAGGGCAGAAGGGGGGAACTTGCCCCACTCACCCCTTGCGCTTGGTCTGACCACGGGGCTGCTTCTTTCCACCTTTTTCTTCTTCTGCTTTTGGTTGCATGCAAGAAAAGCAGCAAAAGTCAAATTCCACAAGAAATGAGACTTTGGGACCCTGCAAGGCATCCTGCTCCAAGAAGCTGCGCCAGCAAAGACTCTGAAGAAGAAGAAGACTTTTGCTGCTTCTGCTGCTTTCCTTGCATGAAGCCAAAAGTCTCTCTCTCTCTCCCACTGAGAACAGAGCTGGAGATGATATTCTATGATCCCAAATAAAGAATGATTGATCAGTAGGAAAATGGGTGGGGAATTTTTGTGCAGACTTTTTTTAGAATTTTCCCTGGGTCTCTGGTCCACGGGATTTAAAATTATGAGTTTGGTGGCCCTGAGGTCCAAAAGGTTGGTGAGCCCTGCTTTGAAGAGTTGCAGAGAATACTTTTAGATTCCAGTATCCTCCAAAGGGACTGAATATGAAGCATAGTACATTTCTAATATCTCCTAGACCCAGGACATTGACTATGTACTGACCAGCAAATAGAAAGACAGCAAGCTGTTTGGATTCAGTGTCTTTGGAACATGTCAAAGGAAATGAAATTACATACATTCATTCATTCAAGTGGCAGTTACTTGATTACTGAAGACTCATATTTGATTTGTGTGCATCACTCTGACATTTGACTGGCTATGAAAATATTGGTGTTAGTGTCTGTATTACTAGTCAAGCATTCATTTTCTTGAATTCTCTAATACAGCGGTTGCCAACCGGTGGGCCACATGAGAAAATTTTGGTGGTCTGCAGAGAAATCTCACACCCAGAGCACCTCCCAAAGTAATTAATCCGGGCTGTTCAGAAACACAAGGCTGCACAGCCCACATGGCCCGCAGGAACCCTCACTCCTTACCCGGAAAACTTGCCTGCTGAATTGATATTTTTCCTTTTTCCAAACATCAGGTGTTCTGCTGTGCTGAGAGATTTAGATTATCTAGGAAACAGGAAATGGTTGGATTTCTTGCTTTCTAGCTAGTCTTTAGATCTTCGGCTCTGCTTTTAAGCACAGCCGAACCTCCCTTAGGACTGAAGGTTCTATTATTCAGTTCAGACTCACAGCAAGCAAATTTTATGTGACAGACTGAACTAGCCAATGGCAGATAGATAGATCACTGAATGAATCTGTGATTCTGTGAACAACTCAATCTGCCTGCCTGCTTTGCCTGATTTTGAGTAAAAGTTGCTCCTTTTTATAAAAGAATTCAATATTTATATAAATATTTATAATATTTACAAGCTATGCCCAGCTAGTCACATGACCACCAAGCCACACCCACAAATTAGGCCACGCCCACAGAACTGGTTACTGGTCCCTGGGATTTAAAATTATGAGTTTGGTGGTCCCTGAGGTCCAAAAGGTTGGTGACCCCTGCTCTAATATACATTTATTAGAAAAATAAACATTGATGAACAGAGTGCTTCTTACTTTAAATTTAACATATAGCAATGGGATTGTAAGGATACATACCACAAATAATAAAATGCTTTGAAACAAATGAATCATGTACATAAATATACATATATGCAGATAAAATCCAGAAATAGAAATTTTTCTGATAAAATAAAATTGAAAGCAGACGTGTAAGAATGAGAAAATATAGTAAACATACAAATACGATATAGAATTATAATGCTATAAATATGTTAATACTTTTCTTTTGATTGATTGACCATACACCATCATATCTGTGTTCTCTTAGCAGCCACATAGATAAACATCTGTTATCCAGTATAATCTGCTTTCAGCCTCGTCCTTCGTATCCCAATAGTATTCCTATGACTTCTATAATTGAATCCATCCACTTGCTCTAGTTGTCCTCTTCTTTTCTTTCGTCCCATCTTCAACAGCACTAGTGTTTCCCAAGAGAATATACTGTGTCAAAAAATAATAATTTGAGCCTTAAATTTTTGATTGATTTGTTGGGTGATCCATTTATTTGCTTTCTTGTATATCCATGGTCTTCTCATGCTCAAAGGTTTGAAACTATCAATCCTCTTTTTATCTTGTTTCTTCAAAATTCAATTTTCACTTCTGTAAAGTATCATAGGGGGGAAAACCCATTACCTTCAAGAAACTAGGTATAGACATATAGCTATGGAATATCTTTTTCCAAGAACTTCAATTGGTTTTCAATATTCTTGACACACTTTGTTTTGTAAAAGTTCAAAGTACTTTTTTTGTCAGAGAAAGGGATCAGATTAATGTGACCTTAAATTTGTATTTGAAGCTAATTAGTAAGGCTAAGTGCTTTTCATTTCTCTTGGCCAGCAGAATGCACTCAAGCAGGGTCCTTTCCTCTGTGTTTAAAATATGGAAATGTAAAGTACTGAAATCTTTTTCTAATTATTAGATGGGGTGATAATCACTTCTCAACTTGTTAACTAACCATTCTGAATGCCCTTCAGCATATTTAAATTTGCAGTGTAGTTTATGTTTCATGACAAAATCCACAGTGCTTAAAAAGAAGGAATCTGTGAACTTACTAGTGGTAGATAGGTATTATGTGCCCCATTTTCCAAATCAATAACTGCTGTGCATTCAAAACATTATGCAGAACACATTGGAAAAATAGGTTACTCCATACTGGAATGTATATACTGTATTTCAACTTTTCAGGCATCAAATCATAGCAGACAAAATAGGAGATGGTTTCAAAGGGTAACAAACAATATTAAATACAAAAAACATGGGTGCCCAACAGTAGAAAAAGGGCTGAATGATGTCATGTATGTTATGAAATGAATCACATGATGTACATCCTTTGAATCCTGATCCATCCTGTGTTTAATTTTATGTTGGCTTATGTTGAATGAACATAACTACCGGTAATTGTGGTTATTCCATATACCACAGTTATTGAACAAACAACTATAGTTCTGATTGATATGTGAATCTGGCCATTAACTTAAGTAATTAGCTAAAGGTGACATAATTAAGGGCAATCAAGTAGTCTATAAAAGAGGTCCCTAATATCCAGGCTGTGGCCAGTCAGGAACCAGATTGTGCAAGTGAGTGAAGCCCCATTCATGCATATGCGGGATCCAGGCAGCACACAAAACTATGACACACACACAAACACACACACCAGTCTGCAGAAAATATGTCCTCCATGGAACCAGTTCCTGGTACCCAAAAGATTGGGTGGGGGCATTGGTTTATAAGCAAATATAAAAAGAACTAGTTTCACTATTCCAAAAAGTTTCAGAAAAGAATATTGCATCCTATTTTCAATATGTTCAGATTTTTAATAGGAAATGTAGGCTCTGATATTTTAAGCATTTGTAGAAGTAACAAGAGAAATAAGAATTTTCAATATATTTCTTTTTGACAATATGCTTGTTCCATCTGTTTCACAAGTTCTTTGTGTCCTCAGGCTTGAACCAAAAGAAAAAAAGAAAGAAACAAGAAAATTAAGGCAGCTCTTCTAAAAAGCTCTGCATAGAAAATTATGCCCTTAGTGTTAATTATTTTTGTTTACCATCATGTTTGATCTTTTATATTCATGTAAAGCTATGCAATACATTATGCTTACACATCCTGCAATCGCTTTATGTATTAATGTATTAAAAACTCATCCAAATGTTGTATGGCTTGCTACAAAAAAAAAATCTTGGGAAATCTATAGTGACAAGCAGATTGTTTTCAAAGACTGTGAACTTGAATTGCCAAAGCTTTTTATAGACTGCTAAACAAGATTCTGGCTTGTAATTCAAACTGTTAACATCAAGCTTAGATTCAATTCTAAATCTATTTTTCGTATAATTAAATAAGCATGGTAAGCAGATAGAACTCAAGTAGGCTAAAATAATTAGGATTCATGCAAGTTGCTGTTCAATTTTATTATTTGGTTATAAATAACAGTTTGTTTGGTTCATATACTATGTAAACCATGGTTTTCCTAACCATAGTTTATTGAAAAAGTGACAATTGGCTAGCTTTACATATCAATTTAAGTCATAAATACTAGTTTATTGTCTACGGTGTCTGAATTCAAAAGTCAAAAATCAAAATTGAACTACATCATAGTACTGTATGACCATTAGCTGGCAGCAAAGAGTTCGGATTATTGTATCTTTGCTACCACCTCCTGGTAATTCAAGTTTGCAGATAAGCTGTGCTAAGTCTAGTAAAAATAGTCATTGTGATTCAGTCTTGTAATCAGTGTACGAGTTTTATTCCTTCACTTTTAGAAGATAATGAACAGCCCCAAGTGCACAAAAACTACAGACAGTGTATAATGAATATATCACAAGAGTAAGAATTCTATAAAAGCTGCTAGGCAATTACTCCATCACATTTATTCAATATGTAAAGCAGTGCAATGATCAATTATGGGAAATTTGTCACACTTAATCTCTGATTCAAGGCTAGACTTGCAGCAGATTTTAATACTGTTTTATACAATATTGCAGGATTCATTTTTTCAGCTACTGTTTCATTTTTTACAATAATCATATGTACAATCATATATCCTAGTGCTACATGTTGGTTCAATATGTTCACACATACACAGATAGAAGAAAATGAGACAAAATGAGTGAAGACAGCCAATGATACAAAAATCAATGGAATTAATCAGTTTAGTTTTCAATCGGTATAACTATACGTGACAGACAAAAATTAAGAATAATCCTAGATGGGAGTTTAACAAATACATTACACCAATAAATACACTGGAATGCTTTTTGAAGATACTAAAATTTCCTGTTCTGAATATGATATCCCTACTCTGATCAAATAGTACAAAGACTGCTTTCCAAAAACAGAAAATGAATTTTGATTTCAGTATCAGCTTGGAGGACACATTTTCTCTGAGCATTGAATCCTCTGAATTCAGGTCATGGATTGGGGTGTTTGAGCTGCTACCAAGTATCCTTGAGGGCTTGGTTGTAGTTAGTCTTGACATTTTTTCTTAGCTTTTGTTCCCTTTCTTGGTCTCTTGTTTTCATAGTTTTATTATATTGTCTATATTGTTTGGTGTTATTGTATACCACCCATAGTTAATTTGGAGTCAGACAATGCATAAATGAAATAAGTTAAATTAAATTAAATCAAGCAAGTAGAAAAATCTGCCTAAACTGATTTATGTATCAAAAGGAAATCTTTACTTAACATATGCATGGACTATAATGTATTTTAATGTATAATGTAACATGATGACAAAGACCAAACATTAAATGTAAAAAGGAACAAGATGTAATTAACTTGATTTTATCCAACATACAGTTCCCAGACCTGTATGTGCACCAGAATGCATTACTATGTCAAAAATACCCGGCAAGTCCATGCCATAGACTTTGTAAACAGGAAAGGAAATGGCAGAAAATGATTCAGTGAAAGAAACATGTGGTTTGCAGCAAAACTTATGGAGAGTTTCTGGAATTGATCAGGCACATCTAAGGAGGGCTGGTTTGCTAAATGGATGAGATGGGCTTTTTTTTTTCTTTTTTTTGAGTCTGCACATGGTTTGAGGAGGTGTTGGACCTGATTCATTCAGTAATTTACTTTTAGACTGATATTTCATTTCTTGAACAACAGTTGACAACTCAGTTTAAGCCAATATTGTTCAGAAAGAAGACAAGTTATAAGTAGTTCACAAGTAAAAACAGTGAGCAAACAGGATTAGGGGAGGTTTATTGTGGAGGACAGCAGAGGGAACCTCTGACTTCTCTGTCTGAAGATTATTTGTCAAGGTTATCTTACCAAGTTTGAATAAGCCAGACTACAAATTCAATAAATGTGTCATATAGGGACTACCTTTTTTAAATTAAGCAGTTCCTGTAATAGAACTTTTTGATCTAAAAAAGTAGTTTCTGTAATACACCTTTATTGAGTTTGTAGCCTGAATTAGGCTAGAAAACCAACATAGCAGCTAATTTCCAATATATTGTACAGATCATCAAATACATGACAATGAGTTGTGGTTTTATTAGGGAAAATGAACATCTCAATTAAACAAGTCCATTCTGTTGAAATCAAAATAGGAAGTGATAGCATCTTCTTTCTCCCAAAATCATAGTTCCCTTACTGTCAAAGAAACAAGAAGAGTACCATTATTCTGAGCATAAATGACATATTTTCAAAGAACATATCCATTGCTTAGATAATGAACTACATCATCTTGAACTAATGATACTCCATGGGATTAAATTATTTAAAACACAAAAAAATGGGATTATGACTAATATATCTGGTAAAGTTGAAGTTGTCACAGGTCACAGTACAAGTTGGAAGTAGTGACAATAGAAAATGTAGTCAACCAATCCTACAAGACAAATTTAGATTGCTGATAATAGATATAATTCCAAGAATGCCAGCTTAATGAAATACATAGAATTGGTTCGGAGTTTTCAATGTGTAGATTAGATATGTGTTTCTAAATGTATATATTTTCAGAATCACCACAATGTCTAAGAGAAATGGTAGTAGATTAACTGGTGGACAAGACAATTAGGAGATAAAGAGGCTAGGAAAAATGTTTAGACTAAAAACATTCACAAAAGTACATATTTTATGGTAGAATCGCTAGAATCAGTGGAATATCACCATGCTTAACATACAGTTCACTCTCAGACTAATGAATCAGTTTCTATCCTGATGATTTCTCTATTATTTGGGAAAGCAGTATAGACAAAGATTGCTGATTCCTATAAATATGGACATGATTCTGTATACATTTTGTATTTGAGTTCTGAAGAAGAAGATGTGCTAAGATGATTAGGTTGGTTATCTATATCTGTGTTTGAGCTTAGAGGACATGCAAAGTGTTATTCATCAGGTTCTGACCAGTTCTGGAGAACCAGTAGCGGAAATTTTGAGTAGTTCAGAGAAATGGCAAATACCACCTCTGACTGGCCCTGTCCCCATCTATTTTCTGCTTTCTGAGTCCCAGCTCATCAGCTAGGTCTTCTTTAGTTGCCCTGCACAGGAGAATGGAGCTGGAAAGCAAGTTAGTTGTGTGGGGAGGGAATGGAGATTTTGCAGTATCCTTCCCCTGTCACTCCCAACAAGCCATGCCCAACAAGCCACGCCCACAGAACCAGTAGTAACATTTTTTAAATACCACCACTGATGCAAAGGAATAGTGGTAGACAATTCAGAAGGGCAGCTGAAGCTGTCCTGATATTGTGTTTGTGGAGAATTTTGCTGATTTTATCTGTGATGCCTTTGATGTAGGGGAGGAGGGTGATGCCATTGTCCTGTTCTGTGTCTTGGTTTTGGGGGGGTGTCTCCCTTAGGGTTAGGTTGGTAATTGTGTTTCTTTGGAATCCATTGGAAATTAATACGTTAGTGAGGGTATGTAATTCTGTTCTCAGGTGGTCTTTGTCAGCTAAGCGTTTGGTTCTGGAGATGAGGGTCTTGGCTACAGATTTGATCTGTGCAGGGTGGTGATGGGATTGTGCATTTAAGTAGTGGTTGGTGTGTGTTTTCTTCTGGCGGATGGTATGTCCTAGGGAGCCATTGGGTTTTTTTGTAAATTAGGATGTCCAGGAAGACAAGTTGGTTGTTGGCTTCTGTTTCCATGGTGAATTGTATTTTGGGGTGTAGGCTGTTGAGATGTGTGAGGAAGTTGTCCAGTTTTTCTTTCCCATGTAGTCAAATTATGAAAGTGTCATCTACATATCCAATCCAGAGTTTGGGTTTGTGTTCAGATTTGTCTAGAGCATTGGTTTCAAAATGTTCCATGTATAGATTAGTGATGACGGGTGAGAGGGGTAATACCATAGGTGCTCCTTCTGTCTGTTTGATCTTTGTCCATTGTGGATGAAGTATGTGTTGGTTAGGCAGTAGTTGGTCAGATCTAGAATGTGCTTAGGGGGGTTGTATTTGTTTTGGATGGCTGTCAAGGCTTCTTTAATAGGTACTTGGATGAAGAGGGATATGACATCGAAGCTCACGAGTAGGTCACTGGGTTGTAGGTTTTGTTCCTTTATTGTTTCTATGAAGTGGAAAGAGTTTTGAATGTATGAGGTGATGGATTCTGGAGTTGCTTGGTGAGAAACTTGATAAGACTCTGTAGAGGTGAGCCTATGGAACTGACTATGGGTCTGAGTGGTGTTTCTCCTTTGTGTATCTTGGGGAGGCCATAGAGCTTAGAGCATCTGGGTGATTTTTCTCTGTGGATGATTCTTTGCTGGATCTCTTCACTGATGGAAGAGGCTTTTATTTTGGATTTGGTGGTTTTTTCCAGGTAGGTGGTAGGGTCTGTATTTAGAGATTTGTAAGCGAGGTCTTGGAGTAGGTTGGATAGTTTGTATTGGTAGTCTGATGTGTTCATTACAACCGTGGTGTTGCCTTTGTCTTCTGGGAGAATGATTATGTTGTTGTCTTTCCTCAAGTTGGTGAGTGCTTTTTGTTCTTCTCTGTGTAAGTTGCTTTTGGGTGAACTGCTGGAGTAGAGGACGTTAGTGACTTCAAGTCTGATTTTATTGGCTACATCTGGGCTAATTTTGGTTAGCCTAGCTTCAACTCCGCATATGATGTTTTTGATGGAGATGTGTTTGGGGGCGACTGCAAAGTTGAATCCCTTGGAAAGGACATTGGTTTCTGCTATGGTGAGGGTTCTGTCTGATATGTTGTGTACTGTTTGTTTCATGTGTTGTTGGTGTGGGGTGTTGGGCTTCTGGCATTTGTCTAGTCTGTGGAGTTTGCTGGTGTGTGTGTGTGTGTGTGGGAGGTTTCTGTTTCGGCTCTCCAGAGGGCTAATTGTTTGGATTTGTCCCAGAGTGCTGGGTGGATTTTGTTACTGAGTTTGAGGTGGAGAGTGAGTAACTCAGTAACTCAGTAAAAAAAATCCACCCAGCACTCTGAAGATTCTTCAGAAGTAGAGATATATTAGAAGAAAAAGAAATTGTTTGAAGTATGACAAGCCTTGCCAGCCATATGACAATTCATGTATTGTAAGCTGTGGTTATGTCAAAAGCCGTAGTGAAAAGGTCGTCCATAACATGCATTCTTTATTCTGATAATAATGAAAGGTCTGATTCAACAAGATAACATCATCTTACATATGCTGCTCATGTCTCTCAACTCAAATGTTTTAAACAATGCAATAAATCTCAATAACAAGCTACCTTTAAATGAAAACCTGAGAAACACTGGGCAATTTTTCTGCTGTTTGCCATTTCTTTTCAAGCTATGAATATCATTTCATTAAAGATCATATCTTATGGTGGTATAACTTTTACAATCATAGGTTAATTTTTTTTAATTTATCAAGGCCAAAATATCCCAGATCCTATATATGAAACATGAAATGTGGACATCGTTTTAGTACAGAGTAAACTTGCACCCTGGTTATACAATATAACCACTGAAAAATAGTACATAGGCCCTAGAACAAAAATGCTATTCATTGAAAAGTATGAGAAGAAATAGGCCCCAGAAACTTACTTTCTATCTGAGGCATGTTTATGTTTATATTGTGGGATCATAACCCAGCTAAATAAATCATTATTCTCCAGTTTTCTAATTAGAGGCAAAGATAAATTGTGAAAAATGATGCTTGAATATATGAGTACAGTTACTAAAATTATTGCAGGATCAGTCAAGATTATCTTTTGTAAAGAGACATATATAACAATCTATTTACATCCTAATTATCACCAACTAAATGTTTCCTAATTTTCCATGAGGGTGAAAAAAAATATTTTTTGGGAAAGTGAATAATGCTGATAAGAGGATTTTGACAAAGACTGGAGAAATCCAATAAGATTTCCTCTTCTATAACAAGAGGTTTTTTTTCACTTTGAGAAGTCTATAATTTTTAAATAAGAATTTGCACTGACAAGTTCAGCTTTATAATTTTTATAAGTAGACTTCTTCCTTTGAAGCTTTAGCTTTTCTTTATGCCTTTCTCTAGGTCCACTCTAATTCTAGCAGACCTTAATTGAACTTGTCGGGAATAATTAAGCAACTGAAAGGAAGAATCAAAGAGCCCAATTGATTCTGCAGGCTTCTCACCCATAGCTAGTCTTTGTATTATATTGAAACAATGCACAACATTTCATTAAATGCCTTGCATTAGAACCATATTTAGTAGATCATGGTCTATAATAAGAATGGGGGGGGAATGAGAGGGACAGTGAGACAGACACACACAGAGAGAGTTAATACACAAAATAAAATATAGTCTTTTTTTTCTTTTCTGACTGAAGGTTTCTTTGGAAAACTTGCCAAGTATAATTAGGTGAAGCAAAGAGAATATCCATAAAACTGCCAAAGTTCAGAAATTATTACTGTAGAAAAAATTTAAGTGCCCCTTGCTGGAATGTGAATAATATTTATGTGTGTAACTCTGGTTATAAATGACTGTCTTTGTTAATATGAAAAGCAAACTAATTTAATAGATTACCTGCCTGAATATCCAATAATGGAAGATCAAAAAAGAAACTTTTTTGAAATTTCATAAATATTGCAAGGTTAGCCAAAGAACTCCAGATGTTTACAGATATGTGTAGATTTGCTAATACCTTTGAATTATTGTTCTCCACAAAACTATTGAATGATACAGCAAACACTTTCTACTCAAAACACTTTATCCCACTTCAGCATTTCGATACCGAATATTACCAGGCATAAATTATTATATTTAACTTCATAACATGGAAGGTTTACAATAGATATTGCTCAGCTTTACCAACTGGTATGTAGTTGTCTTTTCTACTCACCACTTATTACTAAATCATATTTAAACCCATGAAATTCTTTCAGCAGCAAATGAAGGGAAAGCATATGTCAAGAATTGTGTCATTTTGTTTTTCTTGGAAGTGGGATCTTTCCAGAAGAAACCAGCTTTTTACAAAGGATATGTCGAACTGTCAAAGCATGTCCATCTCTTGTTCTGTCATAACTTTTCTTTAGTGATAGCATTTCTGTTTTTCATACCAAATCATACATTACTAAAACTAGTAAAGTTAATAAAAGACAATATCAACCAGTATTTTCAATGCTGCTTTATTACTTACATCATTTAGTTATGTTCATATTTTCTGGTCTTCTATTTATTTGTATGCTGTTTGGTGATTAATGGGTGGAGTGCTGGCTCACTGATTAAGATGCTGGGCTTGTTGGCTAGAAAGCCGACAGCCCAGGTTCAAGACCTGAGTGCCATATGATTGGGTGAGCTCTTGTTCTTACCCTTGCTCCTGCCAACCTAGCAGTTCAAAAGTGTGCAAATGCAACTAGATTAATACTTTCCACTTTGGTGGGAGGATAACAGTGCTCTATGATGTCATTTATTTATTTATTTATTTATTTATTTATTCATTCATTCATTCATTCATTCATTTATTTATTTATTTATTTATTTATTAAATAATTTTATATACCGCCCTTCTCCCGAAGGACTCAGAGCGATGAACAGCCAACTAAAATATATATAAATTATAAACATAAATACAATTAAAAAAGAATTAAATTGTGGGCTGCCAATTAAAAATTTAAAATCCCCGATTAAAATAAGCTAAAACTTTCATACCCCAACCAATCAAATCTAAAAGCCCTTATTTAAAATCCCATTTGAAGTCAGCTCAGGCCGGCCTGCTCAAAGAGCCAGGTTTTTGGGTCACGTCTGAACGCCCTCAGGTCAGTGGTTGTTCGTAGCCCTGGGGGCAACCCGTTCCATAGGGTGGGTGCCCCCACAGAGAAGGCCCTATTCCTCGGGGTCACCAGGTGGCACATAGCTGCCATCGGGACCCAAAGGAGACCCTCTCTGTGGGAGCGCACCGGTCGGTGGGAGACTACTGGCAGAATGCGGTCTTGTAAGTATCCTGGTTTGATGCCATGGAGCACTTTAAAGGCCAAAACCAATACTTTAAAGTGAACCCGGAAGGCCACCAGCAACCAATGCAGCTTGCGCAGGAGAGGTGTCACATGGGAGTATCTTGACGCCCCCATAACCATCCGTGCGGCCACATTTTGTACCAGTTGGAGCCTCCGGGTGCTCCCCGCAGGGAGCCCCATGAACAGGGCATTACAGTAGTCCAGGCGGGAGGTGACCAGGGCATGGGTGACCGTGCGTAAGGCGTCCCGATCAAGAAAGGGCCGCATCTGGCGTATCAGGCGAACCTGATAAAAAGCCCCCCTGGAGACGGCCATGATGTGATCTTCCAAAGACAGCCGTACATCCAGGAGGACACCAAGATTACGAGCCCTTTCTGTGGGGGTCAAGATCTCATCACCAATAGCCAGCGACGGAGTCAGCTGACTATATCGGGCCGCCGGAAACCACAGCCACTCAGTCTTGGAAGGGTTGAGTTGAAGCCTGTTCTCGCCCATCCAGTTCCGCACAGCCTCCAGGCAATGGGCCATGACCTCCACAGCATCATTGGGGTGGTTTGGGGTGGAGATGTAAAACTGAGTGTCATCAGCATAGAGATGACATTTCACCCCAAAACCACGGATGATCTCTCCCAGAGGTTTCACATAAATGTTGAACAGAAGAGGCGAGAGGACCGACCCCTGAGGCACCCCACAAATGAGGGACCTAGGGGTGGACCTCTCCCCCCCGTCAACACAAATTGCTAGCGGTCCGAGAGGAAGGAGGAGAACCACCGCAAAACGGTGCCCCCAATTCCCAACCCCTCCAACCGCCGCAATAGGATACTATGGTCGATAGTATCAAGAGCTGCTGATAGATCTAATAGGATCAGGACAGAGGAATAACCCCTGTAACGGACCCTCCAGAGATCATCGACCAATGCTGTACCCGGGCCTGAAGCCCGATTGGAATGGATCTAAGTAGAATGCTTCCTCCAGGTACTGAGGGAGCTGACGCACCACCACACTCTCAACAACCTTCGCTATAAAGGGAAGGTTGGAGACTGGACAATAGTTATTTAAAAGAACTGGATCCAGGGAAAGCTTCTTGAGGAGGGGTCGCACCACCGCCATTTTCAGGGCGGTAGGAAGAGTCCCCTCTGTCAATGAAGCATTGACAATCCCCTGGAGCCAGCTTCGTGTCACCTCCCTGGAGGTAGAAACTAACCAGGAAGGGTACGGGTCCAGTTAACATGTTGTGGCATTCAGCCTCCCCAGTAATCTGTCCACAGCCTCGGTGGTCACAGGATCGAACTCCTCCCAGATAACCATCTCAAGACTTGCCCCGGACACCTCCCCCAGGACCACCCAACTGGAGTCCAGCCCATCCTGAATCTGAGCGATTTTATCATGCAGAAATCGGGAAAACTCTTCTGCCCTACCCTGCAAGAGGTCCTTCCGCGCTCTCGGCTCAAGCTGAGAGCGAGTTATTCTAAACAGAGTGGCAGGCCGATTTTCTGCCGATGCAATAAGGGCGGAGAAATGCGAACATTTTGCCGCCTCTATCGCCACTATGTAGGTCCTAATATAGGACCTCACCTGTGTCCGGTCAGACTTGGCACGACTGATCCTCCAGATGCCCTCCAGACATCTTTTCCGGCACTTCATCCCCCTCAGCTCCTCCATGAAGCACGGAGCCAAATGGGATCTGTGCCGGGTCAGAGGTCGCAAAGGCACAACTTGGTCCAGAGTCTCAGTGGCCAACCTATCCCAGGTGGCCACCAAGTCTGTGGCCGAGTTATGAGCCAGAGTTTCAGGGAATGGCCCAAGCTCCATCTGGAACCGTTCAGGATCCATCAGGTGCCTGGGGCGGAACCATCTCCTCGGTTCCGCTCCCTGCGATGGGGGTGGTGGCACAGAAGTCAAGTCTAAGAAGAGAATGATCGGACCATGACAAGGGCTTTATAACTAGATCCCCAGAATGATCATTCAACCACTGACCAGAGGCAAAAATCAGATCCAGTGTGTGTGTCCCAGTGTGAGTGGGGCCAGAAACTAATTGGGTCAGATCCATGGCCATCATGGAAGCCAGGAACTCCCGAGCCACCCCAGAGGTTTCCCCGAGCGAAGGCAGGTTGAAATCCCCCATGACTAAAAGCCTGGGGGTCTCAACCGCCAGCCCAGCTATCACCTTGAGGAGCCCGGGCAGGGCCGATGACATGTGGCAGGGAGCCACGTACGTTATCAAAAGGCCCATCTGAACCCCCTGCCCCCACTTCACAAAGAGAGACTCACAACCAGCCATCTGAGGAACAGTGGCCTCCCTAGGACAAAGAACTTCTCTAATAATCGCTGCCACCCCACCATCCCTTCCCTGAGACTTTGGTCGATGGAATGCTTGGAAACCTGGTGGGCACATCTCCACCAGAGGAACACCACCCTCTGGGCCCAACCAGGTTTCGGTGACACCAGCCAGGTCCACACCCTCCTCCTGAATAAGGTCGTAAATCAGGGGGCCTTATTAACAATGGACCTGGCATTGCAGGTCACATCAACCGGGTACTCAGGGCCTGCCAGACAGGTTGGGAGGGTCGGAGCGTGCTACCGTACGCGATCCCCTAACCTGATATGGCCCTTTACCCCCATCATGTCATGCTGGCCACATGACCATGGAAATGTTTTCAGACAGCACTGGCTCAATGGCCTTTAAACGGAGATGAGTGCTGCCCCCTATAGTCATCAATGACTATCAGAGTAAAATCTGCAGGAACTCCTTTACCTTACCTGTTGTTGATTAATATACAGATCTTGTATGTAGAACTAGGTTTCTTTTAATGTTAACTACTCCTCAAGTGTTCACTAAGCAGGGGGTTGGACTAGAAAACCTCCAAGGTCCCTTCCAACTCTGTTATTTATTTATTTATTTTATTTATTTATTTATAACATTTATATACCACCCTTCTCCCTAGGGACTCAGGGCGGTGTACAGCCGAATCAAACCCAGAACAATACAAAAGTTAAAAAGAAATTAAATAATGGCTGTTAGATTAAGACAACCCACCCCCAAAAATTAAAACCCAAGTTAAAACCGAATTTAGGAGACAATTAAAACTATCTCAGCCCAGGCCAGCCTGCTCAAAGAGCCAGGTCTTCAACGCGTGCCTGAAGGCCCTCAGGTCCGTGCTGGTGCGTATCTCAGGTGGCAGAGTATTCCAGAGGGCAGGGGCCCCCACAGAGAAGGCCCTGCTCCTGGGGGCCGCCAGATGACACATAGAGGCCGACGGCACCTGGAGAAGGCCCTCCCTGTGGGAACACACCGGTCTGCTGGAGATCACCGGCAGAATGCGGTCCTGCAGATAACCTGGCCCAATGCCATGGATCACCTTAAAGGTCAAAACTAGAACCTTAAAGCGAATCCGGAAAGCCACCGGCAACCAATGCAGCTCGCGCAGGAGAGGCGTCACATGGGAGCTACGTGACGCCCCCATGATCACCCGCGCAGCCGCATTTTGCACCAGTTGGAGTCTCCGGGTGCTCCCCACAGGGAGCCCCATGTAGAGAGCATTACAATAATCCAGGCGAGAGGTGACAAGGGCATGAGTGACCGTGCGCAGGGTATCCCGATCCAGAAAGGGCCGCAGCCGGTAGATCTGGCGGACCTGGTAAAACGCGCCCCTGGAGACGGCCACAATATGATGTTCTAGCGACAGCCGTACATCCAGGAGGACACCCAGATTGCGAGCCCTCTCTGTGGGGGGCAAAATTTCCCCCCCAATAGCCAGCGAAGGTGTCAGCTGGCTATATCGGGGTGCCGGGAACCACAGCCACTCGGTCTTGGATGGGTTGAGCCGGAGCTTGTTCCCGCCCATCCAGTCCCGCACGGCCTCCAGGACATAGCCTCCACAGCATCGTTGGGGTGGTCTGGGGTGGAGATGTATAGTTGGGTGTCATCTGCGTACAGATGACACCGCACCCCAAGACCACGGATGATCTCGCCCAGTGGCTTCACATAAATGTTGAACAAGAGAGGGGAGAGGACTGACCCCTGAGGCACCCCACAAACCAGGGGCCTAGAGGTGGACCTCTCCCCTCCCGCCAACACAAATTGCGAACGGTCGGAGAGGAAGGAGGAGAACCATCGAAGGACAGTTCCCCCAATCCCCAACCCCTCCAACCGTCGCAACAAGATACTATGGTCGACAGTATCGAAAGCCGCCGAGAGGTCTAATAGGACTAGGACAGAGGAGAACCCTCTGTCACGGGCCCTCCAGAGATCATCGATCAACGTGACCAATGCTGTTTCGGTACTATGCCCCGGCCTGAAGCCCGATTGGAATGGATTGAGGTAAGTAGCTTCCTCCAGGTACTGAGGGAGCTGACATGCCACCACACTCTCAACAACCTTCGCTATAAAGGGAAGGTTGGAGACTGGACGATAGTTGTTTAAAACAGCTGGGTCCAGGGAAGGCTTCTTGAGGAGGGGCTGCACCACCGCCGTCTTCAAGGCGATAGGGAACGACCCCTCTCTCAAGGAAGTGTTGGTAATGCCCTGGAGCCAGCCTCGTGTCGTCTCCCTGGCGGCCGAAACCAACCAGGAAGGACATGGGTCCAACAAACAGGTGGTGGCATTCAGCCCCCCCAGCAATCTGTCCATGCCCTCAGCGGTCACAGGGTCAAACTCCCCCCAGATAACACTCACAAGACCTGTTTCGGACACCTCCCCCGGGATCACCCAATTGGAGTCCAGCCCATCCCGAATCTGAGCGATTTTGTCGTGCAGAAATCGGGAAAACTCCTCTGCCCTACCCTGCAAGAGGTCATCCCGCGCTCTCGGTTCAAGCAGAGAGCGGGTCACTCTAAACAGGGCGGCAGGCCGATTTTCTGCCGACGCAATAAGGGCGGAGACGTGCGAACACTTCGCCGCCTCTATCGCCACAAGGTAAGTCTTAATATAAAATCTCACCTGTGTTCGGTCAGACTCAGAACGGCTCGCCCTCCAAATGCTCTCTAGACGTCTTTTCCGGCACTTCATCTCCCGTAGCTCCTCCGTATACCACAGAGCCAAGTGGGATCTGTGCCGGGTCAGAGGTCGCAGAGGCACAACTCGATCCAGAGCCCCGGCGGCCAACCCGTCCCAGGTGGCCACCAGGTCTCCAGGCGAGTTGTGAGCCAGAGACTCAGGAAATGGTCCAAGCTCCCTCTGGAACCGCTCTGGGTCCATCAGGTGCCTGGGGCGGAACAATCTACGTGACTCCGCCTCCCTGCGGTGGGGGGTGGCGGAACAGAAGTCCAGTCTAAGAAGGGAATGATCTGTCCATGACAAGGGTGTAATAACTATTCTATTCTGTTCTGTTCTGTTCTGTTCTGTTCTGTTCTGTTCTGTTCTGGTAGGGTAGGGTAGGGTAGGGTAGGGTAGGGTAGGGTAGGGTAGGATAGGTTAGGTCAGGTCACATCACATTATGTCATGTCATGTCATGTCATGTCATGTCATGTTATGTTATGTTATGCTATGCTATGCTATGCTATGTTATTAAAATAAAAATCCTTTGGTCAGAGTTCTGCTCTAACTATCAATTTGTACCAAGTGCCCCATAAATCTTAATTTTGGCTTATCTGGTATGGTTTTTCCTTCCTACTTACTTTCACTGTTAAGCTTATAGACCCCATAAAGTAATTGCTTAGCCCCTTTAGCACTTTTGATTATTCACAGTATTTCAACAACAAAGTCAAGATAGGAACCTTTCAAGACCTAGTTTACAGTTTGAAATCAACTTCACCTTCTCCTGTAAATATTCCAGGAACAAACATTTACTGCTTTATAACCAGCTCCACTTATTTTTGTTTTGTTTGGTTTACAACTGGAATGGAACCAATTAGAAGTCAATTAGAAATCAAAAGTTGGCAAACAATAGGGTTGTACAAAAGCTTCAAGATGTGTGAAGACCTGCTTAAAACTTCATTGCAAAGTAACATCATCATCTTATTATAAATATGAAGTGATAAAAACATGTTTTCCCACTTTTCTTTACTTCATAAAGGATGTGCTGTTGTCCTTCTCCAGATTGCTTGTCAAAAGCTTTTAGCAAGCACTGCAGAAATCTGAAATATCATTGCCTGCAGAATGGCTTGCCTCAAGCTTTGGCCATCTGCTCAGAGAGCATGCTTTACTTTTACTGAAATATTCTCAGTAAAGGTTAAAGAGTGTAGTGCCTTTCCAGAAGCTCTAGCAAGTGACCAAACTAGATGGGGGAAAGCTTCAAGGCAACATGAATATATCACTGAACCAAATGATGTTGTTGCTACTGCACTGAAGTGATGTCACTTCCATGGCATGTGATCTTTTCAACAAAGCCAATCAAAGTTATTTTAGACAGAGTTTTTAATATTATTTGTAGGACATATTTTTTCCTCTTTTCTCTCTCACTGTTTTTCATGTTACATCAATTTTATTCCTGATAAGATTCTGAACCTATCTCTTCCCACCAGACTCTAACATTCTAATAATTGTATTACCTTATGTTAAATATTTGTGATGTAAGAGAGAAAATAAATATGCTTTTGGGAAACATGCACATGTACGATATGAATAGTCTTCATTTAGAGACTCTTTGTGGGAATATAGCTTTATTAAAAATATCTTCATTATCTATTTTCTATCAACTGATAGGTTAAATGAGGAATTATGAATTTGAATTATATAAAGGTGAATTTTGTTTGAATGTTAGGAAAAAGCTTCTTAATATTAAAAGGTAGGAACTTGACTTCTTTTGAATCATTCATGTGAGTTCTGAGCAGCCACCTACTAATTCCAGCACTTCAAAGAAATTGTGTATGTTGGTCTGCAAAAAGTCATCCAAAATTATGATTCTGTTTCTATAAAACCTTTTAATACAAAAAGGGACATGAATCCTTTATAGAATTTCTGGAATTAGGCACACCTTGCTAGTGATTTTCCTTAGAAAAGAATAACGAGATATAACCAGAGTTAGTTCAGGAACTATTGATGTCTAACAAGACAAATTTCAAAGATATTTTTAATAACATAATAACAGAAATAAATAGCTAAGAAAAATGCAATTAATATGGTCTTTCCTTTGATAATATCCCATATTTGAGTCTTCAGCATGGTAAAACTGTTATTAGTCAAAGATCACTTGATTAACATTTATTCCATGGAAGAACAAGATATTCTGTAAAATGTTGCTTAAGTCAGTAAAAGATTTACTGAAGCCAATAAAATAATGTGCAAATTGATGTGTTTAGTTCCAGGAAAATAATGCAGTATGTAAATCAGGTATTGAACATTTTGTGGGAGTTTTATCTCTTAGTATTGTTCTTAGTATTGAATATAGATATATGTTTTTAAAAAGCTTGTATTTTAAGTAATAGCTTTACGAAGATAATTTCTATGTGAATGTCCTTTAGTTCTTGATAATAGAAATTCCTTTATTGTATTGTTATTGATTTTTAAAATATGTGTTTAGCTGCTGTTTAAAGGGTTTTGACTAAAAGGGACATGACCACATTCCTCATTTATAAATCAATATAGAGCCCACTGAAGCTTGGGGACATGTTCTACATTGATATTCCTGAAATATAAGCACTGAATAGTTTTGAGCTAAATGCATCTGTATTTCTAATGTAATAATAAAATGGGTAGTAGATCAATTTCAAAATATTAAAAAATAGTTTCTCTTATACACAAAAATATCCTTGTAAACAAATGAGCCTTGCAATAATTTTAAAGACAATTGACAAGTTACTCTTTGTTCCCTCCCCCATAATATTTGTCATCTAGTTTATGCTAGCCAGGATTGTTGAAAATTGTAATGACAAAACAATGATAGAACATGTCAGAATAACTAATTAATGACTTTAAGAATAATACCTGACAGAGAGAGACTTCTCTCTCTGTGTTCATATGCATATATATGCTGCGAGAATCAATCCATATTTGATTCAATTTTGCAATCTGAGATTCATTGACAAATCAATTTGATTCACATCAGTTGAGATTGAATTCACAAAAAAGATACATAAATTATAATGATAAAGCATGAAAATACCTGCAGCTGTTTTCTTTTCTTTCTTTTCAAAAAATGAGATGAAAATACCAACAATTTAAAAGTAGCAATTTTTATATGACATTCTGCAAAAATGTCACTGCTATACTTTTTTCAATATTTTTTCTGTTCTTCTTTTTCCCCTGCTGTTTGTTCTTTTAAAGAAAGCTTGGCAGAGATGACAAAACTATTCAGTAAATAAACTAAGTTGTGCTGAACCAATGTAACAACAGTCCTATTTCAAACTTAAAAATAAATAAAAATTTTAAAATTTTTAAAGGTTGTTTAGAAAAAAAAGTCCCAACTTGTCCGGCAATGTTGGCCTCGGCTGAGGTGGCCCCCTTGGCGGCGATGGGGATGACAACAACTCAGAGGCCTCGACGGCGATGACGGTGGTGATGAGGGCCTGGTCTGGCAGCGTCTCCTGGTCCAGTGATGGTGATGGTCCCAGTGGCAGTGGCCTTGGTTTCGGCGACCCCATTGGCGAAGGTGACAACAGCAGATTGGCGGCCTCGAGGGCAATGACATCGGTGGCGAAGACAATGGGGTTTGGTGGCATCACCTAGTTCGGCGATGGTGGCGGCCTCGGTAGTGGTGGTCCCGACCTCGGAGGCCTTGGTGGTGGCAGTGGCACGGTTGCCCCGTTGGTGGCGGCAATGACGGCGACAGCAGCCTGGTGTGGTGGAGATGGCGGCCAGGTGTCCTTGGACCCAACCTTGGCTCCGGCCTTGGCAACAGACATTGGAGGTGCGGTCAGCCAGGCTGATCAGATACTTGTCGGCGGACTTATGGGCCTTGGGGAATGTCCCCCTTTCCCTGGTGTGGCCCTCCAGACTTCCAAAGGCCTACCTTAAAGACAGATCCTGGGATCCCGAGAGGTAGCATGGCCCTAGGAAAGGCTCTGGGCATGGTATCCCTTTGTATCAGTTTTTATTTAAATTTTTATCGGGGTTAGGGAGGGTAACCAGGTGGGGGTTGGGGGACGACCCACCTGAGACAGGGGCCAGACTGGGGGTCGAACGCATCTGGGAGGTTTTGGGGTTGGGGGGGTCAGATCAAGGATGAGGGGCTATTTCCGGGAGGGAGAGATGCAGTCCATCTGCACGGTAAGTGGGAGAGGCAGATTTGGCGGACATAGGGGGCCATATCAGGTTCTGGGAGTGCGCCACTGCTGTTTGCGTGAGGTGATGTGCTCCAACCCCTTAGTTATCTCCCGTTTCCCGGGCTGTCTGAGTCTTCAGGCCCTGGGCCTTCAGCTGATGCTGTGTAACGCCAGGTCCGTAGTTAATAAGGCCCACCTTATTCATGATTTGATCTGTGAGGGGGAGGGACCTGGCAGGTATTACCAAAACCTGGTTGGGCCAAGAGGGGAGTGTTCCCCTGGTCGAGATGTGCCCATCTGGTTTTCAAGTTTTCCATCGGCTGAGGGCTCAGGGGAGGGGTGGGGGGTGGCGGTGGTTATTAAGGAAGATCTGTGTCCTAGGGAATCCACTGTTCCTCAGACGACAGGATGTGAATCCCTTTTTGTGAAGTGTGGCTCCGAGGTTCAGATGGGCCTGTATGTATGGGTATGTATTGATTACATACCTGGCTCCCTGCTATGTGACATCGGCCCTGCCTGAACTCCTTGAGGTTGAGACTCCCAGGCTTATGGTCATGGGGGATTTCAACCTACCCTCAGCTGGCGGGACCTCGGGGATTGCTCAGGAGTTCATGGCTTCATGACAGCCTTGGGCCTGACCCAATTAATTTGGGACCCCACACACACTGGGGGTCACATCTTGGATCTGGTTTTTGTCTCTGGTCAGTGGCAGGATGATCTGGGTATAGGGGTGTCCTATAGAGCCCCTGTCATGGTCGGATCATTCGCTCCTTAGGCTGGACTTCCATTCTGCACCCCCTCATCATGGGGGACCGAAAAAATAGTTCCGCCCCAAGCGCCTGATGGACCCAGATAGGTTCCTGATGGAGCTTGGGCCGTTTCCCGAGACTCGCACACATGACTCAGTGGAGGACTTGGTGGCCACTTGGGATAGGGTGGCTGCTGGGGCCCTTGACTGGGTCTTGCCCTTGCGGCCTCTGACCCAGTGCCGATCCCAATTGGCTCCTTGGGTTTCCGAGGAGCTGAGAGAGATGAAGCACCAGAAAAGATGCATAGAGAGTGGTTGCAGGACCAGTCACTCCGGATCTGATTGAACACTTTTACAATCCCATATTAGGGCGTATTTAGTAGCGATAAGGGTGGCAAAGCGATCTTACTTTTCCACCCTTATTGCGTCCGCAGAAAATCGCCCCGCCGCCCTGTTTAGGGTGACCCGCTCCCTTTTGGAGGTGGGAGCACGGGAGGATCCCTTGCAAGGATGGGCCAAGGATTTTTCTAGATATCTGCAGGACAAAATCACTCAGATCTGGGACGGGCTGGACTCTGACTGGGCATCTCTGGGCGGGAGGGCCAGGGCGGATTCCAGTGAGGTCGTTTGGGTTGAGTTCAATCCTGTGACCCTGGAAGACATGGACAGGATACTGGGTGGGCTTAATGCCACCACATGTTTATTGGATCCGTGTCCCTCCTGGCTGGTTTTGGCCACTCGAGAGGTGACACGAGATTGGTTCCTGGGGATTATTAATGCTTCTTTGAGAGAGGGGCTTTTACCTGCCACCTTGAAAGAGGCGGTGGTGAGGCCCCTCTTCAAGAAACCGTCCCTGGATCCAACATTATTGTCGAATTACCGTCCAGTCTCCAACCTTCACTTTGTGGCGAAGGTTGTTGAGAATGTGGTGGCCCTCAGCACCCTCAGCACCTGGATTTATTTATTTATTTATTTGTTCATGCTTCTATACCGCTCCCTCTCCCAAAAAGGGACTCGGGGCGGTGCACATTCAACAACGAAAACAGTACAGGTAACGGAGATGAAATAAATAAAAATCTAAAATGGTTAAGAACAACACCCAACAGAAAGATTATCTAAAATTTAATTTAACCCGAATGATTCAATTGGCTAGACCGGCCTGCTTGAACAACAGGGTCTTAACTGCGCGCTGGAAGGTGAGGATATCTGACATGGCTCGTGTCTCCGAGGGGAGACAATTCCAGAGGGATGGGGCTCCCACAGAGAAAGCACGTAGTCTCGGGGCTGCCAGTCGGCAATGATTTAGTGGTGGGACCCCGAGCATGGCGACTCTGTGGGAGCGTACTGGGCGGCGGGAGGTTGTTGGTGGCAGAAGGCGGTCCCGTAAGTATCCAGGTCCCGAGCCATGGAGCACTTTGAATACTATTAGTACCACCTTGAATCGAATCCGGAAGGCCACAGGAAGCCAGTGCAGCCGGCGGAGAAGAGGTGTTATGTGGGCGTCCTGAGGGGCGCCGATGATCATCCGCGCGGCGGCATTCTGAACTAACTGTAGCCTACGGAGAGTCTTCAAGGGGAGCCCCATGTAGAGAGCATTACAGTAGTCCAAACGGGAGATGACGAGAGCAGAGGTGACTGTGCGAAGTGCGCCCAGATCCAGGAAGGGTCACAATTGGTAGATCAGATGAATCTGATAAAAAGCACTCCTGGTGGCGGCTGCAATATGGTCTTCCAAAGACAGTCGCACATCCAGGAGGACACCCAAGTTGCGTGCCCTTTCCACAGGGGATAGTGTCTCTCCTCCTATGGTCAGCGATGGAATAAGCTGACTGAATCTGGGAGCAGGAAACCACAGCCACTCGGTTTTGGTCGGGTTGAGATGGAGTCTGTTTTGACCCATCCAATTTCATACGGCCTCCAGGCACTGGGTCATCACCTCGACGGCTTCGTCGGGGTGGTCTGGAGTGGAGATGTACAGCTGAGTATCATCAGCGTACTGGTGGAATTCCACTCCAAAGCCACGGATGATATTACCTAGCGGCTTCATATAAATGTTAAACAGCAGGGGAGAGAGCACCGACCCCTGAGGCACCCCACAGAGTAGGGGTCTCGGGGTTGATCTCTGTCCCCCTGTCAACACAAATTGTGAACGGTCGGAGAGGAAGGAGGAGAACCATTGAAGCACGGTGCCTCCAATCCCTAGCCTCTCCAACCGATGCAACAGGATACTGTGGTCGACAGTATCAAAAGCCGCCGATAAATCGAGGAGGACCAGAACAGAGGAATGGCCTCTGTCCCGTGCCCTCCAAAGATCATCCATCAACGCGACCAACGCCGTCTCAGTGCTGTGCCCGGGCCTGAAGCCCGATTGGAGGGGGTCAAGATAATTCGCTTCATCCAGGTACTGCGGGAACTGACGTGCCACCACGGTCTCTATAACCTTCGCTACAAAGCGAAGGTTGGAGACAGGACGATAATTGGATAGTAATGCTGGGTCCAAGGATGGTTTCTTGAGGAGGGGATGAACCACCGCTTCTTTCAAAGCAGTGGGTAGAAACCCCTCTCTCAAGGAAGCGTTTATAATGCCTTGGAACCAGCCTCGTGTTACCTCCCGAGTGGCTAGAACCAGCCAGGAGGGACACGGGTCTAATAAACAAGTGGTAGCATTCAGTCCCCCCAGTATTCTGTCAATGTGTTCTTTGGTAACAGAGTCGAACTCAACCCAGTTGACCTCACCGATATCTGATCCCGTCCTCTCGTCTGGAGAGGACCAGTCGGAGTCCAAATCGTTCCGAATCTGAGTGATTTTATCCTGGAGAAATATGGATGAAGTGGAATATCTAGATCCTCTCCAATCAGGTTTCAGGCCCAGGCACAGCACAGAGACAGCATTGGTCGCGTTGATGGATGATCTCTGGAAGGCCCGGGACAGGGGTTGTTCTTCTGTCCTTGTCCTGTTAGATCTTTCAACGGCTTTTGATACTGTCGACCACAGTATCTTATTGCAGCGGTTGGAGGGGTTGGGAGTGGGAGGCACCGTGTTACGGTGGTTCTCCTCCTTCCTCTCCAACCACTCGCAATTTGTGTTGGCAGAGGGGCAGAGATCGACCCCAAGGCCCTTGTTTTGTGGGGTGCCTCAGGGGTCTGTGCTCTTGCCCCTGCTGTTAAACATTTATGTGAAGCCTCTGGGTGAGATCATCTGTGGCTTTGGGGTAGAGTTCCATCAGTACGCTGATGACACTCAGCTGTACATTTCTACCCCGGGCCACCCTGACGAAGCCATTGAAGTGATGACCCAGTGCCTGGGAGCCGTTCAGAGTTGGATGGGTCTTAACAGGCTTCGGCACAACCCGACCAAAACTGAGTGGCTGTGGTTTCCTGTGCCCAGATACAGCCAGCTCACTCCATCACTGGCCGTTGGGAGAGAAATTTTGACCCCCACGGAGAAGGCGCACAATCTGGGTGTCCCCCTGGATGTATGGCTGTCTTTAGAAGAGCACATAGTGGCCGTCACCAGGGGGGCTTTTTGTCAGGTCCGTTGGATCTAAGAATCCAGGTCCAGCAGCACTTTCTGGATCGGGGCGCTCTTCGTACAGTCACTTCTGCTCTTGTCATCTCCCGCTTAGACTATTGTAATGCTCTCTACATGGGGTTCCCCTTGAAGAGCATCCGGAGGCTTCAGCTGGTGCAAAATGCGGCCGCGCAGGTGATCTTGGGGGCTCCTCGGAGCTCCCATGTTACACCGCTCCTGCGCGAGCTGCATTGGCTTCCAGTGGCCTTCCGGGTGCGATTCAAGGTGTTGGTGGTCACTTTTAAAGCGCTCCATGGCTTGGGACCTGGGTACTTACGGGACCACCTGCTTCCACCATCGGCCTCCCGCCAGCCATTGCACTCCCACAGGGTGGGCCTCCTTGGGGTGCCGTTAGCTGGACAATGCCGGCTGGCGGCCCCGAGGGTGCGGGCTCCCTCCCTCTGGAATGAATTACCCGCGGAGATGTGGGCCATCATTGGCCAGTCCTTCCAGAGTGCATTAAAGATCCACCTTTTCCAACAGGCCGGTCTGGTTTGGTATTAATTACTAGGGTTTTAAATTTTGGAAATTTTTAACTTTTTTTACCTTTTTACTTTGCTTTTATAATATCATTCCAGCCACTAGTTTAGAACTGCCCTGAGTCTGTCAGGGAAATAGGGCGGTATATAAGTACAATAAATAAATTAATTAATTAATTTCTTTTAAATCTCTTTTAAATTTTTTACTATTTATGTCGTTTTATCTTGGCTGTACACTGCCCCGAGTCCCTTTTTTGGGAGAGGAGGCGGTATAAAAGTGTAATAATAAATAAATAAATAATAAATTTGCTTGCAGCAGGGTGATTTGATATAATATTGGTTTGCTCCTTCTAATTACTGAGGGGTTTGCATAGCTTGAATAAGTTACAACACAAATAATAATACAACAACAACTAGAAATAATCAAATTCTTTGTTGACTTTTTCAAAAATCTTGCACTAATGGTTAATATTTATTTTCATTTCATAGGTTTCTTTTGAAAATCAATAACTAACCTAAATGAATGTATTAATACCTAACAGAACTAAAAGCAAATCATTTCATTATAGTAGTCTTTTTACATTTTGTAGAGAATCAATTATAGTATATTGAAATAATATTCTATTTGAAGCTTTTTCTGTTTTTACAAGAGGGAGAGAAAAGGAGAGAGAAGAAAGAGAGAAAGAGAAAGAGAAAGAAAGAAAGAAAGAAAGAAAGAAAGAAAGAAAGAAAGAAAGAAAGAAAGAAAGAAAGAAAGAAAGAAAGAAAGAAAGAAAGAAAGAAAGAAAGAAAGAAAGAAAGAAAGAAAGAAAGAAAGAACAGAGGGAGGGAGGGAGGTATGCCAGGTTAATTCACATATGGTTTACTGGCAAGACTTTGTGGGTACCTTTGAGTTAATCTTGACTTCAGCTACAAAGAAGAGTGCCTAAAATGGGACTATCCCAATCTCACAATCCAAGTTTGTAGCCTCATGTGTTAACCTCTAAAGTGGTCCCCTTACTAAAAGTAAGTAAGTTACAAAGGTAGATAAAGAATCATTGCTATACAATGCTTAAGACAATACAGAGAAATAAAAACTTGCTTGGTAATTAAAAAGTTCAATCCAGATTTGTATTATTAAGATCATTCAGATGATAGATAGACAGAAAGACAGATTTAATTAAAGAAATATCATTCCAATTTCTTTTGTGAGATCTCGTAGGATTTCAAGTGAGAATGCCCCCCAAAAAGTCAAATGATACTTTTTCAAACATTGAAAAATGTTTACAATATCTGGGAGAAGATTTTTCAATGAAACTATAGCAGTGTCACAAAACTTTCAATATATATGTCTATTGTGCAAGTGGTAGATGCCACCTGAAAAAAATAGTCAAACAGAAGCTTCATTACTCATTTCAAGCATTCTAATTACTACCAAATAAGTCTGCTTCAAGATGTCTTCAACTCCTACTTCAGTTTTCCCAACAATATTCAAACTATCATTTTTAGGTTATCTTTGCTAACTCATTCAGAAACACAACTTTCAATAATTGGATGCTTTTCTTACTTTATTTATTTGTTTAAGAGTACCATTCCTTGGACTTTAGTTTACTTTATTGTCATTGCACCTCATACAAAAAAATTAAATGCAATTTTCACTGTACATCATACATAAGAAAACTTTAAAAAATAAAACAAAAACACACAAACTTCACATGCTATACAATTGAATTGAAAACCCCTGATATTGTATTAATATTACACTATACAGTAGAATTCAATATAGTTACTGCTCTGAGATAGAAGCTGTTTTTCAGCCTATTTGTCCTTGTTTTTATTGTCCTGTACTGTCTGCCAGATGGTAATAGTACAAAAATAGGGTGCCCAGGATGAAATGAATCTTTAAGAATGTTTTGAACTTTTCTTAAGGCAGTTGGAGCTATAAAGCTCTTCCAAGGAGGGGAGAGGGCAAGCAATGATCCTCTGGAGAGTGATATTAATCCTCTGGAGCACTGTCCTATCTCCCACTGTGCAATTAATAAACCACACACCGGTGCAGTAAGTTAAAATACTCTCTATAGTGCAGTGTTAGAAGATTACCATTCGGTTGTTGTTTCCTGAGAAGTTTCAGGTAGTATAATCTCTGCTGGGCTCTTTTTACCAGTGCTGCAATGTGAACACCCCCAGCCAATCAGAACACAGCCAACCCCCCAACCAATCAGAACACAGCCAAACCCCCAACCAATGAGAACACCCCCCCACCCAATCAGAACACAGCCAAGCCCCCACCCAATCAAGTCACACCCCCACTAGTAGTTAAAAGGAAGAAGCAGCTGCAAGCTCACATCACTCTGAGAAGCACAAGGCCGAAGACACAAGCCTGAAGATGAATGAGACTTCATCGAAACGTCACCTAGATATTTCCAACTCTACGCGGGAGAAAACCCGAAGAACCAAAGATCCACATACAAATACCCGTGAAAATCTCTGAAAACAATATATATATATATATATATATATATATATATATATATATATATATATATATACTTTGTATTACAACACCCTGTTAAGCCCCAATTAAGGGAGAAAGCATACTGCTTTCTTTTCTGTCTTTCGGCTCATCACCAGAGACCATACCGACAGAAAGCTATTTGTTTCGTTGCCTTTTGTTTACATGTGTGTAAGGTTTTTTTAAGCTGATAATTTTAAATAATAAATAAGGGAGACTAGTATAGATCTATTTCGAGCTAGTTAGCTCTCTTCAGCTAGCCATACCCTTACTGGGATTCGAACCAGGGAAGTATTACATGTGAGGCAGTTGTAATTGCCACTACACCACTGGCTCTCTCCTTATCAGCTCAGGCAGGGGAATAAGTATATACTTTGTATTACAACACCCTGTTAAGCCCCAATTAAGGGAGAAAGCATACTGCTTTCTTTTCTGTCTTTCGGCTCATCACCAGAGACCATACCGACAGAAAGCTATTTGTTTCGTTGCCTTTTGTTTACAAAGCAGTATGCTTTCTCCCTTAATTGGGGCTTAACAGGGTGTTGTAATACAAAGTATATACTTATTCCCCTGCCTGAGCTGATAAGGAGAGAGCCAGTGGTGTAGTGGCAATTACAACTGCCTCACATGTAATACTTCCCTGGTTCGAATCCCAGTAAGGGTATGGCTAGCTGAAGAGAGCTAACTAGCTTGAAATAGATCTATACTAGTCTCCCTTATTTATTATTTAAAATTATCAGCTTAAAAAAACCTTACACACATATATATATATATATATATATATATATGTATATATAATATATATATATATATATATATATATTATATAATATATAATATATATATTATATATATAATATATATATATATAATATATATATATATATATATTATATATATATATATATATAATACAAAGTATATATATATATATATATATATATATATATATATATATATATATATATATATATATATATATATATATATATCTACTATTACTAATAGTATAGTAATAGTATTATTTTATAAGGAATTGTAGGGAAGAATAACAACAGAAGAAAACTGCAAATATTTTTAGATTCCACAATGTCATCTTTAGCATCTGAGCATGGTAGACACATAAATAATAGGTTTAGGCCATATGGAGATTGAAAACTGGCTTTTAAAATGTTAATCAGCTTAAATTCTGTTGTATCATAATTACTAGCTACTGTAATAGCAAATTCATTATAGTGACAAAAATTGTGCACTACACAGTTCTGTTGATGTGCAAATTAGTGTTGCCACTCTGAAATCCCTATATTAAATATGTACTGTACCTTCCTTTTATCTAGTTTGAAAACATTTTCTTCATCACCAGAAAAATTTGTCCTCTTTTCCCCACTTGATTGTGTAACCAAAATTATACTGTTCATTGGCACTGACTTTCTCATTTAATGAGAGGATGTTTGAAAAATTCATCAAATTATACCATTTCTCATGTCTTTTTCTGTAATAAATTCATTAAAATTATTTTGCATTCTATCTTTTTAAAGGTAGATTTCTTTTCTAGTATGCCTAGCTTATAAATACTCTAGATAAACTTTCTCTTGTCAGTGTACTTTATTTTTTTTAAAGAAATTGAGATTTGTCCTAGGAATTTTGGCATGGCTATGGTTTCCATTGTTGTTCAAAGTGTCAAAATCCACTATCTTCATCACTTATCACTTAGTAATAATGAATGAATTGCTCGATCTTGTTAAGGCTCTTGCCTAGGAACCAGAAGACTATGAGTTCTAAGCATAAACACTGACTAGGACACTTACACTCTCTCAGCTCAACCCACCTTACAGAGTTGTTATTGTGAGGAAAATAGAAGATAGAATAAACACACACACACACACACACACACACACACACACACAATTTCAAAATATCTGGAGTACCACTAGAATACCATTGGCATAATGACCAACAGACAATTGCAAAAAAAAAAAAAACAGCTTTACTTGAAGCAGCTTAGATCCTCTGACAATCACTTTAATACAATTACGCAAGAATATCTGCCTATCACAGGTCCTTGGGAAGGATTTCACAGGTGAATGAAAACACCAGTCTAAACATCTGACTGATTAAGCAATGAACTAATAGGTTGATAAAATGCCAAATCCAATCCAACATCTGTCTGTGCAATAAACCATAATAATAATTTGCCTGACAAAGAGCCTTACATTTTTCTACCTTAAGTTGCTTTGGTTTTCAGTTATTTATCTGTTTTTTTATATATAGCCTGAGCTGCCAATAGTTTCTGTGGTAATTGTTTTCTTTAACTTGCTTTCTATCACACTGGAAAATAATGCTAGCACAATATATTCCTATATGTCCATCCCCATATCACACATTGCACCTCCTGTGGGATCTGAAGGCTCATCTGAAGGTATTGCTACCCAAGATCTTAATAAATTTATAACTTTAATAAGGTTCCAGGGGTCTTTTCCTTCTCTACATTTCTTCTTTGAAGTCTTAAGACTATTCAGTTATTGAATTTCTAATATTTCTAGTCATGCTGGCTGGGGACATTCTGGAAGCTGAGATCCATATTTTTGAATCTGTCAAATTTGAGGAAATGTGCTATGTATCATTTAATGGATTTCACATATTCATCTGAAGCATTTTTTCGTTTGTTTGTTTAACATAAAAGACATTCATTGCACTGTTATCTTTAAAGTATCAGTTTAGAAAACACTTATAGCACTTAACAATAGCACTAGACTGCTTCCCAGTGCTTTATAGCCCACTCTAAGCAGTTTTACAGAGTCAGCATATTGCCCCCAACAATCTGGGTCCTCATTTTACCAACCTCAGAAGGATGAAAGACTGAGTCAACTTTGAGCCTGGTGACATTCGAACTGCCAAAATGCAGTCAGCTGGCAGTCAGCAGAAGTAGCCTGCAATACTGCATTTTAACTACTGTGCCACCATGGTTATGAACCTTATTAGTATTTTTTTAAAAAAATAGAATACATTTTATAGGTTACTACTTTGATTTATGTTGTAAATTTCTAAGAAAGCTGCATACAATGATGATGACCAGATAGTGAGACATTATCATGGAGAGAATCTATTTATGTGTTAAGATTTAACAATGGCTTGATGGCATATTATCAAATCATAGAAATGTTCAGTTTTGCCTAACTTTAGATATTGACAGCAAAGCCATATTGTTTGACTTACATATAGAACAGGTTTAGATCCCAATAAGTACAAAAATTAAGAGGTTTTTATTTATTTCAATGTGCATAAAGTACAAATAATCTATTACTTTCTAAAATAAACATGTGCTAATATTTTTTGAGACATTCGAATAGGGCCATTTCATTTGAATAAATCTGGATAGGCAATTAAAATGGCAAAATTGTTGTTTTCTGCCTAGACCATAAAGTCAAAATTCCTTTTATATTTGCATGGATGGGGGATAGAAATAAATGAATAATAAATGAATAAGTCCAATAATGAGAACTTTATTGTGAATGCATAACAGATGCAGAGGAGATGCAATTTCATGTCTAAATTCAAATTATTGTGGTAAGGATGTACATTGTTGTTCTCATTTCTAATTTCATTATCAGTCATTATTCTTTCCCAGCATACAAATTTAATTTAACTGAACATGTTAATGCTGTAAAAGTTATCAAAAAGTATTTGTTATCAATCTCTTGTGCTTTGTATCCATGAGATGCCAGTCCACAATCACCCCACATGCTGCAATATATTGCTCACTTAAATCATCAGAGACTCTCATTTTAAAGCCTGTCTTCCACATTAGATGGGTAATTACTAGTGACTGGATCATTTCTATGGTAGTAATGCTCCTGGAACAGTTTGCCTGCCAAACTGCTTGAAGATTGTTACAGCATAAAATAACACAGAAGATACAGCTTATAAATTCTTCCCAATGGACTCTATAGCTCTGGGGGAATCCATTGGTTTTTCACCCAAGTACTTTATTTTTACTGAGCTATTTTTACAAAATAAATAAATACCAAAATCTAATGAACTATGTTAATGTGCATAATATTATGTCCATAGTTTAAGTCAAGATTTATTTTTAGTGCCTAGTTCACATACAGTACACCTGCCAGACTAGGTAATATCATCAATACTAATCTTCTGAGAATGTTATTCTCATTTACTGCCCACATTCTTGGGCTATTTTCCATCCAGCTGTGCAGTTAATTGGAGGTTTGTATCTGACACTGGTAGGTAGAGTATGCTGTTGTATGCATTCATGCAGAAAGAGAAGTTGTTCCTGATAGAAGTGTGCCTACAGGCAAATTTTTCCCATTTGCATGCTTACCGAAGCATTTGATGCCCATATGTGGTACCAATAAAGAAAGATATTTGTAGTTCGGGATGAAATAAGGGGTCCTTGGTGCTCTCTGATCATGGTTATTTTCTTGCAAATGTTTCATTACCTAAACTAGGTAACATCATGAGTACCAGTATTAGCACTGTGGTGTTACTTTCTTTGGCTAATAAAACATGTGCAAGAAAACAACAAAGCTCAGAGATCTTCAAGGACCATTCAGCTAAAATATTAAAAGATTAAAACAAACTAATATTATTAAAAATAGCCCTAAAACCATGCCTCCAAGAGCCAAGAGGTGGATTGGATTGGGGATGAGATTTTCTTACTCTATCAGTGGTAAGCATCCCCTTCAGACCAATCAGCAAAGCCAGATTTTGATACCTTTCAAAAAGGTCTAGAGAGAGGGCACTTCTCACCTCTGGTGGTCAAATGTTCCATAGGGATAGGCCCAGAGCAGAAAAAGCTCTTCTCCTTAATCCTTTTTGCTTCAATTCCTTAGCAAATAGGATCCATAGTAGGCCTTTTCACTGGCACCAGTGGAGCAGGCTTGTCGCGTTGGTGAAAGTGAGATCTTCAGATAATCTGCACTCATGTCATATGGAGCTTTGAAGACACCTTTCAACACCTTGAATTAGATCCAGAAGCAAACTGGCAATCAATGTAGCTTGTGAAATAACCCTGCTATATGCTCAGCCTTAGGAGCTCCCAGAATTGTGCATCCCACTCCATTCTGCACCAGCTTCAGCTTCAGAATATTCTTCAAGGCCAGCTCTCTATAGACCGTGTTGCAGTAATCCAGCCGAGAGATAACCAAGTGCAGAGCCTCAGGATCCAGTTAAAGATGCAACTGGTGCACAATGTGTAGTTGCTCAAATATTTTCCTAATCATGTCTACCACCTGCTCTTTGATCACGAATCATGAGTCCAGGAGTACCCCCAAGATGCACTCCAGTTTAACTGTGATAGTGCCACCCCATGCAGACTATATTTGGAATTACTTGGAATTGTTTAAAATTAGGAATTATTCAAAAATATTTAAAGTTCTTTCAATTATTTAAATAAAATAAATTTGATTAGATTTTTATTAGATCTAAATTTTATTAGAAATTTTGAAGACAGTATATTTCTTTACTTATTGTAGTATCCTACGAAAGATGCCGCAAGGTTGATATGTCAAAATATACAAGTTATTTAGTGCTAAGTATTCAGTGGTGTCTTAATGAAAACACAATAAAGTTCTGATTTAGCTGTTGGCCAGGCAGGTAAGCTATCTCTATTCCTCTGTATGTATATTTAATATTTATTGGATAGGAATACACCAGTGGGTGACATAAAATAGCTTACTGCTATAGATTATATCATTTTCAAGGCATTTTCCAAAATAGATAAAATGCTCCTTATTTAATTCAGCTTCTCTAAAAAAAGGACTGAATTTGCCTCACAGAATCATAAAGAGAAAGTATAAATTACTTTAATTTTACAGAAGGGAATCTGGCATGCTGCAAATCAAAGCACACTTCTCCAACATTATTGTTATTTCAACAAATGTCCCTGGAAATCTAATGGGCCTTATAACTTTTCTTTAAAAATAATAATTGTGGGTGGCTATAGAATAGAATTCTTTTTCTATTAGCCTAGAAGTAGAAAAAGAACAAAAAGGGAAGGAGATTTAAAAATGGCTTGCTGGAAGGAAAGGCAAAGACAGCAGGTAGCACGTTGTAAACAGTTGCTTTGTCTTTCCATTGTGAATGGAAAAGCCACTAGAAATGTTGCAAGATATATCCTCAAACATCCATATGTTCATACTTATACAAAAATATTTGTGGAGAGGAAGTCTTTGATCTTAAATTATTATTTATGAGGTTTCATGACTAGATTCAGAAACACACTAAGCCAGAACCAAATACATGTTGCTCTAGGACAGGGATTCCCAAATCCCAGACCCACTACCAGACTTAAGCTTTTCGGAACCAGGCCACAGAAATGGTGGCTGAGTGCTTTTGCACTCTTCCCCACTTAAAATAGAATAGAATAACAGAGTTGGAAGGGACCCTGGGGGTCTTCTAGTCCAACCCCTGCTTAAGCAGGAAGCCCTACACCACTTCAGACAAATGGTTATTCCATCTCTTCTTAAAAACTTCCAGTGCTGAAGCATTCACAACCTCTGGAGGCAAGTTGTTCCACTGATTAATTGTTCTTATTGTCAGGAAAGTTCTCCTTAGTTCTAAGGTTGTTTCTCTCCTTGATTAGTTTCCACCCATTGCTTCTTGTCCTGCCCTCAGGTGTTTTGGAGAATAGCTTGACTCTCTCTTCTCTCTTCCTGAGATACTGTTATCTAGTCACCCCTAGTCCTTCTTTTCATCAGACTAGACATACCTTGTGTGAGTGAGCATGTGTGCATGAATGCTGCATTTGCACAAGCAGAGAGTGCATGTGCCCACCACTCATGCAAATGGAGCAGCGCGCATACTTGCTCACCTCTTCCATTCTGTCTTCCCCCAGTAGTCCATAAAGGTTGGGGGATTCTGTCCTAGAATATAGAGTGTTTCACCCATATTTAAAGAGGTGCCTGGAAAATTCATCTACACAGAAAATACTCTCTGCATTACAGTATATTCCAAAGATCACTTACCTAACAGAACTTAAAATGAGGTAGATATTCAGTAAGTTGTGTTATTGAGTGTGGGAGACCTGAATCAAATTTGAGAACTGCAATAAATGACTTGTAGAAATACTTGCAACTTCCAAGGACTGTAAACATATTTTTTTCCTAACATGAATAAAAAACCCACTATTTTGTTGTAGCAGGTGAGACAAAACAGAGACTGAACCAAGAATCTTTCATCCTGATTTCCACTATTTCTTAAAAGTTTAAGAAGATATTATTAATGGTGATTATGTTTTTTCTGGGCTTAGCTACAATGCACAATAGAAGCATACATTTAAAAAGTGGGTACAATTAAGAATACTATAGGTAAGCCAATTAGCATAACATTCGTGTTTATTAATCATCAGTTGCCATCTCCAGATCTATATTGTTTATAATTATAAACCTTTGCAAACCAATACAAAGAACTAACCTCTGTATAAAACAAAGGCATAAGCAAATAATAGCTATGAGATTTCCTGAATTTTATTTAGCATAAACACATAAGCCAATTGATTTTATAAATTTAGATTTTCAATAATAATTTAATTTATTCAGATTCAGATTCTTTAAATATTAGGCTACATCTATTATATCCTTAGACATTTATTGTGATTTCCTAGGGGTTTTTCTCATAGAAATTCCTCTGTTTCTGGAAATTTTGCTATAAAGAAAATGTTAGTGCAAACCTTAGATAATTTTCTTATTACAGAGGCTGTAGATTGGACCAGTTAACTTTTGACTTGGATATCATATGAAAATTTTTCAGCACTTGAAGTGGTTCAAAACACCAATTCCCTAAAACATTCTGATCTCAGGCTGTCCATTTGAGGCTAGGACTCCAACGGGAGGATTAAAAGATGGACTACTTCGATAATTGTGTTCTTAGAGCATATTTCATTTCATACAAGTCTCCCATCTTTCTGATCAGTTTGTCTTTGTGAAAAATCTACCTATCTATGGACAGTGGGAGACATAAATCCTGTATTGATTTTTCTCTGCTCTTAGCAATCCTACTGACAATCGATCAACTTTATGGTGCAGGTTTTGTTTACTTGTCAACACCATAATTAAGCACTTATTATATATATTTCAGTTTGGCACACTTAAATGACATGGATTTTAATATTCTCAGTGTTTTCTTATTTCTGGCAGGCATTCTGCTGTTACACAAAAGACAAAATGTTTGCTTCTACATCACTAAAAGGAACATATCTTTATCAATAGCCTTTGCCAACCCTTCGTTTATAGTAATTACCTAGGTGAAAGAGAAATAAATTGTTTTAATGAAATCCAGAGAGAAACAAGAACTCTTCTAACAGATACATGTCTTCTCATAAGTTGTTATATAAAAGATTTCAAAAGCTTATGAGTATTGTAGTTAGTCTACATACAACAGGCAACAATACTTTACTGAACTTATCTGGGCTTTGAAGCTAAGCCGAATGCTATCTAATTAGTATTTAGCACAGAATCCACCAGGAAAAGAAAAGGCTGGAGGCTGTAATAGGAAACAGAGGAAATAATTCCAGAAATCAATACCAAATCATTTCCATATTCTTGCTAAGAAAACCACATTGAATGAAGTCGTAAGGAAATAAGATCGATGTGAAAGAGTTTTCAACTTTTTACTCTATTTGCCATCACCTGATGTTCATGCGCTCTACAGTGCTTCTATAGTGTGGGATGGAATTAGGTTGTCAATAACCTTGCACAGGGATGTGCAAACACAATTTTAATGTATGTTTGAAGATGATGCCCAATTGTTTTATTTTCAGCATTTACTTTTGGTAATTTTCTCTGGTAATATTATACTAATAACTAGAGCATAAAAAACATTTGCTAGACCAATACTGAAATACAGCTTATCAGTCTGGAACCCACATTACTTATCTGACATTAACACAGTTGAGAAAGTCCAGAAATATTTCACAAGAAGAGTTATCCACTCCTCTACTCATTGCAGAATACCTTATGCCACCAGACTTGCAATTCTAGACCTAGAAAGCCTAGAACTACGCCGCCTTCGGTCTAATCTAAGTATAGTATACAAAATCATACATTGCAATGTCTTATCTGTCAATGAATACTTCAGCTTCAAACATAACAACACAAGAGCAAACAATAGATACAAAGTCAAGGTTAATCGCACCAAACTTGATTGCAGAAAATACGACTTCAGCAACAGAGTGGTCAATGTCTGGAATACTCTACCTGACTCTGTGGTTTCTTCCCCAAAGCCCAAAAACTTTAACCTTAGACTTTCTACTATTGACCTCACTCCTTTCCTAAGAGGTCTATAGGGGGCGTGCATAAGCGCACCAACGTGCCTACCATCCCTGTCCTATTGTTTCTTTTATATATATTTTTTATTTTGCTTATATGTATCCATGTATTCATAACTATGTTTTTACTTACACCTATTATCTTGTAAGCAATTGACAAATAAAAATAAATAAAATAAATAAAAAATAATATTCAACAATGTTGAACCCCACAAGAGGGCTAGAGTTAGCAATGGAAGGGTACCTTTAAAAAGTAGCAAAGTCCATATAATGACATGTAAGAATTAACAGAGAAAAAAGGATCACAATTGCTAATACCTTAGCAATCAAACACTGAATATTTTCAGTTCTGCCCCCCAAATTTAAATTGCTAATGAATTACTAGGTTTTACTAACAAGCTGTCTAATTTGACTCTCAGTGATTGAACAAAAATGTTTTCAGTCTGGGAAAATGTTAGAATAAATAGCAGTTTTTGGAAATAAAATGTTTATTTGGTTTTCACTCTCTCATCCACTCTCTGTGGATATTCTATAATGAAATCCAACAGGGGAATCATTATTATTTTATTGTTTACTGAAAATAATGTCATTCTGACACTGGATTTGGTTCACAACTAATGGACATAAATTACAACTGGCACAAACTTGGAATATTTATTGTCTACATGCAAAGAAGTACAAAAGAAAAGAAGTCAAAGACCAAGCATATAAGTATTTAATTGTTTTGCAGGAAGGAGATGAAAAATATAATTAAACTTGACACTTAAAACGAAAATAAGCATGCCAATGTTGAATTATGTTCCATTAAGTTTAGTTGACTTATCCAAGCCATTTCCTCAATCTTATGCTACATCATTGTACAATTGACAAAACCATGAAAGTTAATGAACTGCAGCAAATCCGGCAGAATCTGAATCTGATTTGAAGTGTTAAATCATAATTTTGAATTAAGTCTATTTGAAGATACAATATGATTTGAATCATCCAAACCAACACAATATTCTGAATCAAGTCAACTTTCTAACTGATCTGGATATTTTCAAGTAAGTATTCAGACAGTATTAAAATCACAACTAAATATCAGAATACAACAGGAATATATAATACCAGGGTTCCATTTTTTATACTATGTGATTAGATATAGCTCTGGAGATGTCTATCAGATTTTAATATACCTGCAGAAAACCATAATAATTCCAATATGACAGTTTCATGTAATTATTGTGATTTTATATTTGATCCAATGTTTGATGTAAGTGTATAATAAAGAATGTCATCATTCTTTTCATCATAAAGATCCTTTACTTCTTCTATGAACCCATGTGAGAGATTCATAAAGTAGCTGGAACCTAAAATTATCCAAATAGGAAGTTGAATATGAAGACCAAATCAAACAAAACAGTTCATCACAATGATGTCCATTGTAACACTGAATGACATCTCTTATGGGTTATACCACTTCAGTTTTAATTTTGAAGTATGATTGAGAACTATGGAGAAAATTAATATCAGATGGAATCTGATGAAACATTTTATCTCTAAGATGACTATAGTAAAAATAGGGAGAGATTGATGGGGAAATGACATGGAAGAAAATTAGAAAGAGATATTATGACTTTTATATGTGAGCTTAACTCATTGCAAAAAATGCAGTAAGTTTTATAACTTGGAAATCAGCCTGTAATCCTTTTAATTAAACAGTAAAAATTCTAAATGCTAATTATAACTGAATTATGATCTTAAATCTATCATTAGACAGAAGAATAGAAGTATGATCTTATTTGTGCCAAAATCAAGATGCTCAAGAATGAATTGTTTATTAATAGAAAAAAAATTGTGCTGGATATGCTTAAGATTATTTCCATTATATAAATAGATTTAGTTAATAAACAAGTAAAATCAATCATAGAAGTTTGACTTAAGAGCTACTTTCAATAGGCATATAATTTCAATTGTTTGAAATTCGTGATAAGAATTTTAATAGTTCTATTATAAATAGAAATTAGCTAGTACATTTGCCTGTAGTGTGGTGGATATATATTTTTTATTATTATAAATGAATGCAAATGGAAAAATAATCCATGCAAATCAACATAGTGATAAGAAACTAAAAGCAGTCAAAACAATAATTTTTTTCCAGAGTAATTTTGCTCTGGTAAAAAAACCAAACCATTAACAATAGCTTATACCAGGAGTCTTCAAACTTAACAGCTTGAAGACTTGTGGACTTCAGCTTCCAGAATTCCTCCTCCAGTCATGTTAGCTCAGGAATTCTGAGAGTTGAAGTCCACAAGTCTTAAACTTGCCAAGTTTGAAGACCCTTGGCTTACAATGTTAGAATAGCATCAGATTCAAAGTAAAGCCAAGCTCTTCAGTACAGCTTTCCTTTAATAGATATTAAAGTTTAGCTGAGTCCATAATGATTGACACCACTAAGTTTGTTTCAAGTAATTCTATATCTGGCAGTAAGTATTCCATTGTCCCTTACCAAAAACTGCAATTATTTAACTAGCCAGAACACCTGAAAAACACAACAGCTAGTCAAAAGCGAATATGTCATCAGATGACTGAAATATGTGTCTTATTTGGGAATAGAAAGTGACACTCAACTAGCTTGAAAAGAAAGAAGTGGATTGAGTGTTATCAACATAATTTGACTCAGAAGGCAACATAGGTTTTCATAAAGTAAGCCTAGTATTATTTCTTACAATTTTACTTCTGCCTGACAATAAGTTCCATAGCAATCAATCAGACTAAATGAGGATATACAACGATGCATTAAACATTCAAATATTGTAATATGGCATGAACATTTGGCTTTGTAGAATAACTATCAAACAGTGGTAATAAATAGAACTCTTTTATTATTTGAATGTGTCAGCCATAATATGATATTACCTGGCAATAATGAGATTCTTTAAACCTCATAATTACTACTTATATAATAATGAAAAGTGTTCATTTATCTATATAAATGCAAATGGAAGTAAAAGGAACTGAGAAGCTGGTTTGCAAATGTTTTCACATTTTGTGCCAAAAAATTAGAGAAACCAAGAGTACTTGGGAACCCAGTTTTATCATGAGAAGGCAACTATATACAAAAGCATACACTTTATCATAGCAAACAAAACTTACATATGAGCAAACATTGTATGCAACTAGACTTACCTCAGATCCAGAAAAATCCCAGGGCATGACAGATTTCTCAATTTATGGCAATCTTGGCCTTGATACTTTTTAGGGTGGGGAGAGGTAAGAAATCTATCTTAAAGGGCTGAACCAACCATTTCCCACAATATACACAGCATTGCTATGAGTAATTGTGTGCAGCTAGAAGGGCATTTATATTTTTTCAACTGGAAATGTTGAGGTAAAGATGCCTTATCAGCTAGAGTAACATAGTTTTTTTTTTCTAAATCCAGCCTCAACTGGATACAGAATAGACTTTACAAATGGAAAGCAAGCAGCTTTTTCCTCTTAATTATGTCACCTTTGAATATTTCAGTTGAAAAGCCAGTTCTCATACTATAAAAAACAGCAGAGGCAAGCCAAAGGAGCTACTACTTGACAAAGGAGCTACTACTTGACAAAGGAATCTGATCATCATAGATGGATGATATTGTAAAATAATTGGGATTGTAATGGAATAATTGTAAGTACTGGGCAGGAAAAATAAGAGTTCAGTCACAAGCTGAAGATACCATTGTTTTATATGGTGCTGTATCAGAACAAAAATAAATATGTAATTTTATGAGTCAGAAGATCAGCTGCAGGTTTTCAGAAACAAGAAAAAAAAGATTGCTTGGAACCAAGCATTAAATTGTTAATAATATTACATTAGCAGTATTAAAAAGGAATGCTGAAAGTTTTGTGGGGCTATAATTTTTTGGAGTGTATGAATTCTTGCGTTTTAGAAACATGTTTCAGAACTAAATATCCTGCAGCAATCGATGTATGAAAACATAGTGATTCATAAGATTTCTGTGAGATCATAGAAAGGAATGCCTATTTGGAATTCAATCATCAGAGAATTAACAAATAGGAGTTGTTTGGAAATATATATATGTACATGTACACATCTGAACTAGACTATGTTGTTTCTCTGTGTCATATAAAATATATGTAGGTATATGCATTATTTGTTATGTATTTATTTATTGTCATGTTTATGTAGTGTATATTGGAGGAGGTGATCTTTGAGAGCTGTATGAAATGATTTTTCATGTTGATTAGTGTATATTTAAAGTGACAATAAAGTTATTCTAAATACTGATTTCCATTTCATATTTCAGTTTCTTGTAACATGATTTCCTAATATTTTGCAATATAAACATTATTAGCTTTTCTAGTTGCAGTTTTACGCTACCTAATCTAAATGTCCAGCGTGATAATATAACCACAATCTAAGCTAGTGGTCCCCAATTTTTCTGTCTTGGCAGCCCAGCAGGATATGTGAGGAGAGGGGATAGTTTCTTGTGTGTGGTAGGGAGCATGCTTGAGTGAAAGCACCCACCATATGCACAAGGAGAAATTGGCTTGCTCATGCAAGCAGCTGCAGCTCACACAAGGGGAATTTTGTGCATGCACTTGCCTGCCATTCATGAGGCCTGGTTGCAAACAGACCATGGCCCCGTACCACGGCCCGAGAGTTGGGGACCCCTGATCTAAGCTATCTGTCACAGTTAATTAACCAATTAACATATATGTTATCATGAGTTTGCAATAGTTTTCCAACTATTTTTCACCAATCTCTTGATGATATTTTGTATCAAAAATTCACATTTGTTTGTCCACCTACTTTAACACTGAACTTTTTCTCATATCACAGTATGTATATCTACACTAACATTTTTCAAATGGAGAAATTTGGATTTCATTTATTGTAATCCCAGACAGTTCATCTAAAACTTGCATTGCTTCTGAGTGATATATTGGAGAAGATTGGTATAGAGTTTTTTTATGTTGTATTTACATATTTGGCTTGGCGTGCAAATATTCCTGGCCACTAGAATCTAAATTAAAAACACAATTTAATACAATTTTAATAATTGTTCAGACTGCAACCTTCGGGCGAAAAATAAAATTAATTTTATGTCCAAATGGCATCTGGAATAACCTAAATCATTTTGAAACATTGTGTTTGTAATGAAATTCTGCCCATATATTTGAAGTAGATATCAATATAAATTAACTTTCTTATCATATCTTCCCAGCAGACAAAAAATAATGGAAAGGGAGAACCAATTTTAGAAATCAGTGTAATAGATAAATTGAAAAACTCACTAAAAAGAATGACTGCTGGATTAATCTTCAGATTTTGTATAATGTATATGTAATGTATAATGTATGTATAATGATAAACTGTTTACATTATTATCAAGGACACAGGACTGTTTAGAGGTCATCTTTCTTGATAATGAAATTTTTATCATTACTAACATGAAATGATTTTGCCAAATACATATATTTAGCCAACTAGAAGTTTTTGCTGAAATGTCAGCTGGCAAGCATGAATATCTCAATTGGGATAATATAGTATTTCTATTTATATCATTTCTCTTTAAAGGGTAGTACACTGCAAATTTGCTAAATCAGATATTTGCTGAGCTACTGTTTTTTTTTTTAAAAAAAAACCCTTTAATAATTATTTACATTCATATTTAATAAACATATAATCACTAATTTAGGCTAAATGTTTTGGGTGAAGTTTTCAATAAAATAAGATAATTTCAATCATATCTTGTCAGTTTAATGTATTTAAACATATAAATATATATTTCAGTAAATACATTTTGAAATAACTTATTATTTCTTATATTCCAGTGAATTAAAAAATGGCATATAATCATCTGCACATTTTTAGCAATGTTTATTTTATATTGATTCCCATGTATATATTTTTCAGCTCCAACTGGATACTGGAGTATCTCACTAATAAATCACTCTACTCACAATTGGTATGATGAAGTTTATTACAGTAGTTCCAGTCCTGATAAGCAAAAACTGTATTTCCCGATTAAAGCCTTTTATGCTATGCTCTAGTCTCTCACAGCTAACAACCTGAAATCCGCTGCTGCATTATCTGCTCCCAAACCTCTTCCCCATGCCTATTTGTTATTGACTAATCTTTATTTACATCTCTTTCTCTCCCCATGCTATCTATCCCTTCTGTATCCTTACCTACCTCCCATTCCCCCGCATCTATCTGAAAAAGGAGCATAATCCCCCCCCCCCCCCCAACTGATATCCCCAAAGCCCCATATCATGGTTTTCATCAATGCCATGATCTGGAAATAAGCCTGATGACTGATTAGTGTCCATGTGCCTCTCAGCTGTCTAGTTGTCTCAACAATTCAGCATAAACTACTGTCGTCCACACATCCATCAGTCCCACAGCCCCGTGATGTGTCAGGATCCGAGTGAGTGCCAGACGTGAGTAAATTCCCAGAGCCCAATAATATTATCATGGCAAATTAATCCATTGCAGCATGAACAGTTCTTCACTACAAGTTATGGGGCTATAATATACTACACTGATCCAGTGTAGTTAGAGATAGATAGATAGATAGATAGATAGATAGATAGATAGATAGGTAGGTAGGTAGGTAGGTAGGTAGGTAGGTAGGTAGGTAGGTAGGTAGGTAGGTAGGTAGGTAGATAGATAGATAGATAGATAGATAGATAGATAGATAGATAGATAGATAGATAGATAGGGATATAAGAGAAATAGAAGAAAGAGAGAGAGAGAATGAAAGGTGAATAGATATATGATAGATACATTTAATTTCCAATCTAAGACTGAGAAAGATTACACAACATTGATTCATCTCTCTCTCTCTCTCTCTCTCTCTCTCTCTCTCTCTCTCTCTCTCTTTCTCTCTCTCTCTCTCTCATACACACACACACTGTTTATCACAGAAATGCCTAATATACACATTTCAACTTTTAATTCTATTTCCAAAGATAAGAAATGGGAAGATTTGCAGCATCATAATACAACTATTAGATAATGGCCTTAATAATAATCTTAATTATCTTCTCCTCCTCCTCCTTAGTTACTGTTGACTTGTGGTAACGGCTTGGACAAGAAGTTCTCTTAGCAAGACTTCAGAAGTAATTTGCCATGGCTTCCTTCCTAGGCTGAGAGAAGGTAACTATCCCAAGTTACCCAGCTGGCTTTGGGCCTTAGACAGGATTCATGTGTCCTAGTTTCTAACCTGATACCTTAACTACTACTGGCTTTTTTTGTTGTTGTTGTTCATTTAGATCAGGGGTCCCCAAACTTGGCAACTTTAAGACTTATGTACTTCAATTCCCAGAATTCTCCAGCCAGCTAATTTTCACATTATACAATCAAATTCTGATAGATGTACTATGTGAAGGACTCAGTCCAGTATAATCCTTTTTTTTTAGGAATATGCTCCAAATATATTTTATCCAACTTATCTTTTAAATTGCTACTTAATATGACTGGTGAACAGACTGCTATTGAACAATGATGAAAAAGGCACATCTTGCATCATTTGGCCATAAAGAGATATGAAACACATATATGATATTTGCTTTATATATAAGAAGAATAAACAATGTGTGGACTTCAAATATTAATACAGAATGGCAAATGTGCTGAAATAGGGACAATGGAGATCAATGATAGGAAAACAGAGGATACAATTTGTTCAAAGGAATAGAAGAAAATGGAGAAGTATATATCCACAAAGGGAGATAGCAGAAAAAAACTGTTGTTCTGAAACAAAGTTTCAGTCATTACAAAGGTCTGGAAATGAATGGACCCATAAAGGAGGTGGAAAGAGAAATAGTAAAGAGGAAGAAGATATACAGGTAGCTTGAAACTACAAGAGAAAAGGTAAAGCTCAGAGTGGACCTGAGGTCAGTAAAAGGTGTGAAAAAAAATAAAACATGCTTCTTTAGATATGTTGAAAGAAAAAGGGAAAGGTTTAGAAAGGATTGCCATCAGCTTACTGAAGAAGATAAAGAAAAGGCAGATAACAAAGGAAAGGCATATCTATTGTTTTTACTTTGATCCAGTCTTTTCCAACAAAAAGGGCATTTGTTCTGCTAGGACATTTAAGAAGTAGGATTGAGATAGACAGAAATCTCTATGATTAATTGAACTGCATCCTAGAATACTCAAGGAATTTTCTGGATTGCCTAAACAAATTTGGTCTATTACCTCTGGGAAATCACAAAGTACAAAATTCTGGTTACTAATTAGCAGTCAGAAGAAACAATAATTTCTTAATCTCACAATACATCATCAGATTCTATCATAGTTTCAAGTGGTAAACCATGAACATCCTAGATCAAGCTAAAACCCCAAAAAGCCAAGGAACTCCCAGAAGCTTGGCATTCAGATAAATCAGCAATCAACAGCCATAAAGAAATAGGCCATAGTTACAAATCACTAAAAAGAAACAATAAAAAAGCTAAGAAACAAGAAAAAAAAACTCAAAACACATAATCTCCAACCACTAACCACCCAGATAAGCATGGATTAATATCAGGTGAAAACATGAGAAAACAGGGATCAAATCCACACTATGCATTCTGACTAGGGTACCTAGGTAATTAAATGCAACCAAAAACCCAAGCCCAGAAAGCACCAAGGCCTCTATACAACAAGAATAAGCCTTGCCAGGCTTACCTTAATTTAATTTTTGAAATTTCCTTAAGATACTATCAAATGCAAATATATTATTTAAATCTTTCCTACAGATTATTTTGTAACATTCTGACTTATAGCATCTAGCCAACTTTTAACTGAACTTAGAAGCTATGGAGTATCAACTTGCTTAATCTTTACTTTTTTAAAAATGTGAAATAGAAGGCATGATATTTAACTGAATAATAAGCTCATTAAAAATAGTTGTTTCTCTTCAAGGTTCAATCATAGGTCTGATAGTTTTCCACACTTTTATTAATCACTTTACTGAGCAGTTATAGGAAAGGGTAACAGAATGATAACACAAGTAATAGGATGATAATACAAAATTGAGCAGGCTGGATAGTACAATAGAAGAGAGAAATAAATGTCGAAATCATTTTAGTAAGTTCAAAAAGCAGTCTGATAATAACAGTAGTAAAAATTTAGCAGAAATTTTTTTACCTATCACACAAATCAAATGCACAATATAAGATGCCACGCTGTCAAGACAAAACAATTGGGGATGGGGTCATCTATAACTTGGGAGACAAGCTATTTTATAAGAATAGAGCAGCCATTGAAAAAGCTTGCCTGTGGGCTCCTACAACTACAACACTTACTTCTCAGAATTAACAAAATACAGTGCCACCCATCCTACAAAACTGTTTCAGAATGATATTATGATTACTGGTATCAAAAGCCACTGATAGGTTAAGAAGAACAGGTGCACCAACTTTGTCCTGCTCCCACCAGAGGTTATGCAAGTGTGTGGGCCTGAATAAAGATTGGAAGGGATCCTGATAATGTACCTCAAGAGTTCTTTGAAGCTACTGTGCAGACATTTTCCTCATAATCTTTCCCATAAAGAGAAGGTTGAAAGTTGGATGACAATTGTGCAGTACTATTGGATCTAATGGTGAGCACTTCAGGAAGGGATAGGCCCTTGACTCCTTAAGAGAAATTAACCACCATCAAAGCTCAATCATAGTCACCTCATGAGAAACTATATTCAACAAAGAGATGGCTGACCTAATAGCTGTCAAAACCGATCCACTTCATTAGTCCAATAGGTTCAAACTCTTTCCCCATATTTCATAAATGTCATATTATATTATTTTTGTAACAGTATGTTACAAACAGTATGATTATTATATGAAATAATCTAACATTAAGTATTTATTCTTATTATTGTTATTGTTTAATTCCAGATTAGTGAACAGTTGAAATGTTAATAGAGATTGCTATTCCCTGTATGATATACCATACACCAGAGGTGGTATTCAGCAGGTTCTGACCAGTTCTGGAGAACCGGTAGTGGAAATTTTGAGTAGTTCAGAGAACGGGCAAATACCACCTCTGACTGGGGTTTTTATAGTATCTTTCCCCTGCCAGGCCCACCAAGCCACATCCACAGAACCGGTAGTAAAAAAAAAAAAAATCCCACCACTGCCATACACTAAATAAATAAGTTATTGGTTCTATTCTTTCATTAGGTAAAATCATGGATATACCTCTAGCTGAAATTTTCCTATACAGCCTCTAGATGCTCCAGCAATCTTAATGTAATGATCCCAGAAGGATCAGAACATTGGAGAACTCCATGCAGTTCCACAGCTTGGAGATTGTAAGTGTCTGGATGAATCAAAGCAAGCTCAAATTAAGTCCTGCAAAACAGAATCAATGTTGATCAGGGATAGATCTAGCTATATCTCAGTTCCAGTTTTGAATAGGATCCATGTCTACAAATGTGCACCTTCTAAAGGTCTTGACTCCATTTATTTGCAAGTTATAATCTCCTGAGAAGACCTGGCATGCATCATATATTTCTTGGAAAAGACCTTTTGAAAGAGTCCATACCGCTTGAGGTAAAGTGAATGATACTTGATAGTGTGACTTTTGAGTTGCATGCCCATGTTTTGGAACAACTTTTATTCCAAGATATGTAATATCTTGAACATCCTGGCCTTATAAGCTATTAAATAGCTTTAAAGATATCGAAAACTTGGTTTCCTCAAACAGTTGGTGCTAATGTTACATAGCCTACCTATAGATAATTATTAACTGCATTGGTCCTTGATTTTATCACTTGTGTTTTTGTAAGCCACCTTACAAAGTTATCAGTCTATAAATCTATGCAATTTATGGCAAATTTATGAAACATATCTTATAGGTCATATAATATCGTTTGCCTATTATTCATCATGTGCCTCTGGCAATCTTGAATAATTGCGAAGTTGTTCTGCATAGGATCCAATTAGTTATTTGGGCACATTAAGTCATCCCATGACAGAAAAGAATGGATATACAATTACAAGACACAAAATTATAACATTTGCCAAGCCATAGTAACTATAGAAATAATTTAACTATGATATGAATTAAAAGATATACTGCACACAAAGTCTTTATTCATCTTCACCAATTTTACTTTAGAAGAAAAACGTATTTATCTTATATTTGCTTTTAGCAATATGGTTGCTACTTTTAAAATGTTACTCTTAAAACTGAATAACAGTAAAATGTTCTACAGAAAGGAAATGTAAATTCAGTTTCCTAGTTTTTTGCCTAGTTCATTTAATAGTCACAAAGAAAACTCTGTATACTCCTGTAAAAATTCTTGGTCTTCTCTGTTTTTACTTTAACAGTGTTGTTTCAGTACCACATTAAAGAATCTCATGTCAAACCTGTAGAAAATGTAGAATTTGGCATGTGTTCATTTAAATAGTAGAGATTTAGTATTTTTCTAGTTGTACTTCTCAATCTTTGAATTGCCACCAAATAGCTAGTTGTTTGCCTGTCGTGATTAAGATGTGATGAGAAGTTAGCTCTATTTGTCCTCATAAATCATAAATCAATGTTCAAATTCACAAAATAGAATTTGGATTACATTATCCAATTTTTTTCATTTTCTTTTCAGCTGTGTTCTTTCCTAATTGGATCGAGCAACAATTATATATTTAAACACAATAATTTAAGTTTAAATTGAAATATTTAATTTTGCAGGAAAAGGTTCTTGTTCCAATTTTACAAGTCTGGAAAACAATATTGTATATATATTACCACCTCCCTTTCTATATAAATACATATAATTAAATCCATCCCCAGCCATCACATAGTAAAATGAAATTTGGAGCAACAGTGTTCACATTCAATTCCAAGTCTTCTGGCTTCTATTTACTCTTCTTTCAAATTGGTATTTTCAATGCCCCAGGAATATCATTTAATGTGTTGTTTCTCTGTAGCCTTCACAAACATAATTATTTAAAGATGCTTGAAGGAATTCTTTATTGTGTGCTTGGCATATTTGATTGGATCCATCCTGAAATAACAATATCTATAACAATTTACAGAGAAAAAAGTAAACCAGAGTAATACTTAGTGTAAATTTATAAGGTTTTTACAAGTGTTGTTGGAATTTCAGTTATGAACAATATTGAGACATTCAATATTTGCTCTATTCTTTCAATTATAAATTTAGTTAGAAATTAGCTGCTTTAATGAACAGAAAAATTACCTTATAGAAGTGTTTGAGGTTCAGATTGTCAATGCTTCCCCACAAGACAGCTATTCTCTTCTCTTTTTCATCAGAAGAGATGTAAATAGGTTTTGTTTGCTACCTTGCAGATTATTGTTTTTCAGTCAGTCAAAGTAAGTTCAAAAAAGCTGCATTGATCTTTTCACATTCAAGGCTACTTAATCTAAAGAAAACTCTTGTACAGAAAATGTTTAAAAATAACTATAGCACTAAAGAGCAGCTTGTGGAGTTTTAATGAGATGCTGTGTTCAGCAGAAGTTTAGCATTCTCACAGCAGAGGATCAATACTGCCTTATTTCATTTAGGTATTTTGACGAACCACACTGCATAGTGAACTGGTCTTAGAACATTAGTTTTTAACCCTCTTTTGCTTCTTCCACTCTTCTTATAAGAGTGGTAACAGATAGACAACCAAACAATTGAGTTGGTATTAGATTTCTGTTTGGCAGCATATAATATACTGAATTTTAGCTGGAAGAACTAAATTGAACTGGTAAGGACCATTGATCATCTGTCACCTTCACATCTTTGAAGCCAAACTAAAGATTATACATACTGTACATACAAACATGCATACATACATTATTCCCCATGTTTATTGCTTTTTATTTTTAATATAAAATATGATTCTTATCTCTTGTGTGCATCACTACTGTATTGTTATTTACTTATGTTTAAAACCTTGTGTGTTGTTTTTATTCTAGTTGCCTAGATACCCCAAGTATTAAGTAAATATATATATAATTTATATAGCCAACCATCTCATCAAAACCAACACTGGATGGCACACAACAATCAGATAAAACTGCAAATGTAAAAACTGCAGATAAAAATATTTAAAAGATCATAAGAGTAAGGATCATAAAAACTGAAGATACAAAGCATATACAAACTGTTAAGACAAAAACATGCTGAACTAAAACTGTAATGACCAACCTGGTAACTTCTGGGTTACTTAGATCATAGAAGCTAAATCCAGGATTCTAGCCTTAGTTAGCTTTCATCGTATTTTTACATCTGGCATGTTTTTATGGTTTTGGAGGAGAATGGATTGTTTCATAACCAGTATTTTATACTGACAAAGGACGCTGGAAGTGAGAAAAAAATAATGCTGCCCAGAGCTATATTAAATCTATCTCTTTTACCACTTTCATAGCTGATAAAACCCAAGTAAAATCCTTGCTGAGTCTCCAGATCATGAAAATTTCTCTTGGTGCCCATTCAGTTTTTACCTGTGTTTTTAAAAAAATATTTTTGACAAAAGCTAAATTAAAAGTTGGGAAACTGTGAACCAATGCACTAGACTCTAGCATTATTTACAGAAATTCATCTGGCTTCCACAAAAGTGGAATAATGAAGTCTTAGCTATGTGGGATAACAAAGGCATAGCTATATTTTTAAAAATGTAGCTGACCATAACTAACATGGCAACTATTTTGTGAGTAGTTATACTGTGTACATTCAAAATCCAGATGTCCCAATCCAAAGTCTTCTGCTAGCACTTTAAGAGTTTTTGAATCTTACTGCTGTCAATATCAATAATGGTCAAACCACACCATTAAATCTCAAAATAGCTTTAAAGGATTTGCTATTGTAGCCATATTTACTAGCCCCGCCAAATCTGTCTATACTAATTTTAGAAACCTGAATTTGCTGTTTCACTCATTTGTTTCTACAAAGTCTTTCACAATGAAACAGAGACAGACCTTAATGTTCAAGATTAAAAATGCAGATCAATAAAATATATTTCTTAAAAATCCATCAGTCTATTGTCAGAAGGCCTTTCAGTTTAATGGTGCTTCCTTTGCTAAATGACTGACTATTCAAATTACTGAAAAAGAAATATCAGACAAATTAAACAAAGCCATTATATAAGTGGCTTTTTATGTTAGGCAGATGGATCTTATATGCTGAAAAAAGTATACTTCCAAAAGGTCACTGGAGGTGGGCCATGGGGTTGATAGAGGCCTTCCTATAGGCTGATAGGAGTCATAACATGCCTCCCCAAATAAGCCACACATTTAAAAATGCTACACAGTTCATGACAGTTTGAAGGTGGAGCAGCTGCACCATGTATGATGTTACATTTAAAAAAGATAAAGTGTGATTAACACAATAGCTGAACCAGTGAAATACTATTGCTGTGGGGACAGAGCAATACAGCAATAAGACAGCTGTTCCTTTATGCATTCTGACTTAAAAATGCTTCATAGGAATCATACCTTCAGTGGGCAGCTGGCATAATGCTAAGCTGAAGTTTCCAGGAATCTTTACAGTTTGAATTTTGTCATAAAACTTGGTTTGGTGGAGACTAAAGGAAGCATTCTACAGATTCTTTTTTTCTTGCTGATGGAAAGGAACTTTGGACAATAGCATTCGTGGATGAGTGGAACAGCACCAAAAAAAGTCAAGATGTTGATTGAGGGGCATCTCAATCAAAGCCACAAAAGAACAGAGTTTTGGTCATGTTGTTATGAACATCATGTTGACTTTCTGATCGCCACAACCCCCAAAGACTTTGAAGATTATTAATGGTATGGGGAACTAATGAAAAGGATGTAGTACAAAATATAGTCCAATATTTAAAATAGTATGCTGTCACTCTGAGATATCAGGATGATAGGAATGAAAGGGAACTGCTTGTTATATGCAGTGACTATTTTAATGCACCCTTTCAAAAGTATTGCTGCTGTTTTTTAATACATTACAAATTTATTGCTGAAAGGTAGAAATAAATTATATATATCATCCCAGTGAACTATTTAGTTCCCATTAATTTCAATGGGACTTAGGTAGTACTTGAGTATAATCAGTAGCTCTGTGGAAGACTGTGGCTTTAATTTTACTTTCTTATGAATTGCATTCATTTCTTATCGATTATTACCTTCCTTGTGAGTTGTTTAAGAGAGAAAGGACCACATCTGAGGTTTTGTTTTGTTTTTTGAGTCAGTGTTGACTCCTGAGAATATCTTGGACAGGTCCCTGCAATATTCATTGGCTCAGCCATGACTCTCCTTCCTTTCTGCCACCAGTCGTGGGAGGAAAGTAAGGGCAGGGTGGTGATTGGAGGTGTGGTTATCGCCAACCAGAAAAGCTGAACTGCTGCTCAGCCCAGAGCAGGGCCCAAAAGATGACTGAGCCTTTCCATATCCACCCCCACACCTCCAAGGCGACTCTTCAGCCAAGTATGACAGGCCTGGAGCTCCCTCCTCTGCAGAAAATTTTAGATACCATTTTGGGTGAACCAGGGAGAATCAGCTGAATCCCATCACTGATGGTGTCCTTCCTAGGGCTGATAAAGTTAGTGACCCAACATCACCTAGCTATTTCAGGTGAAAATTCAGTCTCCTGATTTTTGTAGCCTGATGCCTTAATCACTACATCACATTGGTTCTCTTTTCTATACTGCAGTGAGATAAAAAAGAAAACTGAAGGTACTAGGAGTAGGTGTTGGTGGAAAAGAGCATTGGAGAGCTAAAGTAGCTAGTTGCGCATGAAGACCAAAGCAGTCTGTGGCAGAACAAAGAGATTTGAAAGCTGCTAAAGCTGAAAATGGAGTAGCAGAACCTAACAGCCTTGCAAGCCTTTCATAGATGCATACAAGTTACATCCAGTCAACCACAAGTAATTGTTTTCTGCCTCTTATGTGCTGATACCAGAGAAGCAACTAAAAAAAAAAAAAAAAAAGATGTAAAGCCGCTTCAAACTTCAGAAGTATCTTTAAGAGCTGGAAGGTAGGGGATAATAAAGGGCTAAGTATAGGGTTAAGTACTCAGTAAGCCCTGAGTAAAAAGAACAGGATTACCCCTTTAAAGTGAGGGCTTGGGAAAAATAATAACTATTAACTTATTACTGGAAAAGGTGGGCAGTGGAAAAACACAGGGAAAAAGTGAACCCTATGAGTTTAAGTATTGTCACTTTTCACTTATAGCTATAAAATTAAAATCTATCTATGCCTAATTTATATTTATAAGTAGATTAATTGTATAAGTTTCGTTTAACACAGTAAAAGTTAATATTTTGTATAATATACCAACTTTATGTATATGGTAAAAGATTCAGCCTCCTGGATTGTGGGTTTGTACCATAACTCATCTGGAACCTTCTCAGAAGCTATCTGTAAATAAAATTCAATCTGCTTAGAAAAGTAACACATATATTAATTCAACTTTTTTCATTAATTCAACTTTTTTCATTAATATGTAGCTATCATGACAGTGAGAGGCAAAAGCAGACTGGACACACCAAAGGGATACGGAGTTCGATTATTTTTATTCATACCAGCCTTTATGCTATATGATATGATAGAAGCTTTTGTTTACATTTTGTGTGTTTGTGGTAGGGAAGGACAATACATAAATAGGCATCCAGAGCTATTGAAGGAAAATTATATTTAAAAGTTCAAAGTCAGCCTATTCCAAAGAGGGTAACTTTCAACAATCTCAGATTCCTATATTCCTTTTTGCATTTCTATTGTATCAACCTTCAGCTGCAAGCAGATAATTCCTGTATATTACTCTGCAGGTGTGCTGTTTTGAACCAGTCTGCAAGTTTGAAGGAAAAAGTAAATAAAAATGATTTCTTTCTCTAGCTTTAAAATATGCTTACATGCATAACATGGCAGTGTCTTTGTCTCCAGGGTGCAGCTATGCTTTCTCAGGGATTTCACTGGAACCATCAATATTTACTTTTATTTATTTATTTATTTATTTATTTATTTATTTATTTATTTATTTATTATTTCAATTTATATACCGCCCTTCTCCCAAGGGACTCAGGGCGGTGCACAGCCCATCTAAAACCCCACAGAGAATACAAAAGTTAAAAAAGTATTAAATTAATGTTGGCTGGTTAATGAAAATAAGAAAACTCCACCACCCCCCTTAAAACCCCAATTAAAATTAAAAATGATATGGAGACCAATTAAAACCATCTCAGCCCAGGCCGGCCTGCTCAAAGAGCCAGGTCTTCAACACGTGCCTGAAGGCCCCCAGGTCCGTGCCGGTACGAAGCTCCGGAGGCAGAGTGTTCCAGAGGGCGGGGGCCCCCACAGAGAAGGTCCTACTCCTCGGCGCCGCCAGACGACACAAAGAGGCCAACGGCACCCGGAGCAGACCCTCTCTATGGGAACGCACAGGCCTGTTGGAGATCACTGGCAGAATGCAGTCCTGCAGGTAACCTGGTCCCATGCCATGGGTCGCCCTAAAGGTCAGAACAAGAACCTTAAAGCGAACCCGGAGAGCCACTGGCAACCAATGCAGCTCGCGCAGGAGAGGCGTCACATGGGCGCTACGCGACGCCCCCGTGATCACCTGCGCGGCTGCATTTTGCACCAGCTGGAGTCTCCGGGTGCTCCCCGCGGGGAGCCCCATGTAGAGGGCATTACAATAGTCCAGGCGAGAGGTGACAAGGGCCTGAGTGACCGTGCGCAAGGCGTCCCGATCCAGGAAGGATCGCAACCGGTAGATCCGACGGATCTGATGAAACGTCCCCCTGGAGACGGCCGCAATGTGATGTTCAAGCGACAGCTGTACATCCAGGAGGACTCCCAGGTTGCGAGCCCTCTCTGTGGGGGGCAAAATTTCCCCCCCAATAGCCAGCGAAGGTATCAGCTGGCTATATCGGGGCGCCAGAAACCACAGCCACTCGGTCTTGGATGGCTTGAGCCGAAGTCTGTTCCCGCCCATCCAATCCCGCACGGCCTCCAGGCACCGGGACATAGCCCCCACAGCATCGTTGGGGTGGTCCGGGGTGGAGATGTACAGTTGGGTGTCATCTGCGTACAGATGACACCACACCCCAAGACCACGGATGATCTCTCCCAGCGGCTTCATATAAATGTTGAACAGGAGGGGAGAGAGGACCGACCCCTGAGGCACCCCACAAACCAGGGGCCTAGAGGTGGACCTCTCCCCTCCTGCCAACACGAATTGCGAATGGTCGGAGAGGAAGGAGGAGAACCATCGGAGGACGGTTCCACCAATCCCCAACCCCTCCAACCGTCGCAACAAGATACTATGGTCGATAGTATCGAAAGCCGCCGAGAGGTCTAATAGGACTAGGACAGAGGAGAACCCTCTGTCACGAGCCCTCCAGAGATCATCGACCAACGCGACCAATGCCGTCTCAGTGCTATGTCCAGGCCTGAAGCCCGATTGGAACGGATCGAGGTAAGTAGCTTCCTCCAGGTACCGGGGGAGCACACTCTCAACAACCTTCGCCACAAAGGGAAGGTTGGAGACTGGACGATAGTTATTTAAAATAGCTGGATCCAGGGAAGACTTCTTGAGGAGGGGCCGCACCACCGCCATCTTCAAGGCAGTAGGGAGCACCCCCTCTCTCAGAGAAGCATTGATAATCCCCTGGAGCCAGCCTCGTGTCGTCTCCCTGGCGGCCGAAACCAGCCACGAAGGACACGGGTCCAATAAACAGGTGGTGGCATTCAGACCCCCCAGCAACCTGTCCACACCCTTGGCGGTCACAGAGTCGAACTCTCCCCAGATAACACTCACAAGACCTGCCCCGGGCACCTCCCCCGGGACCATCCAATTGGAGTCGAGCCCCTCCCGAATCTGAGCGATTTTATCATGCAGAAATCGGGAAAACTCCTCCGCCCTACCCTGCAAGAGGTCATCCCGCGCTCTCAGTTCAAGTAGAGAGCGGGTCACTCTAAACAGGGCGGCAGGCCGATTTTCTGCCGACGCAATAAGGGCGGAGAAATACAAAGATTTCGCTGCCCCTATCGCCACAAGGTAAGTCTTAATATGAGATCTCACCTGTGTTCGGTCAGACTCAGAATGGCTCGCCCTCCAAATGCCCTCTAGACGTCTTTTCCGACACTTCATCTCCCGTAGCTCCTCCGTATACCACGGAGCCAAATGGGATCTGTGCCAGATCAGAGGTCACAGGGGCACAACTCGATCTAGAGCCCCGGCGGCCAACCCATCCCAGGTGGCCACCAGGTCTCCAGGCGAGCTGTGAGCCAGAGACTCAGGAAATGGCCCAAGCTCCCTCTGGAACCGCTCTGGGTCCATCAGGTGCCTGGGGCAGAACAATCTAAGTGGTTCCGCCTCCCTGCGGTGGGGGGTGGTGGAACAGAAGTCCAACCTAAGGAGGGAATGATCTGTCCATGACAAGGGTGTAATAACTAACTCCCCAAAATTACAGTCATTCAACCACTGCCCAGAGACAAAAATCAGGTCCAGCATGTGTCCTCCAATGTGAGTGGGAGCGGAAACTAACTGGGTCAGGTCCATGGCCGTCATGGAAGCCAAGAACTCCCGAACCAACCCCGAGGTTTCACCAGACGATGGCAGGTTGAAATCCCCCATGACCAAAAGCCTAGGGGTCTCAACCGCCAGTCCGGCTAACACCTCGAGGAGTCCGGGCAGGGCCGATGAGACGTGGCAGGGAGCCAGGTACGCCATCAAAAGACCCATCTGAACCCCTTGCCCCCACTTCACAAAAAGAGATTCACAGCCAGCCGTCTGAGGAACAGTGGCCTCCCTAGGACGAAGGACGACTTTTCCCTTGAAAAGCCTATGAAATATTTTTGAGATAAGGAATGTTAGCTATAGGAAAATACATTTGGCTTCTTTCAGATTCCTGAGTCTTCAACTCTGAAATCTTTTTCCTAAAGAGGTATCATTGTGGCCATTGGTTTGAAAGGGTGTTTTAGTGAAGCAGCACATTCCTAGCCACTTGCCTTTGAGAATCAAGCTAGTAAGCAACCATGGAACTTCATTTAAGGTCTCTTAAATGCACTTCTTGACACAATGAATATCCAAGATGAACTTTTACTAAAGGACCATCTCCAGTTCACAGCAAGGGGAGAAGTGAAGCCCTCCTCTGAGGCAACGCCAAGCTTTCTCTCAATGCCTAATGTTACTTGGATATTCAGAAGTTTATTTTACTGTGTCCTTGCAAGTGGGGATGTTAACTGAATCTTCCTTTTCAGTTTTGTGTCACTTTCTGCAACTTCAATATTAGGCAGAAAGCTATGAAAACAATGAATCCTGATTGTTCTGCATTCCTCTTAATGTTACCTTGTATATTTAAATTATTCTGAGTTTCATAGAATAGTTCTTTAGAACTTTAGTTAGACAGTTGGAAAAGAAAATGATTAAAAGTGTGTGTGTGTTGTTGTTTTCTGATATGTTCCTAAATAATATATGTTCCTATATATTATTTAGAATAAATAAATATGATCTATATCCAATTTTTGTTGTACCTAGAAGTACCTAGTAAATATAAATGATAAAATGTGTCTATATTATACAGTCTGTAAATATACAAAATATGTATATATTTACAATAATATGCTTTTGAATGATTTTTTTTAAAAATGTACAATTACATTGCAGAATCCTGACACAGAAGGAATTATTATTCACACTCATCACCAAGCTGATCACACTAATTTCTTGTGTCTCAAACTGTTGCTATCAGATCATTCTGATTCAGCTTCAGTAACTACAACCAAGTAGTTACTGTTCAATAATGTGTATACTATATAGAAGTGGTATTCAGCAGGTTCTAATCAGTTCTGGAGAACCGGTAGCAGAAATTTTGAGTAGTTCGGAGAACTGGCAAATACCACCTCTGACTGGAGATTTTAAGTATCCTTCCCCTGCCATGCCCACCAAGCCATACCCACAGAACCAGTAGTAAAAAAAATTGAATCCCACCACTGATAATATACCATAACTTTTTAAACACCTGTCAGGCATTCTCCATTTAGAATCAATTCAGATGTGGCTGTCCATTTAGTTTATAACATGTATCCATTGTTAATTGCTTCTTTATCATTGATATTTTGCTTATTTTCATCAATATTTGACAGGGTGTCAGGCATGGGAAATCAAGAACAATGTGCATGAAAGTTTACAGTAGCTATTTTATTGCTGTTTACACTATACCAACAGAATCTTACCAGACTAAAGCACATTTTGCATAACTCTGATAAATGCTGTCAAAAATTTGGCCACTGGTGGGTCAATAGTAACCCCTCCTGCACCATTTCTTACCTTCCAACAATTTAAGGTGGGTTTTACTCCTCCTGTAACTCAGTGTCAGATTTCACCATACAGAGTCATTTTAGTATAATAATGATTCTATAATTTACGCTATTAATTTTACTATTACATTTTTCTAAACATTAATTTAGGTACTTTATTCAAATTGCATTATGCCTTACTATATTAATTTTATGCCCAAATTAGCTGCATTGCTATATATTTTTATAACTTTTTTTATCGTAGTTAATTTGAGTGGTATATAATCAGGGGTTATCATATATAGTTAGATATAATGATAACTAGCAAGTTAAATTTTATTCTCATTTTCAAAGAACTGTTTACTAAATGATCACCAAAATGTTTTTCACTTTTGCATTGCAAAAAATATGAAAAAAAATGTGGAATCCAAATATTTTTCTAATAATTAAGATTTTGCTTAATTATTAGAAAAGGAACTCAAGTACTTAGGATATCAGGTAGCACTTGTTTACTTCTATTCTATTCTGGCTTCCCGTTGCCCTGGCCAGCTACATGTATTGTGAACAGTCAACGAGACAATACCTTGATTCTATATCAGTTGTTTACAAAATCTTATCCTTGTGCCTTTTCATTTTGTCTAGGGGTTAAAAAGTTAAATATTGATAATCTTACTGGCATTGTTCTACTTCTATCTTGCAGTATAACTACAGTAGCATTCTGAAAATTAAAATGCTAAAAAATGACAAGCTAAGTGAAGGGATATGCTTTGAGTTCTACATCCCAAGAACAAAAGAACGAAATTTAGAACACTTCCAGATATAAACTTACTGTGATAAAGATGAAACTATCCCAGATAGTCTATTACAAGGATAACAAATGGAAACTGTTGTCTTCTATTTGGCTGTTTAATACTACTTCAATACTGCACTTTCTAATTTATATACTGTTATTTGGAAAGCAATTAAGCCCAAAGAGTGGTCAGCCAGTATTCATTTGTTAATCCAAACAGTGTCAATTTTATGGAACTTGCAATTCAAATTCTATTTTCTTTGTTTAAATGCTAGACCATATCATTTAATTCAATATTTTTCCAGAGCTGAAGGCTCAGTGGGGTCACTACATTTGGGCCAACGTGTTTGCTTAATGGTTCTTTAGAAGTGAATAACCAATCATTAGACACACCATTCAACAAATTATTATTGGCTGTCAATCACCACTTGACTTTCAGCCATTTGCATCAACAACATATGCTAGAGTGGCAATAGGGAACCAAGAAAGTCTTTATGAAAAAGTCCACAAGGAGCACCGCATTCCAATTTTGAAGCAATGAAATCCTTCTGGCCTCTTCTATATATGACAGCGGAAGCCAAAATAGAAAAAGGTCTTGCAATAGTACCACAACAATTCAAGCATGATGTTAAAATCATCACTGCCCACTTAGATTATTTTGTACAATAGCCTTACTGAAGTGAAACATGAATATATGTGAGCATATTAAGATGCATTTGAAATAATTGTTTTTTCTGCTCATTTACTGTATGTTCTGGCAAGGTGCCATATATACACCTAAACTAATTATAGTTTTGTGGTGATTGTTAGATCAAATAACAGACTTCTGAAAGTCACTATACATATTAATAAGTATAGTGAAATTGGTGTTTTAATGGTAAATTTAAATCTTTATTTACTGAGGACAAGCAAATATACTTACTGGAAAAAATTGCCAATCCAATCAATTGAAGATTTAAAATGTTAGTCTGGAATTTATTTTTTGCTAAAAAAAATAAGTCATGTTCATTATAAGCATGGATGGACCAAATTAATTCTGCAATACCCCTGGGAGTTTGTTGGAAATACATATTCACCTTAAACCTTCCCCTAGTTTAAAGAATAGAACATTCAAGTTCATTGTTCCAGATATCCCATAAGTAATTGTTTTCATGAAACTGTACTTGTTTATAGCCTTACATCAGAAGAAAAGTACCTGAATTGAAAGAACTGTTGAAGTGATGAAAATCTCAATATTCCAGTCTAGCCACTAAGGTTCTTACAGTATATACAGACATGCAAAGCCAACTTATCAGAAAGGATAAAGGGCACAATAATCTTTCCATCTATTGACAAAGAGGCAATAACTGATGAAAGGTTGGTACACATAAAAAGTTTTGGGTAGATCTGAATTCCAATAGATCCACCCAAAAGAGCATAATGTGAAAAAACAAAATGCATAGGAAAAAGGAAAGGAAAAGAGCACACATCTTCTTGAATCATATCTAAAAGTTATAAAAAATGGATTGAGCATGCTCCAAGGCCCTGGCCTTAATGCTGCCTTCTAAAACAGTACCTTTTCCATAGCAGCTCCTTACCCTTGAGATCCAGCAGGCTCCCATCCTTTTGACTTTCTATAAAGTTATGAGGGATGTGGTCGCTCAATGGCTAAGATGCTGAGCTTGTTGATCAGAAGGACAGCAGATTAGCGGTTCAACTCTCTCACAGTAAATGCTTTTAATCATTCAAAAAGATATTCAGTAAATTACTTTTCATGCTGATGCCTACTGTCTATTGTGATGAAATATACAAGAGGCAACTACAGCAAGAAAATAAAATATTTGAATAGAATTACCATATGGAAGAAATCTTCCAGAGTTTTACTTCCCTGTCATTTCCCTGCAGATGCTGGTTGGGATTTTAAAGTTTTAATTTACATGAGAATACTTTCTTTTCCATGAGTACCAAACATTTCGAATATTTTTGCGTAGATTAAACTTCTCTGAGTTGTCTATAAAAGCTTTTAAAATGAAAGCCTTTAGAATCAAAATCAGATCACATCAAATATAAATGGCAGCATAAGTACATTTGCATTTGCTGCTTTAGGAGCAAAATAAAGTGTCATTGACTAAAAAATTAATTTATATAATAATTCTGTTAGATACATATTTATTATGTACATTCATAAAAGGATGAAGATGTAACAAAAACCAGTCATAACAAATAATATGAATAATGAAAAGCAAAGATCCATGATTTCAAACATGTATAATCTTGTCTTGAACAATATAATTTTTTCTTAATTCAAAATTCCCATTGATCAATTCAACAAAAAAGGATAATGAATTTAAAATCCCAAATGAAATGTTTTAATCCTCTCTAGTGCCTAATTTTTTTAATGAAGAGAAAATCTCCTGCTGTATGTGTTTCTTTCAACAGATGATCCAATAACTCATTTATTAAAATGTACATTAGCACAAGAGACAATTTTAAACCAAAGTCTCTGTACAATATAATAAGGTTTTAGCTCATAAAAGTATTTAGGTTTTCATTAAAGAGATCAATGAACCAAATATAAATTCAGCCAAGAAAATATGCCCACTGGTTTTGTAGAATACATTTTTACACTTGTAGACAGTCAAAAAAAGTTTCTTATTTGTATCCATTTCATGTATTCATAACCATGTTTATACTTATACTTGTTATCTAATAATCACTTAACAAAATAAAATAAATAAATAAATAAAATAAATCAGTACATGTATAGTCAGAAAGGTAAATGCTGAGATTTAAATTCCCATCCAAGTAAGTCAGTTCTATTGAGCCCCAAAAATATGTAAAAGCAGACTCTTTAGGACAGTAGAACATGTGTTTCCCAAATGTGTAACCAGCAACTTTAATTACTCTGATTAACAATATATGGAAAACTGGAATGATATTATTTTTGCTATTGGAAGTTTTTCTAAAAGTACAATTGAAGTTCTACCAAGTTTTTGTGGGTAATGGCCCCTGTTTTGATTTTTTTGTGGTCTGCGATTGTATACAGTCCATGAGCCATTTTTCTTATTGCAGGATCAAGATTCTTCCAAACTTTGCTGATTTCAGTAAAGCATTTAATAAAACCAGCATATAAATAACCCTCATTTAATGGCTGGTTTTTGTTTTTCTTGTGAAGATAAAAGAACTTTCCTTGAGCTCTTTACAGGACTGTTGGAACATACATACATATACATACATGCATACAACATACATATATACATACCATCAAAAATAATCCATTCTACATGATAGATAGATTTATATTCTAGGCTAATGAATTATGAACATCATTCTTCACATGGCTCTTCATGTCACCAAATTATATTTCAGCAAACAAGACAAAAAGAACATTATTAAAAATAGCTTTTGATTGCAATGGCAGATTGTAGGGTTCAGTTGTGTTGTTTTACTGAAATCAATTAGCTTTGCAATATAACTTTGCAGAGACTATAGCTGTTCATTGAGATTGTGTATACTTGCATATTTTTCACACCTTTCTACAAAATTTTGTTGCACTTACTTGTAAATTTGATTTGTTTCATTATCAATTCTCAGAGTAAAACATTGCAAATTTGCTATTGATAATAAAATAATTATGGATAACTACAAATATAGTTGATGATAACCAAAAGAAATGTTAACTGACAAGAATAGAATAGAATAGAATAGAATAGAAGTCTTCTAGTCTCTTGCTCAAGCAGGAGAACCTATACCATGTTAGATAAGTGAGTGACTAGTCTCTTCTTAAAAACCTCCAGTGATAGAGCACCCATGATTTCTGGAGGCAAGCTGTTCCACTGGTTAATTGTCCACACTGTTAGGAAGTTTATCCTTAATTCTAGGTTGCTGCTCTCTTTGAATAGTTTCCAACCATGGTTTCTTGTCCTGCTCTCTTGTCAAAAATAACTTGACCTCCTCATCTTTATGGCAGCACCTCAAATTCTGGAATACTGCTATCATGTCACCCCTAATTTTTCTTCTCTTTAGACTAGCTGAACCCAAATCCTGCAGCAGTTCTTCATATGTTTTAGTCTCCAGGCCTTTGATTATCTTAGCTGCTCTTCTCTGAAATTTTTCCAAAGTCTTAACATCATTTTTGTAGCATGGTGACCAAAAATTGGTTGCAGTGTTCCAGGCGTGGTCTTACTAGGATTTTATAAAGTAGTACTAGTACCTCCTGTGGTCTTCATGTACTAGTATCATTTTATGAAACCCTAGTATACGTATTGCTAAACTTGGTTTGAGCTGTTGCAAATGTTGCAGTCTTGCCTTTCTATTAGAATAGAAAGAAAGAGTATAAATCAAATAAATCAAGTTCATTTTGCTTTTCCTGCTTTATGCTTACATTGCTTTAACATTCAGTTTCAATTACTTTTTATGTTTTTAGTGCAAGGTGATGGAAGGCACTGCCCTTTTCTCCATAATTTTCTTTAAGCCTTTTTGATTGATTGTTCTTCCTAATGCATTAAAAAGAATGGGAATAATTCCCTTATGCTATCTTACTCTGGGATTTAACTGAAGTTTGGAAAGACAGGAAGGTTTTGCAAATCACTAGAAAGTGAATTATAAAGTAAGAGACAAAAATGGAAGCTAACTCGTATTTCATGATGAACTTCTCTTCAAGAACGATATACCTATAAGAACTTCATCCAGAATTTATTTTCCTTTAAAGATACACACAGAGAGACACAAAATACATACACATAATCATGATGTTATTTTCTTTTAGGTAACATTATGCAAACCATAGACAAACAGAAAGAATAATAAGTGAAGAAAGAAATAAAGAAATTGCAAGTAGTTTGGCACGTTTGATTCACAGTTTTTTGTCAATTTCTAGCAGTTGGTGGTGGTTTCTGATTAAAAATATCCATTTAAATGAACAGTTTGTTTAACAACCATGACATTCACCTAACAACTATGGTTTCACTTAACGACTGCTGCAAAACATTATTTCAAGTCACATGGGGGCTTTGACTTTTGACTGTAACAAAGTATGATTGAATTTCCAGTCCCAGTTACAGTAATAAGTCAAGGACTATGTGTAAAGATAGACAGCATGAGAAAGGAACATATTGCTGAATCTAGGTTACCTGTATCATTTACATTATCCTTCTCTGCCTTTCTACCCCTGCAAATTCTCTTGTGCTCATATCCATATACCATAATTCATACTTGATTCTTTATATTTCTCACTTTTCCTTTTTTGAGGACCCCTATTTTATTTACAGGATTTCTTTTAAATGCTAGAAAAATAACATGAAATAACTGAAAACAATTCCTTTTCCATTAAACTGAATGTGAATAGTTAAAGAAAAAAAGGAAACAATTGGCACAGTATTTATATATTAATGTTAAAAGAATTGACTATTGGTGATAAAAAAAAAACAAAGTTCAAAATAGAATTATTTGTTCTATTGCCAAAAGAGACAAACCATGAACCTGCAAAGCTAACAGCTAATTTACAAAAATGTTTTAATGAAGCCACAATTTGTTTGATTTTTTTATTCCTTTGGCTAGCTGTCAGAAGTATTACATTTTCATTATTTCTTCAAAAGATTTTGTACCTGCGAACAATATTGGAAATGGAGTATTTGATGTATGTGAAACTTGAGTTTAATGAAGTAAGCAATTTGATTTTACAGGAAGGATTTTTTAAAAAAACAATAGAGTTTAAAATGATAAAAAACTTAAGTCAGTGATCTCTTTATTAGAAGACCCCCAAGGTCTCTTCCAGCTCTATTCTGACTGCTTTCATAAAAGTTACTTCTAGGATATTTACAGTAAACAAATTCCCTCTGCTCAGGATCGAATCTTGTCAACAATTTATGATGAACATCAAAATGATTTCCTTTGAAATATATTTGTAAGAATATTAAATGTATTCATTGTATTGTGCTGTATTAAAATACACAGTGCAATGTGCATTACTGTTGTTTTAATTCAGACTTTTCTGTTGATTAAAATTCAGAAAAAGTTAAGCAACTATCTTTAAAGAGAAAAAAATTGCAAACTACAGGAACCAGGAACATTACTCAGGTGACTCGGAGGGCACAGATAAACTTCCAAGTGCTTTAACAACCCTCTAAAAGGAACCAGGACCACTAGTCAGGTGACCTTGAGGACACAGATAAACCTCCAAGTGCTTCAAAGACCCTCTAAAAGGATGCAAATGACCAGCTGTGTTCAAGGAATATTAATCCTTCCAATTCCCCCACTGGATGAGAAAAACGAGAAAAAACTAGGAAGTCCAGTTGCCTCCTGAAAAAGCACCTTTGAAACAACTATGATCTAGGTGACTGAGAATCTCAACAGACTTTTATCTCTAAAGACAGCACTTTCAGAATAACAGAATAACCAAATTGGAAGGGATCTTGGAGGTCCTCAAATCCAACCCTCTGCTCAAGCAGATGAACTTATTTAGACATGTGGTTGTAAAGTCTCGTCTTAAAAGTCTCCAATGATGAAGCATCCACAACATCTGAAGGTAAGCTTTTCCACTGATTATTTTTTCTAACTGTCAGTAAATTTCTCCTTAATTCTAAGTTGCCCTTCTTCTTGATTAGCTTCAATCCATTGTTTCTTATCTTGCCTTTTGGTGTCTTGGAAAGTAGATTGATCCCTCTTCTTTCTGGCAGCCCCTCAAATATTGAAATACTGTTATCATATCACCCTAGTCCTTCTTTTCACCAGACTAGCTATACCCAGTTCCTGCAACCATTCTTCATATGTTTTAGCCTCCCGCCCCTAATAATTTTTGTTGCCTTGACTTTATTTTACATTATGTAATGTTACTTTACTTTTTTCTTTTCAGCATGCAAAGTCCAAATGAGTGGTTGAAGAAAATGATCTGTGCAATATCAATAACATACATTTTTCTCTGTCTTTTTTGTTCTAAAAGTTAGGAATGCAATCCACTCCAACTTAATTTAATTTTAACTTGAAATTAATTCTGTATTTGAGCCATTGCAGATGGTCTCAGTTTTTAGTCAACAGAGTTTCTGAAGTTCTTAAATTTTAATCTGTTCCCAGAGATAAAAGACTACAAAAATAAATAGAAATCTTGATTGGTAACTGTAGCAAGGAGGGGTGGTATAATGTTCTTTTTATTAACAGTTTCAGTTTTTCTCCAGACACCAGTTAGTTCCATACTCATACTCACACATAAGCACTTTGGTGCAGATGCAAATTTATATGCTTTTCAGTATGCACTTTAATATGCAAACTTTTCTTTTGAAAACAAAATATCTACTTTGTCTAATGCATATTTTTCACACATTGTTTAAGCAAAAGACAAAGTAGATATGCATTATGAAAGCAAAGAAGTGCAAAACTTAAAAGATAAATATGTTCCACATCACCTGTTTTGGTTCTAGTTCACCTATTTATTTAAGGAGTATGAATTAGTTTATTTGCATCATAAAACAAACCAAATGTTTTTCCCATCCTTAGCATTAAGTTATTTTCTGAATTATTTAATGTGTTTATTGTTTAACTGACTAGATGCGACAGCAAGTACCACATATCTTCAAATAATGTTCTAATGGCTGCTTTTCAGCATTTAATGTTAAAACAGAAAAGGGGAAAAAGCACCAAATAGCTGGCATTCATATAATACTCTTAAAATATTTTGTAATGGAAGAGGAAAGATAAAGAATTTTAATAATCTTTCATTTGAAGTCAGAGCCAATTAACTAATTACAATAAAGTCTCATTGAAAAATGTTAAAGGGTTACAAGAATAGAAAATTGCCACTGAATGGGAATGGGCTGATTTTTTTGGATTGCCTTTTTACCACAAGAGAGTTGTTTGGTGATTCAGTTGAGTTGATTTGATTAAATAAATTCATTAAACTTAGTTGAAGCTTAACACATTTATGTAGGTCCTGTTGTGAAAAAAAAGAGAAACTTGTTGTATACCCAGTTTCAGTGAAGCAATCTTGGGTGGCTTCAAAGACCATGAAAACAGAAGGAAGTAGATGGCGGCCTTCTCTTAAGCAAAATATTAAGTAAAGATAATAACTTGTCTCTAATTTGTTGGCTATGTTGTAATTTATTGTGCATTTATAAGCTTTCTTCCACAATGTTAAATACAAATTATCATGCACCTTGTAATTCACTGAGCAAATACTCATTAGTTCCCTCATGTACAGTGTGATTATATGAAGATCAATGATGTAATTGCTATTTATAACATATGTTTATAATTATGGCAAAAATGAAGCAAAGCATAACCTTGATTATAATAGGAAATCTATGACAGTTGAAAAATATAGTTGGACATTGTCACAGCTATCTTCTCTGTTTTGATTTACTCAAGACAATTCTTTTAATATTTTCCAGAAGTCAAATAACTCATTTTGGTTTGCCTTAGGTAAAATTGCTTTGAATTCTCATCATGTCACAAAGGGCCAGTCAGAATATATTTTAGTTGCTCCTTTGATTTTATTCTTTCATAGATCTATCAGTCTATTGATTCATTTCATCGTTGACATAATCTTCCAAGTATGAAGGGAAACAATGTACAAAGAAGAAATTAAAGAAGAAATCTATACAAGATAGACTTCAGAGTTCAAGCAGCTCTGTATTAAAAAAAAATGATTTATGTAGTAGCTTGTGGTCATAACATGTTGTAGCTGAAATTAACTATCATTCAATTGTATTAATATTAACATTGATGCCATGTTCTACCCTCTGCAAGTTTAGAACTATTCAAAGATTTCAAAATTAAAGAATAAAAGTGATTAAATTATACAGAGATTATAGTCTGATTAGAGAGCCAGTTTCGTAAAGTGGTGAAGGTCTTAGGCTAGAAACTGAAAATCCATGAGTTCTAGTCCCACTTTAGACACAAATCCAGGTGAGTGATCTTAGGTCAGTCCTGTTCTTTCAGCCCTAGAAAGGAGACAATGGCAAACCAGTTCTAAAAACCGTACCAAGAAAACATCTTCATATAATCAAGCAGCCTCCAAAAATCAAACACAGTTGAATGGAAAAAAATAATATTCTGAAAGAAAACATATTTTTATTATAAGAATGCAGGCTCTTTTTAAACTTTAAAAAAGGTTCCTAAATTAACTTGTGTTAACACTGAAATTTTAAAAAGTAATACATAGACTGTACAAAAATGTTATTTATTCTTGCTATCAAAGAAAAGAAGAGTTATAAGAAAACACAAAATGTTATCTAACAATCTGTTTAAATTGATTAAATTCTTGCATTTTTAAAAAGTGTATGCCTTTTTAAATTTGACATATGTTTCTCTTGATTCTTATAAGTATGAATGGATATGTTCAAGTTTAATCAAAAGAAACAGGTAGAAGAAACTACATAATGTTTATTGATATATTGTTTTGAAACACTGTATTTAAATTATCAATAACAAATTATCAGCTATCAAATTATCAAGTGAATTTACAACATTATGACAAAATAGTTAACACATTGGGACTGGTCTCCCCTCTTTTCATACTGAGTCCATGCAGATGAAATTAAGATAACAATGATGATGGCCCCTTCCAACCTTGAAATACTGTATCTGCTTCTTAATGCTAGTGGTTAGTTAATCATCCAGAATGCAATCCTCAATTAAAGTGCTGATCTGGTTCATAAATAAGATGAGTAATTACTATCTCTCAGCTTTTTCTTCAGGTCATTCTAGGGCAGAGGAGGCTGGAAGTGAAGTCAGAACTGCATTGAAATCCTGTTTCATTGATGTGAAGCTTTATCTATCTGTCTGCAAATTTTGAGTTTCTGCTGCTACATTTAGATAGTGGAGACAGTGTAGGAACATAGTTTGTACTATTCATTCCACCATCTAATGCTGTCTTTTCCTAGCCTAGTCAGGATGATCTTTGCATGGTATCTAGAGTACTGTCTTCTTGTTTAGAAATATTTTAACTGGTATAATGAAATACAATGTTCCTTAAAAATTTGTGATCCGGCTTCCGGTTTGGGCTTCTTCAGTGACAGACCAAAATCTGTGATCGTGCACAGTTTTGATCCACGCTCACTGCCGAAGCCCCCTTAGCCCTTGGATTCGGGGCTGAAGTCACCCCGTAGAGGTGACAAAGAGGGGGGATACTGCTAGCTGAGTAGAGGGGAGCCACATCTCTCCACCTCAGCTGGTCTAAATTCCCTTTCCCGAAGGTGGTTGCAGCAGTGGTCAGAAATGGCCACCTCAAAGAAGAACTCAACTGGACAAGATTGAGCAGAAAGAAGACAAAAAGGAATGCAGGATAGACCAGGCTAAGCAGAGACAACATCTAAGCAAGGTACCCTGAAATTAAAAGTATTTAGAATGTTACTTCTAAAAGAAGATTTTTAAAGCAGCAAAGAAGAGAGAAAAGGAGGGGAAAAAAATCATCTTTTCTATTTTCATATTGAGAGCTACAATTGGCTTGAATGTTAAAAAGAAAAAAATTAAGTAAGAAATTTGTGATAATTTACCTTGACACTAATAGGCAATTTTAAGCTGAAATTAAAGTGTTAAAAGGAAAATAAAGACTTTCTGCATACTTTAAAGCCCTTAAAAGGAGAAGAGTGGAGGAAAAAGGATGGAACTTGGTAAGAATAATGGAGTGCCACCTGGAAATAAAAGGGATTAACAGTGAAACTTTGAAAAGACTTCCAAAGGATAGATTGTAACTGAAACATTACTAAAAGATAACAGAACCCCTGGAAAGGGAAAGTAGAAGAAAGAAAAAAGAAGAAACAGCCTTGGATTACTTGGTGATTTTTAAAAATTTAGGGTATTGGATTTTTAATTAAAGTTAATTGGGTGGTTGTTTAAAAGTGTTTAAAATGGCATCACTCTTTGAGGAACTAAAAATGAAACTTAAAAATCAAAAAGAAGATAAAAAAAGGGAAGAGTATTGGCTTAGTATTTCAATTTTTAGAAATGGAGATTCTTAACTATGAAAAACAACAAAAAATGCTTGAAGAACCAGAAGAAGGGTGGGAAAAAGAAGAAACCATCTTTAATGATCAAATAATGCAATGTGGGGTAAAATGGGGAAAAGGGGGGAAAGGAGTTAAAAGCTTAAGATTAAAGGGAACAACTAAAAAAGAATAGTTTGAAAAAGAAACACAGCAGTTAGGAGAAGCAGAAAATAGAATTACAGAAGGGAGAGTTAGAGAGAAAGGGGGGAAAAGGGGGGTCAGAAAAAAAGGGGGAAAATAAAAAGGGAAAGAAGTTATCAGGGACAAAAGCAGGAAATAAAAAAACAGGGGAAACATACAAGGATTAAAGGCATTACCATATTTAGAAGACACAGAGATAATGGTTAAATTAAACTAAAAGTGAGAATTCTGCAAGGGTACAAAAGATAGTATTATAGTAGAATATAGTAATGAGTTAGAAATGAAATAGATGATTAAACTATAAGATAAAACTGTACTGTTATGTAATGATATGCTTATTAATAATTAATGTAATAATGAGAGAAGGGGAATAAGGTAAAAGAAGTTGAAATAAGAAGAAGGAAGTTTTTAAAGATTTGACAAAATACAATTGAAAAGAAATGTTAAACATTTACAATGAAATTAATGCCAGTTGCTAGGATGAATTTGAACAGAATAATATAAATACTGTAAATACTATAAATACTGGTTGGGAGGTTGGCTCTGTTGTCATTCCTTGATTGGTTGATGCAGTTGATGTTTGCAAATTGGCTGGCTTTTTCATAAGAACATGTGTGGCTGAGATATTGGCTGTGTGTCTATCAGCCTCCTGTGTTGTAATGACCTGGGTAATGACCTGTGTGTGACATCCCAACAATAGAACTCAGAAGGTCATCACACAGTCAGCTCCCTAGGCTCACCTCTACATAATCTTGCCAAATTTCTTGCCAAACAACTCCAGCCCTACACAGAATCTCTCACCTCACACGTACAAAACTCTTTCCACTTCATAGAAACAATAAAGAAACAAAACCTACAACCTGGCAACCTATTCATGAGCTTCAATGTTATATCCCTCTTCACCCAAGTACCTATTAAAGAAGCCTTGATAGCCATCCAAAACTAATACAACCCCACTAAGCACATCCTAGATCTGACCAACCACTGCCTAACCAACACATACTTCATTCACAAAGGACAAAGATACAAACAGATAGAAGGAGCACCTATGGGATCACCCCTCTCACCCATCATCGCTAACCTATACATGAAACACTTCAAAACCAATGCTCTAGACAAATCTGAACACAAACACAAACTCTGGCTTAGATATGTAGATGACACTTTCGTAATTTGGCCACACGGGAAAGAAAAACTGGACAACTTCCTAACACTTACACCCCAAAATACAATTCACCATGGAAAAAGAAGCCAACTACCAACTTTCCTTCCTGGATGTCCTAATTTACAAAAAACCCCAATGGCTCCCTAGGACACACCATCCACTGGAAGAAAACTACATACCAACCGCTACTTAAATGCACAATCCCGTCACCACCCTGCATAGATCAATTCCATAACCAAGACCTTCATCTCCAGAACCAAACACCTTGCTGACAAAGACCACTTGAGAACAGAATTACACACCCTCACTAATGTATTAATTTCCAACAGATTCTAAAGAAACACAATTATCAACCTAATCCTAGAGACACCCCCCAGAAACTGAGACACAGAACTGGACAATGGCATCGCCCTTCTCCCCTACATCAAAGGCACCACAGATAAAATCAGCAAAATTTTCATCCTAAAAAACCTCAAAGACAAGATCCAGCTAGAAAACCAAAGGTTTTATGAAGTACCATGCAACAATTGCCCAGCCACATACATTGGACAAACCAACAGGAGAAAATGCACGCATCACATAACACAAGAAAGCAGTCAGAAAAGAAGAAAAGACTTCCTCCCTTTTCCAGCACCTTAAAGCCACAGGACATGAATTTAATTTTGCGGGAACCAAATTAATCTCCAATACTGAACACTTCAACAAGAGAATAATCAGGGAAGCCATCGAAATAGAGAAACACCCCCATAACATGAATAAATGGGGTGATACCTCCCACCTACCGGACATCTGGAAACTAGTCCTTATCAACAAATGAGTCCCAGTCACAAAAACCAACACTGGACACAAAACAACACATAATGCCACCACCAATCTCCCTCACCAGACTCAAACCCAAACCTATCCCATAGACGAAAGGCAACCACTGTCCAGAAACCAGACCATGGCTGCATCACCAGCTGCTACACACCCCGACTCCCAAACCAAGCAAACTGACACATGCCATGAACACATAGCCAGGCCTCAAACTTGGAGCCAAACCAAAACCTGAAACATCACATCACAGCCACCCGCTCAGGATATTACATCATGAAACTCAGAAGGTTACACCACAAAACCTCAGGATGTTACAACACAGCCAACGACCCAGGAGATTACAGCACAAGATCCAGGATGTCACAACAATAGAACTCAGAAGGTCATCACACAGCCCATGATCCAGGTTATTACAACCCAGGAGATTACAGCACAAGACCCAGGAGGTCACAAGATTAGAACTCAGAAGATCATCACACAGCCCATTACCCAGGTCATTACGACCCAGGAGATTATAGCTCAAGACCCAGGATGTCAAAACAATAGAACTCAGAAGGTCATCACACAGCCCATTACCCAAGTCGTTACAACACAGGAGGCTGATAAACACATGGCCAATATCTCAGGCACACATGTTCCTACAAAAAAGCCAATCTGCAAACATCAACTGCATCAACCAATCAAGAAATGACAACACAGCCAACCTCCCACCAGTATTTATACAAGCACGAAGTCGAAAGCACCAGCCTGAAGATGGCAAGTGGGACCTCATCGAAATGTCACCAAGATACTCTCAATCTTACATGGGAAAAGACTCGAACATGCCAAGACCTGCATATATGCTATTTTTTAGAACTTTGTTTCTATTTTTAAGGGAAGTACCAAGCGGAATTCTGTTGATGAGAGTTATATGATATAAAATAGATATTAGAAATTGAACGTTATAATTTCATAATGTATAAATTAAATGTTTAATGAGATTTTATATGACAATAATTATAAGATCTAAAGGTGCCACACTCTAATTGGCAATTATAAGGGGAATCTTGCTTTTCAATGATGATGGAAGAGAATATATGAAATTGTAAACAGATCAGACAAAAGTAGAAGTATAATGAATAAAAAGATATAGAAATCTAGGAAAAGAAATGCAATTGAATTAGAAAGAAATGAGATAATTATAAACGATGATTAAGGGGAGTAAGGGAAAAATATTGAGAAATTGAAAAAAAGAGTGATAAGATATGAAACCGAATATATAAGAATATATAAGATGAATATATAATATGTATTTGAGATTTTATCTGTATGTAGATGTGATAACCTGGAACCATGCTGTACTCAAAAAAAGATGTTTATTTGCTATATTTTGTTAAAACCCAATAAAACTTTTTAAAAAAATTGTGATTCTTTTTGAATTTTCCAAATTTTTGCATAAACCTAAAAAATAATTTATTCCTCATACAAGTCCTAAAAGTAGATAAAGCTAATTCAATTACTCAAATGGTGAAAAAAACTTTATACTTGTTTATCTATTTATTGAAGAAAATAATCCAAAGATACTTATGTACATGTGAATGATATGTGCATTATTCTGCATTTTTTTAAAAAAGAAATAAAAATACATTTTTCTTGTATTTTTGCTTCTAACTTTTTAAATAACCTCTCAGCCAGTCCTTGAGTATTGAAGATTTGTCCTGAAATGAATACAAACTCCAGCTCCTTTGTAGTGCAATGGTGGTTTATTCATTAGCTCAGCAAACAACAAATATTCTTCTCTGACAAGAAAGGCTAAAAGCCAAGCAAGGTTAGAGTTGGGTTTGAATTTGCTCCCTTTCCTTTTATTACCATTATCATGAGACACACCACACACCACCCAGGCCTATACGCAGTTCTAATTCTGACTACGCCTAACCCATTATCCCTAAATTTATTTATTTTATTTATTATTTATTTATTAATTGCATTTATATACCGCCCTTCTCCCAAGGGACTCAGGGCGGTGAACAGCTCATCTAAAAACCCCACAGAAAATACAAAAGTTAAAAAGTAATTAAATTTAAATCAGCTGCATACTAAAATTAGGAAAACCCCCCCCCACCCTTAAAACCCAATTTAAAATTAAAAATGGAGATCAAATTTAAAATCATCATCTCAGCCCAGGCCGGCCTGCTCAAAGAGCCAGGTCTTTAACGCGCGCCTGAAGGCCCTCAGGTCCGTGCCGGTACGAAGTTCCGGTGGCAGAGTATTCCAGAGGGCGGGGGCACCCACAGAGAAGGCCCTACTCCTTGGCGCCGCCAGACGACACATAGCGGCCGACGGCACCCGGATCAGACCTTCCCTGTGGGAACGCACTGGCCTGTTGGAGAACGTTGGCAGAATGCGGTCCTGAAGGTAACCTGGTCCCATGCCATGGGTCGCCCTAAAGGTCAAAACTAGAACCTTAAAGCGAACCCGGAGAGCCACCGGCAACCAATGCAGCTCGCGCAGGAGAGGCGTCACATGGGCGCTACGTGACGCCCCCATAATCACCCGCGCGGCTGCATTTTGCACCAACTGGAGTCTCCGGATGCTCCCCGCAGGGAGCCCCATGTAGAGGGCTATTAACCCTAATACTATTAACCCTATAACATGTCTACATTCCTACCCTATTCCGACCCTCACTAACTGATCCCCACCTGGTGCCACCTTTACCATGTTTTAACCTAAGGCTTAATTACCACTTATATGTGCCCCAACCTCCTTTAACAATATGCACGACATTAATACATGATAAAAGATAAAAGAGTCATTTCCAGCAACCTCGCAGTTGTTTCAGAATCCATCCTGTAGCTCTGCAGTTGCTTCAGAATCCATCCTCCATCCCTGCAGTTGTTGCAGAATCTATCTTCAGCTCACAAACACGATATCCTTTAATATAGTCCTCATCCTTATATCTGTCCTCATGGATGGCCAGCCAAATTGGCATTTCACTAGATGTAATGTTTTTAAAAACCCATAGTGCCCAGCTGGTTTAGAGTCATGACGCTGTTTCAAGACCCTGAGTCGAGGTGTTTTTGGTATATACAATTTTGTGCCCTTCCATGCCATGCTATCTCGAATTTCACACAATGTAGGATTCTATTTCAACCATCGATCATGCCGTATTGCTTCACACAAATCCGTTGCCAATTGGGATCGTAAGGAGTTTATGGAACCTTGTGCCAGAATGAGAGGTTGTACCACCTTACTTCTCCTACTATTATATTGTGGCAAGCGGGAAAGTGCATCTGCCATAAAATTTTTCCCTGCAGGGAAAAACTTTTTGTGTGCTATATGCCACAAAATTTGCAGTTTTGTGTAACACTTTTCACTAATGCAATATGTAAGTTCTGAAAGTACATTTTTAGCCAACAGCTAAATGCAATATTCAAAGAAGTACAATGTCAAAACATATTTGTGCAAAGGATGTAAATTATAGAATATTATTTGAATATATGCATTTATTTATTATTCATGAATGTTTTGTACAATAAATAAGTACTCAGATAGGGAGAGAAGGAGATTCCACCACAAAAGATCTATGAGATTATATAACAAAAGTTATTTCTTTTTCCCCTCAATCTTTCTAGAAAAGGGAATATTGCCAACTTGCCATTTAAGTTCACCTAAGCCGAGGAATGGTTTATTAACAATTGAAAATGACATACAAATAACCTTAACTCTGCTTATATTTTAAAGTATTAATTAACATTGTTTGGTCAAAAGAAACTACATCAAGTAATTGCTGGCCTATCTCACCTCATTGTATCCCTCCATGCTTATGAGCCCAATGGCACAGCAGTGGAGGGAAAGATTCAGTAATTATATAAAATAGCAATAGAGAAATGTGTTCAGAAATTTAACAAGCAATATGATCAATGGAATAATAGAATTTGAGTAGTGCCTTGAGCCATACTTATGCCTTGATTTCATAAAAGTTAGATATGAAGCAAAAATAAGGAAAGTCTCCAAATGCATCAAACTTCATATTTGTATACTGACATTTGAACTCAAAACTTGACTTTTAAATATCAGGCTTGAACTTTGATATCAGTTCTTGCTTGTGTTATATGTCTCTGGGTCAGAAGTGGTATTCAACCGGTTCTCATCTATTCGGGAGAACCGATAGCAGTGATTTGGCATGGGTCACAGAACTGGCTGCCACGTCCCCGAACCAGGTCGCCCGGTCGCCCGCTTGTCCCTTTTGCTCTCCTAGCTTTCCCAACCACATGGTACCATGGCGCATCTCAGGTGGATGTCCCAGGGCTGCTGCATATGCGCACTGCATGTGCAGCTGCTATACATGCAGTACACATGTGCAACAGCCCCAGGACATCCGCCTGCCTGCCTGCCCTCCCGGAGCACATTTTCTGCCTTCTACCGGCTGACGTGCCTCTTCCAGCCCAGCCCGGCCCAGCCAGCCAGCCAGCCAGCAGGTGGGTGGGTGGATGTCCCGGGGCTTCTCCTTTGTCCCGATATGCCTGCAGCGGCTGGTCCTCCTGCCCCTCACCCTCCTCCTTCGCCTGGCCTGAGAAGGTAGGGTGATGGCAGGGGATAGTGAAGCAGCCGGGTCCCTATCTTCCCCTCTCTCTCCCCCAATTTTTCTCTCTCTCAGTGTGTGTGTGTGTCTCTCCCTCAAAGCCACGGCTGGGCTTTCCTTGGTGCTCTTTGCTATTTTCATTTCTTCTTTTTGGAATCCAGACTGGCTGAACAAGGATCACCAGCTGCGCTGGAAGCGTCTCTTCGGTCGACCCATTTCCCCCTCCCCCTCCTCTTGCAACTGGTAGCCGTGGCAGGGCCGGGAGGATGGCGTGCACACCCGAGGAAGAGAAGGAGGAGGAGAAGGGTCACCCGAAGGGATGCTTCCATCGCGGCTGACGATCCTTGTTCAGCCAGTCTTTATTCCAAAAAGAAGAAATGAAAAGGAAAGTCCAGCCATGGCTTTGAGGGAGAGACACACGTACACACAAAGAGAGTGGGGAACAGAGACGGGAAGATAGGGAAGAGTGCTTGGCCAGCCATGGCTTTGAGAGACAAAGGGAAAAAGAGGGAAAGAGAAAAGGAGGGAATGAGAGAGGAAGAGAGAAAGGTCTTCTAGTCCAAACCCTCTGCTCAGGCAGGAAAACAGAGGATGCCAAGTCTGAGTGTAGAGCCAGGCAAAGGTGTCAGAATAATCTTTGGAGGGACCCTATACAAGGGGTCTCCAACCTTAGCATCTTTAAGACTTCTGGACTTCAACTCCCAGAATTCCTCCCAGAATTTTGGGAGTTGAAGTCTACAAGTCTTAAAGTTGTCAAGGTTGCCTGCCCTATACCATTTCAGAGAAATGCTTGTCCTGTCTCTTCTTGAAAACCTCCAGGGTTGGAGTGTCCAGAATTTCTGGAGACAAGCAGTTCCACTGGTTAATTGTTCTCACTGTCAGGAAATTTCTCCTTAGTTTTAGGTTGCTTCTTCTTTGTTCAGTTTCGATCCATTGCTTCTTGTTTTGCCTTCTGCTGCTTTGGAAAATACATTGCCCCCCCTTCTTTGTGGCAACCCCTCAAAACCCTGTTTTGTGACCTTCCTATCACAGTCTTGGACAAAGCATGTGAGCCATTTCCTCCTTTCAGTGGTCCATAAAAGTACATCTATAGTATGTGGATGCAGATAATAAAGTCAAAAAAAGATGAATTTTTTTACAGAACTATAGATACATTGAGGCGGGGGTAACAAGGAGTGGTTGGGAAGGAAGGGACTGGGTGAAATGCCCCTTGACATGAGTGATGTTGGGTTGGCCATGCCCACCAAGCCACATGCCCACCAAGCCATGCCCACCCAGTCACATGACCATCAAGCCACGCCCACAGAACCGGTAATAAAAATTTTGAATTCCACAACTGCTCTGTGTGTATGTTTGTATCTACCTTTGGAATGATTTAGCTGCCTTAACTAACCAAAAAGTTTTAGTGTATATAATATCTCCCAAATCAAATATGGGAAGCCTGTAGCAACATTGCTGCCAAATTACAATGAGGTGTTGGCTCCACTCTGTCAGGTTCTACTAAATATTGTTGCTCAACTTCCAGGTAACAAGCTATATTTCACTGGAAGGGAGAAAGAGTCAGTGCCAATTCATAGAATCCACTGAAAAGGTTATGAGTCAAAGACTAAGAGAAGAACTTGCTACAAATTTGCTGCAAATCAAAACAGACCAAATCAGGAGGGATGAACTAGTACTATGCAAGCTTTTTCTCTGATTCCAAAATGTTCTATGGTAGATGCATGAGTGTGAATGCAGCATATGGCAACTGAAGATAGTAATAGCACAGTTCCAAGAAAAGAAGTTTAGATATTCAAAGGGAATTAACTTGTTTCTTTGAATGAAATTGTAAATTCAAATCCATACTGGATTTTAGTGTATTATTTTTTGGAATTAGATACAAGGCTCCGCATAATCCTAAAATGAAACAGTGATATGATCCTGTATAAGATACCTTACATTTACAAACATATGTAATATATCAAGTATTGCCTGTTGTCCAAGATAGTCAACATGAATTGAAGAATGATGTAATTGCATTTAAGTAGAATGTAAAGCCAACTTTCAGAGAGGAGATGTCTATTGTTGTCTAGTGCTTATAGCATCACCAGTATTCAGATTACACATTTAACGTCTGAGCAAGTGGGAATTGGAAGCGAGAAAATACCATCTTGGCTATGTTGATGGTGACTAGTATATGAGGTAATTATTCAAAGGGCTCAGTGACAGGTCACGCATGTGGAACAATCCTCAAATTTCTGAACTTTGCCAGGAGAATTTGGGAATTGAACCTCAAATTATTCTTTGCATGGTAGGTGCACATTTAGCTATGGTAGAACTAGTTTGCTTATATATTAGAAAGCAGCGTACTTAGCATTACTTTATTCGATTCTTCCCATAACAGTGATTGTAGAATGGAATTAGTCTGGGAAAGGATGACTGTTGCCCAGAGAATTTGTATTGATGAAGACAACACCATAAATTGTTTTAGGCAACAAATAGCAAATGTTTGTTGGAGATATATGTATATAATGTATACACTAGATTTGTGATGCTGGGGAATTCCAACTGGAGGTGACTGTAGTTTGGTCTTGTGCAGGTATATGTCCAGTTTAAATCTGTTAGGTCTTAACAGACAAGATTCTTGGAACTATGAGTTTAGCCATTTGTGAACCTTGTCATCCTTGTCTTTCCTGGTTATTAGGCCCTCTACATGTATGAGTCCGTGTTGATGGTTAACACAAGAGTCCATGTGGTGGGGTTAATTGCAGGAGGATATGGTGCCTCCTGTTGTGAAGGAGGTAGTTATCTACCCTGTCCTCAAAGAGATCATTGTAAACCCAAACCGAATACCTTTCATCCACTCTTTATTTCCCAGGAAATCATGGAAAAAGCTAAAAATTAAGGCTAAAATAGTTTTATTGGATTTGGTTATAATAACATAATCTAATTATCCTGTATCACCTCATTCTGCTTCTATGAATTAGTCACTTCCAAATGTTATCACATTGGGTTATCTTATCCCAATGTTTCATCCCTTTTTAATTATATCTGCATATCTCTATCTAGGTTATCTTATAAGAGTCTCTATACCAGATGCTTGGAAGAAGTAAATTATCTGGAACTCTTTTAGTTGGAATTCAGACCCAGTTATAGCACTGAGATACATTTGGTGATCATCTTTGTTAAGCTTAGGATAAGGGGAATACATTGATAATAAACAGGGATGGACTGCTGGGGGTTCGCAGAGGTTGGGAGATCCTCTAGCTAAGATTCTGCACAGTTCAGAGAACCCACAAATCCCACTCCTGGATGGCCCCAACCACCCCATCCCACCCTCCCAGGAATCCCCACGTGACCTGTTTAGATGCAGGTAAGTGCAGGGCACGTGGAGGCTCAGGAAGGGCAAAAAACAGGCCTTACAGAAGTTTGGGAAGGCTGGAAACGGGCCCATTTCTGGTTTCCCAAGAGCCTCTAGAGCCCAGGGAGGCTGTTTTTGCCTTTCGGGGAGGGCAAAAGCATCCTCCAGTGTGGTGCAGGAGGCCACTAGGCCATGCCCACTATGGCCATGCCCACCCAGCAACTGGGCTGAGAACTCATTGCTAAACTTTTTGAAGCCCACCCTGATCATAAATAGAATACAGAATAACAGAAGTTGGAAGGGACCTTGGAGGTCTTCTAGTCCAACCCACTGCTCAAGCAGGAAAAAACTATACCATTTCAGAAAAATGGTTGTCAAATTTCTTCTTTAAAACAACCTTCTCAGAGGTCTTCAATACTATCAGTCATAGTACTTGATTATTCCAATGGATTTTTTTGGGGGGTGAAATAAGTGGGAAAAGAACAAACATAGCATCCAGAGTTTACAGTCTTTCCACTTTTTTTGACATCTATGTGAAACAGCTGGGGGAGGTCATCCAGGTGCATGGTGTGACATATTATTAATATGTTGATGACACCCAATTATGGTAACCTGCTCCAGACCAATTAGATGATGCTTTGAAGGTCATTTCCTAGTATTTAGGTACTGTTGAAAATACAAGTTTTAACTCAATCCTGACAAGAGTAAATGTCTGTGGCTTTGAGATCCAGAGATTTTCCATTTCAATATCTATCTCTGAATAGGGTTACATTCGTCCAGACCACAGGTGTCAAACTTGTGGCATCACATTGCCATCACATGATGCTTTGCTATATTTCTTCCCTTCATGAAGCTGGGGTGGGCTTGGCCTACACGTGACACATCTGGTCCATGGGTCACCAGTTTGACACCCCTGTTCCAGACAGAATTGATATGCAATTTTGAGGTTCCCTTTGACTTATCATTCCATCTTTATAAAATAGATGGCAGCCATGGTTAGGAGGATATTTACAAAGATACAATATTAATTGCATCCATTTCTGATCAGGCTTTAGTCAGAGTGACTCAGACCCTAGTTAATTGAAATTATTGTACACAGGCTATTCTAACCTATGGAATAATAAATCTGAATGACCCTAAACCTGTTGGCATTTTGCAAGTTGTTAAAGACCTAAATGTCGTCCAAGACATATGACTGGAAGGTTAAGTAAGCTAGCAGTTTTCTTACTGATTCAGTGATTGCAATGGAATGCTTATTTCAATTCCAGGTATATAGTACAATATGGTGTTTGTTTGGTTAGTTAGTTTTACTGTTTTTTTGTTTTAACCTTGTATGTTGCCTATCATCACTTTGATGAAATGGAAAGCCATATAAATTTCTTGAATAAATAATTGCATTTATTTTTTTGAGTATTGCTCCCCATAAATTATCCTTTGTCTTCTGATACTTTACCAAACATCCTGCACTGAATAAAGGCTTCCATTGCCAATCCCATTAGTAGATGGGATGTTGTTATTTACTTTAGGCATCAATAAGTGTTAATATGGCTTTGAGGTATGAGCTTGTGTCAAATTGCAACTATTATGAAAGCTCAAATTTTTCTACTCTGAAACACACAAGGCCGTTATTTTTATGTTGACTGTAAATATATATCTCATGAAGCTTCACAAATTTTTATACTGATATTATTGCAGTATAGTGTATCTGAAATGAATAGACTTAGACAAGCACTTATAAGTGGGTAGAATTAGAGAGAGTTATGACTTGCACCAAACACTAAGAAGATAAAAAAGGTATGACTTCTATAAGCTCAGAACTGTATTCTCATTCTGAAATGTTAATGAAGTGGAAAATTAAGAGTTATAACATTGTATGTCATTTGCTATTTGTAGCACCCAAGTGACACATTTTAGTAATTCATGTTCAGATATTTTTCTGTCCAGGGTTTAATGTGTATCTGATTTTTATTTCTTTTAAAATGCAAAATATGAGTACATGAATTAAGCCCTCTAGAGATTATATACATATCGATTTTGATTTTAAAAAGTTAAAGAAATTATAAATTCTACTAACCTATTTTTAGATTCTCTAAATTTAACAGTAAATGTAATTTCTTCCTTAACTTAAAAACACATGTGTGCACACATGCACACACACACACAGAGTACACACACATACAGAGTACACACAAACACAAACTCTGTACAAAAATGTACAGAGTACACACAAACACACACAGCGAGAGAGAGAGAGAGTTTTCCTAGAAGTTAGTGATGTGCGTAAGGCTGCTAATAGTACAAGAAGTTGGGCAATAAACCCTTGATTTATCAAACTTCAGTTCTTACCAATGAATGAAATCCATTAGTCATTTTACACATTCATTGCCATCAATGGACACTCATTCCCTTACTAGTCTATTAAATCACTAAAGGCATAAAATTCACCCCCAAATACGGGACTTCCAAAAGAGGCATGGCAAAGTACCATGTCTCCAACCAAGCAGACATGACACTGTGGCAAAGATCAGATGACTGGCAAATTAGACTGGAAGACAGGAGATTATTCACATATGCTCCAGATGGCTATAGGAAGAGACTGAAGAATAACAATCTCCTATGAGTTTAAGTGCAGGGAGACTAAGAGAATAGCCATCATGCTTACAACTGCAGCAAAACCTTTTAAAGCACTCTGAATTTGTTAATCTTATTTTAGAATGTCTTTTAGAAAATGCCTATTAGAGATCTTCAGGAAGTTTGAAAACACTCCAGATTCCATTTAGGCAAGAAAAATCAAATGCGCAGGTACAGTATATGTCATGTCCCTGTCCGAATCTGATTTAGAGAAGGAAGCCAAACAGCTGACAGGGAGTGGGAATGTGACTGTGGAAGAAACTGGGGAAGGGCAAAGTCCAGCTGGGCAGAGCAGGGAAGAGGTAGAACAAGGGAGAGGGAATTCAGAGGAAGACCCAGGCCCACCCCCTCTTCATCCTAGGGCATGCAGGGAGGAATGGAGAAGAGTGCAATGTGGGTTGTGTGGCTTACGGAGGAGGAAAGAGCCCTGATTCCCTTCATTAGCTGCAGCTGGAAACACATGCATGCAGCAAATTGTTGGGAACAAACATGACTTTATTTTGTATCATCATGGCTTATCTGTGTTCCTGGTGTCTTCCCAACTATGTAAGTTTTGCCATGCTTTCAAATCTGAAATTCTTGCTCCTGCCCTGTCAAACTAATTCAGTTTGGGTTTTTTGGATTTTAAGTTACTACTTTCTTTTGGACTGAATTTTCTACAGTCAAAGGCTGTTCTTGGCAGAGTTTTTCTCCAGCTCAAAGATAACCTGGACATTGGGGGGAAAGTTGGAGATAATAAAGGGACTCTTATTGCACATCTGACTGTGTTGCCTTTGTACCACGCCCCAGATCATCACAGTATATGTGAGAGCAACTGTGAGAGGGATCTCAGAATCTCACAGTATATGTGAGAGCAACTGTGAGAGGGATCTCAGAATCCTAGTGGACAACCATTTAAATATGAGATGCCAAAAAACCCAATACAGTTCTAGGCTGCATAAAAAGAGATAGAATCAAGATCAGTTGAAGTGTTAATACCACTTTAAAATGCCTTGGTAAGACCAAACTTGGAATACTGCATTCAGTTTAGGTTACCACGATGTAAAAATGATGTTGAGACTCTAGAAAGAGTGCAGAGAAGAGCACAAAGATGATTAGGGGATTGGAGGCTAAAACATATGAAAAATGGTTGCAGGAACTGGTATGTCTAGTCTATTGAAAAGAAGGACTAAGGGGGACAAGAAAGCAGTGTTCCAATATCTCAGGGGTTGCCACAAATAAGAGGAGTCAAGCTATTCTCTAAAACACCTGAGGGCAGGACAAAAAGCAATGGGTGGAAACTAATCAAGGAGAGAAGCAACTTAGAACTAAGGAGAAATTTCCTGACAGTTAGAACAATTAATTAGTGGAACAACTTCTAGAAGCCTCTAGAAGTTATGAATGCTCCAACACTGGAATTTTTAAAAAAAGATGTTGGACAACCATTTGTCTGAAGTGGTGTAGGGTTTCCTGCCTAGGCAGGGGGGTTGGACTAAAAGACTTCCAAGATTCTTTCCAACTCTATTCTATTTTATTCCTTTACTGAAATTTTGCCACCTAGTAGGATCAGAAGTGTGCCTTTTCTGTGGCTGCCCCTACCTTGTGGAACACTCTCCTTCAGATAATTTAACAACCTTTTCCCAGCATTTTTGAAGTTGACTAAGACCTGCAACTGTATGGGTAGGAGGCATGAAAGGGGGAAGCTGAACCTGTTTGGGTTCAATATGATGACTCCCCAGGACACTTCCCCAGATACCTCTCCAAATGGCAGCTTGAAAGAAAATGAACCATATTCCGGCCACATCACAAGGAGGGTTGGTCAGTGGCTCCAAGCAGCCATCTGAGAGTGATTTGACTGAAGCACAGCTGCAGCAAGACAGTCCTGAGGTTTTAGGTAGAAAGCATGCAGCTGCAGCTGGTCAGTGATGAGGAAGAACTGTCTTCTGCACTAATCCAAGAACAGGTAGGGAAGGAGCAATGAAGGTCAGCCAAATTACTCGCAAGTCAGCAGCCTCACCCTTCTTGTTGGGCTGCACTAGAAATTGGTTATTTAGCACAGCAGACAGAGAAAATGCTGCTAACAATCTGTTGTTTTTTGCTGTGTATTCTTGCCTTGAATTTTGGATCCTGTCTCTTCAGCTATTCCCTTTGCCTTGCCTTGCCTTGCCTGTGCATTTATCTTTGTCTTGAGACTTGTCTCTGCTTTGGGAGCTTGTTTTGGCCTAGTGGTCTGGACTTGCCTTTGTCTTGAGACTATAGTTGGCTTCATTTGAGTAGCCTGTGAAACTCATTGGGATTGAGCTGTTGCTGGCACAGGGAATTGCCAGGAAATACTAATAAACTTATATACCTCTTCATAGTACTTTTACAGCCCTCTCTAAGTGGTTTACAGAGTCAGCATATTGCTCCCAACAATCTGGATCCTCATTTTACTAACCTGGGAAGAATGCAAGGCTGAATCTACCTTGAGCCTGGTGAGGTTTGAACTGCCAAATCGCAGGCAGCCGGCAGTTAGCAGAAGTAGCCTGCAATACAGAATCCGGGTTTCCGAAGATGGCGGCCGCGCGCCTCCGCTGGAGTTTTCTCCGGCCGTGGCGGATCCGGACGCGGCCCCCCATGTCCCCTGGGTCCCCCCGCCAGTGGCAGAGGCGGGGGAGGACCAGGGGAGGTCGGCAGGAGTTACCAGAGGCCGGTCGGGGGTGCGCTGGAGCTGCGGGACCGGCGTGGAGGATGGCGCGGAGGGCGGCGCGGATGCGGCCCCGGTGATGCCGAATGGATCCTGGAGGCCTCGGAGGCCTTTCCCGGCGGCTGGCAGTGGCGGATGAGGCCCCCGGCGGCGCTAATTGTGCCGGGGGCTGCGGTGGTCATAGTAGCTTCGGCGGCAGTGGCGGAGGTCGCGACGGTGGCGGCGGCAGTCGTGACGATGGCGGCGGCGGCCTCGGCGACGGCGGCGGTGGAGGCAGCAGTGAGGGCGGCCTCGGAGGCCGCGGTGGAGGCCGTAGCGCCCTCGGCGGTCGTGGCGGCGGCGATGGTGGCCTCGGCGGTCGCGGCGGCGGCGGCTTCGGCGGCGGTGGTCGCGGCGGCAGTGGCGGCCTTGATGGTGGTCGCGGCGGCAGCCTCGATGGCGGTGGCAGCCTTCGTAGTCAGCATGGTGACACCTTTAATACTTTGGGCGCCGATGGACTCAGCGGTCTCCGGAGTGGGGAGACTGCCACGGCATGGCCCCGACGGCCCCCTGGACGGAGCGGTGGCCATGGATTTCCCGGGGCGGCGCGGACCTGGGGGAGCCGCCTGGGGGGCCCTGGACTGGCCTCAGTGGTCTCAAGGTCGCTGAGGCCTTGGAACAGCTGCCGCGGCAACCCTGGATTTCCGAAGGGTCATGAAGAGGCCCTGCTGTCCCTGGCGAGGCACGACAGTGTGGCAGGCTCGGCGGCCTCGCTCGGGCCGCGGCGATTTTGGGGGGCCCCAATCGGTTTGGAGGTGGACCCACGGTGGACATGGCGGGCCCGGTCTGGACTCGGGGCAGCCCCTATTGCTTTGAGGTCGATGCGCAGACCGGTGGTTGGAAGGCGTTGTGATCGGTCTCCACCCCTCCTTGGGGCCCCCACCTGTGGCAGGGGTGGTGGGCCCGGGGAGGGGGGGATTGACTTTGCCTGTGACTCCCCTTCCCCCGGGGGTCCCACCAGTGGCAGGGGTGGGGCGGCCGGAAGGGAGAGGGGTGTACCCCAGTCTGCCTGGACCTCTCCATCACAGAGATCACCACAGAGACCATGGACGCTGCGGGACCGTCGGGGTGGGGTGGCCGGGGCCACGGATTTATTCAAGGGTGGAACTTTGGGCCCTGAGGGACGTCCCCCTCTCCCTTAAGTGGCCTTCAAGACTATCAAAGACGTTCCGCTATGAGGGATCCTGGGATCCGGAGCGATGGTGGGGCCGTGGAAGCCGGAGAAATGGAAAGAAGAAGCGCGGGAAACCCGGGGTTGGCGATTTTTTAATGGGGTTTTTTAACGGGATGAGTGGATCCAGGGTGGGCAGGGGAGACAGCCCACATGGAGTTGGTGTAGCCAGGCCGGCCCACGCGCCTGGGGGGCCTCGGGGGTTTCCATGTCAGGGTGGCAGATTGGGGGTGGGCAGCCGGGGGCTAATTCTATTCGCACGGTGACTGGGAGGGGTAGATATGCTGGGGGTAGAGGGCTGTATCCGGTAAGGGGATCGCGCTCGCGATGTTTGCAAGCGGTAGCGCGCTCCGACCCTCCATACCCATCCTGCAGCCCTGGTTGTCCGGATTCTCAGGCCCTGAATACCTGGCTGTTGTTGTGCAATGCCAGGTCCGTGGTTAATAAGGCTCCCCTGATCCATGATTTGGTTCAGGAGGAGGCCGCGGACCTGGTAGGTGTCACCAAAATCTGGTTGGGCCCAGAGGGCGGTGTTCCTCTGGTTGAGATGTGCCCACCAGGTTTCCTTGCATTTCACCAGCCTAGGGTTCAGGGAAGGGGTGGAGGGGTGGCGGTGCTTATAAAGGAAGCCCTTCATCCTAGGGAGGCCACTGTTCCTCAGACGGCTGGCTGTGAATCTCTATTTGTGAAGTGGGGGCAAGGGGTTCAGATGGGTCTTTTGATGGCATACCTGGCTCCCTGCCACGTCTCATCGGCCCTGCCCGGACTCCTCGAGGTGATAGCCAGGCTGGCGGTTGAGACCCCCAAGCTTTTGGTCATGGGGGATTTCAACCTGCCATCGTCCGGTGAAACCTCGGGGTTAGTTCGGGAGTTCTTGGCTTCCATGACGGCCATGGACCTGACCCAGTTAGTTTCCGCCCCCACTCACATTGGAGGACACATGCTGGACCTGATTTTTGTCTCTGGGCAGTGGTTGAATGACTGTAATTTTGGGGAGTTAGTTATCACACCCTTGTCATGGACAGATCATTCCCTCCTTAGGTTGGACTTCCGTTCTGCCACCCCCCACCGCAGGGAGGTGGAACCACTTAGATTGTTCCGCCCCAGGTGCCTGATGGACCCGGAGCGGTTCCAGAGGGAGCTTGGGCCATTTCCTGAGTCTCTGGCTCACAGCTCGCCTGGAGACCTGGTGGCCACCTGGGATGGGTCGGCCGCCGGGGCTCTAGATCGAGTTGTGCCCCTGCGACCTCTGACCCGGCACAGATCCCATTTGGCTCCGTGGTATACGGAGGAGCTACGGGAGATGAAGTGTCGGAAAAGACGTCTAGAGGGCATTTGGAGGGTGAGCCGTTCTGAGTCTGACCGAACACAGGTGAGATCTCATATTAAGACTTACCTTGTGGCGATAGGGGCGGCGAAGTCTTCGTATTTCTCCGCCCTTATTGCGTCAGCAGAAAATCGGCGTGCCGCCCTGTTTAGAGTGACCCGCTCTCTACTTGAACTGAGAGCGCGGGATGACCTCTTGCAGGGTAGGGCAGAGGAGTTTTCCCAATTTCTGCATGATAAAATCGCTCAGATTCGGGAGGGGCTCCACTCCAATTGGGTGGTCCCGGGGGAGGTGTCCGGGGCAGGTCTTGTGAGTGTTATCTGGGAGGAGTTCGATCCTGTGACCGCCGAGGGTGTGGACAGGTTGCTGGGTGGGCTGAATGCCACCACCTGTTTATTGGACCCGTGCCCTTCCTGGCTGGTTTCGGCCACCAGGGAGACGACAGGAGGCTGTCTCCAGGGGATTGTCAACACTTCTTTGAGAGAGGGAGTGCTCCCTGCCGCCCTGAAGGCGGCAGTGGTGCGCCCTCTCCTCAAGAAGCCTTCCCTGGACCCAGCTATTTTAAACAACTATCGTCCGGTCTCCAATCTTCCCTTCGTGGCGAAGGTTGTTGAGAGTGTGGTGGCGTGTCAGCTTCCCCAGTACCTGGAGGAAGCTACTTACCTCGATCCGTCCCAATCGGGCTTCAGGCCTGGACATAGTACTGAGACGGCATTGGTCGCGTTGGTCAATGATCTCTGGAGGGCTCGTGACAGAGGGTTCGCCTCTGTCCTGGTCCTATTAGACCTCTCGGCGGCTTTCGATACTATCGACCATAGTATCTTGTTGCGACGGTTGGGGGGGTTGGGGATTGGTGGAACCATCCTTCGATGGTTCTCCTCCTTCCTCTCCGACCGTTCGCAATTTGTGTTGGCGGGGGGGAGAGGTCCACCTCTGGGCCCCTGCTTTGTGGGGTGCCCCAGGGGTCGGTCCTCTCTCCCCTCTTGTTCAACATTTATATGAAGCCGCTGGGCGAGATCATCCGTGGTCTTGGAGTAGGGTGTCATCTATATGCGGATGACACCCAGTTGTACATCTCTACTCCAGACCACCCCAACGATGCTGTGGGGGCTATGTCCAAGTGCTTGGAGGCCGTGCGGGATTGGATGGGTGGGAACAGGCTTCGGCTCAACTCATCCAAGACCGAGTGGCTGTGGTTTCCGGCGCCCCGATATAGCCAGCTGACACCTTCGCTGGCTATTGGGGGGGAGGTTTTGCCCCCCGCAGAGAGGGCTCGCAACCTGGGTGTCCTCCTGGATGTACGGCTGTCACTTGAACATCACATCGCGGCCGTCTCCAGGGGGGCGTTTCACCAGATCCGTCGGATCTACCGGTTGCGGCCCTTCCTGGATCGGGACACCTTGCGCACAGTCACTCAGGCCCTTGTCACCTCTCGCCTGGACTATTGTAATGCCCTCTACATGGGGCTCCCCGCGGGGAGCATCCGGAGACTCCAGCTGGTGCAAAATGCAGCCGCGCGGGTGATTATGTGGGCATCGCGTAGCGCCCATGTGACGCCTCTCCTGCGCGAGCTGCATTGGTTGCCGGTGGCTCTCCGGGTTCGCTTTAAGGTTCTAGTTTTGACCTTTAGGGCGACCCATGGCATGGGACCAGGTTACCTCCAGGACCGCATTCTGCCAGTGATCTCCAACAGGCCGGTGCGTTCCCACAGAGAGGGTCTGCTCCGGGTGCCGTTGGCCGCTATGTGTCGTCTGGCGGCGCCGAGGGGTAGAGCCTTCTCTGTGGGTGCCCCCGCCCTCTGGAATACTCTGCCACCGGAGCTCCGTACCGGCATGGACCTGAGGGCCTTCAGGCGCGCGTTGAAGACCTGGCTCTTTGAGCAGGCCGGCCTGGGCTGAGATAATGGTTTTAATTTGGTCTCCATAATATTTAATTTTAAATTGGGGTTTTAAGGGAGGGGGTCTTTTTAGTCTCAGTAATCAGCCAATTAATTTAATAGTTTTTTAATTTTTGTATATTTGTGGGTTTTAGATGGGCTGTACACCGCCCTGAGTCCCTTGGGAGAAGGGCGGTATATAAATGTAAATAATAAATAAATAAATACTGTATTCTAACCACTGCACCACTGCAACTCTTAGGAAGGAGTCTTAAGAATAAAGACTTTTTACACTTCTAGTATGTGTGTGTTACAGGTGGTGGGGGACAATTAGAACACATGGGGACAATTACAACACAGTATTTGTTTATTTTATTGCTTTATTGTTTTTATGATGGATTGATTTATTGGTGTTATAGTTGTTGAAAGCTGCTTATGGTTTCTTAAGATGGACATCCATGTAAATCTTTTAAATAAATATAAAACATAATGTGGATGCCTTTCCAGACAAATCTGGTTTCTTAAAATTATTCCTCAATTGGTGCAACACATGGAAAACATGCAATACCACAGTCAAGTAATTTATTAATAATAGAATATTGAATTGGAAATCTTTAAATGTGTATATTATGACTTTTCTGTATTATAATATGTGATCATCTAGAAAAATGGGAATTAATTTTTACCATTTTAAGCATACCCTCTAACTAAATTGATAGATTTTTCTCCATCTTTTTATTTATACTGTTAGATTAAATTCTTCCTTGTTCTTGCATTGTTTCTGTAGGAAGAGGTTTGTGTAAAATGGGGTTGTTAATCTAGGGAGACATTCTGGTGCTATAGGTCTCTACAGACTTGGTTTAAAATGGTAGTATAAATCTCTTTTAATAAACTATTACTACTAATAAAAATGCTTCAGATCATATACTCAAGAGTTCTTTACTATTTTTCTGCCAGGTTTTCTAATATCAGTTCACGGAATGTGAAAAATACTATTTCTTTATCCTGCAGTGCCAAGAGAAAGATTGGTGCATCACATTTATCTTCCAAGTGACAATACCTTCCTAGTTTTGGTGTGCTTTTGCAATTACGTTAAATGCTTTTCTAACAAATGCTCTGTCTTCCCTTCTATTTGATGTTACTTTATGGATTTGAAAAGAAAACAACTCTTTGAAAAACAATTACCTGACTCTAAACTCTTCACTACTTCCAAAACCAGAGATGTAGTACTGGGGATAATGATAAGCAGTAGCAAATAAATAGCATACAGAGAATCATTAAGAAATTTTCCCCTGCTAAAAGAAAGAAGAGATTCATTGATTGTACCGCAGACTTTACAAAATTAATCCAGAATTCTTATTAAGAATACTTTTTTTATTGGAACATTGGGACTGGCAGCTGTGCTACTCAGAGCAATTTGGTTATGTTACAGATAACAATAAGATATTCCTGGAAAAAGACTTATTGAGGGCTACCTTAACAGATCAAATATTCTCAAAATAGCCAAAATGTAGTGATCATTGGAGACCTTGGGGTAAAGTGAATATCAAACCTTTATAGAATTTTTAATCAGTTATGGATTATGATTTCCCCTCCCCCATATGTCTATGATTTCTATTCTTTTATTATTGTTTCTTGCTTTTACAGTTGCATACTTCCCAGAGTTCAGTAAAATTGGACAGTGTCAGTCATATCTCACATTCACTTTTTGGTTCGTAGTTCAATCTGCTTGGGGCTATTCCTGAAGAACATTCAGAAGTTAAAAGTGAAATGCAATGGAATAGAAATAGATAGTTCTGGGCATATCTTTGTAGCAGCTCTTGTTCTTCATGTAAATCCCTGCATGATGAAGGCCAAATTACTTTTGAAGCTACCTGTTCCGTCTTGTTTCTGCTTATCACTACAGATTTGACAGGATGGTCTTAGTTGGGTTCACCTACTTGAAGCAGTGTTGGGGTGCAGAAACTATTCCTAACTGTAACCCCAAAATTATTTAAAAACACAGCTAGATGCCATTACATGATAGGACTTCCCTTACTTCTTTTCTTTTTTTAAAAGTAAATATTTAAAATCTTCCCAAATCAACTTTGCCAGTCACATTGCTGTTATGCAAATACTCTGCAGTCAAATGATCATTATAACTCTTTCTTTTCTGTTATCCCTTTATAACAAGAAAAAGGTTTTAAGAGTATAAACAAGAACATAATCCCATTCTCACTGCTCTCCTCTTCCCAACTCTGGGGATTAAGTAGCTACCTTCAACTATGCTTTTTTTTAGATTAGAGTGATGATGAAAGTTATACAGATGTTTATTCAGGAAATTACTCTCACTGGCTCATAAGTTAAATGCTTATACAATTGCAGCTTCAGTTTCTGCAGCAATTGAACAGGATGACAAATTTTCATTGCAACTGCAATCCTTCCAAAAGTCCTAGTTATGAAAAAATAACTTTAATGGTACGATGGGATTTCATTTCTTCAGAGAAATCATACCCTCTACAATTTAGAGGGTAAATTTTACCCATGAAATATAGGTTTAATAGAATCTGCTAAACTATCTTTTACACAATAAAACACTACCAAATAACCAAATATTAGTAAGACAACTTTTTATCATGATCAGAGAAAAAACTGTCCATGGTTGGAACTATTAGTGTATATAAGAATTTTATCTGGAGATTCAATTCAAAGGTACACATGGATGCCTTCATATATTTCATCAAAGTTCTTTTCTTTGGCTTCAGTACACTCTCTTTATTTTTCTCTTTTATTGTATCACCTTTGCTCTGCTGCTAAAGTGGTCAAAGAAAGGGACAGGTTATACCTCTGTAGAAACTTAGAAGAAAGACCAATTTATTGTTCATATTCTAAGAAACAAAGTAGAGTTCACTGAAAATGTGTACTTTGTTTCAGTGAACCTATATTACAATTTAAAGACTGACATGCCCCCTTCCAAATGAAATATTACAAAACAAGATGTACAAGATAGGAAAGAAAGGAAAATACGTTTCATACAGCTTTGACCACCCAAAAAATAGTTAGAAAGGATTGGAAGTTTGCTGGCACAAGAAATAGAGGAAAAAAACTATATTGGCCAGGAGATTTTCCTGGTGCCATGATCTCTTAAGTTCCATTGTTTAAGGGGGACGGGAAGGAAGAGAGGGGAAAATACTGAGAATCAAGGAGCAAAGTAGCTGTGGAAAAATATTTGTACAAGATCAGCCTATACTTGTACTTTAAGCCTGAAAACAGAAAACAATAGTTTTGAAGCAAAGTTCCTAAAAAAAGATAAGGATGCTTTTCGGATGGATTGGAAGTGGCTTAGAAATGATATCATCTGGCATTTCAGAAATGATGATGAACCATACTCATGCTGAGAATAGATAAGATGTGGCCTAAAGTTCATATAGTGTGAGCTGGCATCACAGAAAACAATTCAGATTGGTATTGGTCACTCTATTTACATCATTCGAGCCTGTTATTTATAGAACTTCAAATTTGCATAGAAAAATCACCTCTTTTGACATTCAGTTACAATATGTATGCTACATATTGATCTAGATTAAGAATAAACAAGGATTATTAACTTTGCCTCAAAATGTATTGATTATTTTTATGAGTCATCTTATCAAAAGGAAAAGAAAGTAGTAGAGATGCTTCATGTCCATAGGAGAGGAAGACATTGAAACTGAAAAGTCCCTATTTGAACTTGACAAGAAAAATGAGCAGTTGGACTGTCTGGATTTCACAAAATGTGTAAAAAAGGAAATTATTGCATTAATTCCAGCAGAAGAGGACAGGACACTAGTGCAGTGGTCGTCAACTGGTGGGCCGTGGACCACTGGTGGACCGTGACAAAATTTTGGTGGTCCATAGAGAAATGTCACCCCCCAAAGCATCCCCCAAAGCAATTAATCTAGGCTGCATGGGAACACAAGGCTGCGCTGCCCATATGGCCTGTGGGAAAATAAGGCTTGTGTCGCTTGTATTGCGAACAACACAACATAGTGAGGGGAGGGGGGAAAGGCCAGAGGGGGAAAACTTGTCCCATGCACACACATGCCTCACCTGGCCACTGGACTGCTTCTTTCCACTTCTTTCTTCTGCTGCTTTTGGCTGCACGTAAGGAAAGCAGCAAAAGTCTTTCTCTCTCTCAAACATTGCCAGAAATGAGTCTTTGGGACTCTGCAAGGCATCCTGCTCAGAAGAGGCTATGCCGGCAAAGACTCATTTCTTGTGGAGTTTGGGGAGAGAAAGAAAGACTTCTGCTGATTCTGCTGCTTTCCTTGCATGAAGCCAAAAGTCTCTCTTCTCTCCCCCCCACCCCCCCGAGAATGAAACTGGAGATAGTAAAGAATGATAGATCGGTAGGAAAATGGGGTAGGGAATTTTCCTGCAGACTTTTTTTTGGAATTTTCCCAGGGTCTCCACTGCTTCTGCTTTTTCTGCAGAAACCCTGAGAAAATCCAAAAAAAAACCTGCAAGAAAATTCCACACCCTGTTTTCCTACTGATCAATCATTCTTTACCATGTCCAGCTCCACTCTCAGGGGAAGCGGGGAGAGAAGAGAGACTTTATGGCTTTATGCAAGGAAAGCAGCAGAAGTCTTTCTTTCTCTCTCCCAAACTCCACCAGAATGATGCAGCCTCTTGGAGCAGGATGCCTTGCAGAATCCCAAAGACTCATTTCTGGCAGAGTTTGGGGGAGAGAAAGAAAGACTTCTGCTGCTTTCCTTGTGTGTAGCCAAAAGCAGAAGCAACAGACTACCCTGGGATAATCCCAAAAAAAGTCTGCAGGAAAATCCCCACCCTGTTTTCCTACCAATTGCAGGATACCATCTCTCTCTCACACACACCCTGAGAACGGAGCTGAAAAGCAGGTTATGTGGCTGCCTTGGAGGGTGTGTGTGTGAGAGGGACTTCCTGTGTGTGTGTGTGTGTGTGTGTGTGTTGGTGTGTGTGTGTGTGAGAGAGAGAGAGAGAGAGAGAGAGAGAGAGAGAGAATCACCACCAGCCCTCCGAGGTTCGATTGGATCTCTCTCTCTCTCTCTTTCACCAATGTCAGCAAGAAACCATCAGTCAAAATTCATATTAGTGGGATTTAAAATTATGAGTTTGGTAGTCCCTGAGGTCCAAAAGGTTGGCGACCCTGCAATAGTGAACTTACATTCCTATGAGCATTTGAACAAGAGAATTTGATTTTTAGAGGGTTTTTTTGATCAAAAATCCCTTGCTTACACATGCACTCTGAACATCAAAATGCAAACATATCTCTGAAAGCTGAATCAGAATAATAGAAGTTGTAACTATACAGACAATTGAACAAAAAATCTGCACCTCTGCATTGGATCTTTTGCTGTCAATCAGAACTGGAAACCTATGACGATGAGGAAAATTATATGCCAAAGTTTAGGCAGTCCCATCAAAGTTTGAACACAATATGTTTATGCATCTTTCAAGCATATTTAGTATTTATGTATAATTTCAGTTGAAAAATAAGGGTGCAGTAAATATGACAAATACCAAAGTTTGCACATTCTTGAAGCTTACGCAATGCTACTTCTCTCTTACAGTATTGTACAGTTACTAACAAGACCCCAAACTGTGAATTACATATTGTTTGTGTGCATGCCTTTGAGTCAATATTGACTTCTTGTGTCTGCCTGGACAAGTTCCTGTAGTTTTCTTGGCCAGATTTCAGAAGTGGTTTGCTATGTTTTTCTTCCTGAATTACTTACTAGTACTACAATAAATAACGAAAAGACACTTCCATAGGTAAAAACATTGTTCTGACCCTTCTAACCTCTCAAGTTGTAATTCTTGTTGTGTCTTCTTTCAAGCAGATGCCTGAACATTTAGAAATGTACAGATGCTATTTAAAAACAAAAAAATATCTAAGTTCTTCAATCTAGAAAATTCAACTGTGAGAAACTTTGCTAAGAAATCAAAATTATGTGGAACTGTTGAAGTCAAGCTAAGAACTGCAATATCAAGAAAAATCTGAAAAGAACTACACCGACATTGGAATGGTTGTCCACAGTGCAGATTTGTTTTTATGACTATTATATGCATGGGTGAGTTTGACATGCAGGTTGAAAGAAGCCCTGCAGAAATATTGACTATTGTTTTGCTTCTGAATTTGCAAAACTTCATTGGGCCCCTCATTTACTTGCTTTTTCCCTACTCTAGTTTTCTTGTTTTTAGATTTTATAAGGAAAAACTCTGAGATATCAGAAGAAGCAAAGAACAGTAATTTGGTGTGTAAAAAGTTAAACTATCTAAGGCAGACTGATTATAGTCTGCTGGGATAAGAACAGAAATAATAGAAATGTGATTGGATGACTTATGCATAGTACAGTATCCGTGGACCACACTTGTAGGAATATCACAGTGGATATTTAGGTTGCATTATGGATCATATTATATTTTTAAATTATTTATCATTTGGATCAATAAAAATCATATTGGGACCTGTTTTCCTGAATATCCCAAAAGTGCTTTTTCATGGAGAAAAGTTCTGAAGAAGCTTCTTGGATGAGAAGTTAAACATATTCAGGAAAAAAACAAAGAAATTCTACTTGCCTTTTGAAAAACTGCCTTTTGGACCACAATGACCTGGATGAAAGAAAATCTCCATAGACTATTTTCCTCAGGAATCCCCATATTTTGAGGTCATGTTGCGTAGAAATATTCTCAAGAATTAACAGATTACTTATTTTATTTCTTTATTTCTTTTTCTTTCTTTCTCCTTTTTGAAATTGGAGATTACTTAAGAGTTAAAGCTACTAAATGCACATTCCAAAATAATGTTCCAGGATACTGTGTCATCCATAAACAATGGGTGTGAATGGACAGTGTGAGCATGAACATCTAAACCCTAATTAGGCATGATGGAAGGCAACCTTTTCATCATAAAAATGATTGTGTAAAGAAATGGCAAAAGCTTAAAACATCAAAAGCTTAAGCTTGCTAAGCTTAAACATCTTTGAACGAAGGATTTTGGACTGGTGACAGATAAAGTGAATATACTTGATATTGAAAAAAGAGAAAAATATTTGAGGAACATCTTGTCTAACCATTAAGCATGGGAGTGGCTCATTTATGTTTTGATGGTGTATTACAGTCAGTGCTATGACAAATATTGTACATAAAATGAAGAATGATTTCAAATAAATACCAACATATATGCTAAACATATATGCTAAAAATATATGCCATTGTCAACTAAGAAATTGAAGCTGTGGAAGACTGGATACTTCAACAAGGGAACTATGTGAAACATAGTGCCACCTCAATAATAAAGTCCTTATAGAAAGAATAACTTTAAGCAGTTTACAGAATCAGTGGTTTACAGAGTCAGTATATTTTCCCTAACAATCAGGCTCCTCATTTTACTGACTTCAGAAGGATGGAAGCCTGAGTCAACCTTGAGCTGATGAGGATCAAATTGCTGGCAGTTGGCAGAATTAACTTGAAGTACTGCATTCTAAACACTATACTCCCATGACTCTTCAATGCTCAGGTTTGAATATGAAATAATCACAAGCATGCAGTTTAGGAATATTTATGAATATTCCTAAGAAGACTAGAAAAACTTTTCAAAGTCAAGACACTTAACTGGCTTTAGGAAATTCTTGGAAGTTATTTTTTTTGCCAAATAATGTATTTTAAAATGCACAATAAAAGACTGTCCACATTATGTGTCTACCATATTCATTGTTTTCTTATTTTTGTAATTAACTGCACATACATAGATAAATGTGAGCATTCAGATTTTCAGAGAGATATCATATTTATCCCTGTATCATAAAAGGGCTGTGTCAGCTTCTACTTACTGAGGGACATTGAAACATACATAGACCAAAGATGTTTCCACTTTTATGTACAGCAGTAGGCACAAGATTGAGCCACAACCCTTCTTCAATAGACATCTTGAAGGCATCTTGACTGCATTAGCTGAACTCAAAAATGTGCATAACTGCACATATTAATTTATATGTTTAATTTCCTATCTTTTTCCTATTGTTAAATAAAGTTAAATATTTAAAATTGCATTTAATATCCCATGAATATATGTTTAGCATTAACTTTGATTGTTTATAAAAGTTGAATATTGGTGGTATCGTTGTACATATCAAGTAACATTTTAAAATTTTAGATCCTTTCAGTTCTTCCTCTTAGTCTCAGATCATTAAAATGTAACACTGTATCAATGTGGATGAGACATTAGTGGCTTATATTTGGACATTAAGAAATGAAATCCAAACTCATTTCTAGCTTATTGAAATCCCAATTCACATATATTTAATAAAGCAAATGTTGTGCAGCAGGTATCTAACGACAGTTTGTGCAAAAGAAATAGTTTGAAATGTAATTGGTTAATTGATTCCTGCAAGATTGTGTAGAACAACACATATAAACATGTTACATAATACAAGGGACTGGAGAATAGAAGAGAAAGAAGCTTTTGAAAACAAGCATACTTAGTTATATAATGTTCCTATTCTAATGTGTTTTTGTATTGTAAGATTCAATTTGGCAATTGTTATAAAGTTGCTGCTGTCCACATTTTCTGTTAACGTCTTGGTCATTAACTTTATTTTATGCTGGTGAATAATGTTGCCACTGAGAATGTCGATATAATAAGATTGACCATTTGTATTATCTTTCCAAGGCAAATTATGACATTAGAATCTTTGAACAAAGACTTTTGACCTATCTATGTCTTTCTTTCAGTAGTGAAATATGAATCAATAAGCCTACCCATTTATCTTGCTGTTTACACTGTAGACTTTAAAGAGAGCTTTACTAATAATTTGTAATTTCTTCTTCTGAAGTTATAAAATAGTATTATGAGTCAAAAGAAAAAGCAATACATTTGGTATCTCTCTCACTCTTCCTTTCTCCCTCCCTCTCTCTCTGTATGTGTGTGTGTGTATGTGTATGTCTTTTGAAAGAAATCAGTATGCATAGACCATCTTCCTCTATATTCTCCCGATGTGATGCCAAACTACAATTCCCAGAGTTCCCATTCATTTCATTGTTAATAATTGGTAGCTAGTATAATTGGTAATTTCTAATAATATATATTATTATCCAAAGTCGATTTGTATATATGATTGGACTTGAATAACCTGAAGAATGGGATCTCTTTTTAAGTCTTTGCAAATCACAACCTCTAAAATGGATTTATTTATTTATTTCATTAAATTTATATGCCATCCATCTCACTCTGCTATACAATTCTAAGTGGATTATTATGTTATCATTCACAGGATTAAGGCATTTAATAATAATTAAATAATTAATTAAATAGTAATAGGCATGTTGAGTGTAATCCCAAAACAATTGGAACACTATGAAGATCACTGAAATCGACAAATTCACCATCAGTCATTTGCAAAACAGCTTACTGATTGTGACAATGCCTAGATCATCATGATCTTCTTCTTCTTCTTCTTCTTCTTCTTCTTCTTCTTCTTCTTCTTCTTCTTCTTCTTCTTCTTCTTCTTCTTCTTCTTCTTCTTCTTCTTCTTCTTCTTCTTCTTCTTCTTCTTCTTCTTCTTCCTAGCATTATTCTCACAGACACAGGGACCACTTTTCTGATTGACAACCACCATTTTTGGTTGCAACAAAAAATTGACTATGGAGGAGTAGATTTCATTGCCTATGACAATATCTGCAACACTATCAAACTTCCAAATCTACCTATCCCAAATCCCAAAGAACTTGATAGGTGGACAAAATTGCTATCAAATCTGAACATCTGGTTGGTTGTGCAACAAACCAAAATAATCTATTAAATTTATATGCTGTCCTAATTTCAACTAAAAATTAATCTAATGTAAAATAGATGAGAAAGGCTGATTTGTTTCCTAAACCATTCTGTGTATGTAATCCTGCATTTTCCAAAATATTCATCCTGCAAAAATATTAAAGAGAACCTCTGTAAAAATAGCACATAAATATTATATCAACTAATGTGGCAACAGTGAAGATTTGCAGCATGAAAGTAACATACTATACATATATTTAATGAGAATGTTATCTGATTTTTTTCCTTTGTTATAGATAGATAAAATTTAAGTACAAATTTGTTATTCTGTGATTTTTTGAAATTTCTTTGGTCATGTAAATGAACAAAACATTCTTGGAGAAAAAGCTAAAATAATAAAACATGTGTTATAGCATTATAACTGAAAATCTGTCAATTATATACTTTCATACAATGACATGAACAAGTACAAAAGGGATCGACTTTGCATTGCGATAACACAATGTATATTCTTTCCTTGTTCCTCATTCATGGACTTACATGTGACTGAAGAGGAGAAATGTAGTAGGGTCTACTTTGGGTTAAAATCCCAAAATTATAAATAGTTACTGTATTGTTTATAAAAAACATGCAATGGAACAAAAAAATTAATAGAAAACTCAGAATATAAAATAAATCAATGATCCATCTCATTCAGCTTTCTTCGTCACAAAGGATCCAACCTGAATATTATTGACTAGACGATGATAGCTTTCTTCCATTGTTGCTACCATATTAAAGATATGTGTATGTGGTGCTGAAAAAAATAAACTCATCAAGAGCAATAATCACAGATAGACCAATGATACATTTTAATACCATCTAAGCTGGTAGCCATTGCTCATGAGATGAGAAAATTCTAATTATGTATATGCTGTATAAAAAATACATTGAATCTTGAATCTCTTGCTCTTAGTTCTGATGGATAAGCCAAACACTATAGAGGAGAATAGGGCAAACAGGTGTGTTAAGCATAGCCATTACCTCCTCATGCAAGTCATTAATAAAAATGTAGAAATGTCAAAGACCTAGAGCTAATTTTTGTGATACTCCAATTGCAAACTCTCTCCAATTTGATGAAGAATCAATGATGAGCACTCTGTGTGAGATTTTGAAGCCAGTTGTGTATTCACTTAATTATCAGAGTATCCAGACCATGTTTAACGAGCTTCCTAAATCAGTATGTCATGGGGAACTTGTGCCAAAGGTTTTTACTGAACTCCAATTGCAAAATGCAGGGCACAGAGTAATAGATTTAATGTGCACATCTGATGCAAAGTAGTGCACAGTTTTGTCCTAGTTTTAACTGGATGTCACTTATTTTTTAAAAAAAGATTAATTCTGCTCTTAGAAATTTCTGTAAATTTATCTGTGCAAGATCTTATTGCAAATGGCAATATAGCAAGCATAGAAAGAACAGATTAGTAGCTCTGTCAAAATCTATCAAAGAAATGCAGCATAGTGAAGATTACAAATAATCTTGCAATGCTTTGTGAATTGGCTAGATACCTGGCGTTTGTTCATTTCTACCAACACACGCATAAACATACAGAGACACATGTGACAGACAAATTCCATAAACTTTAAAGGCTTTGCAAACATATGAAGCAAGAACCATAGATGTAGAATTTCTGAATAATGAAATGAAAATATAAAAATGCTAGGAGTTGTACACAAAAGAAATATCATTGTAAAACTAAAAACTCTAACACAGAAAGAGGTCTGGATATGTGCAATAAATCATCAAGTACTGAATTCCTTATGGTCAAGTCTGCCACATCCTGTGACCACTGTGCTGTTTATTCTTGATTTTAATTTTTAAGAAACAGGACTGAACAATAGTATCTGTTGATAAAGACAGGAGAGGAAGAGGAGGAGGGGGGGAGGAGGAGAAGGAAATAGAACAGAAGGGAAATATTCTGTTTAATTTCTGATATGCTGTGTGTGGGAAAATTATTTTGTGAAGCTTTTCCCAAACCAATTACAAAATTATGTGCCAAAATTCTGTATGAATATTGAAGAATCTTGTAAATACATGTAATAACAATATGTTAAAGTGTTGACATATTTTTTGGTTAAAGCATAGAAACTAGAACATTTGCTGGTGTGTAAGATACAGATTTAAGTCATTTTTTTATTCCTGGCAACTGCCCCCTGAAGTTTTATTGGCAGCATTTTTCAGAAGTAGCTTGCTGCTGCCTTTTTCTTAGGGTTGAGAAAATTGGCTGGCCCCAAGTCACTGAGCTCCTTTGGTGCCTAACATAGAAATAGAACTTATAGCCCTCTGGTTTATAATCTAATATCACCCAGTATAACCAAACTGGCTTTAAATATAGACACAGATTATTATATAGACATATTTACTGAATAACTAAAAAATGGTTCATTTTTTTAGAATTTGATAGTGAAGTGAAGACTTCAAGATGGTGACCGGTAGTCAAGTCTGCACCGAGCTCTGCTGTGGGCTTCGGGTCTTCGCCTGAACCGGCTTCCCCCTCAGTGCTCATTGATGGCTGGGGTGACTGTGGGGCTGAGGGGGGATTTGGGGTGCTGTGGAGAGAGGCGGGGGTGTTGGATGGGCCTCTGGAATGGCTGCCCGGGCTGCCTGAGTTGTTACTCAGGCTGCCACGGGTGGCAGCAGCCTTCACCCGGCTGCCACGGCTGCTGTGGGTGGTGCCGCAGCTGCTGCGGCTGCTGTGGATGGTGGCGGCCTCACCGAGCAGGGTGGCCCTGCTGTGGCCCATGGCCTTGTTCTGTGCTATGATGATCTTGGCGGTAGCGGAGGCGGCGGTCCCGCCTCGGCTGCCGTGGTAGCTGTGGGCGGTGCTGCGGTTGCCATGGATGGTGGCGGCGGCTTTGCCGCAGGCGGCGGCCTCACCATGAGTGGTGACGGCTTTGTTTCGGCTACCTCTGGCCTTGCCTCCGGCCTTGTCTCCGGCCCTGCCTTCGATCTATCCGACCTTGGTTCGGGCAGTGGCGGTGGCGGCCTTGCTCTGGCTGCCGTGGCTGTCGCGGATGCCACAAGCAATGGTGGCCTTGTTCTGGATGGCCCAGCCTCAGCTTTAGTTGCGGCCGTGGCCGGGGGCCCAGCCCCGACATCTATGGTGACGGCGGTAGCAGTGGCAGTGGCGACGGTGGTGGCTGGCCCGGGTGCCCCGCCTGGTTTCACAGAGCTGACGGTTCTGGGGGTGATTCCCCTGGCTTGGTAGCTCTGCCGATGGCGGTGATGGCAGAGGTGGCACCTGTGATGGCTGGGAGGCCTTTGCGGCCTCAGAGGCAGCATGGACGGTGGAGCGGGCGATGGCGGTGATGGCGGCGACGACTTGGTCTGGTGACGGCACGGCTCCGGCAGTGGTGACCCCTGTGGAAACAATGACTGTCGGTGACGGCAGTGGCTCTGTGGCCTCGACGGCGGCGATGGCAGTGGTGGTGACGGCTTGGCCTGACAATGGCGATGGCCCTGGCAGTGGCAGCCCCAGTGACTGGAAGAATGATCCCGGAGGCAACAGTGATGACAGTGGCTTCACGGCCCCAACGACAGCGACAGTGACGGTGGCATGGTCTGGTGGCTGCTCCTGGTTCGGTGGTGATGGTGCTCAGCTCCTCGATGACAGTGGCCCCGGCTCGGTCGGTTAGGTCAGCCAGGTGGCATGAGATGGGACCAATCGGACCAATCGAACCCATTAGATATTCTTCAGTGGACTTGCGGGCCTTGGGGAATGTCCCCCTTTCCCTGCAATGGCCCCCGGTCTCTCAATGGCCTACCTCAAGGATGGGTCCTGGGATCGTGAGAGGTGGCATGGCCATCAGAAAAGGAATTCTAAGGATAGTTTTAAGGATGAGACGAAATTGTTTTTATTTTTATTTAAATTTTTAATGGGGTTAGGGAGGGGGACCAGGTCAAGGTTGGGAGACAACCTGCCTGAGATTGGGGCCAGACCGGGGGTTGAGTGTGACCGGGAGGTTCTTGGGTCAGGTGGGCTCGGGTCGAGGATGGGGGGCTCTTCCTGGGAGGGAGAGATTAAGTCTATCTGTACGGTGAGTGGGAGAGGCAGATATGGCCATATTATGTTGTGGGAGCGCGCCCCCATTGTTTACGTACAGTGGTGCGCTCTGACCCCCTAGTTACTTCCCATTCCCCGGGCTGTCCAAGTCTTCGGGCCATGGGTCTTCGGCTGATGTTATGTAGCGCCAGGTCTGTAGCTAATAAAGCCCCCCTCATTCATGATTTGATTTTGGAGGGGGGAGCGGACAAGGCGGGTATTATCGAAACCTGGTTGGGCCAGGAGGGGGTGTCCCCCTGGTGGAGATGTGCCCAGCCGGGTTTCAAGTTTTTCATCGGCCGAGGGTCTAGGGGAGGGGTGGTGGGGTTGCGGTGATTATTAAGGAAGATCTATGTCCTAGGAATCCACTATGTCCTCAGTCCTTGTGAACTGACCGTTCGCAATTTGTGTTGGCGGGGGGGGAGAGGTCCACCTCTAGGCCCCTGCTTTGTGGGGTGCCCCAGGGGTCGGTCCTCTCTCCCCTCTTGTTCAACATTTATATGAAACCGCTGGGTGAGATCATCCGTGGTCTTGGAGTAGGGTGTCATCTATATGCGGATGACACCCAGTTGTACATCTCTACTCCAGACCATCCCAACGATGCTGTGGGGGCTATGTCCAAGTGCTTGGAGGCTGTGCGGGATTGGATGGGTGGGAACAGGCTTCGGCTCAACCCATCCAAGACCGAGTGGCTGTGGTTTCCGGCGCCCCGATATAGCCAGCTGACACCTTCGCTGGCTATCGGGGGGGAAGTTTTGCCCCCCGCAGAGAGGGCTCGCAACCTGGATGTCCTCCTGGATGTACGGCTGTCACTTGAACATCACATCGCGGCCGTCTCCAGGGGGGCGTTTCACCAGATCCGTCGGATCTACCGGTTGCGGCCCTTCCTGGATCGGGACGCCTTGCGCACGGTCACTCAGGCCCTTGTCACCTCTCGCCTGGACTATTGTAATGCCCTCTACATGGGGCTCCCCGCGGGGAGCATCCGGAGACTCCAACTGGTGCAAAATGCAGCCGCGCGGGTGATTATGGGGGCGTCGCGTAGCGCCCATGTGACGCCTCTCCTGCGCGAGCTGCATTGGTTGCCGGTGGCTCTCCGGGTTCGCTTTAAGGTTCTAGTTTTGACCTTTAGGGCGACCCATGGCATGGGACCAGGTTACCTCCAGGACCGCATTCTGCCAGTGATCTCCAACAGGCCGGTGCGTTCCCACAGAGAGGGTCTGCTCCGGGTGCCGTCGGCCGCTATGTGTCGTCTGGTGGCGCCGAGGGGTAGAGCCTTCTCTGTGGGGGCCCCCGTCCTCTGGAATACTCTGCCACCGGAGCTCCGTACCGGCATGGACCTGAGGGCCTTCAGGCGCGCGTTGAAGACCTGGCTCTTTGAGCAGGCCGGCCTGGGCTGAGATAATGGTTTTAATTTGGTCTCCATAATATTTAATTTTAAATTGGGGTTTTAAGGGGGGGGGGGTTTAGTCTCAGTAATCAGCCAATTAATTTAATAGTTTTTTAATTTTTGTATATTTGTGGGTTTTAGATGGGCTGTACACCGCCCTGAGTCCCTTGGGGGAAGGGCGGTATATAAATGTAAATAATAAAATAAATAAATAAAATAGATGACTGGATGTGAATCCCTCTTCATGAAGTGTGGTTCCGGGGTTCAGATGGGCCTATTGATCACATACCTGGCTCCTGCTATGTGACATCGGTCCTGCCTGAGCTCCTTGAAGTCATCGCTGGCTTGGCGGTTGAGACCCCCAGGATTATGGTCATGTGGGATTTCAACCTACCCTCAGCCAGCACAGCCCCGGGGACTGCTCAGGGGTTCATGGCTTCCATGACAGCCTTGGGCCTGACCCAATTAATTCAGGATTCCACACACACTGGGGGTCACATCTTGGATCTGGTTTTTGTCTCTGGCCAGTGGCAGGATGATCTGGGTATAGGGAACGTTTTGATAGAGCCCCGGTCATGGTTAGATCATTCGCTTCTTAGGCTGGACTTCCGTTCCGCACCCCCTCGCTATGGGGAGGCGGGACCAACAAAATGGTTCTGCCCCAGGCGCCTGATTAACCAGAGAGGTTCCTGATGGAGCTTGGGCCGCTTCCCGAGACTCGCACACATGACTCGGTTGAGTACTTGTTAGCCGCCTGGGATAGGGTGGCAGCTAAGGCCCTTGACTGGGTCGTGCCCTTGTGGCCTCTGACCCGGTGCCGATCCCAATTGGCTCCTTGGTTTTCCGAGGAGCTGAGGGGGATGAAGTGCCGGAAAAGACGCCTAGAGAGTGGTTGGAGGACCAGCTGCTCCGCATCTGACCGAACACTATTGCGGTCCTATATTAGGGCCTATTTAATGGTGATAAAGGCGGCAAAGTGATCTTACTTTTCCACCCTTATTGCATCCGCAGATAATCGCCGTCCGCCCTGTTTAGGGTGACACACTCCCTCTTGGAGATGGGAGGGTGGGAGGATCCCTGCAAGGACGACCCGAGGATTTTTCTAGATATCTGCAGGATAAAATCGCTCAGATCCAGGATGGGCTGGACTCTGACTGGGTAACTCTGGGCGGGAGGCAGGAGTGGATTTCAGTGAGGTCATTTGGGGGGAGTTTGATCCTGTGACCCTAGAGAACATGGATAGGATTCTGGGTGGGTTTAACACCACCACATGTTTACTGGACCCGTGTCCCTCCTGGTTGGTTTTGGCCACCCGGGAGGTTACATGAGGTTGGTTCCAGGGTATTATCAATGCTTCATTGAGTGAGGGGTTTTTGCCTGCCGCCTTGAAAGAGGTGGTAGTGAGGCCCCTCTTCAAGAAACCATCCCTGGATCCAATATTATTATCGAATTATTGGCCGGTCTCCAACCTTTGCTTTGTGGCAAAGGTTGTTGAGAGTGTGGTGGCGCGACAGCTCCCTCAGCACCTGGAGGAAATGGTATACCTAGATCCTCTCCAATCGGGTTTCAGGCCCGGGCACAGCACGGAGACAGCATTGGTCGTGTTGGTTGATGATCTCTGGAGGGCCCGGGACAGGGGTTGCTGCTCTGTCTTGGTCCTGTAGATCTATCGGCGGCTTTTGATACTGTCGACCACAGTATCCTATTGCAGCGGTTGGGGGGGTTGGGAGTGGGAGGCACCGTGTTGCAGTGGTTCTGCTCCTTCCTCTCCGACCACTCGCAATTTGTGTTGGCAGGGGGGCAGAGGTTGGCCCCGAGGCCTCTGTTTTGTGGGGTCCCTCAGGGGTCTGTGCTCTTGCCCCTTCTGTTCAACATTTATGTGAAGCCGCTGGGTGAGGTCATCTGTGGCTTTGGGGTAGTTTCATCAGTATGCTGTTGATACTCAGCTATACATTTCTACCCCAGGCCACCCCAACGAAGCTGTTGAACCGGTGCCTGGAGGCCGTGCGGAGTTGGATGGGTCTTAACAGGCTTCGGCTCAACCCGACCAAAACCGACTGGCTGTGGTTTCCTGCGCCCAGATATAGCCAGCTTACTCCATTGCTGGCCGTGGGGGAGAAATTTTGACCCCCACAGAGAGGGCACACAATCTCAGCGTCCTCCTGGATGTACGGCTGTTGTTAGAAGACCATATAGCAGCCGTCACCAGGGGAGCCTTTTGTCAGGTCCGTTGGATCTACCAGTTGCGGCCCTTTCTGGATGGGGGTGCATTGCACACGGTCACTTCTGACCTCATCATCTCCTGCCTAGACTACTGCAGTGCTTTCTACATGGAGCTCCCCTTGAAGAGCATCCAGAGGCTTCAGCTGGTGCAGAATGTGGCCATCTGGGTGATCTTGGGGGCTTTTCGGAGCTCCCATGTTATACCGCTCCTGCGTGAGCTGCATTGGCTTCCGGTGGCCTTCTGGGTGCGATTCAAGGTGTTGGTGATCACCTTTAAAGTGCTCCATGGCTTGGGACCCGGGTACTTACGGGACCGCCTACTGCCAACATCGACCTCCCGCCAGCCAGTGCGCTCCCAAGGGTGGGACTCCTCGGGGTGCCGCCGGGTAGGCAATGCCGGCTGGCGGCTCCAAGTGTACGGGCTTTCTCTGCGTGGGCACCCTCCCTCTGGAATGAGCTTCATACGGAGATACAGGCCATCACTGACCTTTGGGCCTTCCGGTGCGCACTGAAGACCCACCTTTTTCAGCAGGCCAGTCTGACTTAGTCCCATTAGTAGGGTTTTAATTAATTTTTAAATCTTCATTTTTAACGGGGTTTTATTGGTCTTACTTTTTAATTTCAGCTGTTTATTTAATTCTCTTTTAACTCATTTTAAAATTTATATCGATTGTAGTTTATTATGGCTGTTCACCGGGGGCGGTATAAAAGTTTTAATAATAAATAAATAAATAAATAAGTAAATAAATAAAGAAAACATTCAAAAAGTATTCAAATAGTCCCTCATTACCCCCCCCCCCATTTTTTTACCTTCTCTGGATCTATTCCGAACTCATTTACATTTTAATTTTTACTAATATAAAATTTGAATAATTTTATAAAATTGGTAATGCTCATGTATTTTTATGAACTTAAATGCAACATATATTAAATCTTTGGTGAAGGGAGGAAATATTCCTTCATTCGCAAGAGACAAAGGTATTATCCTCAGCATATCTCTAGCTAGGTCCAATCCAAAACAACTGCAAGGCCAGGAATGTCTAGACAGTTTGCTGTCCAGGACAAAAAGTGTCTACCTCAGTGATATTCATTGCTGCTGATAAACCAGAATGGTGAATTCATACAAACTTGCTTGTCATTTGTAAATCTAGCCTTTTATGATACTTAAATTTATTAGTATTGTTATTTTGGGGTAACAGAGATTTATGTGTACTTGACTTTTTAATATGTTTATAGGTTTGAAGAGGAGTGTGAACACATTTGCTCACATGCCTTAAGGGGAACGTAGGGTGCTTTTTTTGAAGAGGCAACTGGACTTTTTTTGTGTTTTTGTTTGAACACAAAAGAAAAACAAAAAAAAAGTCCAGTTGCCTCTTCAAAAGAGCACCTTTGGGGCAACCATGACCTGAATGACTGAGAATCTCCATAGACATAGAGTTCGTCAATTTAAAAGGATCACATAATGGAACCTTTTCTGAAATTTTGAATACCATATCCCTAAGATTGATCCCAAAGCATAAGGCCTGGCTAGACACAGAAATCAGATGACCAAGTGGCCTAATATACAGGGTCATGATCCTGTTGATTACTTTGGGTTTATTCTTGGCATTCATTTTAGATTGTTTTGTTCATATGTTTTTCTAATATTTTTAATATGTTGTGAGTTGGCCAGAGTTACCTCTGTGAAAATGGGTGGTCATATAAATAATTTTTTTTTAAAGCCAAATGAAATCAATGTCATTGCCCAAAAAGCTTAGTGAAAAAATGAAAAACAAAACAAAACAAAAATTCAATGTGAGAGATGGAAAGAAGAATTAGATCATCAAGGATGAGTACAGAGCAATATCAATTGTCTGATATCAGAAAAGCAAAAGTTCAGCATTTGAGGTTAACAAGAATTCTTTGGATATGGTAAAAAGAAAAGAAAAAAGAACAACTTGTCCATGAAGGTAGCAAAATGCTAACAAAGAAAACACAGAGGACCTTTGTTTCTGTTTTTGTTCAGCTTTTTCAAACATAAAGTACACCAAGTAAAGCAAGCTACGGAGCAGAAGTGAACCCTGAAATCAATAGAAACATGGTCAGGGATAGTCCTTTGAATGAATTTCAATCTCATAGCCAGATGAATTGCCTGAGGCACTGAAAGAGCATGTTGATGCCCTGAATGAAACTTTTCATCTATTATGTTTGAGAAATCTTGGAGAAACAGTGAAGTTCCAGATGAAATAGAAGCAAGCAATTTTTTTTAAAAAAATATATCCAATGAACTATGACATAGCCACACTGACATTAAAGCCTAGGAAGATACTTAAATAGATCATAATGAAATAAATCTGTAAATATTTTATGATAATTTCCAGAAATCAGAACTGATTTGTTTATAATGATCCCTCACAGATTAATTTTATCTCGTTTTATTTACTGTGTGACTTCATTAATGCTGTAGATAAAAATACATAAATATACATAAAATTTTGAAAATTGTATTTATTATTTCTTGAGAGACATATCAAATTAGAAGGTTCTTCTGGACAGACCCAAGAGGTTGATGAAGAGGTAGAATAACATTTATCAATGTTGCAGATATCACAAAAATGTTTAAAACATCATGGAGTTCCTATGCTTAGTTGTTTGTTGCAAAAGTTTCATTACCTAACTAGGTAACATCATCAGTACTCAGTATCTTCTACATTTCATTTCAGAAAACAAGAGACAGAATAAAACATTTATGTTATAGGACAAATTCCATTTGAATGTTAGAAAAAAAATAGTCATAAAAATAAGAACAATTGCAGAACAGAATCAATTCATCAGCTAGAGAGATGCTGGTCTCACTTCCACTAGATATGTTTAGGCAGAGGCTAAACGGCCATCTGTCTTAGATGTTTTAATTTGGATTTCAGTACTGAACAGGGATCTCATCCAAATGTCCAGAAATTCTAAATGCCTATAAACTGTAATTAAGCACTCACTGTCTGAGTTTACATATTCCAATAAGTTTCCATTTTTGTCTTCTGCATGAATCAGGACAATATAACTAAAATACAGTAAAATAAATTATATTGTATTATAATTCATGAATCCAGCCATTTAATAGGCAATGATATTACTAATGTTTCTTTTCATTCTTTTGAACTGGACCTACAAACTGTCTTCTCACACAATTCTTAAGTATACTTAAGAATTTCTGAAGAATTTTTTTTTGGTTTTCTAAAGTGATAAAAATGTACTTTTTGTTTCAGATGTTTTTTAAAAATAAAAGTTGCTACAAAGAAAAAAAGAACATCTAGACTATCAGTTTTAGAATCCCTCATTTCAATAATCTCATTTCAACATAACATTTTTATTTCACAGATTGACTTGTGAATTTCATCCTTTAATGTAAATAGCTACAATTCTTTGTGCCATTAACTATCCAAGTTAATATAAGGAATTACTGTCCCATTTCAAAATTAACAAGATGGCTAATTGGATATTGATATGTATGTTCTCTAGGCAAACATTTTAAAAAGACATGCACACACACACATACACACACACATACACACACATTTCTATCCTATCTATCTATCTATCGATCTATCGATCTATCTATACATTTATCCATATTTTGATAGCACAAATCTCTATGTTGCTTATGTATTGCTTATAGTGACAAAGTAAATTGTTACAATTTACACATGAGTAATCCATTGCTTAAAATAAGTCAATCACTATATTTCAACAAAACTAGCATTACACTTAGTGTACTGGTTTCATGAATAATCCCCAGATTTTAAGTGAAATATCAATATCACATAATTTAGTTGTATATAAATGTATGCTAGATTTTTAACATAAATTGGTAGGCTATCATTCCTTTTTTTCATTTTTGATAAACCAATCAGTCTCCAAAATCATTCAAGGATTCAGAAAACTTTCATTGTCCCAATTATGATGTCAGTCTCCACCTGAAGCATAGTTTTGGAGAAATGCAGAAAGGGGCCTTGACAAAATAAAATTCTGAAGACTAGTGAATATATAGTTCTATTCAGATGTCATTAAAAGGGATTGCCAAATAGGATTGCAACTTTGTGTGCAATATTACACATGGCCCATAATCCCAAGTGATCATTCTATTATTTTTGGAATTTTTCCCAACTTCTTGATTACTTGTTGAAGTGGAAACATGAAAACCAACTGCAAAAGAACTTAATGTAACAGTGTACAGGTGTACAGGTACTTCAGCTTTCAATCATTCATTTAGCAATGTTTACATTTATAACAGTGCTGAAAAAAGTGACTTACAATCATTGCAGCATCTCCACAGTCGTATGATCAAAATACAAGCTACTGGCAAACAGCATTATTTACAACAATTGCAGCATCTTAGGCTTTCATAATTGCCATTTACAATCCTGTAAATAATTGCCATTTACAATGGCTTCTGACAAGCAAAGGCAATAGGGAAAGATAGATTTGCTTAACAATTGCATGATTCACTTAACAACTGCAGTGAGTCACTTAACTAGCAAAAATAAGTTTATAAAATCATTTACTAATCACCTTCTTAGCAATGGAAATTCTGATCCCAACTGTGCTTGTAGATTGAGGACTACTTATATAGCCTCTTTCTCAAGTATTAATAGACAAGCGTCATTCTTTGAATTCAAAATTATATAATACTGGTGAACATTTTTAGAGGATTGACCTTGTGCTGGGAATTATGGAAATTGTAATCTAACACATTTGGTGTGCACTAGATGGGGAAGGCTACTGTGCTTGAATTGCCTCCTAACTTACACTTCTCTACTTAATTCCAAATTGGGATGATTCAATCAGTCTCCATTCTGTAGGATGTCCTTATCACTTCTAAGTTAACCACAGGATTCTGGTGCAATTTTTTCAAGTTTCAACGTGTGTAAAATGCACCAGCCATCTTCCTACCCCCAAAAAAGTTGGTTGATTCAAAGACTGAAATAGCTCATAATTAAAGAGAAAGATTTTCCCCATTTTTTTCTGGAACAATTCAAATGTGCCCAATATGATTCTCAGGACCATGAATATGATACAAATTAATTCCTTGCAGTCTTCTGCATGCCACCTGGAAAGCAAAAATGAAAAGCAACATGATCCTCAAGCATCATATTGATCTCTAAGAATGTATTTCAATCCCAAGAGGACTATATAAAGTTTCTTAAAATACACACACACGCACACAAGCATGCACATACAGGGCTTCAGTTTACAAATGTACCTTCCTACTTAGAGATGGTGGAATGAAAGGTAAATAGTATGATTGAGAAGATTCATGGGGATGAGAATAACAGGATGTGGCAGATTGGATTTTGGAAATTGATGCTTATTTTCCATGGCAAGTATTTTGTGATAGGACATGCTTACCCAGCAAGAGCACCCACAACATATTGTTACAACTCCAAGTGGGTTCCCCTTTCAGTCTCTGAAAATTATCTAAAGTTCATTTATCAAGTACATGGGAAAGTGCTTTCTCCAGGCCACTCCCAAACTAGGGCATCATGTTCTTATAGCACTAGCTGTAAGCACACATACATACAGACACACAAGCACACACGAACAGAAAAAAACTAAGCACTGTAACTCATCTCTTCAACTAGTCCTTTTTAAATCTCTGTACAATTTTAATAGTGTCTTTAGTATTTTAAACCATGTGTTATTTTATTTAATATTTGTTAGTTATCTACTGCTTTGATCAATTTTGACAGGTAAATTAAAGGAAGGTAAGAATCACTTAATTCAATAGAAAGCACCTTACTTGGGGATGCCCTTGAAGATGACATAGAAGCTCTTATGGCTAAGGCTGACTGAGATAGACAATTTAGTGTGAGGAGTACCACCCTGAAATTAGAGTAATTTCACTGGATTTAACAATTGTACTGACTGCCAAAATGCTTCAGGTCCAAGTTGAAGGTTTTAATAATTATATTTAATAAAGCTGACAAAAAGGCACTTTGCAACATGTGGGAGCATGTACTATACTACAATGTTTACCTTTGATTTGTGTTTATCTAATCTTAATACAAGACCTGTTATTATTAAGATAGACTTCTTGGTTATGACATCCCAGTTGTGAAATACAGTCTCCCTATCATAAATCTTCAAGTTTACTGAAGTTTAGGATATGTAATCAAGCTTTCAAATGTTAGTGACCATAGACTGGTCTCAATTTATGTTTGTTTCTATTCCTATTGTCTGTACTAATTGTATTCCAGAAGATGGCAGCACTTAGCTGAACATCAAAGAAACTCAGATAGGGTTAGTCTTTGAACAGGAGACCATCAGGGAATCTCAATTTTAAAAAAAACAAATCCTAGAAAAAGACAATGGCAGCCTATCTTCTTGCAGTTGTTGAGAAAATTATTGAAAAAACTACTGCATACTGGTATGTCTATGTGGTCACAAGAAGCTAGAGCTTAATATGTTCCATATAGTCACGAGGAAGCTTAACCTTACCTGAATTCCACTGATTATGAGGAAAGTTATGAACAATTAAACAAATAATTATGAATAACTTTGCGCTCAGGTATTTTCAGTAAATACTGTTCCTGAATATTCAGTTAATCGTTTGTTAGAATACACACTTGTGAAGCTGGCATGTATTAGCTAAATCTTTGGATCATCAGAAGGTATATAAGTAGAGCTAGTGCTTTCAGGCAAATACCTTTCACTGAAAATTCTCTAATGTTCTTAAACTTTTATGTATTACTGACTTTATTTTACTGAATTTCTTTTTTACAATTCTCTTTCTCAATTGGCTGACTATAGATAGAATCAGGCAGTCCCTGCCCTCAGGTGTAAAATCTAAAAAATCTGATGGATAAGCAAAACAGATTGGAGAAACAGAAAGGACGAAAAGCAAATGTTAATTCTTCATTTCCTGATGTGCAAGTTTTCCACAAGCATTATTCAGCCACTGAAGTTAGAAGAAAGCAAATTATCATTTCAAGGTGGTTTGTCAGCTTTCTGACAGACCAGCTGACTTTTTATTTTTTCTACACGAAAGGAGAGAGCTAGATTGTGGCAAAATTTCTGGAAAAGGATTATTAATTTGAGAAGTATATAATGCTGTGATTAAACTCTTTTTTTCCAAATCAGTAGAGTTTTATCTCATGGACATGACATATCAAGATATGTTTAGAACAGAACCCCTTTCTCACTGCATGGCTCTTTATCAAGAATCTCCATACCAAATCTCCATACTTGAATATTGTTCTTTGAGAAAGAGATGTTTGTCTTCCATAATTCTATGTTATGAAGGAAGGCCACAGAAAATGCTAAAGGACCATGTCAGACAGAAAATGAGAGAGAGAGAGAGAGTCATGATGTGGCTTGCTTAGGCTATTGTGGAAGTATAAACTTGCAAAGCAGTTGCTAACTCCCTTTCTCAACATCACACTCTACAACTCTTTGCCCAAGCATTTATAGAAAAATGCAATTCTTCAGATTGAACTAATCAGCATTTCTCAACAGAAGCAGCTATGCTATTTGTCATGTGGAAAACACTAAGTGGGTACAGCTGTTTATACACTTCCCAGTACATGACATGAAGAAGAATGCACATCCCTAAAGTGTGTATCTTGACGCATACAAAGTTTAGTGGCACATTTAGAAATTTAGGGACGTGTTCTGACCACTTATATGTAATGGCTGCAATGATGAATAGCTGGGGCTGGCCTGTTCACAAGAGATTGTAATTGTGAGCATAGCCATTGATATAGTCCTTAAGACCCCAATTGAGCCCAAAACGTTTGTTGCTAAGCAAGACAATTAAGTAAGTTTTGCCCTATTTCTTTCTTGTCACAGTTGTTAAATGAATCACTGTGGTTGTTAAGTTAGTTATACAGTTGCAAGGTGAATCTGGCTTCCCCATTGACTTTGCTTATCAGAAGGTCAGAAAAGGTGATCACATAATCCTGAAACACTGCAACCTTCATAAAAATGAACTACTTACCAAGCATCCAAATTTGATAACATGACTATGGGGGTGCTGCAGAGGTCAAAAGTGTGAAAAATGGTCACAAGTCACTTTTTCAGTGCTGTTGTAATTTTGAATACCACTAAGCGAAAGCTTGTAAGTTGAAGGTTAGGTCAGGATTCCAGCACTTAACCCCATTTAAATCATGAGTCTCGAACCAGACTTCCAAAATTTCAAAAGGATTTACTGGGAGTTAAAAGGTGAGGCATTCCCTGGGTATAGCCAACTCTGAGACACATCATTCATTGTCACCCTTGACCCAGGTTTTCTCCCACTCCCTGGGTGTATCATAATTCATATTCTCCAATGGGACACATCCATATCCAAGAATCATCATTCATTCTCTCCTGTTAGAAATTTTGCAGGGCAAAAACTTCAGTCACCTAGTTACTATCTTGAAAACATTTATGGAATGCAGTTTCGGTAGCTAGCTGTTACACTCCCCCCTCCCTTTCTGTTGGCAACTCTAAAAAAACATAGAATTATTTTATGAGTTGTAACACCCTTCTCCCAAGGGCCAAATAGTAAGGATAATTCTCAAAAACCTCCTAGCCCTCAATTATTCTTACCAATCTAATCTGCATTCTCTTTTTACAAGCAAAGCATTTGCATTAAAGCTACTCAGTAATTTTGTTTCTTGGATTGCCAATAGATCCTTGCTTGTTGATGTGTTGAGTACATACATGTGATGATTGGAATTTTGCTTTATAGCTACTTTTAATTTTCCCCTCAAATTATTTCTGTGTTTGAAATTAAACTCAAATGAAACTCAAATTTGTTTAAAACAAATTTAAAATCATGTAGGACAGGAACTTGGTACAGATAAAGGAAAAGCTGCCATAATAACAATATGATGCCCACCCTTTAGATAGAAAATTCTTGAATTATGGTATTACTCTTCTGTTTGACAGTAGAAGTCCTACTGCAATCTACCTTCACAGGTTTGTTCTTTTCATAATTACTTTTTAACATGGTTGATAAATACATCAATGATTGTTTTCAATTTTATAAAATGTTCTCCATGCTTTTGCTACAGGCACTTCTCTGAATAATGCATTATTATTATTTTACAATAAGTAAGTAAATTTCTATGCAGCACATTGTAGATGACAATGTACATTATCTAAATAATGGATTCTACCATGTTAAATGTCAAATTCTTAATGCAAGCATAAAATGTGAGTATATTTTTTTCTGTAATGTTACTCGCAGACAACATCTACAACTTGTTGCTAAGGTAACAAAGAGTACAAAACTTGACTTCTCTTCTCTACTAGAAACACTGAAGTTCTATGCTCATCTGGTATGAACTGGAAGAAACTGAATACCTTATCTTCCACTTTTTGTTTGATTATGAATAAAACTTGTATGAAAGCATAATAGTTGTATAATATGATTAAATAATGCATAATAAATAAAGTGGGGTACTTTGCTTCTTTCATCTCTTTCTACTGATATCACACAGACTTTACTACAGATGCTGAGGTTGAATAAAGAAATAGAAAGTAAATCCAACTTTCCATAATGGTGGGTTATAAATTGTTGATGCTGCTGAAAAAATTAAGAACTCCACAACTGAAAAAGAAAATCTCAGTTAGCAAGACAATTTCATGGGATATTTTTTTATAATGATCAAATAATACCTGTCTTTTGTTATCAATTAGGTGAAAGTGCCATAAAGTTTAAGTGAAAAGTATGTATCAATAAATATATAAATGTTTACATACATACATACATACATACATACATACATACATACATACATACATACATGTTTAGATTCTTTGGATAAAATAAAATCAATGCTTTAAGTTGCAAAAAGTCATATTTTATATTGCAATACCAAGAAAGCAAATAATCTATTTAAAATATTATAATTCAAATATAATCCAGTTGTGTGGGGTCTTTGGTGGTTCATTTTTAAAAAGAAGAACATATTAAAATCATATATTTATTTTTAAGTCAGTCGCATTGAAGGACTTGACCGTGAAAAAATGAATGTCTGAAAAAATCAAAACTGACTCATCAATCCCTAACTTGTCACTATCCTTTCTACTTCTCACTATTGTATTTTGCTTCATGTTTGACCCAAAGAAGAACAAATCAAAATTCAATTTAATTGATTTACATTAATTAATTGGAAGCAGGCATCTAAAAAAAATAAGGGCCACTTACAGCAATCTTAAATAAGCAGAAAATATTTTCATTTAATTGTTATGGAAGATATAAGCAATCTGCTTAAACTTTAAATGAAACACCAACTTTAAATGAAACACCAGATAATATATCTGTTCTTAGTTTATGATGGAAAACCACTGTTTATATAATCTAACACCATTGTTTTCATGCAAAATTATTTGTAATTTCTGAGAATATGGTATCCTAATAACCCAGCCTCTGAATACATTGGTATGCACACACACATACACACACACACACACACACACACACAAGTATTTGATTTTAAATGGACTCAAGGAATAAGTGTCTTGCCTTTAAAGAAAGTCTAGTGCAAGCTGAGTATTGTAAAATTCAGTTATAAATTTTCCTGACAGTTTTCTCTGTAACTCCAAAAAATGAACTATAGAGAACATTGATGAGATAATAATAAAAGGCAATACAGCATAAGCCTTCAACATGTCAGATTTATAGATCAAATTCCTTTTCACAAAAATGTATATGAAACAAAAATTAGCTGAAGAAAATCCGGATAGATTGCCATAAACATTCTAATTCTGAAGTCTGTTTACTAAAGCTTCACATTAGTTTTTCATATGTTAGGTATACACTATTCTGCTACTGGCTTAGATGTTTTTTGTTTTAATGTTGTCATGAGATGTTGTCCCCTACCTTAATAGGAACCAATAACAGAGATCAGATTCTTTGAAATACATCAATCTCTACAGAATTAGATCAGAGGTGGTATTCAGCAGGCTCTGACCAATTCTGGAGAGCCGGTAGCATTTTGAGTAGTTTGAAGAACTAGCAAATACCACCTCTGACTGGAAATTTTTCAGTATTCGTCCCCTGCCATGCCACCAAGCCACACCCACAGAACTGGTAGTTAAAAAAAAATGTTGAATCCCACCACTGAAATAGATGATTGTAGCTTTGTTAGCCAGGGTAAAAAGTCTGATAAGACTGGAAAAGTTTGACCTGGCTCCAAAAGAATGTCAGGATTTCCACACTCTTATCCAATGAGTCATGCTTTCTCTTCCAATGAGTGTGGTGAGGAATTACCTTTTACATGGGGATTACCACACTATTATCCCTGCACAATAGGAAAGAAAGTGGTTTATCAGCTTCTTGTAAGACATTCAGTAAAAAAAATACAAATAAATTTAGATGCTACCAATTTACTCAGCACCTTGTCATTTTCAGACGGGCTTAATTGGATATATGTATATTTTATTTATTTGATTTCACTTGTCAATCGCTTACAAGATAATAGGTATAAGTATAAACATGAGTAAGAGTACAGGAAATAGGTACGAATAAATGAGGACAATAGGACAGGGACGGGAGCACGATGGTGCTCTTATGCATGCCCCTTACAGATCTCTTAGGAATGGGGTGAGGTCAATAGTGGATAGTTTGAGGTTAAAGGAGTGGAGGGTTAGAGGATGTAACAACAGAATCAGGTAGTGCATTCCAGGCATTGACCACTCTGTTTCTGAAGTCGTACTTTCTAGTTTACTTGTTTACTGAGCCATAAGGTAGTTGAAAAAAAGCAAAAGATTTTTTTTAATTAAAAGCCAATTCTCATATAATAAAATACTGTGATCTCTGTCTGAAAAAGAAATATCAATGTACCATTAGTTTATCAGTTTTCTACCAGTTTTCCCTGAATTTTTCACTAAGTTTTACTTCTATCTTTTGACACTATCACCTCAAATTTTGAAATATAAATTTAATTAATAAAAAATAAATTAATTTTAAAAAGGGACACAGTGGCTCAGTAGCTAAGACACTGAGCTTGTCTATCAGAAAGGTCGAATCCCTAGCATCGTGTAACGGAGTGAGCTACTTGTCCCAGCTTCTGCCAATCTAGCAGTTCGAAAGCATGCAAAAATGCATATTTATGTGCATACTTGAATCATATGATGCTTTTTTAATTTTGTCATGGAAGAAACACAACCAACAATGTAATTCATCAGAAAAATAACTTACATCAGCAGCATTATTTGTTTGGAAGTTAGCTGGTTATAATATCCAAAGTACATGTTTTAGCTGGACAGTCCTAAGAATTCCACAAACAAATAAGCAAGTAGCCTGTTAGAGTAGCACTAAGTACAAAGGGACATTGTGGCTCAGTGGATAAGATGCTAAGCTTGTCAATCAGAAAGGTTGGTAGCTGGGTGGTTTGAATTCATAGCAGCACATAACAGAGTGAGTTCCCATTACTTGTCCCAGCTTCTGCCAGCCTAGCAGTTCGAAAGCATGTAAAAATGCAAGTAGAAAAATAGGGATCACTTTGCTGGGAAGGTAAGAGCATTCTGTGCGCCTTCGCCATTTAGTCATTCTGGCCACATGACCATGGAGACATCTTTGGACAACACTGGCTCTTTGACTTTGTAACGGAGATGAGCACCACTCCCTAGAGATGGAAATTGCTAGCACATATGCATGAGGGAAACCTTTACCTTTACCTGAAATAAATAAATAATAGTCAACATTTATTATTTTCATTCTCCTGAACTTTATTATTTTTTTTGTGAGGACATAAAACAAATTATGTGTGTAGTTTGAACAGCATTAAACTCAAGAAATGAATCCTTTGAATCCCTCATCAGCATATTTCATTTACATGTCAACATTCATCTGGATTGTTATTTTTCACACCCATTTCTAATTTTTCTGTAAAGAACAAACTCAGATTTAATCAGTCTTCTTTAATACCAAATAATTCCCAAATGGCAGAATAAGGGTTCCTCAATATGTCCACTGTTTCTTGAATAAACTAGACAATATATTAACCTTATTCTCCAGTGGGACAATAACTAATGTAGTTGATAAAATAAGCCAGTTTTTGACCTTCATAAACTGATATTAAGAATATTATAAAATGTTTTTATTCTGAGTTGTTCTCTGGGGAAACAAGATCTGGGCTGCCAGGTTTTTTAATTTATTTATTTTAGATTATGTAACTCTGATGTTACATAACTAAGGAAAGCATCAAAGAAGAATTATAAAATATACAATGAAATATACATTCACAAAACAATATGGCCTAAATGCTTTCGCAGCTTCAGAGATAACTGGAATTCTAAGATCAATGAGAGATATATTTGAAATGAAACTAGCAAACTGTAGGGTGAAGGGTAACAATGGTAGCATGAAGTGGGGAATAAGGAATTGGAATATCCAATTTTGGAAAAATTGAATATTCAAATTTTAAGCAATGTTAAAATATATATTTTATGGCTTAAGAATGAAGTTAGTTCATTATAAAATGTTGCTTTATATATTTATTGCATTCTGAATGTTTAACAATGGTTGAAGACCAGATTATACTGATAAAAAAATAAAATTGTCAGCTGTCTCAAATAACTTGGTAGCATCTAGTCGTAGTTTGCTGTTATTTCAATTTATGACATACATTAATATAACTTTAACCAAAAATGTAATTAACGAGGTAGGTATGAAATTGAATTATAATCTCAAATATGGAATTTGATATTTTATGAAAAACTCTACATCTATCAGGTCTGGGGTTTGTCAAAGACATGGAAAAACAGAAAGAGCACTCCTACATTTGTAATGTTAAAGAATAGATTCAAGATATTCTTTCTTTTTACTTTCTTTCATCATTTAGGCATATCTATTAAACATCGAGGGAAAGTATATTAAGGAAGGATGGTATTTAATATAAAGTTTTTGTTTCACTATTGAATTCCCACAATCTGTTGATAATGGCAGATTTTCTTTAGAATAGAAAGATCCCATAAATTTTCTAAAATAGCTCTTTGAAAGATTCTTTCAACTATAAATGTTGAAAATGTTGAGCTAAGTGTCCAATTCCACATCAAATTCTTGTTCCATGAATTAATAGCATTTAATGATAGATATGGAAATTTCAGTAGTAGAACAGTCTTTCTTATATTCCCCAGAGAAAAAATTACATGAAGTTGGAGAGAATATAAATTCATAGAGTGAGAAATCTCAGGAGATACCCTTTTTTGTTTCTATATGAGAAATCACTGTTTTAGGAGTGTACGCATTACATAAGTTTTACTAAAAAGTTGAATAATATATATTTGACCATCAAGGTTATATCTATGTAATATTGCTATACATCGGGATTAGATTTAGATTTATGTATTACAAAAGTTAAAACCCCACACACAGAAAAGAGTCCAAACTTTTTACAATATATGCAAAAATTAATGTACTATGTGCATATAGTAGTAAAATTAAATTAGAGTAAATAAAATATAATCAATAGTTTAAGCAGAAAATTAAAGCAAAAGAACATGGCCAATCATTTTCCATGATGTGTTCCATATGTCTACCATATTTAACGAGAATATCAGGAATCCCTTTTAAGTCCCAAATGTCATTAATAGGATATTACTGGAATAAAATTAAGTACATTGTTAAGGATAATTATATAAAAAGAAGTTGCCAAAGAACAAGAAAGAGAAGAAAGCAAATTGGATAACAAAAGTGGAAATTGTCAGGAGAAGAGAAGCCAAAGCCAAAGCCAGGAAAGACAAGTATGTCAGAAAAGAATTGTTAAAAAAAGAGAAAAAAAGGAACATTGCAATGACTTTTGTAAAACCCTGAAGAAAGAGAGAAAAACCAAAGTTTTTTTTAAAAAATCCAAACTCAAAAGATTTCAATCTCAAATTAAAAAGCTAAAAGATGCCAATCAACGTATAATAATTAATGCAAGTAAGAGCCAACAAACATTGAAGTATACTAAAATTCTGTATTCAAAATTCAGTAGAGATATTGACATCCAAGATATTTTTGAACACATCCCCTGTTTATTAGAATCTTTAGTACAAGCAGATGAAGTTACATCAGCACTCCAATTCACATATACAAGAAGTGATGGATTTTTCACAGAAATATGTCAAGTAACAGAAGAATTATACCGACTAATCTGGAGGGTAACACAGTGACTAAGATTACAAATATGTGTATATCTCAAGACAAAGGAAGGAATAAAGAGTGTGTGGAAGCTATCATACAACATATATATTTAATTTAGCTGCTAGAATATGCCAGATTTGAACCCTACATAGAAAAATTTCAGATGTTCAAGCTGTTTTTAGAAAAGACTGAAGAACAAGGAAAATTTTATTACAACAGTCCAAGAGTAGATAATAAAAATTAAAACAACTAAATAAAAATTAAAAATACAATCAGATGTAAGCAGAAAATGCTATCTTGAATAGTTTCATATACTCACAGTTTCCTACAGTACTACTAGTATCTGTATATTATTATTGTCACTCTTTAATAGTTATAATCTTTTGAATGTATATAACATTTGTAAAAGAGAAGACTGTTCTTCTGTCTTAGGGCTAATTAAGGGTATAAATTAGATTTATCAGGTCTTTAATAAATGTACTAGTTATGGACTTATCAGATAAGAGAACCTAGAATGTATGTGCTAATTGAAATAAGAAATGTGAGGGGGGCATGTTTTTATTGTATATGGTTTTTAAAAAATTACAAATTCATTTTCCATATTTTCTCACTAGTAAAACTATCCACAAAATATATTTTAAAGGAAAGTGTACATGAAAATGTGTACAAATAATGTTACAAAATTTTGAAGCCAATATTATAAACAATGGGTTGGGCAAAGTTTGAAAAGGCTTCAATGAAAAATTCAGTGGAATTATTTTTCAAATTCAAGCCTTTTTGTAGGGTATTTAATACATTGAACTTGTGTCATAAGAGTTGAGATATTTCTTGTGTTAATTTGTTTTAAGCATAGGTTTATCTCCACATTTCCATGAATTAAGGGAAATGTTCATAAGAAGCAATATTTCCACTGATATGGACATATACTCACCTAACATTTTGTACATAGTACAAGCTGTTTTAGATCTGTGGAAAATGGCATTGTGTTCTATGCCTTTTGTCATGGAAATATAGAAACAATGCCAGAAGAACAACTACAAAAAAAGTTGACTTACAATTGTGTGTAAGTAAAGGTTTAGTATTTTTATTCTCTCTATGTTTTGTACTTTACTGGGAACAAAAAACTGGAAAGTGAAAATGTTTCAGCGCACCATAATCTTGGTACATTGAAAGTTTCCTAACAAATGATCAAAGCAAAAGGGAGCACCAAAGCTCTACAAAGAAAGCTTAAAATCTGTAGTAATGTGCTTATGCTGAAGGCATATGAATAGGCTAGTCAGTTTGTAGTAGGAATAACACTGACAATTGTCGCATCCATAGAAACAAGCTTTGGGTGTTGGATGCAAAAGAATGGGAGATTCAGTTTTGGGTGTGTTTCAATGCTTTAAATGTATTTGGAAACTAAAGTGAAGTGATCCTGTTAAATATCAATATCTATTCTTTTTTCTTGTTAAAGAATCTAAATTACCTTTTGAAAGATAAATAACAAGGAAAACAGAATATGATATTAATAAAAAATGAGGGTTACACCTGGCACATACTCTTCAGCAAAAGAACTGTCCATTGCCAGCTCCTTTATTTGCTTTAAAATGAATTCTTAAATATTATTGCCTTGTAAACAAACATGACCCTTCAACAGTATAGTCCTGAAGAGACATCTGTCACTTAACAGGTGTCATTCTACTAAGGCATCCTTCATTCCTACAATCCTTCTTTTTAGTAAATAAGAACAATAGATCTGATCTGACGGATTTACAGGGAAGGGTCTGGGTTAAAAGACTTGGTTAGTTAAGTTCGGGTCCTGCATAATCTCTGCTTAGCTTGCAGTATAATTTGACCTAACAGGGTTCTCTTCTTAGGAGTAACAGATTTTTGTCAGAAGAAGGAATGTAGAAGAAGAAACAGAGTTTAGTAATTTAATAGTTCCATTAGTTTTTCATCCTTCCATCCTGAATAGCTGCTCAGAAAAAAAGCTTTCTATCTCCTTACAAGTACTATTCACAAGTGCAAGGTCTGCTTTTTTTTATTCAATCTAGTGTTGATTCATTGATTGCACAGGAATTGACCCATTAGCTTGTTGCTTAAGCTGGACCAAAGTCACCCAGCTGGCTTTCATGCCCAAGGCAGTATTAGAATTCATTGTCTCTGGTTTCTAGTCTTGTGCCAGACCAAATTGGTTCTGTAGTCAAGAAAATCTACTTCTATAATTTGTTTCAAAAAATTTGCTCAGGAAAATGTTATTATATATATTTTTAACAATGGATCATATTTATGTTTTCAAACTTTAGATCAGAATGATTCCACAGTTTCCCACTTAGGAATTACAACTATTAAGTGGATGACTACTTGTATTTTGCTACAGTGGTTCAAAAAGCACAAGAGATTTAGTAAAAAATTGATTATGTTCCAACTTCCTACATGATCTATGATATTAGTCTAAGTCTTGCTGCTTTTATATTTTGTTACAAAGAGATACGTATATCTGTACCTTAGAACAGAGGTAGTATACAACTGGTTTGCACCAGTTCGCCTGAGCATAGCAGAACAGCTGATGGTCAGAAAAACGAAAAGTAGCAATTTAGCAGGCAAGTTTGCTGGGTAAGGAGTGAGTAGGTGGGGAGGGTTCCTGCGCAACATGTGGGTGGCACAGCCTTGTGTTACTGTGCAGCCTAGATTAATTGCTTTGGGAGGGGTGATCTAAGGGTGAGATTTCTCTGTGTCTCGCCAAAATTTTCTTGCAGCCCATCAGTGGGTCTCTTTGTCAATTGCTTGCAAGATAATAGGTATAAGTAAAAACAAAGTTATGAATACATAGATACATCTAAGAAAAATAAATAAAATAAAAGAAACAGTAGGACAGGGATGGTAGGCACGTTGTTGCGCTTATGCATACCCCCTACAGACCTCTTAGGAAAGGGGTGGAAGTCAATAGTAGACATTCTAAGGTTAAAGTTTTTGGGGTTTGGGGAAGGAACCACAGAGTCAGATAGAGTATTCCAGACATTGACCACTCTGTTGCTGAAATCGTATTTCCTGCAATCAGGTTTAGTGCGGTTAACCTTGAGTTTGTATCTATTGTTTGCTCTTGTGTTGTCATGGTTGAAGCTGAAGTATTCATTGACAGGTAAGTCATTGCAATGTATGATTTTATATACCATACTTAGATCAGACCGAAGATGGCGTAATTCAAAGTTTTCTAGGTCTAGAATTTCAACTCTGGTGGCATAAGGTATTCTATAACAAGTAGAGGAGTGGAGAACTGTTCTTGTGAAATATTTCTGGACTTTCTCAACTGTGTTAATATCAGATATATAATGTGGATTCCAGACTGATGATCTGTATTCGAGTATTTATCTAGCAAATGTTTTGTAAGCTCTAGTTATTAGTGTAATATTATCAGAGAAAAAGCTACGTAAGATTAGGTTAACAACTCTTAACGCCTTTTTGGTTATGTAGTTTCAGTGGGCTCTAGCACTTAGATCATTAGAGATGAGTACTCCAAGATCCTTGACAGAGTTTGGATCATCAACAAGGTCTTGACTATTCAGCCTGTATTTTATTTTCTGATTTTTTTTGCCAATATGTAGGACAGAGCATTTATTTGTTGAGATTTGAAGTTGCCATTTGTTTGACCATTCTGATACATAGTCAAGGTCTTTTTGAAGGGTAGCAGTATTGTCTGTGGTGTTGAATAGCTTTACCTCATCAGTGAAGAGAACGCAGTTGCTCTTGATATGATCACAGATATCCTTTATGTAGAGTATGAAAAAAGAACACTGCCTTGGGGGACACCACTGTTGACAGGTACAGAATTTGATAGGATGTTCTCAATTTTGACTATTTGTTGTCTGTTTGACAGGAATGCTTCTATCTAGTTATGCAGGTGTCCAGAGATACCGTTAAGATTTTAGTTTTAGGAGTAGTTTGTCGTGTACCACTGAATCAAAGGCTTTACAGAAGTCTATGTAGATTGCGTCTATTGCTTTGCTCTGATCGAGTTGTGTAGTCCATATGTTTTTGAAGTGTAAGAATTGCAGATTACATGATAGTTTTTTCCTGAAACCAAATTGTTTATTAGAAAGTTGTTTGTTTGTTTCTAAGTGGAAGATGATGGACTGGTTAATAATTGATTCCATGACTTTACAGGTGACGCAGCATAAAGAGTCTGTAATTTTCAACTAGGCTGGAGTCTCCCTTTTTGAAGATGAGGATGACGGTGGCTTGTGACCATATTTTTGGCAAGGAGCTGGTGCTGAAAGATTTTTCAAAGTTTATGCTGAGAGATTCAGCTATGGCAGTGGATAGCTTTTTAAGAAGTAGGCACATATTCCATCTGGTTCAATAGATAGAGATGTTTTTAGATTGCATAGTGTTTTTTTAACATTGTCTTCTGTAAAATTGATATGTATTAGATCATTGTAGTTGTCTGTGGTTCAACTAGGAAATACTGGACATCATCCATTGCTGTTTACAAATACTGAGCCAAAGAATGTGTTAAAGAGGTTGGTTTTAATAGTGTCATCATTACAGTCTTTACCATTAGATCCTATCAGGGGTGGGATGGACCTTGAGTCTTTTAGTTTGTTATTTACAAAATTGTAGAAAGTGCAGGTAGAATTGGTGCGTAGAAGATTTTCTTCTTGTTTAATGTGATAATTGGTGCATTCAGTCTTTATCTGGTGGCATAAATTTTTGTATCGGCTTTTGAAGTTGGCAACGTGACCAGATTTGTTTTTTGCCAAAGTGATTTCTTTTTGGATTGAAGCTTCCTTATTGTTATGGGTAATTTGTTTTTTCTGGTTTTGGGAGTTGTTATTGGTACATACAGTTTGATGACTCTTTTGACTTCAAGTAAAAATATGTTGTAATTGCATCCAGTATTGCATCCAGTGAATAGAAATTCCCAATCAAGGGATGAGAGATCGATATTTATAAGATCATAGTTGCCTTTTTTGAAGTTATAATTGGGGATTCCATCATTGTGATGATTTTTGTGTGGACGTATGTTGAGACAAAAGTCAATCATGTTGTGGTCACTGTTGGAAAAGGGTTCTTTAATTTGTATTCTGTAAATTGAATTCAAAGTATTGCAGAAGATGAGATCAAGGCAGTTGTTAAGTCTAATATTGTTGGTTATTAGTTGTTCTAGTCCCAGATTTGTTATTTATTTATTTATTATTCAAACTTCTATACCGCTCCCTCTCCCAAAAAGGGACTCGGGGCAGTGTACAGCCTACTAAAAACACATAACATACATCTAGAATAAATACAATTTAAATACAATTTAAAAATATATTAAATAAACGAGTCCGGCTGTATCCCATCAAATTAAGAAATTTAGACATTTAAAATCAGGGATTAATTAAAAATTAAAAATATAAAATTTAGCGATTAAAACCCAATTTAGATCTAAAACCCAAAAACCCATTACTGGGCCAGGCCGGCCTGTTTGAAAAATAGGGTTTTAACTGCGCGCCTGAAGGTCAGGATATCCGTTATGGCCCGTATCTCCGGGGAGAGATCATTCCACAGGGAAGGAGCTCCCACAGAAAAAGCCCGTACCCTTGGGGCCGCCAGCCGACAACGATCAGGCGGCGGCACCTCAAGCAGGGCAACCCTGTGAGAGCGTATTGGGCAGCGGGAGGTTGATGATGGCAGTAGGCGGTCCCGTAAGTACCCAGGTCCCGAGCCATGGAGCACTTTAAATACCATCAGTACCACCTTGAATCGAATCCGGAAGGCCACAGGAAGCCAGTGCAGCCTGCGGAGAAGCGGTGTTACGTGGGAGCTCTGAGGGGCACCCACAATCACCCACGCGGCTGCATTCTGGACCAGCTGCAATCTCCGGAGACACTTCAAGGGGAGCCCCATGTAGAGAGCATTGCAATAGTCCAAGCGGGAGATAACGAGGGCGGAAGTGACTGTGCGAAGTGCGCCCAGATCAAGAAAGGGCCGCAACTGGTGAATCAGACGAATCTGATAGAAAACCCCCCTGGCGACGGCTGCAATATGTTCTTCCAAGGACAGCTGTACATCCAGGAGGACGCCCAGATTGCGCACCCTTTCCACGGGGGTCAGAACCTCTCCCCCCACGGCCAGCGAAGAAACAAGCTGGCTGTAACTGGGCGCAGGAAACCACAGCCACTCGGTTTTAGTCAGGTTGAGACGAAGCCTGTTATGACCCATCCAACTCCGCACGGCCTCCAGGCATTGGGTCATCACTTCGACGGCTTCATTGGGGTGGCCCGGGGTGGAAATGTACAGCTGAGTATCATCAGCGTACTGATGGAACTCCACCCCGAAGCCACGGATGATCTCACCCAGCGGCTTCACATAAATGTTGAACAGCAGGGGCGAGAGCACCGACCCCTGGGGCACCCCACACAGTAGGGGCCTCGGGGCCGATCTCTGCCCCCCTGTCAACACAGATTGCGAACGGTCGGAGAGGAAGGAGGCGAACCACCATAACACGGTGCCTCCCACCCCCAACCCCTCCAACCGCCGCAATAAGATACAATTGGTGATACTGTGGTCGACAGTATCAAAAGCCGCTGAGAGATCCAACAGGACCAGGACAGAGGAACAACCCCTGTCCCGAGCCCTCCAGAGATCATCAACCAACGCGACCAACACCGTCTCAGTGCTGTGCCTGGGCCTGAAACCCAATTGGAGGGGGTCAAGATAACTCGCTTCATCCAGGTACTGCGGGAGCTGGCATGCCACCACACTCTCAACAACCTTCGCAACAAAGCGAAGGTTGGAGACTGGACGATAATTTGATAATGATGCTGGGTCCAGGGACGGTTTCTTGAGGAGGGGCTGCACCACCGCCTCCTTCAAGGTGGTGGGTAACAGCCCCTCTCTCAAGGAAGCATTTATAATACCCTGGAACCAGCCTCGTGTCACCTCCCGAGTGGCCAAAACCAGCCAGGAGGGGCACGGGTCTAATAAACAAGTGGTGGCATTAAGCCCCCCCAGTATCCTGTCCACGTCTTCCAAGGTAACAGGATCGAACTCAACCCAGTTGACCTCACCGATATCCACCCCCGCCCCCCCGCCCGGAGATGCCCAGTCGGAGTCCAGCTCATCCCGGATCTGAGCGATTTTGTCTTGCAGAAACCTAGAAAACTCTTCAGCCCGCCCCTGTAAGGGTCCTCCTGTGCTCTCACCTCCAAAAGGGAGCGGGTCACCCTAAACAGGACGGCTGGGCGGTTTTCCGTGGACGCAATAAGGGTGGAGAGGTAAGACCTCCTTGCCATCCTTATCGCCACTAAATACGTCTTAAGGTAAGATCGTAGTAGTGTTCGGTCAGACCCAGAGCGGCTAGCCCTCCAACTACTCTCTAGGCATCTTTTCCGGCGCTTCATCTCCCTTAGCTCCTCAGAAAACCAAGGAGCCACCTGGGATCGGCACCGGGTCAGAGGCCGCAAGGGCACGACCCGGTCAAGGGCCGCAGCAGCCACCCTATCCCAGGTGGCGACCAAGCCCTCAACCGAGTCGTGTGTGTGAGCTTTGGGAAATGGCCCAAGCTCTGTCAGAACCTATCTGGGTACCATTTTAGCGGTCCCGCCTCCCTGCAGCCAGGGGGTGCGGAACGGAAGTCGAGCTTCAGGAGCGAGTGATCAGTCCATGACAGGGGTTCTATAACTATATCCCCTATACCCAGATCACTCTGCCACTGATCAGAGACAAAAACCAGATCCAGGGTGTGACACATGCTCCCACATGAGTAGGGTCCCGAATTAACTGGGTCAGGCCCATGGCTGTCATGGAAGCCATGAACTCCTGAGCAATCCCTGAGGCCCCGCCGGCAGAAGGCAGGTTGAAATCCCCCATGACCATAAGCCTGGGAGTCTCAACCGCCACGCCGGCTATGACCTCAAGGAGCTCAAGCAGAGCCGATGCTGCATAGCAGGGAGCCAGGTATGCGACCAACAAGCCCACCTGTACCCTGGGACCGAACTTCACGAAAAGAGACTCACACCCGGTCGTCTGAGAAACAGTGGATTCCCTCGGACACAGATCTTCCTTAATAACCACCGCAACCCCCCCTCCCCTCCCCTGGGCCCTCGGCTGATGGAAAACCCGAAACCCGGATGGGCACATCTCCACCAGAGGATCTCCCCCCTCTTGGCCCAACCAGGTCTCGGTAATACCCACCAGGTCCGCACCCCCCTCACAAATCAAATCATGGATGAGAGGGGCCTTATTAATAACGGACCTGGCGTTACATAACATCAGCCAAAGGCCCAGGGCCCGATTGCTCAGACCCCCCGGGGAACGCGACATAACAAGGGGGTCGGAGCGCACCACAGCAGACAAACAGCGGGGACGCGCTCCCAGTACAAAATATGGCCCCCTATAACCGCCAAATCTGCCTCTCCCGCTCACCGTACTAATAGCTTTAATCTTACCCTCCCCAGTAAAGCCCCCCATCCTTAATACAGCCCCATCCGGATCCCGACCCTCCCGGCAACACTCAACCCGCGGCCTGGTCCCAGCCCCAGGCGAGTTGACCCCCAACCCCCGCCCGGACAGCCCTAACCCCTTTAAAAATCTAGTTAAAAATTTTAAACAACCCTCACTCCCACGCTTCCTACGACCCCACCATCTCTCCGGATCCCAAGATCCGTCCTTGAGATAAGTCTTAGAGAGGTTAGAGGGCCATTTCTGAGAAAGGGGGACATATCTCAGGGCCCACAGATCTTCTGTAGAGTATGATAGTGTCTTAGTCTGAGTCTTCCTTAACTGGCACCGGCACAGCTGGGGGCCAACCGGCCAGGGCCCGGTTACTGCATTGTAGAAGATTGCATGTATGAGTTCAGTTGTACATTCGTTAAGGGTCCAGTTAATATGAAGTAGATTGAAGTCACCAAAAAAGATAAAAGCATGTGAGCAGGATGCTGCCCATGTTAGTAGTGTATTTAGCTTGTTTGCATGTTCGATGTCATAATCAGGGGCTCTGTAACATAGTAAGAACTGAAATGTAATATTTAAGGACAGTTCACAGATGATGGTCTCAGGAATAGCAGGCTCCTGGGTAACTTGGATGTTTTTTAGATGTAGGGACTTTTTATAAAAGATAGCAACACCACCTCCTCTGCGGATTTCACGATCTGATCGGTAAACATTACTGTGGTAATGGAGTCAGGGAGAGATGTATTGAGCCATGTTTCACAGACAAATATAATATAGAATTTAGCTGTATTTAGCAAGAGGAGAAATTCAGGTGTTTTATTTACAAGGCTTCTTGCATTGAGTAGCTTGCAGTTGTGGTTGGAATAGAGGTAGTTAGTTAGTTAGTTAGTTGCATATTAATTACTGTGAAGCTCTAATGTTATTTCTAACCTCTTTAGGATAAACTGTGTGGTAATTGTTTAGTCAACTACTAGCTTTTTAATGAATTAGGGCATTCATATTCTATCTATGTATCGATTCCTTTCAGAATCAATTCAGCATTTTCTTAGTTCCTAAAACTAGAAGGGCAATCTTACTGTGCTATTTAGTTCCAATTAAACATATAAAGCCTTTGGCTGTAAGACAGAAATACTTTAGGATTTTTATATCAAGCAGATAAGTTTAGCTAGTGAGTATATACTTAAATTACAACCATTTTTATTGGTTGGAAATCTAAAAAGAGCTCATCCTTAATAAACCTATAGGCATGTTGTCTAATGTCTTTAAAGTACTCAACCAGTAGTTACTGGGAAGTATAAAAGCAGTTCTGTTCACCACCTTTCCCCCCCCTAGCAATTGAGATGCCTTGTGCCTTTCTGTGGAATAGGCAGCTTTAGGATTGTCCACAATATGTACCAAACCAGTATTTTTAAAGCTTAGCAACTTTTCAAACTTAGCTGGGACAAAGAAGAGGGGAACAACCTATTCTCCAAAGCACCTGAGAACAAGAAACAATGAGTGAAAACTAATCAAAGATAGCACCAACATAGAAATTAGCACAAATTTCCTGACAGAACAATCAGTGGAATAGCTTTGTCTTCAGAAGCTGTAGGTGCTCCAACACTGGAGGTTTTTAAAAATAGATTGGACAATCATTTGTCTGATATGGTATTGGTATAGGGTTTTCTGCTTGGATTGCAAGATCTTCCAACTCTGCTATTCTGTATTTCTGTATTTTAAAATATGTGGATTTCAACCCCTAGAATCCCCAGTCGATATGCTGGCTGGGGATCTCTTCAAATTGAAGTCCACACATCTTAAAGTTACCTTTAAAAACTTAACCACAAACCTAGAAAGCACTTAGTGTGTACTGTCGGTAATCCAAGTTGGCTGGCATCCTTCCAAACTCTGGAAAAAGTCCAAAAACAGGAAATATTTCCACAAAACGTTATTCTTAATTTTTCTGAATATATTACAATTAACCTTTTTGAAATTCAAGAGAAGTTAATTTCCAGCATGTTAGCTGGGGATTCTGGAAATTGATAAACACATACACTCAATGCTAGTTTTGCTTTTAAAAAAGCAACATTACATGGCTACCTTTCTCCAATTCTTTCTACTTCCATTTCCTTGAGTATATTGGTAGAATTAGGTCATGGGTGTCAAACATGTGGTGTCATGTTGTCATTATATGACGTTTCACAACTTTTTCCCCTTTGCTAAAATGGAGGTAGGCATGCCTAGCACATGATGCATCCGGCCCATGGGCCTTGAGTTTGACAGCCCTGAATTAGGTCAAGGAGAGATTATTCTTTTGTATCCTGCTATCTTCTCTTAAGGGAAACATTATCAGGAAGACAAATTATCTTTTTTCTTAGGCACTGATTATTTGCATTCCCATATGTGACAGTAATTAAAATTCCCCCTTATTACTACATTTTCCCTTTTAAAAAGATCTCAGATTTTGAAAAGCATCATCCAGGTGTCCTCCTTGGTTGGAAATTACTAGCCACAACAATTGCTTTTATTTTGTTTCTCCACTGACTTCAACACAGCTGTTCTTTAGAGCACTGCCAAATCCATTCAGTTGGATTTCAAAGGAGTTGATCCATTCACTCTACTATGTTCCTCCTCCTTCCTTTCTATTGCTTAGTTCCTTTGAAACAAATTGCCTTCAAGTCCTAAATTTCAATCTGGGGAGTGATTCCACCATGTTTCTGCTACATACCCATTAAATTGCATTTTGTTCCTGTATTAGGAGTTTAAGATAATTTTGTTTATTTTTCATACTCTGAGCAATGGTGTAGAGATAATACAGACCATGAACTTTACGAGGCAATGTTCTTTCTGAATTTTTACTGAACAATTTAAGAGGCCTTTTTACATTCTCATTTCTTTCTGCATTCTACATCTCTTTATCTGAGGTACTTATATTACAGATTCAGTTTAAAACTGTTCTTTGTTCTGGTTAAGCTTGCCATGCCTCAACCAGATACATGACAAAATTCTTGAGAGATAATATTATCATGTAGCCTTCCCAAAAGAAATAATTTGTGGCAGATGTATATCTCTAAAGATATATGCACCTCTGCTCCAGCATTTGTTGAAGGTTATTGGGGGGAAAAACCTTGCTAGCTGATCTTTTAACCTTCAATTAATTCTTGAATGGAGGCACATAGATCAGATAACAATTTTTTTTTAATCAGCTAGTTTTGTTTTGTTTTTCAAATAAGTAAAATGCTTTTCCCCAGTGTCAAATGACACGTCAATTAAAATTAATATTAGAATTGATCCTGGGGAAGAAATGTTTTAATGGTTATTTTTCATGGTCTAATTAGCAGAAAGTAAACAGATGGTTGTAAATTAGAAATTCATTTACTGGTGGACATGCTCAAAAAGCTATAAATCAGGCTTTAGCTTTTCATCTGGATTTTGAGGGATCAGGCAGTAGCAGCATCTGGTCTAGTTCCAAGAAGAAGTGACTACAATTGTCAAGTCCAGTCTAGGGTTCAGAATTCACACAACATCTATATTATATTGCTTCAATGTAGGATTTATTAGAAGTAATTCTTACAGAGAATCTCTCCTATAAAGGAGCCAGTAGTTTTAACTAAATGTTAGTATAATAGTAGCTTCTAAATGTTTAGTATGACCATTCCCAAATTGGCACCAGGTTGCATTTTTAATACAAGAGGAAAAAAAAGTGATTATTAGGAAGTAGTCCACTGCATGTCTAAAGAGTCAAGCATTGTTTTCATCTGGAAAAGTTGATTCATTGACAGGTTGGGAGAACAAAAACATTGGATTCTACTAGCAGAGTCATTTTCTTTCTAAATCCATGTTTTCCATTGTGATTGCCACAATATTCATTCATGTCCCCACATCGTTTTTCAATTGGATACATCAGGAATTGAACTGCTTGAAGGGATTTATATTGTTACCAAATTATGATCCTTTAAAAAATGTTTTTAATGTGTTTTTTATTTTGAATACAAATAATACAATAATACAAACATAATACATATAAATCTAAACACAAAAAAAGGAAAAAAATACAAATATTATGTCTCCTTGGTCATGTGGCCGGCATAACTAAATACCGAAGGCACACAGAATCCTGTTATCCTCCCACCAGAGTGGTCCCTACTTTTCTACTTACATTTTTACATGCTTTTAAACTGCTAGGTTGGCAGAAGCTGGGACAAGTAATGGGAGCTCACTCCTTTATGAGGTGCTAGGAATTCGAACCACCAAGCTGTCAACCTTTCTGATCAACAAGCTTATCAACAAGGCTTATCCACTGAGTCACCATGTCCCTTTTTAATTAGTGCTTCCCTAAAAAGCTACTTGCTTTTTTGTTTGTGGAATTCTTAGGATTGCACAGCTCAAACAATATGATTTTAGATATTATAACCAGCTAACTTCCAAACAAATAATACTGATGATGTAAGTTATTTTTCTGATCAATTACATTGTTGGCTGTCTTTGTTCCATGATAAAATTCAAAAATTCAAAAAGCATTATATGATTCAAGTATGCCCATAAATATGTTTATCATGGCTTGTGTATTTATTTATTTATTGAATTCTGTCCTACTTTTCAGTTGAAAAGTCTCCAGAAGAAGTTTCTAAAATGCTAAATACAAGGAAAAATCTGCTCTCAGAAATGAAATTGAAAAAGATATAGTATAAAAAAGAAAGTGTGTGTCAACCAGACACATGACAAAGAATAAAAGAAAAATCAATCACTAAAGTGTAATTTTCTAAGGTTCTTCCCAGAGTCCACCTGGAATATAGCTATAAAGGGAAATCCTTTATATGAAGAGAAGATAGTGATTTCCTATAAGAGGGAAATCCAAGCTGCTAGTCAATCAGACGTACTAATAAAATCAATTCAGTTTCCCTTTTTTCTTGTTAGCTCACATATTGCTTTGGAATATTACCAGAAACCAATTTTCATCTATGATAACCAGTGGGAAAGAGGCTTCAAATAGTGGGAAAAGCCTCTAGAAAGAAATCAAATTGATTTCATCAATGAAATATGCTCCATTTCATTTTCTCTGTGGTGCTGAGTAACTCATCAAGGCAAATCAGGGCCAGATGTCATCAATTTATTTAATAGTGAAAAAACTATTAAATTAAAACTTTACAATAAATAGAAAATAAAAATAAATGAGAGGTGTGGCTGTTACAGACTCTCTTTTAGTCCTGTAAGATTAAATTAAATTGTAGCAAGTGCTTTACAATATTTATTCTTAGATATTTAAATCCATCTCAATTTCACTTTTTCAGGTGAAATTTCTACAGTTTCATGCAGTTTCTACCAATATTAAGTAGGATAGCAAACAACAAAAGTCCAATACTCATCAACTACTAAATAAAATTTATATAGTTCAAGGTGTAATCAGGATATGTGATTATTATAACTTCTAAGCCTTTGAACTCTTTGACTCTTGTTTTTTCAGTTATTTATTACTTCTATCATAAGATCAAACAAATAGATGAAGGTGAATGTCCTTCTCAATAGCCTATTGATTCAGGGGGGAAATCAATGTCCCATTCTTGGATGATAATTGTTGGTTATGACAGTGAATATAACTGATAATTACAAAAACAAAAGTATATCCACATCCTAGATTTAAGAGTATTTTTAAGACATTTGTCTTTGACAGTATCAAATTTCTAAACACATTTAAAATTTACATTTATGATAACATCCATAAGAGTTTTTATTTTGTTTAAGAATAGCATAATCAATTTGGTGTACATGTGTTTACATTACACATTGATATATGTCTACCCCAGATTTACTGTATACCTACAGTTATTCAACTGAGAGATTTCTATCTAGATCAAATTAGGGTCAAAAGGGATGATATTTCAACCCTTGGATGTAATTATGTTCAATTATTTCACTTAATATTTTTTTATCCCACTATTCTGCATTATTTTCATCAGTTTTTAATCTGATATGGTCATTAAACTGATCAATAAATAATAGACCAAAACTAAGTAGTAGTCACACTTAGAACTTTGTGATTTTAAAAATGTATTTTGAGTTATGTATTTTATTTATTATTGTTTGATTGCTAGAATATTTAAGCTTGTTACTTCTACAGGTTTGGAATTATTGTACAGTTTGTAATGTCAGAGTCTTCAAGTTTTCCTGGTTTAAATAATAGCCAAAAAATAATGTTCTGTCAGAGCATAGTGTAGTTTTATAAGAAGAATTTCGCTTGATCAAAGTCCTAATTTTTCAGTTGTTTAGCCATGATTCCAACACTTTGTGTCAGAAACCAAACTTTCCCAGATGAAATTTCATGCCTTTGATTTTACACAGACATAGGTTTGTGTGTGGGAACTTCCAGTGGTACTTCCGTTGAGGACATACAGAGACCGCGATCATGCGCAGCTTCGATATGTGCTTACCTTGTTGGAGGGCTCCCTATGGGACCATCAGACCCACCTTGGAGTGGTGGGGGAAGAGGGGGAGACTGCCAACCAGGTTGAGGGAAGCCGCATCTCCCCTCCCTGGCTTGGTATACTCTTCTGGAAGACAGGGATAAGCGGAAGTTTTAATGGCTGCCCTGAAGACGTGCCCTTAACTATGTGCTGGAGCAGTGAAGTGTTGAGCAGCATGTAACCAGATAATAGAAACTGAACTTTTGGTTTCAATAACCCTGAAAAGTAGAAAGAAAGATTCCTCACTTACAAGTATAACAGTGGCGAATGGAAAACAAGACGACAATATAAGGTAAATAAAAATTGGACTACAAAAGAGCTAAAACGAAATTAAGGATGGAATTGAGAGCTAAAACGAAATTAAGGACGGAATTGAGAATAAAATTCTGAATCTACTTGGAATTGATTGTACTTTAAAAAAATACCAATGGTTGAAATGGTTGAAAATTAACATAAATATAATAGAAAAGTGGAAGCGATATAGAACACCACCTAATGGCACAAGACATTTTTTCCTGGATGACTTCATGGAAAATTACTGGTCTTTTAAATGTGTAAATGAGAAAAGATATGAAATAAAAGACTTTAATACAACAAGAACCCCAGAGGTTTAAAAAAAAAAAGGAGAGATTGCAGCAAGAAGATAAACGAAAGCAACAACTTGGGACAGTTGGGGGTTGACTGTGCAAAGGAAATAGAAGGACCAACAAGGAAAAGATAAATAAATGGAGTCTCTTGGCAAAGATTACAATTAACTTTAATAAGATAAAGAGTAACCCAACTGATTAAAAAAATGGAAGAAGCAAGCAAAGAATTTAAGTTGGGACTGCAAATTGTGAAAGAAATGTTAAAAGAAAGAAGGGGACTATTGGATATACTGGCAGAACAAGTAAATTAATTAATAGCAGAACAAAGGAACCCTAGAGAGGAGGAACCAAAGGAAGAGGAAAACAGCCTACATGAAGATTCAGGGACATTGCCAAAAGATATCAAATGAATCAAAACTAAGATATTGATGACAGAGATAATAAATAAAAGAGAAAATGTTCCCAAGAGTCAGCAAAAGAAGAAGAAGCTGTACCAGAAGAAATTTCAAAAAAGAGTAAAGGAAAGGGTGGGAAGAAAGATGGGTAACTGGCAGATGGAAATAAAAGCAATATTAGAGGAAAAAAGAGGAATAAAGAGGAAAGGCCAGGAAAATTAATAAAGGAAAAGGTAGCTAAAACTAAGAGAAATAACAAGGCTGAGAGATTTAGAGATAAGGGCTAGATATAGCATAAAAGGGAGATACCACATGACAATATATCTTTGTATTTTTTATAAGAAATGTAGACTGGGAAGATTTGAAGTTTATAACTTACTGGGAATTACTTTAAGATTATTACATAATTATAAATGAGAAAAATGAAGATGGAGTGAGTGTGTATCTATATCTATATAACTATCTATATCTATATCTATCTATATCTATCTATCTATCTATCTATCTATCTATCTATCTATCTATCTATCTATCTATCCAGGTGAAACTCGAAAAATTAGAATATTGTGCAAAAGTTTATTTATTTCAGTAATGCAACTTAAAAAGTGAAACTAATATATGCGATAGACTAATGACATGCAAAGCAAGATAGTTCAAGCCGTGATGTGTCATAATTGAGATGATTATGGCTTACAGCTCATGAAAACCCCAAATCTGCAATTTCAGAAAATTAGAATATTTTAAAAAGGTTCAATATTCTAGGCTCAAAGTGTCCCGTTCTAATTAGCTAATTAAGCCATAACACATGCAAAGGGTTCCTGAGCCTTTAAATGGTCTCTTAGTCTGGTTCAATAGGAATCGCAATCATGGGAAAGACTGCTGACCTGACAGTTGTGCAAAAAAACATCATTGACACCCTCCATAAGGAGGGAAAGCCTCAAAAGGTAATTGCAAAAGAAGTTGGATGTTCCCAAAATGCTGTATCAAAACACATTAATAGAAAATTATGTGGAAAGGAAAAATATGGAAGAAAAAGGTACACAAGCAGCAGGGATCACCGCAGCCTGGACAGGATTGTCAGGAAAAGGCCATTCAAAAGTGTGGGGGACTTTCACAAGGAGTGGACTGTGGCCGGAGTCAGTGCATCAATAGCCACCACACACAGATAGATCCTGGACATAGGCTTCAAATGTCATATACCTCTTGTCAAGCCGCTCCTGAACAATGAACAATATGAGAAGCATTTTACCTGGGCTAAAGAAAAACAGAACTGGTCTGTTGCTCAGTGGTCCAAAGTCCTCTTTTCTGATGAGAACAACTTTTGCATCTCATTTGGAAACCAAGGACCCAGAGTCTGGAGAAAGAATGGAGAGGCACACACTGCAAGATGTTTGAAGTCCAGTGTGAAGTTTCCACAGTCTGTGTTGATTTAGGGAGCCATGTCATCTGCTGGTGTTGGTCCACCATGCTTCATTAAGTCCAGGGTGAACACAGCCATCTACCAGGAGATTTAGGAGCACTTCATGCTTCTTTCCGCAGACAAGTTTTATGGGGATGCTGACTTCATTTTCCAGCAGGAATTGGCAACCTGCCCATACAGCCAAAAGCACCAAAACTTGGTTCAGTGATGGTGGGATTACTGTGCTTGATTGGCCAGCAAACTCGCCTGATCTGAACCCCATAGAGAATCTATGGGACATTGCCAAGATAAAGATGAGAGACATGAGACTGAACAATGTAGAAGAGCTGAAGGCCGCTATTGAAACATCCTGGTCTTCCATAACACCTCAGCAGTGCCACAGGCTGATAGCTTCCATGCCACGCTGCATTAAGGCAGTAATTACTGCAAAAGGGGCCCAAACTAAGTACTGAGTACATATGCATGCTTATACTTTTCAGAGGTCCGATATTGTTCTATGTACAATCCTTGATTTATTGATTGCATAATTTTCTGAGATTGTGGATTTGGGGTTTTCATAAGGTGAGTAATCTTCCTTACTCAATCTTAGGAAGTAATCTTAGGAAGATTACTCACCTAATCCAAAAAGAAACCCCAACCAAAATCCAAGACAGAGAACAAGAAAATGGCAAAGCCCTCCTCCCATATATAAAAGGCACTACAGACAAAATCAGCAAGATCCTCCAAAAACACAACATTAAAACAGCATTCTGCACAAATGGAAAAATATCCACCATTCTAGGAAACCCTAAAGACAAAATTGAGTTAGAAAACCAAGGAGTATACGAAATCCCGTGTACCTCCTGCCCCACCACATACATTGGACAAACTAACAGAAGAATAAGTGCACGCATTGAAGAACACAAGAACTCAATCAAAAAAGAAGAACCGACCTCTTCCCTGGTCCAACACCTCAAAGCCACAGGACATAAGATTGACTTTAAAAATACCAGAACTATCGCCAAAACTGAACACTTCAACAACAGAATAATCAGAGAAGCCATAGAGATAGAAAAACGCCCACACAGCATGAATAAACGAGATGACACCTCCCGCCTACCAGCCATTTGGAAACCCGCCCTCATTAACAAACAAGTACCTAACATAAAGAAGGACATCAGACCCACACCCACGAGGGCCACCCAAGAAACTACCACCACACTTCCATGCAGAAAGCAGACTCACACCCACACAAAAGATGAAACACGACCACGGACCAGAAGCCGTACCACAGCTGCATCACTACCTGCTTCAACCCCCCCCAACCCATATATAAAGGGAACCGACGCCCACCATGAAGATGTGACACGACCACGAACGTGAAGCCAAACAACAGGATCACAGCTCACCAGTTCAAATCCCCCAGCAACTGAGATTAACCTGAGTACAACCAAACCCCCACCAGAACAGAACACATCCCCAGCCAATCAGAACACAGCCAACTCCCCAACCAATCAGAACACAGCCAAACCCCCAACCAATGAGAACACACCCCCACCCAATCAGAACACAGCCAAGCCCCCACCCAATCAAGTCACACCCCCACTAGTAGTTAAAAGGAAGAAGCAGCTGAAAGCTCACATTATTCTGAGAAGCACAAGACCGAAGACACAAGCCTGAAGATGATGAATGAGACTTCATCGAAACGTCGCCTAGATATTTCCAATTCTACGCGGGAGAAAACCCGAAGAACCAAAGATCCACATACAAATACCCGCAAAAATCTCCGAAAACATATATATATAAATATATTTGTTTTCGGAGGTTTTCGCGGGTATTTGTATTTATACTTTGTTTTACTACACCCTGTTAAGCCCCAATTAAGGGAGAAAGCATACTGCTTTCTTTTCTGTCTTTCGGCTCATCACCAGAGACCATACCGACAGAAAGCTATTAGTTTCGTTGCCTTTTGTTTTACATGTGTGTAAGGTTTTGAGCTGATAAATAATTAAATAAGGGAGACTAGGATAGATCTATTTCGAGCTAGTTAGCTCTCTTCAGCTAGCCATACCCTTACTGGGATTCGAACCAGGGAAGTATTATATGTCAGGCAGTTGTAATTGCCACTAGACCATTGGCTCTATCCTGTTCAGCTGAGGCAGGGGAATAAGTATATACTTTGTGTTACAACACCCTGTTAAGCCCCAATTAAGGGAGAAAGCATACTGCTTTCTTTTCCATCTTTCGGCTCATCACCAGAGACCATACCGACAGAAAGCTATTAGTTTCGTTGTCTTTTGTTTTACATGTGTGTAAGTGTGTCAGTGGTGTAGTGGCAAACACACACACACACACACACACACACACACACACACACACACACACACACACACACACATATATATATATATATATATATATATATATATACGGGCTTTGCTCGCACAAAGCCGAAAGCACCAGCCTGAAAATGATGAGTGGGATCTCGTCGAAACATTGCCCAGATAGTCTCAATCTTACATGGGAAAAGACCCGAACACACCAAGACCTGTATATCTGTGCCCGTGAAAATCTCTGTGTGTGTGTGTGTGTGTGTGTGTATGCGGGTCTTGGCGTGTTTGGGACTTTTCCCGTGTAAGATTGAGACTATCTTGGCAATGTTTTGACGAGATCTTACTCTCCATCTTCAGCTGGTGTTTTTGGCTTTGTGCTTGTGCGAGCAAAGCGTGATCTGATCTGCTGTCTCCCTGTATATACTGGTGGGTAGATTGGCTATATTGTCAGTTCTTGATTGGTTGATGGAGTTGATGTTTGCAGATTGGCTGGCTTTTTCTTAAGAACATGTGTGGCTGAGGTATTGGCTCTCTGACTATCAGCCTCCTGTGTTGTAATGACTTGGGTAATGGGCTGTGTGATGACCTTCTGAGTTCTATTGTTTTGACATCCTGGGTCTTGTGCTGTAATCTCCTGGGTCGTAATGACCTGGGTAATGGGCTATGTGATGACCTTCTGAGTTCTAATGTTTTGACCTCCTGGGTCTTGTGTTGTAATCTCCTGGGTCGTAATGACCTGGATAATGGGCTGTGTGATAACTTTCTGAGTTCTAATCTTGTGACATCCTGGATCTTGTATTGTAATCTCCTGGGTCGTTGGCTGTGTCGCAACATCCTGAGGTTTTGTGGTGTATCCTACTAAGTTCTGTGAGGTAATATTCTGAGCGGGTACCTGTGACGTTCCAGGTTTTGGTTTGGCTCCGAGTTTGAGGCCTGGCTCTGTGTTCATGGCGTGTGTCAGTTTGCTTGGTTTGAGGGTCAAGGTATGTGGCAGTTGGTGATGCAGCCGTGGTCTGGTTTCAGTTTGCTTGGTTTGAGGGTCAAGGTGTGTGGCAGTTGGTGATGCAGCCGTGGTCTGGTTTCTGGATGGTGGTTGCCTTTCATCTATGGGATGGGTTCGGGTTTGAGTCTGATGAGGTAGATTGATGGTGGCATCCTGTGTTGTTTTGGGTCCAGTGTTGGTTTTCATGGCTGGGACTCGTTTGTTGATAAGGGCTATTTTCCAAATGTCTGGTAGGTAAGAGGCATCGTCCCATTGGTTCATGTTATGGGGTGTTTCTCTATTTTGATGGCTTCCCTGATTATTCTCTTGTTGAAGTGTTCAGTATTGGAGATTAATTTGGTTCCCTCAAAATTAATTTCATGTCCTGTGGCTTGAAGGTGCTGGAAAAGGGAGGAAGAATTTTCTTCTTTTCAGACTGCGTTCTTATGTTCTGCGATGTGTGCATTTATTCTCCTGTTCGTTTGTCCAATGTATGTGGCCGGGCAATTGTTGCATGGTACTTCATAAACTCCTTGGTTTTCTAGCTGGATCTTGTCTTTGGGTTTTCTTGGGATGTTGGCTATTTTTTGATCGGTGCCAAAAACTGCCTGATATTGTGTTTGTGGAGAAATTTGCTGATTTTATCTGTGGTGCCTTTGATGTACGGAAGAAGGGCGATACCATTGTCCTGTTCTGTATTTCAGTTTCTGGGGGGTGTCTCCTTTAGGATTAAGTTGGTAATTGTGTCTCTTTGGAATCCATTGGAAATGAATACGTTAGTGAGGGTGTGTAATTCTGTTCTCAGGTGGTCTTTGTCAGCTAGGCATTTAGTTCTGGAGATGAGAGTCTTGGCTATGGAGTTGGTCTGTGCAGGATGGTGATGGTTTTTTGTGTTTAAGTAGCGGTTGGTATGTGTTTTCTTCTGATGGATCCTAGGGAGCCATTGGGTTTTTGTAAATTAGGATGTCCAGGAAGGGAAGTTGGTTGTTGGCTTCTGTTTCCATGGTGAATTGTATTTTGGGGTGTAGGCTGTTGAGATGTGTGAGGAAGTTGTCCAGTTTTTTTTTCCCATGTGACCAAATTACAAAAGTGTCATCTACATATCTAAGCCAGAGTTTGGGTTTGTGTTCGGATTTTTCTAGAGCATTGGTTTCAAATTGTTCTGTGTATATGTTAGTGATGACGGCTGATAGGGGTGATCCCATAGGTGCTCCTTCTATCTGTATCTTTGTACATTGTGGATGAAGTATGTGTTGATTAGGCAGTGAATGGTCAGATCTAGGATGTGTTTAAGAGGGTTGCATTTGTTCTGGATGGCTGTCAAGGCTTCTTTAATAGGTACTTGGGTAAAGAGGGATATGATATCGAAGCTCACGAGTAGGTCGCCAGGTTGTAGGTTTTGTTTCTTTATTGTTTCTATGAAGTGGAAAGAGTTTTGTATGTGTGAGGTGATGGATTCTGTGTAGGGCTGGAGTTGTTTGGTGAGAAATTTGGCAAGATTCTTTAGAGGTGAGCCTATGGAGCTGACTATGGGTCTGAGTGGTGTTCCTTCTTTGTGTATTTTGGGGAGGCCATAGAGTTTAGGGCATTTGGATAATTTTTCCCTGGGGATGATTCTTTGCTGGATCTCTTCACTGATGGGGGAGGCTTTTATTTTGGATTTGTTGGTTTTTTTCTAGGTAGGTGGTGAGGTCAGTATTTAGAGGTTTGTAAGTGGGGTCTTGGAGTAGGTTGTATAATTTGGATTGGTAGTCCGATGTGCTCATCATGACTGTGGCATTGCCTTTGCCTGCTGGGAGAAAGATTATGTTGTTGTCTTTCCTCAAGTTGGTGAGTGCTTTTTGTTCTTCTCTGTGTAAGTTGCTTATGGGTGGACTGCTGGAGCAGAGGATGTTGGTGACTTCAAGTCTGATTTTATTGGCTACATCTGGGTTAATTTTGGTTAGGCTAGCTTCAGCTCCACATATAAAGTTTTCGGTGTGGATGCATTTGAGGGCGACTGCAAAGTTGAATCCCTTGGAAAAGACATTGGTTTCTCTCTGGTGGGGGTTCTGTCTGATATGTTGTGTACTGTTTGTTTTATGCATTGTTGTGGGGGGGGGTGGGCTTCTGGTGTTTCTCTAGTCTGTGGAGTTTGCTGGTGTGTGTGTCTGTCTTGTGGGAGGTTTCTGTTTCAGCTCTCCAGAGGGCTAGTTGTTTGGATTTGTCCCAGAGTGCTGGGTGGATTTTGTTGCTGAGTTTGAGGTGGAGAGTAAGTAGGTCGCTGTTGTTTTGGTCTAGTAGGAATCTTTTCCTGTGGAGTTGGTTTCTGATTAGGGCTAATTCTGTTTTTTTCAGGATTGTTTTGACATCCTGGGTCTTGTGCTGTAATCTCCTAGGTCGTAATGACCTGGGTAATGGGCTGTGTGATGACCTTCTGAGTTCTATTGTTGTGACATCCTGGATCTTGTGTTGTAATCTCCTGGATCGTTGGCTGTGTTGCAACATCCTGAGTTTTTGTGGTGTAATCTCCTGAGTTCCATAATGTGATATCCTGAGCGGGTGGCTGTGATGTGACATTCCGGGTTTTGGTTTGGCTCCAAGTTTGAGGCCTGGCTCTGTGTTCATGGGATATGTCAGTTTGCTAGGTTTGGGGGTCCAAAGACCTGCAAAGCTGTACCCATGAAAATCTATGAAAACAAATATGTGTGTGTGTGTATGTATGTGTGTGCGTGGTGTGTGTGGTGTGTGTGTGTGTGTGTGTGTGGTATATATATAGTATATATTATATATATATATAGAATATATATATATAATAGTATAAATATTATATAATATATAATATATCTATCATAGTTATATGTGTGGTAAGGTTTTAAGCTGATAATTTTTAAATAATAAATAAAGGGAGACGAGTATAGAATCTATTTCGAGCTAGTTAGCTCTTCTTCAGCTAGCCATACACTTACTGGGATTCGAAACCAGGGAAGTATTACAGTGTAGGCAGTTTGTAATTGCCACTACACCACTGGCTCTCTCCTTATCAGCTCAGGCAGGGGGAATAAGTATATACTTGTAGTACAACACCCCTGTTAAGCCCCAATTAAGGGAGAAATGCATACTGCTTCTTTCTGTCTTGTTCGGCTCATCAACCAGAGAACAATACCGACAGAAAGCTATTTTTTCGTTGCCGTTTGTTTACATGTGTGTAAGGTTTTTAAGCTGATAATTTTTAAATAATAAATAAGGGAGACTAGTATAGATCTATTTTGAGCTAGTTAGCTCTCTTCAGCTAGCCATACCCTTACTGGGATTCGAACCAGGGAAGTATTACATGTGAGGCAGTTGTAATTGCCACTACACCACTGGCTCTCTCCTTATCAGCTCAGGCAGGGGAATAAGTATATACTTTGTATTACAACACCCTGTTAAGCCCCAATTAAGGGAGAAAGCATACTGCTTTCTTTTCTGTCTTTCGGCTCATCACCAGAGACCATACCGACAGAAAGCTATTTGTTTCGTTGCCTTTTGTTTACATGTGTGTAAGGTTTTTAAGCTGATAATTTTTAAATAATAAATAAGGGAGACTAGTATAGATCTATTTCGAGCTAGTTAGCTCTCTTCAGCTAGCCATACCCTTACTGGGATTCGAACCAGGGAAGTATTACATGTGAGGCAGTTGTAATTGCCACTACACCACTGGCTCTCTCCTTATCAGCTCAGGCAGGGGAATAAGTATATACTTTGTATTACAACACCCTGTTAAGCCCCAATTAAGGGAGAAAGCATACTGCTTTCTTTTCTGTCTTTCGGCTCATCACCAGAGACCATACCGACAGAAAGCTATTTGTTTCGTTGCCTTTTGTTTACATGTGTGTAAGGTTTTTAAGCTGATAATTTTTAAATAATAAATAAGGGAGACTAGTATAGATCTATTTCGAGCTAGTTAGCTCTCTTCAGCTAGCCATACCCTTACTGGGATTCGAACCAGGGAAGTATTACATGTGAGGCAGTTGTAATTGCCACTACACCACTGGCTCTCTCCTTATCAGCTCAGGCAGGGGAATAAGTATATACTTTGTATTACAACACCCTGTTAAGCCCCAATTAAGGGAGAAAGCATACTGCTTTCTTTTCTGTCTTTCGGCTCATCACCAGAGACCATACCGACAGAAAGCTATTTGTTTCGTTGCCTTTTGTTTACATGTGTGTAAGGTTTTTAAGCTGATAATTTTTAAATAATAAATAAGGGAGACTAGTATAGATCTATTTCGAGCTAATTAGCTCTCTTCAGCTAGCCATACCCTTACTGGGATTCGAACCAGGGAAGTATTACATGTGAGGCAGTTGTAATTGCCACTACACCACTGGCTCTCTCCTTATCAGCTCAGGCAGGGGAATAAGTATATACTTTGTATTACAACACCCTGTTAAGCCCCAATTAAGGGAGAAAGCATACTGCTTTCTTTTCTGTCTTTCGGCTCATCACCAGAGACCATACCGACAGAAAGCTATTTGTTTCGTTGCCTTTTGTTTACATGTGTGTAAGGTTTTTAAGCTGATAATTTTTAAATAATAAATAAGGGAGACTAGTATAGATCTATTTCGAGCTAGTTAGCTCTCTTCAGCTAGCCATACCCTTACTGGGATTCGAACCAGGGAAGTATTACATGTGAGGCAGTTGTAATTGCCACTACACCACTGGCTCTCTCCTTATCAGCTCAGGCAGGGGAATAAGTATATACTTTGTATTACAACACCCTGTTAAGCCCCAATTAAGGGAGAAAGCATACTGCTTTCTTTTCTGTCTTTCGGCTCATCACCAGAGACCATACCGACAGAAAGCTATTTGTTTCGTTGCCTTTTGTTTACATGTGTGTAAGGTTTTTAAGCTGATAATTTTTAAATAATAAATAAGGGAGACTAGTATAGATCTATTTCGAGCTAGTTAGCTCTCTTCAGCTAGCCATACCCTTACTGGGATTCGAACCAGGGAAGTATTACATGTGAGGCAGTTGTAATTGCCACTACACCACTGGCTCTCTCCTTATCAGCTCAGGCAGGGGAATAAGTATATACTTTGTATTACAACACCCTGTTAAGCCCCAATTAAGGGAGAAAGCATACTGCTTTCTTTTCTGTCTTTCGGCTCATCACCAGAGACCATACCGACAGAAAGCTATTTGTTTCGTTGCCTTTTGTTTACATGTGTGTAAGGTTATTAAGCTGATAATTTTTAAATAATAAATAAGGGAGACTAGTATAGATCTATTTCGAGCTAGTTAGCTCTCTTCAGCTAGCCATACCCTTACTGGGATTCGAACCAGGGAAGTATTACATGTGAGGCAGTTGTAATTGCCACTACACCACTGGCTCTCTCCTTATCAGCTCAGGCAGGGGAATAAGTATATACTTTGTATTACAACACCCTGTTAAGCCCCAATTAAGGGAGAAAGCATACTGCTTTCTTTTCTGTCTTTCGGCTCATCACCAGAGACCATACCGACAGAAAGCTATTTGTTTCGTTGCCTTTTGTTTACATGTGTGTAAGGTTTTTAAGCTGATAATTTTTAAATAATAAATAAGGGAGACTAGTATAGATCTATTTCGAGCTAGTTAGCTCTCTTCAGCTAGCCATACCCTTACTGGGATTCGAACCAGGGAAGTATTACATGTGAGGCAGTTGTAATTGCCACTACACCACTGGCTCTCTCCTTATCAGCTCAGGCAGGGGAATAAGTATATACTTTGTATTACAACACCCTGTTAAGCCCCAATTAAGGGAGAAAGCATACTGCTTTCTTTTCTGTCTTTCGGCTCATCACCAGAGACCATACCGACAGAAAGCTATTTGTTTCGTTGCCTTTTGTTTACATGTGTGTAAGGTTTTTAAGCTGATAATTTTTAAATAATAAATAAGGGAGACTAGTATAGATCTATTTCGAGCTAGTTAGCTCTCTTCAGCTAGCCATACCCTTACTGGGATTCGAACCAGGGAAGTATTACATGTGAGGCAGTTGTAATTGCCACTACACCACTGGCTCTCTCCTTATCAGCTCAGGCAGGGGAATAAGTATATACTTTGTATTACAACACCCTGTTAAGCCCCAATTAAGGGAGAAAGCATACTGCTTTCTTTTCTGTCTTTCGGCTCATCACCAGAGACCATACCGACAGAAAGCTATTTGTTTCGTTGCCTTTTGTTTACATGTGTGTAAGGTTTTTAAGCTGATAATTTTTAAATAATAAATAAGGGAGACTAGTATAGATCTATTTCGAGCTAGTTAGCTCTCTTCAGCTAGCCATACCCTTACTGGGATTCGAACCAGGGAAGTATTACATGTGAGGCAGTTGTAATTGCCACTACACCACTGGCTCTCTCCTTATCAGCTCAGGCAGGGGAATAAGTATATACTTTGTATTACAACACCCTGTTAAGCCCCAATTAAGGGAGAAAGCATACTGCTTTCTTTTCTGTCTTTCGGCTCATCACCAGAGACCATACCGACAGAAAGCTATTTGTTTCGTTGCCTTTTGTTTACATGTGTGTAAGGTTTTTAAGCTGATAATTTTTAAATAATAAATAAGGGAGACTAGTATAGATCTATTTCGAGCTAGTTAGCTCTCTTCAGCTAGCCATACCCTTACTGGGATTCGAACCAGGGAAGTATTACATGTGAGGCAGTTGTAATTGCCACTACACCACTGGCTCTCTCCTTATCAGCTCAGGCAGGGGAATAAGTATATACTTTGTATTACAACACCCTGTTAAGCCCCAATTAAGGGAGAAAGCATACTGCTTTCTTTTCTGTCTTTCGGCTCATCACCAGAGACCATACCGACAGAAAGCTATTTGTTTCGTTGCCTTTTGTTTACATGTGTGTAAGGTTTTTAAGCTGATAATTTTTAAATAATAAATAAGGGAGACTAGTATAGATCTATTTCGAGCTAGTTAGCTCTCTTCAGCTAGCCATACCCTTACTGGGATTCGAACCAGGGAAGTATTACATGTGAGGCAGTTGTAATTGCCACTACACCACTGGCTCTCTCCTTATCAGCTCAGGCAGGGGAATAAGTATATACTTTGTATTACAACACCCTGTTAAGCCCCAATTAAGGGAGAAAGCATACTGCTTTCTTTTCTGTCTTTCGGCTCATCACCAGAGACCATACCGACAGAAAGCTATTTGTTTCGTTGCCTTTTGTTTACATGTGTGTAAGGTTTTTAAGCTGATAATTTTTAAATAATAAATAAGGGAGACTAGTATAGATCTATTTCGAGCTAGTTAGCTCTCTTCAGCTAGCCATACCCTTACTGGGATTCGAACCAGGGAAGTATTACATGTGAGGCAGTTGTAATTGCCACTACACCACTGGCTCTCTCCTTATCAGCTCAGGCAGGGGAATAAGTATATACTTTGTATTACAACACCCTGTTAAGCCCCAATTAAGGGAGAAAGCATACTGCTTTCTTTTCTGTCTTTCGGCTCATCACCAGAGACCATACCGACAGAAAGCTATTTGTTTCGTTGCCTTTTGTTTACATGTGTGTAAGGTTTTTAAGCTGATAATTTTAAATAATAAGGGAGACTAGGATAGATCTATTTCGAGCTAGTTAGCTCTCTTCAGCTAGCCATTCTCCCTTAATTGGGGCTTAACAGGGTGTTGTAATACAAAGTATATACTTATTCCCCTGCCTCTGCTGATAAGGAGAGAGCCAGTGGTGTAGTGGCAATTACAACTGCCTCACATGTAATACTTCCCTGGTTCGAATCCCAGTAAGGGTATGGCTAGCTGAAGAGAGCTAACTAGCTCGAAATAGATCTATACTAGTCTCCCTTATTTATTATTTAAAATTATCAGCTTAAAAACCTTACACACACACACACACACACACACACACACACATATATATATATATATATACATATATATGCGTGTATATATGTGTGTGTGTGTGTATGAGTGTGTGTGTGTGTGTGTTAGGTTTTTGAGCTGATAAATAATTAAACAAGGGAGACTAGGATAGATCTATTTCAAGCTACTTAGCTCTCGTCAGCTAGCCATACCCTTACTGGGATTCGAACCAGGGAAGTATTACATGTCAGGCAGTTGTAACTGCCATTAGGCCACTGGTTCTCATCCAGATCTTGTAAATCTACAAAAACATATATATATATTCTAAAATTTGTTAATGGCTGTTTAAATGAAAACAGAGAATATAATGATGTGGGTGAAAATATGGTATTAATTATGTTCAAAAAGTTTGAATTATGGGTATATAAATGCTATAGGTTGAAATTGGGCAAAGGGAAGTCAAAGGAGAAATTAACCCTGTTTTTACTTTTTTTGTTGTGTACATGAAATAGAAAATGCAATTGATCATACAAAAGATATGAAAAAGTAGAAAATATAATGAACTAGAAATGATTATGGGGGAATGTAAAATATTTATAATGAATGTATTATATTATAATCAAAAGCAGAGGAATGTAAATTTATTGAAACTATATAGATAAATCTTGGCTAAGCGGAAACAAAGAAAAAAAATGAAATGATTACATGAATATCTCTGCAATATATATAAGATATTGCAGATGGGGGGATATACAATGTGGATCCTAAATGTATTAATCTTACTTTACTCTTACTCGGGTTTTTTTTTCATTGACTGTTTAATTATATATTGGTCTTGAGAAAGTTATAGATGATAATAACACATAATGTAACATAAAATAGGTGGTAAGCTGAAAATGGAAATAATAGGGAATAAAGAATTGAAAATATATGTGAAGATGAAATGATTTGGATATTGAATTAATGAATTGAAATATGAAAGGGAAATTTATCTAAAGATTAGTTGAATGGATAATAATTTGAGGTAATATTAATTAAGAAAGTTGAAAATGCAACTATGACTATGTATAAATATTTTAATCTGGAATCATGTTGCTCAGGTGAAGAGATATGTAAAAAGAACTTGGATTAAAAAAAAGATATGGGTTTGTGTGTATGTGCATTGTTGCAGTATGTTTGCCTTTTATCAGAATATGCTGAAGAATTAGAATATTGTAACTGGAAAAGGAATGAGAAATACCATAGAAGTTGCTACAAGGATTTTCAAATGATATCCCCCTTTGTTTTGTGTGAATACAGACTATAATACCAAATATGCAGTAAAATTATTCCTATCATGGAGAATATCTGTAACAAATTTTATATTGATCAGGCTGATGATAGTAATTCCCCTTCTTGAATTCAGTGAAGCTTGGAGTCAAAGAAAAATGCAGTAAGCATTTTATTCACTTGTCTTTGCTATAAATGCACATAGTGATGCAGACTAATCCAATCAGGGACCTAAGGTAGTCACAAAGCTGCTTCTTTATTCTACAGATAAGAGTTGACCAGAGTAGAAGCCAGAGTTAGGCGATCAATTTTATTCGCTTTTTTCAAGCTTCATCTACTCTTAGAAAGTGGCTTTTTCTAATTATACAGGATAACTATAGAACTATATAATGGATAAATGGAACAGATAAATTGTTTTGTTGTGACTTATCAACTGAATTACTGCTGTCATTGTCAGTAGATAATAAAAGAAAACAATGGTGAAAAAGTATTGGTAAAGGACTGGTGAAACTGAGCTCCAAAAGTTCAGCAAACTCTATCCCCAAACCACTTAGGGTAAACCTATAGATTATTCTGGCACATATCTACTATAACTATCAATGGTCTTTCATATATCACTCTTTTGAACTTGTTCTGCTCAACAATTTCAGAATGCAAAATTTCCAAAACCATAAATGACAACTTCCTGATCTTAAGAGAAAAATGCCCTCAACTCTTTAAAGCATATGGCATTTGGAAAAGGAGAAGGGCAGAATTAAATGTCTTGTATAGCAACACAACCATTTTAAAATGAAATCAGTGATTTATATCAGTGCTCTGTAAATAAATAAAAGCAATTAGGAAGTCAGACAGAAAACTAAACCAATCTCTTCCTAAAGCAATATGTTTAAACATCCCTAAAAATAGGGTAGTTATTTTCCTGAATGTATATGTAGTTTGCAGTATATAAACATTTTATTACCAGGTACTTTAAAAACCCTTCTAGGCAAAGAATAATAATAATAATAAAACTTCACTTCTGAAATCTTACATCATTTTTGGACTACTTGACCAGGCCATGAAATTTATAATGTATGAAGCTAATAAAATGTAGCCTCACTCTGGCCCTAAGTTTGAGGGAAAAAAGACATGGAAATACAATTCTCAATTTTATTTTATCTCACCTTACCAAGATTTTTCTTGAAAGATCCTCCCTATATCCAGGAGCAGAGAAATTGAAAGGAAGATATTTGGAATTCAAAAGTCATAAAAGCAATTACAAAAGCACATAGATTATTACATAACTGGTTTTGTTTTATTTTTGTGTAGGGTTCTTCACTTAATAGCTTTGCTTTACATGGTAGCAAAAGCTAATAAAGGTACAACTGTACTGAATTGGAAGAGTATTACAACACTTTTTTGATGTTCTCATCATTCTGCATCATGAAGGAAGAGGAGAAAACACTTCAAACAGACTAATAGAGTTAGAAAATGAAATGATCAAATATAGAAATCTGGGTCTTATTATTGAATACTGTTCCTTTCAAAGGAAAATAGAACAGTAATTTTAATTGTTTCCTCTTCTCCTGTAATCACAGAGAAAAGCTGCAATAACATTCATAACTATGAGCAATGCGCAGCCAATTCATAACCACGGACATGCAAAAGAGAAATGCAAGCATTTAATCCCAAGGGAAGAGGTGGAGGCAAAAACTGTTCAACATACAGTGGAAAATAAATGACAATTTATAAGATGTCCTGTTAAGTCTTAAATATTCATATCTTTCTGAATTTTTCAAACTCCCTCCCAAAAATCTGTTTAAGCCACGATTCATTTTTGTTATGTCAATTTCATTAATTTTATGTTAATTTAACAATTCTTAAATGAAAACTTAATCTTGTAATCATTTATTGAACTAACATTGGAATTGAAATTTTCAGGATTTTAAGTAAATGTTTACAATATTTTTTCCTGATTTACTAAATTTAATACTATATTCCATTCCTGAAAATGTATATGCAGATGCATGCATAAAGGAATATCACAGAAAAATTCAAATACTTAGAAAATGTGTAAGAAGTATATATATATATATATATATACACATCCAAACTAAACATTTTGTTAAATACATCCAAACTTTTGTGCTGATCAGTTAAAAACTACCTAGGCAGAAATGGGATACAATTAATTTAAAGGTGGAAAATGAAAAATTGAACAAAATCAAACTTGACAGATTTACTCATCAATATCCAAGATATTATTCATTCCACATAGATATAGTAAGTGAATTCCTGCAGAGAGAACAGTCTTAGTCAATAAATCAAAATGCCAAGAATTCCCTTGTCCTCTGGCATATTCCAAATTTTATAATTCAGTATTTTCATAGTTTATTAATCAATGCTTTCATGGTTCATTAACACCTCCTATGAACAATTGTTTTATATTCAAACAATATCTTAATGTGACACTGTATTAATCTATGCTGTTAACTGATCTGTTACTAGACACATTTACAATTTTGAAGCTTTCTTCAGACACATTAATTTATCTTTTAATCATTTTCTGAGGCAAAAACCATCTACTTCTATTTTTCCTTAAAAAACCTCAAATCTATTACAGATCAAAGCTCAGTTTTTGGTTGAAATGTTTGACTGTCTAAACCTATTCATTGCCAAGCAGGTGAGATTGAACGTTGATTAACATCTGGCAAAACCTACTTGATAATGAAAAGTCCAACAAAAGAGCCAATACCAGGTGACTACAGGCCAATTAGCTGCTTACACAAAAAAAAAATTAAAATGCAAAGGGATGTAGTAGCTAATGCAGTCCAACATAATTAAATTGAAGATAAGTTATTTTCAGCCAAGAAGAAAAGGAGAAGATGAGCAAAAACTAAGTGACAAGATGATTTTGGAATACTGCAACAGAAGGAACACCAATTTGTCAAAATATGTAGCTAAGAATTATTACAAAAAAGCATTTAACTCCCTGTCACACAACTAGATAATCTAGTACCTAAAAATAACAGGAGTCAGTAGAAACATCAGAAACTTTGTGCAAAAATCAATAGTACAGTAGAAGACACATTTGCTGGTCAATGGTGATAGACTGGAGGGAAGGCAATCATCAAGAGAGGAATCTTTCAAGGAGATTCACTATCACCACTACTGTTTGTCATTGTATTGATTCCTCTGAAAACAATACTGAACAAGTCAGGTCATGGCTATCAAACATCAAAAACATTTTCCAGCCTATTCCATAACCTTTATATGGACAATTGGAAGCTAATTGAAAAAAACACCATCTGAAATAGAATCACTGTCCAATTTTATAGCAAATAAATTGCAATGAATTTGGGATAAACAAATATGACACCCTTACCATCAATAGGAGAATAATAATGAAAACTGAAAGACTCAAGAACCTTATGGAAACAACATTAAGAATATGGATAGACAACTACAAATACTTGGCTATCCTTCATGTTGACAACATTCATGCACATTGAAATCAAGAAGGGGGTCAGTAATGAATAAATCAGAAAAGTAAAAAAAATAAAGTCCAAACTCAGTGAAAGAAATATAATCAAAGCAATTAATACCTGGCAATTCTAGCCATTAGGTGCACAGTTGGAACTTTGAACTGGTTAAAGCTGAAATAGAAGCCCTAGAAAGGAAAATAATAACAATGAATCATGCCCTTTATCCATGCAGTAATCTATTTATCACAACATAGATGAGTGTGAAATGTTTCAAATAAAACAGTCAATTAAAGAAAAAGAAAAGGCATTGGAAAACTATGAAGAAAAGTGAAGAAAAAGCACTGAAGCTATATACTATGAAGCCTTACTGGATAGTAAAAAGTCTAAATTGGCCTATAAGAAAGACTAAATGAAGAATAATGAAGAGATATAGAAAAGTAAAATGTTACATGTATATTAGAAAATTAGCAGCCAACGCAGTTAACAAAAAACCTGACAATGGTTAGAAGCAGGAAAATTGAAGAAAGAGACAGAAGGTTTGATTCTGGCTACACAGTACCAAGTCTTAAAAACAAAGGGATAGAAAGCCAGAATTAAGAAGAGAATAGTAGACAGCTAATGCCATCTCTTCAGATAAGGTAAAAAAACAGTAGATCACCTTGTAAGCTGCTACTATACATATTACAAACAATAGCATGATAAAATATTACCAATGATACATTGGAATATCTTTTTTTAAAAGGGCACTTTCCTGCTCACAAGAACTAGTAGGATAAAAATATATATAAAATGAAGAAACCAAGCACTCTGGGACATTAAAATTCAAGTAGACAAACAATTATCATTCACCAACTAAGACTTTAAAAATGTTGATAAACAAGACAAAAAAGTCTAAATGGTAGACTGAAATACCAAAAGAAAGCAAAGTAGAAGGGAAAGAACTGGAGAAAACCACAACATATACAGACCTGTAAATAAACTAAAACTGTGTCAAAAGAAAGCAAAGATATTACCATCTGTAATATGTACTTGGGTTAAATTCCAAAATATTTGGAAAAACCATTGCATTGACAAAATCATTGTCAAACAACAACATCTATTCCAGGTCCTTGGGAGGGACTTAATAGATGGAAGAAAATGCCAAATCCAGTCTATACATCTGATTGATAGTGCAACCAACCATAATAATTTAAATTTATTTCAAATACAAAAACTTAAGTCAGTAAGCTGCTTAAAAGTGTGCCACAGAAGAGATCATGTTCACCTCCAAATATGTCAGCCACAGTTGCTGAGAAAATGTCAGGATTCTGAATAATCACAGTCTTTAGTCTAGAAACTCATCACAACTTGCTTTTATTTAATTGCTTATTAATAATTTGTTTCATGTTTAACATAGGTTTATAATGTATATACAATGACAGTAATACTGTCATATCTCATATATAAATATTTTCTAATATCGGTGCCTTCACTTCTGAAAACAGATCATTTTATATGTTTAGAGGCAATCCTGAAACTGGTCATGTAGATTATATCTTTGCTGAAATAGAACAGTTTAAATGCTTCAAAAATCATTTCATAATTGGATCACCTAGAACTGTTCATTTTGGAAACAGCATCTCAAGATGGGGTGTTTTGTATGCTTCAAAGATATAATCATGCTGAAATCTGTGTGAAGTATTTCTGCCTTTTACCCAGAGGTCATCAAAGAAATACACAATGAATTTCTGACTTTAATGTTACATTCCTTTCTAGCTCTGATTTCCATGGATATCAGTATCACCAGAAGTCATTCAATAAAATGTAGGATGCTTTTTATCAAATGAACTGCCAGTTTCCTCAGTTTAGTCTTTTTTACATTCAGCCTAGGTGTCAACATTACTTTCTATTAAGATCTTCTAAATTGGAATCATTAGCATTCCTATCTCACATCTGCACATTTTTTAACATGAAAAAAATCATTTATATAACTTCTCTATTTGTATATAGGGTATACTATAGTCTAACGAATAGAATAGAATAAAACAGAATAGAATAGAATAGAATAGAATAGAATAGAATAGAATAGAATAGAATAGCTTTATTTGCCAAATGTGATTAGACATACAAGGAATTTGTCTTTGGTGCAAAAGGTATCAGTGTACATGCACACCAACAGAATAATAAAAATCATAATAAAGATACCAATAAGAGATGGTAGTAGAGAAGATGAGAAGGGTAGTAATAATAATACAGCCGTACAACATGGGTGAATAGGATGTAAGACAGTGAGGATTAGTTGTTCAACAGAGTGATTGCATTAAGTGAAAAACTGTCCCTGTTTTCACATGCAATGTCCTATAGTGGCATACCAAAGGGAAGAACTGAAACCAGAGGTGGTATTCAGTAGGTTCTGACCAGTTCTGGAGAACCAGTAGTGGAAATTTTGAGTAGTTCAGAGAACCGGCAAATACCACCTCTGACTGGAGATTTTACAGTATCCTTCCCTTGCCACACCCACTAAGCTAAGCCCACAGAACTGGTAGTAAAAAATTTTGAATCTCATCACTGATTGAAACAGTTTATGTTTAGGATGTGAAGAGTCTGTAGTTATTTTTTAGCCCTTCTCAGTCCTATACAGATCTTCTATGGAAAGCAGGCTGGTTACTGTTTTTTTTTTTTTCTACAGTCCTAATTATCTGTTGGAGTCTGTACTTGTCTTGTTTAGTTGCTGTACCAAACCACACAGTTACAGAAGTACAAATGACAGACTCAGTAATTCCTCTATAGAATTATATCAACAGCTCCTGAGGCAATCTGATGAAGGAAGAACATTTGGTTTACTTTTTTTAATGATGGTTCTAATGTTAGGTGTCCATTTCAAATCTTGGCAGATTATAGAACCAAAGACTTGAAGGATTCTACTGCTGATACTGTGCTGTGCAGTGGTGGTATTCATCCGATTTGCACTGGATTGGGCAAACCGATAGCAATAATTTGGTGTGGTTGCCGAACCAGTAGTAAGTTATGGCTGGCCATGCCCCAACCCAGTCACCCTCCTGCCTGATGCTCGCTTATCCGCCTGCCTGACATTCACCTAAGATATTTCTTTTTTTCCCCTCCCAACAATCAAGTGTGCATAGATCAGCTGTGCCAGGATTCCCCTTGCTGAGGTCCAGGAAGGCAAAAAATGGAGGGAGGAGCTCAGCCCCCCTCCATGTTTTGCCTTCCTGAGCCTCAGGGGACCCTTAGGGAAGCAAAAACGTTCCCTTCAGAGGCTCTTCTGAGGCTAGCAAGCTCCCAAAACAGAGCTTGGAAGGGTGCTGCGTGCCCCTCCTATGCTCCATTTTTTTTCTTCCTGAGCCTTAGAGGAGTTTTAGGGGAGCAAAAATGCTCCCAGAGGCTCCTCTGAGGCTAGGAAGCTCCCAAAAATGGGTGGGGGCAGCAAAAAAGCAAAAAAAGCCACACCCACAGAACTGGTAGTAAATGGTGCTGTGGAATATAATAAGGAGTAGTAGAATAGGAGGGTTTCTCTTAAAATCTAAAATAAAGGCCCATATTATTAAATTCTAAATGAAAGGAAAAGGCAAAAAGAAGGAAACACATATCCTTGAGGTGCTGTTCAAAAAGCAACTGGACTTTTAGAGGACTTCCGGTTATCTTCCTATCATGTTAGAGCAAAATCTGCAATCATGTGTGGTTTTGCTCTATGCTCTCACATTGGAGGGTCCCAATCGGAACCGGAACCACCCTGGAGGGATGGTGAAGTGTGAACCAGGCACAACTTATGGACATTAAGGTATATAAAGAGATTAAGAAATAAAGAAATTCTTAGGAAAGATTGCAAAAGTGACGACCAGAGAAAATTGGAAACAGCTGAAAGTGGCTTAGAACTTTGAAAAGAGCTAAATTGACTATAAAAGATTTGGAAATTAAACTGGATAAATATATGATTTTGGCACTAAATAGGCATAATTAAATGCTGGAATTGAATGTATTAAAATAAAAAAACAGCTAATAATTAGAATCATTGAATTATTGGAATTTAAAAGCCTCCCAAAAGGAGAAAGAAGTGAAAAGAAAGAGTGGAACTTGGACATAACAGAGAATGCCACCTAATAGTAAAGGAAAAATTTCAGTGACTCTTTGAAAAGAGCTTGGTCCTTTTAAAACTGGAACTTGAGATAAAATAAGAGGAACCTTGTTGTAATAAAACAGAAACCCTGAAAAGTGAAAAACCAGAATATCATAAAGATAAAAAAGTGTGAAGAAATTATCCTGGGATAACTTGGTGATTTTGGTGAAAAAAATGAAAAAGGAATTAACAGAAGGAACCTAGAAATAAAGATTTATGGACATTGATTGTTGGAAATAAACATTAAAGATGCTGGTTCAAATAAATTACTGGACAATTGGATTGGACTTAAACATCAAAGAAAGGGGGAAATAAAAATTAAAAGAAGTGCACAAAAATGGCAGAACTGTGTGTGGAAATAAAATAGGAATTAAGAAATATAAAGGAAATGATGCATGAAAGAGTGGAAATGTGCAGTATTATATTACAAAAATGAAAAATGGCAAAAGAAAAACGAAGAAAACCAGAGTTAGGGTTAGGGTTAGAGAACAAAGAAGAAACCAGCCCTAAAGAACAAATGGAACAATGAATATTAAAACAAGGGGGAAAAGAATCAAAATTAAAATTTGGAGGTTTGATGGCATAATTAAAGAGAGAATTGTTTGGAAAATTAAACAAAAAAAAAGAAAACAGCAAAAAGGGGAATTACAGAAGAAAGCTCATGAGAGGGAGGGGGATAAAAATTGGAGTAAGAAATGGAGGGAAAAAATAAAGGAAAAAAGGGAGAATAAAAGAAAGGACCAGAAAATAAGGGGATGTAGAAAATGAACAAAAATGAAAAGAAATTATATAGTTAGGAGAACTAGAGATAATGGGCAGATAAAGAACAAGAAAGGGGATTCTGCATGGTAATGTGTTGTGATATAAGAATACAGAGTTTAAAATTGAAAAGATTGGAACTGATATTTATTTTTTGCTTGATTTTTTTTAAGGATTACTGCTAAATCATACACAGATATAACTGGAATAAATGTGGAAATGAGAATTTATGATAAGAATACTAATCACATTTAATAAAGCAAAGAATAAAGTTAAAATGAATTATGGGAATTGTAATAGAAATATTAATATCAGTTTCTACAATTAACTTAATAGATTAATGTATTTGAAATAATAAATGATTTAGAATGTAATTGAGGGAAACAATACCATGCGGAATCTGACTTAAAATCTATATATGCATATGTTATATGTAGTATATAAGAGATTATTGTTATTAACCTAGAATGTGATAATTAAAAGTGATTATATTATGGTAAATTTTTATTATGAATAAAACGGGAGGCAAAGGGCTGGCACATTTGAACTGATAATTAAAAGGAGCAATTTTGAACTATTAGAATTAAGATGAAATTGAATAATGAAATAAAGTATGTGATAAAATTGCAAAAGTGACATAAAAGTATATAAGTATAATGAGTATAGAAATGAAATAATAACTTTAGATAACATTGTAAAATAAGACATGAGAATACTTAAAGAAAAATGATATAAGCTATGATATGAATTGGATATTTATGGATAAAGTAAGGGTGATAAATATAAGAATATTTGAGAATATTTAAAGAAAAATGGGGAAAGTAATGATATGATATGAAACTGAATATAAAAGATGAATATGTAACTATGGTCATCTTTGTATTGAAATGTAAAAACCAGGAACCACTTTGTTCACTAAGAGATGTTTTTAAAATATAAAAATAAAAAAAAATATTTTTAAAAAAGCAACTAGACTTTTTTGGGTAGGATTTTTTTTTTCCCTTGAAAACATTTAAGAAGCTTCTTCAGTTCAGGAAGAAATTCAGTTTAGTTAAGGAAACACGTACTTACAAGACTATCTAAGAATATAAAGTCTGCTAGATCAAACTTAGTCTATTCAGAATTACTGGGTTTGTGTATGAGAAAAGGGAAAGGAGATAGTTAAGGGACTAGAAACTGAGACATGGTAAATTTTAATACTTTTGAAGACAACTGGACAACAATGGGTCTTTAATTTTCTCTGAACCCTAGCAGTGACAAACTGATCATATGATATATAAAAATCAACAATTATGAGCCAATTCAGAACAGTATTAAGGCATCAGTCTGCTGATTTCTAGTCCTAAGTTCTAATACCTTAGATCTGTCACTCTCAGGCAATGGCAAAGCAGTTTTGAAAACCTTGCCAAGAAAACTGTAGGGACTTGTCCATGCAGTCATCAGGAGTTAAGACTGACTTGAGGGCACACACATCACATACACACATGCACATAAACAATTAACACATGCTGGGGCAGCGGGGCTGGCATCGTGATGGTACAATGCACAATCTTGAAGATCCAAGATCACCATCGATATCTTCGTTGCTAGATGGTCCTTTTGGACTTAAACTATCCCGAAGAGACAGTGAAAGTAAAGAGCACATCCTGCTGATCCCAGGGACACACAAAGTCCCTGGTAGATCCAGGAAAAGCTCTTTTTGCCAGCGGCAAAAAGCTGGGACAGCTCCGAACAGAAGAGAATGGAAAGAAAAAGTGTGTCGGTTTGGTGAAAGGATTTTTTTACTTTATGATTTGAGAGAACACCCTAAGAAAAAGAAAGAAATTGTAAAATTGAAGACAGAAGTGGTTAAGTGGTGAAGACAGAAGTGGTTAAGCAGCAATTTTAAACAGGAAGTCAAAATTAGTGGTTTTTTTATTGCTGGATTGTTTATGTATACTTTTTTACTTTGAAACTGGACTGGGTTTTTTTATTTTATTTTTTCTCTTTTTACTTTTTCTCTTTTGCCTTTATAATACTTCAGGTTAGAGATTCCTTTTAAGTTTTTTCTTCTAAGTTTTTTTAAATTATTTTTTTTATTATTTAAAATACTTTTAACATTTTTGTTTTGGAAAAGGAGGCAGGAAAGTGAAAATAAAGGAAAATTTGTAACACTGCCACCCAGAGGCTTGGAAACATTGTTTTTCTTTTACTTACTAAGACCAGACAAAGCTGAGAAAGAACTGAGGCTTTTCTTCAAGGACTTTGAGCCTGTTTGATAAGATAGAGGGAAGAGCATGGGAGAGTGTTATTAAAGGTGTTCTTCTGGGTTTCTGTCAATGGCTGTAGTCTCGTGTTGAAAGAAAGTTTGGAATTTACAGAAAGAAGATTACAAGACTCTAGAGAAGAGAGTTATAAAATTGTCTGGAACTTAACAAAAAGCCTTGGATATTATATAGGCGCAGTGTGTTTTTTTTTTCCTTTTCTTTTATTGATAGAAAGCTGTTTTTTTTTCTTTCTTTTGAACATTGGGCATATGCTCTACTCACCCCGCTCCCTATTAGCTATGTATTCTTGGTAGATACTTAGGATTTTGGCCTTTTCAAATTTACATTTGTCTTCTTTTTTTTTTAAGTTTATTTTTTATTTTATTTTTATTAAAAAATCCTTTTTCTTCTACCTGCTTCTTTTTACTGTTATTAGTATTATTTTTCTTTTTCTCTTCAAGGGAATAGCTTTTTTCCCCTTTCTTCTCCCATCCTTTTATCTCTTTTTTATATTTGATTTTTTTGTGGCTCATTTTTTGTTGTTGTTGTTGTTTTGTAGACTTTTTATGGAATTCTTGGGCCTATATCATTTTGATTAATTGGATTAAGGTATTGAAGAACCTGAATAATTTTATTTCTTCTTCCATTCTCTATACCTGACAACTTTTCTTTTTTTGTTTTTTCTCGCCAATTAATCAATTGATTGGATTAAGGAGTACAAGAACCTGAAGAAATTTTTCTTTTCTTTTGTTTTCCTTTTTCCTTCACTATTTTTATTTGGAATCACAATTGTTCATTGTGCAAGTGGATTAGATTTTGAATTGTTTCCAACCTTATAATTTTTTGTGAAATGAGCAGGAAACTAATGGTTCTTCAATTCCTACTTCTTTCTCTTCACCATCTGAAGGACAACGATCAATACAGATGATGTTACAACAAGAAAAAGAACAGGAAAAGGTGATGCTGCAGATGATTATGCAAGGAATTCAAAATATACAAGCAAGAACAGAGAATATTGAAAAGAGGACAGAAAACATTGAACAAAGAACAGGAAAAACTGATAAAAAGGTGGAGAACATTCAACAAATGATGATGAAGTATGAAGAATAACTCCAAAAAATTGAAGAAGAAGATAAACAAAGAGATAAGAAGATTGGAGATATTGATGGCAGATTAACCGTGGTTGAACAAGATAAGAGTGAGATGCTGGGATGGGAGATTGACAGATCAGAACTTTATCTTAAATTCCAAAACATAGAGGAAGAAAAGGGACAAAATTTGGCAGAGATAATGATAGAAATCCTGGCGAAGGCATTGGAAATAACTAAAGAGAAGATGATGGATGGAATAGATGAGGACTTTTGAGTTTTCACAAGATATGCAATGAGAAATAAATTGCCAAGAGAAGTTCACATTAAATTTACAAAGAAAGCTATTAAAACACAAATATTACAGGTGGCAAGAGAGAAAACATTGAAATACAAAGATAAGGAGATTGTAGTTCTGAAAAAAACACATAGACTTGAAACCAGAGATATTTTTATTGGGAATTTTACCTGAAATATACAGTAGGGAATTGAAATATTTGATTGTAAATGTATTAACAGTGGCTAGGATTGTATTTTCTAAAAATTTGAAAAATGAGAAAACACCACTGCAGGAGGAAGTTATTAAGAAAATAATGGAATGTGCTGAAATGAGTAAATTGACATTTGAAATTAGAGAACAAGAAAATAAACAATTTTATAAGATTTGGGATTTATTTTATCAATGATATTTTATTAGAAAATAAAATATTGTAATGAAATATGTAAAACTTTACAATATAAGGATAATAGAACTATATAGAATATATAAAGATGTATTATCATATTATAATTATGGGATGGATTTAGGATGATAATATGAATTGTTATAAGATAAATCAATTTAAAAATATGGAATAACTTGCATAACATGAATGAATAATAGTATAGTCAAATGATTGATTAACAACAATAATAATGTATTTAGGAATATTTGATTGATAATATGAGAATATATACAAGTAATTGTAAATGAGGACTATAGAGAGAATGCACAAAACAATTTGTAAACCAATCAACACACTGCATGTACGTAAGTGGAAGATGGCTTGATGTTTTTATGTTGTGTTTGTTTAAAAAATAATAAAATTTGGATTTTAAAAAAATTATCTAGAAGGGAATTTGAAAATGCAGCTGCATTCAAAACCAGCCAGCCATTCAAATGTAACATAATATATGCATCTTCATGCACCTTAGAATTAAGATGGCTTGATGTTTTTATGTTGTGTTTGTGTATGTTTGTTTAAAAAATAAAATTTTGTTTAAGAAAAACAATTAACACATGCTGGATCATTATCAAATGTGTAGAGCAAAGAAGTTTCATATAGGCAAAATCTTCTGCACTATTCAAACATGCAAAGGCTTCTACAGAAACAGTTATTCTGATAAGCAATTTCTGTTAAAACATCTTCAGGATGCAGCTTCTTCCCTACAGACCAGAGGTGATATTCAGCAAATTCTGACCAGTTCTGGAGAATCAGTAGCAGAAATTTTGAGTAGTTTGGAGAACTGGCAAATACCACCTCTGACTGGCCCCACCCCCATCTACTGTATTCTCTGCTTCCCATGTTCCAGCTGATTGGCCAGGTCTTCTTTTGTTGCCCTGCACAAGAGAACGGAGCTGAAAAGCAGGTTAGTGGGATGGAGAAGGAATAGGATTTTGCAATAACTTTCCCCCAGGAGTGGGAAGGGAATGGAGATTTTATAATATCTTCCCCTACCACGCCCACAGAACCAGTAGTAAAAAAATTTGAATCCCACCACTGCTATAGACATCCAGGCAAATGCCTAATAGAGGGATAATATCTCATATATAATATTTTGGAGAAGAATAAAGCTCCTGTTTTATCTCAGTTGGACCATTTTACTTGTGCAATGATTGATGTCTGCACCAAATCCTGTTTTTGTAAACTTCACAACTGAAATTTCAATAGGACTCTATCAAGCCTAATCATATTAACTGAATAATTCACTGGCTTTTATATCACCACACTTCAGCAAGTATTAATATCAAAGTCTCTATACAAATATTCTTGAATACAGCAATATGTCCAGTCTCTGACTGGGATGTCAATGAACTGGGGGAAAACTGTGTAAATCAGCACTGCATTACATGCTTTTCTACATTTCTGTCCATAGTCACTGGCATAATTATGTAATGTCCCTTTCCTGCTTCTTTGAATGCTTATTTTTTCAAAAGTAATCATTGCCTATTAATGTGCAATTATCTTATCATTCCCTATTGTTTTCTCTAATCAATTTTTCATTAAAGCAGACAGATGTGCAAAAGAGGCCTTTAGATACAGTCTGGCCCCTCCCTATTTTGTGCTAATTACTGGAACTTCCATTCTTTATCAGCCTGCACTTTAATGACAAAGAATGACAAGTCTAGAGCCTGTTTGGCTTAAGCTAATTACAGCCATTCCCCATTCAATTTATGCTTGGAGGAGTTCAATAATTGTGACACAATTTGCCGGCACTGCTTGCCATGAATACTTACAAACCATCAGGACTGAGTTTGCTTGTGAATATTTTTCTCTTATTTAGCTGGAGGATGACATCTACACCAGCTAATTTGACTTTCATTTCCAAGGCAGGATAAGCTATTTTTACTGAGGTCTTATACAACTTTCACTCTCTTGCTGAAAATTCTCTCTGCATCCCTATTCAGTAGGGATGATCCCCACTTAGCTACCTCAATTTAAATAATTGTATGAGTCCTAAAATGATTGTTTTGTGGAATGCAGATTTCTGCATATAGTCTCCTAGGAAGGTACAGTTTGAAAGGAATCTCGAGTGAAATTTGTTGCTGAATACATCTGAATACCAGATTGCATTGCATCGGAGCACAATTATACCTGCCTGATTCAAACATTCCAGCTCCTAAAATTGATTATGAAATCATGTTTTCAAAGCAAATATTACTTTTCAGATAAATCTAAATGGCAAGAAGAAAATTAATAGAGGTTCATATTATAGTAGTGTATAGCATTCATTAATAACATGGTAACTATTAATACTTTTAATGTAGTGGTAGTGTTTGCTTCATTTTGTTTAGTTTACTTTTCTGTTAATTTTAATTTTTTGTCCTTTTTTGGTATATTTGTGTTTGCCATTTCTTTTTACTTGGGTATATGCTGGGTGTTTAATCCGTAAAATATTTCTGCTTTTAGAGTACTTTAATATAATATAGGAGATAATATATGGTTTGGCATATATCACATTTAAAGATTTCCATTAACAGTTACATGGAGAACTGCAAAAGGAAGAATAGGTCACAATAAGAAAAATGCTTTTGAGGTTAAAGAACTATTGTTGGCTAGATCAGGCTACCAGAGAAAAAGACTGGCATTATCCTTTGTTTTTAACAAAGCCTATAACAGAGGTTCTGATAGATTTATTACACGTATGAATTCACTCTTTCCATGGTATATTTGTGTCTAAAGCAGATGAGAAGGACATCTGGTGGGCAATGCTGGTCTATAGACAAAACATTTGGTATTAATAGCCTAGACAATGTAATTTTTGTTGGAAAAAAATGGTCTTAAGAGTTCATCTCTTTTTTCAAATATCACAAAGTAGAAAGGATGGGAAGCATAACAAGAAATTTGTTTTTTCAAAACTAAGGCATTATAGTCATTCCAGAAAAACATTTAACCTTTATTATTAGTGGTGGTCCCTGAAAATTCCACTCTTCTATAAACTTGATCTCCATAATGACATTCCAAAAAACAACTGTACCAGTTCAATTAATCAAATAGTTTCTTAAGAACATTTTTGCTGTACTTTGCTCATTCAGGCACTTCCCACAGGTGTTCACAGATAGCCACAAAGAAGTAAAATAACAAAACATGCCCAATGCCATTACAATGCAAGTTCCTTCATTGCATCTGTTGTGATCACACATAAGTACTTTAGGAGCAAAGTTACTACATCTAAATACACATTTCATCACTTGTTTCCCTTCCTCACAAATTCATAGCACTTCCAATTCTTTGTGATATATTAATTACGCATAATTTTTCACAATAATTTGTTAATAATTATACAGTACTTCTTTTAGTACTAATGAGCATATGTTTGCATCAGTAGTAAACATATCTAGATACCTTGTCATCTATTAGCCTCTTTTTGGATAGCCTTCAACATTAACAAAAAAAAAAAACAAGGTCTTCTCTAACGAGTTTTTTACTTTCCATTATATATTGCAAACATTTAACCTTTATTATTAGTGCTTAGGAGACAGGCTGATTTTATTTTATCTAATATTGTTTGTCTTTGATACATTCCAGAGAATTCTCAAAACCTTTCTCTGGCACCACAATTCAAAATCATTATTATTTTTTCTTTCTTCAGCCTTTCATCTTCCACTGCAACACATTAAACCTGGAAAAATAATAACTATGCATTCAAAGTGATTTATCCAACTGTCATTTGCATATATTCCTAATTTTTATATCCTTTCTCCTATACACATAGACACATTATGCAATTACACTTTACATCAATCCATGAAATAGTTTACATATTACATACCGAATGAATTATACCTAAACCAAGTCCAAAGTTTATGCCTATCTATTTTTCCATCTGCCTCTTTTGCTGAATAAAGTGATTCGACATCTTTATCAGTAAGTCCATATAACAATAGAAGTGTATGTGACTTTATGCCAGACATCCATACATCATAGTATGTATGGTTGTATAGAAGCTTTTAGCAAACTATCTGGAAAAAGTTAGAATGGCAATTTGATATTTCTTATAGAAGAATGTAGAAAACTGGGAGTTGTCTACTTCACTAACAAAGCAATTGGCATTGCTCTGGGTTGTCTGCAATTTATCATAGATATTTAATTATCATTTCATGTATTTAAATGTTACAGAATAGAAATAAACCAAGTGAAAGAGCAGATTAACATTGCACAGAATGAATTCATTTATCTGAAAGTAAAGCTCTGTAAATCTGTTTCTTACTCTTGTTCACCTCTACCCTTCATTTGAATTAATATTCAGAAGTGTCTAGAAAGTTTAATTTCAGTAATATAATATTGAGAATTACAGCATCAGCTCTTATATATTTATAAAGTGAAGTTTATTGTATATATACAAAGAATGTTTTCAAATATTTGAACACCATAGTAGCATTTCAATTAAATCTAACATTTTGAGTTGAGTTATGATCTTGATTGTTAACATGTTGACAGCTGCAAAATACAGAAAGGTATGTTCCCAATAATCTGTTTGTACTCTATAGTTCCGTTTGCAAAAAAATAGAACACCAAATTTTAAAGGAAAAAACAATTACCCTCCAGGATTTTGGAAAAAGAAACATGCAATCTCTTTGTCACTGTGCTTTCCAGAATGGCCAGTGAGAACATGCAGATTGGCTTTACCACTGTAGCTGAACTGTAATGTGGTTTATTTGCTTTTGCTTTCGTAGAACATAAACCAGGCAGTGTGTTTTATACGCCATTATTTATAGCTTGGCATAACATATGATTTTAGTCAACTGTGGTTTATGGAACAGACCATGAACATCAACACTGTAGTTTAGTACAATGTATGTACCCTTCCACAATTTCCGAAGAGATGGTCAGATGAGTCTATTCACATAAAAACAGTAGAACCTGGATACTAGTACATTTTAAAGCATGACTGGTACCGGCTATGAACCCATCATTACTTTAAATTTATTATACATTGGGAGCAATTTCATTTCTCTATTCTCTCTACAGCAGGGGTGTTAAACTCAAGCCGGCAGGCAAAATCCAGCCTGTGGAGCTACCCTTGCAGGAGGCAGTCACAGCCAAAAACAGAGCTAGGGAGCCCATTTTTGCTGGCAAAGCTTTTGGGCCACCACAGGCACCCCCAGCATGAGTGACATTGAGCTGGCCATGGCCACCCTGATCAGGCCCCACCACCACCAGGCCAAACACAACCCTGATGCAGCTCTTAATGAAATGGAGTTTGACACCCCTGCTCTATGGCAATCAGGGGATCGCGCTCCCGATGTTTGCAAGCGGTAGCGCGCTCCGACCCTCCATACCCATCCTGCAGCCCTGGTTGTCTGGATTCTCAGGCCCTGAATACCCGGCTGCTGTTGTGCAATGCCAGGTCCGTGGTTAATAAGGCTCCCCTGATACATGATTTGGCTCAGGAGGAGGCCGTGGACCTGGTAGGTGTTACCGAAACCTGGTTGGGCCCAGAGGGCGGCGTCCCTCTGGTCGAGATGTGCCCACCAGGTTTCCTTGCATTTCACCAGCCTAGGGCTCAGGGAAGGGGTGGAGGGGTGGCGGTGCTTATAAAGGAGGCTCTTTATCCTAGGGAGGCCACTGTCCCTCAGACGGCTGGCTGTGAATCTCTATTTGTGAAGTGGGGGCAAGGGGTTCAGATGGGTCTTGGACAGATCATTCCCTCCTCAGGTTGGACTTCCGTTCCGCCACCCCCCACCGCAGGGAGGCAGAGCCACCTAGATTGTTCCGCCTGATGGACCCGGAGCGGTTCAAGAGGGAGCTTGGGCCATTTCCTGAGTCTCTGGCTCACAGCTCGCCTGGAGACCTGGTGGCCACCTGGGATGGGTTGGCCGCCAGGGCTCTAGATCGAGTTGTGCCCCTGCGACCTCTGACCCGGCACAGATCCCGTTTGGCTCCGTGGTATACGGAGGAGCTGCGGGAGATGAAGTGCCGGAAAAGACGTCTAGAGGGCATTTGGAGGGCGAGTCGTTCTGAGTCTGACTGAACACAGGTGAGATCTCATATTAAGACTTACCTTGTGGCGATAGGGGCGGCAAAATCTTCGTATGTCTCCGCCCTTATTGCGTCAGCAGAAAATCGCCCTGCCGCCCTGTTTAGAGTGACCCGCTCTCTTCTTGAACCGAGAGCGCGGGATGACCTCTTGCAGGGTAGGGCAGAGGAGTTTTCCCGATTTCTGCATGATAAAATCGCTCAGATTCGGGAGGGGCTCGACTCCAATTGGGTGGTCCCGGGGGAGGTGTCCGGGGCAGGTCTTGTGAGTGTTATCTGGGGGGAGTTCGATCCTGTGACCGCCGAGGGTGTGGACAGGTTGCTGGGGGGTCTGAATGCCACCACCTGTTTATTGGACCCGTGCCCTTCCTGGCTGGTTTCGGCCGCCAGGGAGACGACACGAGGCTGGCTCCAGGGGATTGTCAACGCTTCTTTGAGAGAGGGGGTGCTCCCGGCCGCCCTGAAGGCGGCAGTGGTGCGCCCCCTCCTCAAGAAGCCTTCCCTGGACCCGGCTATTTTAAACAACTATCGTCCGGTCTCCAACCTTCCCTTTGTGGCGAAGGTTGTTGAGAGTGTGGTGGCACGTCAGCTCCCCTGGTACCTGGAGGAAGCTACTTACCTCGATCCGTCCCAATCGGGCTTCACGCCTGGACATAGCACTGAGACGGCATTGGTCGCGTTGGTCGATGATCTCTGGAGGGCTCGTGACAGAGGGTTCTCCTCTGTCCTGGTCCTATTAGACCTCTCGGCGGCTTTCGATACTATCGACCATAGTATCTTGTTGCGACGGTTGGAGGGGTTGGGGATGGGTGGAACCGTCCTTCGATGGTTCTCCTCCTTCCTCTCCGACCGTTCGCAATTTGTGTTGGCGGGGGGGGAGAGATCCACCTCTAGGCCCCTGCTTTGTGGGGTGCCTCAGGGGTCGGTCCTCTCTCCCCTCTTGTTCAACATTTATATGAAGCCGCTGGGCGAGATCATCCGTGGTCTTGGAGTAAGGTGTCATCTATATGCAGATGACACCCAGTTATACATCTCTACTCCAGACCACCCCAACGATGCTGTGGGGGCTATGTCCAGGTGCTTGGAGGCCGTGCGGGATTGGATGGGCGGGAACAGGCTTCGGCTCAACCCATCCAAGACCGAGTGGCTGTGGTTTCCGGCGCCCCGATATAGCCAGCTGACACCTTTGCTGGCTATCGGGGGGGAAGTTTTGCCCCCCGCAGAGAGGGCTCGCAACCTGGGTGTCCTCCTGGATGTACGGCTGTCGCTTGAACATCACATCGCGGCCGTCTCCAGGGGGGCGTTTCATCAGATCCGTCGGATCTACCGGTTGCGGCCCTTCCTGGATCGGGACGCCTTGCGCACGGTCACTCAGGCCCTTGTCACCTCTCTCCTGGACTATTGTAATGCCCTCTACATGGGGCTCCCTGCGGGGAGCATCCGGAGACTCCAGCTGGTGCAAAATGCAGCCGCGCGGATGATTATGGGGGCGTCGCGTAGCGCCCATGTGACGCCACTTCTGCGCGAGCTGCATTGGTTGCCGGTGGCTCTCCGGGTTCGCTTTAAGGTTCTAGTTTTGACCTTTAGGGCGACCCATGGCATAGGACCAGGTTATCTTCAGGACCGCATTCTGCCGGTGATCTCCAACAGGCCAGTGCGTTCCCACAGGGAGGGTCTGCTCCGGGTGCCGTTGGCCGCTATGTGTCGTCTGGCAGCGCCGAGGGGTAGGGCCTTCTCTGTGGGTGCCCCCGCCCTCTGGAATACTCTGCCACCGGAGCTTCGCACTGACACGGACCTGAGGGCCTTCAGGCGCGCGTTGAAGACCTGGCTCTTTGAGCTGGCCGGCCTGGGCTGAGATAATGGTTTTAATTTTGGTCTCCATGGTATTTAAATTTTAAATTGGGGTTTTAAGGTGGGGGGGTGGGACCTGTTTAGTTTTTATTTATCAGCCAAATTGGTTTAATATTTTTTAATTTTTGTATATTTGTGGGTTTTTAGATAGGCTGTACACCGCCCTGAGTCCCCTGGGAGAAGGGCGGTATATAAATTTGATTAAATAAATAAATAAATAGAGAGAAAAGAAATAATTGTTTTAAAGAAACAAGATAGGTAGATAAAGATTGATAATAGATAGATGATAGATAGATAATAGGTAGATAGATGATAAATAGATGAGAGATGAGAGAGATTATATGCACCATGAGATCCATGCAAATTATGTGAATTATGTAGCTACATACTTTCCTAATTCTGAAATCATGTCATAACATGAATACCACCTAATTCCTTTCTCCCATTGTTGGATGCCTATGAATACATTTATTCGAAAACAGGAAATTGTTTATTTTGAAGAGAACCATTGAAAATGTTTTTTTAAACTTGCCTTCTGGAATCAAGTCCTCCCTGAGGCAGTTCTTTCTTTGATGGTATTTAATAAAGGCTTGAAGACTTGGCTGTTCTTCCAGATATTGGGATAACATTTGTGGACTATCTTGTTAGAGGTACTAGATATTTTTTTTTTCTTGGATTGATAAAGTTGTCTGAATTGCCTTGTGTTTTTATATGTTTGTTTGTTTTTGTGTTATGTTTTATTTTGAGAATTGCCCAATGTCAATCTGAGGTCATATGTCACCAAAATCAAGTTAAACCACTAACTTCAGTTAGTGCTGAAATTGACTAGAATTTATAAGAGTATATTTATTTATTTTATTTTATTAAATTTTTATACCACCCCCTCTCCTGCAATGGGACTCAGGGCGGTGTACAGCCAAGATAAAACCACACAATAAATAGAATTTAAAATAGATTTAAAAGAATTAAATTAGTGGTGAAAAAACACACTAAAACAAGATATAAAAGTTAAAATTACCAAAAAATTTAAAAAATTTAAAACCCTAGTAATTGATACTAGGCCAGACCGGCCTGTTGGAAGTGGTGGGTCATTAGTGTGCGCTGGAAGATTTGCAGGTCAGTAATGGCTCGCATCTCCGGGGGTAATTCATTCCAGAGGGATATGAAGTCCCACATCTTATAAATATTGTCATATTGGCTGCTCATTTTAAGAATTGCATATGCTTATTAACAGGATATTGACAAAAACCTAACCTTTTTGTAGATGTGGGTTCCAACTCTTTGAAACAAAAAAGACTAGTATACTTTGAAAATACAGCCATGCAAGTAGACAAACATTTGCAATGTACCTTTATTTTATATCTGATGTTACATGTGGATGCCAGGAGGCATCCACAACTGATATATCTATCTGTGCTGTGATCAGCTGTTTCACAAATTCTTATAGTAAGGACTTTCAGAAATAGTAGTGGTTTTGCACAAAAGGGAAAGTATCTTTATTTCAAAAAACAGACTTTCGTTTTTTCCTTTATGGTGCAGAAGAGTTCATTCAAGATAAGCAATTTGGGTAATTTCATTTTATCTAAATAGTTTATGTTATTGATTGCAACTTTTTTCCTAGCCCCATCTATTATAAAACATTTACACAAATATTGATATGCAGTCTGCTTATATAGATTGTTTTGCTCATGTTTCTTAATGTGCACAATTTTTGTATGTAATTATTTCATAGTAAAAGGAGATTTTCATAATATCCTCTAACAAATGGACTTTTGTGCCTAATGTTCCCCAATAAATGTGTGAGTATTGCATTGTTGACAATTTTCTCAGCCATTTCACACTCCAGTAAATAATTATATAATAGGGAAATCGAACATTTCTCCAAATTTAAAAGTATTTTATCTAAATGTATATTTTTATCTTCAATTCTATACTCATTCACATCTTTGTTATACCTTATTTTAATTTGAAAATATGTCCAATTATCAATAAATATTACTTGTGTTTCTAGTTCCTGATTTGTTTTAATTCTTCCCTCATTATTTATTATTTGATAGTATTTTAATTTTTTGCTACTATCCATCGTGTTTGGGTGAAACATCACCTCCATCACTGAAAACCATAATGGGATCTTAATATGGTTCTTCCTTATATCGTTCCAAATTTTAATCAAAGGTTTTCGAAAAATGTGTCTGATGAAATATGTATTAGTTTTGGTATTTGGGTTCCATAAAAAAGCATGCCAACCAAGTAACAAATCATGTCCCTCTAACTGTAAAATCCTGTTATTCCTTAAATCAATCCAATCTTTTATCCATATTAATGCTACTGCACTATAATATATCTCCCAGACACGTAGCCCAAATCCACCATTGCTTTTATTATCTTGTAAATATGTTTTTTTATCCTTGTCTTTTTCTTTTCCCAAATAAATTTCATTACAATTTTATCTAACTCTTTAAAAAAATTATCCAATAATATCGGGATCGTTTGAAACAGGTATAATATTTTTGGTAATACATTCATTTTAATTGTTGCTATCCTTCCTAATAGTGAAATTTGCATTTAATTCCAATTTTCCAATTCCTTTTCAGTCTGTTTCAATAATTTTATATAATTGTCCTCTCACAAATTTAATGTTCTTGCTCTCAACCAAATTCCTAGCTATTTAATTTTATTTACTATTTGTAAACCCAGCTTTTCTTCTATTTTTTTTTTTTGCTTACTAATTATTAAAATTTTAAGTAGCATTTTAGTTTTTTCTTTGTTAATTTTTAGTCCTGCTAGTCTGCCAAATTTATCTATTTCGTTCAATAACATTAGTCCTGAATTTAATGGATCCTTTATTACAAACACCATATCATCTGTGAAAGCTTGTAATTTATATTCTTGATTTTTGATTTTAGTTCCCTTAATTTCTTTATTTACTCTAATTCTATCTAGCAGTTTCCAAAATTGTTATAAAAAGCAGAGGTGAAAGCGGATATCCCTGTCTGACCCCTTCCTTATTTTCAAAGATTGGGTAATTTCACCATTTACTATTACATTAGCCTTTTGTGTGGCATATATTGTATTAATCATTCTTACAAAATTATCTCCAAAGTCCATCAAATCAATCTGTTTTTTCATAAAATCCCAATTTAAATTGTCAAAGGCCTTTTGTGCATCCAAAAAAACCAAGGCTACCTGACTACCTGGATGCTTTTCATAATATTCTAGTGTATCTATTATTATTCTTGTATTGTATCTAAGAAAACCATTTTGATCCGAATGAATTTTATTGTTAAGTACCATTTTCAGTCTTTCTGCCATTACTGCCATAAAAATTTTATAATCCGAATTTAAAGGGGAAATTGGTGTATAATTCTTTATTTGGGTGGCATCTGTACTCTCTTTTGGTATTAAAGTTATATATGCTTCTTTCCATGATTCTGGGATTTTAGCTTCAGATATTACCTCATTGCAAACTTCTAATAACGTTACTAGTATTTCACCTATCTCTTTATATAATTCGTTTGGTAATCCATCTTGTGTTTTATTTCTTTTTTATTTTTGAATCATGGCCTTTAACTCACCCAAAGTTATTTTTTTATTATGTATCTCTTTTTTATCCTCAGGTATTAAGAAAGGAATTTTTTCTTTCAGATAATCTTCTATTTTATTTACCTCAACTGTTTCTTGTTCATAGAATTTTTCAAAGTATTCTCTTACAATTTCCTTTTTTTTTTTCCTGGTCTATCTCTATAATTCCATTTTTATCTTGTAATTGGTGTATTGTTCTTTTCTGATTTTCTTTTCTTAATTTTTATGCTAACCATCTTCCAGGTTTATTTGCATGTTCAAAATAGTTTTGTTTTGTATATATTAAATTTTTAACTAATTCCTCTTGGTCTACAACATTCACCTCATGTTTCAGTGATATTAATTCATTTCTAATTTGTTCTTCTCCTGGGGTTTCCATTTGTTTATTTTCCAACTCTTCTATTCTTTTTATTAAAATTTTCCGTTTCTCCTCTCTTTTCCTATTCCTATTTGTTATATAGGAATTATAGAAATAGGGATTGATATTCCCCTTAAGTAGGCCTTTATTGTATCCTATAAGTTTTGCAATGAGGTATCCTGATTTTTATTGAATTAAAAAAAAATAATCAATTCTTCCCTAATTTTTTGTATGTATTCTTCCTCTTTCAGTAATTGTGAGTTAAGTGACCATCTACCTTTTTTGTAGTTACTATTTTTCCACATTATTTGTATTGGGTTATGATCTGCCCATATATTAAGTAAGATTTTTAAATCCTGAATTTCTTTATACAATTCATTGCTAACCCAGGCCATGTCTATTCTAGACCATGACTTATGTGGGCTGGAGTAGAAAGTAAACTGTGCTGTTCCTGGGTTTCTTTTCTTCCACGCATCCACTAAATCTAATTCTTCGACCATCTCTGTAAATTTTTTAGGCAATGTATTCCGTTTTTTATGTTGTCTTTGAGCACATTTATAATCTTGTTCATTATCTGTTATTGCATTAAAGTCTCCTACAATGCAAATTCTTGAGTTGCCAAATTCTAATAATTTTTCATATAGAGTTTTATAAAATTCACTCTGGTTTTTATTTGGAGCATATATTCCCACCAATATTATATTTTTATTTTGTATTTCCACCTCTACCATTACCATTCTTTCCTGCTCATCTTTATAGATCAACTCTGAATTTATATTTTCTTTTATATATAATACAACTGCTCTTTTTTTTTCTTCCACCAATGATGAATATATTTTCCCCAATTTGTTATTAATTAAACACTTTTTGTCATTTTTCTTTATATGGACCTCTTGTAAACATATTATCTCCACTTTTTGTTTCTCTAATTTCAAAAATGTTCTTTTCCTCTTAGTTAATTCATTTAACCCATTAATGTTTATAGATATCAGCTTCACTCCTTTCTCCATTCCTTCCTCTTTTCTATCCTACAATGCTTTGTTTGTCGTCTGACTTCTCGTCCTCACTCCTGTTTCTTTTTTTTCCAATGACTCCTCATATCCTTCCCTTCCCTTTCTCCTTCTCTTCTCCTATCTCTAATTTGAACCTCTTCTTGACTGGAACCCTCATGATCTTCTCTACTACTCACTTCTTCCTCTATGCCTCCTATTTGCTCGAAGAATTCTTGTGCTTTAGATAGACTGTCTACTTTCACTCTTTTCTCTTTCCATATTGCAAGTATCCCCTCTGGAATTATCCATCTAAAGGGTATATTTTTTTTGTTTAAATAGTTTGTTAAAAATCGATAGTTTTTCCTTTTCTCACAGATTCTCCTTGGTACTTGTTTCAAAACGATCACTTATTTAACTTTATGTTTTATTCCTTTATCTCTTGTAATTTTATAAATTAAGTCCTTCATACATCTTGCAAATCTTATGTGTATTTCATAAGGGAGCCCATGTTGCCTAGCGTAGCTCGTGTATACTCTGTAGACATGGTCCAATTCTTTCACCATCTCCTCCTTATCTCTACCCAAAAGTTCCACCAGCATCTCTGCCATCACTACTGGTAAATTCTCACCTCTCTCTTCTTCAACATTTTGAAATCTTAAATAATATGAGGCCTTGTCCATTTCGATATGAGTCAAAGTCTCGATAGTCTCTTTATTATGTTCTTTCATTGTTTGCTCCATACTTTCCAATTTTTTTTCGGTTTGACTTGCCTGTTTTTCAACCATTTTAATCTTTTCTTCATTTATTTTGATCAGTTCTTGGATCTGGTCTATTTTCCCGTCCAAGTTTTTGACTCCATTTCTCATTTCCCCTAGTTCGTTTTTTAACTCTTCTTTCATCGATTCCCTTTCTACTTTACTTTCTGAGTGATTTTTCCACATTGATTCCTGTAAAGTCAGCATTATACTTTGAATGGACATCAATGTAACTTGGAGTGACTGCGAGCTGGGTTGAGGTGTCGATTTTTCTAGTGCCAACATCTTATCAATCATTTTCTGGGTCAATACTATTGTAGTAGTAGATGAAGTTGCCAATAGGAAGTCAGTTATATACTATAATTCTAAAGAGTTAAATACTATTTATACAGAATAAACCTATTTCAAATTCAACAATTAATTTTGTCTTTATTGATTAAATATATATTATGTGTGAAAGAAGAAAGAAAAGTGAAACTGATGGTTGTACTCTCCCTTTTTTTTGAAGAATCCTTAATAATTTAGTTTTGTTGGTGTTAAATCCAAGTCTCAAATTTCCATTTCACCGCTCTCAGTTCAGTCTAATACTTCCATCATTTCCTTCCGCTTTCTCAATCACAATATCCACCTTCACAAATTGCACTGTCACTCTCTTACTCGTTCTCAACATTTACAAGAGTTCTTTTCTTTAAGTTAGTATTTTCCACAGTCTATTCAAGAGGCTGGAAATCAAATTCTTTCACCACTATAGTACGACTCTCTCCCTTACTTCACTTTTCGTTTTAATCACAAAGTTTCTACTTATTCCAGAGCTATGGGCATACCGCAATCTTGCCGCTGTTCACCGCTTTCCCTTTTCCGCTCCGGAAATTCACCACAGATTTATTTACCTTTCAAAACTTCCTTGATTTATAATCCAATGTTGATTTTCCTTTCACTCCAAGCTCCACAACATCTCTCTGCTTCCCTCTCGCGATTGTTTCGCCGCATCTTCGGGCCAGCTAGAGCAGCTGGCTTGTTTGCCCTATACTTCGGGTTCTCTTCTTTACCACCTGGCTTGCAGCACCAGCCTAGCTCCAGGAATTCCTCCTCGTATGGATGATCCTGCCAAGATATAATTCTGCCACGAACGGCTGCGTTTAGGGCAAAATTTCCCACTGTAGGAGGACTAGACAAAGTTCTCCTACCTCGCCATGATGCGACATCACCGGAAGTCCCTCTCCTTTTTTATAAGCTTCCAGTGATCTTGTTTATACAACCAATAATTTTCCATAGAAACATAAAAGAAGGAAATCTTTAACCCTTAGGTGGTGCTCTGTATCACTTCTTAGAATTCTTTTATTTTAAATCACTTTTCCATAGTATTAATATTAAATTTTATCAATTCCCAATAAGTCCAGCATTTTATCTAATACCTAATTAATGTCCAATTCTGTATGTTGTTCCAAATTTAGTCTCTAATTATTTGTAATTCTTTTATTTCCATTTTTTTCTTTACCTTATATTTTCCTCTTATTTCTCATTCACTCTTCCAAATAAGGACTCCTTCTTTCCGCTTTTTCGGGGTTTTCAAAAAGTCTTTTATCCAGTTACATGCCACATACCACTTTCACTCTAGAGCACAAAACCTGTGTCCTGGCAGCTTCCTGTCTTCAGGGCAACAATTAAAGACTGATGCTTCTCCCTGTCTTCTAGGGGAGTTTACCAAGCCAGGGAGAGGAGATGCAGCTCCCTTCAACCCAGCTGGTGGTCTCCCACTCTTTCCCCACCCCTACGAGGTGAGTCAGATGGATCCAGTCCTCTAAGGACCCCTTCAACAGGGTAAGAATGGATTAAAGCCACGCACAATCGCAGTTTCTGATCTGTCATCAACAAGAACGCACCGGAAGTTGCCATTAAACTGATTTGAGATGATAAATTTCACACAAGGCTTCATTGCTGTTAAGTTATAAAAACAAAAGATTTAATCAATAAAGTAAAAAAAATCAGTAAAATTCATTTTGGGAGATGGTAAGAGACATTTTGAAATATAGACACGTATTTGAAATGTGTTTGTTACCTGCATTATATTTTCTATAAATGTAAGGTTCAAAAATATTAAAACATTTAAAAAGATTCTAGTGCTGTACAGTGCTTTGGATATGAGCTACAAAAATAGTGTGTAAGAGTGCAAATTTGGCATCTCTGCATGTCTCCTTCAAGCAACTATCCTTTTTCTTTCATAGCTGCCTTGTGATCTCATGGGAAAAAATTACATTTTCACCATCTCACACACTTTAAAGAATCTTTTGCAGATTAAATTCAAAGCTCCAAGTAACTGCACAGTGCTATCATCTTCTGTTCCAGAATATGTCTAAATCAAGGGTCCCAATCCCCAGGCTTGGACCAGTATGGACCCGTGGTCTGTTAGGAACCAAGTCACACAGCTAGAGTTGAGTGGCAGGCAAGTGAGCAAAACTGAAACCATTCTTCTTTCCCCCACCCCCACCCCCAATCTGTGGAAAAATTGTCTTCCATGAAACTGGTCCCTGGTGCTAGCCGGGAACTCCTGGACTAAATAATATTTTAGATTTAGATTATAATAATGCATAATAAAATTTAAATAATCCATTGCATATTTAATATTAATATAAGAATGATGATAAAATTGGAGCTTCTTTATTTTTTTTACCAAACTTATATGCCCCCACACCTCACTGAAGCAAATCTGTACTACAGCTTTTTTATATATATTCATGCTTATTGTTCTTTTTATCACCTCAACTTCAGCCAATTTTTACCTTCAGTGAACCTTAATGCAGCAGGATGCTCAGTTTACACAATATAAACTTGATTCTATTGTGCCACAAATATGCCTCTCATTCATATTTTGGTCATATTTTGACTACTGAATTTAGCTCCATAAATTCACAGGAAACTGGTATTATTAGATAATTTACACATTTTCTCAACAAAATCTGCAACATTTCTCCCCCCAAGCTACAAAAATGAGAAAAGGCAATAATGCATACAGAATAATCCACAACTAATTCTCTAATCATTCACTTTTAACACAAGGTCATAATGGCTTCCATTCTCACCTTTTGTGTAGTTAATTTATTCTTTATTACTCTTTTGAACAACTTATTGTGTATGAGGCTTTTCCTTAGCAGGTGGCCTATCTTAATTCATTTGTAACAGCTGGTAATGTTGACACATTCATTAATTAGTAACATAGTACAAACACAAGAGAAACCACTAATTGCTATAGATTTTGTCAGTTATGCCAAACAATAATATACTGATGCTCCAGTTTCATATCCATTAAATATAAGCCTTAGGTCTATTGTTTGAGATCAAAGAGAGATTTCTAGAAAGAGAACATGATTACACTGCACTGATTGGTGTGTCCATATTTTCATTTTTGAGGGGTATATTGTCAAGAAGACAGACAGACATCTATAGACAGACACTAGATTTCTACAGAAGAAAAGTTCAATGGGAATTTTTAGTGGCGATAACAAATTACAACATTCTGATAACATACTTCTGTTGTTCCCATTTGGTTCAGAAGCAAAAGTATTATCCACAATTCAATATAGGAGTGGCAAATCTCTGGAAGCCTATAGCTATTCATAATTGGGAGTTTGAATTTCACAAAAAGGGTGGAACAATGGGCAAAGCTTAGTAGGATGGAGAATGTTTTTTTAAAAACAAAAACAAAAAACCTATACCTATGTTATGCTACCATTTTCACTGACTTTTTACCATAAAATGACAAAAACAGCACAAAAAGACCTTTTACTCAGATTGCCTACACCTGTATTAGCCCAAGGGTCAGAAGACTGAGTCTCTAGTGTGTCATAAAACTCTTCCTCCAATTTCAACCTTTCTCTGCAAAAAGCCAATTCAAACTTTTGATAAGAATAACCTCTCTGAGGCTGCTTCTTCTGAGAGTACACACAAATACACACCAAATTACAGAGAGAATATTAGAAGGGGAAAACATTAACATTGAGAGAATGATGTCCTTTAAAAAGAAAGATCAACCCTCACACTGATACAGGTTTGTTTTCATTCCTAAGAAGGCATAGTTGGAAGGCAAGAAAAAAAACACTCCTTGTTAGTTTGGTCCCATATTTATAACACTACTTATTAAAGATAAATTAGAATGGTTTAGAGCTCTGGGGAAAAATAGCTTCCATATGTGATATAATCTAGAAGTGTTATTTATTTTTTAGTGTATGGTATGTGTTAACCAGGGATCACCAAGGTGGCTAGCTGTCTGTCTCTGTGAAAGGGATTTTTTCAGGCGGTGTTATCTGTATCCATGGGATGCCTGAATGCTGGTAGGCAACTGGGGGAGGCTCCTTTCTTGTGCCTATGTGGTTTATTTGCTCACATCTCAGCTCCAGTGTTAATACCACTTTAATACCATGTCTTGGTAAGACCAAACTTGGAATACTGTACTCAGTTTTGGTTGCCACAATATAAAAAAGATGTTGAACCTCTAGAAAGAGTACAGAGTAGAGCAACAAAGATAATTAAGGGACTGAAGGCTAAAACGTATGAAGAATGGTTGCTGGAATTGGGTCTAGTTTAATGAAAATAAGGATTAGGGATGACATGATAGCAGTGTTCCAATATTTGAAGGTGTTGAAAGAAATATCCTTCTGGGTTCAGTTCCAAGTGGGGAAAAAAGACACTGGAAACATGGAGGCTGCTTGGAAGGTTTAATGGTTACAGGGCCACATGGCCTAGAGCTCCAGAGAAGAATGATCACATGCTTCAAGATGAGAAGAGAAGGGAAAAAGGGAAAAGGGGAAAAAGAAAAAAGGAAGAAGGAAAGTGTTGAGGTGCTGAGAGTACCTGGGTTTTATACTCTCTGTTTAGATTTGAATTGGAGCTTGTATTCTAATTGGTTGTCAGACTCCCAGGGGCGGGGGTCTTAACTCTATAGGCTTGGTCTGGCCTTTCTGGGTGATTATGCCCTTAAAAGGGCTTTTGGCAATTGCTATAGCTTTTACCTGGAGTTCCTTCTTATGTAAAGTATTCTGGCCCAGGCCTTAATGGCCCACCCATTGACAAAGGTGGGGGTGAGTTTCTGCTTCTTGAGTGAGTTTCTGCTTTTTGAGTTTCTACTCTTTTTAGAAGAAATATTCTGCCTTTTAATATTTCCTGGGCTATTTCAATTTTTCTAGGAGAGGGGTGGATGCTAACTTCCCACAATCCCTCATTTTTTTTTATTTTTATTTTTTGAAAACACGTGAGAGTTCTGACAAAAAATTAAAAGGTGATCAGATCAGGGAAACTTTTTTTAAAAAAAAAAATTTTTTTTTTTCTCTGATGCAAAGGAAAGGCATTGAAAAAAAAGGCAACAGAAAAGGATTCCTTCAGTGGCTCCCAAAAGCTTTCAACCATAAAGGTCTGGGAAAACTTCTGGTTTTTTTTTTTTTTTTTAGCTGTATCCAATTATTCATGCCAAATAATTTTCAGATGTTTGATATACTTTTTGTGAGCTTACAGTCAGGTTGTAAGCACAAGCCTCTATACAGTGTTCACAACCTTTAAATCACAGGCTGCTCATATCCAAGGTTATAGTTACTACCTGCCTAGCTCTTAGCTTCCAGGGTTTGTGAGGCCAAATTGTGGTTAGCCAGTATGCAACCAGGCTATTTTGTATTTTTAAAGTTACACACAATGAGCCCTGGGACCTCTACTCATGAGACAACCAGTGCAACATATCCTGCTTTACTGGGCAACTGGGCAGCATCATTTGTGAGTCACAGTCAGGACTTGGGGTTTGGAGATCTCTTTTCTGCTATCTGTTCAGGAATTGCCTGAGGGAGATGCCTTCTCCCCCATGGAATTAGCAGGGCAATATGACTGCTTGGGCTTTAGTGCCTCAGAGCAGCAAACAAAAACAAAACAAAAAAAAATACATTAAAATTGAAGCTAGGAGCAGCTTTTTGTGGAGGTAGGTAAAAAGGGGTTAGCCTCTATCTAATTCTGAATGGTGTGTCTCTGTATGTGCCTGTGTATGCAGCTAGTTTTACAATACAGATAATACAAACATGTGGGACAATTTTCCCTCCCACCAGACAGAAGTACAAGGTGTTCAGAACTTGCTGGGCCAGTCACTCTCAAATACAATCCTTACATGAGTACATCAAACTGGTTACAATATAGATAATGCAAGAAAGAAAACATAACAATGGATTTCACATTACAATGAATTTTCAGTTACAATGAATTTCCAACCTCCCCCATAATCTTTCTGTCTTCTGGGGATTGAAAAGAGTCATTTAGTCTTTTACTGGTCCATCTCAGGGTCCTTTCCTTCACGTCTCTGGGTGGCATAGGCTTGGCCTGGTGGTATGGGTCAGGCTTGGGAAGGTCTGCCCACTCTGGTTTACTGTAATGACTTTCAGTGGAGGCTGGATCCAAACCCAATTCCTTGCTCCAATGGATGGAATGTCTCTCGGGGCAGCATCTGCTTCCACATGTGGCAGGCCTGGAACACACAGAACAAGGGTCCCTTCCCCCTTCACTGGTAATTCTACCAGGAAAGGCATTGTAAAAGGATTAGATTTTGGTGGGGGGGTAGATAGCTTGCAGGCATGGTTTGAGGATCAAGAATAACACATTAGTATTGCAGTTACTAAAAAGATAAATCCATTTCAACAAAATGGAGACACAGTAGATGAGAAAGGAAAAAAAAACTGGATTCACAAGCTTCAGGAAAAAGAATGAACAGGTAAAATCATTTAAACACACAGTATGAAACTTTTCTTGTAAATGAACTTAGAACATTCACTAATAACCTTGGGTTTTTCTTAAAAGCACAGAGAGGAAAGAAAATTTTCTCTGTTCCTCATCCAGTTTGGTTGGCCAGACCAGACCGGGAGAAGACAATTTCTCTCAGTGTTTTTAAATCTTAACAATTTAAAATTAATATCTGAAGAGGTCAGACACTTTTAACAGTTGCAACAGTTACCTCGAGGACACACAAAGACTTAGACACACACACACGTGCGCACGCACACACACAGAAACAAGGACACAGAGAGGAAAACAAAAGTCTGAGGTGTACACACACACTGATCATTCCCACAATAAATATCTTAGTTAAATTGGGGAAGGCATAAATCTTAAGGAACAAACCACATGGTTGCATAGAAGACAAAGAAAGAAAGATAGAAAGAATTAAGAAAATTCCATGTGATCCTGTTTATACATTGCCCTTTTAAGTACCTTTATTTACCACATTGGTCTTCCTGTATCCCTCAGCAAAGCCAAATCCCTACCTATACATTTTACCTTTTTCTTGCTCATGCCGGCTAGGGTCAGCATCTGCTGCTCATCCCAAGCCTCCAATAGCTCTCCCTGGGGGGTTCCATCCAGGACCCTCGAACTACCGCTTCCCATGTTCCCCTTACATGTGGGGTTTCACACTTTGGCTTAGTCGGGTCAGTCAGCTAGGCGAACCAGTTTCAGACACAAGCAATATCCGAGCAAGAAGAAGAAAAAAAGAAGGGTGTCTGGGGGAGACTTTGGTCGTTGCTCCTGGCGCAACGGAATCAAACACTTTTCTTAAACCTCAGAACAAAAATATAAAAGAGACTGGTCGTTGCTCCTGGCGCAACGGAATCAAACATTTTTCTTTAACCTCAGAACAAAAATATAAAAAAAACTAGGTGTTTCCCAAAGTATGCGCGCTCCCCTTTTTAGTAAAAAAATTCCCGAGAGACTTTTCTCTCTCTCTCTCTCTCTCTCTCTCACTTCACCACGGTTTTCGGACTGGGGGTGTTGCTGTCAATGCAGCCTACTTTCCTTTCCCCAAAAAAAACAGCCCGTGAGACTCTCTGCCCCCCTCAGACAAGTACGAGTACTCCACTTTTCTCTATTCTATTCTTTTCTTCCTAGCCCACGTTTACAGATCTGGAAGAGCTCAGATCCGAGGAAAACTTGCTGCTCTTATGCAGGCAAGTACTGGCGCTCCTAATTTAGTGTCCAAATTACACTAAAACTACCTAAGTTTACCTAAAACGCTGGGGTTTGCTTTTGGGATACACTGGACAAAAAAAATGACAAATTTTCCTTCCCTCCCTTCAATCATAACCCGCTTGGCTTTTCCTCTTATATACAGAAGGTCCCACACTCTGATGGCCCCCCCTTGCTTTTCCTGTCCTGATGGTCATGGCTCTGTAGAGCTAACAACAGGCAAGAGGGCGGCTAGAGGCCAAACAAAGAAATGAAATCCAGCTGCTGTCCAAGGATGAAGCCACTCATAAACATGCTCTTCCTTTTTCCCTAACAAAAGGTCCTGTGCTCTGGCAAAACCCCCATGCTCTCCAGACTCTTGGTCTTTCTGCGGTTAGGAAATGCACAGATGAAGCAAGATCCAATTGTGTTTAGGAGAAGGACACTCTCACACACATGCAAGCATACACATATTTCCCATGCTTTTCCATGCTTTAAAATTAAAATTTAGAGGTACTCACCTTCTTTCCAAGCAGCCTTTGAGCTCAACACTCAAAACCCCTTTAAAACCCTTTTTCCAAATGGCTAAGGTCCAGGAAAAACTCACCCACAGGCTCAATGGGTCTGTTTGCTAGCAAGGGAATCTTACCTGGGCCTGGTCCATTGGTTAGGTTAGCTTGGAGTCCCATCTGGGGTGCCAATTGTTGAAAGAAATATCCTTCTGGGTTCAGTTCCAAGTGGGGAAAAAAGACACTGGAAACATGGAGGCTGCTTGGAAGGTTTAATGGTTACAGGGCCACATGGCCTAGAGCTCCAGAGAAGAATGATCACATGCTTCAAGATGAGAAGAGAAGGGAAAAAGGGAAAAGGGGAAAAAGAAAAAAGGAAGAAGGAAAGTGTTGAGGTGCTGAGAGTACCTGGGTTTTATACTCTCTGTTTAGATTTGAATTGGAGCTTGTATTCTAATTGGTTGTCAGACTCCCAGGGGCGGGGGTCTTAACTCTATAGGCTTGGTCTGGCCTTTCTGGGTGATTATGCCCTTAAAAGGGCTTTTGGCAATTGCTATAGCTTTTACCTGGAGTTCCTTCTTATGTAAAGTATTCTGGCCCAGGCCTTAATGGCCCACCCATTGACAAAGGTGGGGGTGAGTTTCTGCTTCTTGAGTGAGTTTCTGCTTCTTGAGTTTCTACTCTTTTTAGAAGAAATATTCTGCCTTTTAATATTTCCTGGGCTATTTCAATTTTTCTAGGAGAGGGGTGGATGCTAACTTCCCACAAAGGGCTTCTACAAAGAAGAGGAAGGTAACCTCTTTTCCAAAGCACCTGAAGGCAGGACAACAAATAATGGATGTAAACTAATCAAGAAAAGAACCAACCTAGAAATTTCCTGACAGTGAGAACAATTAATAAATGGAACAATTTGCCTCTAAAAGTTGTGTATGCTGGAAGTGTCTAAGAACAGATTGGACACCATTCATCTGAAATAGTATAGGGTCTCCTGCTTAATCAGACGTTTGCACTACAAGACCTCAAAGATCCAATTATGTTATTCTGTTACTATTGTGATAACTCTGTGGCTTATACTTTATTGCCAGTGAACCCAACCAGTACTCTTTTTCTCCTATGGCACACTTAATATTAAAGCACCTAATTCCTGGAGGGCCTTTACTCTCACACATTATCAAACCCTTCTTTCAGCTATCTTTGAAGGCCAATATAGCCCTAACCCTTTTCCAAACAGATAATGCTTCTCTGTCTCTGGACATATAGACATTACAGAAGATGTACTTCTCCAGTGTATATAATTGTAGCAATAGCACTGAGACTGCCCCATTGTATTTTATAGCATTCTTACAATGTAGAAGCATTATCTGCATAATCTGAGTCTTCATTTGACCAACCTTAGAAGGATGGAAAACTGAATCAACCTTGAACCCCATCAGGATCGAACTCCAGGCTATGAACAGAGTTTTGCTAGTAATACTGTACTTTAATCACTGCATCACCAGGGCTTATGTAATTCAATTTGGCCTCTGTGTTTATAACTTATACTTGTGTTTTATAATAATTTAAAGTATTCAATAGTCCAAGTTAAATTATTAATTACATGCAGAGGAGCAGGAAAGGAAACATAGCAAGTAATGTTGTTGGAGTTATGGAGTTTCTGTGCTTCTCTTCCCACTTCCCTGCATTTTAATGCAAAGAACTAGGGAAGAATTTTGGTAACTTTCAGATTTAAATTTAATTTCCTTAGAAATATCCAATTTGGATCTGTCTGAACCACCCCAAGATTCACTGAGTATCCAATATATTCCTACTTACTACTTTAACATTTATATTTTCCTTGAAATATTATACATGCACCTAAGATTTTGTAAGCTTTGCAGCTGTTTGACCAATGTGTTAAAATATTAAGCTTATTTGAGTCAAGTGTTTTAAAAGATTCAGCACAGTATCTATGTTTCTATCTTACATTACATATTTAATGCTTTCTCCCATCACTGAAACATCAGTAAGGAGAAAAGAAAAACTGCCAAGAATCACATTATATGGAGCCAAGGCTAGTGCTTCGCAGCATTTATTTCACACTCAAACACACAGGTGATAATAAGAAGACAATATGCAAAATATTAATTTCTTTCTGAGATAAGGATGGTAAGGAAATAAAAGAAGAGAAACATTCTTTTAAATTACCCCTAAAAAGAATAGTTTACCACTCCTAGACTAGAAATGGAAAACTGAGTTCGTATTTTAAGCAAATTGACCTAACTTGCAGTTCACTTCACAGTTCTTCTTGCCTTGAGGGATAGTTTGTTTAGAGCTTTACTGATTTGAATAACCTACTTAGAGTTCTACACACTTCTACTGCAGTGTGTTACAGGGAGTCCTAAAAAATAAGTGTTGTTTTTAGTGAAAAGACCATTTATACTTTAAATTAATTCAGAAACTAAATCAGTAGCATCTTGTTGCTTTTGTCATGGCTTCACAGAGAAGGCTACTTCCCTTTTGTTTGTGTTTGAGATGTTGTGACATACATAGAAAATGGGTGAAAGGGCAGGGTTTGCATCACAAGAATGCTTTTCACATTCTGAACACACACACACACACACACACATACACATCTCTTGCCTCATTGCTGAACTAAGGGCAAGAAATTAATCCCTATCAAACTAAGTAGAAACATAGCAAGTTACAGACCATGGGACCAGTAGGCACCAAAAGCAAGTTTTAAACTCCAAGAAACTTAGCTCAGGCTGCCCTTCATTTCTCCTCCCTTTCTTGAACCATGAGTGCTCATTCCATGTGACTCACACAATGTTTTCTGGTGCCTACCTATCCTCCATTTTCAGGAAGGAAAACATAGCTATTATTCAGCTTTGTTCGGGTATTTTCCCACGTCATTATAGTTGTACTTTTAAAGTTGTAGTGACATATGGGCAGAATCTCATTTGCCATCATCAGGCTTATGTATTGTGTTCGTCTGAAAGCCTGTCTTACAGACAAACATATTACACAAGCCTGATGATGGCAGATGAGATTCTGCCAAAACATCGCTACTACTTTAAAAGCACAACTATAATGATGTGGGAAAATACCTGAACAAAGATGAATACCATACATAGACATAGACATAGAGTATACATACATACATACATACATACATACATACATATGATATTTAGGCTTCTTCGGGTATTTACATATAAAACAAAAAATGGCTGCCAAGCCTGACACACAAGATTAAAAAGAACCGAATACACAAGCCTGAGGATGGCAGATGAGATTCTGCTTAAACGTCGCTATAATAAAAGCACAAATATTAAGACGTGGGAAAATACCCGAAGAAACCTAAATACCATACATATAAATACCTGCGAAAACATAAGAAAACATATTGAGACTATCAATTGTAGTCTCAATTTTACATGGGAAAAGACCCAAAGACACCAATACCTGCATACCTGTACCCGTGAAAATCTATGAAAACAAATATATATATATATATATATATATATATATATATATATATATATATATATATATATATATATTTGTTTATATAGTGTTTTCGGCTTTGTGCTTGTGCGAGCAAAGCGTGATCTGAGCTGCTGTCTCCCTGTATATACTGGTGGTGAGGTTGGCTGTGTTGTCATTTCTTGATTGGTTGATGGAGTTGATATTTGCCGATTTGCTGGCTTTTTCATAAGAACATGTGTGGCTGAGGTATTGGCTGTGTGTCTTATCAGCCTCCTGTGTTGTAACGACTTGGGTAATGGGCTGTGTGATGACCTTCTGAGTTCTATTGTTTTGACATCCTGGGTCTTGTGCTGTAATCTCCTGGGTCATAATGACCTGGGTAATGGGCTGTGTGATGACCTTCTGAGTATTAATGTTTTGACATCCTGGGTCTTGTGTTGTAATCTTCTGGGTCATTGGCTGTGTTGCAACATCCTGAGGTTTTGTGGTGTAACCTCCTGAGTTCCGTGATGTGATATCCTGAGTGGGTGGCTGTGATGTGGCATTTCGGTTTTGGTTTGGTTCTGAGTTTGAAGCCTGGTTATGTATTCATGGTGTGTGTCAGTTTGCTTGGTTTGGGGGTTGGGGTATGTGGCAGCTGGTGATGCAGCTGTGGTCTGGTTTCTGGACGGTGGTTGCTTTTCATCTATGGGGTGGGTTTGGATTTGGTGAGGGAGATTGGTGGTGGCGTCATGTGTTGTTTTGGGTCCGGTGTTAGTTTTCATGGATGGTACTCATTTGTTGATAAGGGACAGTTTCTAAATGTCTGGTAGACAGGAGGCATCGTCCCGTTTATTCATGTTATGGGGGTGTTTCTCTATTTCGATGGTTTCCCTGATTATTCTCTTGTTGAAGTGTTCAGTATTGGAGATTAATTTGGTTCCCTCAAAATTAATTTCATGTCCTGTGGCTTTAAGGTGCTGGAAAAGGAAGGAAGAATTTTTTTTCTTTTCTGACTGTGTTCTTGTGTTCTGCGATGCATGCATTTATTCTCCTGTTGGTTTGTCCAATGTATGTGGCTGGGCAATTGTTGCATGGTATGTCATAAACTCCTTGGTTTTCTAGCTGGATCTAGTCTTTGGGGTTTCTTAAGATGTTGGCTACTTTTTGATCAGTGCTGAAGGCTGTCCTGATATTGTGTTTGTGGAGAATTTTGCTGATATTATCTGTGTTGTCTTTGATGTAGGGGAGCAGGACAATACTGTTGTCCTGTTCTGTGTCTTGATTTCTGGGGGGTTTCTCCTTTAGGAATTAGGTTGGTAATTGTGTCTCTTTGGAATCCGTTGAAAATTAATATGTTAGTGAGGGTGTGTAATTCTGTTCTCAGGTGGTCTTTGTCAGCTAGGTTTTTGGTTCTGGAGATGAGGGTCTTGGCTATGGAGTTGATCTGTGCAGGGTGGTGATGGAATTGTGCGTTTAAGTAGCGGTTGGTGTGTGTTTTCTTCTGATGGATGGTATGTCCTAGGGAGCCATTGGGTTTTTTTGTAAATTAAGATGTCCAGGAAGGGAAGTTGGTTGTTGGCTTTTGTTTCCATGGTGAATTGTATTTTGGGGTGTAGGCTGTTGAGATGTGTGAGGAAGTTGTCCAGTTTTTCTTTCCCATGTGACCAAATTACAAAAGTGTCATCTACACAGAGTTTGGATTTGTGTTCGGATTTGTCTAGAGCATTGGTTTCAAAGTGTTCCATGTATAAGTTAGCGATGATGGGTGAGAGGGGTGATCCCATAGGTGCTCCTTCTATCTCTTTGTATCTTTGTCCATTGTGGATGAAGTATGTGTTGGTTAGGCAGTGATTGGTCAGATCTAGGATGTGCTTAGGAGCGTTGCATTTGTTTTGGATGGCTGTCAAGGCTTCTTTAATAGGTACTTGGGTGAAGAGGGATATGATATCGAAGCTCACGAGTAGGTCGCCAGGTTGTAGGTTTTGTTTCTTTATTGTTTCTATGAAGTGGAAAGAGTTTTGTATGTGTGAGGTGATGGATTCTGTGTAGGGCTGGAGTTGTTTGGTGAGAAATTTGGCAAGATTCTGTAGAGGTGAGCCTATGGAGCTGACTATGGGTCTGAGTGGTGTTCCTTCTTTGTGTATTTTGGGGAGGCCATAGAGTTTAGGGCATTTGGATAATTTTTCCCTGGGGATGATTCTTTGCTGGATCTCTTCACTGATGGGGGAGGCTTTTATTTTGGATTTGGTGGTTTTTTCCAGGTAGGTGGTAGGGTCAGTATTTAGAGGTTTGTAAGCGGGGTCTTGAAGTAGGTTGGATAGGATTGGTAGTCCGATGTGTTCATCATGACCGTGGCCTTTGTCTGCTGGGAGAATGATTATGTTGTTGTCTTTCCTCAAGTTGGTGAGTGCTTTTTGTTCTTCTCTGTGTAAGTTGCTTCTGGGTGGACTGCTGGAGCAGAGGACATTGGTGACTTCAAGTCTGATTTTATTGGCTACATCTGGGTTACTTTTGGTTAGGCTAGCTTCAACTCCACATATAATGTTTTCGGTGGGGATGCGTTTGGGGGTGACTGCAAAGTTGAATCCCTTGGAAAGGACATTGGTTTCTGCTCTGGTGAGGGTTCTGTCTGATATCTTGTGTACTGTTTGTTTCATGTGTGTTGTTGTGGGGGGGGTTGGGCTTCTAGTGTTTCTCTAGTGTGTGGAATTTACTGGTGTGAGTGTCTGTCTTGTGGGAGGTTTCTGTTTCGGCTGTCCAGAGGACTAGTTGTTTGGATTTGTCCCAGAGTGCTGGGTGGATTTTGTTGCTGAGTTTGAGGTGGAGAGTGGGTAGGTCCTGTTGGTTTGGTCTAGTAGGAATCTTTTCCTGTGGAGTTCATTTCTGATTAGGCTAAATCCATTCTTTTCAGGATCCTTTCAGTGGCTGAGGTTTTGGAATGGAATTTGAATTGGAAGCATGTGGGGATCATTTCTTTGTCTCAGCAATTGCATAGGAATTGAGATCACATAAGATGGTGGCTCTTCGGACTTCGAGTTTGTCGTAGGTCCTGGTCAGCTGGAAGGTTTTCTCCCCGTAGAGGTACAATCTTTGTTTTCATAGATTTTTAGGTACAGGTATACAGATCTTGGCGTGTTCGGGTCTTTTTATGTGTAAGATTGAGAGTATCTTGGAAATGTTTCTTCGAGATCTCAACTTGCAATCTTCAGACTGGTGCTTTGAGCTGATAGACACACAGCCAATACCTCAGCCACACATGTTCTTAAGAAAGAGCCAGCCAATCTGCAAACATCAACTCCATCAACCAATCAAGAAATGACAACACAGCCAACCTCCCCACCAGTATATATAGGGAGACAGCAACTCAGGTCATGCTTTGCTCGCACAAGCACAAAGCCGAAAGCACCAGCCTGAAGATGGCGAGTGAGATCTCATTGAACCATTGCCAAAATAGTCTCAATCTTACATGGGAAAAGACCTGGACACGCCAAGACCTGCATATATATTCCCAAACCCAAAGAAAAGAATCACAGCCCAAAGGAAAGAATCGCATGAAATGGTATGTTAACTTTATATCATCAATCTGCCACTCAAAGCTGGCCATCCCTAAAGTTTATCAACTACGTGAGAATGCTGTGCAGTGGAAAAGCTGTTGCAGTAGAACTGGAAGTGGCCTGGATTTCAGTCCATGTTCAACCACAGGAATTCACTGAAAGATTTTGGACAATCACTTAACCTTACAAATTTCAGAGAAAGTTGGTTGCTGTGGAATGAGCAAGTGCTATTTATGCTACCCATGTCTTCTAAACAAAAGGCAGAATATAAATCTGATAAATGAATAAATAAATTATAAAGAAACCAGCTCCTGGCCATAAAAAGCTTGGCCAACTTATTTGAAAGTGTCCACAATGCTCTAAGAACATCTCTTTTAAAAATGTTACATACATTAATGCTTAGCAGCATAAAATTTCTGGATGTAAATTGCATGTTCTGCAATCAGGAGCCACACAAAGTTAGATGCCTCTTTTTAAGAACATTCACATAATGTCCCATTTGGTTTTCTGGAACATCTGCAGAAAACTCAAATCCAAACTGGAACACCAGTTGCCAGACCATGTGCTCTTTTCATTCAAACTGTGTGCCAAATCTATTCTTCCCTAGTTACCTAATGCATGCAACAGCATGTAATTACTTCCCAAATACATGCTTACAAATAATGAAGCAATTATGTATATCACTTACCCACCATAATTGAAGTGACCTGGTAAAGTAAAGATTAATTAATATGTAATTTTCAGGTTTTGTATCTCTGTGTCCTCCGAGTTCCTAACATGTAGCGTGTGACTCTGTGCTCTTTGGCCAATAAAAGAATTATTAGTTTATATCAAAGCAGGCTTTTAGAATTATATTTATAGCATTCACAAAATGTAAAAATGCTCTGCTGTCTCAAGAGGCTATTTATGCCATAATAGGTTATTTTAAGGCAATGTGCACCAATTCATATCTTATTTAATCAACCAAAGATTGATTAAAGGCACAAACCTATTGGGAGCCTTTATTACAAGATCTCTGTTCATCTATCCCCTGTTGGAATGAAATCATGCCACATGTCAGTGCACAACTAATGCCAGGAGGCAATATCTTTGGACACATGCCAAAGCACATATCCCACTCCCATCCCCTCTCTTTAGTCATAGTTCCTCTCCCATGGTTACTACTTACTCATTTTTCTTTCTCTTGAGGCAATGGTGAGAGTAAGGCATGCACAACTTGTCCCCTTGCCCAGTGGAAAATTATGTATGATGAATTGTAGTTCACCAGCAGAGAAAGATTTCTAATGTAAAACATTCCAATTTCAATTTCTGGCATTCACAGACAGGTGGAGAAAAGGCTTCTAACTGAATCTGAATCAAGAATCAAATGGCACCAGGATAGATAGTCAAAGGGGAAAAATAGGAAAACTTCCTGTATTGTCTGGATTGAGGCCAAACAGCAACTATGTCACATTGGGCCTTTTTAAAGAAAATGAGTTCACTGACAACATCCTTTATCAGGAGTCCTGACAATCCAAGGCCACCACACATTAATCCCCTAAATACAGTGAACATTATTCAAGACTTAGAAAATAAATTAGGTTCCACTTGGGTTCAAAACGATTCTAATACAGTACCAGATGAACCTCTCTTAGGAAATTATTCTACAATCAAGATGCTACTATTAACCCACCCAACCACCCATCCAATTTATATAATTAACAAAACCTGGAGAAACATTTCTACTGAAATCTTAAACCCCAAGTAAAATATGTTCTTAAAGTATTTAAGATTCTATACATTTTAATTACATGACTTTGAATTCTACCCAGACATGGAACAGAAGCAGTGAATTAATATGATCCTGCTGGACAGTTTCTATTAACAATCTTCCTGCTTTAGCTTGAAACAGCTGGTGTTTGTAAGTTATGTTCAAAAATAGCCCTAGGTATCATGCGTTTAGGGAATTAAAGACTGGTGTGCCATTCTCAATCCTAAATTGAGAACAATCATTTTGTGCTGTAAAAGCACTTGTGACTCTTGCAATAATGCTGCTTTCACAATAATCTCAACAATAAGTATGAACCTGATCCTTTATGCTGCAACTCTGTTCAAAGCAGGCCAAATGTCTTTTAACCATTATGGACAAACTATGGACAATTATTGATGCTTATTCACTAAACTTATTTGTTTCCACTGGTTGGCTCACCTAAATCTAATGAAAATGACAGCTTGAGTTTGATGTTATCCATATATTTGTATACTAAAGCCAGCCTGCCATTTCCATAGACATCAAACAGCATGGAATATTTTTTTAAAAGGTATCTGGAAACTGCTAACCGCTGTCTGCATCACATTCTGGAATCAGCATGTAATCAAAACACAGTATCCCCAACAACAATAGTTTGATGTATCAATGCTGCTAACAGCACAAGGCATCTTTGCTCATTTTCATTCTGATCATAGAGGGGAAATTATTGCTTAGATAGAGAGTTTTGGAGCACATTTTATACAGAAGGCATCAAGTTCAAATCTTGGTGATATTTCCAATAAAACAATCAAATAAGAGGTAATGTAGAAGAATCTGTCTAAATCCTAGAAAGCTACTGCTGCTTTAAGTAGAACAGGGCTGATAAAGGTGTGATCCTCCAAATTTTGATGGCAGTATTGGACATTGATCATTGGCCTCTGTGATTAAGACTACTAAGAATTGATGAGGCAAAGATTTTCTACTCCTGGAATAAGCCATGCTAGGCTTCTAACTTGGCAGGATTATCCCGCTTTTCTTTAATGTTCTATCTCTGCCAATCTATTTCTTACTTTCTGCCATAATTATCTACTCTGCCTTTTGGAACAGACCTTAACCTGTCACATCAACCTGCAGTTTTTGCTTGCCCCATCAGAAATTTTAGCTTCTTTTTCCCTTCTGAATATTTATCACTATAATTCCTTTCAGTAAAGGCCAATACATATTTGAAAACCAAGCTTTACTGATGAAAATAAATGTGTGTTCACTCTCTTTCCCACAGCATAAAAGACATTCACAATTTTTTAGATGATTTTTTATTCCCACAAGACCATATACTGGATTTTGTTGTAACTAAACTAGCTCTTAAACTAAAATCTAAGCATATCTAACTCATATTTCCAAATGCAGAAAACAAGTGAGGTATCAAACCAAAAATAAATGAAGCTGCTACATGAGCTGGTGTAAAATTAACAATGAAGAAACTTCAGTTAAATTGAAGGTAGGGTTGTTGAAAAAACAATAGTTATATCTCCACATCCAATGTAATCATGACAATACTTAGAGAAACATTTGAGCTTCTTGCCCAAGCTGAAAAATTTCAGTGTATAAAGAACAAGTATTTGAAGTTTCTAGCAATGCAGCTGTATGTTGCAACAAGTTGATTCTGTTGAATGTTTGATATCTAACAACAATTCAAAGGCAATTTAGAGGTTGAAGCCAAAACTCAAGTAGGTAGTATTTGCAGATTTATTGCACAAGAATGAGGCACAAGTGATTCTTATTCTTTGCCTTTCAAGGACAGTTTTTGCATTGCTAGCTATTATAGAGATAAAAAATGCTATACTATCTTTAGAAAAATCAAAGGCAAGTTATATTCTGCTGGTGCTATTGAAACAAACACATATTTGTTGATCTAATGTAGCAGGAGTTTGTAATAATGTAATAATTTGAAAATTTGGGCTGGAGGTTATAATTTGCAATAATTTTTAAATCAAAATTACACTAGATTGCAACAGATTTCTTGCTGTTTTGTTCTCAAAAGAGCATAACTACTCAGGTGTATCTATTTACATGATTTTTAACTCTAAAACTTTTCAACCCAGTATGAAACAAACAAAAATTTGATAGATAGATAGATGATAGATAAATAGTGTTTGTGTTTGTGTGTGTGTGTATGTATGTGTGTATGTGTGTGTGTGTGTATATATATATACAGCAGCTGCAAGCTCACATTATTCTGAGAAGCACAAGGCCGGAGACACAAGCCTGAAGATGATGAATGAGACTTCATCGAAACGTCGCCTAGATATTTCCAATTTTACGCGGGAGAAAACCCGAAGAACCAAAGATCCACATACAAATACCCGCGAAAACCTCCAAAAACATATATATATATATATATATATATATATAATATATATATATTTGTTTTCGGAGATTTTCGCGGGTATTTGTATGTGGATCTTTGGTTCTTCGGATTTTCTCCCGCGTAGAGTTGGAAATATTTAGGCGACGTTTCGATGAAGTCTCATTCATCATCTTCAGGCTTCTGTCTTCGGCCTTGTGCTTCTCAGAGTGATGTGAGCATGCAGCTGCTTCTTCCTTTTAACTACTAGTGGGGGTGTGACTTGATTGGGTGGGGGCTTGGCTGTGTTCTGATTGGGTGGGGGTGTGTTCTCATTGGTTGGGGGTTTGGCTGTGTTCTGATTGGTTGGGGGGTTGGCTGTGTTCTGATTGGCTGGGGGTGTGTTCTGTTCTGGTGGGGGTTTGGTTGTACTCCGGTTAGTCTCAGTTGCTGGGGGATTTGAGCTGGTGAGCTGTGATCCTATTGTTTGGCTTCGCGTTCGTGGTCGTGTCACGACCACGAACGCGAAGCCAAACAATAGGATCACAGCTCACCAGCTCAAATCCCCCAGCAACTGAGACTAACCGGAGTACAACCAAACCCCCACCAGAACAGAACACACCCCCAGCCAATCAGAACACAGCCAAGCCCCCACCCAATCAAGTCACACCCCCACTAGTAGTTAAAAGGAAGAAGCAGCTGCAAGCTCACATCACTCTGAGAAGCACAAGGCCGAAGACAGAAGCCTGAAGATGATGAATGAGACTTCATCGAAACGTCGCCTAAATATTTCCAACTCTACGCGGGAGAAAACCCGAAGAACCAAAGATCCATATATATATATATATATACAGTACGTTTCATTTTTGTACTAGGTACGAGCAATCAACTATTGTGTATGGTTCCTGCTTTGTATGTAACAAAGATTCTAATCTAGCCAAGCCATTCCAATATATCATCAATCTAGTCAAGCAAAGAAGTCAAATGAAACCATTAATTTTTAGAAAATCTGGGATTTACTTCTGAGTAATGGGTGAGGAACCTATTAAACTGTTCATGTCTCATTTTTAGATCTACCTCACCTTTGTCAAACCCAAAGCTACACATTGATATAAAGTCTGAAATCAGTGGGAAAGAACCCAAATGATGTGTTGCAAAGATTTAAAACCATACTGCAAGGCAGGAAAGGACCAAAACAGATTTTTAAAATGGGAAAAAGGGATTATGAGAATTGGCTTTACCCTTATTATTTGTTTTATAAAGCAGATGGTCAGAAATGAGATTGGTCAAGATTGAGTGAACCACTACAGTGCATGGTTTTTAGAATTTAAATTGTAAAGTCAATATAGAATCTTGAACAAAGAGAAATTATTAATTAAGAGAGGTCTGAATGCTTCCAACTGATTCAGAAGTGCTTCAGAGCTTAAAGCAATTGGACATATTTTAGCCTGAAAAGTATCACTATTGCAGTATATGGAAAATTAATGCCACACAGAAAAAAAATCAACATGAAACTTCTATATGCATTTTTAAAAATCTAATACAAAAGTATATTGCCAATTTAAAGGGATAGAAGGAATGTTAATTTTATATTTTTGTCCTTAGTGTATTTCATACTCTTTTTATATTTCTATTATTCTTTTATTTCAGTGTATCAAGTAGTTCTCTAATCCATCCAAGAACTTTTGTATTTGAGTTCAATAGAAATGAACAAGCATGCAACCAGAAATGAACAAGCATGCAACCAGAAATGAACAAGTAAGCAACCAGCCAGGACAATCTTCTCGAGGCTGATAAATTTATTCTCTCCCTATCACTTATTAAATTTATTTTTACTAGAGTAACATAAATATCAGAGGAAGAAAAACAACTACTACTATGACTACCATGAAACTGTATAATAATTGTCAGTTAATCTTGCTGGATTGCAGCTGATGTTAGATCAATTTACCCTAGGTCATTTGAGATCTATTAATATTTTGCTTATAATTTCTTTTTTCTCTCTTTCTCCAGGCAAATTACAGGAGGCTGGGCACAGAGAGACATTTAAAATGTTCTAAACAGTTGGATGTTTGTTGTAACAATCAACAGATCAATCAAAGCATTCATAAAAAAAAACCACTCAAATTTGGCATCAAAATATGCAAGCAATATTAGAAAAAGAAAAGAGCCATTTTGGTCTAGTGGTTAAGGAACAAGACTTGAAACCAAGAAACTATGAGTGACTCTTTCTAAGCCCAACCCACCTCACATAATGACGGGGAAAGAATATTAGATAAGTTCACCACACTCAGTTATTTCAAAATAATAAAAGGGCAATTTAAAAAATTCTAAAAATATAGATCATTTTCACTTTATAAATGAGGGAAGGATTGTAGATAGCTGATATCTACTGAAAGAAATAATCAGGATTTTTTAAACATTTCAGAACAGTGTTCCTTTTCCCATGTGCCTATAAATTAGAGATTAATAAGTACCCACAGTATTTCATCCATAAAAGTCCATAAAAGAAGTTTCTTTTTCTTACTTGTGAACCTTCGTTGGATTGACAGCAAAAGTCAATATGATTATAAAGAATTTGTGTTGTTCAGATGCAGCTCAAATAAAACCAGCCAGTTTCCATAGAACCACCATCTTCTAGGTTTTCAGTAATTTAAATCTGTGGGAAACTCATCAGAACACTTTCTCTTTCAGAAAAGAGTCTAGTTATTTTATATATTCAGCAGAAAAGGTTGCAACTATAATCTGATTAGTACTGATTAGAAAGAAAGTAGAATAATATATTTCAAATATTGCTATTATAGAGAAAGCAGAAATTATCATATCTGTGATCTATAATTTTATATGCACTATTGTATGAATGCATAACAAGTCTATCAACTCTCAGTATATCTGCAAACTGTAATAAAATTCTCAGTAACTATCCCACATGCATGTTAAATATTGATATACGTATTGCAAATTATATGGTCGCAGTAAAATCATCCTCTTCACTATTGTGGCATAATATTACCACTGTTTTGAAACTTACAGACACACTTGCACATTATGCTCTCAAAAAAATGCACATTTTTGCATGTAAATTTGTTTGCACATTTTGTACAATGGTTTAAAAATAACATGTTGAGGCTTCATAACCTTCATAGTTGCATCCTAAAATATTATACTAGTAAGTCACATGGTTGGAATATTTTTTTCTTCCACAACTTAAAAAAAAAGATGGAAGCAAATAATACATTTGAATTTTGTTTGGTGTTTGCTTCTATTTTCTATAAAGTAACAGTAAATGAATACATTAATTTATAGATTAGAATAAATACCATAGAGTACAGATTAGAAAAATATCATAGAACATTAACAAGTCAAATGAAATAAAATGTATTATGAATAGAAGTTTGCTTTTTTTTTTTCAGTCATTTCAGTCTATAAAGAGAAACATTTTAGGTTAAAAGCTAGGCTGAAAATATAATTAAAAAATTTTCTCATTACTATTGTCACTTAAATGCTCTGACAATCTAACATACAAAGCAGCTACAATTAGTTAGGACTGTCTTAATTTTGACAATCCTAAGAATGTCAATTGATTGAAAAATTAGTTGTCTATATGCTATTAATAAAAAAGTACAATTAAGAAGAACTTAAACAAGTTTTTTAAAAAACATGTAACTTATGCTATCTTTCTTTGCCACTAGCAGGAAAACATAATAGATTTTTTTTTCCAAAGAACTTTTATTTTAAAACAAACATACGCATACAAAACATAAAACCATCTTCCATTTTGTATACATACAGTGTGTCAGTTGGTTGCAAATCTTTTGTGCTATCCTTTTATAGTCGTAACTCTCAGCTTATATCAATTTTCACATTGTCAATCTAACATATGCTTATATATTTATCAGTTATTAATCAACCATGGCTAAACTATTTATTCCAACATTTTATACGAGATATACCATATTTTATCTTAAAATTTATGTTATACTTTCAACCAATGGTTATATATGTCTATATTATGTTTTATATCATTCTATTAAATTTCTATCACAAAATTATCTAGTCTATTACATTACCATGTTTTATTGTCCAACCATTAATAAAACAAATCCCATATCATGTAAAAATGTTTATCTTCTTGTTCTCTAATTTCAAATGTCAATTTACTCATTTCAGCACAGTCCATAATTTTCTTAATGAGAAAAGACCACGGACTAGAAGCCGTACCACAGCTGCATCACTACCTGCTTCAAACCCCCCCAACCCATACATGAAGGGAACTGATGCCCACCATGAAGATGTGGCACGACCACGAACGCGAAGCCAAACAATAGTATCACAGCTCACCAGCTCAAATCCCTCAGCAACTGAGACCAACCGGAGTACAACCAAACTCCCACCAGAACAGAACACACCCCCAGCCAATCAGAACATAGCCAACCCCCCAACCAATCAGAACACAGCCAAACCCCCAACCAATGAGAACACACCCCCACCCAATCAGAACACAGCCAAGCCCCCACCCAATCAAGTCACACCCCCACTAGTAGTTAAAAGGAAGAAGCAGCTGCAATCTCACATCACTCTGAGAAGCACAAGGCCGAAGACACAAGCCTGAAGATGATGAATGAGACTTCATCGAAACGTCGCCTAGATATTTCCAACTCTACGCGGGAGAAAACCCAAAGAACCAAAGATCCACATACAAATACCCGCGAAAATCTCCGAAAGCAAATATATATATATATATATATATATATATATATATATATATATATATATATATATATATATATATATATATATATATATATATATATATACATACACGCAGAAACACACAGCCTCTAAAGGAAGATGGATACATTGTAAACAAAGTATACTATCAGTATGATGATGTGTCCAATTCTGAGTCACTTTGAAATCTTTTTCATGCTAACTTGCATGTAATTTTACAAAACAATAAAGTAGATTTATTGAAGCAAATCTTCAGAACTTGACCAATTGTTTTCTTAGGCAGAACGTCAACATGCTGCATTCTGATAATGACACTACTATGCTAAACAGCCAAGATGCAGATAAATCTATTGAGCCTGCATAAATTCAAATATCCAAAATAGTTAGCTAGCTGTTAATACCCGCTTGGAAACTGCAGCAAGCAGGAACTTCCTTATTATCCTGCTGTGGCATAGAGACCATTAGAGCATGCTAGGTAATGCACTACACCAAGCATTCTTTAAGAGTCTAGAATTCCCAAATCGTGCTCATTTTTTTTTAAAGTGATTTCTTAGTACCTATTTCCCCAGAAGCACAAGTTTTCTTCTCCCATGATCAAATTTTTAAAAATATGATTAACACAGGCCACTTTCCCCATGTTTCCTGTTAGAGAGTAATTAAACCAATCAATAAAGTCAATGGGAGCAAAATGGCTTATGCAAAATGGTTTATTGAGTTTCAATGACACATTATATTGATTTGACCTAAAACCCATATATTTGTGCTGTGAGATACAATTTTTAATAGGGCAACATAATGTATACTAGGAAAATAGTCTGCAAACCTATCGCTCAGGAGAAGAAAATGTATAGCTCAGAAAGCTCAAGGATCCTTGCTCACAAGAGTACCCCTTTTGAGACTCCTAATAACTCTTCAGAGTATATTAGCACAATTTTTAAAATGATATTGGGATGCTGAAAGGCAATAGCAGCCACTTGCAGAGACTTGAAGTATTCTTTTTAATTCCTCCCCATCTCCTGTCTTGGGTTACAGCCTTATCCGTTTGACCTTTAATATACTTTAAGACAATTGAAGCAATGTAGTCTTGATGTAGAATCTAGCAGTTGTTTCTTGACTGACTCAAAGATTTGGAGACTTTTATCTGTTTATATAAATCAAAAGAATAATAAAATGATTTGATCAACATGGAGATCAAATCTACATTTTAGAGCATTCTTTGAAGTGGAGCAAATTCATATTTTGCAAATAATATTTAATGGAAAGGTAAATTAATGATAATGATACAGACATTAGGTATGGGCTTCAAAAATCCAGATAAATTGGATGAAACAAAACATTCATTTTCTGTATCTTTTGCTATTATCTAATGGTTGCAATAGTGTTACCTTTTGTTAGTAGGATACAGGGTTTTTTCTTCTTTTCTTCTCTTTTCTTTTCTTCTCTTCTTCTGTCTTTTCTGAAAAGAATACTGGGAGATTACTGGATAAGTAATCTGAAAAATTACTTCTTCATTATTGAATGATGCATGTGTATATCTGTAGCTGTATGCTTGCATTGTGTATCTGTACATATATGCATATATATGAATGCTAAAAATCAACACCAACTTAATTAGATAATCATATAAATAAATGAGATTAGTTCAACATGTATTGCCTTGTTTTGAATGTAGAGTGTAAACAGGGCATCTTTCAAGAAATAGCAAATATTGCTCATCAGCTGTAAAATCTCATAGAGTGCAATGCTTCCCTGAACTTATTTATAATCCTTTGATCCTATTATCATCCTACATGATTATATAAGAATTAGAGAGCATTCAATCATAGATACTCAATAAGCCTTTTTAAAATAGTATTCCAAGAAATACACATACATCAAAATCAAGAAGGAGAATCATTAGTAGTATTAGTAATCCCAGCCTCAGGGCTTTTTATCCTAAAGCAACCTTTCCAAACCTTATGCTACCTAGATGTTTTTAGACCAGATCTGCCAGCAATCCTAGAAGTATGACTAATGTTAAGTGATGATTGAAATTTTGGTCAAAAACAACTGGAGGACACCAGGTTGTCTTAGGGTTTCTATTCAGAACATCTGTTAAGTTTATGGCTATGTAAATATTACAACTATGAATTACAATTATTGCTCATGAACTATTCAAAAAATGAATTATTTTGCAGTGTTTGTGCATTAAAGTTGTGAAACAAGTCGGTGTCATAGAACAAGAGCTGGCAATGTGGATGGTTTTTTTAAAAAATATTATATGTCATTTTCACTTGACAAACTGCTAGCAGATTGCAGATTGAAAAAAGTCATCCATAGATTACAGTTTAAAAGATCCTTTGAGAAAAAAATATCATAGGAGATGTTTATCTGCTAAGGGTTAAACTATGACAATATTTTAAAAAAGTAAATACATTCCAATATAATCAAGCCAATTTTATCTGATTTTATCTAGTTTTTTTTTTAAGTAACTACTTACAAACACCATCAAAGGTGTTGTTTTACTAAAGGTTCTCACTGTATAATTTGCATAACCATAAATAAACATGCAGATGGTTACACATGTTCAGTGTTCACACCTTGACAGGTGTTAGTCCTTTTTAATCATATCAAAGACAGTTTCATATTTATATAGGGATTTGGTAATTCACTACAATGTATCAGTTAAAGGACGATGGGATATCATGGAGATTGCTGACAAAATTGTGGATGTGTTACTGTGTGTTACAAAATTATCTTCCCCATTAAGACTATTGAGAGGCAAATAGAAGAAGAACACATAACTGAGGTTTAAGATAAAAAATAATAAGCTTGGAACACAAGCATAGAGGAAAACTGCAGAACCACTATGGTCTAGCATTTCGGCAAAACAAATTTTGTCAAGTAGAGATTTTTACATCAGACAAGCAAAAGACTCAATCATGTATATAACTTCTGTACCAAAATCTGAGATTTTTCAGGCATTTTACATACTTTTTACTAACATATTTAGCATTGATATTGCAGATGGACAAAAACCAGTGCTACTTAAGAGCAAAAAATCATGGTTTCTATGGTTGAGGTTATGCATTCTATTTTTCTACCTTTGAGCACTAAGCTAAACTACAAAAGTCTCCAATTAGGAATGAGTATGTGCAATATTTAAGCCACTTGTTTGTCCTAACTCCCTGCTCTGTCTTGTCTCCATGTGCTCAATTGGAATCTTCAAGAAGAGGTGTTCCTGCTTTATTTAGGACCTACATCTTGTGGAGAGTGGAACTTTTATTCAAACTTCTTGAAGTATAGCTTCCTCCACATATTCTGGCTGGACCTACAAAAATCAGAGGGTGGAACCACAACCAAAGGGTGGAATCATTGGCCATGGTATGATTTTCTATCAAGTATGTACATTTTCTATGTACTCCATTGCATTCCACTGGGCTCTGCATGCATGCCATTGAACAGTCCATTCTGTAATTCTTTGAATGCACGTAGCAAGAGTTACCAGATATCCAGTAAAAGAGGGACATTTTCTCCTCTTTGTCTTCATGGCATCCATCCCCTATACGTATCTGTTAGATCAAATATTGTCCTGTTGGTGTTTTTTTTTTAATATAAAAATGTACTATTTCACAACAGCAGTTTTGACTTTGTATATTGTATATTGACTATATCTGTTTCTACATCATCTGTCAACATCTTAGATTTACATTGTCTAATTTATTTTCTGAATCCAACTATTAGCTTCAATCTACCCCCTTTAAATCTATTATCCCTGTAGCCTAGAGCCCTCTAGCCATGATTTGCCATACATTTCTATGATAAAATTTAAAAAGTATTGAGTTGTTGATTCTACAGTATATTATTGCTAGGAGAGGCTCTTGAAAATTTCCAAACTGTTCAAAAAATATTTTATTGACATTGCAAGAATTGAATATTGATATTTGTGATGCTGTAAAAAGTGATTTTATATATATGTAGGTCCAAGTACATTTTTTGCAATTTTTTGTTTTAATTTTTGCTGTAGGTACCAAGAAAGTTAAACAAGTACCATATTTTACTTTTCCTACATTTATTCTCCTTTTCATTGTCCATGTTCTCCTTGGTCGTGTCTGTCCATTGACAGGATATCCACATAAAAAGGATATCTATCAGCTTATAAATCTTTGTTAATAGTGTTAATATATTATATGACCTAGGAAATTTGCTTGACTTACATTTCCCTCATTTCTTCTTTCTCTTTCTTTTTCCATTGTTCTGGCCAGTGATAACCAACAACCCAGTTAAATTGTGATGGGCAAGGCAATCTAATTGCCTTGCATTCATTTCAAGTCAGACAACAGAAAGTAAGGAAAGTAATTAGCAGATTTGTTTGCCATCTCAGGATCACCTTAGTCTTTTCCAGACTGTTAGGAGTGACAATATTTTTCACATTGGCTTTCATTTCACATGCTTATCTCTAAATATCTCAAATGTTCAATATTACTAGTAAAGGCTAAAAGTGATAGAAAGAATTCTTAAAATGTTGGAATTTATGATTTTCCCCCTTAAAAATAATGATCAAAAACCTTTGAAAAATAGTTATTTAATGATAGAAACATATTTATGCTTTAAAAAAGAATGACCAATTATACCCCCAAGGACACACAATTCCATGTAGTGCTTTTTCTGCCCCTAAAGTCCCTTTCATTCAAAACTAAAATCTGGCAGCAAACTGATAAGAAAAGGAGTATAAAATAATTATATAATTTATGTTGGAGAAAATATTTAAAATAGTATATTCTTTTAGGATCAAAGCATTAAAGATAGCTCTAATTTTCCCTCCATTAGAAATTCTAACCATAATCACACCAGTATTGTCATCAGTGCCAAATCAATATTGCCCTATCCAGAAATGCTTGAAAACTAGTTCCATATCTTATATAAATATACTTCTATTTTTTAAAAGGCACTTTCCATGCAGATGTTCCTTAATCATACAATTAAAAAAATCATCGAATGATTTTAGAAACCTGTCAAACAAAACTATCCCAAAATAGAATTGTAGAATGAAAAGAAGCAAAAGCAAAGTGATCTCAGTGAGGAAAATTTAGCAAATAGCTTGGAAGATTTGCTAGAGATTAAATCAGGCTTCCCATCTTATCCCCAATTACTTTGGAGTAAGACCTATTGAACTGGTGTAGTTATTAAAGTGCTGGGCAATGACAGGAGACCTAATTTCATATTTTCAATCACCTTATGAAGTTATTGGATGCAAAGGAGTAAATATCTGCTACCCAGGGCCATCAGTGTTAGATGTCTATAATAAAGTTTAAATGAATAGATGATCTGGGCCGGTAGTGGGATTCAAATTTTTTTACTACCAGTTCTGTGGGTGTGGCCTGGTGGACATGTCTTAGTGGGTGTGGCAGGGGAAGGATACTATAAAATCTCTATTCCTTCCCCACTCTTGGGGGAAGGATACTGCAAAATCCCATTCCCTCCCCACCCCACTAACTTGCTTTCCAGCTCTGTTCTCCTGTGCAGGGCAACAAAAAAAGATCCAGCTGATCAGCTGGGACTTGGGAGGCAGAGAATAGAAGGAGGCAGGACCAGTTCTCTGAACTACTCAAAATTTCTACTATCAGTTCTCCAGAACTGGTCAGAACCTTTTGTAGTATTCAAAAGGTTCTGACCAGTTCTGGAGAACTGATAGCAGAAACTACCTCTGATCTGGGCTGTAAAAATATGGATATGCTAGGATCTGCAAAGAGGCAGAGGAAACTCTAAGCCTAAACTCTATCTCTCTGATGGTTTATAGTCCACATAGCAGAGGTAGTATTCACAGGTTTGGACCAGTTCTGGAGAACCAATAGTGGAAATTTTGAGTAGTTCAGAGAACCGGCAAATATCACCTCTGATTGGAGTCTTTACAGTATCATTCCCCTGCCACGCCTACCAAGCCCCATCCATAGAACCAGTAGTAAAAAAAATTTGAATCTCACCACTGCCACATAGCATAGCTTCACTGTAATCTTGAGCCAGTCACACTCTTTCTAGTTAATAATCCTCATAATATTGCAAGTATAAAACCAGTGGGTGTAAGAAAATGTTTGCTGCTTTTCATTCCTGAAGAATAAAAGCAATCTCTAAATTCCTGACATATGTGACTGAATAGACATGTGTAGCTGCCTCTAACTGAGTTTCTATCTCAGGGTCTGCTAGAGGCAGAATCAGAAATTTTATTAGGTTTTATTGGTTCCTTGTATCATTTCATTGCTAATGGGCTGCTAGCTATAGTATTGCTTTTGCAATGGTAGTGCTATAGGGCTACAAAAATTATACCTACCTTTCAGAAGAAGGTATTGGTGCTTAAAATTTAAGTTCCTAGTCTGAGATTCCTTACATTAACATTTCCCAAGCTGAACTCCACAAAATGTATTAGAACACAACTCCCATTACCTCAGCAAATATTACTAAATATTAATATTTAGATGTTAATCTCAATTTTTATATGTTACTCCAAATACACAAAGCTGAGACATAGATAATACTTATAGTGCTATAATAACCAATATATAGATTAGAAATGAAATGGAAACACACCAGAATTGATAGTAAATATACACAAATCTTTCTATCTCATTTTTGCATTGCCAAGATATACGATTGTCTATCTTATTTTTATAGGTAAAGGTAAAGGTTTCCCTTGCACATATGTGCTAGTCATTTCCGGCTCTAGGGGGTGGTGCTCATCTCCATTACAAAGCCGAAGAGCCAGCAGTGTCCGAAGATGTCTCTATGATCATGTGGTCGGCATGACTGAATGCCGAAGGCACACAGAATGCTGTTATCTTCCCACCAAAGGCTATTTTTCTACTTGCATTTTTACATGCTTTCGAACTGCTAAGTTGGCAGAAACTGGGACAAATAATGGGAGTTCACTCCGTTACACAATACTAGGGATTCGAACTGCCGAAATGCCAACCTTTCTGATCGACAAGCTGAGCATCTTAGCCATTGAGCCACTAGATCCCTTTTATTTCTACACTTACCCTCAAATTAATATAATATCTTTCCCACATGGTTTCTACCAATATGCATATTTTTGTTATTTTTTTCTTTGAATATATAACTTTAGTCCTGTAATTCTTCCTAATGTGCTTTTTTAATTGGAAAACCATCCTGAAAAGATCATAAAGGTACAAAGTAATCACAGTAGTTTGTATGTTGGATTTTGCATCATTACTAACATATATTGTGCTGATGACACTACTTTCATAGGGCCAAATGCAAAGGATATGTAAGATCTACCAAAAGTCGAAGTGCACAGTGAAAAAAACATTTATGAAAAGAACACATTATGTAAAGATCCAGCTCCCTGGAAAAGGTTCTAAAGCTGAGAAAGGTAAAAGGAAAGAGCAACAGGGTGAATGGACTCAATTACAAGAACAATGAATGCACTGTTGGGGACATGAAAGATCAAGTTAAGGATAGATAATCATGGAGAAAATCTATCTATGTGGTTGCTAGGAGTTAAAAACAACAATGGCACATAATCAAGCCCAGCTCTACTGCCAGGCAGTCTGACATGCTAGAGGAAATTATATTAAATTTGATTAAAATTTAAGTTAGAATCAAAATATCATTAAACATATGAAAGTATTAGAACCAGAATAGAACCTTGTGGTTTCTGATAAATCTGCAAGCAGCTGAGATATTCTGTTTTGTTACTTAAGAATTATAACCCATTGTAAATGCTACCAAAATTAATAAAGCATCAAGCTTATAAGCACTTTTACTTCCCATGTGCCTCTTGAAGAAATAGGGCGATTAAGAATTAAAAAGAACAGCACAAAAGATTATTTGGCTTGAAATCTAAACAATATGAAATACATGGGCTTTGCTGCAGAATATTTCATTAAAGGAGCTTGATAATTAGTTTTACAGCAGACAAAAAAAGTATAATTGCTTTAACATAATTAGTCTGTCTTTATAATGCAGTGATACAGAGTTCTGTCAAACCATAATAAGATCAAAATAGATTTCAACTCTGCTCATGCCTGCAGTGGTGATTTCTTTTAGTACAAAGCACCATGCATTTGTGTTTCCTGCTGAGTTCCTACCTATTAGAGTTGTACTGAATTTTTCTTAAAGTAAAATTTCAAGGCTCCTACTTGGGAGCTCATCAGAAAGATTTTAAGAGATGTCCAATCAGCTACAATGAAGCTATTGAAATTCAGATTTGTTAATGCATATGCAAAAAAATCATAGGTGAACACAAAGTCTATTTTCTGAAATGTTCAGCATTCCTACAAAAAGCCTGATTTCTTATTGTAGAACATTATATGGGCTCTTTCAGAGATAGCATTTGTGCCTATCCTTTTTCCACAGAGCTCTGTTTCTATAATGTCATCCTCATGGAACAGCCTATCAAATTTCTTCTGGCTGAGCTGCTCAAATTGCACAATTTCCATTTCATTATTTGCAGCGTAGAAGCGCTACAATGATTGGGTGGCAGGCTATTTCCACTTTTGTAGAAACTCCCTATCTTACTGGGGCTTTCAATTTCACAGAGAATCATCAATCCTGAACTTAATCTTCTGAATTAATTTCACAATACCTTTAAAAATCTGCTAGATTTGTTCTTCCCTGCTTATAAAAGCAATAGGTATCAAACCTTACCCCTAACTTATGGGCTGAAACAAAACTTTACCACACACATACACCTATAATAGCATTAATAACACGATGGAAGATTAGGAAAATTACTTAGCTATGCCTCAAAAGTGCAGGCTATGGAGTTAAGACAAGATATAGTTTGCTCGAGAAATTCTGGACCACAGATTTTATACAAAGTAATGATCTCTTAGGGTTAGGGTTTTCGAACCCAAAAATATAAAACTGGTGGATTAAAAGTGTATCTCAAATGGTGGGAAATGAAACCAAATGGACATATTTCTGCCAAATTTCAAAATACTATATATAAATTACAGTACAGGACATTTTACTCCAAATGAGTATAACTAAATCAAACATGATAAAATTCTACAATGTAATAATTAAGCTAGAATTCCTTGTAAAGTGAACACCACCATCATAGACTTTTTGAATTATTAAGTCTCTGTTGGCATAAGGTTTCCTTTCCAGCACTGTGGAGCGCTAGCCTCACTGCAGTCATTATATGCAAAATTAGATATTTTATCTCTTTTGCATAGTCACCTTTTATTATCCCCAGTAGGAAGATTTCTGCTTTAAATTCTAATTGAAAGGTCATAATTTCTTTTATCTATGATTGTATTTTTATCCAATATTTTTTAGTTTTCGGGCAAAGCCACCATACGTGGAAGAAGGTGCCCCTTGTTTGTTTACATTTCCAGCAAAGTGGGCTTAAGTTGGGGTACATATTGGCTAAACTCAAAGGAGCTAGATACTACCGATAACACATTTTATATTGATTCTCTTTATATACCATCAATTTCATTATTTTGTAATTTTTTTTCCAAATTCTTTCCCAATCCTCCAAATTAATGTTATGTCTTAGATTTCTTGCCCATGCTATAATTGGGCCCTTCACCAATTCCTCTACCATTTCAAACTCTAATAGGTAATTATACATTTTTGAAATTACTTTCTTGTCTGAGCCCTGAACGAGTTTATCTAATTGACTTGGCTTTACTTCTATTCCATATTCCTCCATATCTTTTTTATACCTTGTTTTTAGCTGGAGGTAAGGCCACCAATCTATGTTCAGCCCTTGGTCCCTGAATTCTTGATTTGTTTTTAATATTCCTTGGGAGTCTAAAACCTTATAGTATTTAGCCATTTTTCCAATTTCTAGCATATTGGGGTCTATCAATGCCTCTATGATAGATACCCATTCTAGAATTTTTATGTAACATTTGTTTTTAATATCTCGCCATATTCATATTAATGACTCTCTAATTGCATGTCTGTGGAAATAAGTCTGGGTTTTATTTGCTGGGTTCCACATGAAGGCATGTCACCCCATCTGTAAATCATGCCCTTCTAGAGTTAAGATTCGTTTGTTTCTTAAGTTGGTCCATTCTTTAATCCACCGCTTTGTAATATATTTCCCAGGCAGGAAGTCCAAATCCACCTCTGCTTCTGTTATCCTGTAGTGCACTCAATTTTATCCTTGCTCTTTTACCTGTCCAAACAAATTTTGTAATTATTTTATTTAAATCCGGGGGAGGGGAGTTATCCAATTTTACTGGGATCATTTGAAAAAGGAAAAATAGACTTGGTAAAATATTCATTTTAATAGCCACAATTCTCCCTAATAGCGATAGCTGTATTTTTTCCCATTTTTCTAAATCTTTCTTTATTTGCTGTATTAATTTTATATAATTATCTTCTTTTATTGTTGAACATCTTGCTGTAAGCCACATGCCCAAATATTTGACTTTTTTTTTTTTTGCAATTTATAAACCTGTTACTTCTACTAATTTCTTTTTCTGATTATCTGTTAAGTTTTTTGTTATCATTTTGCTTTTGTATTTATTATTTGTTAGACCGGCAACTTTCCCAAATTTCTCTATCTCTTTTATTAATTTTGATCCTGATTCTATTGGTTCTTTTGTGAAGAATACAAGGTTGTTCGCGAATGCTTGGGCCTTGTATTCTTCTTTTTAATGTTTATTTTTTTGTTTTTTTCCCAATTCAATCTGATTCTCTTCAACAAAATTTCTAACATCATGATAAAGAGCAGAGGTAAAAGTAGACATCCCTGCTGTACTTCTTTCCTTATTTCAAATGAGTTTGTAAGTTCCCCATTAATTATTATATGAGCTTTCTGAACCGAATATATTGACCCTATCTTTTTTTCAAATCTGTCTCTGAATTTCATATCTTTATCTGCTGAATCATAAATTGCCAGTTTACCTTATCGAAAGCCTTTTGGGCATCCAGAAAAACTAATGCTGGGTGTGCCTCATAGTACTCCAGTACATCTATTACTGTTCTTGTATTGTTTGTTTATTTGTCTTATTGGTAAAAAGCCATTTTGGTCCAAATATATTTTACTATTCATTATTTTTTTTATTCTTTCAGCTATTATATTCATTAAAATTTTGTAGTCAGCATTTAATAAAGAGATTGGTCTATAATTTCTTATCTGTATGGTATCTGTGCCTTCCTTCAGTATTAGTGCAATATAAGCCTCTCTCCACAATTCTGATAGCCTTGCCTCTGTTAATACTTCATTGTAGACTTCCAAAAGTATCGGGTTGAGTACTTCTCCTAAACTTTTATAAACTTCTGGCAATCCATCCATTCCTGGTGTTTTATTATTTTTTTGTTTTTGGATTGCCTCTTTTAATTCCTCTTTAGTAATATCTTTATTTAACATTGCTCTTTCTTCTTCCAGTAGTATTGGCATAGTCTCCCCTTTTAAATAGTAATTTATTCTGTCATCTATAATTTCCTCTTGTTTATAAAATTTTTTTTAATTCTTGTGTTATCTCTTTTTTCTTTTCCATATTATATTATGGGTTCTCCTTATTACCGTATAACTGCTGAATCCTCCTTTTTTGTCCTTCCTTTCTTAATCAATAAGCAAGCCACCTTCCTGGCTTATTTGCATTTTCAAAATAGTTTTGTTTTGCAAATTTCTAAGATCTTAAACTCTTTTCCTGTTCTAATATACTTAGTTTATGTTTGGCTAGTGTTCATTTACCTATAATTTGCTCATTTCCTGGTTTATGTTGTAATTGGATTTCCAAATTTTTAATCTCATTTTGTAATACGTTGTATTCTTTTTCTTTTTTCTTTTTAGCATTATAGGCTATCATTAATCCTCTTATGTAATTTTTGTTGTATCCCACAAATTCTGTAAAGTTGTATGATATTTTGTATTATCTTTAAAAAATAGTTCTAATTCTTTTGTTATTCTTCCAGTATATTCTTTTTCTTTCAGAATTTGTGGGTCAAGCATCCATCTCCCTCTTTGTCTTTGTTGTCCCTTCCATATTACTATTAGGAGATTGTGGTCTGTCCATACATTTGGTACTATTTCTGTTGATTCTTTCACTCTTTCACTAATGCTTTACTTATCCAGGCCATGTCAATTCTCAACCAGGATTTATGGAGGTTAGAATAAAAGGTGAACGGTTCTCTTTTGGATTATGTGTTCTCCATGGATTTTGTTAAATTTTGTTCTTCTGCCATATCAAAAAAGGATGTTGGGAAAGTGTTTCTTTTTAGTTCTTTGGTTACTGCTATAATCCTTTATGTCTATGATTGTGTTGAAGTCACTTATCATACAAATATCCTCTTTGCCTGCTTCTATTATTTTCTCATTTTCTTGTAATAATATTCTTGTTGACTATTGGGTGCATATATAGCCACTAATAATATACTTTTCTGTTCCCATAACACTTCTATCATCAGTATTCTACCTATAAAGTCTGCATATATTAATTCTTTTATTCCTTCTCTGATGTACACTGCTATCCCTCTTTTTTTTCATCTGTCAGAGCTACATAATTTTCCTAATTTTTTATATTGTAAATATTTTTTATATTTATCCTGATTTTTGATGTGTATTTCTTGGAGGCACACAATTTCCATCTTTTGTTTTGCCAATTTACTAAAAGTTTGGTTCCGCTTAATTGGAGAGTTGTCCATTTATATTTAAAGATAATATTTTCAATTTGTTTTCCATTCTCTTCCTTTTATACCACTCACTGTTTTCTGTTGTTCCTTGTGTCTCTTTGAGCTCTTGTTCTCCCTCTTCCTTCTTCTTGTAATTCTTCTTCTTCTCTCGTTTTCTCTTCTTCTTGGTCTTTGGTCTTTGTTTTTCTTGGTATTCTTGGTCTTGTTTTTCCTTTCCTGTTGTTGGTGTTCTTGGCTTGTCTGCTCCAGCTCTTCTCTACTGCTGCCTGTGTCTTCTGTGCCTATCAGTTGGTCATGGAGATCTTGTACTTTATCCAGGGTATCAATTTTAATTTTTTCCCCTGCCATGGCACCAACATTACTTCTGTTGTTATCCATCTAAATAATATGAATAATAATATTCATATTATAAATAATAAAGAAAGGCCACTAAGAAATGATAGTCTTTCCTTTCCTCATCGGCTCTTTTTGGGATCTGTTTTAGTGTGGTGATTTCCTTGCCTATATAAGTCATTGGCTCATCCCTGGTTATTTTATATAGGATGTCTCTCACTTTTTTCCAAGCAAAGTGCACATGAACTTCCTTTGGCAATCTATAGCATCTGGCATAGTTCATGTATACTCTATAGACCTCATCCAGTTCATTTATTATCTCTCCTTTGTCTCTCTGGAGCAGGGGTCACCAAGCTTTTGGACATCAGGGCCCACCAAACTCATAATTTTAGATCCCAGGGACCACTAACTGGTTCTTTGGGTGTGGCCTAATTTGTGGGTGTGGCTTGGTGGTCATGTGACTGGTTGGGCATGGCTTGTATGTAAATATTATAAACATTTATATAAATATTGAATTTCTTATAAAAAAAGAGCAACTTTTACCCAAAATCAGGCAAAGCATGCAGGCAGATTGAGTTGTTCACAGAATCACAGATTCATTCAGGAATCTATCTATCTGCCATTGGCTAGCTCAGTCTGCCACATAAAATTTGCTTGCAAGCAAACTCATAAAATTAACTCACAATACACCATGTATATGAATATTGATTTTTTTATTTTTAAAAAAGCAACTTTTATCCAAAATCAGGCAAAGCAGGCAGATTGAGTTGCTCACAGAATCATTCAGTGATCTATCTACCCACTATCGGCTAGCTCAGGCTGTCAAATTTGCTTGCCATGAGTCTGCACTGAATTTGCTTGCAAACAAACCTTCAATCCTAAGGGAGGTTTGGCTGTGCTTAGCTAGAAAGCAAGAAATCCAACCATTTACTGCTTCCTAGCTAATCTAAATCTCCCAGTGCAGCAGAACAGATGATGGTCAGAAAAAGGAAAAATAGCAATTTAGCAGACAAGTTTGCCAGGTAAGGAGTGAGTGGGCAGGGAGGGTTCCCGCGGGCCATGTGGGCTGAACAGCCTTGTGTTTCTGCGCAGCCTGGATTAATTGCTTTGTGTGGGTGGTCTGGGGGTGAGATTACTCTGTGGCCCACCAAAATTTTCTCACAGTCCACCAGTGGGCCGCAGTGCACTGGTTGGCGACCGCTGCTCTGGAGTGCCTCCACTATTATTTCCTCAATTATTATTGCCAAGTCCTCCTCCTTAGTCTCCACCATGTTTTGAAACCTCAAATAGAATGAGGTTCTGTACATTTCCAACTGGATCAATGAATCTTCCACTTCTTTATTTCATTCTCTCATTCTCCGATCCACCAAATTTTTTAATTTTTCTTCTGTATTTTCTATTCTTTTCTCAATTGTTTGTATTCGTTGATCGTTCTTTTTATTGTTTCTTGAATTAGGCCCACTTTTTCATCCAAGTTCTGAATATTATTCTTCATTTCTCTCTTAACCTCCTCCATTTCTGTTTTCATCTCTCCATGGTTTTTAGTCATGTTCTCTTGTAGTTGCACCATGGTTTCTTGGATTGATAATAATGTGGTCTGCATAGTTTGTATATTCAGCATGGGGTTTGACTTTTCTTTTGCAAACATTCCTTCAATTTATCTTGATTGGCTGGGAATGCTATCACTGCAGTTGTCATTGAAGTGGCATTATTTATTTATTTAGTCAAACAATTATTAGATAGCAGGTATAAGTATAAACATGGTTATAAATACATGAAATGGATACAAATAAGAAAAAAAGAAACAATAGAACAGGGACGGTAGACACGTTTTGGGGCGCTTATGCGCGCCCCCTACAGACATCTTAGGAAAGGGGTGAGGTCAATAGTAGATAGTCTAATGTTGAAGATTTTGGGGTTTGGGGAAGAAACCACAGAGTCAGGTAGAATATTCCAGACATTGACCACTCTGTTGCTGAAGTCGTATTTCCTGCAATCAAGTTTGGTGTGATTAACCTTGAGTTTGTATCTATTGTTTGCTCTTGTGTTGTTATGGTTGAAGCTGAAGTATTCACTGACAGGTAGGACATTGCAATGTATGATTTTATATATTATACTTAGATCAGACCGAAGGCGGCATAGTTCAAGGTTTTCTAGGTCTAGAATTTCGAGTCTGGTGGCATAAGGTATTCTGCTACGAGTAGAGGAGTGAGGATTCTTCTCATAAAATATTTCCGGACTTTCTCAATTGTATTAATATCAGATATGTAATGCTGTTTCCAGACTGATGAGCTATATTCAAGTATTGGTCTAGCAAATGTTTTATATGCTGTAGTTAGTAGAGTGATATTACCAGAGAAAAAGCTATGCAGAATTAGGTTAACAACTCTTAATGCCTTTTTGGCTATGTAGTTATAGTTGGCTCTAGTGCTTAGATCATTTGAGAAGAGTACTCCAAGGTCTTTAACAAAGTTTGTGTCATCAACAAGGTTTTGACTATTCGGCTTGTATTTTATTTTTTGATTTTTTTTGCAAATATGAAAGACAGAGCATTTACTTGTTGAAATCTGAAGTTGCCATTTGTTTGACCATTCTGACACATAGTCGAGGTCTTTTTGAAGGGTAGCAGCATTGTCAGTGGTGTTGAATAGCTTTACATCATCAGCGAAAAGAATGCAGTTGCTCATATAATATAATCACAGAGGTCATTAATATAGAGTATGAAGAGAGTTGGTCCTAGAACACTGCCTTGGGGGACACCACTGTTGACAGGTACAGGATTTGATAGGACACTCCCAATTTTGACCATTTGTTGCCTGTTTGACAGGAATGCTTCTATCCAGTTATGCAGGTAACCAGAGATATCATTAGACCTTAGTTTTAGGAGTAGTTTGTCGTGTACCACTGAATCAAAGGCTTTACAGAAGTCTATGTAAATTGCGTCAATTGCTTTGCCCTGATCAAGTTGTGTAGTCCATATATTTTTACAGTTGCAGATTACAGGACAGTTTCCTTCTGAAACCAAACTGTTTGTTAGAGAGTAGGTTGTTTGTCTCTAAGTGGAGGATAATGGATTGGTTAATAATTGATTCCATGACTTTACAGGTGATGCAGCATAAAGAGATTGGTCTGTAATTTTCAGCTATGGTAGAGGTCTCCCTTTTTGAAGATGGGAAGGACTGTGGCTAGTGACTATAGATTTTGCAAGGAGCTGGTTAAGCTATGGCAGTGGATAGCTTTTTTAAGAAGTAGGCAGAAACTCCGTCCGGTTCAATAGATAAAGATGGTTTTAGATTGCGTAGTGCTTTTTCAACATTGTCTTCTGTAAAATCGATATGTATTAGATCATTGTAGTTGTCTGTGGTTCAACTAAGAAATATTGGGCATGATCCATTGCTGTTTACAAATAGTGAGCCAAAGAATGTGTTAAAGAGGTTGGCTTTAATAGTGTCATCATTGCAGTCTTTACCATTTGGTTCTTTTTTAGGGTGGGATGGACGTTGAGTCTTTTAGTTCTTCCCAACTTTCACAGTTGTTAGTCATAATGCTTGTCATTTCTTGTAGTATTCTGTATTGCTCTCCTAATATTCTTTCTATCTTTTCCCAAACCACCATCCAATATTCTCCTGACTTTCTTTTCTTAATATGTGTGTGTGTGTGTATAATCTACAATTGTATGTACGTATTATGTTCTAGATATTACAAATATTAATTGAGCAACACAGTCTTCTAAATTGATATTCTCCTTAAAAAAAATCAATCCCAATAGCAGTAACAACAATAGTGTTATTGTAACACTATAGGCTATTATATACACTCTATTTGTTAGTTAATTGGTTATTAAATAGTTAATTAATAACTAACTCTATTTGTTAGTTAATTGGTATATTAAATAGTTAGTTAATTAATAGTTTTGATCTGTAAGATTATAAGCTAATTTCTTAGTTATTCCGCTCTAATTATAAATGTCTAGGGATATAAATTTAAATATATCTTTAGTATCAATAAACAATCAATATAATATATAAATATATAGTTTCCACTAATTTTCAATCAATATGAATCTTATAGATTAGGTATAATTATATCCTTAGTTTACAATAAATAATGATCAATAATACTATAGTTATATATCTTTCCTTAAATTTCAATATGTAGTTATATAAATTTAAATATATTTATCAATGGAAAGATAAATATACAGAAACAAAAAAATTGTAAATATAATATAGTTATCAATATAAAGAATTAGATATAGAAAGGAGTAGGTTTACATATAGAGTTTCTGTTAAAATGTATCTTAAAGAGTTCAAGTTAAGTTATGTAAGTCTTACTATAGAGCTAAAAGAGTTAACAGTAGCCTTTTGTGTTTTCAAAATGTCTGTCCTGTCAAACTTGCACTGTCACTCTCTTATACTTATTCTTTCTTCCTATTTCTTTTTTTCTTCTACTGTTGCAATACCAGTTACTTGGGAAGACAGGAAGGTTCAACAGGTCTGTTCTTATCAAACCGCTCTCCCTTCTTCTCGCAGTTTAATCTCGATTATTTTCAATTTCACTCACTTCTTCATTTCCTCTCCATATCATCATTGCTTGCTCCATGTTTTGCTGTCCTCCTTCTCTGCTCTCCTCTTTTTTTCTACTGCTCATTTTCTGTTCAGAGCTTTTGCTTTCATTGTCACTCCTCTGTGTTTGCCCTCGCCAACGATCTGACAGCTCACAATTTCTCTGCTCCCACCACTTTTACTGCACTCTTCCCCCTCTTCACTTCCTTCTTCTTTGTTGTGGGACATCAGGTCTCTGGGTCAGGCATGAAGGCCATCCTCTTCTGCTCCAGAATCAAGGGTCCTTTCTCAGTGCAGTTGGAGATCACACTTCTCCACATCATCTCTGAAGATTCCCCTCTTTTTTGAGGGGAAAAGGTGAAGGACTGATCTTCACCTCAAAAGGCCACGGGACAGCAGAAAATAAGCAACCCGGAAACAGAGTGTAGTTTCCCCATGCTGCCATGACCACACCACCACCGGAAGTCTGTATATATTTTTCATATGATAATTAAAATGCTACAATTTTTTAGGATATTTCTACTGATTTCACTCATGAATATCATCTCTTTCAGATCTCTTCATAGTTATTCCCTTTCCTGTAAACAAGGAGCACACTTTTTTAGATTTATTAAAATATATAGTGATCCATAATACTGTACTTAAGGTATTCAAAGAAACATAGGTCAGTGATGACCTAAGCTATTCAATAACAAATGAGTTTCTCTTTAAGGTGTTGGGATATATGTAATATGGGTTAGTGTCTAGGGAGATTCTCAGTCATGGTTGTCTCAAAGATGTTTTTTCAAGAAGCAACTGGACTTTCTGTTTTTCCCCATCATCCTGTCAGAGCTGAAGAAGCTTCTTGGAGCAAAATGTCTTCAAAAAGCCCCCAGCAAGTTCAACTGCCTCTTGAAATAGCATCTTTGGGACATCACTGTTAGTCTTCTTTAAAAACAAGTTAAATAGATTTTATAGTATTGTTAAAACTTTCAGGAACACTCTTTGATTTTTGAAAGCATAAATGCAGTGTAGTTTTACATAGAGATTTTTTGCAGGATATAAGTACAGAAAAGAGTTGGGCTTTGATCATGTGGTTACAGGCACCATATTGACTTTTGACCCCTCCCATATGAAATACATCGCTTTCTCTAGATGCCCATGTGTATGGTCAATTTCAGCATGAGAATTACTAAAGCATTGAGTTTTAGTTTTTATTGAAAACATTTCTATCTCATGCATAATATCTCTGTGCAGGGTAAAAATTATAAATGCAAAATTATTGAATAGAATAAAATGTAGTGATATATAGAAATAACATGCAACAATAAAAGTATATTAAATAGGTATAAATAAACTACAAAAATGTATTAGTTATCATTCATCTGAAAGCATCATGAAGGGTTGAAATGTCGCTTCAAAGGCCAGTATTAATATAAAAACTCTGCACCTAAAATAGAGAAGGTTGGCATAGACTTCATTTTGAAGAGGAGGTTTTCCAGAGAATGGATGAATAGATTAATTGTACCTGTCCTGACACTCACTAAGTTATAAATATTTCCTGTTTATTCTCCTTGGTTGGTTTTTAAAGAAAAGATGTTTTTTTGTATGCTAATGTAATCATAAAAATACCTATGACCTAATTAGGTGACTGCTATTTGAAGAAAGGACAAGAAGTTTGAGTCTTTGTTTTAGAAGTTCATTCCTATATGTTTCTTTCATGATATATATTAAAAAATACTAAATTAAGGTGACATTTTCTTGCAAGGTGCTAAGGTCAACTCTGTTCAGCAACTATTTTGAGGTGTTTATTTGCAATAAAAATAATATGTTTTAGGAAATAATGTTTTGCTTCATGGACAAAGGTCCATATAGCAATCCAGGGAACATTATAGGGAGCATGTAAAATATAATTTTGTGTGTGTTTATGTGCCTTTGAGTCAGTTTTTTTTTCCTTGTAACTGCCTGGATACACCTGCAGTTTTTATGGTAAGGCTTTTTGGAAGTGGTTTGTTCTTCCATCCTTCCTAAAGCTGAGAGAAAGAATGGCTGACCCAAAGTCAATCAGCTATCCTCAAGCAAGATTCATATCAGCCTTGCAAATTCATCTGGACAGAGAAAATGCCCAGATGAACTTATTCTACTTTGTTATAATGTTATATTAACAGAATCTTGAAAGGCTGAAAGTATATTTTGTCCCCTCTCGCCTTTGCAGGCCGAAGAACTACGGAAGGTTCCTTAGAGATGCCTCTTATCCAACCATTTCCCCAGCTATGGCTTTTCTCCTGATTCCCAATATCATTACCACATACCATACAAATATTCATTGAAAGGAATCTTGACAGATGCCCTAGGATGTTAAGAATTGGCAGTAATCAGGTACGAAATAGTAAAGGCAAACCTCCAAAACTTACATTAGCTTGGTATGACCATTGCATTGTTCTGACCACCTGGGATAAATAGGACAGGTGTGGGTCTCAACAACCTGATTAGTAAAAGGTAATATCCAGGTAATTAAAGCATTCATCTTGATCCATTGAGTTGCTATTAATAAACCAGTTATTAACTTTAGGTTCCTGTGAAAGACCATAATTTTCTGTTTTTGATCATTTATCACCAGTTTTACTTCACACTATTAAGGAAAGAAATTTAAGGTCCTTTGCATCCTTATCATGGAAGGGAGAGAATAAATATGCAGACAAGGAACTAAATGTCTATCAGGTAATTTTGGGGCCTGGAAATTACTGTTATTAAGATATAGAACTGAGTTAACAGAAATATTAGTTGTGCAAGAATACCCACTTTCTTTACATCCCATATAGTATTGATCATATGTTTAGCCACTCTTGGAAGCCATATCTGACCCTTTCATTGCTGATGCTACAAAATGTACATCAATATCAGCTATGGCTTATCATATTAGAATATGTAATGTCTTCCCTAATTTCTCTCTAGATATAGCATGAAAGCAAATTTAAAGTCTGCAAAAATTCACTGTCTTCAATCAAATCATGAAGTCTCCCAAATAAATAGATTTTATTAATTATGTGCCAGAGACTGATTGGCAATAATTAGTAGGATTTTTCTTTTGCCTTCTTTTACATATAGGATCTGTGATGGCTTTCTGGGATATAAGTGATGCTATCATTGTGTTTAAAAAGTGATGCCCATCAATTAATATTGCTTCTAAAGATGACTATACTTCAATTGTTCAAATAGTTGTCTCATTTCTTGGATGGCAGCACAGAAGGTTTTTAGGAGTTATTGTAATCTCCAAGATGCTAGATTTTGTGGATCATATAACAACTAGGCTTCCCTGGTTATCTAAGATACATGACATTCAAATTTTGCAGGTAGATTTTGTGATATATAACTCCAAAATGTGTGTGAAACAGACATTCAACTTTGCAACCTTAATCACTTGGAAATTATTACATTTCTTTTTTAAGATGCTTATATGACCTTTTATTATTATTAAAGTTTGAAGATTTATAAAGCTAATGTTATTCCTGTAGCCAGAGACAAGTTTTGTTCTCACCAATCTGAGTTCCTTATCAAATGATGATTTAGAATTTGCTGTCCTACAGTGCCTGCCTTTCCTTTCCTTGTTTATTAGAAGCTCCTGTAAATTCCTAATGAGATTTTCAAGAGCTAATAATTTGTTGCCTCATTGGCAACCATATTATATTGAATTTATTGCATCACTTCTGAGTATTGTAGTTCACTGGATAACAACATTGTTTGCTTTAGCTGATTATATTCTTCTCTTCTTGTCCCTTATATCTTGTAGTTCAAGTTGATAAAACATATTGGTGTATATTTAAAACTCAGGTAATTTTAAATTATTGGGAGATGGTTGCTTTATGATCTAGTCACTGCTACTTGTAATTGTGCTGACTTTCTTATAGCTTGAGTACATTCATTTCTGTTACATTTACATTTAAGATGGGATAAATGCTAGTTAAATTATTACTTAGAACAGGAAAACATGGACAGACACTATATTCATAATGGGCTTTAGGGAAAGAAAGGACAATTCTAATCTTTAGAAATAGTTGGCAGCCTGTTCCAATTAATGGGCATCAAGGTAGTTGGATATGTCCCCAATCTATAGAATCAACAAACCCACTGTAGTTATGATACAATGCATGATCCGTGGCAACCAAGGAACACTGTCCAATTAAGCCCATTAATTGTCAGTCATCTTCAGTCAAAAAGTAGCTCTGTTACTGAGTCCCTAGACTGACAGAGTACAGCATCCATCACACCTTTCACCTTTCACTTTCAGCAAGAGACCATACCTGCCACTCTTCATTCTTTCTTCTGCTATTTTATTACTATCACAGTAGTGTGCCTGCTGACTTCATCTTTCTGTCTCTTTCAGTTCCAGATGCTATTACTTCCTGGTATTTTATTCTGATACCTGGCTACTAGTCCTTTCCTGCCAGACTTCAGCCTGCACTAAGGCTTTTTCAGTCTCCATCTTTGGCTACCTCTTTTTTTCAAGTTTAGCTTCATTTGTCTTTAAACAATGGATATCGATGGACAGGGGGTGGGTTACCGGGGGGCGGTTCTATTGGCACAGTAAGCGGGAGGGCAGATATGGCGGGGGTAGAGGGCCATATCAGGTTATGGGATTGCACAGTCGCTGTCTTCAAGCGGTAGCTCACTCCGACCCTCTTCACCCATCCTGCAGGCCTGGTTGTGCAGAGTTTCAGACCCTGAGTACCTGGCTGATGCTGTACAATGCCAGGTCCGTTGTTAATAAGGCCCTCCTGATTTACGATCTTATTCAGGAAGAGGGTGTGGACCTGGTAGATATTACCGAAACCTGGTTGGGCCCAGAGGGTGGTATTCCTCTGAAGGAGATGTGCCCACCAGGTTTCTTAGCATTTCATCAGCCTAGGTCTCAGGGAAGGGGTGGTGGGGTGGCAGTGCTTATTAGAGAGGTCTTTTGTCCTAGGGAGGCCACTGTTCCTCAGACGGCTGGTTGTGAGTCTCTCTTTGTGAAGTGGGGGCAGGGGGTTCAGATGGGCCTTTTGATAGCGTACCTGGCTCCCTGCCACGTATTATTGGCCCTGCCCAGACGCCTCAAGGTGATAGCCGGGCTGGCGGTTGAGTCATAGGAGATTAGTCATAGGAGATTTCAACCTGCCTTCGCTCAGGGAAACCTCTGGGGTGGTTCAGGAGTTCATGGCTTCTGTGACAGCCATGGACCTGACCCAATTAGTTTCTGGCCCCACTCATATGGGGGGAACACACACTGGACCTGATTTTTGTCTCTGGTCAGTGGTTGAATGATTGTACCTTTGGGGACTTAGTTATCAAACCCATGTCATGGTCAGATCATTCTCTTCTTAGACTTGACTTCTGTACCGCCACCCCCCACTGCAGGGAGGAGGAGCCTTGTAGATGGTTCTGCCCCAGGCGCCTGATGGACCCTGAGCGGTTCCAGAGGGAGCTTGGACCATTTCCTGAGACTCTGGCTCATAACTCGTCTGGAGACTTGGTGGCAACCTGGGATAGGTTGGCTGCCGAGGCTCTGGACCGAGTTGTGCCTTTGTGACCTCTGACCCAGCACAAATCCCATCCAGCTCCTTGGTTTACAGAGGAGCTGAGGGAGATGAAGTGCCGGAAATGTCTGGAGAGTGTTTGGAGGGCTAGCTGCGCCAAGTCCGACCGGACACAGGTGAGGTCCTATATTAGGACCTACCTTATGGCGATAGAGGCGGCGAAGCGTTTGCATTTCTCCGCCCTTATTGCTTCGGCAGAAAATCGGCCTGCCGCTCTGTTTAGACTGACCCACTCCCTGCTTGAGCCAAGAGCGTGGGAGGATCTCTTGCAGGGCAGGGCAGAGGAGTTTTCCCGATTTCTGCATGACAAAATCACTCGGATTTGGGGTGGGCTGGACTCCAATTGGGTGGTCCTGGGGGAGGTGTCCGGGGCAAGTCTTGAGACTATTATCTGGGAGGAGTTTGACCCTGTGACCGCTGAGGGTGTGACAGGTTGCTGGGGGGGCTAAACACCACCACATGTTTGTTGGACCCTTGTCCCTCCTAGTTGGTTTCGACCGCCAGGGAGGTGACACGAGGCTGGCTCCAGGGGTGAGAGAGGGGTTGCTCCCTACTGCCTTGAAAATGGCAGTGGTGCAACCCCTCCTCAAGAAGCCTGCCCTGGACCTGACTGTTTTAAATAACTATCGTCCAGTCTCCAACCTTCCCTTTTTAGCCAAGGTTGTTGAGAGTGTGGCGGCGCGTCAGCTCCCTCAGTACCTGGAGGAAGCGACTTACTTCGATCCTTTCCAATCGGGCTTCAGGCCTGGGCATAGTACCGAAACAGCATTGGTCGTGTTGGTTGATGATCTCTGGAGGGCCCGTGACAGGGGGTATTCCTCTGTCCTGGTCCTGTTAGATCTCTCAGCGGCTTTTGATACTATTGACCATAGTATCTTATTGTGGCGGTTGGAGGGGTTGGGGATTGGGGGAACTGTCCTACGATGGTTCTCCTCCTTCCTCTCCAACCGCTCGCAATTTGTGTTGATGGGGGGGGAGAGGTCCACCTCTAGGCCTCTCATTTGTGGGGTGCCTCAGAGGTCAGTCCTCTCCCCTCTTTTGTTCAACATTTATGTGAAGCCGCTGGGGGAGATCATCCGTGGTTTTGGGGTGCAGTGTCATCTGTATGCTGATGATACTCAGCTTTACATATCCACCCCAAACCACCCCAACGATGCTGTGGAGGCTATGTCCCGGTGCCTGGAGGCTGTGCGGATTTGGATGGATGGGAACAGCCTCCAGCTCAACCCTTCCAAGACTGAGTGGCTGTGGTTTCCGGTGCCGCGATATAGTCAGCTGACTCCATCGCTGGCTATTGGGGGAGAGATCTTACCCTCCACAGAGAGGGCTCACAATTTGGGTGTCCTCCTGGATGCATGGCTGTCTTTAGAAGAACATATTACGGCCGTCTCCAGGGGGTCTTTTTATCAGGTTCACCTGATTCACCAGTTGCGGCCCTTTCTGGATCGGGACACCTTACGCATGGTCACTCATGCCCTTGTCACCTCTTGCCTGGACTACTGTAATGCTCTCTACATGGGGCTCCCTGCGGGGAGCACCCGGAGACTTCAATTGGTACAAAATGTGGCCGCGCAGGTGGTTATGGGGCATCATGAAACACCCATTTGACGCCTCTCCTGTGCGAGCTGCATTGGTTGCCGGTGGTTTTCTGGGTTCACTTTAAGGTTCTGGTTTTGACCTTTAAAGCGATCCATAACATTGGACCAGGTTATCTGCATGACTGCGTTCTGCCGGTAATCTCCCACCGATCTGTGCGTTCCCACAGAGAGGGCCTTCTTTGGGTGCCGACGGCTTCCCTGTGCCGTCTAGTGACTCCTAGAAGTAGGGCCTTCTCTGTGGGGGCTCCCGCCCTCTAGAATGGTCTGCCTCCAGAGTTACGCAATAACACCGACTTGAGAGCTTTCAGACGTGCATTAAAAACCTGGTTCTTTGAGCAGGCCGGCCTAAGCTGAAATGGGATTTTTAATGTAATTTAATATTCGAGTTTTAAATTGGGATTTTAAAATTTGGGGTTTTATTAATTTATTGGGGGAGGTTATAATTTTAGGCAGCCTTAAGATATTTAATTCTCTTTTAACTTTTATATTTGTAAAAAGTTTTATGGTTGGCTGTACACCGCCCTGAGTCCTTCGGGAGAAGGATGGTATATAAATATATTAAATAAATAAATAAATAAATAAATAAATAAATAAATAAATAAATAAATAAATAAATAAATATCCTGCTTTCTCTCTAGCTCTGCAAAGAAAGAACTAAAAAAAGCTAGCAGTCTCTCTTGTTACTGTCTTCTGAGCATAACAGCTGCAATCTGGAGCTAGATAGCTAGCAAAATATCTTTTCATCTAGGTATACCAAACTATTCAGCCTCCTTGTGTGTGTGGAAGGAGGAAAGGGTTGGTAAGACTTTGCCATTCAGTACTTCTCCTTCCCCCTCTGATTCTCTTTCCACCATCCTATATTCAACTTCCTCCCTTCCTCCCACCATCTCTGGTGTCCCAAAAGATGGGACTCCACGTGTATTCTATCTCTTATACTTTCCTATCCATTTAACCTATTGCTTTACTGCAATCTCCATTGTGTTGTGCAGCAGACTATGGTTGACAGATGACAGCGTATACATCATATGTATATTTCTGTATACATTTACTGGATATTATTGAGTCTTGCAGTACTGTTGCCAGAGTATATATGTGAGGCCATTGAAATGTATTACAATGTATTACAAAGTCTTGGTTTCCTGTGTCAGCACCAGTGTGTATATTCTTAATTTACATATATGTTTGTTAGGAAAATCTGAACAGATATGTTTATGTTATGAAGTAGAAACTATATAGCTATGTATCTTAGATATTTTATTTCCTATGTAGCTTTTAGATTTTATATATCTGTTGTAATTTCACTGGAGCATTCACAAATTTTAACTTGTTGCCTGGATTTTTCTAGGATTAAGTTGATGATGGGGTGAAAATTATTGAACTTCTGATTTAATTTTGTAGAGTTTCTTGTCCATAAACCCAGTGAATAAAAATGTCATCAATAAATATCAAGTAAGGAAGAATGTTCTAAATCAGGAGCCAATGAAATGTTTTAAATCAAACATGAAAATGTTGGCATGCTGGGTTGCTAAGTACTGTAAATATTTGTGATTATGTCAGAAAATGTGTTTTTCCAAAATTAAAATAGTTATGAGTAGATAAAAAATGGGCTTGGTAGCAAGATTCACAGAAGCATAACATGATAATAACCCTTATAGCTTATAATTAATTATTATAGGGAAGGGGGTGTATGGAACTTCAGTGTTTATAGTGAATGGCTGCTTTAAGACATATCTTTTTAAAGATTTGATTGTTTTAAAGCAGCAGTATCTTTTCTGAGTCACATGAGAGAGCAGGTTGGTGTTTAAGTCATCAGGCTAGAAATGAGGAGATGGTAAATTCTAGTCCTGCCTTGGGCACAAAGATATCTAGGTGATGTTGAGCCAACCACTCTCTCTCAGCCTAAGGATGGAGGCAATGGCAAACCAATTCTAAAAAAAATTGCCAGGAAAATTGCAGGGACTAAGAATTGTACACAATTGACTGGAAGGGAGAAAATTTTTATGAGTCACATCAGAAGCCTGAAAAAAGATCTATAAAAGAGAAAGAAATACATTAATGGGAGGTCCAATCATTATTGAACTACACATAGCCCTAGTGGCTGAGATGATGTTTTCTGAGATATTCATAATATGTTGTCCAGAAAATGTCAGTTCATAGATCTGAATAGTTCATCAGAAACAAACTAAGAATTATGTAAAATCAAACCTTGTGTGATATCTAGCATTTCCAACCAGAAGGCATGAAAGCATGCCTTCATAGACACTGGCTGCTTGTTTCAAAACAATGTCTTAACCCTTTGAAATAGAAATTTCACCACCTTCTCTGACACTGATTTTCACTGAGAAATTAGCTAGAAGAGACACGTCTTTCATAGTAGTATACGCTCCATTTATTTAAGATCCTGCTTCCTGTCCTCCTGCCAATTGAAATGTATCCAAAGGATATTAAGAACAGAAAGATTAAAAAATACCTATGCTGGTGTCAACATTTTGGACTATTTTTCTAGAGAAGGGTTCTCTGATCTTGCCATTTTACAAATGTTAGAATTTGGCAAAGATCTTTCTTTCAAAGAAGTTTTTGTGGGTGGTTTGAGCTAAGATAGATTATTTTAAAAAATCTTTTGATCCTGTAGAACAAATTCTTTCTCTGGGAATTTTTATCCTTGACTGTGCTTTATTTGATGGCTTTTTTTGTACATGCTTTACTTTTTTAAATGATATGGCACAGATTATTGAGGTAAATCTAAGAAAATGCAAATTCTTTTCATGATGGCAATATGCAAACTATTATGACATGATTGTCCAAATTATGTAAACTTTATCAGTCAAAGCATGATACAAATGACATAGAGTATGTAATTCACATCATTTACATGCTGATGACATGATACACATGACATACATGCCTTTTCTACCTCTCCAGCAGATGCGTAAGAGCATATTTAAATCAATGTGAAAATGCTTACCTATTTGCAAACAGAGATCATGCTTGTAGCATATAAATTCTTATTCCACACAACCATGACAAACTACCCATTTTAGTATTAGTGAAAAATTCCTTCCCATTGTATCTTTCACTACTTGGAAAAACAACAACAAAATTCTGCTTTGTTTTTGTTTTTCACTTGAATATAAGCTGGCAAGGTTATAGAAAAGTAACTTATAATATTGTATGATGTTGAAAAATTATAAATGTTGTAAAAATCACTGGGGGAATGGAGGAGAAATGCTTTTCATATTAGAACAATATAGGTCAAAAAGTTTCTCTTTCCCATAGCAATACTAAAATAATTGTTATTTTGGGTTTTAACCATAAACAAAGGCTATGAAAAAAATGAAACAATATCTTATTAATCTGTCACTATGATTTTTCTTTTATAATCTTGGTAAATATGTATGATTTATTTTTATCCCTGGCACTTGTTCTTTTCCTCTTTGTACTGACAAACTGCACTGAGGTACCCTTCCTTTGATGTGTAATTGATACACCGAGAGAAAGACTTGCTTTGAGGTTTCTTGATTGAAATATGTTTGAGCAAATGACTAAATCTGTTTTCCTTGCAATATTCTTTAAAACACTTGGGTTGAAATCCAGACCCTATTGAAAGAGAGTTGTTTTAAGTGCTATTTAAGCTTATTTGCAAACTTCATTGAAAGTTGTTCTGTGAGTTATTTTTTTCTGAGAAAGAAACAATGACTATGTTTACAGAAAGAGTCACGAAAAAAGTAAAGCTGCTTCTTTGCATCACCACAGGTGAAATTGCAAAGGGGGAATTGAGGTTCCTTCAAACAGTAGTTAAGATGGCCATGCCATAAGGTCAGTGGGAACTGTTCCCATAAAGTGAGTGGGAACTGTCCCCTGCATTCTGCTGAAGATATTACCTAGCCTGATAACGAAACATTTGGAAACCAATTCACAAGCTTGGAGAACGAACCTCCATCCTCATCATACACTCGAGTTACAGATACTTGAAAACACATGATTGTGAGCGGAGCAGCGGTCTGTTAACCTGCAAAACTGTTCCAAGGCTGGATTCTTCATGGACACTAGAAGTATCGCTTTCCCTTGTAAGTAAAGTGCCTGGAGCAAAAAGGAAAGTGTATCCAATGAAGTTTTATTTGATTTCAATAATTGCAACTTTAAGCACAGAACTGTTTAGAGAAAGGAAAAAAAGAGGTATCCTTAACCCTTCCCTAACTTTAGTTTGTTCTATCCCCTAACTCTGTCTTGCTGATTATTGATCCCAAATGTGTCCTTTTATGAAGGTACATCTATGTCTTTATTCTTGGGAAAGGAAAGTTCTTAAAAAAGGAATTTTATGAAGGAAAACAAACCATAGGAGGAAAGATCTTTTCTCCAGTGTTATTCGATTTAAGAATGGGACATTCAACACTGTTGCCCAGTTTCTGCTCACTCTCTTGCTCTGCCCACCCGATGTTCACTGCCCCAGTTTAAAGGAGGACTGCTCCCCTGCCCTAGGCATGCATTTTCAAACAACCACTTGAAAACACATGACTGTGTGCGGAGCAGCAGTCCGTTAACCTGCAAAACTGTTCCAAGGCTGGATTCTTCATGGACACTAGAAGTATCGCTTCCCCTTGTGAGTAAAGTGGCTGGAGTGAGAGGGAAAGAACGCGGGGGGCGGGGGGGGGAGGAAATCCAGTCATGGGGAAGTTTGCAGGAGCTTCAAATGCAAGTCCATTTACCTGCAGAACTTCTCTAATGCTGGATTACTTCCCCTTGTGAGTAAAGTGGCTGGAGCGAGAGGGAATGAAGGCTGACATGGGTGTGTGTGAGAGAGAGAGAGGGAGAGAAGAAAGAAAGAAAGGAAGGAAGGAAGGAAGGAAGGAAGGAAGGAAGGAAGGAAGAAAGAAAGAAAGAAAGAAAGAAAGAAAGAAAGAAAGAAAGAAAGAAAGAAAGAAAGAAAGAAAGAAAGAAAGAAAGAAAGAAAGAAAGAAAGAAAGAGAAATAGGGAGAGAGAGAGTGGTGTGTGTGAGAGAGAGAGAGAAAGAAAGGAAGGGAGAGAAAGACAGAAACAGACAAAGAAAAAAAAGAAATAGGAAGGGAGAGAGAGAGAGAGAAAACTCTGTGCTATTATTTTTAATTGTTCCATTATTTATCATGTATTAATATTTTACACTGTCCCTGCACCTGGAGTGATTCTACTGTCTTTCTTTTGCCCAGGGCTACCACATATTTTTCAGGGTTTACATGCATTCAATGTCTATAGTCCAGAGCATAAATACATGTGTGTTTTACCATGTTGAAAGTGAGTTTGGAGGTCTTCTAGTCCAAGCCCCTGTTCAGGCAGGAAAACTGAGGATACCAAACTCTAAGTAGAGGTCTTGGGAAAGGTGTCAGAATAATATTAAGAAGGGACTTTTAGGGGAACCCTATGCTATTTCAGAGAAGTGACTGTCCAGTCTTTAAAAATGTCCAGTGATTGATCATCCAGAACTTCTGAGGACAAGCAGGTCCACTGGTTAATTGTTCTCACTGTCAGAAAGTTTCTCCTTAGTTTTAGGTTGCTTCTTTCTTTGTTCAGTTTCCATCCATTGCTTCTTGTTTGCCTCCTAGTGCTTTGGAAAATACATCCCTCCCTTTCTTTGTGGCAGCCGCTTTGAGTAAAGCATGTGAGCCATTTCCTCCTATCAGTGGTCCATGAAAGTACATCTATAGTATGTAGATAATAAAGTCAAAAAAGATGAATAACATTTTTACAGAACTATAGATAAGTTAAGGCTGGGTGACAAGGAATGGCTGGGAGGGGAAGGACCACGTGAGGCACCCTTGATGTGAGTGACATTGAATTGGCCACGCCCACCCAGTCACATACACACCAAGTCATGCCCACCCAGTCACATGACTACCAAGCATGCCCACCCAGTCACATGACCACTAAGCCACACCCACCCAGCCACATGACCACCAAGCCAAGCCCACCAAATAAGCCACACCCACAGAACCGGTAGTAAAAAAATTTGAATTCCACCTCTGGATAAAGTGCATACATTTGAATTATGGAAAGTTTGGAGCTGAAGTATGCTTGTTACATGAGTTGGAATATAAATAGAAATAAAGTGTGAATTAGAATAAATGAACTGCTTAGATAACTATGCCAAGATTATGGACTAAGACAAAAATCAGTGATGTTTCATTATTAGTACATTGATGGATAACAGTATAAGGAAAGTTTGGGGTAATAACCAGAGGCATTTAGTTACATATGTAAGCATACTTGTGTTTTTGTATAAGAACCAAAATATTTGCAACAAATATTACTGTATAATTGAATAAGGAATATGGATATAAAGCTTAATGTTTGAAGACCAAAATAATTATATTTATTAGAAAAAAGAGTGAACGGTTGTAAATTATACATGAATGGTGAAAGAAAACAAACACATATAATTTGGTAGAAGGTTAGCTAAAGATGGAGAAATGGATGGAGAAACTTTAAAATTTGTGAAGATTGTAAGTACAGACTAGATTTAACTACATTTACTTTTCTTATTTCAAGCCTTTAATTCTTTCATCATACTATATCTTTCTAATTTCCCTTTTGTGCATCGAATATTGCTATTAAGCCCAACAGAGATCGGTCTAATGTGTATATATGTATGACTGTAAGTAGTGTTTTCTTAACAAGAAATAAAAATGTTTCAGGAATATTTTTTTTCCTGATAAGTTATAAAGACACCCTGGAGAAATTATCTCAGCTTTCTCATTTAGTTGTAACTGTAAACAATTCAACTATAGGCCTGGGAAAGGAAAACAAAAGCAAAAAAAAGTCACATAATTACTTTCATCTTCCATTTACAAACCAATTGACACTAAAATAGGTTTTGTTGAGTTACATGACATATAAAAAAGCATTTATCAATTTGCTGATATAATGAATTAAACAAAGACTCTGTATGAAGAACTAGTTCATTTTCTCAACATACTAGATTATTACTGATAAATATTAACAATAAAACAGAATGGGAGAACTCACTGCCCTGCAGAGTTAGGGTTATAACAAAGGCAGCCATTAGACTTTTTTTGTAAGCCTTTGCTAATATCTAGCAGTCATTGAGCATTTTGAAACTTCATGTGACTTCCTGCTCATTAACTCTGTACAACCACATGTTCTCCTCCCACTTGCTATAGAAGATAAGTAAATAACATTATTTAACATAATTATCTAACTGGTGATATATAAACAGGAAAGCTTTATGATTGCTAGATACTTTTTAGAAATCATTTAATCATTGATTAAGAATCATTAAGTATAGTCTTTGTTTTTATTTTAAAGAAAGAAAATAGTACTATACTTAAGGATATTCTTTATAAAGCAATTCATACATATACCCATATAGTCACAGGCTAAGGCAATTCAAGAGAAGATTCTTGTGGATTAATATGGATTGAAACTCAATTAATTATTTTAACAATGACCATGTTTTCTTACAGCAACAATTTTTTAGTTGATCAACCAACCACGCCATGAGTCAGTTTATATAAGAAATAAAAATTGAAATGGAACAAATTAAATTTGGATTTTCTTTTTTCATGTACGCTGTACGAACATCAGGTGTACTTAAATGTGAATAACATTAAAAAATAAAAGACAAATATGTGGCATTGATAGCACCATTTTAACAAATTAAATTATTTAATAATTTCTTAGGGGCGGGGGAAGGAAGAGAAAACCTTGTGATAAAATGGAGGATAAAAGTGTCCTCGGCAAAAGTATTTTTTTCTGTCCTATATTCTGCAAAACCAGCCAATTTCTAGTAATAAGTAAGAGGCGTGAAATGTTACCTCTTCTAGGAGAAAAGAGCCTTATTCAATTTGTATCTTGCATGCACATATTTAGTATTCATCACTGGGAAGTAGGCCAGTCATTTGTACTGAGGGAAGAAAATAGAGTACAAGATATATAAAACGTATTCAGCAAATTCATGGTTGGTTATAAAAGCTGCCAAATCTTAACATATGTTTTTCTTTAAAGAGTTGACTAAAATAGTCCCAGTCTGAATCCGAGCAATATTAAACAGTGCTGAAGGATGGACCAAAAACCAGTTAAGTTGACTACAGAGCCCATCGTCAGTACAGAGAACAAAGATCAGAGACTGGTAACTTTTGTTTCATACATGACTCCTCCTCTCAACTCTTCCTTCCAGTCTTCTTAACATAATGCAAATTAGGTAAGATTTTGTAAAAATATGCATATTTATGCGATAGATAGGTTGTTATAGCATTTTATGCTATGTTTAATCTCAATTTAAAATTTATCTAGATGATACACTTGTCAAATCACTGGATGAATTTTTATTTTATTTATTTATTTATTTGTCAATTGCTTACAAGGTAATAGTTACGTAAAAACATAGTTATGAATACATGGATACATATAAGAAAAAATATATATAATATACATATATATATATATATATATATATATATATATATGCACGTTGGTGCGCTTATGCACACCCCCAGACCTCTTAGGAAAGAGGTAAGGTCAATAGTAGACAGTCTAAGGTTAAATTTTTTGGGGTTTGGGGAAAAAACCAGAGTCAGGTAGAGTATTCCAGACATTGACCACTCTGTTGCTGAAGTCGTATTTCCTGCAATCAAGTTTGGTGGAATTAACTTTGAGTTTGTATCTATTGTTTGCTCTAGTGTTGTTATGGTTGAAGCTGAGGTATTCATTGACAGGTAGGACATTGCAATGTATGATTTTATATACTATATTTAGATCGGACCGAAGGCGGCGTAGTTCTAGGTTTTCTAGGTCTAGAATTTCGAGTCTGGTGGCATAAGGTATTTTGCTATGAGTAGAGGAGTGAAGGACTCTTTTCGTAAAATATTTCTGGACTTTCTCAACTGTGTTAATATCAGATACTTAATGTAGATTCCAGACTGATGAGCTGTATTCAAATATTGGTCTAGTAAATGTTTTGTATGCTCTAGTTATTAGTGTAATGTTACAGAGAAAAATCTATGTAAGATTAGGTTAACAACTCTTAAAGCCTTCTTGGCTATGTAGTTACAGTGGGCTCTAGCACTTAGATCATAGAGATGAGTACTCCAAGATCCTTGACAGGGTTTGGATCATCAACAAGATCTTGATATTCAGCCTGTATTTTATTTTCTGATTTTTTTTTTTTTTGCCAATATGTAGGACAGACATTTATTTGTTGAGATTTGAAGTTGCCATTTGTTTGACCATTCTGATACATAGTCAAGGTCTTTTTGAAGGGTAGCAGTATTGTCTGTGATGTTGAATAGCTTTACATCATCAGCGAAGAGAACGCAATTGCTCTTGGTATGATTACAGAGGTCATTTATGTAGAGTATGAAAAGAGTTGGTCCTAGAACACTATGATGTACACCAACTCAGAGTAAGTACATATTTCCCTGGATTCATTAGCATTCTGTTTTTCCTACTTTTTTCCTACTGAAAAAAATTTATCACACTCTCCAAATTTTGAACAATTAAAACCTAACTTCATATTGTTTATATCATCACTGGCCAACTATGCTTGCTTGTAGTTTTCATCCTGTCCTGCAAAAGGAATTTTAACATGGTCATGTTTCCCTTATCTTGACAACAATCCTTGAAACATAGGGGTTCCTTTTGTACAGTAGGACAGAAAATTTGTTCATATTATTATGTCCTTTCTTGAAAGCAATTAATGTTTAGTTTGGAGAAGGAATCAGACAGTTAAGCTATTAACTTGTAGGTCCTTCTCATTTCCTCCTGCTGCCCTTGATGCTTTGAAAATGATGAATGGTTTCTCCAGAGGTTTTAACTAGTGTCCAAAATAGATGGTAATTGGTTTGATGCTAAGAAGATTAATTTGACAGCAGATCTTTCAGTCAGTAAAACCAAATCATCTATCTCACTTTTTTCCAGGCATTCTTCTAACTAAATTAAACCAGCTAGCAGTACCTGAACACACTTGTAAGTGGATCATAAGCTTGCTGATAGACAGGAAGCAGCAGGTGAAGCTAGGCAGAATCGCATCTGATACCTGTACAATTAGCACAGGGCCCTCCCAAAGCTGTGTGTTTTCTCCACTTCTCTTCTCCCTATGTACTAATGACTGCATCTCAAATGATCCATCTATTAAAATACTGAAGTTTGCAGATGACACACCGTGATCGGTCTCATTCAAGACAATGATGAATCTGCATACAGACAGGAGGTTGTACAACTTGCCTTGTGGTGTAACTGGAACAATCTGGAACTGAACACACTCAAAATTGGAGAAATGGTGGTAGACTTTAGAAGAACCCCTCCCATACTACCACCTCTTACAATACTAGACAACACAGTATCAACAGTAGAGACCTTCAAATTTCTAGGTTCTATTATATCTTATGACCTAAAATGGACACCTAACATCAAAAATGATATCAAAAAAGCACAACAAAGAATGTTCTTTCTGGGCACTTTGAGAAAACTCAAACTGCCCAAGGAGCAGTTCTACAGAGGAATTATTAAGTCTGCCATCTGAACCTCTATAACTGTCTGGTTTGGTTCTGCAACCCAACAGGACAGACACAGACTTCAGAGATTAATTAGGACTGCAGAAAAAACAATTACTACCAAGCTACCTTCTATCAAGGACCTGTATACCTCATGAGTCAAAAAGAGGGCTGTGAAAATATTTACAAACTCCTCACATCCCAGACATAAACTGCTTCAATTCCTACCCTCTGGTGAGCACTGCACACCAGAACAGCTATTTTTTTTATTTATTTTTATTTGCTTTTATATGCCGCCCTTCTCCAGAGACTCAGGGTGGTTTACAGTCTATGGAGCACCATGCTAAGTGCTCAGCAATAGCCTTCATTCCATTGTATATGCCTACTTATTACTAGGGCTTTTGCCCCCCCAAGCAGCATTTTTACAAAGTCAGCTTATTGCCCCCAACAATCTTGGGTCCTCAATTTACCTACCCTGAGAGGATGGAAGGCTGAGTCAACCTTGAGCCTGGTGGGATTCGAGCCTGTACTAATTGCAGGCAGCTTGCGCTAAGTGCTAGATGATTAACAGCCTGCACCACCAAAGCCCTAGGTCATGAAATCATGATCATGATCTACCTAGTTCTATGTAGAACTAAACTCAAGAACAGTTTTTTCCCGAAAGCCATCACTCTGCTAAACAAATAATTCCCTCAATACTGTCCAACTATTTACAAAGTCTGCACTATTACTATTAATCAATAAAGTATTCTATTCTATTCTCATCACTCCTTATCACCCATCCCTTCCCATTTGTGACTGTATGAATGTAACTTTGTCACTTATATCCTTATGATCTATATTGACTATTTCCTAGTATGATTTGATTGCTTATTGTACCCTATGACTATTATTAAGTGTTGTACCTTAAGTGTATGTACCTCTTGCATCAAGACAAATTCCTTGTGTGTCCAATCTCACTTGGCCAATAAAGAATTCTATTCTATTCTATTTTCATGATTTTTTACCTAAGTATTAAAAGGGAATATTTGTTTTGGAAGAATCAAAATCTCTGAAGAAAAGCTCAATAATTGGAGATCACTGAGACCCAGAATTCTTGAGTCAGACCAATATGCTATATCCTAGGGATAGAAATTTATTTTGTTTCACTAGTACTTCTATTGTTGTCAGTTTTGTTCACCAGTACTTCTATTGTTGTCAGTTTTGTTCTTTCAAGAAAACCTGAGCAATCTCAGAATCATATCATATATGGCAAAGGCGTTTAATTGTCAGTCATGTTCCCGATTTTCAAAATTCCATTTTTGCATGAGAAGTGTACCAAAATAAAGCACTGTTACTTTTTGCAAAAAATAAAAAAGGTTGTTATGTATAAAGTTAAAATGTAATTATATTGCTTACATTTTTTAAAAAAATGAAAATTCAGTCTGCTATGTGTTTTTTTTTTCAATAGCAAAACCTTTTAGATGCCACAGAGACAGTCTCCAGTAGATGTTCAAATGAAATGACTTCTTCTACATAACTCTTTAAGATATTTCTTTTGCTTCTGACCTCCTAATCTATTATGCTTCTGGGCATTGTTTGCCTTTCATTGTTGACATTAATACCTTTTACACACTTATCTGAGAGTGCTCTTTGCTGGAAATTTTTCCAAAGGTAGAAAGGCAGACAACAGGGAAGAAACAGAACAGAAGAGGGAGATCAGATGGAGAAGAGATGGCCTTTAATAGCATTATCAAAGAAGACACTGAACCAGAAATAACTTGTTAGGAAACTAAAAATCTGGGGGAAGGGGAACTACATCACACTATATCAACCAACATAACAGATGGTGAAAAAAAACTGTGGGATTATTGTTTATTTTTAAGGTTATAAACCACCCAGAGTCACTGTGTATGAGCTGGACAACCATATAAACCTATTTAAGAAATAAAGCAAAATTATAGCCTTTTGGCAAAGGCAATATATGCCTCATTTTAAGAACAAAGCAACAAAGTGGCTACTAATCTTCATACAGGGAAAATTACATTATTTTGGTTCCTACGTTTATGCATATTTGTACCTATATTTGAACGTGTGGCAGTTAACAAGGTAAAGGTAAAGATTCCCCTTGCATATACATGCTAGTTGTTTCTGGCTCTAGGGGGCGGTTCTCATCTCTGTTACAAAGCCGAAAGCCAGCGCTATCCGAAGATAACTTTATGGTCTTGTGGCCAGCATGCCAAAAGCGCACAGAACGCTGTTAGCTTCCCACCAAAATGTTCCCTATTTTTCTACTTGCATTTTTACATGCTTTTGAACTGTTAGACTGGCAGAAGCTGGGACAAGTAATGGGAACTCACTCCATTACGCAGTGCTAGAGATTCAAACCATCGAACTGCCAACCTTTCTGATCAAAAAGCTCAGTGTCTCAGACACTGACCCACCATGTATCTTTTTAACAAGAGAGCGTGCTTATTAGACTTCTGGAAAAAAAATCCCTTTGTTATCTATATTTTCCTTTCTTCTTGAGGATATCTGCCTGATTGTGGCTCAGTCACCCACCCATCCCTTTCTACATTTTTCACACATTAGAAAATTTTATAAAGGTATGTAGAATGTTCCTATTCTAATCTAAAATGCATGCTTATTGACTCAGCAAATCTCCTTGTTTTTCAAGCCCCTACTCCTGGGATAATCTATATTTCATTAAAGTGATTTATTATTAATAATAATTAAGAACAAACTCTAGGTCTAGGAGGAAAAAAAAAGCATATTTACTTCTCCTATAACCTTTGAAATTAAAATTCCCAATATAGTAATTTGCTATAAATGTACTCTTATGTTGCTGCTTTTCTGGCTCTCTCTGGTTGCTGCTAATAAAATGAACTCTGATGGCCACACTGAGCTGTTTACAGAGAGGGCAACTCTACCCACAAAAATTTCCATTAAACTGATGAAGCTAAATAATGTTAAACACACAAGCATTCTATGTACACACAATTGGTGTATTATTATGCTTTTTCCTTTGTTCACCGAAACACTAAGAATGCCAAGCTAGTTTGGAGGTCAGAGTGATTTTCCAGCATCACTCCAAGATTCTGTTCAGCCCATCAAAAATGAAAGTTTTGCAGCTTATATTTAGAAGACCTGCAGGGAAGAAACAGTCAGTTTTATTTTCTCCCAATCTATATACATTTACTTTGAAATATCACAGAACTTTTAAAATGTATATATTTAAGCTGTAATGATGTGGGGACATAGCAGAATGTAAGCTTTTCTATAAACAATGAAAGTTTAACTACATAAAACTACTGCTTCTCAATATTTAATTTCTGTACTTAAAATCACTTCTGTTGTAACATTCTAAAATAATATTATTTGTAAAATTCCCCTCTCTGTAAAGACAGATCTGACTCAAAAAAAATCTGAAATCCAAGCCACTTATCACTTCCTAACATGAAAACTTCAACATCAGGAATTCTGAAAAAGAGAGTTGGTAAGAGAAAGAGAGGCAGAAGAAAGAATAGGTCTTGCCACATTCCAAGCACTTCAAGATCATCTCAATGTCTCCAAGAAGGAAAACATTTAGATCTGATCTTATGAATTCTTTTCTTTAAAAGCATCTTGAGAAAGAGGAGTATAAGAATCACACAAATACCTGGCCTAATTTCTGGCTTTATGGCTTTAAAATATCAGATTCTCTCATGTAATGATTTTATTTAAAAAAAAAATCTTGTTGAAACTTCCTATTAGGGGCCACCTTAGTAATTCTTTGGTCCTTGGTTAGGACTTCAGTTATTAAATTGTCCTCAATCTTGGATTGTGAATCTAATTGCAGATTATTCCCAATATTATTAAAAATAATAAATGGCCAAAAATGTCAAATCAAGTCTAAATATCTGGCTGACTGTGCAGCCAACAATAACACAGGTAATCCTCAACTTATAACACTTCATTCAGTGACCATTCAAAGTTATAACGGCACTGAAAAAAATGACTTATGACCATGTTCACACCATTACAGTATCCCCATGATCACATGATCAAAATTCAGACACTTGGCAATTGACTCATGTTTATGATATATGCAGTTTATTATTTATTATTTAATGTATGGTGAAAACATGACAGAGTAGAATAAACATATATACACAATCCATTTAATTATAAGTAAAATTTCTCTGGGGATATAGCAGTGATCTCATAACTGGATGTCCAATTCAGCAATCCAGGCAATTGTGTCTGACATTGCTTCATGCAGATCTTTTAGAAAGAACACATGTCATGGGCAATATGTTTGCACAATATGTTTAATAGTTTGCATATCAGAATCACAGTCACAATTGATACAGGGTAGAGACATGTCTTCCAGTATCACACCTAATTCTGTTCAATTTCTACCAGGCAAAGCAAGACAGATAAAAACCAGGTGGTTTGATAGAGGGATCACTAGAAGGTACCTTGGCCCATAAGAAGCTACCTTGGACTATTCCTCTCTCCAGGCATTCTCAGGGTTACACTAGATAGACGTTAAGTGAATATCTGTTTTCAAACCTGGACTATGGGATTTTAATCTTGTGATGGGCTGTGCATTGTGAGTGGTGCAGTGGCCTAGAGGTGAAGCTCTTGCCTCAGAATCAAAAGGTTGTGAGTTCAATCCTAGGTAGAGGCAGTTATTTCTCCCTCAAGATGATGAGAATGTATCTGCTGTATATAACTCATTGGCGACAGGAAGGCCATCCGGCCAGTAAATACTCAGCTCCATTCAGTTGCCCAGACTCCACCCCGCAAGAGATTATATGGTCATTAAAAGATGGTGATGGGCTGTGCATCGTCCTGATAAATAGGGGACGGCCTTGTTTATTTTATTTTATTTATTTATTTGATTTGATTTGTCAATCTCTTACAAGATAATAAGTATAAATATATACATAGTTATGAATACATGCAATGGATACATATAAGAAAAATAAAAAGAAACAATAGGACAGGGATGGTAGGCATGTTGGTGTACTTATGTATGCCCCCTACAGACTTCTTAGAAAAGGGGTGAGGTCAATAGTAGACAGTCTAAGGTTAAAGTTTTTGGGGTTTGTGGAAGAGACCACAGAGTCAGTAGAGTATTCCAGACATAGATCACTCTGTTGCTGAAGTCATATTTCCTGCAATCAAGTTTGGTGCAGTTAACCATGAGTTTGTATCTATTGTGTGCTCTTGTATTGTTATAGTTGAAGCTGAAGTATTCATTGACAGGTAGGACATTGCAATATATGATTTTATATACTGTACTATACTTAGATAGGACCAAAGGCAGCGTAGTTCTAGGTTTTCTAAGTCTAGAATTTCGAGTCTTCTTGTTCAGCATCCTTAACCATAGTTGAGTGCTTTTTGTCTTCTAATGTGGGTGATATGATATTGCTAAGTACTGGTAACCAGTGTGTAGGAATGGGATGCAATGTACCAAAGATGATATACAATGTCTGATGGAATTGGACTTTGATCATTTGTGAGTGCTGTTAAGCCATACGTTGGCACAATATTTAACTGTGGAATACAGCAAAGTCAAGGCTGTTGTTTATAGAGTGTTAGCATCAGTACTCCAGGATGTTCCAGCCAATCTGTTCAGTAAATTGTTGTGGCTTTTGTTGTTAGCATTCTGGGGTCAGGTGATCCTCTTTTGAGACCTTCTAACAAGCAAAGTCAATGGGGAATCCAGATTCACTTAACAACCATGTTACTAACTTAACAACTGCAGTAATTCACTTAATGATGGTGGCAAGAAAGGTCATAAAATGGGGCAACATTCACTTAACAACAAATTGAGTTTTGAGTTCAGTTGTGATTGTAAGACAAGGACTACCTGTAAAAAGCACATTCTTATAAATAAGTTCTGCATATTTTACTTTGTTTTTCTTCAGCTATGCATAGGGTTGCCAATTTAAGAATAGATTTAGGAAGACTGTCCAAAGCTTTAAAAAGATTTTTGTTGTTGTTTCAGTGATGATTAGAACAAAACTCTCTTTAACACTGCTTCATGGAAGAGTAACCTCTGCTCCTAGTAACCAAGTAGAGGCCAATTGGCTCCTTTTTGCCTCGCTTCTGAGACTTCCTCCAAGAGTTCCAAAGCTGGCAAAGGAAATGTTGGCTTAGCCTTTGAGCAAAAGTCAAGCACTTCATCAAGGAAAATGATGCTGTTCTCCTGCTCTGTGGTCTGAGAGGAAAGCAAGCCACTACTCACAGAGCTAATATTTTATAAAAACAATGGTGAAGTTAATTTGTTGCCAAAGCTAAACTGGGGATTTTGCTTTCTCTTTTCATTAATAATTAATAAGAAGTTTCCCTCTTGTAAAATTCAAATAAGGCAGTGTTTGTATGTACTGTGATTATGTTCTTGCATTAGAGATTTTATAAGATTTGCTTCATTAGAAATTATACAAAATAATCCCTTTCTTCTGATAATTATATACAGTACTGATACTTAGTACTGTGCTGTCTGGTTAAAGACCATGAGATACATGGTTGAATTCACAGATGTCAGTTGTTTGACCACAATTAAATCAAAATAACAACATATTTGTTTTGAGTATCATGATGCAAACATCACCCATTCATACATATGTAGGAAAGAAGCAGACTTTTGTCACAACTTTCTTATGTCATTTTTGATACTTGCCCAGTTTATCAGCCTGTCAACACCTATGTCTATATTCCTGTGTAACTTATGTGAGAAGAGAAAGATTATTATTCTTTATGAAATTGAAGGAAACTATCTTTGACCAGCTATATTGTTTTTAAAAGATTGGATAATACATGAAATTCTTTTCTGAAGTCCTATAGAGTTATATCCAATTATTATAAACAATACTGATCTAGATTAACCTTTCTTAAAGCACTGACCATTCATTCATCCCTGAGAATAATAGAAATTGTAGCTCAACTTTCCCAACCTTGATACAGTGGTTGTAGACCACAGATCTGCCAGTATCAGGTTGGAAAAATTGGGCTCAATAAATAAGTTGTTTATTTATTTTATTCAATGTGGACAGCCATTCTTCTCACGTATGTTACTCTGGGCAGTTCACAATAATTAAACATAATATCAAAAACAATAAACAAATATATAAATCATATTAAAATATAGACATAAAAATATAGACATGGGGCAGAGAATAAAACATACAATGAATAGGCTTTACATTATAAGTGCAGTGACACAGCCATATTTTCACAACTTTCTGAAAACCCATTTGGGTTTGGGTCAATCTAATTTCACGAGTGGTATAATGTTCCCAATGATGAGTGCCATGATAGAAAAGACTCTCTTCATGGGTCTCATTAGATGACACTCATTCAGAGGTGAGACCTATGATGCTTCTTCTGCTAGACGATGGGAAAGTAGATATAACCAGAGAGGAGGCAGTTCCTCAAATATCACTTATATTTGATCTATTACAAGTAGCTTTCTATATTCTCAGGATCAACTTAGTAATTAGTTTATCTCCAGGCTAACTGGCATTTTCAGAAAAAAAATCGTATTAAATTTGGTTTTGATAAGTTCTATTACATATATGGCATGAAACTTCAACTAAACATTGCAGTAAAGTATCTATGGGTCAATGGCTTTGTTTAGCATTCTGGGGACTGTCCTGGAAAAGCAGGTGGGGACAGATTCCAAAGTGAATTTAATTTGAAAAAGGAAATCTTTTAGGCACAAATTTCATGCCTTAAAACTGTGCAAACATCAGATATCCATAGCATACCTTAAACTTCACTTTTCCAAGAAAGTTTTAAAAATAAAACCCTTTAGCCTTGTCTATTCTGCACAACTCTGGGGAAATAAAAATGGGTTATAGGTGACTTCTGGTTGAAGTGCTGTGGCGGAGTGGGGAGAAGAGCAAGCTCTGCTCTCTCATCTCCAATCTGCACATTCAGAAGCCCCGGATAGGGCCCATAGACCTGGAGGGGAAGACAAAGGCATGAGGGATCCCGAGGAGAGTTTGACAGCGGCAGCGGTTGACAGCTTCGAGAAAGACCCCATTTGCTCTGACGTGTGAGTGATTGGCCATTTTGATGGCAGACCGAAGCTGCGGCACTTTATCTCAATGAGGAAGATACCACAGCATGAACAGCATTTCTGACATCAAATGGCAGATCGGATTGGAAAGTGAAGAAGCAGAAAGTGAAAGTCAAGGAAAGAAATGGCAGAGAGACGGCAGAACTGTGAGTCTTAAAATAGTGGATGGAAGTCCGAGTGGAAATGGCGATCCGGCGGTGAAAGCAAGGAACTTTCAAAATGAGATTGAAGCTGATTTATTTGATAAAGATTGATTGGTGTTTTGGACTTGTTATGATGAATTTGGAGTTGATTTAGACTAATTATTCAGAAATTTGGAGTCTAATCTGATAGACTTGTGACTTGTAAAAGAAGAAGAATGGTGGAAAGAAGTAAGAGACAGGACTGAATTTAAGAACAGAAGTGACATTTTGAGATTATACAGAGAGAAGAGAAGCTGATGCAACAGACCGTGATTAAACGAAACATGGACAGATAGGGAAGGGAAAGTGAATGAATAATACTGGACCTTTTTTTACAGAATACAGTTAATGAGATAACATTTTAATTAAGGTTTGATTGAATTTATTAGGAACTTAAAAGTTTAAATGATATAATTTGTGAGAAGATTGATGAACTACTATCTTGATGATTATTGATTGATTGATTGATTATTATTATTAGCTAATGAAATAAGTAAAGTTATATATATAAGAAGTAAAATCAAAATTTGTTTAACTCTACATTTTAATATGTACTACCTGTTTAAAAGAAATTAAACTCTATAGTTAAGGATAAAGGATAAAGAATATAGTTGATATATCACAATATAATAATATAATATAGCTGTATTTATTTATTTAAATTTTTATACCGCCCCCTCTCCCAAAAAGGGACTCGGGGCGGTGTACAGCTTACTAAAACACGAACAATATGTACAATTAAAAACAAATTAAATAGAATTGATCCGGCCGAAATCCCATCAAGTACAAAACATTACCAAAACTTAAAATTCAAGGATTATATTAAAAATTTAAAAATTTAAAACCTAATTAATTTAAAACCCCAAGAACCGTTTACTGGGCCAGGCCGGCCTGCTGGAAAAACAGGGTCTTCACTGTGCGCTGGAAGGTCTGGATGTCGGTAATGGCCGTATAAGAACAATTTATAGTAATTATATCTTATTCTATTCTATCATACCCTTATTCTCTTTTATTCCTTATTTTGATATTATCCTTCCTGCCCACCCTCTTTCCTTCTCTCTTACTTCTCTTTTCTAATATTGGTGATCCAGCTAACCTTAGGCTTTATATAAGATTCAATCAACTTTGAATAATACAAAGTACTATAAGTTGGAGCAGTGGAAAGATATATTTTAAGGGAAATTACTGAACAGAATAAACAACAAAAGGAAAATTAAATAGCGAATGGTAAAGTGGGAAGATATTTACAACAAAATTAGGAATATGACCATTATTATTATTATTATTATTATTATTATTATTATTATTATTATTATTATTATTATTATTATTATTATTATTATTATAACATTTATATACCGCCCTTCTCCCTAGGGACTCAGGGCGGTGTACAGCCGAATCAACCCCAAACAATACAAAAGTTAAAATACAATTAAATAATAGGCTGTTGAACTAAAAACAACCCTCCCCCTAAGAATGTTAAAACCCTAATTAAAACCAAATTAAAGGAGACAATTAAAACCTATGTCAGCCCAGACCAGCCTGCTCAAAGAGCCAGGTTTTTAGCGCATGCCTGAAGGCCCTCAGGTCCATGCTGGTGCGAACCATGACAATGACCTTGAAAGGGAAAAAAATATTTCTGGTTCATCAGTGTCCATCGCACCTCCAGCGGGTCAAAAAACAATAGAAGGAATGAACACGGAAAAAACAAGCAATGCTGCTAACATGCAGATGATGCAAGCAACATTATCAACCATTCAGGAAATGATAATCAAAATGCAGGTGACAATGGTAAACAACCACACAAATATGAAGACAGAAATGGGAGAAATGAAGGGTAATATCCAGAAACTGAATGAGAAGATAGGAACGATTCAACAGACAATAGAGAACAACGAACAAAAAATAAGGAATATAGAAATCAAAGCTGAAACAGGAGACTGGAAGGGATGGACCGAAAGGTAACAGAGATGAACAGAGATCTGGATGATTCAATCATCCATCTCGAAATGAAACGTGCAGCATTTTATCTGAGGTTCCAAAATGTATTGGAATCCAAAGATGAAGATCTAGGAGCCATAATGTCCCACCTAATAGCAGAGGCATTGCAAAGGGACCAACAGGAAATAGTGAAAGAATTAGATGAGGTCTTTCAAATTCATACAAAATATGCCAGACAAAATAAGCTGCCAAGGAAGGTTCACATTAGATTCACCAGGAAAAACATAAGGTATATTGTATATAGAATTACAAAGGATAAGCTGATGGTGTACAAAAAAAAGAGATCACAACCTTGAAACAAATCCCAAGGAACGTGAGAGAGCTGAGGAAGAACTACAGATCTCTGGTGATACTCCTGAATAAATGAAACATCTATTATTATTATTATTATTTTATTATTATTAAAACTTTTATACTGCCCCCTCTCCCAAAAAGGGACTCGGGGCGGTGAACAGCCATAATAAAATACAATTGATATAAATTTTAAAATGAATTAAAAGAGAATTAAATGCCCGGCTGAAATTAAAAGTAAAACCAATAAAACCCCGTTAAAAATGAAGATTTAAAAATTAAAACCCTACTAATGGGACTAGGCCAGACTGGCCTGCTGAAAAAGGTGGGTCTTCAGTACGTGCCGGAAGGCCCCTAGGTCAGTGATGGCCCGTATCTCCATAGGAAGCTCATTCCAGAGGGAGGGTACCCCCGCAGAGAAGGCCCGCACACTTGGAGCCGCCAGCCGGCATTGCCCTGCCGGCGGCACCCCAAGGAGGCCCACCCTGTGGGAGTGCACTGGCAATAGGCAGTCCCGTAAGTGGGTCCAATGGCTGGTTCCTGAGAGAATGCTGGTGACGTGGCAAGAAAGAAGAGTAAAAATCAACAGCATTGAAAAGGCGCAAGAATTTTATGATCAGCTGATAGAAATAGAGAAGGAGGGGAGCAGCAAAGAAGAGTTGGAAAGCAAGAGTCAGGAGGACCAACAAGAAGACCAACAACAGGGAATACAGGAAATGGATCAAGAAGAGAGAGGCAAAGAAAAGACAGATTATGAAAGAGAGAAGGACTAAGAATAAGACCCCAAAGAGAAGCAAGAACCAACAGAAGATTTAGGTAGACTCAGAATCAACAATGGAAGAAGAGATTAAACTACTCTCAATAAACATCAACAGATTAAACTCCCAGATTAAGAAAAACCAAATATTAATTAAATTAACTAAACAAAATGCTGACATTATATGCCTACAAAAGGTACATATCCAAAAACAACACAAAAAATACTTAGAATACCCCAAGTTAGGTGTATTATTCACAGCGTTGGCAGATCAAAAGAAAAGGGGGGTAACAATTTATGTAAAAAAGGGGATAAATGCAAAACAAATTTATGCAGATGAACAAGGCAGAATTGTAATTATACAAATCAATTTGCATCAAAAACAATTACTATTGGTGAAATATGCCCCTAATGATAACTAGAATAAGTTCTATAAGATATTATATCATAAAATCATTAGTGTAAGTGAAGAAAATATTTGCTTAATAGGGGACTTCAATGCCATTGTTGATGTTAAAAAAAGATTGCGTTAGTGCAAAGAGATTAGGAAGAAAAAAAAAAGAGAATTCTACCAAAAACTTTTTTCAATTTAATGGAAGAGACTAACTTGTGAAGACATATAGAGGAAGAGAAATCCAAATGAGAAGAAATTCACATTCTATTCTAGTTCACAAAAATCCTGGTCCAGAATCGATATGGTGTGGGTGAATGGGGCAATTGAGAAAGACATTAGTGAGGTAGAAATAATAGCCAATACATGGGCCAACTATAGCCTCGTGAAAATGACATGGAAAGGACAAAATAAAAGGAAAAGGAGATGGATACTAAACCCACAAATAACAAAAGAAAAAGAATATATTCAAAGAATTAAAGATGAATTAGAAATATTTTTTAGGTTAATTTAAAACAACATACTAGTTTACAAAATTTATGGGATACCACAAAGGCCTTCATGAGGGGTATATCAATAGCTTATATAGCTAAGAAAAATAAAGAAAAATGGAAGAAACTTTGAATTACAAGAAAGGGTTGAAAAATTTGAACATGAGCTTCAAAAAGATCCCAAAAATATGGAAGCTAAGAAAAAAATAGGGATGATTAGACATGGACTAAATTTGATAGCTATTGAAGAAAATGCATGCAACTTAAAAACTGTCAAACACAATTTTTTTGAATCAGCAAATAAACCAGAAAGGTGGTTGTCCCATAAATTAAAAATAGAGAAAGAAAAAAGATTAATTCAGCAACTTAAGGATGAGAAAGGGACAGTATACTATCAGATGGAGGAGAAAAAGAGAATTGTGCAAAGGTATTTTGCTGAGCTATAGAAGCAAGAAGAAGTTATGGAAGAAAACATTAGACACTACTTGGAGGGAAATGGTCTGAGCCCAATTTCTGAAGAAAACAGAGAAATACTCAATAAAGAAATACTGTAACACTGGTAGAGCTACAAAAGGCAATACAAAAACAAAAAAAAACAATAAAACACCAGGTCCAGATGGTCTACCAGGCAAATTATATAAAAATTTATCTGAAATATTTGAACCAATGCTACTAGAACTATATAATGAGGCATTAATGCAAGCTAGACTCCCAAGGTCCTGGTCCAAGGCATACATCTCTTCAATTTCAAAAGATGGCACCAATCTACAACTAATTGCAAACTATAGGCCAATCTCATTGCTAAATATGGATTATAAGATATTCATTACAATATTGGCAGAAAGAATGAAACCAATTCTGAGTGAACTTGTACATACAGACCAGAATGATTTCCTGCCAAATAGACAAATAAAAACCAATATTAGAACAGTACTAAATTTGATTGAATATTATGAAGCTCACCCAGAAAAACAGACATCCTTAATCTTCCTAGATGTGCAAAAAGCATTTGATAATCTCAATTGGAAATTCATGTTATATCAAATTAAAAAGTTGAACTTTGGCACCAACATCAAAAAAACATTGCAAGAAATATACTCAAATCAAAAAGTGAGTGTATTACTAAATGGAGATCGCAGGGAAGATTTTGAAATTGCAAAAGGAGTGAGACAAGGATGTCCACTATCACCTCTGCTATTTATCTTGTCTTTAGAAGTGTTACTAGCTGCAACCAGACAAAACCCAGAGATTCATGGAATTAAAATTAGAAATGAGGAATATAAAGTTCAGGTATTTGCTGATTATTTGGTATTTATAGTGGAAGACCCAATGAATTCGGGACCAATATTGTTGCAACAAATAGAAAAATTTGGTGAAGTGCCAGAATTTAAAATAAATATAAACAAAACTAAGATGATAGTCAACAACTGTATAATAAAACAAAAAGCAGAATTAGAAAACATAATGGGACTGCAGATAATAAAAAAGGTGAAATACCTGGGAATTTGGTTATCACCCAGATATTCATCATTAAAAGAGGACAATTATGTTAAAATGTTTAAGCAAATTAGGAAAGAATTGGAATTATGGGCCAAATTGAAACTGTATCTACTAGGAAGAATAGCAACACTGAAAATGAATACCTTACCAAAACTAACATATTTATTCCAAATGATCACAATTAAATTAGGGAAACCTTTCTTTACAGAACTAAATAAAATGATATCCAAGTCTGGTTGGGCAAGAGGCCACGTATTAAAATGAAACTATTACAAGATAATAGGAGCAGAGGCGGTCTTGGAATACCAGAATGGGAGCTCTACTATCAGGCAGCGGTGTTGAATTGGGTCAAGGACTGGGTCAAATTAAGAGATAAGAGAATTTTATCACTAGAGATATATGACCTCCTGATAGGTTGGCATGCATTTGTAGGAAAACAAATGTAATGTACATACCTATTTTAATCAACATCTAATAAGGGACTCATTGATCACAACATAAAAAAAAATCAAAAGTAAACATATGGAAATCCCATGATGGCTGTCAACCATGAAGGCCATAATCCATTCAAATAGATTAGACTTAAGGAAAATGGTAAGCTATGAGGAATTATTAGATAGTCAAGGAAAATTAAAATCAAATCAAGAACTAAAGGAAAATGGAATCATAATTGATTGGTGGCCATATTTGCAAAACTAAAATAAATATAAAACAGATTCAAAAGATTTTGGCTTTGACAAAGGGCAGAATCAATTAATGAAATCTTAATGGAACCGGAACAAAAAATTATAACTAAAATATATAAATATTTACTAGACTTCAAAATGGAAGAGGAAACAGTCAAAGGTACAATGATTGCATGGGCACAGAATTTTGGACACAGTATAGAATTAGGGGAATGGGAGAAAATATGGAGCATAAATTATAAGCTAACTATATCCTCAGCATACAAAGAAAATATGTACAAAATGTTTTACAGATGGTATTTAGCTCCAACAAGATTAGCAAAAATTTACCCAACACAAGCCCCAAATGTTGGAAATGCAAAAAAGTTGACGGTACATTTTACCACATGTGATGGTTATGCCCCGAGACCAGGACATACTGGATCCAAATTAAAAACTGGTTACAAGAGATTACTGAGTATCAGATTGAGCTCAGACCGGAAACAGGGATGGGATTTTAGAGGTTCGCACCTATTCACTAGAACTGGTTGTTAACATTATAAGGAGTTCAGAGAACTGGTTGTTAGAAGAAATTACTAGCCTAATCCTGTAAGAAAGGCAGGAAGGAAACATTCTGATGTTGCTTACAGAAACTACCTTTCCATTAACTCTTATTACATTCTTGGCAGTACTAGACTTCCTGTCTCTGGAACGTCTCTGGAAGTTTTTTTTTTCCTCCTTTGCTGGTACTTTGCTTGTGTGGAATGATCATTCAAAGTTACAATGGAACTGAAAAAAGTGATTTATGACCGTTTTTCACACTTATGACTGTTGCAGCATTCCCACGATCATGAGAGGCCAGGCAAGGAGATGCGTGCCTCAATGTGAGTGATGTTGAGTTGGCCACGCCCACCCAGTCACATGACCACCAAGCCATGCCCACCAACTAAGCCATGCCCACAGAACTAGTTGTTAAAAAAATTGAATCCACTCTTGACCAGAAACCTCCCTCCTAGGAATTATTAAAGATAGATTACCAAAAGAAGTAAAATATTTATTGTTTCATATTACAACAGCCGCCAGAATAGCTTTTGTGCAGATATAGAAAACTCCAAATATCCATAACAAAGAATTAATAATACATAAAGTAACGGAAAGCGCTGAGATGAATATGTTAACATTGAAACTGAAAGAAAGAGATTAGAATAATTGGTATAAATGGTTAACAAACAGAACTAAGAAATAAGACAAGAAATTTAACTGGAATAATCCTTAAGAGAGTAAAATATAAATCTGTAAATTATGCAAAGGTATAAGAATAATAATTATAGTTAAAGTTATTATTTAATATTAGACAAATGTAATATAATGTATTATGATATTTAAATCAAGAACCTGTACAGATGCCAAGAACGTTGTTGAAACTATGATGTTTTATGATGTAATAAAAGAAACTTAATACACATATATTTTTTAAAAATGGGGTATAGGTGAGCTGAATGTATTAAGCCAGGCATTGTGGTTATTGAACCATAATTTAGGTTGTAATATATATATACTCAAGCAATTGTGGCATATTCAAAACACCTAAGTTAAAACAAATTATGACTTAGTACATCTTTGGAATCAATTCCTTAAATAATATATTTCTATGATAATAGCATGTCATTCAAGGACAATGAAATGTAGCATGAAATTATCCCTCAATTTAAACACATTTTGTCTCATGATTGCTTTAAAAGTTAATTTAATTTGTTTTGTCTCATGTTTGGTTTACATTCCTTTTTAAGAAATATTCCTATATCCTTTCTGCAAACATATGGATAAGCAATGCCAATACAAGCTCAACATTTAAAATTCACAAACATATAATTGATATTAGGATTAAGTTTTAATCCCGGGCAAGAGTTTATGAATACAATTGACTAAAAAGGAATGTTTAAACCAGGGCAGGCAGGCATGTTTATTATACCTCCTGTGAATAATGTCATTAGTCTCATCAGGAGTTCTAAGCTATTAAATCATCTCTAAATTCTTTCATTTTTGGTCCAGGGATTATCAAAATTGCACTATATAATATTAACTTCATTGAATTCTTTCTGATTATACATCAGTAGTACTCCCACAATTTCAGCATAATTATCATATTTCAGATAAAGATGTTAAAGAGTTTCATTCCTAATATAACAAATAGTGATTATATTGCAATGCTAAAATATTACGAAAATGAAATAATCTTGAAATAAGTAAAGTATTTTCAGGTAGATGTAGATATAGGTATCAGTACAGATGTATAGACATCTGAGAATTTCCCATGCCTAAACCTCACTATATGGATGCCATAAATTTATTTATTTATTTATTTATTGAATTTCTATATCGTCCCCTCTCCCAAAAAGGGACTCGGGGCGGTGCACAGCCTACTAAAAACGGACAATATATACAATTAAAAACAGATTAAACAATTAAATCAAGGCCGAAATACAATTTAAATATAAAAATATAACTAATAGATTTAAAATTTAAAAAATTTTTAAAATTTAAAAACCTAGTTAATTAAAACCCCAAAAAACCGTTTACTGGGCCAGGCTGGCCTGTTGAAAGAACAGGGTCTTTACTGTGCGCCGGAAGGTCTGAATGTCGGTAATGGCCCATATCTCCGGGGGCAAATCATTCCACAGGGAGGAGGCCCCCACAGAGAAGGCCCGCACCCTTGGGGTCGCCAACCGGCAACGATCAGGCGGCGGAACCCCAAGGAGGGCAACCCTGTGGGAGCGCACTGGGCGGCGGGAGGCTGTTGATGGCAGCAGGCGGTCCCATAAGTACCCAGGTCCCAAGCCATGGAGCGCTTTGAAAACGATCAATACCACCTTGAATCGGATCCGGAAGGCCACAGGAAGCCAATGCAGCCTGCAGAGAAGCGGTGTTACATGGGAGCTCCAAGGGGCTCCCAAGATCACCCGCGCAGCCGCATTCTGGACCAACTGCAGCCTCCGGACACTCTTCAAGGAGAGCCCCATGTAGAGAGCATTGCAATAGTCCAAGCGGGAAATGACGAGGGCGGAGGTGACTTTGCGAAGTGCGTCCAGATCCAGAAAGGGCCGCAACTGGTAAATCAGATGAATCTGACAAAAGGCCCCCCTGGCGACAGCCGTAATATGATCTTTTAAAGACAGTCGTACATCCAGGAGGACACCTAGATTGTGGGCCTTTCCATGGGGGTCAAAATTTCTCCCCCCATGGCCAGCGACGGGACAAGCTGGCTGATCTGGGCGCAGGAAACCACAGCCACTCGGTTTTGGTCGGGTTGAGACGAAGCCTGTTAAGACCCATCCAACTCTGCACAGCCTCCAGGCACCGGGTCATCACTTCGAGGGCTTCGTTGGGGTGGCCCGGGCTAGAGATGTACAGCTGAGTGTCATCAGCGTACTGATGGAACTCTACCCTGAAACCACGGATGATCTTACCCAGCGGCTTCACATAAATGTTGAACAGCAGGGGCGAGAGCACAGACCCCTGAGGCACCCCACATAATAGGGGCCTCGGGGTCGACCACTGCCCCCCCGTCAACACAAATTGCGAGCGGTCAGAGAGGAAGGAGGAGAACCACCGTAAAACGGTGCCTCCCACTCCCAACCCCCCCAACCATCGCAATAAGATACTGTGGTCGACAGTATCAAAAGCCGCTGAGAGATCTAACAGGACCAGGACAGAGGAACAACCCCTGTCCCGGGCCCTCCAGAGATCATCCACCAACACGACCAGCACCGTCTCTGTGCTGTGCCCGGGCCTGAAACCCGATTGGAGGGGGTCTAGGTATACCGCTTCATCCAGGTACTGAGGGAGCTGACGTGTCACCACACTCAACAACCTTCGCAACAAAGCAGAGGATGGAGACCGGACGATAATTTGACAATAATGCTGGATCCAGGGACGGTTTCTTGAGGAGGGGCCTCTTTCAAGGCGGCGGGTAAAAGCCCCTCTCTCAAGGAAGCGTTAATAATCCCTTGGAACCAGCCTCGTGTCACCTCCCGAGTGGCCAAGACCAGCCAGGAGGGGCACAGGTCCAATAAACAAGTGGTGGCATTAAGCCCCCCCAGTGTCCTGTCCACATCCTCCAGAGTAACAGGATCGAACTCATCCCAAATGACCTCCCCGAAATCCACCTCCATCCCCCTGCCCAGAGATGCCCAGTCAGAGTCCAACTCATCCCGGATCTGAGTGATTTTGTCCTGCAGAAACCTAGAGAAATCCTCAGCCCATCCCTGTAAGGGATCCTCCCATGCCCCCACCTCCAAAAGAGAGCAGGTCACCCTAAACAGGGCGGCCGGGCGATTTTCCACGGACGCAATAAGGGCGGAGAGGTAAGACCACCTCGCCGTCCTTATCGCCACTAAGTACGCCTTAATATAGGATCGTAATAGTGTTCGGTCAGATCCAGAGCGGCTGGCCCTCCAACTACTTTCTAGGCGTCTTTTCCAGCACTTCATCTCCCTTAGCTCCTCGGAAAACCAAGGAGCCACTTGGGATCGGCTCTGGGTCAAAGGCTGCAAGGGCACGACCCGGTCAAGGGCCCCAGCAGCCACCCTATCCCAGGTGGCTACCAAGCCCTCGACCGAGTCGTGTGTGTGAGCCTCAGGAAACGGCCCAAGCTCCATCAGGAACCTATCTGGGTCCATCAGGCACCTGGGGCGGTACTATTTTATCGGCCCCGCCTCCCTGCAGCAGGGGGGTGCGGAATGGAAGTCGAGTTTAAGGAGCAAATGATCAGTCCGTGACAGGGGTTCCACAACTACATCCCCTATATCAAGATCATTCTGCCACTGATCAGAGACAAAAACCAAATCCAGGGTGTGACCCCCCCAAGTGAGTAGGATCCTGAATTAGTTGGGTCAGGCCCATGGCTGTCATGGAAGCCATGAACTCCTGAGCAATCCTCGAAGCCCCACCGGCAGACGGCAGATTGAAATCCCCCATGGCCTGGGGGTCTCAACCTCCAGGAGCTCAGGCAGGGCCGATGTCACATAGCAGCGAGCCAGGTATGTGATCAACAGGCCCACCCGAACCCTGGGACCAAACTTCACAAAAAGGGACTCACATCCGGTCGTCTGAGAAACAGTGGATTCCCTAGGACACAGATCTTCCTTAATAACCACCGCAACCCCCCCACCCCTCCTCTGAGCCCTCGGTTGATGAAAGACCGAAACCCAGTTGGGCACATCTCCACCAGAGGAACTCCTCCCTCTCGGCCCAACCAGGTTTCGGTAATACCCGCCAGGTCCGCTCCCCCCTCACAGATCAAATCATAAATGAGAGGGGCCTTGTTAATGATGGACCTGGCGTTACACAACATCAGCCGAAGACCCAGGGCCCAATTACTCAGACCACCCGGGGAACGGGACATGACAAGGGGATCGGAGCGTGCCACCACACAAAAACAGTGGGGGCGCGCTCCCAATACAGGATATGGCCCCCTATAACCGCCAAATCTGCCTCTCCCACTCACCATGCTAATAGATTGTATTTCACCCTCCCCGGAACAACCCCCCATCCTCAATATGGCCCCACCCGATCCCAGCACCTCCCGGCAGCGCTCGACCCACGGCCTGGCCCCAGCCTCAGGTGGGTTGTCCCCCAACCCCCGCCCGGCCATCCCTAACCCCAATAAAAATCTAGATAAAAATTTATGACAAAAACCCTCCCTCAAGCGGCCACACCATCACTCCAGATCCCAGGATCCATCCTTGAGAAATGTCTTTGAAAGTTTAGAGGGCCACTTCAGAGAAAGGGGGACATTTCTCAGGGCCCACAGGTCTTCCGAGGAATATCTTAATGGCGTCTTCAACTGGGCCTCTCCTGACTGACGCTGGCAATGCAGGGGCCCCACTGGTCGGAACCGAGGTCTAGTCCGAAAATGTTCGGGTAGTGTCCATGTCCCCCCCGGCCACCGTCCTCGCCTCCGCCGTTGACACCGAGGGGACAGCACCGAACAACGTCGTCCCCGTATCCAGCTGGTCCCCATCATCGTCGGAGCCACCGAAGCCACAGCTGCTGCCGCTGGAACCGCCGCCACCGCCATCAAGTCAGAAAGACCCAACTGCCAAGGGCACTGGGGGTTCCAAGCTCTCTCCCACGACCGAGGCCAGATGTCATCCAAGGCCGCCGTGGCGCCACGCACGGCTGCCTCGGCAGCCAAGGGCAGGGCTCCTCCCCATGCGACTGCCGCAGTGCTACCCACGGCAGTCACGACGGGCAAAGCTCGTCCCATGGCCAGAGCCCAGTCGGAGCAAGATCTCAGTCGTGGATGCCCAGACCTCTCCTCCACAGCCACCGGCGCCCCGTCTTCAGCCGTTGCAACACCCCTCACGGCCGCCGCGGTGCCACCTGCGACAGCCGCCATGGTGAAGTCCAGCCGTAGCAGGGCTGTCACACTGCCGCCATCCACGCCGCCACCGCCCAGACATCGCCAGGGCTGCCACTGGGGCGGCCCGGGAGGCCATCCAGCGGCCCCGTCTCTCCGCACTCCGTGGCCTGCAGTCTCATTCACGCCCAGCCACGGCAAGACTGCCGTCGCCCGACTCCAACCGCAGCAGTCAAAAAACGGCCCCAGCAGGGCCTCCGACGCCTGAAGCCCGCCCCAGCAACAGCCAGGGCGGCCCGGGCGGCCGCGAACAACGGCTCCACCGACAGCCCCACCGCAGGCTCCATCGCCGCCTCCGACATCTCTGCCAGGCCAACGCTGCCCCACAATGGTCGCGGCGGCTAAAACTCAGCCGCGCAGGACCTCCGCCACTTGAAAATCATCCGGGCGGCTCCGACTTCGGCCTCGGCTTCGGCTCCAGCCTCCAGCCTCCAGCTTTCGGCACCAGGCTCAACGTCCTCGTGCGGCCCCTCCGGGATCACCAACCCCCCCCCCGGTCCTTTAGCCACCCCTGCCACCGGTGAGGACCTGGGGGGAGGGAAACCTACCCTGAAATTCGGCCGCCGTGACGGAGCTCCTCCGAGACACATCTTCCGGCCGCCATTTTGAATATACCCAATATGTACCCCACACATTTTGTTATTTTAATCCCTCTAAATTTAATATTTTCTGTTTTGTTGAAATACAATGAGTACTATTATAGAAGCGAAGAGGGAATTTTCAAGAAATGCTAAGGTTTGCAATAGTTTAAAAAAACCAGAAACTTTAGATTTAAAAAATCTAAAGGGGAAAACCAGGAAGTAGCTAATTTTTCACAGTAAGGGATATGAAAATCTAGTAGCTATTGAGGAATTAAGAGTTAGTAACTGGTTGAGAAAGGGATAATTAAAAATAATAGGGGAAATGTGGATTAGGTCTTCATCAGGAATAACTGCAACACTGTTTTGCAGTTTCTACTTGTTATGAAACCCCAGCATTTGTTGTTTTGGAAGGAATGATGAGTTATTTCATACTTTACAAGCATACTTTTCATATCTGGGGAAATGTTTGTACCCAATCATATTTACCTCTAAGTACATAGTGACAAAGGTACTTAATGTTTTTTGACAGCCTCTAATGCAAGGTAAAATTTTTATTATTACGCTACAAAATGATTTTGTTAGTAGGGCTATGCATGAGTGACTGAAAATACATTATCTCTCTGCTCTTATTAAAGCAGACATTTTTTCAAGCTTTTATAAATGGTGACGGATGTGTTTTTGTATAATTCACATTGCAAATTATTTTAAATGATTTTGATTCATGAGTTCATGAGCTGAGAAATAATTCCTGGGGTCAGTTCATTGACTTCAGAGCATAGCCTTTCATATGCCTACCAGATAAACCAAAGCTGTAATGAGCGAAACTTTGTGAAAGTTTCAAAAATTAACAAAAGTTATACATGTTACAGTCTAAAGCAGTGTTTCTCAACAGCAAGTTAAAGATGTGTGGAATTCTGGTGACTCCAGAATGCTGAGGTTGAGAAATACTGCTATAGAGAGCTATGACATGTATACATTACTTCAAAAGTAGCTTTCTGGAATTCACATTTATTTTCAAAAGGTTTAATGAATTATTAACTAGGCTGGAGAAAGAAAGCTGAGCTTGGAATTGTTAGTCTGCTGTAAAACAATATAAGTATGACATGCTCCAGAATCTATAATGGCTTGCCTAAGAGATCTGTAGGGGGCGTGCATAAGGACATCAACGTGCCTACTGCCCCTGTCCTATTGTTTCTTTTCTTTTTCTTATATGTACTCATTTCATGTATTCATAACTATGTATATACTTATACCTATTATCTTGTAAGCGATTGACAAATCAAATAAATAAAAATAAATAAAATAAACCAGTCTGATTCTTGTAACGTAGGCAATAAACTTGTTTCAGCTTTTCAAGAGTACTTCCTGTTTTTTGCACCTTATACTTACCAGTATTCCATTCCTATAGTTTTCATTTAATTCTTCTATAGTTAGAGCTTTGTCATAGACAAATTAAATTTCAATGTGACATTAAAATGATCTTCCCACTCTATTGTTCTACCAGTTTGCATTCAATATGAAGAAAACAAATTGCTTTTGAAATTGTTTTTAAAGGGAAAGAACATTTAGGTGAATTTGTCATGGATAGGTGTGGCACTTAAGCCCTTATTTGGGTCCAGAGAATGTGTATGTATATCCTGTTTTTTTTAATTATAAATTCCTCTTTTAATAGTCTCACTTCCGGTGTGTTCATGAAATCCTAAGGCTAGAAAGAGGAACTTGCTTTTTCAGAATGAGAGGTGTGGTCAGTAGGAAAGCTTCACTATGTTAGAAAAATTTAACAGAAAACGGCAATATGACAAGTGCAATAGACACGACTTCCACCACTTCCAACAATGGAATACATTCAAAACCTATGAGAAATTTGAAAGAAATTCTTAATTTGTGAAAAGAAAAAAATAGAAAAACAGAAGCTTATTTTACCAGGGAATATATCTGAGAAACTGCAAGAAAGATTTTGTCAAAAAAAATAATAATCACAAAATAATCACAAAATGCAGGGCTTCAAAAAAGCTATGAAATTTCTGACTAGACACATATTCAATGCACTAATTTTAGAAAAAAATACATTAGTGGATTTTAGACAAGAAAAATCTTAAAAACCTGAAAGAACTTGTATTTTGTTTTTTTAGCATAGAACAAAAAGTGGTTGGAAAGCAGCATAGTTTCATTCCAGTTTTTGCACTTGTGTAGAAGCATCAAGGTGCTTCTGGATTGAAAGAATTAGCCAGTGACATCACCGTTGCCCTGGGGTCATCCAGTTGGGGGCTTTTTTCAAATCCCCAACAGGAGTTGAAATGAAGGAAGAGAACTCAACTACACCCTGGCCCAGGGCAGCTCTCAAACTCCATTCCAGTTAAATCCATATAGGAAGATATTAGATTTGTCAACATCTAGAACAAAAGAACTGAAGATCATGGGATAAAATTTTCATCATTTTTGTTCCAATTAAGGCATCAATTTTGTACATTATTTGAAAATTATTTATTGTGGCATTATATTTGTGACACTCCTATAAAGTAATGTCTATTTAAAAAAAGAGGCATCATTGTTAATTATCATGCTTCCCCCAAGGCAACGACTAGAACAGGAATTTTTCTCTTCTGGTTCCTAAAACTTCAAATACAGTCTTGGCTAAACAGATCATTTGATCTTCTGGCTACCAGCAGAGTTTCCTAGCTGCTTGCATAATCCTCAGTTTGTTCCAATTGCTGCCTTTTTCCAACCAGCAGCACAATGATTTATTAAATATTCCCTAAGCATATCACAAGTCTCTGTAGCAAGGCTGTTGAGTTGCTATGGCCTTAAGCAAGAAACTTGAAAGGAAAACATTGCTGGGAGTCTCACCATGCAGTTTGGCAGCATGTTCCCAATTCTATTAAGTTCCTTGAGAGTCATGTACACCCAATTTTCATTTAAACAAAAGTTCTTTTGATACAGTTCAACACAGTATAGTACAGTACAGTTTCTGTTTTTCTTCTAATGCTTGGAGCTTCCCCTTAGTTGTTTTGGGAATGAATTTAGGATGAATGGCTTTTCTTACTTATTGAATAAACAACTTTACAAGTTTCACATATCTGTCATATCTCAGCAGATTCCTGAATTCTAAACTCTGTATAGCAGGGCTGGCAGCTTTTGTATAATCCTATGCATTCATGTGAACACTGCTGTAGAAGTGCACACCTCTTCTTTTCAGGATACAATAATTTAGATACAGTCAGAAGAACACTGGAACAAAAATAATCTTTGTTCTGGGGAATCATACAGTTTGTTAGGTCTGAGCAGAGTTCTGGAGAAAAGATTGGGTATGAGCCAAAAAGAGAAGCCTTGGGATTATTTCCATGAAAGTGATGGAATAAATCTTCTTGTTGCTAGAAACCATAAAAAAGGATGGATAAGCCTTATGAATTACATTAAGTAAAAGCAGTCCAAAAATAGAATGCCATACTGTTCAAAAAAAGTGCAAATGTTTGTCTGAGTTATTGCATTCTGTCTATAAAAACGGTCTTGGCAAAGAAGTTATATAATTAGCTTATTTGCAACACACGCAAATTCTAAAAATATAAGGTACTAAAGAATTCAACAAATTTAACAAAACAATAACAATTGCTAGACAATCAGGAGCCTATAAAAGGACAATCAGGAGCCTATAAATCATTCATTATTATGAAAACTTAACTATAAGAAAAGATTCATTGCAGGACCATTCTGAGACATTCTGGTACCACAAGAAGTTTTAAAGATCTCCACCTGCTGGTCTCCATTTCTACAATTGTCTTCATAGTCACTTTCTGTAGAGTGCAGGTTCTTTTCACTCTCCAGCTACATTTATTTATTTATTTAACTTTTATACCATAAAAGTTTAAAATTTAAAAATTAAAACCCTTCTAATGGCACTAGGCCAGACCGGCCTGCTGAAAAAAGTGGGTCTTCAGCACACGCCGGAAGACCCGTAGGTCAGTGATGACTTGTATCTCCATAGGTAGCTCATTCCAGAGGGAGGGTGCAGAGAAGGCCTGCACCCTCGGAGCCGCCAGCCAGCATCGCCCAGCCGGCGGCACCCTGAGGAGGCCCACCCTGTGGGAGCGCACTGGCTGGCAGGAGGCCGATGGTGGCAGCAGAAAGTCCCGTAAGTATCCAGGTCCCAAGCCATGGAGCGCTTTAAAGGTGATCACCAATACCTTGAATCGCACCCAGAAGGCAGCCATTGCAGCTTGCGCAGGAGCGGTGTAACATGAGAGCTCCGAGAAGCCCCCAAGATCACCCATGCAGCCGCATTCTGCACCAGCTGAAGCTTCCGGATGCTCTTCAAGGGGAGCCCCATGTAGAGAGCATTACAATAGTCTAGGCGGGAGATGACGAGGGCAGAAGTGACTGTGCACAATGCACCCCGATCCAGAAAGGGCCGCAACTGGTAGATCCGATGAACCTGATAAAAAGCCCCCCTGGCGACGGCCACTATATGTTCTTCTAACAACAGCCGTATATTCAGGAGGTCACCCAAATTGTGCGCCCTCTCAGTGGGGGTCAAAATTTCTCCCCACACAGCCAGCGATGGAATAAGCTGGCTGTATCTGGGCATAGGGAACCACAGCCACTCGGTTTTGGTCAGGTTGAGCCGAAGCCTGTTAAGACCCATCCAACTCCGCACAGCCTCCAGGCATTGGGTCATCACTTCAAAGGCTTCGTTGGGGTGGCCTGGGGTAGAAACGTATAGCTGAGTGTCATCAGCATACTGATGAAACTCTACCCCAAGACCACAGATGATCTCACCCAGCGGCTTCACATAAATGTTGAACAGAAGTGGCGAGAGCACAGACCCCTGAGGTACCCCACAGAACAGGGGCCTCGGGGTCGATCTCTGCCCCCCTGCCAACACAAATTGCGAGGGTTGGAGAGGAAGGAGGAGAACCACCGTAACATGGTGCCTCCCACTCCCAACCCCCCCGACCACTGCAATAAGATACTGGGTCGACAGTATCAAAACCGCTGAGAGATCTAACAGGACTAAGACAGAAGAACAACCCCTGTCCCGGGCCCTCCAGAGATCATCCACCAACGCGACCAACGCCATCTCCATGCTGTGCCCAGGCCTGAAACCTGATTGAAGAGGATCCAGATATACCGTTTCCTCCAGGTGCTGAGGAAGCTGTTGCGCCACCACACTCTCAACAACCTTCGCCACAAAGCAAAGGTTGGAAACCGGATGATAATTCGATAATAATGTTGGGTCCAGGGACGGTTTCTTGAGGAAGGGTCTCACCACCGCCTCTTTCAAGGCGGCGGGCAAAAAAACCCCTACTCAAGGAAGTGTTGATAATACCCTGGAACCAACCTCGTGTAACCTTCCGAGTGGCCAAAACCAACCAGGAGGGACATGGATCCAGTAAACATGTGGTGGCGTTAAGCCCACCCAGAATCCTGTCCACATCCTCTAGGGTCACAGGATCAAACTCCTCCCAAATGACCTCACCAAAATCCGCCCCCACCCTCCCGTCCAGAGTTGCCAGTCAGAGTCCAGCCAGTCCCGGATCTGAGAGATTTTGTCCTGCAGATATCTAGAAAGATCCTCGGCTCATCCTTGCAGGGGATCTTCCTGCGCTCCCACCTCCAAAAGTGAGCGGGTCACCCTAAACAGGGCAGCTGGATGATTTTCTGCAGACACAATAAGGGCAGAAAAATAAGATTGCTTTGCCACCTTTATCACCACTAAATAGGTCCTAATGTGGGACCGCAATAGTGTTCAGTCAGATGAGGAGCAGCTGGTCCTCCAACCACTCTCTAGGCATCTTTTCTGGCGCTTCATCTCCCTCAGCTCCTCGGAAAACCAAGGAGCCAATTGGGATCAGCACTGGGTCAGAGGCCGCAAGGGCACGACTCAGTCAAGGGCCTCAGCCGCCACCCTATCCCAGGTGGCCACCAAGTCCCCAACCGAGTCATGTGTGCGAGTCTCGGGAAACAGCCCAAGCTCCATCAGGAACCTATCTGGATCCATCAGGCGCCTGGGGCATAACCATTTTGTCGGTCCCACCTCCGGGAGGGGATGCGGAACAGAGGTCCAGCCTAAGGAGCAAATGATCTGACCATGACAGGGGCTCTATCAAAATATCCCCTATACCTAGATCATCCTGCCACTGGCCAGAGACAAAAACCAGATCCAAGATGTGGCCCCCAGAGTGTGTGAGATCCCGAATTAATTGGGTCAGGCCTAAAGCTGTTATGGAAGCCATGGACTCCTGAGCAATCCCCGAGGTCCTGCCGGCAGAGGATAGGTTGAAATCCCTCAACCATAAGCCTGGAGGTCTCAACTGCCAAGCCGGCTATAACCTCAAGGAGCTAAGGCAGGGCCGATGTCACATAGCAGGGAGCCAGGTATGTGATCAATAGGCCCATCTGAACCCCGGAACTATACTTAATGAAGAGGGATTCACATCCGGTCGTCTGAGGAACAGTGGATTCCCTCGATCTTCTTTAATAACCACCGCAAACCCCGACCCCTCCCCTGGGCCCTCAGCCGATGAAAAACCCAAAACCCGGCTGGGCACATCTCCACCAGGGGAACACCCCCCTCCTGGCCCAAACAGATTTCAGTAACACCCACCAGGTCTGCTCCCCCCTCCAAAATCAAATCATGAATGAGGGGGGCTTTGTTAACTATGGACCTGGCATTACATAACATCAGCCGAAGGCCCAGGGCCCGATGACTTGGGCAGCCCAGGGAAGGGGAGATAACTAGGGGGTCGGAGTGCTCTCCCACAACATGATACGGCTCCCTGTAACTGCCAATCTGCCTCTCCCTCCCACCGTGCAGATAGAGTTACCCTCTCCCTCCCGGAAAGAACCCCCCCATCCTCGACCCGAGCCCACCTGACCCAAGAGGTTCCTGGTTGTGTTCGACCCCTGGTCTGACCCCCGTCTCAGGTTGTCCCCCAACCCTGACCTGGTCACCCTCCCTAACCCCGATAAAAATTTAAATAAAAATGAGAATAATTTTGTACCACCCTTAAAACCACCCTTAAAACTCTTCTTTTGCCATGCCATCTCTCAGGATTCCAGGATCCGTCCTTGAGGGAGGCCATTGAGAGACCGGAGGGACACTTCAGGGAAAGGGAGACATTTCCCAAGGCCCGCAAGTCTGCTGATGAGTATCTAATTGGTCCAGTTGGTCCAGTTGGTCCCGTCTCATGCCACCTAGCTGACCTAACTGACCAAGCCGGAGCCACTGTCATCGATGAGCCGAGAGCCATCACCACCAGGCCAGGGGCCGCCACCAGACCATGCCACCGCCGCCGTCGCCGTTGTCAAGGCCATAGAGCCCTCGCCGACACTGTCGCCACCGGGGTCATTTTTCCCATCACTGGGGCTGCCACCACCAGGGCCGTCGCCATTGCCTGGCCATGCTGTTGCCATCGCTGACGACGCCACAGCCACCGCCGCCGTCGAGGCTGTGAAGCCACTGCCATCACCATCACTGCTGGGGTCGTTGTCTCCACCATAGGGCCTCTCCCACCAGAGCCGCCTTCATGATGCCTTATTCCATTTTATTCAGGGAAAGAGTCATCTATTGTACTATCTGGTCAACATTTCTTTATCATTACTTACCATGTATTCATTATTTCTTTTAAATCCTCTACTCAAACTGCATCAAATCTCATGCTGAGATAGTCATTTGTACCCTTGAGCAATGCTAAGATCAGAGACTAGCTTCAGGTTTCAAAGGAAGATAGATATAGAATTTTTTGGTTCATTACCTAGATATCCAAGGCCAACATTTCCCATGAGGTTACAGCAGTAATGACAAGATAATCAACACTTCCTGCTATCCTGCTCTAAGGTTTTTGAAGTTATTTATTCCATAACAACAACTATACGAACTATACACCACTGCATGTTGCTTCATTCATGTGTAAGAAAGTAGTCTATTTGAATGTTTCAGATAAGTGCTGAGTTTACTTAGCTGTGACTAGCAGTGAGCAGCCTTTGCTGTCTGTAAACTGTATCAAGAGGTCAGCGAAAAGCTAACTGTCCATACATAAAGTGAACAGTTTTCAGGAAGGAAACATTAGTGTATAGAGATACACACATATAAAAGTTCCATATGATCCTGCACTATTGATCAAGTAAATGTCATTCTTTATTAAAGGACAACCTGAACTGTATTTATGAACTATAGATTCACTGAAGTTACAATATCATTTACAGAGTAAATGGTACGGGCATTTCTCTTTCTGTGTTATTTTTATTGCCTAAGAACTCTGAATGGGGTAACACAGGCAAAGTTCATGTGCAATCTAGGGCTTTCCTTAGACTGGTAGCTCCTGCTTGAGGAGCAGGTAGCTGTTGTGGCCAGGACAGTCTTTGCACAATTGCATCTTCCACTCCTGTTAAATAGATTGAGGGCACATATCATAGTCATTCATGTGTTACTCACCTCCTAAGTGGACTATTGGAACTCTTTCGATAGAAGGTTGCTCTTAAAGATCATCTTCAAACTTCAGCTGGTCCAGATGCAGTGTCCTGTGCAATATTGGTATAATACACTCAGGTAACATCGTTGCAGAGATGTATTCAGCAGGTTCTGACCAATTCTGGAGAATCAGTGGCAGAAATTCTGAATAGTTCAGAGAACTGGCAAATACCATCTCTGACTGGAGATTTTACAGTATCCTTCCCCTACTATGTCAACCAAGCCACACCCACAGAACCGATAGTAAAAAAAATTGAATCCCACCACTGCACTGTTGCTTCTACCTTGAGCTACCTTGGTTCCAGGTAGGCTTACAAATGTAATTCAAGGTGCTGGTTATCACCGCTAAACCCTGCATTGCATGAGAAAAGGAACTGCCTTTTCTACCACAAAATCTCAATTTTTTTTTTATTTTTGGAAACCATCTCTTGTACAAAAACCTCTAACCTCACAAACTACTGAAAGTTGCTTGTGAATTTTAAACAATACTCCATGGAATCAATATGCTATGCCCATTTTTCTATTTTAAGCTATTACTTTTTTAAGGAACATAGTGTAAAGTATATGTTCCTATTTGATAAAATATGGTATACTTCATTTCCTCATGCTGTATTAGCATCCCTAAGAATAAACGCAATTCTGTCAAACACAAATTTCTAATTGAAGTCAACTGGGATTCCTGAATCTAGATTATGATTTGGGCTTCAAGTTAAATTTAGAGATCATCTAATCAATCTAGGGAATAATTATTGCTATATGATTTGACAGATCAGTGTCCAATGCAAATGTTTAAAAAAAATCTCTGCATTTATTTTGCTTAAGAATAATCCTTTCAAAACTTGAAGTTTGCCACAATTACAGAGTAACCTAATGTGATCTATGAATGCTTCCTGAAGTATGTTCAATATTATCTTTCAATTTTTTTCACTAATGAAAGAAGCGATAGAAAAACCAATGGGGGGAAATGCCATATGGAGATAATTTGAAAAGAATGCAGCTTCTGTTCATGAAATACATGCTGCTTTGTGATCATGTACAAGTACATTTGGCTCCATGCTGTGCATTAGCAGCTATTGAGCCATGAATAGCACCACCTGTTCAGTTTTGTAAAACTTTACACACACACACACACACACACACACACCAATAAAGAGCTCTACCTTTGTAATTTCCACCAGAAAATAAAAATTATAAAAATGTAAGTTTACCTTTAAAAAAATGTTTAAAGTGCATTCTGTCTCTTATTAAAAGACAAAAAGGTTGTCAACTGAAATGAAGTCACTAAAAAGAAAATATAGAGAACATGAGGATGGATTCATTGGCTTTTGTGGCTGGGAGATTAAACCAGGAACCAGTACAGCACATGGCTAGCATAGGACCACAGCCACAGCCTAATCTATCAGAAGTAACACATTCTTCCCAATGTATTTTGGTTTCTCTGAAAATATAGTCCTAATCACTAAAAAGTTGTCTATACTTCTGGTTCCAATCTGAGGTTGTAGTAGTTCCTATGATTGGTACAGTCCATTTTGGATTTAAAATAGCTATTCCAAATTCAAATTTGAAGCGTCTAGTGGCATAGTTTTCTCAAACAAATCTTATTCTCCTTCATCTTTTTATATTCAAAAATTTTAAAAATGATATTTTTGTTAGGGGATATCATTATATGAGTTCTGAACACACATAACTGTGACCTTTTTGAGAAATTAGAGAATGGCTGGAGAAGGAATAGGAGAGAATCATAAACAAGAGATAAAAAAGGGACTTGATTAAAAAAATTCATCAGATTGTGACTTGTGACTTTCTGCCAGTTTTCCTATCATCTTTGTTTGTCAGAAGCTAGTTGTGAACATTGCAAATGGTGATCATATGACCAAATCATATGACACTGTAACTATTGTTGCTAAGCACATGAATCATGATCACATGATTACAGGGATGCTGTGTTGGCCACAATTGTGAGAACCAATCCTGAATCTCCTTTTTCAGTGCTGACATAACTTTGAATGGTTACTGAATGAACTAACATTATCAGAACTTAAAATTTTATGGTAAATAAAGTTGCATCACTGGTACATATAAGGAATGTATTGGCAAATGTGGGGGAAATTGCACAGTTTGCAGAAATTATTCCTTAATTGAATGTAAGAATATCTAAATGAATGTTCAGTTATAGTAGAATATAGATGTCTGAGGGAAAAGGACAAAAACCTAGTGGGTTAACATTCTGGGACATTTTGTCTCACTTTCCCACTATATGATGATTTAAGACTGGCTAATATTACTATGGACATACTTCAATATATATGTCCTTAGCTTCTAACTATATGCAATTAGTGTTTGAACCGAAGATATTCCAAACTATAGATTTCTATAACAATAGATGCAAATTAAGGGTTAATTTCTCATTGCAATTTTTTTAAAAGATAAAAATGGAATCTAAAGTTAATCAATAGCTCTGGATCAGGTTGCCTATTGACCAGGTAAATATAGGGAAGTTTCAGGAAATATTTACAAATTAATTATGTATTAAATATTTTCTGTCTTACTATCCCAATTAGTAAGTTTCATTCATTAGGTGTCTACAAAGATATCTTATCAATACACACAGACTCTTCTGGTCATTTTGAAAAAATCTTACTTTTATATTTAGGTTTACAATAGAATATTTTGAAAGTGTTTTTTTTAAGACTACAATATTGTGCTATGCAGTTATGTTATACCCAGTCACCTCATAAATAATTCCTGTCAGGTGTTAGACATAGCATGTTGCAGAGTTGATTACTTGCCTGTAATTCTTCCAGTCCCCCCAAGCCCTGTGCTATCTAGCAAGTTTTTCAATTTGCTAAATTGTATTTAGGCTTCTATTCAAACCACCTATTTAGGAAAAGCCTCTGTCTCAGAGGCAAATTAATTATCCCAGTGGCCAAAGTTTTCAAGGTCTGAAAGAATGAGGGCAAAATCAGGAAATGAAACTCTAATTCCTGCTTATTCAAAAGCCATCTCTCTTTTTTTTTTCTGTTCAGATTCATGAAGGAAGTTTGATGAGGTAGGTTAAATACTTTGAAATGAAAGGGCTTGATTGTCACAATGGATGATGTAGTTTTACATTCATTTTACATCCCAGAAAATGTAAATCAGTATTTGAACAAAAAGACTGAGTTCAGTCCCCTGGAGTATATGAAATGACAGTGTGTGATAACTATTACAAGCATATTTTAAACCTTTATGTGTAATACAATCATATGCTTGTATAGTGAATATACCTCAGAGGTTCTGGAATAAGTCTAATTTATGGAAATCACCAGACAAGGTTTAGCAAAGTTTCCTTGTTTTGAGTCACCCAGGAAAATTCTTTCTTCACCTTATCATATAGAAGATGGAACTACAAAAGAAGTAGAACTAGACAATATTGTTCCCTCTTGCCACTCATTAAGTGAATTCATACATTATGCTAAGTCACAATATTGTTCACTTGCTTGGAAGTTAGTAATCTGTGAATCCTGCCAATGTGATACAGTATATGACTTAATGTGTTGTTCAGTTCCACTCAGTTATACTTTTTTCAATAAACCAAGGTTGAATGAATCACACACCTTAGCTTACTGTGTAAATCTAGTCACTGGTTAGAGTAACTTAACAGAAGTTTATTCTGGAACCATTCTCTCACTTGTGAAAGTCTGAGGGGGCATTTGCACCTCTTAGATTAGGTACAATCCCAAGTGTAAATCTACTCACTGGTTAGAGTAACTTAACAGAAGTTTATTCTGGAAGCATTCTCTCACTTGTGAAAGTCTGAGGGGGCATTTGCACCTCTTAGATTAGATACAATCCCAAGTCTCCCAGATTCATTTAAAATTAAACATATTAAAATTAAAATTAAAGTTATTCTTTAACTATTCTAGACACAGAGATTTAAAACAAAACATATGCAGGTGGTCATCGACTTATGATCGGTCACTTAGTAACCCTTTAAAGTTAAGACAGACTTCAAAAATGAGATTTACAACCTGGTAGTTACTCATTTGTCTATTTTATAAGAAAATGTTCCAGTTTTCAGGAGTTTAGTCAATGAACAAGACAACACAACAGTGACACATAGATTGAAAGGGAATCTTTCCTGGTGAGAAGTGATAAATACGTCCTAAGCAGCTGTGATTGGGAAGCATCCACTCAAAAATAGAAAGCAAGAACAAAGATACCATTTGTGAATTTTTTAAAAATGATTTTTAAATATTACCCAGCCAATGATTGTCATTGTTTTATGAACATAGTGAAAAATAAGACTCTAGGGATGATGCAGATGTCACTGTCCATCATGGAACTGGAGAAAGTAATTTATGGCAATTTTATAAAACAATCCAGTGCTGCTATTCAGCACTTGTGTTTTCTTATGTCTGTCTTTTGTTAAGGAAACATAGTGAGAGAATTCAAATTGATACCAATAGCAAGACATTCTATTAAAGACTGAATGCACTGTGAGTTGCATGATTTTCCTCCTTTTATAGGAGGAAATCTCTCTACATCTCTCAGAGCAAGCTCAGACATAGGCAGTATAATACAGAGTGGCTCGAAAATTGTCTTTTTATGTATTGCAGAGAAAACTATTACAAGGGTCCTTCACTGTCTTGTGTATCACAAGAGCAGAGCTTCAGGGGAGCATGCAAACTATATCAAGTGTCATTGCAGAATTGAAGTAAGCCAGGCATAGTGTCAATGTACACGTACTCTTTTTTGCTTTTCTTTGCCTTTGCATCACTGTTTGCCATTGATTGTGTCTTAGGATAAGTGAAGCCGTGCCTAAGTTAGGACTAGAACTCATGGTTTCTGATTTCTACCCTAATGCCTTAACCACCACACCAACTATCTCTGTACATACAGTACTTAGCATTTATTAGTAAATAACCATATTTATTTTATTGAATTAACTGAACTGACTTTTAAATAAATTTATCCATGTTTTTGTCATGCTGCTGTTTGATCTGTGCTATATACTGAAAGGTTAGATGTTGCTTACCATATATGAAAATTTCACTGTCCTATGCTGGGAAATCAGCTCAGTCAAAAGCATTTAACCAGGGACTCTAGGAAGTTTAAAATTGATTTTTTTAAAAAATTACAAAACACAAAGACAAAAAGCATGAGTAAAGGAAGTACTACCTTCCCACACATACCTCAAAACCAATTCATTCTGCAGGCATTCAATCTTCACTTTTCCATAATGTCTAGGAAGAAGCCATCTAGAGTTCTGGGTTAATATCTTTTCAGATATTGAAGCATACCAACAGAGAAGACCCACTACTGTGCCTCGGAAAATGACACTAATACTGGGAACTGAAATGTACTCACTCTACTCAATCTCACCAGATGGGCACAAACAACTGGAAATGGTATCTCAAATATGTGTGGTATCGTCATCCAATTTTTGGTCACCACCTTACAAAAAAGATGTTTAGACCTTGGAAAAAATGCAAAGAAGAGCAACTAAGATGATTAAAGGCCTGGAAACTAAAACATATGAAAAACGGCTGCATAATTTGGCTTTGGCTAGTCTAGAAAAAAGAAAGACTGGGGGTTGGGGGGGGGAGACACATGATAGCAGTATTCCAGTATTTGAGAGGCTGCCACAAAGAGGAGGAAATCCATTTATTTTCCAAAGCACCGGAGGGCAGGACAAGAAACAATGGATGGAAACTGATCAAGGAGAGAAGCAACCTGGAATTAAGGGCAAACTTCCTAACAATGAGGACAATTAACAACTTGACTGCAGAAGTTCTGGGTGTTTCATCACTGGAGGCTTTTAAGAAAAGACTGGATAGTCACTTTTCTGAAATGGTACAGGGTCTCCTGCTTAAGCAAGGAGTTGGACTAGAAGACCTCCAAGGTCTCTTCCAACTCCATTCTGATTGATTGTTTGAAATAAACAGGCCCTGTGCCATTAAGAATTTTAGAGATGAAAAACAGCATTTGAATTGCATTCAGAAGCAAATGGATAACCAATACAGCAATATTTACTCTCAGTGTTATAAATATTGAAGAATACCCTGATTTGAGAGAATAAATGATATCAGGAAACTGCTGCCTTTCCCCCTCTCTTTTACAAACAAGGTTTGATAAATAGTATTAGATTGAGTAATTGAATTATAATGGATACAGTGGGGTTATTTTTTAATATATTAACATTGCTAGACAAGAGAAAGTGTTACTTTGCAATCTAAATTATTTATAGATGCTCTTTTGCACTTAAATCCCCTGGGAATTTTGTTAACAGATAATAAGCATAACTCAGCTACAGAGTTTGCAGGTTACCCTCAAGTGTCATTAGTGATTCTTGATGGTGTTAATTAAGACATACCATGTGTTCAACAAGGTGATAATCAGTTTTTGCACTAAAGAGTTGCCAAAGTCTGTCTCATGTGAGACTAACTTTTTCATGAATTCATCATAATGTGACAAGAAATAAAACTTAATTTTCCATAATACATTCTAAAAATCCAGTTTCTCTTTTACATTTTACTTTGTTTTATTTGATTTTTCATTCTTTTAAAAGCATTTGGTCCACACAAGTGTAAATATGAATTACTGGATACCCACAAATAAAAGGGATGTTTGTGCTTCACATTGCTTCTTTTGCAGAGTAGGGGGAAAAGGTTGAATTAAAGGCAGAGTGCAAGTTTTCTCTTTTCTATTCAGAATTGCACAGACTTCAAGATTTTTGCAAAACGCATGATGTCTCATTTTTCCTACATTTGATACATAATCAAGTTACCTTGACATATTAAGTTAACATATTGAGCAAAACATTCAGCTTTCATTATATGGAATTGTTCATTCAAGGAGATGTGAAAACTTGGAGTGGGGGGCGGGGAAGAGGGAAGAAAGTTATTTCTTTTCAAACCCTTTTCTGGTTCTTCAAAGAAAAGGAAAAATAAAAATTGGGACACAACAACCCATCCACCAGTGGTGGGATTCAATTTTTTTTACTACCCAGTTCTGTGGATGTTCCTTGGTGGGTGTGGTAGGGGAAGATACTGTAAAATCTCCAGTCAGAGGTGGTATTTGCCGGTTCTCCAAACTACTCAAAATTTCCCGCTACTGGCTTTTCAGAACTGGTCAGAACCTGCTGAATATCACTTCTGCCACCCACCCACCCATCTCCCAAGTCTAAGTAACTTCCAAAAATGTGAGTACATTATCTAAAGATTTCCAAAACTTTGCTAGTTATTTTTTTAACATGTCATAGGAGACAATATGTACTACATATAAAATGATGTATTTACTACATATATAATTAATTATTAGCCACATTTACTTAATTTAATCATATGTAAAAATAAATTATTTTAGTGTGTCTATTTTGGGGACTACTGCCCTGTAGATCCCCATATATAACCCAAGCATAGTCCTTAGCTTGAAAAAAGTACTACAAGAGCATTGCTATTTATTCAAAGCAGTTGTATCTTTTCTTATATGTCTTTAATCATTGACCTAGGAAGCCAGTTTTAGCAATATAAAAAGATGTGCTATAAAACAGTTTTTGCATCAATGTATAGAAAAGAAAAATAAAAGTACCAATACTTGCTTTGTTCTTTTTTTAGAGCATGTGTGATCAACAATGGTAGTTATTATTTATAGGTGGGGTATTCAGCCTGGAAGCTGCCTCATGGAAGACATCACTTTATGGAATGACGATAGGGCTCCACTCTATTTTATTTATTTGTGCAGAATATTTAAAAATATAATGGGAATAATTCAAAGGGGATCCAGTTAGGACAATTATGAATAGGGGAGCAATTGCTTAAGGAATAAGAAAAAGAGTGTGTGACAAATATAATTCAAGGATGTCTCCTCAGTAAATTTCAAAGCACCTGGGATAAACTCATTGCAGCCACACCAGAAATAGTTAGATGGGTAGCTTCAGAGGTGGTGTTCAGCAGGTTCTGACCAGTTCTGGAGAACCAGTAGCAGAAATTTTGAGTAGTTTGCAGAACCAGCAAATACCACCTCTGACTGGAGATTTTACAGTATCCTTCCTCTGCCATGCCCACCAAGCCACACCTGTAGTAAAAAAAAAAATTGAATCCCACCACTGAGTAGCTTCCTTAGAGATTGAACTATAACTATTGTGACTGTGTGGTGCCACATTATAGTGAGTTTATCATGGTTTTACCTTAATTAAATATTTATCTTGTATATTGTATTATTCACATATTGTTCCTTTGACATAATTTAGCAATTCCTTGTTGATTTAGGATTGCAATAACTGTTTCTCTCTGCAGAAGTTGGGATCCATTGGAACAGACCACCTCCCCCGAAGCTGATGGACTTCAGTAGATTTCAGAAAGCACTAAGCAGTTTTTTAGCTAGTACTGCTAGCATTATTGCCAAAGATTTAGATTCAGAGATGACCAGGGTAATTGAAATAATTGCTCCTGAGTGTTCTTTCTCCCAGTGTGAAACCCATTCAACCTCTAGCTATACAATTCAGCTGACAACAAAGCAACTGGAGGAAAGCGTATCTTGAATCACTACTGAGCCCGCTTTGTGAAACTGATGGAATGAAAAAGACCTCCCTCCCTCTCTCTCTCCCCCCCCCCCCTCTCTCTTTCTCTCTCTCTCTCTCCCCTACATTCTTTTGGTCTTACCCATAACTTTTTTAAGATATGCGGCTTAGGCACAATTGGAGATCACATTGAATCCTTATTATGACAAGTTGAATAGGCACTTTGAGGACAACCCACTCTGATTAAATGTTGGGTTCGGTTGACTTCAGTCAACCACATTTGCTTAACCCTTGATTTCTATGGCAATATTTAATAGGAAGGGGTGGGAGACAGAATGTTATAAAGTACCTGAATTTCACTAGTATGGCATAGAACAAACCATATCTAGTAATTAATGAGTTAAAAAGCAAAAAGAAGCAAAAGCAAAAATTCAATCAAGAAGGAGATAAGAAGCACTGGAAAAAATAATGAGATATTTCTAATTCTGCTGAATATTTATTTGGAATAAAAAAACTAAAAGTGATTAGAGAGTAGAAAATAGGCTCATTAAAAACATGTGTAAGGGAAAAAGGCAGATCAGGCTGTTTCTGTCAGTGTCAATTGTGTATGTGTTTATTCACAAATCTGTTCCATCTCATTTCTGGAATTAGAATAAATCCTTACAAAGCTTTGTACATGTGTGAAAGAGAGAAAGAATGTGTATGTATGTATGTATATTTTCTGAACTCATTCATATATAAATAATGCATTTATATTTATATGATTACCTATAATAATTACTTTATCTGGATTTTAATTTAGGACTTGAATTTTACAAACATCACCCAACACATTCCAGCCATCTCTAAAGTGCCCCTATCCTACCAGAATAAGATAAAAATCTAAAACCTCTTAAACTTTGCTGTCACAATTCAAAATAGTTTATATCATTTTTATTCATAAAATGAATACTTCAAAATGCAAAAATTTAGTTCAATTACAAAGTTTAATTACATGTGTTCCAATGTTCTTATACCCTTTTTATGAACACAGTGGTGTTGAAATTCAATAAATCTTCCTTCAATGTAAATATTTATCTACACACAACCTACACACAATATATATTTACACATACATAAGTATGTATCAATGTAGCTTTTCCCTGGTTTCCTTGTAAATTACCTCATACTTCCATTTACATCTTGCAATGCTCTTACTTTTATTATTAATTAACCAGGTTAGATTTTTTTTATTCAGGATTTTGTTTGCTATAAAGTATGGCAAACTGGAACATTTTAATTTCACCATGTAATAAAGTAATGGATAACTGTCTGGAACATTTTAATTTCACTATGTAATAAAGTAATGGATAATCCAGCCCTTTCAGCCTAATATGAAATTGATTGTTTTTTATTTATAGTGTTTAGATTCCTTCTTGTCTAAAATGGATTTTGGCTAAACATTGTAGGAAAATACTTATCTCAAAAATACATTCTGTATATGATCTGATGGTAGAAAATAGCAAAGCTAATCTTTTTGAACCTCTTTGTCTTTGTAGTGTAAAAGCAATTATAAAATTTCAATAATGCCTCACATTACAATATAACAGCAGCTTAGTTTCTATTTTTCATTCTGTCACTATTTTATTTTGTAAACTATCTAGAAAATGCAGTTAGCTATAATCTTACATGGTTAAATTACTAATATCTTTACTAATCTGTAACTTCTCATGTGTAAAAATCCCAAGTAGAGCTTATAAATATTCTTGTAATACATATGGGTAACATTCACAGTCTGCAAATAACAATTTCATCCCATTCTTCAAGCACCACCCACTGTTTGCAGATTCCATTATTTCCTCCCTGCTGTTCCAAAGCTGTACTGATTTTCCATGCAAATAACTAGCATGGAAAATCCATCCAATTCTATCATGTCCGTAGATTTCCCAGTGCTGCTAGCAAGCTTTTACCTTCATTCTACATAGTAATATTCAACAGAAAGAAAAAAATTGTGGCCTTTGATTCTGCATGTATTATTTATTTGTTCTTCTTCCAGAATTCAAATTACATATTTAGGAAATCCTGCATTTTCCCACACAATATCCCTGTCAGTTTGGGTTGAGAGATACTATTTAGCTCAAAGTAACGTTCTGTGGTTGAGAACGAATTAGAACAGGATCACCTTCACCAAAATATCAGGCTAGTATTGTTGAAATAATAACGTTTCTTACATGAGAAGCAAAACTTCTTCAAGGAAAAACAAAGTTCAGTTGCCTTTTGAAAAAAAGGACATTTGGGACAACAGAAAATTATGTCATGACACTATCCAAGTTTCCTTTTAATTAACCTGTACTCTTGTTTGTTGCTGACATGAATATACAAGGCTGACAAACAAGGCACACAGGCCAAAACAAACTAATTCTATGCACAGATCCATTGTCTACCAGACTCAAAGCCGTCTCTTAGAAATAAAATATTTTAGAAAAACAGTTCTATGTTGAAAATATTAGCACTTCTGCTCTCAGACTGTTGCCTCTAAAATTATGGCCTATGCTAATGGGCCAACATGGCAGTACCACAGCTTCACTGTGAAAGAAATCTATTCTAGGAACAAGCCTGGCTCCAATACTACAAATTCTAGAACTCCTGAGATTAACTCCAAGCACTAAGGTCCAGTTACGAAATCCTAAACATAATGAAACTTCTACTAAATCTGCTTTTAAAGCTGTTTTCTGTTCTCAGCAACTTTTTCAGTTGTTTTTAATTTTCTCAAGCAGGAGAGTATTCTTCAAAGGCTTCACTTCACAATTGTCCAAACTATTTAAGCTTTAGCTTTACTATTAATGTTTTCCTGAGCAGTCTGGTTTTGCTTATACTGAATGATTGGTTTTTCTTATGATTGAAGAAACATTCTCAAGCATTTTCTCCATGTAAAGGTATTTATTTTTCATTGATCAAACTTTCTAATAGGCAAATTTCACAGCCATTTGTTAAAACTATGTCCTTAAAATAAACATTTTTATTGTCAATGTGATATCTCTATTCTTCAATTTTTTACCTAGATCCATCCTAGTCTTTCTCGGAAGAAGTATTTCTTTATTTCATACAATAACTCTGTGAATGTTTAAACATAAAAGAAGAAAATTGATTCTATTTCAATTTCTTCTCTGCCTGCTTACATTGGGTTGATATAAACTTTTTAAAAGAATAAATAGTAGACCATCTTTCAAACTCTTTTTTCACCCTAAACAAGATATGTTTAAAGTATTTCATTAGTATATCCAAAGTAGTTTGTTTCTCCCCATAACAATAACTACAATCCTGTTTTTAACACATGTAATATTTTAACTGTGCCAGATTGTAAAGTTGCAAAAAGTTTCATCCATTCCCATTATATTGTTGTTAATAATATTTTCTAGTCTTCATTTAACTTCACTTTCTAGAATGTATTGCTTAGTAATGAGACTTTGTATACAGGTTTTTTTAATATAGTTCTTCTGTATTAATTAACTTTATTCCATATTAATACATAATTTTGTATTAATTAATTGATTAATTAATTAATTTGATTTACATAGCCACCCACCTCAACAAGTGATCCTGAGTGGTATAATTATTAAAATATTAAAACATCTAAAATAATACAGAATAAATATATATGACACTGAAAAAAAACTGTTCATATGGTTGTTAATACAGCCAGGAAATGGGATCATTAACACACAACCAAAACCAAGTCTTCATAACCTTGCGAAAGGCCAACAGGATCAGAATCATCCTGATATCTGAACATTTCAGAGGGCAGGGGCTACATTCATATCATCTTTTCACTATATTTCCTTTGTTCAGTAAGTATTTAGCTTGTCTTTTATGTCACTTTTTGCCTAAATGATAATTGTGTAACAGTCAGCAATTCTGAGAATCACTTCTGCCAGGTCCTTTATTAATGTGTGGCAGCTCCTGTCCTCTAGAATGATAGCCCCTCTGATTAGATGGGCCTTTTTACATATTGAAGGTAAACATTTTAAAAGTCTTGAATGTGGTGGACTTTCTGTGACATACATATCAGTCTTTACATTATTATACTAGAAAAAAATCATTAAACAATGTAAGCATTTATATGCATATATGTGTGTGTGTGTGTATGTACTGCATGTATGTGTGTATGTATTTACATTTGATCTTTGTGTCATTTTATGTCTTAATCATTGTGCTCTATTTCAATTATATCTTAAATTCTGATTGACATTTTATAGGCTTCCTTTCATATCCCTCCATACATAAAAATTATTCCATACTTTATAGTATTCTGATACATCTCCTTTTTTCAATTCTAATGTCATACTATCTAATTCAGCGCATTGAAAAATCTTGTCTATTATTGTTTCGTCTTTTAACTTCCAAGTTTGGGCAAGCAATAATCTTGCTGCTGTAATAACATGAATAATTAGGTAAATATCTGCTTTACTAAAATTCTCATTTATTATTCCTAATATGAACATCTCTGGTGTAAAGTTAATTTTTATACCCAACATTTCTTCTAGCCATGTCCAGATTTTATGCCAAAACTCTTGTATTTTCTTGCACTCCAACCACATATGATAATAGGTACCCCATTCTTTCAAACATTTCCAGCATGTGGGCGATTGAGAACTATACGTTTTTGCTAACCTGTCTGGTAGAAGATTCCACCTATAAAAAATCTTAAACCGATTTTCTTTATAAGATGTGGCTAACATGATATTTTTATTCCGATCCCAAATTTGCTGCCATTGGTCTAAGTTTCTGCTATGTCCGAAGTCTCTAGCTCAGGTTAATATCAGTTCTTTAACATTTTGTTCTTCATACATTTTGTGATCCAGTAGATATTTATACAATTTCTTCATTTGTTTTTTCTCTGGCTCTAATAGTATTTTATCTAATATTATATCTTGACAATTAATTCCCCATTCTTTTTTGTCTCTTTCATATCTAGATTGTACTTGAAGATATGCCCACCATTCCAATGCTGTCTTCATCTGTTAAAATATCTTTATATGTGATTGCCTTTTCCTGATTGTAGAGATTCGGATATGATATTGCTTCTAAAGATGAGAGCCAACCTGGGGTTTCCATATAATTTTGCAGTCTTATTTTATTCCAAATTGATATTAAAGCTTGTTGAATTTTGTGCCTCAGAAAATATTGGTGGGTCATATTTCTACCAGGCCACAAATATGCATGCCAGCCCTGTTGTAAATCATGCTCTTCTAAAAGTAAGAGTCTTTGAATTGTGTGGCTTGATGAAGCCTGAATGGTAGTTTTTTAAAAATTTCATTAGTGTTGCTGACTATTGTTTTTAATGTTTAGTTAGCTAGTCAGACTCCCTCTGGCAAGTGCATGGCTATGCAAATTGATTGATCAAATAAATAAATAAATAAATAAATAAATAAATAAATAAATAAATAAATAAATGTCTTTGGAGACTTGAAAAGGGGCTCTTACTATAACCGAATAATTTGTTCTTCATTATTCTATTCTTCATCCATGGTAGGAAGCGCTTTTTCATCTTCTGAGAGTCATTATAAGTTTCATCATTACCCTATACTTGTATGTTTCATGCCAACAACAGCTTCCTTGTCTCTTATTTAATTTCAGATATGCTCCACCACATCATTTTTACTATATTGATATTCATAAGTGATTCAAGACAGCTCATTCTTAGATTCCATCTTCTTGACTCCATCCTTACAGTTAACAGAGCTAGTGGTTGTCAGCCCCCGCTTTCATTTCCTATGTACTATTTCCTTTTTGATTTTGTACTTGTCAGTGAGGTTATTATTTGTCTACACAAATTTTTCCTGTTTTCCTTCTAATTTTTCATTGTATGCTTTCAATATATTCTGTCCTTCTTTATCTTATTTTTATTTCAAAACATAGTATTGCCCATTTTTCATCTGAATTCATTAAAATCTGCCTTCTTGAGCTCCAATTCTGTTCTTTTCAGCAGCTTGATGAAGAGTATCACATGTCACAATACAAGTTCTTCTGCTTGCCTATATAGTACATTGTCACAGTACATCTACAAAAGAAGCAGAGCTCATGTTGTGATTCTGAGACAACCGTTTTGTCATTTCACATACACTCTGCTTTTCCCTGCAGATGGTCATATTTGTGATTGAGTTTTCTCAGCCGTTTACTCCTTTCCTTGAACTGCAGCATAATATCATTGCCTTCCCTCAAGTTGCTTAACATCTTCATCCTACCACTTTCTCTATATTGGGCAAAATTAGGTCCAGGAAAACTGACACTCTTGCTTCCTTTTCTATCTTCTGAAAAATGAAATTGTCAGGTAGAGATCATAAATCTGTTGGTCTCACTTCTAGCTGAAATATTTTCCAGGAGATGTTAAGGTCGTTGAAATCTCCTATTATTACTGTAGCCTGTCTTCTAGAATACTTCATAAACTGATTTAGAGGCATTGTCCACATCTTTTACCTGAGTAGGTGGCTTGTAATAAACTCCCACAGTGATGTTGCTTTTCATATTCCTTTTGCATTTATCCATACACTTTCAATGGGACTTCCATTTTCAGAAACAGAATAATTGGAAATCGGGCCAAATATAAATTTCATGCATAAACAAAAATTAATTCTTTCACAGTTTTTTAATGTACAAAGACAATGAACCTTCCTATTGGCAATGGAGATTATATTTCTTTTAAACAAGCAAATTTCACTGTGGCAGAATGGATGGATGTTCAGACTGAGAAAAGGAAAAAGGAAACACTCAAGCAGAAAATACAAAAACAGCAGGGACATAACAGGCACACCTCCCCCATCAAAATGTGTCTGGAAATTTCACCAATGCCCATCAATCAGAGATTATTCTTACAGCAATGTTTATAGTATGTCCACAGTGCCCTAGAATACATCAAAGTCCTAGCACATAATGTTCCATAGATCCTCTGTTCCCAATGTACACCACAGCATACTCTCATTGTTTCTTTATCAGATGTTTGTCTCTTTAACAGCAAATTCTACCAACCACTAAATTGTTATTATATGTCTCAAAGCAGGATAAACAGAGCAGCAATATATATGGAATTTTTTGCAGCTGGCTAAGAATTAGAGGCACCCTCAAGATTAACTGTGCTGAGACCAATGAACTATTTGATGTTAGTTTGCTTGCTTATGCTGTATGATTTATATGGCCACCCACCTCACAATAGTGTCTCTGTTATATATTATTTCCTGCCTTTAACCTTTTTAATTGAATTTAGGAATTTAACATAACTGAATTGTTTTCTTTATAGTTGTTTTCCATGGTTACACAAAATGTACTTGAATATAAATAGCTCAGGTTAGTAGTTGGGCTGTTGATCTGTTGATCTGAGCTCCAAGCTTGGCAATTTGGTTGCAATGTTTCATCACCATTTGAGGATACATTGTCCGTGCACTTTGAATTGCCAATTCAAAGCACACTGATGATGTCTCCTTAAATGGTGATGAAGCATTTGCAGTCAAATTGCCAAGCTTGGAGCTCAGACCAAGAGAGTTATCAAACTTAGTAACTGAAGTCCTAACCAAGGACCTAAGAATTATTAAGATAGTGTCTAAGAATATAAGAAATTCCAAGCAGGAATTCCATTCAGGTCTGATAAATTCAACATTTTAAGATATTGAGAAAGTGCTTTAGGGTATCATTCTAAGGGCTCCATTCCCAATTGGTATAATTACAGGTTATTTTCCATAAGTGTTCAGCTTTGATCTGCAAGTCCTAGTATTTCATAATTTTTCCCAGTTGTTCTTCTCAATCCTAGCAACTCCCAGAACAGTCAATGAACCAAAAAAAATTCTTTTCAATAACTGTTGCATCAGGCATATTATGAAAAAGATGCTTGACTGTTTGCCACTTAAAGTCCCATAAGATCTTAACCTACTCATTTTTCAAAATCTTCTCAACTTGATGGTTCTAATAGCTTTTTATTACATTCAGATCCAAATGTCTGGCAAGGTATCTTATGAATAATTCTAGCAAGTCAGTCATAATGTTGCTTGAAGTTAGATTAAGAAATTTTGCTGCAGCAATTGATCAAAAATGGTCATAATTAATTAGCTTTTAGTCATTCAAAGTAGTATGGGAAGCTACATTAAACATATCCATTGATGTATCTTTTAGTTTATTTAGAATAGAATAGAATAGAATAGAATAGAATAGAATAGAATAGAATACTTTATTGGCCAAGTGTGATTGGACACACAAGGAATTTGTCTTGGTGTAAATACTCTCAGTATACATAAAGAAGGAACATTCGTTAAGAATCAAGAATCATAATGTACAACACTTAATGATAATCATAGGGTACAATCAACATCAAATCATGCTAGGAAACAGAGGATACAAGCAACAAAGTTACAGTCACAAATGGGAGGGGATGAGTGATAAGGAGTGATGAGAAGATTAACAGTAATAGTAATGTACACTTTGTAAATAGTTGAACAGTGTTGAGGGACTTATTTGTTTAGCAGAGTGATGGCTTTCGGGAAAAAACTGTTCTTGTCTCTAGTTGTTTTGGTGGCAGTGCTCTATAGCGTCCTTTTGAGGGAAGGAGTTGAAACAGTTTATGTCCAGGATGTGAGGGGTCTGTAAATATATTTAGTATATTTCACAAACAAATATTCAAATCAGAGATTAGCTTCTTCCATAATTATTATATCATTTGGGAACAACTGAGTTCTAACACATTTAATGCTATTTAATCCTAGAAGTGTTGTTGCAAAGTGCTTCACAAAGTTATGTCTGATGACTTTAGAAAACCTAAAACTGTAGGGGTAGGGGAAGAATGTGATATTGTCTCAAAGTGTCTGTGAATTATTTATTTATCATTATTGTTGCTTATTTTAAATGATTTCTTCTATTTATTTATACAATAAAACTTCCCAGACTCTTAGCAAATTAAATTAATGAAAATTTTATATCTTCTATCAGCATTGTTTACAAATGGCCTATTTGTCTTTTGCTTCTCATTTCTGAAAACATGGTGAAATTAATATTGTTGTTGTTGTTTCCTAAATCACCTCAAAAGATATGTGCTTCAAATCTGAAACAATCCCCCCAGGATCTGGTTGTGAATTATAATAATTTATGGTCTGCCACACAATCCATGTTGAATTTAAACTAAATCACATACCAATTAGCAACCTGTTAATGAACTAAACTGAAAGATTAATGGAAGATGAAAAGAGCTTCCAGCAGTCATTACAACCAGTCATTCTCTCAGATGCATCTAGATCTAAATAGACTCTAAACAATAAATTTCAGCTTTTGACAGCCATTAGCAATTCCAAATTATAAAGTGGTGGTGGTTGTTATTGCAAGAGCTACCATGCTGACAAACCATAGCAGCTACATCTAAACCAATTGTGTGGCCAGAAATTACAGCAGGCAAAAAACAAAATCATGTGAGATTTTGGAGATAGCCTTAGAACTTTATAAAGGAAACAATCAAAAACCAGCAGGAGACACAGAGGAAAAGATAATCATCTTAAAAATGAAGAATTATAAAAACCTATACTACTTACTGTGCTCTCTGATCTTCAAATTCAACCTTTTCATAATTTTAGTTTCATAATATTGGTTCCAAAGGAGAAAAGTCACTCATCTGAACATAGAATATTCACAACAAATTAAGAGAAATGTCATGTTGGCCATAAATATTTAAAACATTCCACACTCACACATTTTACATTGAGCCAGTCTTTAGAGACTGAAATTTATAAAGTTGAAATATATGGTTTATATTTATTGAACCACTTTCCTAGCCAACTAAATTTGTAAAATTAATATGTTATCTCTGATATCAGATAATTATATAAACTATTAATTGTACTAGCTAAAATATAGATGTAATTTTCTTGACATTCTATTGCATATCAATAGCATTAAAATCTGCAGAAAGGATAAAGAATATCCATATTTAATGTTTCAGATGAATCCAATCCAATTCAAAACCATCTGAGACTATGATCTGAACAAAATTATGAACTGAAATGGCAGACAGATGAAACCTCCCACATATATTTAGTTGAATTGTAAGGGTAAGAGTAGCACATGTTCTCACTTCTGATCCATTTCATTTGTTTGAGAGGATAAACTGAGAAATCTAATCTGCTACAAAATCACATGGTAGATTTGATAATCAAATGAAAATTTAAACCTATGCCAAATGGTTCCCATATGAACCATTAGACTATCTTCATAGTCATTCAGGGCACTCCTATTCCTCCTACTCCCCCTCTTCCTTATGAACTGATTGTCCTAAATAAAAACAAACGTCTGCATCTGCTTTACGCCTGTCACAACAGTGTTATTTCAAATTATTTTGTAATTTAATTTTGATTCCAAATAGTAAATCATCAACATTTTAATGTGCTTGAGGAAGGCAATTAACAAAATGGCAGAATGAAATTTTCTGACAAGACAGTCTTTTCTTGATTGAAGTATTTGACCCTGACTATCCCAAATACAATGTTTATTCAGCAGTGATAGCAACAAATACTAATATTACCATCCTTCAGTTTTTCTTGCAATGCTTCATAAGTTCCAAATGAAATCTCAGCAATAGACAGCAGATAAATAAATGATGGGCAGATTGAAAGGATTTCCTCCATGTACATCTTGCTGGAGATTTTGTTTTGTTGGTGGTGCAAAGAATTTGTATACTAAGCACTTTGTGATAGCCCCAAGGTGGGTATGGCTCCAATTCTCCAGTATAATAAACCTCTAAGGGCAAAACATGCTGAGATATTTTTCCACAAAAGCCTAAGTGGAATAAATGGGCATTCCAACTGATGCTCTCTTGGGCAGCTTTCAAATATCTATATAAAATAATTCCCCTGTCAATTATTCTGAAGATATACAAAGAGCAGTATCCTAAAATGGTGATGTGCTTGCTGAGCATCATTTATTATAATTCTCAACCTCAGCTAGTTAAGAAGTGTGGACTTCAACTCCCAGAATTCCCCAAGCAATTTCCTTTTATACAGAATAGGGTAGGATGCAAACATATTGAAAGTATGTTTAAGCCAGTATAATAAATATTTTCTGATGGAAAAGAGAGCTGCAGTCTTGTGTTATGATTTGACCTGCTAAAAGAAATTTTTCTTTCTCACTGGTAACACAGGCTGAAACTTAAAAATATGTCATGCTATCTGCCTAACAGATTCATAATTTCAATTCCTGTTATATTTAATATCACAGTGGAAAGTGTAAACTTTCTCTGAATAAGCACTATCAAAACAGCACTGGAGAGGGAAAAACTTCACATATTTAATCTCACACAGAATACAAAAAGTGCCCATTTTGAATCCCACATAAGTGGTCAGGTTATTGAGTGATTGTAGTCTAACGATATCTAAAGGTCAACAGATCCTCTAACTTTGGGACAAAGACCCAGAAGAATTCTTATCCCTGTCCCATCCAGCTTTGTAAGAAGCCTAGTGTTTTTTTTTAATGATTATAATGATGCCATATCATAAACTGCATGTATTGGGAGGCCCTTCTAGTTTCTTGAGTGTAGCTCCCAATCAATGCAGGAATCCATCAAGCCAATTTCAACAGATTGCCATCCAGTTTCATTTGAAAGCCCTATATGAGAGGAAAGCCAACTCCAGGCAAACTGATTCATTATTTAACACAGGGGTGTCAAACTGACATCATCACGGTGGCATCATGTGACATATCAGGACTTTTTCCCCCTTTGCTAAACCAAGCATGAGCATGGCCAGTGTGTGAGGCATCCAGCCTGTGGGTTGGGAGTTTGACAGCCCTGATTTAACAGTTCTTATCAGCAAGAAACTATTTTTAGTATTTTTTTTTCTAATTTCAGTTCTTTGGTCTTTAAATACTCCCATTATCAGTAGAAAACAGACTATCTCCACAAAATGTGACAGCTTTTAAGATATTTGTAGGTTTTTTTAAGTAATATTTCATAATGGACTTCTTTTTTAAGCTAAACTTGCTTAGCTCCTTTAACTATTTTTCATAAAACCTGGGTTTCTGAGTGCAGCTCCTCACAGCTTTTCTTTGAATTTGTTTTATTTTCTCTTTGAACAGGAAGCAATGAATTTGAATTGGAACCAATTGTCTCACTATGGTCCAAGAAACTATTATATATACCAATTATATGATTACTTTAATGATTTAGAGTTTGTGCTTCTGTTAATGGCTCTTTAGAGTACATTTTCAGTTGCTGTATCACACTTCTTTGAAGTTGCTGTGAAAGACTATATTGAGAGACCTTCACAGACACTTTAAGATGAAGTCAAATCACTTGCCTTTTGGTGCAATTGTACCAACAGTTGCAATCCATTAGACTACAGTCTCATCTCGCCCACATTCATTCATCTTATGATTACAAAGTGATATTATCAAATGCATTTTTGAAATCAAAATACAGTATACCTCCACCATTCCCATGTTTTACCAATGTTAACTGTATCTACTTAGCATAAACTGGAAACTGAAACCATTAAGCACACTCATACAGGATGGAAGTTAAAAATGTAAAAATGTATACATATAACTATAGAAGCATGGTGGGAGAAATATACAGATAGTAGTTTTCTTAACAACTGAAAAAGCTTTCCCTAAATAGAAAAGCTTTGAAAAATCAATCTCTGCTGTTTCATCTAATCAAACATGAAGGTTCCTGCTTTCAACTAAAGAAAAAAGAAAAAGAGAGAGAAAACTTATAATTTATCTCCTATAAAGCATCTCTACCTTAGACCTTGCCTACTGGCAAGTTCATTGAGATAAAGGAGTGCATTAGTTATTTAAAATAAATAGAATTCAAAGAAAACATTCCAGAAAATGCTTTTGAGTTAAGAGTATACTTAGTGAGACAAAACATTTTGTTTGTATCTTCATGCTGGAATTTATTTATTATTTAAATTAATTTGCCATCCAATTTCCAGCAATTCTGAACAGTTTAAGATAAATAACAATACATGTAAGCTAGCAGAAAATATTACTTGTACCCACTAAAGGATTATTCAGAATACAGCAAAGTATTTAAGCTACTATTTTGTTTAAATGTACAGTATAATTAATCCTTGACTTACAACCATTAATTTAGTAACCATTCAAAATCACAGCAGCACTGAAAAAAGTAAGCTGATCAATATTCAGATGTTTGGTAACTGACTCATATTTATGACTATTGCATTGTCTTGGGGTCATGTGATCATTTTTTATGACCTGACAAGCAAAGGCAATGGGAAAGCCAGATTCTCTTAACAACTATTTTACTAACATAATAATTGCAGCGATTCCCTTAACAACTGTTGCAAGAAAGGTTGTAAAAATGAGGGAAAATTCACTTAACAAATATCTCACTCTGCATCAGAAATTTTGGGCTCAACTGTAGTTGTAAATTCAGGACTACTTGTACTACATATTTTTTATCTGCTAGAATTAGATTCAACAAGAATTTATTAAAATCGGGAGGTTGCCAAAACTCAGAAATAGCTGATTCATAGTTCATAATTTCCAAATGTGGATTTATCATTCCAAAATGTACAGTGGATCTAGACAACTCAAAATGCACATATATTTAATTATGAATTGAACTACATCTACTGTATGTAATTGGCATGAATAATAATTAAAACACCAATTTATATATTCTGAAATTTGAATTGCTGTACCAATATCAGATATCCTGTTATAAAGAAAATAAATATGTCCCACTGCAGTGCACAGTTATATGAAATACTTCTTTTTGTCTCTTTATTTATTGTACTGCTCAAGCCAATCAATTTCCAAAGTTTGGATAATAAGTAAAATAATCAATTTCATCTGAGAAAATAGTCATGTTAATTACTATCCTCTGCTTGTTCAACAGTCCCTTGTCACAATGTTTCTCTATTGTTAAACTATGGGAAACAAATCAAAAGCAAAAAAAACCTCACATATTGATATATTATGATGCATGCATTTGGAACAACCAAGACAATTTGCCTGGCCTGTTCCCAAAGCACACTTTAGTGATTCTGCTGCACATGTGCTAAAAATTTCCTATTATAATGAGATTTCAGATGTTTAGTCTTGATCTCAATTGTAGAATGGGTTTATAAAATTGAGAGCCTATGGTTTGTAATCCTCACCAGATGAAATCCAACAGTATAATTAAATAATCTTAACAAATATAGAAACATCAGTATGCCATTGGCATTCACCAGTCCTAGAACCTCAATAGTCTTTAACCAAATTCTTACACTAAACCAGTCTTTCTACGTGGACTTTCTACGTGGAACTCCCTGAATTCCCCATACAGTGTACTTCAACTGTGAGAGTTGCCTTCAGAAGTTGTGGGAGCTTCATCACTGGAAGCTTTCAAGAAGATACTGGACTGCATCTGTCAGAAATGATGTAAGCTTTCAAGAAGATACTGGACTGCCATCTATCAGAAATGATGTAAGGTCTTCTGCTTGGATGGGAGATTGGACTAGATGATTTACAACAGGGATGTCAAACTGGTGGCCTGTAGGCCGATGCATCACATGCAGACCATGGCCAGCTCCGTAAATGGAAAAAATGTCACAAAACATCATATGATGGCAACATGACATGGCGAGTTTGACACCCATGATCTACAAGGTCCCTTCCAACTCTGTTAATCTGTTAACATCTTATGTTCCTAATGCTGCATTGCCAAATGAGTCTGGATATTTCCCATTTAATTTCCACAGTGCTCTTGAGTGCTTTTTTATGCAGTATTCTAAGTAATAGAATCAGCATTTCCATTAGTGTCCATTTTCTAAGCACAAACACCCATCAAGAAAAACCACTGGCCTAAGCCGGAAATTGGTTGAAAGCCTTCAGTCCTAGAAAAAGCCTGTAAGACACTTGAGGAATATAAGCATTTTCTTTATACTCTTTTCTGGTCTATTATTACAACTGCTATTCATGTTTTACTCTTTATGGCAGAGCACAAGCACAGAGCACAGACACTAACATTTTCAATTTAAAAATGAGGAACAAGTCTATAAAGACATGTATGAAAAAAAGGACATCTTAAATTGAGAGAAATTACAATTGTTGGTAGAAGCTCTGTGCTAAAAATGAATGTTTTGCTTAGAATATTGTTTCAAATAATACCTATTTTGGCCACAGATATACCATTTAAGTAATCACAGAAAACATATATTCAGCTTTGCACTGCAAGAGAGAAACCTAGATGTTAAATATGAAATGAATAAGAAGGATTGGGCTGTTGTTGCTTTTAATTTTATAGTGTCCTCTGTTTGGCCAGCAAAGTCTGATAGATAAACTTGAATTGCATGGGTCCATCTCATCAATGAATCTTGTATCCATTCCAGCTGTTGGAGTGAGCAATTTTTCATTTAAATGAGCAGCTCTTTCCACCAAATACAATGAAAAATGTGTTTCATGTAAGCAGGCATTTGGTCCATAAGAACATACGTGCCTAGCAAGATTCATCTATTTAATTTAGCAGTTTGCTCTCACAGTAGGCACCAACTGTACAAAGATGCTCATTAGGCTTCCAATAGATGACCTTCAGAGACAGTAACATAGAATAGAATAGAATAGAATAGAATGGAATGGAATGGAATGGAATGGAATGGAATGGAATGGAATGGAATAGAATAGAATAGAATAGAATAGAATAGAATAGAATAGAATAGAATAGAATAGAATAGAATAGAATACTTTATTGCCCGAGTGTGATTGGACACACATGGCCATCAAGACTAATAACAACTGATATCCTTGACTTCCATGAATTGATTCAACCTTATTTTGAAGTCAATGTACTTCAAATATACTGGTTGGATGAGTGTAGCTTATTTCATTTGAATTACTCTTATTGGTGGCTTAATTGCATCTTTTACAATACTATTTATTAAACTTCTTTTAATGCTTGTTATTTCCACTGTCAGTTATTATGAATATCACTCTTGAAGGAAAAGTGGGATAGATGTTAATTAATTAATATCTCTCTGACAGCTTGGATGGACACTATTTTTCTATTCACAAAACAATTTGGTTTATGAAGGTTTGTTTATTGTTACTATATATAATCCTTAATATTTGTATTGCTTTATCTTCCTTTTGAACTGAAAATTTTTATTTTAAAAATGTGATGAAAAGAATTAAGAATTGTCAGGTTAATACAAATTATAGTTGCTTTAATTCTGCAAACAGGTTGTCTTTTATTAGCCCCTATTGTATCTAGAACTTCCGATTCAGACATAATTTCATCTTTAAAATAAATGGGATAGCCAATTAGTTTAAGCAGATCAGTGAATATTGGGGATTGGGAGATATTTAGTTTTAAATATTTCATCAGATATAAAAAGTTTAGAACTTCATTTGTGGTAATGCTACTTAACAGTATCATTACAGTGAACATGTGATCCAAACAGAGATAATTCCTATCCTGTTTACAACCAATACTTTCCCTCTGCATCTTACTTTCCTTTATACTTTCTCATAAAACCTTTCTTCACTCCATAATTTAATTATACAAAGTCATAAGTCATCATCAGGGAGAAATGCTTTGCACTTTCACTTATTCAATTCAGCATACATTAAAAAGTGAGGCAATTTAGTGTAGTGGTTAACTCATCACGATAGAAACTGGGAGACTGCAAATTCTAGTCCTTCCTTAGTCACAAAGCCAGGTGGATGACCTTGGGCAGTCATTTTTTTTTTAGACCTAGGAAACTGAAAATATGGCCAAGAAGATTGCCATGACTTGTCCAGGCAGTATGCAAGAATCAGACATGTCTGAATGAAAGAAAAAAGAATACGTTGAGAAGTGCAGCTAGATCACTTTTGATTCCTGATTAAATGGTTAATTTGATTAGCCTGATTAAAAGCACCATTTTGCTGTAGGAAAATGTAGTAACAGGGAAAAAAATGAAACAATAATACAATGATTATCCAAATAATTTAATTTATTAATAATATACAATGTAAAGGTACATAAATTAAATTGGCATATGCTATAATATAATCCTGTAATTACAAAACTTTTAAAAAATAAAAAACCAGGCTGCTTGGAGCAATTTCTGCTCTAATTTAACCAGCATGTTTGTGAACCCAAAAAGTGACACTGGAGCTGTTCTTTACTAACAATGCCATCTGTCATTCTCTAGATGATCAGTTTGGTGTCTTTTGGGCTGCAGGGCCATGGACTTTGGATTCAAGGTTCAGCTCTAGCTATACCATTGAATTCATTTACCTTGGAGATGATTGAATGGAACACTTCTAGAATGGGAAGCTTGAAGGAGATGGATAGCTGGATGGAAAATAAAGCAGTTCAGACCTTATTGTTTCCAATCTACATTTGATAGACTAAAACCAGGCAATTCCTACACAAGGACAACATAGAAAATATAGGCAACAAATGAATGTCTATTTGTTACACAACAGCTGTACTAACAGTGGGATTCTCAAAAATATTACTTGGATGAAAGGTGAGCAGATTCATTAACCTCATATGTATTCTGCTTTGAAAGCATGCAAGGCTATTCAGTTTATGTGACTTGATTCTTCTTTCTTTCTTATATTTATTGATTGATTTATAACTCACTGAATCCATCATGGTCACCTGACAGTTTACAATAATAAAAGCAATAGGATTAAAATATCTAAATCAGAAATATATGCAAAACAGGTTAATGGAACCTTCAACCCCAAAATGCTTCAAACCAATGTAGTACTTGTTTGTTCATACAACTGATATAGTTGATTTCCTGTTTCATCAGCCCAAACCCATATGCCTTCATCTGAAAACTCCCCTTATTTAAAGTTACCTTCACACCCATCGTTCCTGGAGATACCAGCTGTACATCAAATTTAAAGTACAAAAATCTGGAACTAATTCAGAAACCAAGTTATACAATATGAAGCACATTTTAAAAAGAAATAAACCCTTTATAAATATTGTATATTAGGTTTCAACATTTGTGCAAATGTTATACTACAACATTGTTTGTTCTACATTATACCATGATTATGTCAGAATGAAAGCTAATATATCACTGGAATTTTGGCAGTCCTTTTTCTAATGGTCATGGACAAGATTAGTGTAGGTTTTTTTAGTCTTGGTAATCTGAAGATGTATGGACTTGAATTTCTAGCATGCTGTTGGGAATTCTGAAAGTTGAAATCTATACTTCTTCATGAGGACAGGGTTGAGAAACATTGTACTAAATCAGGAGTGTCAAACTCACATCATCATAGTGGCATAACATGACATATCAGACTTTTTTCCCCTTCACTAAGCCAGGTCTGGGCATGGCCAGCACGTGACTCATCAGCCTGTGGGCCAGGAGTTTGACAACCCTGCACTAAATCATAAAGCATGAGAATATATGGATTGGAAAATTATTTATGCCAATCCTCTATGTGTGCTATCATAGCATGATATAGCTTCAAAGGAATAGCAGTTTGCTTCCCAAATTTCCATTCTTTTTTAGAAATTATCCTCAAAACAATTCAAAGAAATTCTTAAAGGTTGACTGTGAAGTATTTGCCCTTTCTTTCACTGAAAGAAAGTAGTCTATAGCCTCACATTATTGGAATATGTGTCTATTATATGTAATTAGAGCACTGTTTCTCAACCTCAGTGACTTTAAATATGTGGACTTCAACAACCAGAATTGTCTAGCCAGCATTTCTTAAAATTGCCAAAGTTGAAAAATCCTGAATTAGAGGATATTGAGAAAAAAAAGTTTTCATTGAACTTTTTCTTGGTACAGGTGCTATTTCCACCACTAACTGGAGTTCCGCCCTTGAGAAATTTTTGGATAATTTCTTCTTAACTTTTAAGAAATTTAAAGAAACATTCCACAAATTTCCAAAAGAATTTTGATTCCTTTCTTACATCACCTGTGGTTCTCCACCAGAGATAGTTTTTTTAAGATAACCAAATAAATGTCTTCTGACTCATTATGAAAACACCCTTTGTATTATTATTTGTTTGTGGACCACATTTCACTTATTACAAAAGTAATAACTCGGTACAGTTTTAATATTTAATGTCTTTTTGCTACTACGCAGTATGGCTTAAACTTGAAGTTTCTTAACACATTTTTTTTAAAGGCATCAACTATCACTTGCAAGCAGAGATGTTTAAAATATTAATTTTGCCTGAACTGGAGAAACAGGCAACAGCTCAGGCAGGGGTAATGAAAAGAAAGATGGCAAAAATCACAAACAGCAAGGAACCAAATAGCATCCATATTTTATCATCTTGTCCATTCTTTCTCTATGAGACAAAATAAGCTATTTTATTACTTCAAAGAGGACCAAGATGAATTCAGCCATTATGAAAGCTGAGCCAACCATGGCATCTGCTCTTTCTCATTGAATCAGCTACTTTATTTCTAGATTATGTATACAAATGATAGTTCTCTTTCAAGGATGAAGCAAAATTATTCTCAATTCTATATAAAATTATTTTTCCAAGACCTAGGACAGGATCTGTTTTCAAGAGACAAGAACAATTGCAGCTGCACATAGAAATGTGCAAATACTAAATATTCTGATTAATACTGGTGCTTACTTTTATATCCAACATTTTGCAATGCAATTTATGTAGGGATGAAAAAAATGTTCTTCTTTAGGATGATATTATGTTTCCTTTTTTTACCTTTAATAAGCCAGCATGCCAAGGGATCAATTCCCAATAGTTTTTTACTTTTTCAAACTTTTAAAAACCCAACACATAAATGAGTAGGACTGAGATGTTGTAAAGAATTATGTTTCCATTCCATCACCTCCCCTTTATATATTATATTAAAGGTAAGGATGCAGTACTTGAAAATATGTGTGTAATCTACCTTAATTAATATAATCATCAGTAAAATGAAGATTATTAAGATTTTGAGGCATAGAGAATGTTAAAATGTCAATGCTCCAGCAATGCAATAAGGAAAAGGATAACAAAAGATCTTAGGAAGAGAAACTTATATTATAATATTTATGTGTAGCACTGGAAAATTGCCCCAAACAAAACAAAAAAGATGTATTTAGCTCTAAATGTATTTATTTATTTCATTTTTATTGATTTATTTGATTTGTCAATTGCTTACAAGATAATAGATATAAGTTTATAGATAATTATGAATACATGGGTACATATAAGAAAAATAAAAGAAACAATAGGACAGGATGGTAGGCACATTGGTGTGCTTATGCATGCACCCTACAGACCTCTTAGGAAAGGGGTGAGGTTAATAGTAGACAGTCTAAGGTTAAAGTTTTTGGGGTTTGGGGAAGAAACCACAGAGTCAGGTAGCGTATTCCAGACATTGACCACTCTGTTGCTGAAGTCGTATTTCCTGCAATCAAGTTTGGTGCTATTAACCTTGGTGCTATTATCTATTGTTTGCTCTTGTGTTGTTATGGTTGAAGCTGAAGTATTAATTGACAGGTAAGTCATTGCAATGTATGATTTTATACACCATACTTAGATCAGACAGAAGACAGAGTAATTCAAGGTTTTCTAGGTCTAGAATTTCAAGTCTGGTGACATAAGGTATTCTATAACGAATAGAGGAGTGGAGAACTGTTCTTGTGAAATATTTCTGGACATTCTCAATTGTGCTAATATCAGAAACGTAATGTGGGTTCCTGACTGATGAGCTACTGTATATTCGAGTATTGGTCTAGCAAATGTTTTGTATGCTCTAGTTAATAGTGTGATATTACCAGAGAAAAAGCTACGTAGGATTAGGTTAACAACTCTTAACGCCTTTTTGGCTATGTAGTTACAGTGGGCTCTAGCACTTACATTATTAGAGATGAGTATTCCAAGGTCCTTTACAGAGCTTGGATCATCAACAAGGTCTTGACTATTCAGCCTGTATTTTATTTTCTGATTTTTTTTGCCAATATGTAAGACAGAGCATTTATTTGTTGAGATTTGAAGTTGTCATTTGTTTGACCATTCTGATACATAATCAAGATCTTTTTGAAGGGTAGCAGTATTGTCTGTGGTATTGAACAGCTTTATATCAATAGCGAAGAGAACGCAGTTGCTCTCAATTTGATCACAGAGGTCATTTATGTAGAGTATGAAGAGTTAGTCCTAGAACACTGCCTTGGGGACACCACTATTGACAGATACAGAATTTGATAGGACACTCCCAATTTTGACCATTTGTTGTCTGTTTGACAGGAATGCTTCTATCCGGTTATGCAGGTGTCCAGAGATACCATAAGATTTTCGTTTTAGGAGTAGTTTGTTGTATACCACTGCAAAGGCTTTACAGAAGTCTGTGTAGATTGTGTCTGTTGTTTTGCCCTGATCTAGTTGCCCTGTGTAGTCCATATGTTTTGCAGTGTAAGAGTTGCAGATTACAGGATAGTTTTTTTCTGAAACCAAATTGTTTATTAGAGAGTAGGTTGTTTGTCTCTAAGTGGATGATAATGGATTGGTTAATAATTGATTCCATGACTTTACAGGTGACGCAGCATAAGGAGATTAGTCTATAATTTTCAACTAGGCAGAGGTCTCCCTTTTTGAAGATGGGGATGACCGTGGCTTATGACCATAGTTTTGGCAAGGAGCTGATCCTGAAAGATTTCTCAAAGATTATGCTTAGAGGTTCTGCAATGGCAATGGATAGCTTTTTTAAGAAATAGGCACATATTCCGTCTGATCCAATATATAGAGATGGTTTTAGATTGCATAGTGCTTTTTCAACATTGTCTTCTGTAAATTTGACATGTATTAGATCATTGTAGTTTTCTGTGGTTCGGCTAGGAAATACTGGGCATGATCCATTGCTGTTTATAAATACTGAGCCAAAGAATGTGTTAAAGATGTTGGCTTTAATGGTGTCGTCGTTGCAGTCTTTACCATTAGGTCCTACCAGGGGTAGGATGGACCTGGAGTCTTTTAGTTTGTTGTTTACAAAATTGTAAAAAGTGCAGGTGTGAATTGGTGCGTAGAAGGTTTTCTTCTTGTTTAATGTGATAATTGGTGCGTTCAGTTTTTATCTGGTGGCATAAATTTTTGTATCAGCTTTTGAAGTTGGCAATGTGACCAGCTTTGTTTTTCTGCCAAAATGATTTCTTTTTGGATTGAAGCTTCCTTATTGTTTTGGGTAATTTGTTCTTTCTGGTTTTCGGAGTTGTTAATGGTACATATAGTTCGATGACTCTTTTGACTTCATATAAAAATATGTTGTAATGGTCTTCTACACTATTGCATCCAGAGAATAGAAATTGCCAATCAAGGGATGAGAGATCGTTGTCTATAAGATCATAGTTACCTTTTTTGAAGTTATAATTGGGGTAGGGGTGGTATTCAGCAGGTTCTGACCAGTTCTGGAGAACCGGTAGTGGACCAGAGGTTTTACAGTATCCTTTCCCTGCCACACCCACCAAGCCATGCCCACATAACCAGTAATAAAAAAAATTGAATCCCACCACTGAATCTTCATTGTGATGATTTTTGTGTGGGCGTATGTGAGACAAAAGTCAATCATATTGTGGTCACTGTTAGAAAAGGGGTCTTTAGTTTGTGTTCCGTAAATTAAATTCAAACTATTGCAGAAGATGAGATCGAGGCAGTTGTTAAGTCTAGTATTGTTGGTTACAGTTGTTCCAATCCCAGATTTGTAATATCATTGTAGAAGGTTGCATGTATGGGTTCAGTTGTACATTCGTTTAGGGTCCAGTTAATATGAGGTAGATTGAAGTCACCAAGAAAGATAAAAGCATGTGGGCAGGATGTTGCCCATCTTAGTAATAAATTTAGCTTGCTTACATGTTCGATGTCATAATCAGGTGCTCTGTAACATAGTAAGAATCGAATTGTGATATTTAAGGATAGCTCACAGATGATGGTCTCAGGAAGATCAGGCTCCTGGGTAACTTGGATGTTTTTTTGATGTAAGGACTTTTTATAGAAGATAGCAATACCACCTCCTCTACGAATTTCATGATTTGATTGGTAAATATGATAGTTTTTTACTGTGGTAATGGAGTCAGGGAGAGATGCGTTGAGCCATGTTTCACAGACAAATATGATGTCAAATTTAGCCATATTTAGTAAGAGGAGAAATTCCAGTATTTTGTTCACAAGGCTTCTTGCATTGAGTAGCTTGCATTTAAGGCCAGCTGTAATTGGAATTGAGGTAGTTAGGGGCATGCATGCCTAGTCTTGGGTGATGGTGGATTGGTTGAAGTAAGGTTGTGGTTGAAGGTTAAAGCTGAGTTGTGGGTTGTGTGACTTACTTTTGATACAGTTAGCACGATAATCAATGTATAGGTCCTTCTCTCCATTGTCTAGATGTTTTTTTTATTTATTTATTTATCAAACATTTATATACCGCCCTTCTCCCGAAGGACTCAGGGCGGTGTACAGCCAATTCTACCCCAACACATGAATACAAAAATTATTTATCAAACATTTATATACCGCCCTTCTCCCGAAGGACTCAGGGTGGTACAGCCAATTCTACCCCAACACATGAATACAAAAATTAAAATGAATTAAATAATTTGGGCTGTTAAATTAAAAATCAACCCTCCCCATAAGTATTTAAAAACCCCGAATTAAAATCCAAATTAAAACCAAATTAAAATGGGAGACGGTTAAAATCTCATATCAGCCCAGGCCAGCCTGCTCGAACTTTTTGAGTTATGTGCGGAGTATACGGCAGCGGGCATGTTGCTGTATGGTTAGGTCAGAGCAAGAACGGAGGTTCTTATGGTTGGTGTTGCTTTTGGCAAGTGAATTTATAGTATAAATTAATTTACGTTTGCTTGATTCATTTTTGCAAATGACCCTGCAGAAGCATGGGGCCACATCTCTGTTTTTGAGTTCTCAGCAATTGCCTCTCCCCCAGTATTCCCATGTGTTATGACTTCACATTTTATAGCTGCTCTCATTTTAGCAGCCAGTCTTGCTCAATAGTCATTCATGAAAGATTAAATCAGGGAGTGGCCAAAGAGGAGTCATGTGGTACTGTTTTCCCCAGAAATTTTTTACATTTAATATTTTAAAAAGACTCAGTATGGGAGGCTTGATCTTTAGATTTTCAAACTATTAATTGGTTGCATTTAACTATTCAAACTATTAATTGGTTGCTGTTTGAAAATATGTCTAGAGAAATACTTTAATTATGGTTTTCCATTTTTTTGTTTCATTTATTGCATCTTATTTCCTACCCGTTTCTCCCATAGAACTTTTAAAAACCTGGTTGTCTTCACATTTTTAAAGATACCAAAATGTGGCTCTTATTAGCTCAGGCTTCAAGAAGACACATATTTAAGTGCCATGCAAACGAGTGCTATGAACATACAAATGAATGCTTATGCTATGGGTGGAGTATTCTTGATATATAAATATGAGTGTAGCTATTGTTCAGCTGATTTTGGGTAGGATTATGTAGTGTAAGCTACACAATCCATCAGTTCTTTCAATATACAAAGTAATTCAAAAAATCTTTTCCAAAAGGGCATTAAACAATTCTCACATCTTCTCTGATAATTGTATGCAAAATTTTAGATACAATCCTTCCCCTCCTGTTTGTGATACTTTTTCAATAAATCCCTAAGTGAATAGAAATTGTCACAACCACATCATGATACAAAGTTAAACAAGAATATACCCAAAGTTCAGCAAGACTGTTATATCATGTATCTTCTAGGAACATATGATTCTATTAAAAACTAACCTGCAAAAGTGATGGAAACCTGAAAAGGATTATGAAATATTTTTTCTCTTCTATGGCATTACTCCTATTTATTGTATTTTATTCAGTGTGGGAGATAAATTACAAAAAAAAAAACTACATTTCTGCCTGGAATTGAGTTCTTCAGTTACATTTGCCCTGTTCCATTTTTGGAACACCTGTTGAAGAAATGGAAGAGTGCAAATCTTACGGCGTAGTGATATGCCCAACTACTGAACAGCCAAGAGTAAACGACTTGTCAAAAACAAGTTCTTAGAGGGAACAGCTGCCTCTGGCAATACTTGAATGGCACAGAGAAGCTGTCAACTTCGAACCAGCAGAAAGCTTGAAGTTTTCTGGATAAACATTAAATAAAAAGGAACCTCGGTTGTTGCTAGAAAATGCATTATTTATTTATTTTTAGTTTACCAGCAAAACAACTCAAAGCAACACTGCCAGGATCCACTGGCACTTACAAGAATTTTTGTGCTTGAACATACCCACAGAGCAAAGTTTTATTCATAATAAGCTGTCACCTGAAAGACAAAGATGCACATCCAAACGGCAGCTTTCAATGTTTCACCACAGCATACAATGGAGATTTCAAATAATAGCCTCCAGATACTAAGTGACTTTTCCCTGTAAATTCTTATAGTCAGTACAAGAAAAAGCCAGTCAGAATCACTTTGGATAGTGAGATGGATGGAACATAAATTTAATAAATAAATAAATACATAAAATAAGCTGTTGGTATGTAAGTTAACCACACATATTCTGCAGGAGTATATGGTCTTTATATTAAAGTATCCCATCTTTTCTAAACCCATTAAATATACAGACATGTATCAACTTTTCACAGAAGAACTTGTCTGTCAACTTGGTCAGTGATAAGGAAGTGGGATATTTACAGTGAGGAATGCTGGTCCAATTACAGGCAAATAATTTTTTTCCTCCTTTTGTGGCCTCTAATTCCATTTTGGCCACCATTGCCAAAAATTGAGAGATATGTTTCTTAGATGCAGTAATTGTATAAAACTGTGGGGCAAACTTTAAAATAAACATTTGCAATCTACAGCATAAAATCAAAGGAGGAGGGAAAAAAGGAACATGTTGACATCAATATATAATGTACACTGTGTGACATGATTCCTACCCTTCATGGTGGATATGTCTGTCAAAACCTATTTCTTCCTCCTAATTAATGAATGTAACTGTTACTCATGAATTGTCCATTCATTAGCTCAGATACTGGCAGATTTGGATCCAAAATCCACATATAACCCACATACTTCCTTTTTTGCAATCCCTAAAGCCTTTTTCTGTGGCAATCATTGGGCACGATAAAGTGCTTACAATCTGTTTTTAGTGATTATGCTCCAGGTCCAGGCAGCTTCTCAAGAGTATTTTTATTACAATTATTACAGCAATAAATGAAGACACTCTAACCTTTAAGGATACTTTGTGCACATTTTCTCAGCTTCCCAGCAATCAAAATTAAAAGGAAAAAAAAAAGTGAGGTCCTACCTACAGGAAGAAAAGAAACTATAACACACTGCTGCACACCACACCTCCAACCATTCTGTTGAAAGGAACTAAATCTATAATCACAAGCCAGCAATTAAATGTTGATTTAGATTGGCATTTGTGGGTTTTCATCCGTCACACTCTCCCATCATAGTCTATGAATAAGGCCAATACTTTCTAAATAGCTATTGTTATCTGAAGCAGTTAATTTCACCAGCCTGGCAAACCCCCACTGAAATAAGTAAGTAAGAACAGTAGTGTTCTTTCATAGTAGCATAATTCTATTTATTTATAAAAAATTATTAATGACATTGACAAGAGGAATGAATAACAGAGAGAGCTGAAGCACTTATGCAAGCCTGGCATTCAAATAATTATTATCTGACTTTAGAGGCATTACCAAATTAAATGTGCAGAAGTGGGGGAAATCTAATTTAAATACCAACAAACACACTTTGGCCTAATACTGAACATTACGCACTGACACCGACTAGTGTGACAAGCAAACTTCTTGGACTTAACTTGTAAAAATGTAGAGTGTGATACTACACAAGAACTGCTTGTTAAAGGCATACTATATAGAGAAGTAATAGTTGTTTGATATGACATGGGTTGCAAATAAATTTCATAATAAAAAAACATAGATTCTGTTTTTACAAATCTTGTCCTTCCTCACCTTTATATTTTCTTCTGAAATGATGGCATCTGAAGATTTGATCCTCACTTTTAGGAAGTATGGGGACTAATATTAATAAAGAGGTTGGCAGGTGGCACATGAAGAAACCTCTTTACTGTAAAGTCATTGGTTAGTTCAAGAAGTGCTCTCTGCCTGCTGTGCACTGTTCATTTCCAAAAATAACTTTGGCCCTTTTATTCCATTTTTTAAGTAAGAAAAGATACATATATGCGAAAAACAGAAAGGCCAAAAGCAGAAGTTTAGTCTGGGTGTGTGTGTGAGTGTGTGTGAGTGTGTGTGTGTACTTTTGTTTTATTTATTTATTTATTTATTTATTTATTTATTTATTTATTTATTTATTGTCCTTTTTTTTTGTGCCTTCAAGGCAGTGTTGACGCCTGGTGATTGCCTGGACAAGTCTCCACAGTTTCCATGACAAGTTTTGCAGAAGTAGTTTGCCATTGGCTGGCTCTTCCTAAAGGTGAGAAAGAATGAATGGTCCCAGGTTACTCAAACTGTTTTGTCCCAAAAGTGGGACTGGAATTACAGTCTTTCAGATTTTAGCCTCCTGCCTACACCACTGTACTAAATTGGTAGTCTGGTAGTAAAGCTAGGAAATAGATAAAAAGGGAGAGCTTATTTTAGAGCATAAAATAAGCATAAGGAGGTTAGGAGAGGAAGAGATAAAGCTTTCAAAAGGGGGTGAAGAAAACTACTCACAAGGAAACAAGCATTAAAGAGAAAATGCACAAGGCTTTTCAGAAAATGTACAAGGCTGGAATTGCACTCTCTAACAGCTTAGGTGGTGCATAAGATTCAGGAAAGTGGTTGATGCTCTCAGCTAATACATGGGAAAAGAGAGTCTGGTAAATTATATCTATAAAGAAATCATCCTGTGAAATAGGATGAGGGGAGGACTGAGTCATCAGCAGCTAAGAAGAAAGTGCTAGGCAGAGCAGAGCAGAGTTCCAAACCAGAAAGATGAATCCAGCAACCAGAAAACTGACAAGATGAGTTTTTGTAGGCTCATTTTGTAGTTGTCATGAGCATTTTGCAACAGAATGGGGGGTGGGGTGGAATTGTTTTGATTAAATATGTACTATGCCTTTCAGATGTACTGCATCTTTAAGGAAACTGCTCCATCTATTTTTAATGTATGTGACACAGATGAACTGGGAACTCTAAGCAAGCCTCCTTCAGGATACATAGAGATTCACCACCACAATAGCTTCTTCTTCTTGTTTTAAAAAAGCATTCTTGTATATATATTTATATTGTATGATAATTGCTTTTCTACTGCCAGTACTAATTATTCTTGTCTATCCAAATTTGTGGGATGGGTCTTTTATTATTGGATGCTACAAACAGAGTGAGATTACTTAGCTTCTAGTGCTCCTACAGCACTTTCTCCAGTCCATAGTAGTGGAAAATGTGACAGCTGGTTTGTTGCAAATGAATTGGGATAGAAGCTGGAGCGGATCCTGCCTGGAGAATACAGGACCAGCTTCTGTATTATAACCAGGACTACGTATAATAAAGATTTAAGTTTAATGAACCCACACTATTCATTCTGAGAAAAAAAAATATAGGTTTTAGCAGGTATTGCTAAATCAGGCCCCTGAAGGAAGAGGATTGTTGTTTGCCTTCTTTCTAGTACAACAATAACAAAAAAAAGGACAGCAAATTCCACAGCATGGCCACAGAGATTATGGAAAAAAAGGCTTGAATAGAAATTACCAAAGGCCCAAGCCTGTTTTCTTAGGAATCTGATAGCTCTTTTTTAAACCACACTAAAACTAAAATCTGGGGCGCGGGGCGGGGAGAGAAATCAATATGTTGAAAACTCTCATAAGAAATCCAAGTAACATATGTCTTTCAGGCAATTCCATGAAACAGTTGTTTTTATTTATGTGAGAACAATATGGAAATAAACTTCACTTAAATGTAGAATTATAAATGGTAATAATAATAATAATGTTATTTTTTTAAAACCTAGTAATTCTCAGAACCCATCACTACAAATTCTTACTTGTATTCTCAATTCATGTATTGGAGTTTAAATATTAACAGAGAAGCATACTAAAGAATCAAAGGACTTTTTAAAAAAAGATTCCATTTAGATTTTTAGTTTTACAACTGTTGAGGCACAGTGGGGCATGCAGATCCATACCAGCATTTCTTTGATGTATGTTGTAAAACAGAGGAGACGATTTTGCACTAGGGTGCCTGCTGTACAAGCACAATATTTTCCACTGCATGACATTGTGTTCACTATGGGATGGAAAAGCTAGAGTTGCTTTTTTCAGCATCTCAATTTATTTTTCATGCAGTAAAAGGCAATGGGCAGAATCAAATTCTGAGCATATATTTTAAAAACTTCTTTCTTGTTCTGAATATAGAGATGGAGTTCAGTAGCCAATTTTGTTTTGGTTCAATGTATTATCTCTCCATTATATACAAACTTGAATAGGAAAAAAGAAATCACCTTTATCTGAGTTCTTAATTAAGAGTGCTATTGGATTAGTAAGTGTTAGCATTGAACATCTGGCACAATTCACAAAGAATATCTAAACTGAATACCGATGATGCTACTGAAGAGATAGAATAGAATATCCAACCTTTAGAGTATTCAAATAGTTTAACAGTTACAGGTATATTACAACTTAGTGTGACTTAACACACTATTATACCTGCTTCCCTTGGAGGAAAAGCAGACATTGAAGAATACCGTCATTCAATGTTCGGCTGTAAAAATTCCAGGACAATTGCCAGAAAGAAGAGTAAGTTAGAAACTACACAAAGTTTGCAGGCTGAAAATCACCAATTCCTAAGATACTATTTCACCTTGTGACTATTATTGTGTTGTTTTCAAGGGGAAAACAAGACCCTTGAGTTTTCCAGACCAATTTATGTGGATAATGATTTTCATCTAGTAGGTAATGGAGCATGTGTACAAGCAACGGACCATATAGCCAGTACAGAGTCAAAATCTATCACACAGCAATACAGATATAAATACCTTCTCAACAAAATAATAAATTATACTGTTTAAGAATTACTTGTAAAATATTAGTTGTGAAGCATTGTTAAGGACAAATACACAAAGGCTCTCCTTGCTATTTTTACTGACATAACAATTTTGCAATCCAGTATATACATTATATTTAAGTCAGTGTAGATAAAGATTAAAAGGCTGCAAAGCTGCAAAGCCTAAAAGTGGAAAGAGTTTTCTGGCAGATCTTGAGTGATTATTCCTTGCTCTACTGATATTCTGAAATATCTTCTCATCTTCCCTGGAATAAATTAGAAAAAAAATACTGCTCCATTAAAAATGTAGGTACACTTCTTTATTCAGCAGTAAATTAAGAAAACACTTTCCAGAAAACAGAAGGCCTGCAACGTTCCCCCACTCATGAATAAAAGGAGGAGGAGGAAGATAAAGAGAAAGAGGAAGAAAATGGAAGGAGGGAAGAGAGGGACAGATGGACAGATAGACAGAGGGAAGAAGTTTTATCTTAGATTTTTTTTTTTTTTAGTTAAAAAATAAAACTGAAAAGGAAAAGAGAATGCATCATGGTTTTGTTTTACTGGAGTATATGGTTTGTATCTCAATTCTATTTTTTATTCAGTTATGAATTTCAGAAATATAGAGCGGGGAATTACTAGGGACTTAAAGGATATTTGAAACTCAAGTGCCATTGCCATCATTGAATGATGGCTTTAGTCTAACATAAGGTCATAAACAGAAAAATGGATTCTCTCAGGTGAGTTGTAATCAAGCCCTTATAATGCAATAAAATATCTGAAGAATTAACATTTTTACTGTAGGAATAGGTTTATAATTAATTATGTACACATTCTATATTGTTTCCATTTAATATTTGCTTTGTTTATGAATAATAATGTCATTGGGATATGTGTTCTCCTTTCAGACTATAATTAGTTCCAAGTAGTTTGTCAAGTGAACAATCTAAAAAAGGTAACTATCCATCCATTCAATAAGATATAAAACATATAATTAAGTAACAATGAAAAAGTATTGTCATCAGCAGTGCTGGATATCTTTTTTTCCTTGTGAAATCATTAATGTAAGTTGAATACAAACAATCCTTTTAGCTTTCTATATTGCTTCCCAAAATACAATATTTCATATCAATGAGACTTCAGTAATTATTATACAGGGAAAGATTTCTATAAAATACACTTTTGGAATGCATAGCTCTTAATATTATGATATAATATGCCTTAAATTTATAAAATCTACAGAGAAATTTCATATATAGAATAGGCCTTATGTCATGATGATGGATTCGTAAGATGATGACGCACCATAAGAGAGTTTCCGTATTTCTTCTTGGGTTTGTAAATCTGAAATATGTTAAAAGCAGCAAAAATAACACAGTCAAAATTATCACAATTGTATTTAGGAGTAATCCATTGGATATTAATAGCCATCACATATTGCCCTCAACAACTTTGGGTGTTCATTTTTATCAGCAATTATTTTTTTAAAAAAATAGTTTCTCGAAGGATTCTTTTCTTGGTTAATGCTGGATCTGAAATTATAAAGTATTCTGAATTTGGAGTTTGGTCTAAGGATTCAAGGGTGAGGCACTGGTAACTTTCTCAAATATTTAGGATTTATACACTAAGAACTTAAAGCCAATTTAGTAGCAGCTCTCATAACCTGATATAAAAACATAGTCCACTGCCTTACATGAGATCAGGTTACTGATCTGACTGCCACAGTTTTGGCCAAACCAATTGGCTGTAGCTCTCCAGCATTTCAAACTATGATATTTCTTAGACCTCTTTGGAGAGACCATAACTGGAATCTCACAAGGGAAAACTGCATTCTGCTACTGAGCAATGACATCACTTTAATCTAAGGGAGTGCAGCTATCTAAGGAATGGTACATACCATGGCAGAAATGAATTGGAGCTACATTAATTCAATTTAAAATAAAATTAGATTAAATGAAATCAAATGTGATTATTAAACATATTTAATCATTTCCCCATATTAAGCATTAAAGTTGAGATTGGTCCAAATAATTTTGAAGCTCTATAGATAAAATGTCTATACACACAATAAATGCTTTGTTTTTTGTATATAATATAACCTGCATTGCTGTCTTTTAGGAAAAGGAGAGCGTAGGAAATTTTGCCTAAATGAATCAAGATTATGCTGCAAGTACTGGAAGAAGTTCAAGCTCTGAAAAGATCAGAGTTGCTTCATCTCAGAGTTGCATTTCTGGAAAACAAACTGCTTTAATGCTAACCTTGCAGATAACAGATCATCCTGTTCTCTTGAACATCAGATAAAAAGTACAAGACTTGTTCCAAAAATGTAAATAGAAATGTACCAGAATGTGTGAAGAAATAGATTTCATGATAGCAAAAATAAAATATCATTGAACTGCTAAACCCAGAGGATTTGATCTAAGACTAAAAGCCAAATCAACAAGTGGATTCTATTCTGATTCCAAAAGACCCTTGGTGACCCATGTCTTTTTCACTAAAAAGAACAGAAAATGTACTTTCTTACTGTGTGTTTACTACCATTCCTTTTTTTTTTTCAAGAAAAAAAATCCTTTCAAGCAGATTATAAATTATTTCAGTCTGAATGAAGTTCTCAGGGTATGAAAAAAGAATCTTTGCTGGCACAAGGAAGTGAATCTTCTCTAAGTACCCAGAAAAATGCTGAGTAGGATGAGCCTTTTTATTATACCACATAATATCCTAAATATGGCTGGCTTTTTGTAAAGAGAGGGGCACTTTATCAGTTTAAACTTTAAGTACACATTAAACATCATTTGTGCTGCTCCTGCTGAATTGATGCTTAACAAGAGCACTGCAAAAAAATAGAAAAAAAACCCATATATTTGCAGTGGCCTAGAAAAACTCAATAACTTTTTCAGAATACTTTTAAATGCAGCAACATAGAAAGGATGTTGGCTTAAAAGCCAAGAGTCAAGAAAGAGAAGGCCGAATTCTTTTTAACAAATCATATTTAACAAATAGAGAATAAAAGTTCTTTGGGAAGGAATTGTTTTATCAGAAGGGCAATTCTATGCAAGCTCTGAGAAGCAATAGAATTTAATATTGAACATTTTTTTTGAGCTACAAGAGATTCTGGTCTCCTACTGGTTTATTGTAAATTTCCATAAGGTACTTTGTCATCAAGATGAGATGATATTGACAAACAGGTCTTGTCTCTTGATTCTTTGAATAGTTTCATCTAGGTAGCCAGTCTTGATAATAAAGACAACCTATTAAAGACAACTCCACTTTTAAGTTTTGCAGTAATTTCTGCTGTTTAACCTCTCACCCAAGCCTCCTATGCAAAAGTTTGAAAAGCATTTGCTAAATTGGTAGAAAAAAAGCAGTGACAAAGACAGTGACAAAAGACAATGGGGCAGGTTAAAGATTTGTCAGGCAACTTTTTCCAACTCTTGCTGCAGGAGACAACTTAGAAAATAATGGATTGTTGTTATTATGACTCTAACTGCAATTTAGTCTGCCATTTATTTTAGCCATTTTTAACATTTTAAAAATAACCTCATCAGCTTATGCATCTTAGGAAGGAGGATTGTAGCTCTGAGGTTATATACTCCAGTAGAAAATTCAATAAATCAAAATGAAGCAAATTTTAGTCAGGCATATTGGAAAAAAATAGGAGGTTTATTAAAGACATTCCTCCCTTTCAATTCCTTTAAAAATCAATATGAGATAATGGTTTAGTTTTAGAATTCACTTGTATGAAAATTATATTTTCCCCCAGAAACTACTTCAATAAATGCAGATTATAAACTGTTTCTGTGCATAACCTGTATTCCTTTGTGGAGGAATCAACATGCAGAATGTGTCAAAACAGGATTTTTCCCAACATGTCACCTTGCTGTTCAGCCAGTTAAGAGAGAGAGAGGGAGGGAGAGAAGGAAATAAGGAAGCTGCATAGAAAGAAAATGGAATTTGGGGAGAGATGCAAGTTCTCTTTCTGTGGAAAAGACATCCCAATTGCTGAAAGGTTTTGGCAAAAGAATGCTTTCCCACTTGACAATCCTATCCAAAGAATGCAAAAGTGGGAAGGTATTCTTTGATTATCTATGTGAAAAGAGAAAGTTAATTTATGCATGGAAAAAAATGTCTTTGTTTTCCATATGTCAAATGCACTAAGTCCAAAACATTTTACCATAGCAGAAAAGATATAGGAGATATTATTTGGATGATTTCCTCTAGGCTTGTCTATATTCCATAGGTTATCAGATCTTCTTAATAGCCTTGGAGAAAAAGAAAAAGAAAGAAGAAGGAAGGAAGGAAGGAAGGAAGGAAGGAAGGAAGGAAGGAAGGAAGGAAGGAAGGAAGGAAGGAAGGAAGGAAGGAAGGAAGGAAGGAAGGAAGGAAGGAAGGAAGGAGAGAGGGCGGGTCTCAAATATCAAAGACATCCTGGCTGAAAATAAATCTCACATGAGATCTCACATCTATATTCTTTTGTGATAGAGGATCAATATAAAAAAGGATTGTACCAAATAAAAGACTTTAAAACTTTGAAATATATGCTTCTTCTATTTACCCAACAACAAATTATATAACTAGATAACTTAGTTGTCTTTTACAACCAATTAGCATTTATTTATTCTATTTATAATTAATTAATTAAAAAACGATCTCCAAATAATTTGTCTATTGTATAAGCAGGCCATAGAGATCTTTCCACTCATTTATACCAAGGTAATGTCTGTTTAACCAGTTTTCTAATTGCATATACCGAAATAAAGAAATGTCCTTCCTTTTATCTTGGAATGCCAAGCAATGATCTTTCAAAATAGTCACCTTATCATGAGTAAGTACAAGTTTGAATGGGTTCAACAGATCACAGAGAAAAATGATAGCTGTGAAAAATGTTAATGCCAATACTAGTTTTAGCATTCCTACTCAAATAATAGGGCTAGGGTTAATTTAGGATTAGGATTAGCATAAGGGAATAAAATTATTTGATTGTGAATGAAAACTTTGTTACAGTAGATATATCAGAAATCCAATAGCATGAATCATTTCTGGATAGAAACATTTTAGAAAAGGTAAGGCAATTGGAAAGACATGTTCTTTATATGAAAAACAGAATATAAAATTTAATACATTCCTCCCAGAATCTCTATAGATGCCAGCATCAGACTGAATAACTAAATTTGATTTATGATATTACCCAGACTCTATTACCCCAATAAACAGAGCAATCATAAATCAATACACTTACTTTGATGCTTGATTATAAAATCATAAATCAGTTCTCACATTCATATCAGAGTTGCAAGGGGTCACACAATAGTAGGAAATAGTATACAGAAAGTTGCAGTACTCAATTTTCCATCAAGCTCTCCATAGTCAAGTTCAAGGGAGGAGATGGCTGCAGCTGTCAAGGTCCAATCCTGAGATCAATGAATTTGTAAAACATGTAGTTCCAATGTAAGACAGTTACCAAAACTTTGTTCTAGCAGTGAATTAGCCTTTGGAGGCAGCCGTAAATAGTCAAGTACTTTGCATCCCCCATATCAAGTAGTTGAAGTTAAACAGCTTTCACTTTGCTAGAATTCAGAATTCAGTTTTGCAGAGCTTCAGTTTTCATAAGACAGCTTCTCCTCTCCAAATCTTTATTTATTTGTTTATTTGGTTTATCAATAGCTTACAAGATAATAGGTATAAGTATAAACATGAGTAAGAATACAGGAAATAGGTATGAATAAATGGGGACAATAGGACAGGGACTGAAGGCACAATGGTGCACTTATGCATGCCTCTTACAGACCTCTTAGGAATGGGGTGAGGTAAATAGTAGATAATTTGAGGTTAAAGGAATGGGGTTTGAGGATGTAACAACAGAGTCAGGTAATGCATTCCAGGCATTGACCACTCTATTGTTGAAGTCGTACTTTCTGCAATCAGGTTTGGAGAGGTTAACATTGAGTTTGTATTTGTTGTGTGCTCTTGTATTATTGTGGTTGAAGCTGAAGTAGTCATTGACTGGTAGGACATTGTAGCAGATAATTTTGTGTACTAGCTTAAATCCAACCATAGGTGGCATAGTTCAAGATTGTCCAAACCCAAAATTTCAAGTCTGGTGATATAGGGTATTCTGTTGCGAGCAGAGGAGTATAGTACTCTTCTCGTGAAATACTTCTGGACTTGCTCAATTGTAATGTCTGATATACAGTGTGGATTCCAGACAGATGAGCTGTATTCGAGTATTGGTCTAGCAAAAGGTTTTGTATGCTCTAGTTAGCAATTCAATATTTTCAGAGGAGAAACTTAGTAAGATTAGACTTACAACTCTTAATGCCTTTTTGGCAATGCTGTTACAGTGAATTCTGGCACTTAGATCATTAGATATGAATACTCCAAGGTCCTTGATAGAGTGAGGGTCATCAATGAGGTCATATCCACCTAGCTTGTATTTGGTGTATTGATTTTTTTTACCAATGTGTAGGACAGAGCTTTTGTTGGTTGAGATTTGGAGTTTGACCATTCAGACACATAATCAAGGTCACTTTGAAGAACAGTAGCATTGTTGGTGGTGTTGAATAGTTTTACATCATCCCTGAAGAGGACACAGTTGCTTAAAAGGTGATTGCAAAGGTCATTTATATAGAGTATAAAGAGTGCGGGTCCTAGAATGCTGCCTTGGGGAGTACCGCTGTTAACTGGAGCAGGGTTTGATATAGCACTCCCTATTTTTACTATTTGTTGCCTGTTTGACAGGAATGCAGTAATCCATATATGAAGGGATCCAGAAATGCCATAAGAGTTTAGTTTTAACAGTAGTTTGTCATGTACCACTGAATCAAAGGTTTTGAAGAAGTCTATGTAAATTGCATTTATTGCTTTACTCTGATTGAGTAGAGTAGTACATATGTTTTTGCAGTGTAGGAGTTGTAGATTGCAAGACAATTTTTTTTCCTGAAACCAAATTGTTTCGATCCTTGGAAAGTTAAGAGTTCTTGCTGTATAGACAGTGTTCTCTGTATCAACAATGGTAGTAGCCATTTGGGGTGGGGGGGATTTAGTGCAAGTACAGGGATTTGTGGTTTATCAGCTAAGCACTCTTTGGAAAACAATGACATGATTATCTGGCTCTGTTGGCATTCCATAAGGCCTTGAAAACTTAGTTATGTGCCTGAACCTGGAAACCTGGGTGTGTGACAGAAGTCTCCTGACTAGGTTTATAGTTGTTTGTACTTGCCTACTGTTTGTTTTATTCTTGATATTATGTGTTTTATCTATTTTATTATATCTTGTCTAGATACACTTATGTAAGATGGGAAGCTGTATAAGATAAGTGAGTGAATGTATGAGTGAGTGAGTGAGTTAGTGGATGGATGGATAGATGGATGAATTGGTTTCAGCTATGTCCAAAAAGCTATAAAAGTTAAGAAATCTTCCAATGAGAATGGAAAGTTTGCCCTAATGAAAAGAATTAAAAGAAGCATATACTTTGAAAGAAAATGTCCAAAGGAACAATAAGGAATTCAGAATAAGAATATCAAGTCTATGAAGACAGAAAATTTAGGAAATCATAGGAAACAATAAGATAATAAGAAGTTATTGTTATTGGCAAAGATGTAAAAACTGTGCTTAATACTAATACAAAGATTGCAGAAAAATGCACTGATTTCTCCTATAGAATGTAGAGAACAGAAAACTCAAACCTTTGACTTTCTCAATCAGGAAATTAGAACAACTAAAGTAGATTGACAAAACAAAAGAAGATAATTTAGGACTGCTTGAAAGACTACCCACTAACAAATTCTACACAAAATACATAATTTGTCCCAAAAGTAGGCTAGGTGTTAAAGTAACAGAACAGAAGAAATATCACCAATTGCAAAAAAAAGAAATTCTAAGCAGACCTTAGAAATTATAAGCTGATCATCTTAATATTGGTTCTGGGCCAAATTAAAAAATGGTAATCAAAGAAAGCAATAGAGAAGCAAGTCTTGTATATGCAGATCAATATCATTTCTGTTAAAAAAAACTTTGAGCAATTGAACTCTTAAGAAATAGAAAGAACAGGAATGCAGCTAGTCCTCAACTTACAACAGTTTATTTAGTGGCCATTCGAAGTTACGATCCCACTGAAAAAAGTGACATCACACTTATGGCTGTTACATATACCCATGGCCTTGTGATTTACATTTGGATGTTTGACAACTGGTTCATATTTTAACAACTGCAGTGTTTCACTTAATAAATGTAGCAAGAAAGATTGTAAAATGAGACAAAACTTAAATTTCTCATTTAGCATCATAAATTTTGGTCTCAGGAGATGGATCTTTGATTTTCTTTGGGGAAGGGAAAACCTGGAACTCTCAGATTGGGGTAAATGTTAGTGTTTCAACTAACCAACTCCAACCCAATAAGTTTCATTTTATCAGAGTTGTCATATTGGCACATCTGGGAAAACCTGAATCTGAGAGTTCCGGGTTTTCTCTTCCCCCCAAAAAATCAAAGATCCATTTCCTGCACCTATCAGTTCATCACATGGCCCAATCACATCATTGTCCAAACTAGAGATATTCCTCCAGACACTCCTCTGCAGGTGTAGGGTAACATGTTCTTGACTCTCTGAGAAAGAATGTTGTTGAGTCTAATCTTCTGCCTCACTATGAAATCCCCCCTACCAAATTCCAAGGCACTAAATGTGGCGACCTTAAAGCTTCCAAGAAAAAATTGGCTTCCCAGGCTGACAGTGGTAATATGTCGAGGTCTAAGAAAAATAAGTAGTGGAGTTTATTTATTTATTTATTCAATTTCTATAGACACCCAACTCAAACAATTATCTCTGGGCAGCTTACAATTATAAAATTATAAAACAATAAAATTATAAAAGAAATTTCTCAAAGTTCTGTTTTGAGATTACTACTATTTAACTTGTTAAGAAATGTTTCTGATTTGGAGATATAATAAGATGGAGGTTATATACTATTAACATCTTACTAGACAAGAAGATCCTTTATTGAATTTTTATCTTTACATCTCTGCTAAAGTGTAGATATTCACTCAGGTAAAAAAAAAGTTCTACCCTGAGTACATAGTAGAGATATACAGTTTTCAAAGCAAACAACAATATTTCATATGGGCATCCTCATTTAGTGATGGTTGCTGGTAAAAGCACCCATCCATCAGACTCTTTAATAGTCATGTTATCAATCAAATTGCCAATGCTTCATTGTAAGTATCAGAACTAATTTGCTAATTACCAATTCACTCAGTCAGTGAATCAAAATCAAGTGATGGGACAAAATCTAAAATAACAGGAGATCCCTATACCACTCCCAAATCGAGATCCTGCATTTATTGCTATAATAATTGCAGCACTGGCAGTCTTCAGACAAATACAATTCTTTCTTTTTTCCATAAGGAAAAGACATTCCCAAAAGTAAATTACTTCTTCAGCAAGCAAACACTTGTAGACTAATAACAAGGGAAGTTTAAAATGGGAACCTCCCATTCTGATTTCAGCAATGGACAACTTAATTAACTTTATGACATGCTAGGGGATCCAGTCAAGGAACTGGCTGCCAAATGTGAAATCCATTGCTTCCAACACAGTAAGCATTTGGTATAAAATTATGAGTTTCAGCTGTTAGGTCTTATTGTGGGATGGAATGAAAGAGGTTTAATTCCTTAATTCAAAAGGGACTATAAAATTAATTACAAGAGAAATTCACCAGAGTTTCACTGGATAGATGGGTGGCTTTATGAATCTGATTAATAAATGAATAGAATAAATAAAAATAAGTTGAATCATCAAGTGAACTTGGAAACTATATTCAACATCAAACCAGACATGCTAAGCAATGGAAAATTTGAGGCATTGTGGCAGACTGCTTGGGTGGTGAAGACAGACACTACTATTTTATTATTTTCCTATCCCTTCTCCTCCTTATCTAGCAGATATGAGTAGTGCATTTAAGCTAGTCATCCAAAAACATTGCACTGACACACATAATATCTGCCTTTTGATTATCACCAGTTTCCAATAACTCAGATATTAGGGCAGTAAGAAATTGAGGACCCAGAAGTAACTTTGATATTGTAGAGGGAGAAGTAGATAACAAGGACCCATTAACAGATGAAAGAAAGAATAAATGAAATCTCGGCTTCCATTTTGGGAAAAAATAATCTTAAGAACAAGATTCAGAGCAATTCTGCCTTGATTCTCCATGATATAAGAAAACACCAAGGGAGACTTGGAAAGCTTTCAAGATTCAGAAATAACCATATGGTGACTGATTCCTGACTTGACTTACTTTGGAGGACTGACAAACACTTACACATTCTTGCTACCCTACAGACCCAGACTTTCCTTGAAATACAACTACAGGCCATATTACTTTCTGATGTCACAGGTAACTGCACTAAATCTTCTGTCACAAACAAACACACTCTGCCTGGTCAGACAGTTTGGCATTGTATTATTGCTGAAACTGTTAATGGTTGGTTCTTACATTCAAGATACATCCCTGTAAGTTTACATTAAAAGAATCCAGGAAGTCCAAAGTGCCTTTCTCCCCCTTACACCGGTCCCCTGGCCGCGTCTTGTCACCCTATCTCCTAAGGTCATTCCCACATACCATTACAACAGTGGTGGTATTCAAATGATTTAACAACTGGTTTGCCCAAGGTCAGGTTGGCCATTGTTGGAGGCATGGCCCATTACCATCTTCTAACTCTGCCACACATTCGGGATGAGCCTGTCACGATGGTCAACCTCACTCTGGGTGAACCAGTTGTTAAATTACTCCCTTCCCCCCACTATCAAAATAGATCTGGGCACTGTGCTGCTATGGAGAAATGGGAATTGGAGCGGCCAGCACAAGAGGAGGAGGAAGAGCAGGGAGAAGAAATGCTGGCTGCTCTATTTCCCATTTGTTCATTGCAGTGCAGAGCTGTGCCACAGAGCTTGCCTCATCCACCACCACCCAGATGCCCATCGGAAGGTGTTTTTTTTTTTTTTTGCAAGAATTGATTGATTGAACTTTTCTTTTTTAGTCCCACAAACTTTTGTTTTCCTTCACATGACAGCGAGAAATGTGACAGAGCTGGAAATCAGGTAGTCAAAGAAATGCTTGGAGGAAGTGAGGGCATCTGGTGCCAAGCACTGAAATATGTCGAACCAGTTCACAGAACTCAACAAAAAAATTAGGCTCCGGTTCTATTGAACTGGTGTGAACCATCTGAATCCCACCACTGCATTACAATATAAGATTCATAACCTACAAGGTCTCATATCTGCCACAACATTCCCCAGCAAATGATAACTATTTATATTGAGTGGGCTCATTTTATTTGTTTGGTTGGTGTTTTCATTTATATGCCAACTTATAAATAAACTCTGAGCAGTTAAAACAGTTTAAAAACACCAATGCAATAAGCAAAAGCAGCAATAACTGGAGGTATAAAGTAAAAGGCATAGAAGGAAAATAGAGGCAGACAATAAATTATACAAGACTTTGCAGGCTCAACTAATCACCCACTTGCTATGCTACTCAATTCTATGATTCCACAATCAATATTAATATTGCAGCCCAGATTTTTACTGGACGTTTCTACCCAAAGTTCAATAACAACTTTTTGAATGATTTTATCTATTCCTTCTCGTCCCCTATCATTCATTGTTAACAAGAAGGATGCATAGTTCAAGATTAGTAATCCTGGATTCTGCAAATATTAGGAGCCACTATCCTCTTCCAATCATTTCTGGAAGAGAAACCATTCCGGTTTTTGAAAAGGTTACACAAAAAACATTTTGTGTTTGAGCATGAATGCCCACTTTCAGAATTACTCTTTGTAATTTCTTTTCATCGCTTTTTCCTACATGGGACTATCTTAGGAAATCTTCCAAATGTGTCCTATTTTGACAATTATTTATTATCTAGAATAAAGATACCTATTCTCATATGATTCTTCTATTGGAAATCCAAAATAGCAAAGAAATAAACAGTTCTATTGACCAAGCTGCACTTAGTTTAAAATACATATGAGATAAAGATAAAGTATTTTAAAAGAAACAGAAACATCTGTAGTATTGACTTCATCTCACTCTCCTATCTGAAAGAGTCCATTTTAACATTTTTTCTGAATATTCTGCTTTATTTGTTTATAGTGCCTAGTAATTCTCTGTAACATAGTTTTGGAAGAAGCTATCAGTATGATCTGCCCCATATAACACTAGAAGAATCCAGATGTTGTAGGAGAAAGAAGTTGCTCTGCTGATGAGCTCCATCTCCGAAAAACTTACTCTTCTATGGAGAAATCCACTGAAATAGTCATTCTGATGTCCCTTCATGAAAACAATCAAGAATTCATGTGTACTTCAATAGAAATCTAAATATTAATATGAAATAAACCATATCTGAACTTTTACAGAATTAAGGACACTATCATACTGTTCTCCTTGACTTTCCTTTTTACTTTTTCTGATTATTCAATTTTTTATTCTGTTTATTATAGCACTGTTCAAATCCTAAACGATTATGATGGCAATTTCACATTCCCTCAGAGGCTGATCTTTCTGGTTGGCCGAGAGTGAAGGGCAAACTGTTTTTAATTCAGGCATTTTTAAGTGATGGTGTTATAAAGCTTTCTCAAAACAAGAAAACTACAGCAGTTTTAACCCATATGACTACCAGTCTGAACTGAAATATAAGATCTTGAATATATGACTTAAATCGCACTGAATAGAATAGGTTCCTATTCTATTAAATGAATTTAAAATTATACTCTAGCAATTATATAAACTGTTTTCATATTATTGTCAAATTATGTGTTTCTTAGATTTTTCTAAGGAGATCAAAGGAATCACTCCTCATTTTAACCAACCTACTTATAAGAAGATTGGACAGAGATACAGTGATTGTATGAGCTCATAATTGGATGAGGCTTGAGTTGTCATCCAAGATTTTAATCGTATACCACACAGGTATTATTGGCTCAATTATGTACCTTCTTGGATTATTTCATTTGTGGTTTTAATGGTGGCTACCAACTCATATTTCTCTCAATAAAATGGCATTTCTCCCCTTTCTCATTTTTTTTTTTTTTTTTTGAGGAGAAGAAAGGCTTAATGGGAAGAAAGGAATTTCTTTGGTAAATGAAACTGGTCACAGGCAATTTGGAGTTCAATATTTGAATGTCAGTCTTCTGAACATGCAGATTTAGAGAATATCCTTAATCTACTCCCTATTCTCTCTACTCCTGCCAACTTTGAAATGTTATAAACAAACTTATTCTGAAAAAAGCTTCTTGAAAATGAAATATATTTTGGACAGTGGTTACACTTGCTAGTCAAATTTCACTAATTTTTATCATCCTAAAATGGTTGCACATAAAACATTCATAAATATAGTTGCAGAGGTGGTACTCAGTAGGTTTTGACCAGTTCTGGAGAAACTGGTAGCAGAAATTTTGAGTAGTTTGGAGAACCAGCAAATACCACCTCTGACTGGAGATTTTACAGTATCCTTCCTCTGCCATGCCCATTAAACCACATCCACAGAACTGGTAGTAAAAAAATTTGAATTCTACCACTGTATAGTTGCTAAAGCTTATGTTTGTGGATTAATGGGAAGTTGAGAAGAGGAAAAACATTCCAATAACCCTTGGTGTTCTATAGTTTATCTTTTATACTTTTAACCAGTTATACTACACTTGTTTATGTTATGGTTTTAATAGTAGTTTATGTGAAAATTACTAGTTCACACTAATTAACCCTTTGATAATCCAATTAAATTGATCTATGTCTGTGGAGGTTCTCAATAATCCTGGTCATAGTTGTCTCAAAGGTACTTTTTCAAAAGGCAACTGGACTGTTTTCCAGGAGGAAGAAGAAGTTTTGTCTCACATCCAAGAAGTTTCATTGCTTCTGGCAGGATGGTGCCCATCCATTGCCTTCACTAACCTGCATGAACTGATGAAGCTTCTTGGTTGAGAAATGAAATATCTTCTTCTTCCTCATGGAAAAAAAGCCTAGTTGCCTGTTGAAAAAGAACCATTGAGATATAAATTTTAGTTTTACAGAGTATACATTTTACCTGTAGCTTTCCATTTTACAAGCATTCCTACATTCAAAGCAAAAGTGACTGTATTTATTATGGTGTAGTCACTAATTGTAGAACTACAAATTTGGGTTGCTATCAATAGTTATTTAAAGCCAAGCATCATAAAAATATAAAGTAAAATAACAATGAAATAAAGTAACCTGGCACCACAACCAAATTTCCTTTGATGCCATGCACTACATGCTCTATCCTATCCTTTTGCTTGGGGGGAAGAGCCAGCTATTTACAGACTTTTGTAAGTTTAAGAGGTGCATCTGCCAGAGCAGGGCTGTCAACTCCCAGCCCACGGGCCAGATGCATCACACACTGGCCATGCCCACGCCTGGTTTAGTGAAGGGGATATGTCACATGATATGTCACATGATACCATTGTGACAACGTGAGTTTGACACCCCTGTGCCCAAGGGAGGCATGTTTCATAGGACAGGGCCTGTCATGGAAAAGGAAAGCTGCCTAGCTCTCTTTAGTTGGCAACATTTAAGGGAATGGATATGAATTTTCCACATCTTGTTAAACACTGCACATGAAGCAATTATCAAAGTCGATAATTGCTTCATATGCAGAAATACAGTTGTATGACTAAGCTTTCAGGTGGATGTAAATATGTAAATTTGCCAGAATTTATTAACACTAAAGACCAAACATCATTACATCAATAATATTGAGGTCAGGCATTTTCCAATGGCATAATTGCAATTAATTTCATAATTGCAATTAACTTGTCTGATTCTGAAAAGTAGAACAGCTGCAGAAAGGCAGGGGGAAAAACTGGCATTAGGACTATGATATTCAAGAAGCATTATTTTAATTTTTCCAACCTACAGTGGTTTCATTTTCATTGAATGGGAATGCACTTTAGAGGGGACAACTAAGTAACATTCTTCCTCATCTGCTACTTTGCTAATCCTGATCAGTGCCCTACCCACAGCTGTTAGTTTCATTTTATAAATTAAAAGTATCACTTGCAAATCTGAATGAATGGCATTAAGTGCATTAAGAATTCACATGTATTAATACTCAAGAGCCTGTTGCTTTTATGCATCTCACATACTTTCAATGTATCTCATTCTTCAGGGACTCCCCGCAAAAAAAAGTTTAAAAAAAAAGGGCTCTGGTGTTAAATGGAAAAAGTAGGATAAAATCTGGGTCAACTAATATATTCTGTGTGTGCTATCACACATCTGATGAATTTGCAAAGTGTCTGCTTTTGAATTTCCTAACTAAGCTTTGACTACCAATATAGACACATGCATGAAGTTTTCCCTTGTTGAAAAAAGAAATGGAAGTGCTTTCTTTCTTTTGGTTAGATGGTTTTCTTTAATCCAGATTAAATTCTGACTTGGTTTTTTTTAGTCCTGTTTCTCAGAGCATTTTTCTTAAATGGATTATATTGGGCAAGCTTCCAATCTACATCTGTCAACTTAATTCAAAGCTCTACTAGTTCATACTTGCCTGCTGAAAGAGTAAAGGAGTGATAGTAGTTGCTGCAATTTTCCTCTTTCTTTAGGGATATAGGAATAAAGAATGAGAATCTAATAAGAGGCAACCAATTATGACCATGATGGTACTCTCATGCAGACAGTATTAAAAAAAAATCCCAAAGACTAAGATGAACACCCCATAATTATAAAGGACACATTAATCTACACATTAATGTGCAGCTATATCACCATTTGAAACTTTAATTTTATTTTTAATTAATTAAGATATAATGCAGAATTATATGTGATTTTTTTTACTAATTTAGTAAAGTAAGTGATTAAAAAAAACTAGGAATGCAGCATGAACTGAGAGATAACAAATCATTTTCCTTCCCAGTATAACTAAAACAAAAATGCCTTCCTGCTACATTTGCTAGTTCCGATGGAACGTCTAGCACAAAGCATGTGCATACACCAAGGTTCAGCCTACGGATGCATCTCTTAAAACACAGGGCAGACAAGGTACAAATGCCCAGGGTGTTTTGTGTATATCAAGCTAAGAATGACACATGACAATTCTTCCAAGTTGAGTTATTTATTGTTTCACACTTATTAGGTAAGGTCTGTCTTCATGCTCTTTTTTTTAAAACATATCTGCACTGAGTTGCCTCTTACTTCCCTAGAATGCAGTTCCTCCTGGGGACCCATGTCCTCACTACATTCATCACACTGTATGTGTGTCTATGACTGGCAAATAGATAAATTACACTTCCATCAGACTTCATATAATTATTTTGCTTAAACTTCTCTAAACCTATGCCTCTTCTGGTGACATTACTCTTATCACTATTATAACTTTGAGGCTCAGAATGTGGCCTATGACATCAAAAAGATGATCCCTGACTTAAAAATATCAAATGGGAGGACTAAATATGGCTTCTGTTTAACACTGGGAAGAGTTGATTAGTCATTTGAAATGCATCAGCATAATATATGAATGAGAGAAATATGTGAGAAAGAAGAATAAATAGTTTTCCAAAAATGTATGGGAAGTGCCAAAGAATTCTGGTAATAAAAAACTTTAGCTTTAAAAGTGTGCTCACTAGTTAGAATTGCCATATAGGAAGCCTGGTACCTTTAGGAATATTGCACTTTGGCAACTCTGGATGATAAACTGGGGATATCAGACACAGAAAACATTTTATTGTATGAAGGATTCAAAGAAGATTGGTAGAAATGAAAGTGCTGGATTAATCAGAGCAAGAAGAAAATGTTTTATGTGTATGTGTGTGTGCTTATGCTGAGGAGAGGGAAACATGTTACAGAGGTCCTTTGAGAAAGTGCTCATTGAATTGTGAAATTAATCATTTACTATGATACATTGTTTATCTGGCCTACTGGGTGGCAAAATCATTCATGCCTTTCAACATACTCTGTGCTGCCTGTTTGTGAAAATGTAAGGTACTTGCTAAGTAAAATTTGTGGGGGGGGGAAACATAAAAAGCAAGTATATGACTTTTTAAAGAGGAATGTCACCTGACTGTCCTATAACTGAACCTTCCAACAGTGACGTAAGAACTTTGTTCAAGCCAATCTATGGATTCTCAGTCATCTGGTCCCCACTTATTGCTGATTAATGGTCAGGTCAGTCTCACTAAGACCTCTCTTACACACGAGTTTACCATAATATATTGCCAAACCCTGCTTGTGTGCACAAGGAATGTTGCTTTTCTAAAAGAGGCCTGAGTTTAGGTTTGGCATCATCAGTGACACCAGGGCAGAAGAGCAGTACCTACTTTCATTTGGGAAGCTCCGATGGCAGCACAGGCACTCACCACAGATAACTGCTTGTCACATGTGTTTTCTGAAATAGGATACTAGGGAGTGCTTGGGATTGCTGAATAGTTATACTGGTGGCCTCCATGCTGTGCAGCAGCTTCCTTGTTTGACCTGCTTTATCACATTGCCCAGTTGGCAAATGAGTCCCCTGTACTGATGTTTCTGTGGCATTTCAGTCTCTTCTCTGAGGGGATTGAAGCAATTAAGAGTTTATGGGTCAAGAAAAATGGACCTGTCCCAGATTAATGGGACCCAGCACATATGCGGGGAGGGGGGGCTATCACATATTAAGTGTGGTTTTTGTCTCAGAGCAAATGTATTGTAAAATTTGACCTTTTTTGTGGTTGAATCATTACCTGGTAGCTCTGGAACATTCAAGTGTTGCTCCTCATTGCCAAGAAGAAAGTTCTATTATTTATGCTCAATGCATCTACTTTGTTTCCTGGGGGTTCTTGGAGAGTAATTGAATCTCAGGTGGGCTGTTTGTTTCCTAAAAAGAGGGAATGATGGAACATTGAATTGAACTGCTACCTCTTAATGCTGATCTCACAAGTTCCTGGATTTCCAAAGAGTTCTGGGCTGGAAAGCCTTAAAAGATGAAGAGAAAGACTAACAAATATGAGTATGAACTCATACGTGTTGCATTACAGGAAAGAGACTCGAGGATCCAGTTGACTTTTTTCATCTTTTATTTTCTTCCAGAACTGAGTGGCGGAGAAACCGTGGCAGCCTTTCTTATAGTCAGCTGCTCGCGGCTCACCAATCAGTGACAGCTCTTCAAATCTCCCGCCACCATGGACCAACCAATCATAGGTAAGTATGCGAATATATAACACCCCTCCCCATGTGGTCCAGTCCAACCAATCTGGGCCCAGTCTACGTTACGTAGTCATGTAGGTAGGTGAGGCTCTTATGGGTTCTACTGGACCTGCGCAACTCAGTCGTGAGTTTGCCTCTGGCCTGTTCGGACGGGGTTGCTGTTTCTCCCGTCCGTCTCCTTGGAACCTCCTGGAAGGTAGAGTCGGCCATGCCGCTCCTGCCAGGCCTTTCCTGGCTGGTTGAGCCAGCTAGGCTGCTGCCGCCAGGACTGACTTCCCGATGGTTCTTCGAAGTCTGTTTCAGTCTTCCTGAGTTGTCTCCTTCTACAGGAGACAACTTCTACAGGAGACAACTCGAATTTTTGCAAATTCCAACCAGGGCTAGTGTTAGTAATGGTTGTTGCATAGTTGTTAGGGTTTGTTTTGTTAATTCTTTTATTTATGGAGGGTCTCCCCCTCCCCTTTTGCTTGTATTTGAGGGGTCTCCCCCCTTTTCTCTGGCTGGATTTTTTTTCGCTTGTGGTTTGTGGAGGGTCTCTCCCTCCCCTTCTGCTTATGTTTGAGGGGTCTCCCCCATCTTTTCCTTGAGTGTTTGTGTTTCTCAGTATGGTTCTTGATCTAAGTTGATCTATGTTTCTCCTCCAGTTTCTATCATTCTCAGTAACTACTCTATATGACCAGGGCTCAGTTATTTGTGTTATTGTTGCCAGTATCCACAATGGTTCCCCCGTGAGGTTTTTTCCATAAACTAGGTCTCCTGTTTTAAATGTGTGGCACTTACTGGAGGAGCCTGGTGGTTTTTCTAGGCTATATGTGCGGTGCAGTATATCTAAGTTTGATCTAAGTTTTCTTCCCATTAGTAATTCTGCTGGTCTTCTATTTGTTGTGGTGTTGGGTGTCATGTGTTGTATACTTAGTAATTTGTCTATCTTTTCTTGTATATCCCCAGGTCCCAATTTGTATAGTGTTTCCTTTGTATAATGGACCATACGTTCCGCCCGTCTGTTTGTAGCCGGATGTCCTGGCACTGTTAGTGCATGCCTTATCTCTTGTGTTTTCCTAAGTTTCCTAAGTTGTTTAATTACTGCTTTTGTTGTAGTTGAGTGCATGATGCTTATCTCTAGCCAATTAGAATAAGCATCTACGACTATCAAGAATGTGTGTCCTTTAGTTGGTCCTGCAAAATCAATGTGTATCCTAAACCATAGTCCCCTAGGTGTTTCCCATTCATGTATAGGTGCAGAAGGGGGTGTAGGTCTGGATTCTTGGCAGCATTTGCAAGTTGCTATCCAGTTCCCTATGTCTTTATCCATCCCTGGCCACCATACATAACTCCTAGCCAGGGATTTCATTCTGACAATACCTGGGTGCCCTTCATGTAATAATAATTCAAGTATTTGTTTCCTTAATTTGTTCGGTATAACTACCCTATTCCCCCCCCCCCACAATATACATCCTTTTAAAGTCAATAATTCTGTTTGTCTATTTCTAAATGGTTCGACAATCTCGTCACTAGCAGTCTCTGGCCATCCTTTACCTACCCAATTTAAAATCCGCACCAGGTTTCTGTCTCTCGTGGTTTCCTTAGCAATGTATGGGCAGGTTAGACAGAGTCTCGATTTGAAGAATTGATGTGGTTGGTGCAGGATCCTCATCTATTTCTGGTAGGGGGCAATGGCACAGGGCATCAGCCGGTGTTATATTCTTTCCTGGTCGGTAGATTAAGTTGTAGTTATAAGCAGCCAGCAATTCAGACCATCTTGTCATGCGCGGTGATATGTTAGGTGTAGCTTTGTTTCTGGTGAGGATTCCTAGTAGTGGTTTATGGTCTGTGATAAGTGAAAAAGTTCTGCCATAGAGATATTCATGGAAACGTTTTATTCCTGTTATAGTGGCCAACGCTTCTTTGTCTAGTTGACTGTAATTTCTCTCTGTTTTAGATAGGGTTTTAGAGTAGAATGCAATGGGTGCTTCCTTTCCATCAGGTAATACGTGGCTGAGTATGGCACCCATGCCAAATGGTGATGCATCGCATGTTAGTGTTAATGGAAGTGTCCCACTATATTGTATTAGCACGCAGTCAGATGTGAGTAAGTTTTTTATTTCCTGGAATGCTATTTCTTCTCGTTGCCCCCAGTTCCAGGTAGCTTTCTTGTCAAGCAACCTGTGCAGTGGTTCTGCTATCGTTGCTTTCTGTGGCAAGAATACATTGTAAAAGTTAATAAGTCCCAAAAAAGCTTGCAAGTCTGTTTTATTATTGGGTCTGGTTGCTTCCTTTATTGCTCTAATTTTGTTTTCAGTGGGGTGGATCCCTTTTTTGTCTATAAGGTATCCCAGGAATTCAACTTTGTCGGTGGCTAATTGGCACTTCTCTTTTTTTACTTTAAATCTCGCCTCTTTAAATTTGTTTAAGACTTCCCTTAGGTGGTCTTTCAGTTGTCCTTTGTCCTTGGCTGATACTAACACATCGTCAAAGTATGGTACCACCCCCTTTATTCCTTGGTGTTCCATTAAACTCTGGAATACCCTGGGGCCATGCTAACTCTGAATTGCAGTCTGTTGCATTTGAATGTCCCCCTGTGTGTCACAATTGTTTATGCTTCTGCTGTTTCTGGGTCAACTGGTAACTGTTGGTAGGCTTGTGCAAGGTCCAGTTTCGCAAAGATTTTTCCTCCCCCTATAGAATGTAATAGGTGCTGTACCACCGGGACCGGATATGCCCTTTGTTGTAGCGCATGGTTGATTTGTAGTCCCCGCAGATTCGTACTGACCCATCTGGTTTAATAGGGGTAACTATAGGGGTTTCCCACCTCACATGGTCTGTTGGTTCTAAAACCCCCTGTGCTATAAGCTTGTCTAATTGCTCATCAATTTTTGGCTTTAATGCGAATGGAACTTGCCTTGCCTTTAGTCTTATAGGGGTTATATTTGGGTTTAAGTTAAATGAAATAGGGGACCTCAGGTACTTGCCCAGTTCTCCATTGAAGATGTCCTGGAATTCTTTCATCAGGTCCTCTTCCCAGTCTGTCTCAGCAATGTTGTTTATTCCAGTTACTTCGATTCCTAATGGTGCAAACTATTCGAGTCCCAATAGGCTGGGTCGGTCCTGGTCGGCTATTGTTAGTGGAAGAACTTTAGTGTATTTTTTGAATTTAACTCTGAAATGTCCTGTACCCAATATAGGAATTCTGTTCCCTTGGTAGTCTTTTAGTGTGAGCTTTTGTATTTCTAGTTCTTCCTTGCTTATATCAGGGATTAGTCCTGATATACCATTGATAAGTACGAACCTGAGTCCATTTCCATCTCTCATGGTTGTCCTTCTGTGGTAACTTGTACATGTAACTTTCTCATGTTTGTTGTGTTGGAATGTTCAATAGTCACTGTTTGGTGTATTTCTTCTTTTCTGTTAATTGTTTCTTTCCCTCGTCTGTTTCTGTTCTCTTGACTCCAATGGCTCCCTGTATGCCTTTCTCTCTCTCTGGGAGGAGGGGGGGCTGTTCCATCTTCATCTAGGGCTGTAGTTGTTTCTTGATCGGCATGCCCTTGCTATATATCCCCGCCATTCACAATGCCTACAAATAGCATCAAAAAACTGGCATTCAGAACGTGGATGGTTTCCCCCACACCCGACACAACGAAATTCTGATCTTTTTTCACTCCCCTCCCGTCTGCCCTTTTCTGACCAGAGTTGATTTACCTCTTCTTCTTCCTCTTCATTTTCTGATGGGGATTCAATGTCCTTGTGGTGCATTGTGGTGGTGTTTTTTTTTTTTTTTTGGGGGGGGGGTTCCATTGGTTTCTTATTGTTCATTTGGTTGGAGGCTTTTTGGGTTTCAGTTGTCATTTTATTCATTTGTCGCATGGTAACTGCCAATTTCTGAATGGCTTCAGCTGCGGTGGCTTCTTCTATTACCTCCTTTATTGTTATCTTAGGTTTTGTTAGTAATCAACCCTGTAATGTAAGGTTCTTTAATCCCAGGACCACTCGATCCCACATGGCTTTGTCCAGGTTTAAGAAGTCACACACTCCGCCAATGTCTCTGATATGCTCTATATCTAATAATGTTAGCCGTCAACATTGCTTGTTGAATGGACAGCCATATCTGTGATACTCTCGTCTTCCTTTTGATTTTGCAAATAAAATTTGTGCCTTTTGATGAGGCTTGAGGTGTGTAATAAGCTTGCAGTAATTTCTCGAGGTCCGGCCACACCATTGTCTTTACATCGGTGGGTGCAGCTAATGCCTTTGCCATTTTGAATACAGTGGGACGGCAATGGGTGAGGAAAACAGCTCTTTTTCTATTTTCTGATATTTCATGGAGATCTCTGCCTTCTAAAAACATGAGGAATCAGTCGACATATGATTCCCAGTCTTCGGTTGCTAGGTTGAATGGTGCGGGTGATGAGTTGTTTCCAGACATTTCGTCTCACTCGGTCTTCGTCACCATGTGCTCAACTTGTTTCTTTGTCTCAAGATCCCACCTTCATCGCCAGTGTTGCGTCACAGGAAAGAGACTCGAGGACCCAGTTGACTTTTTTCATCTTTTATTTTCTTCCAGAACTGAGTGGTGGAGAAATCGTGGCAGCCTTTCTTATAGTCGGCTGCTCGCAGCTTGCGCCAGCCAGTGACAGCTCTTCAAATCTCCTGTCGCCATGGACCAACCAATCATAGGTAAGTATGCAAATATATAACAATACACATATTGATGATAGAGCACTATAACTCAGTAACTGTAATGTCTCCTGTGGATAATGGCTCATTCATATCTTCCTCAGAGGCCTTGATGAAGAATGAGAGCATTCCTGGCATGTCCATTATTGCTGACCCTGATTTGCTGATAGAACCTGCCTCAGCTGGAGAGAGCTCGTAATGAGGAAGAGAGTGAGGAGCTGCCAGGTCCTTGGTGGATGCTAGAGTGCACAGGGTAGAGATGTGGAGATCTGCCAGATTGATGGGGAAAAGGCCCCACACCTCTTAATGGGCTGCACCGGGAAGAGCTATTTAGCATGGCTAAAGGGGAAGCATTGCTGGAAGCAATATGTGTGTGTTGTGGACGGATGGTTGTTTGTGTTTCTGGGATTCTACAGCTTGTATATTTAATTCAGTTGCAGAGAATGTTTATATTTGTGTTTGCAACAGCCGGTTATCTGTCAGATGGACTAATTGGCCATTGCCTGTCATGGAGCTTGTTCATGGCTGGCTTTGCTGAAAACTACCCCCTGAACAATTCCCATGACTTCTCCTTTCAAGCCCTGAAACTGGACCACCGGACTTGTTGACAAAACTTAGTGGTGGCCCTGGACCTCAGAGGGGATTTGGGCTGTTTATTTTTGGAAACTACCCAGGCAAAACCTTTATTTCTAAGACTGTTTTTGGTTTGACTGTAAATTTGTTTTGTTTTTGGTTAACTACTTGGTTGTCAGCCAATTACTGTGCTAATTTTGCAGCTGGGGGTTAACTGAAAACCTGAAATAGAATTGTTGGGAGTAACAGACTGAATAAAACCTTCTACACCAATTCTGATGTGTGGGTGAGTGGGGGCAACACAGTAACTAAAAAAGAATCTGTAATATTCCCATTAATCAGTGTCTTTTAAAAGGGCCTTAAAATATTATAGGAATTATGCTAAGTTGGAAATGCTTCAGTTGATTAACTGAGATAAATGTATTATCATTTATTCCTACCCTGTAAATATTTGTTTCTTATCCTCTCATTTGAACTGTTCTAGGCTAGGAATTGAGTTTGCTTTATCTACACTGAAATAAGAATACTCTATATCAAATAAAAGATCAGGGGAGTAATAATCCTAAAAATGTTTTTTAAAACTTAACTTTATTATTAAAACTTAATTTTCAACAACCCTCCAAATTAAAATATATGCTTGCTGATTGCCAAGAAAGATACTGGCAGAGGTATCTTTGAGTACCTATGGGTATCAAGCTGAGAATCTCATGCTTACTGTGCCAAGAAATTTTTTAAAACTGAATGTCAGGGAATTGAGAACTAAATGTTTCTTCCTTCCAACCAAATGATATACAGAAACTGTGGTATCTTCTAGAAATTCCACAGTTTTCAGACTCAATTCAATGTAATCTGATTCATTGTGCCTTGGTGTGTTGTATAAATACAACAAATTCAGTGAATGAATCTCTATTTTCCTTATATTCTACAGGAATTTCTTTATCTGCATTGATATTTTTACTGAACATTATTTAAAATACATGAAATATAGCTGGGCTTGGAAGTCTCTGGTAAAGTTAATGAAGTTTCCAATGACGCCATCCCATTCCTGTTTATTCGGAATTTTCTCTCAACTAAGTATGCATAAGCATGAAGCCTGATATAGCTTCATTTTCAAAAAAATTGTATTCAAGATCTTTAAAAAACCAGATAGATATACTATACATGAATATGGATTAACAACAGATTTCCTGTATTTTATGTTTCTCAAATACAGGTCTTTATTGTAGATTCATAACATGAAGAGCCAATCAGTTTAGTCTTTATTTACTTCTCTTTTAACAAATTGTTACCTGTTGTATGTTTTCTTAAATTCTGGTGATACATTTTCAAATAAGGCATAAATTACACCTTTTGTTATCTATTTGAGCTTTAATGATAGGGTAGCTGTACAATCAGCTTTCTACTGAATATATTTCATTTGACAATATGAGAAAATGCTCAGTTCATGTTTTTAAATAATCATGAAATGCTTTAGACTGATTAAATAATGTGCTCCATTATCACTGCAAGTTTGAGACTTCAAGACTCAAGCTTGCAACTGCAAGACTGGATGGAGCCCATTATCCAATCAGTCTAAAGCATTTTATGATTATTTATAAACATGAACAGATGCATATTTAAGTTTACAAGAATATTGTATATTTAGATTATTTTGTAGGGAAAAAACAGTAGAAATCCACAAAGACATATTAATGCTTTCAGCAGGTGTAAAAGCACCTATTCCAAACAAACTGCAGGACTACCATGGTTTCCAGCATCTCAGGCAGTAAAAAAATTATATTTATAAATAAATAATACAAATTAAGTGATACTTTAGAGAATCATTTTGTCCAGCATCAGCTTAAAAATTTCTGGATAAGCACTGACTTGTGGGACTGGGAGTCAATGTTTTTCTTTGGTTATTTCACAAGTCTATAAAAAGGTTCATTTAGTGTGTACCTCATATCCTATGGATACTATTAACATCCTTAGAAATGTTGCATCATGAGATTGATGGAATGATGAAGAAACATGAAATGACTCTTAAAGGAAGTATAATGTTCTGTAAAAGACATTAAGAAAAAGCATGCTTATGCCATGATAATTACAGGAGGATGTTAGCAGAGATAATTGCAATGCTGCCTTCAAGATTTGGGAATCTGGTGTGAAAGGATATATGTGTAAGTATCTTAACAACCTGTTAACAAATGAGAAGAAAAATTAGCAGTAGGATACTTAAGGAAATGCACATTGAAAATTACCTATAGTAAATTAGGGTGGTTATGCACCTTCAAAAGGCTGAACTTCAATCAAGTTAATTTATTATTAGTAAGCCAGTTCTGCATTTGACAAATAAGATGCCATTCTGAGTAACTGCACAGGATAGCAAGGCTAGTTATCAACGCCTTATCCTGATTTCTTCTAATTTATTGTTTCTTTTTAGTAGATTAAACAGACCTGTATTTGAGGAAGATAATTTAAGAAATGACTAATGACTAGAACTATGTAAAGTTTCAAAGGAGTACTTTGCTTTGATTGAACTTCATGCCGAGAACCTTGTCAGACCTGACCAGTTTTGTTAACCAAGACAGTCTTTCTCTGCTCCATCTCACTTACAAACACAAAGCACATTTTGGTGTGCTTCTTATTTTATTACATTATCCACCAGTTCCAATGGCAGAAAATTGCAGAACTTCAAAGTAAGATAAAGCAAGTGTTATAAAATAAAGTGTAAAGTAATATGTAAAATAATTATATGTAATACTGCAGTGATACCTATACGCTAGATTAAATTTATTGATTTGTGTGTTAAGAGGCTTAACACACTTCCAACACATGTAAATGAAATGTTCTCTTGAATTTGTCTATGGAGATTCTCAATCATCCAGGTCATGATTGTTCCAAAGGTGCTTTTTCAAGAGGCAACTGGACTTTCTGATTTATGTTTGAAGACATTTAACTTTTCATCCAGAGTGGAAGAAACTTCTTGGATGAGAAGCAAAACATCTTCAAAGAAAAACCAGAAAGTCCAGTTGACTCTTGAAAAAAGCACCTTTGGATTATTCTGGATTCTGCATGCCAACAAACTTCTAAAAAATAAATGTCAGAAGTTGACCCTTCCCCAAAGCTAGCCCATATTATTTTATATCCCATATCATACTATCCAGGATAAAGTTTGGTTCAATAAAATGACTCTTTATTCATTACCTAATTAGATATCAAATATTGTTCCATTGGGTTCTGAGATTTTTTTTGTGGGGAGTGCCTGCACATACACTGAAGTTACTAAATGTTAGTAACTGGCATAGTCTCCATATGTGGAGCTACCTCATTTGCCTATGGATGTTCTGGGTTCAGCTCAACTTACTCTATAATATAAATCTACTCTGCAAGCTTAAAAAAAACAATTGACTATTCTGATCATTAACCACCAAGCAAATTTTTCCTCTGCTTTTATATTAGTGTGGCTTGATAAGTTTATCTTTTATTACTTGGTGCATTTTTATTGTTTTATTTCTGGGTTTCTTTTTAAAAAAATATTGTTGACAAATAATATCTTTTACCCTAAACTATATTTTGGTGTAAACAAAATCAATTTTCTTATTAAGATTTAAAACTACAGAGAAGAGCAACCAGAATTATTAGGGGACTGGAGGCTAAAACATACAACAAACGGTTGCAGGAACTGGGCTTGGCTAGTCTAGTAAAGAGAAGGATCAGGGGAGAGATGATAGCGGTCTTCCAATATCTGAGGGGCTGCCACAGGGAGGAAGAGGTTAAGCTATTTTCTAAAGCACTTGTAGGCCAGACAAGGAATAATGGATGGAAATTGAACAAAGAGAGATTTAACTTGGAAATAAGGAGAAATTTTCTGAGAAGTAAGAACAATCAACCAATGGAACAGCTTGCCCTCAGACGTTGTGGGAGCGTAATCACTTGAGACTTTCAAGAGGAGATTGCACCAACATTTATCAGAAACGGTGTAGGGTCTCCTGCTTGGGCGGGGGGTTGGACTAGATGACCTACAAGGTCCCTTCCAACTCTGATTGTCTGTTATCTGTTACATCTATTTTTGCACCAAAGAAATTACTCAGTAACAAAAGAGTAGGATTACTAAACTTATTTTATTATTGTGCCTATAAAGCCCTGCATCTATTTCTCTGAAGTTTCTCCTACAGAGATGTCTGAAGAAGCAATGATGGACTGATAATAGCTTCACTTTTAGTAGAGCAGATGATTGTGGTGGGAAGTAGAACAAGTAAATGAATCATTTCCCTGAACTCCTCTCTGGATTAAATAGACGGATTGAGATTGTCCAGAATGTTCCTTACAGATGTTCCCTGTAATGATATCATTAAAAAATCAGTATCCAGTGGGTTTTAGAGTTCTGGGGACTGAGTGAGTGAGCTTTGGACCGAAGCCCTCCAAAGAACTCTGGATTCATCTACTTGCCCTCTTAATCACCTTTACTGGAAATGGTTTGTAAATTGGTTTTTTGAATATTAAAAACTTCCAGAAGGACAAGTTTCATGACACAGGATGATTTTCTTTCAGTATGCAGAAAGAGAAGCTTCATATAATTTTAAAATATTTTTATTTGAAAAAAAGCAGAAAAAGGGTGGTATTTGGCAACCTAGACCAGCATCTATTCAGTTTTAGTTAAAATTTAGCCCTGATTATAGAACAATGAATTTAAATTATCTAAATTAAATCCAAATTACTTTAATTGCTTGCCCTACATGATCTTAATTTTAGCATTGAAACATTTTCACTTCCTTATACATTTTTAAAAGCTTCTTAGAGACTTTCATTACCTATAAATATTTCTCTAATGCTGGTTTTATTTATTTAAATCTTATATATGATCTGTTTACTTTTTTCTTTTATTTACTTATGATTGGGTTGTTTATTTTATTTTTATTTATTATTTATTTTATTAATGGAATTTCTATACCGCCCTTCTCCCTAGGGACTCAGGGCGGTGTACAGCCAATCTAGACCCCAAAACAGTACAAAAGTTAAAAAAGAATTAAATTAAATACTGGCTGATTAATAAGAAAACCCACCCCCCCACCCTTAAAACCCCGGTTAAAATCGAAGATAATACGGAGACAAATTAAAACCATCTCAGCCCAGGCCAGCCTGCTCAAAGAGCCAGGTCTTCAACGCGCGCCTCAAGGCCCTCAGGTCCATGCCGGTACGAAGTTCCGGCGGCAGAGTATTCCAGAGGGCAGGGGCCCCCACAGAGAAGGCCCTACTCCTCGGGGCCGCCAGACGACACATAGCGGCCGACGGCACCCGGAGAAGGCCCTCCCTGTGTGAACGCACCGGCCTGCTGGAGATCACTGGTAGAATGTGATCCTGCAGGTAACCTGGCCCAATGCCATGGATCGCCCTAAAGGTCAAAACTAGAACCTTAAAGCGAACCCGGAGAGCCACCGGCAACCAATGCAGCTCGCGCAGGAGAGGCGTCACATGGGCGCTACGTGATGCCCCCATGATCACCCGCGCGGCTGAATTTTGCACCAGCTGGAGTCTCCGGGTGCTCCCCGCAGGGAGCCCCATGTAGAGGGCATTACAATAGTCCAGGCGAGAGTTGACAAGGGCCTGAGTGACCATGCGCAGGGCGTCCCGATCCAGAAAGGGCCGCAACCGGTAGATCCGACGGATCTGATGAAACGCCCCCCTGGAGACGGCCGCAATATGATGTTCAAGCGACAGCCGTACATCCAGGAGGACTCCCAGGTTGCGAGCCCTCTCTGTGGGGGGCAAAATTTCTCCCCCAATAGCCAGCGAAGGTGTCAGCTGGCTATATCAGGGCGCCGTGAACCACAGCCACTCGGTCTTGGATGGATTGAGCCGAAGCCTGTTCCCGCCCATCCAATCCCGCACGGCCTCCAGGCATCTAGACATAGCCCCCACAGCATCGTTGGGGTGGTCCGGGGTGGAGATGTATTTATGATGTATAATAGTCTAGTAGTATAAAGATGTATTTATGATGTATAATAGTCTAGTAAAGAATGTTGTTAATCGATGGCATGCAAATAATGTAAGTAAAATATATGACTGCAGTCTTGCAGCCAATCAAGCTGTAGAATGTTGTGAAAATTGAAAGAAGTTATACATATTCTACCAGATTGCTGATGGTAATGGATGTAGTCGTGGTAATATGGAATTTGCTGGAATGGATTCAAACATTAACAGGAATGATGAAACACAATATTGGTCCAGAAATTGGGGAAGCTGTTTTGTCATTCCTTCCTTTCAGTGAAAAGGGAAACAAAATAAGCATATTAAATGAGGAAACATTGTCAAATGGAAAGATTTGCCTCTTCCTTCTGACTGATTGAACATAATGGTTTTTTCTATCCTTAGGGCAATTCAGTGCCTTAAGTGCAAAGACTCCATGTGACCAGGGATCCAGTTTGAAAAATAGTGCAAGAGCTAAGTGATAATTAACATTATTATCCTCTATCTATGGACTTTATTTGTCTTCTTAAAAATATATAGTTGTAAAATTACTTTTGAAGATTTAGCAGCTGAAGTCAAAAATATACAATGTTTTGTATTGTTTTCTTGGGTTTGTCTTGCCCAGATAGCAGTTTAATCTTCTCAAAATTTAGTAAGGAAGATTAAGGAAGACTCCAAACCATTACCAAGGTTGTCAAAAAGGCACTGCCTTATGATGTTCTTGATCAAGTTGAGTAACTTTCAGTTACTTTCCAAGAAAAAATATAATTGTTTTTGTGAATATGTACAAAATGACTTCAATTAGTGATATGCATGCAAACAAGATTAACGTCATCAGTATGATGACATTTTGTGAGTATGACAGTATGATGAGAGTTTTGTGTTTAATTGGCAATTATATTTTTGGACTATGTTTCATAGCAGAATTAAGTATTATATTTAGTAAAGTTAAGATTCAGAGAATGGAACTTTACTAATGTTAATCATCAATTTGCTTGTAACAAATGAAACTTAAATTATGTATAAAATGGGTTGCCAAAATCATTGCAGAAATTATATGCTTCCATAAACCAAAGTTAATTCCTGGACATCGGTCCCGTCGTAAGTATACAATGAGCAAACAGAAACTTCAAACAATTTTAAATTTTCACATTCCTTGTTTATAAAGTTAGCATTTAAATATTGCTTGAAGTGAGAACTACACATGAAAATAATATATGAAATTATGGGTATGTTTAAATTATAGATCAATAAGGAAGACTATAGAGTGGTTTGTTGGCTGCCCTACAATAATTTTCTAGTACCTCTGAAATGATCTACATGTAATTCAAGCTGATGAGAATGCTAGATATGCTGAATTTCCTGATACATAAGAGGATATAAAGTAGCCTGAAAAGTCCTGAATTACATTAGACAACATCCAAGACACTGGAGATGATTGTATTCTCAAAAGTAAAGAAGAAGAGAAATGCAGTTTTGACAGCTTTTTGGCTTGGAAAGGAAACAGCTGATTGCATTAACTTTTTC